>CM060562.1:13169085-14389085 GCA_030625065.1 Alectoris magna
CCACTCTCCCTCCCTCTCTCATCTGTATTCCATTTTTCCTCAGTTCATCCAGCTTCCTTCCCCTGTCAAAGATCTCTTAGTCACAAATTTCCTCATTCTTTGTCTAATTCATCATTGTTACTTATATGACAGTAGCAGCTTGTTTTGTTTTTTTTTAAATAGCTTTCACAGTTACATCCTCACTGCATTCATCTCTAACAATATCCACTTTTTTTTTTTTTTTTTTGTACTGTACTGATTTATTTACCAGAAGAAAAGATACTAGTTTTAGAAGATCTGATAATTAAAGTCTTGATCGGGATCAGTAGAAATTATGAAATATTGCAAATAAAGTATGTTTAGAAGCAGCTCTCATGCTGAGTTATTGCAGCTGGAAGATGAGCAATGTTTGTGTTGAATAGGCATCAATTAATATGTAGGTTGCTCTGAAAGTAATGCCTCCTGTTTATTTCAATGGAGATGATGACAAAGAGTACAATAGCACTATTTGATAGAGCAGATTCTCAGCTACAAGACACTCTTTTTCGAAATAGTCACCACCACTAGCTGTGCATTTTCACCAGCGATGAACAAGAGCTGGCATGTCACACTTGAAAATATCTGCATGACTGTCTGGAATGGGGCTTGTCTTTCATGCCACTGTTGCCGGTGTTGAAACGCACCACCCAGTACCTCACTGTGCTCACATCCACTGTTTGGCCTCCAGAAACATTCTAGTATCAATGAATGTCAATGGGGGTCATTTTTTCCTGTATGGGGGACTTCAGCTCCACACCTTTCCTCCATATGCACTTCCATGTCAGATGCCATTCTGTCAGACTGCCCCTCTGCTGCCATCTATTGCACAGTGGCAATATGTAATGGGATATTGGTGGGAAGGTTTAACCTCTGCTGCCATCCCACCAACATCCACCTATGACATTGTGGGCAACAAACTAAAACAGGAGGCATTACTTTCAGAACAGACCTCATAAATTTATCCACTTGCATGTTTTTCCTGAGAATGCTTTAATTTGAAAAGCAACTTGGCCTGCTGAAGAGCCCAATTTAAGAGACTGTCCTCTTCCATTTAAGAGACTGTACTATCTTGATGAGAGTTCAATATTCTAAGGTGGCAAAACCTAAGTAAGAGATTCTGAAGAAAATTTCAGCACAGACAGAAGAATCCACAGGAGACAAAAAGACTGTGGAGGGACTATAGGTTTGAAAAGCTGCAGATATTGAAGACTACAAATACAAGAGAGGGTCTCAGAGTGCAAACAAGGTCCTATTTGAAGACTATCATCTGTCATGATTTTTATCAGTTTTCAGGATTCAAAATAATGGCAATTCCTTGTATTATAAATCTAATCTTGTTTCTTCTCCTCTTCCTTAATACCAGAGGCTATTTTTGTTTCTCTTCACAGCACAGCATCCTTGGATACCTTGGTAGGGACAAAAGCACTTCATGTCTTTACAGAAAATTGTATCCTGATGACAACTGTGTTCTCATTAACTTTAAATGAAGACCAAATCAAAGGAGTGAGGCTGATATTGAATCAGTGCAGTGAGATCACTATGATGTAATTTGTCTCCTTGGTAAAATTAGTCAGTTCAGCCATTCACAGAAAATGCACAGTAAATGAGTCTCTAAAGAGCAATAAAAGAAGCATGAGAGAAGAGAAAAATAATGCTGTATTTACAATGTTTATGCACACATATACATTTACAATCACTGTTTTGGGACTAAGTAAATAATAAGTATTGATTTTGCCAGGTACCATATAAAGCTTGTACTTTGAGTTTACTGTAGACCTCACAAGAGAAATGTTCTGGGAAGGCAGTTAAAGAGGAAAAGAAAAACAGATTTACAAGTTTTTAACAACCTTGAAGCAAGTTACTAACTACATTACTATAGGTACTGAGACTAATTTACTTCTGTGATACAATTGTTAGCTTCATTGAAGAGATCTCTCTGTCCGCTAGGATTAAGCTTGCCCCAGTGGTAAGATCTATGTGGAATGACAGTACTACAGATATCTGAGAAAGATTTGTTCGCTTTGCACATGCATGTCTTCAGAACCATCCTTGTCAGCAACCAATGTGTACTCTGTAGTTATCTGAATTCTCTTATTATAAACAAAGTTATAATCACCTTTCAGATGACAGCAATAGAACCCCTTTTCAAATTGAACCCATTTGAGCCTAAATACACATCTAAATAAACAGTATTCACACAGAATACTGCCCCAAATTTCCTCAGAAGATGAACTGCTCTATCAGTACAAACAACATCTGCAAAGTGAAGTTCTGGAGAGCAGAAAAGTCTGGATGCAAAATTTTGTGAATAAATAAAGGCTATTCTTGAGCACTTGTCCCTGAACATGTAATGGATCCAGTAAGTAATAAGAGAAGTGTAAGGGATTGCTCTTAAACGATTTGCATGACAACAGCAAATATCTGCAGTATTTCACCAAAACCAAAACCAACACATCTCATGTCCCCAGAGAGAAAATGCTGTTTACTCTATTACGCTAACATCAAGTTTTGCAACGCTCAACATACACATTGTTAATGCATAAACTGTATTGTTTCAGCTGCAGCCTCCTCATTCCCCACTATTCCCTGCGTTGCTATCAGCTTTCTTAATTTGTTGTGTGATGTGCATTTCTTTTTATCCTTTCTTATTTTTAGTTTCTGTGTGTAAACATCTGCAAAGCTAAATTGTAGGCTATCAAATGATTAGAGAACAGTTTTTGTTGTTGTTGTTGCTGTTTTAATTTAATTGTGGCTTAAATTGAATTATTTTAGCACACAAAATTTACCCTGTACCTCCTGCAGCCTCACTTGAGCTGGAAGCAGGCTGAAAAGGACTGTCCTAATGTGTAACTTCTAAGTGGCTCTGATAGAAACAAGGGTTAAATGTTAAGACCAGAAATAAAGGGAAAGTGAGTGCCTTTGCTAGGTATCCTTAAGAGGCAATTCTTGCTTGTTTGCGAGCATTTAGTCCATGGTCAAAACACGGGAAGACTTTATTAATGGTTAAGGAAAACACAGTAACATAAGTAAATAAATGAAATATCCCCACCCATCATATCTCTGGCAGCAGTTCTTTAGTTCACTTCCCTACCAAGCAGTGCCAAAATCCAAGGAGCTCACATCCTTTTAACTCTTTATGTTCTCCTTTTCCCCTCCACAACACTATTATTGGTTAATGTTCAATACAAACTTGGCTGACGGGTCCTTGGCTCTCCTACACGAATTGCTATCTGATCTGGTCCATCTACCCTGGCGACAGCAATTTATTTGTATTGCCATCACCAGATACCTCCATCCCCTGGTTTGATACTGATTTTCACAGATTCTGTGGAGAGTCAGCAGGAAACATTTCACTCTCGGTGTAAAACTGCCTGTGTGCCACAGCCTCAACATGGGTTCCCATCGTGGAAGCACTGCTGAGACCCATTCCATGAAGATGGACATGAAGTAATGGCCTCAAGATGTACCAGGGAAAGTTCAGGTTGGACACCAGGAGGAAAAATTTCTTCACAGCGTGATGGTGCATTGGACCAGGCTACCCACAGAGGTGCTGGAGCCATTGCCTCTGTAGGTGTTCAGGAAACATGCTGATGTAGTACTGAGTGATAGGGGTTAGTGGGCACAATGGGGATGCGTTGGTGGTTGGATGCGATGATCTTAGCGTCTTTTCCAGCCAAATACTACAAATGCTAAGATTTTAGTAGATGAGGACGAATAGCACACCTAATCTTAACACGTGGCTCTTGTCATACCAACAGCATCCCCCAACATAGGAAGGAAACCCTTCCTTTGTCCCCATCATCATAGCTTAATTTTATTTCTTCTGCTTATGACAAGCTCACTTACATTTTTAGCAGTTCCTAAAGATGTTTCCCTGAAGGTTTCTGTGTAAATAGATTTTAGAATTAAATTATCTGTACAACTCTCTCTCCATTCACCATGAGCTGGTAGGAGAGCTTCTTCCTTTACAAAGCTGTTGCCCTAACTGTTGGGTTCCTTTCCCATGCCTACCAGCACAAAGCAGGCTCTTCCTGGTGGGACTCCGCATCCTTTCTGTCTTCCTGCGAGCACAAGGCGGTGGTCACTCTGTGGCTTCACACAATACACATTTTAGAGATTCTGAACATATTTTTCTATAGATCTAAGTGAACCGTATGAGACTTTTGCTTAATCCTATGTTTCTCCTTCACCTACCTAAGAGTGTTTATGTATTACACCATCCAATAGATGTAGGCTAGCCAAAACGATTTATTACATGGGTGCCTGTTATGGCAAAAACTAGCTGAAGGCCTTCCGTGCCTGTTACCGAGTCGAGAGAACACGTGCATGAGCTGCTTCCTTCCCCTCAGCTCCAGCAGGTTTGGGATTTTGCGGGTTTTCAGAGAATGCCGAACTCTACCTCTTCCCAATGACCGACCCATGGCTGCACGGCACGTGGCTGTCGGGCCACCTTTTTCCTGTTTCTTTCGCCTTCTGAGGAACAGTGAGCTTGACTTGCGAGCCGATGTGCAGGCGCTACTTCAGCCCGAGCGCGACCCCACATCTCCCACTCCTCAGGGGAGGCCATTCACCGCCCCGTACTCCGACGACTGCCATTTTCCACCGCGGTGACGCTCCGCTAGAGCACGGCCTCTCCGGCCCTCGGCGGTGCGCCGTGAGGACGGCTGCGATCCCCGTGGAACCCGGCCCGCACCGCCCAAGGAACCAAGCCGAGCTGAGCTCCGGTGCGAGCTCCGGACGGGCCCCCGCAGCCAGCGTCTCCTCCCTCCCTTCGCCTGGGCCCGCCCGTATCCCTGCATTCCCCGCTCCAGCATCCACCCCCTCGCTTCCCTCCTCCCCTCAATCCCATCAGTAGCGGCGGCGCCCGGGCTCGGCTCCCCGCGCTGCGGCGGCCCTCGGCGGCGGCTCCCCTCCCGCCGCGGCCGCCATGTTGGACAGCTGCGAGTTCGGTGGCGGCTGCTGTGTGTGACCGCGGGAGGGAGGCAGGGAGAAGGCGACGAGAACTGGAGGCAGGGCGGCAGGGAGGCAGCCGTCCCCGCGCCGCCGTTCGGCGCACGCACGCACACACACGCCGAGAAGGAAGGATGCCCTTTGCCTGTGGAGGCGAGGCCGGAGAAGCATCTCCTCGCCGCTGGGAGTGAAGCCGCCGCCGGGGCCTCCCGGCCCGCAGCCAGAGCGGGGCCGCCGCGTTCCCTCCCGCCGCAGGACGCGCAGCGGAGGAGCAGCAGGAGAAGCAGGGCGAGCGGCCATGGGGCGGCTCTGACAGGGCTCCGGGCGTTCTCCCGCCGCCCTTCGGCGCAGCAGAGGAGGAGAGGGCGGCGATGAAGACTTTAGTTTTTTCCAATCCCTGAAAGGCCTTAAAAGGAGACTCGGTAAGGAGGAGGAGGCGGCGGCGGCGGCAGGGGACGGCTCCCCGGGGCAGGACGTGGCTGCGCCCTGAGGAGGGGCCCCACCCCCACGGCGGCGGCGGCGAGGGGACCGCCGGGCGCTGCCCCTGCCCGGGAGGCCGAGGCCCAGGCGGCCGTGCCGCTCCCCGCCCTGTTGTTCCCTCCCGACGTCAATATATATATTTATTCCTTTTTTTTTTTTTTTTTTTTTTTTTTTTTTTGCCCCCTTCCGATCCTTTCTTGGAAGCGAAATCCGATGCGGATGGAATGGGGCTTTTACACTTTAATGATGCAGTGGGATTCATTTCAGGGTTGTGTTGCATGATCTGAATTTTGAATGAAGGAGAAGGACGTTTTTAAAGATATAAAAGCTTACATCCATCTACGTGCGGTAAAATCGGTGTCAGGCAGTCCTGGTGGAATTTCAGAGTGATTATTATCACTGAAGTGTCAGAAGAAACAATCTATTTTTCCTTATTAAGCATATTAGAAGATTTTTCTTTATTTTCTTAAATTAAAAAAATTATATATACGCCTATATATGTACATATATATATACACGCACTCACACACGTTGCGTTTATCTGTGTGTGCCTGAAACTTCCCAGGGCTCAGCCCCAGGCTGGGAGCCGAGGTGGGCTGTAAATAAGGCACCACCAGGGCTTGACATTTGGTAACGAGTACTGTCGGCTTCTTTTCAAACAAGACCTTGAAAAGCTGGTTTTTGGATTTTCTTTTTTTTTTTCTTTTTTTTTTTTTTTTTGGACGAAGTAATAATAATAATTAAAAAGGAAACCCCATTTCAAACTGAAACAACCATGTCTGGAGAAGTGCGTCTGAAGCAGTTGGAGCAGTTTATTTTGGATGGGCCAACTCAGACTAATGGGCAGTGCTTCAGCGTGGAAACCTTGCTGGATATACTCATCTGCCTCTACGACGAATGTAACAATTCCCCTCTGAGAAGAGAGAAGAACATCCTCGAGTATCTAGAATGGGGTGAGTTGGAATATATGTCGTGTACGTCTGTCCGTGTTCTTGTCTGCTTTGTTATTCATGTGTAAGAGGGGATTGAGCAGAACTTGGTGTTTTACTGGGGAGTGTTACCGTTTGTGCTGCATTTGAACGTGGTGGTGCTAAAAAGAAATCCATATCGGTTATTTATCTCTGAGCTGTGCTGCTTTCTTTTTCAACCTGAATCAAATTCTGGTATATGAAGTATATTTCTGTGCCTGTAGGCCCAACTGTTGAGCTTTGTATCCTAAAGCTAGTGGGAATGTAGAAGAATGGAAGATAAATCCCCTGATACCTGGAGAAAGGATCAGTACACAACCCTCTGACTTGTGTGTGCAGTCACAGCTATACTGCTTTAAAATAGAAGGTGTTAATCAAAGAGAAAATCCTTCAGCTCTCTTAAAGGAAATGCTTGAAGTGTCTGTGGAAATGGAGAAAAATACATTCTTTCATATGATGGAATTGCTGGTTTGATTACATGCAGTTGAAAAGTAGAATGAAATTGGTCTTTACCATCCCCCATTCCATTTTCTTGTTTAATTTTAGGGGAATATTACAGTGGTTACAGGTCTTAAAATGAGAACAAGTGGATTGCAGTTCTTCTCGAGTTATCACAGAACTGGTTCCTGTAATTTTTTCTTAATTCATTTTCCTCCTCCAAAGTATAGGTGAAAAATGGAAGATGCATCTGACACAAGAGCCTTGATGTTAATGCTTACTGTATGTGACCTTCAGAGTTCAAAGTCATGCTGTTCTTAAGCATTTACATTCAGAACTACTTATCACATCTGGTTTGTAATAAATACATCAGCAGGCTACCTGTCTTTAGGAAAGCACATTTCAAAACATAACAGGTTAATTAGCTGGTTGAGTTCCTCCTAATGAAGTCACTGAGGACAGACATTGTTTTGATAACCGATCTAACAACTGGAGGCTGATAGGTGTGTGTTGTGTGTGTTTTATTTTCCTGCTCCTCACTGTAGTCAGACTGACATCTGAAGAGCATCTGACTCAGTAATTAAGTTTCTTACACTGTTCATATTGCACTTGCCTTTGTTTTATTATTATCAGAAGGAAAAGCCTATAATTAATGCATTCTAGCTAAGGAGGAAATAGTAATTAAAGTACTTCTGAAGAATCTTCACTTTTAAATTGTGGCATACAGAAGCTACAGAAGACTTGGAAAATACACTGACTCACAGTCCTTTCTGTATGCAAGAGTGTAGTCTGCAGTGGACTTAGCAAGATGACAGCCTGTAAATAATAATAAATTAACCATGTTGATAGAATTAGAATAACAGTGTTTGGAGTCCATCTTGTTGAGTAGCTGGTACATTTAAGGTTATCTGTCGGGGAAAAAAATGCATCATTCCGAGGGTCTGACAGTATCTGAAGATTTCTGCTCATGGAAATAATGTGCTGTTTTGTGAAGGCTGGAAGAAGGTTTCATACTGGCCTGCTTTTCCTGTTACTTTTCTGCTGCCCCCTTCCAGCTATGCCTTAGCTTCACATTAAAGCAGTCCCTCCCATTTTCAAGGTAGTATTGCCAGAGTCCTGTGTTTCCTACCAACCCTGCTCTCTAGACTTAAAACTGGAGATTTCAAGAGGGTTTGTGAGGTGAAATGTAGGAGCAAAGGTTTCTAGGGCCTGCTGTTGGAAGTGTCCGGATGAATGATGTCTTTATCTTGCAAACACTCTTGAGTTGTCTCTGCTGAAAGCCAGCGCTCCTAGTGAAACCAGCAGCCCTTGGTGTTTCTGTTCAGATGAGGGGCTCAGCAAAACAAGCTATTATAGAAGCGCTGTGTGCTCCAGCTCTTGGGTGCGGTGAGCGGACTGCAGGCATCCTGTTCTTTGATACCATCATAACCTCACAGATCTCTTTGCCAGAGAGGTGAGACAATGTAAATGATGGATTACAGAGAGGGTATATGTGCTTTAAAAGTCAGAAACATACTGAGCAGTGGCAGCAGTGGAAAGCTGGCAGCTAGAAATCATACTTTCTGTCATGGCCTCCATCGGTGAATCGATGTCTAAGGGCTTTCAGCTCTTCTTTTTTCAACTTCTCTACTCAATCACTAGGGAATATAGTACCAACTTTACGCCAGGGCGTTCTGCTAACTCCTTGTTTTGAATATACTGTGTGAAATAAAGTGCGTATTAATCTCTTTCTCCCATCGGTGGAATAGAACTTGGTGCCTGGTGTATCTTCTGGTGGGTGTCAGTGCTGTTGTGGAAAGACATGGGTTTATGCCAAGCATTCACAAGTCTGCTTCTGCCAGTAGTTCAGTCTGCAGTTGTTGGAATTGGTCTTGGAGTGGTATGAATTGTTTGTTGTGTTTGTGCATTTACTAATTACAAAATGCAGATTTATTCCAGAGCACTATTCGTCTTCCGAAGTTCTGACTTTTAGAAACCGATTTGCTCCAAGAACAAGTCATTTTACTTTCTTATGGCTAATAAATTATCTATTTGGTGATCACAGACTATTTTTGAATGCGGTAAGAATTACTATTTTTTGGCAGCGCAGTTTATAGGTAGGACTGTTGGACTGTTTGATTTAGTGGATTTTTTTGTTTGTTTGTGGCTGTGTGTTTTCATTGAAACTGCTCTAGGTCTGAGGTGCTTCGTTTCATGTGAAACTGAATGTCCACAGCACAGTGTGAAATTCGGGGGGTGAAAGATTTAGAAACTATTCTATCACGAAAAAGCTAATGTGGTCTTAGCAATAGCCATGTGACTGCTGCTATATTTAGGGGAGCTAAGAAGTTCGCGCTCTGGTTCTTGGATCTTTTTAGGACTGTTTCATGAGCAGGCCTAAAACTAGTTGTAGACCTCATTAAAAAATGAAGCAAGGTGAAACAGATGAGCGTCTGAGCTGTTTTTTTATCTTTTGTTTTGGACTGATTTTACAAGATTAGTTCAGCAAGTGGGGAAAGTGAAGTTTCTGCGATGTGTCTGAGCTGCAGCTTCACAGGTTTTCAGTCCCTTTCAAGTGCTTGAAATGACTTCAATTTGAAGTGCCACGGTGATTATTTTGCAGTTTAGAATCTGCATTTTAAAATCATTTTTTGATTTAAAGTGAAAACAGTTACTTTGCCCGTTTCCATGCTAATGATTCGGTGCTGTTTATTTCATATAGGAGCAGTAGCTGCAGAAATGGCCTTGGAAACAATCAGTGTGTTTGAGTTCTGATAGCTAATTAGGGCACAATTTGAGATCATGGGAAGGAAAAGAAACTCCTACACTTGGCTTGTTCTGCGTATTTGGTGGTAGTTTTATTTTTTATCTCTGTTGACAGCATTTGTGATTTAGAAATGGGATTGGCTAATTTTAGCAACGCGGGCTTACCTGAAAAAGCCACTCGGGGTTCCAGGCATTTTACTTTTTCTTTTCTACTTGTATATGAGTTACTCATTGTTACTTAAGACTGACGAAGGTAAATGCAGGCTGATAAGATCAACTTGGAAGAAAAAAATATGATAGAAAGTAGCGTTAGAATTTTTTTGATCTAAGAAACGTCCTTTACAATGACACCAATTTGAAATGATTTTAAGAAGAAATTAGATCAGTTTTACTTAGGATGCATGAATAGAGAAATAGAGAAAACACTTCAACATATGTGGAGATATAAAGGAAGAAAGATGCAGGGAACTACAAATGGCACGGTCAGGTCGGTGACTCAATTCAATCTATTCCTGTGTGACAAATGTAATCAGTCCTTTACGGTGTTTGTTTCCTTCTGGTTTTCTCTGTCTTTGGTAGATGGCTTTAATTGTTCTCATTTCATCTTTAATAGAACTGAAATGCTGTGATATTTAGGCAGTGCTGTTATGGTCACAAATTAGACTGTCAGCTTTGCTCTCTTGCTTGTGTTATTCAGATGTGCAGCATCTCTTCTGGCCATTGAAAATGGTTCTACGTCATGTAACTTCTCTCAAGTCAAAGCTATGGAGATGCTGTGTTCTCTTTGTAGAGCTCTCTAAAGAAAAAAACAATAGCATGCCCGCTTTCTGGTTTGGTTTGTTTTTAAATATTATTAACAAGAGAAAACTTGTCTGTGGACTTCTGTGCCCCTTCTCTGTTATTTATCTGTTTGTAAGTCATGAAAGACATTGCAGACATTTTCAGATACAATTTGTTTATATTTTCTTTCTAAAAGAGACTTAAAATAATCCTTCACTTAGGATTCACTGGAGGAATGGGCACGTTTCTTGTCAAGGCAATTCATGTGCTTAACCAAAGGTGAGTCGGTCATTGCCTGCAGTTGAGGTATAGGGAAGTATGGGAAGCCATCTGTGTACAAGTCATTGGGGCATTCTTGGCATGCAAATTTCTGCCATTGTTGGCCATAACACGTAATGAAATTGCCCATTTGCATTAGCTGTTGTTTCTGCTGTATATCAGAAGCTAGCAATTAAATGCTTTTTTATTGATTAGTGTGAAAGGAGGTTCTTAAGTGCCGCCAAATAGAAGTGACCTCCAAATCTGTGTTACAGAAAATCGTATGAACAGTGCTTGTGGAGGTAATAGTTCTATAATAATTATTTTAATAAAAGAAAAAAGGTATTACTGCAAAGTACATAGAAAAAGAGTTTCGCGCAGTTGCAGCACATGCACCTTTCTGTTAGGTAGCTCTGTGCTCAACCTTTGTATTTTGGTAACTGTGACCTTATGAACATTTATTTCAGTTCTCATTTTTGTCCTGTACAGAGGAAAGCAATTACTGTAAATTAATCAATTATGGTGTGCTGAAGTGAACTGTGAGGCCATCCAGTTATTTCTTTTTGTTTTACGTTAGGGTTAAATCCAGTTTACAGAAGAATGAGACATTAACCCATTGTGACAACCTTGTTTCCTAAATATCTTCACAGTGCACCAAGCTTTTTGCACCTCTTTTTACTTAAATTTAAGGTAGCGCTTTTCTTCCTTTGGGATTGAGGAGCTTGGGCTGGGACACACGAATTTAGGCTGACTGCCTTCTGTCAGTGATGTCCTTTTAATTGCAAAGGAGCTTGCCTTGCTGAGGTAGAAAGGCTTCCAGTACTTCCACATTCAGGAATTTTAGGCATGCCTTTATTCTGTGCAGAAATTCCTAGTATGCTTTGGTCTAACAGGGACAAATGGAGAAATACAATGATTTGAGCTGGTTTGCTCAGTGCGCCCGATAGCTCTCACAGCAGAGCAATCAATTCCCTGCAACTAAGATGCGTTACGTTGGTGTTAATCCATTGGGTTGTTTGTGGGTTGGTGTAACTGTAAAAAGCACTGCTGCAGTAGGCTAAAGGTGCATTCTTAACCTCTGCATAGCGTGTGACACCAAGTGTGTGTACCTTGTTGAAACAATGCATCATCTCTCGTCTTTTCTCTCCTGAATTTTACTGACGTACTCTTTTATAACTGTAGCCTATCATTAGTTCATAGTTGACTGAAAGAAGATACTGTGCTGTAAGAACAATGAACCATTTTGTCTCAGTATTGTTTAGTAATTTGGAATATCCATATGTACAAAGATTCAGAGAAGCTGCCTTTATTTTTGAAGCTTGATCTTGTGTCCATAGATCGGTGCCTGAATTCTGAATTGTAACAGCAACTAGAAGCGATATCACTTTTGTCAACCTTCAGCTGAATGGTCGAATGCTGGTGTTTTTGATATTTTATTGCGATTAAATTGCAAGTAAAACTTCCCTGGTACAAAGCGGATGCAGGCTGTCCCAGAAGTTGTTGTTTTTATTCTTCACATTATTTTCTGAAAATCGACTCTGCAAATTATACTGGATGTAACATTGCAAAATATTCACTCATACATAGCAACCCTGATGACTTTTATACTGTAAAAAATTTACCATCTCTGATGTCTGTTTGCACAGTAAGCTTCTAGAATCAATTAGCTTTGGTTTGCCAAGCCAAGAAACCTGGCCATGAAAAGGTACAATGCGTAGTTGAGCCAGAGTGAGAGGAAGAGGCCGGCTCTTGGACTCCCAGCTCTTTTGGCAAGTTAGGCATATCTTCCCTGAGCGCTTCTGCTTGTTCCATTTGATACCCTGGCTGAACAACCAGCGTATTTTGTTCTGCTCTGGTCTAACTTACATCAACATCTTATTTTACTGAAATCCTCAGTAAGCTTAGGAATGCTACTAATGTGGTTGAAAATCTTCAAAAAATGTGAGCGAATTAGGTCAGTCATGTGCAAATTTTTGTTAACTGCGAGGTTTTTATTTCAAATAGTTTAAGGATGACATTAAGTATAGTGAGAACTGTTCGGAGTGGTCTGCTTGCTTATTTCCAGTAATGCAGCCTAACGTGCCTTACTAGCGGCCACTGGACAAATCCCTCAAGAGTTGTATCCAGACTACATAGATGCTGTGTTCCATAACTCTTCCTTATCCATACTTCCCCAGGCTTCCAGTTGAACTGAAATGAATTGTGTTACACAGTATTGTAGGTTTCTTTTGTTCTTAGGGATCAGCTTCTTAGTGCTCCTTCTCACTCTGTATAAAACCATGACACACTTACAGCACTTGATTGCTGTTTTGCTGATTTTCTCTTCAGGCTCAGCAGCCTGTGCTTGGGTCAGTTGCCTTAGCTCAGGGTCTTGGAAGTTCTTCATTCTCAGGGTGGAGGATGTGTGAGCATTTTCTCTGCGTGAAGTGAAATTCTTGAAGAGTATTCCCTCTCACTTTTGTCCCCGTGTTCATCCCTTTCATCCTAAAATCTTTCCTTGTTTCAGCCTTTTGTGGCTGCCCTCTTTGCTGTCCTGCTGCCCTTCTCATGGCTCCTGCTGACTGAAACTCAGTTCCACACATGGTGTGGGACCCTCAGCTCTCCTTTTTTTGAGTTCTTGTTTCCTTTCTAAGCATTTTTCGCAGGTAATATTGTTCCAAAACAAAGCTTTGGTTTGTCTTATGCTGAAGTTACCTTCTCTTCTTCCCAGTGTCCGTTCTCGTGCCTTCATCTGAGCAAAATCTCAGTTTACCTTTCTGATATAACCTGGATATCGTGTCTCGGTCTGAATTTCCTATGGCCAAAACCATGGCTTCTGGATTTTTTTTCTCTTCTTCTCTCTAGTCATCTTCAAACTTACACAATTTTGTTCGTCGCGTTTCATAATTTCATTAGGTGTAGAGAGTGGTAACAAAAAGCCTGTGCGTATTTCTTAGTAGATTACTTCTTCATACACAGGTGTAGCCACCCATTGTTTTCTGTGGACTCCCTGTTTATTTCCTATTTGATTTGGTATGTATCAATTGGTTTACTAACATGAGTGGTTAGTATTGTAAGCCCTTGTAGGGCTGGGCTCTGGGGCTCTTTGTTCTGGCAACATTTAGGACGTGATCTCTTTTGCCCCTGTGTTCTAAATGCAAAGACGTGCAAAGTGAGAGCGCAGCTTTATAACTTCAATACCTAAAACTAAAATCAAGTGTTAATAGAAATAGTAACAAAGACCTTCATTACATGAATGCAAGTGGCTGAAGATACACAAATATGATTTGTGCTGTTCAGACACGGTAGTTGCAAGGTATTTCATGCTGCTGCTCTCAAAAGCCCTTTGGCCTTTTCCCTGTCTTCTGTAAATAAAGCGCTGTGTTGTGTGAGTGTTTTGCAGGACACCTAGTAACAAGAAAAGGAGGAAATAGATGTTGGTATTTTAGTTGTAACTTTGCTGTTATCTTGGGTGGAGGCTGGCTGAGACCAGTCTGTCACCGCTCTCTGTTCCGCTGGTGGTTACTTGAAGAAGGTCATAATTCAGGCTAAAACTAACCTTGCACAAATGCACTGAAATCTGTTGGTCCAGCGCTGTGAAGAGGTGGTACTGGTGTTTGTAGTATGAGGAGAGAGATACCCCTAAGCTATACCACTTTACCTACTGGAGCTTCTGTGCTCCAAGTCCTGAGGCTGCCCCTAAGATCCCTACAGATGTGCAAGGAAGATGTAATTTAGAGCTGAATTTTGATGTTACCAGCTTTTTCAAGCAGGTGTTTGGTATCTGTCATCAGCAGTAGCCTATTCATTTACTCTTTGAGGTGGAAAAAAGAGGGGACAGCAGGGACAAGGAAGCTGCTGATGTGCAGTCTAGCTGCACTCTTCTTGCACTTCTGTGTTCCTTTTCTTCAAAACTGAGCTTACCTAACAGAAATACTCGGTGTTACTGGCAGCAGCACGTTCTTGTAATCCTCAGCGCTGTCATAGAATGGAATTAGAAGAAACTCCATTTTTCTTGACATTAGTACTTAAGTTTTGCTTTAATTTTGCCATGAAGATTTCTTCACGGTGGACTAGTCTGTTTCCAAGTGTGTTCTTACTGCCTCATCTTGGTCATGTAGGTTATGTTGGCACTAAACTTATTGAACAATTTGTGTGTTAATAGTAAGACTTAAAAAAAAAAAAAAAAAAAAAAAAGCTTCCTAAGCACCCTGGAATCTGTAGGATGTGTAACTTTCCCTAAATCCTCAATATATTCACTTCTAAAGCGTGGTGAATTTCCGATACTGCAATCTTCAAACAGTGTCAAGCTGTTGTGTGGTTGTTTGTAACTTGTTCGGTTTTATCTTGTGAGATCTTGTTTTATTTCTTTTATTCTGTGAGATTTTTTTTCCCACCACCTTAATAAAGAAATAGAATATCAATGGGCTGTTCTTAATGATGACTGCTCACGATCAACAGAATTAAAATTTATGTTTTAGTGAAGGAATTAAGCAGATGTTTCTCTTTTTATGTCACGAGTCTTTCACTGTAGTGAGAGGTAACAGCTATGGGGGGTTTCTGCCCCATGCCCTTTTGTTGTGTAAGGGAACCATTTTCCTGTTGCCCTCCTCAGCCTGTGGAGTCATGCACTCTTACGGGGTGCGTTGGTTGTTCTTAGTACTGTTCCAGTGTCAAAATCATTGCCTGTGGGAAATGACAGAGGAAACTTGAGGAAGGTGGAAGATGGTAAATGAAGTGATTTGGGCGCAGTTACAAGGATTTCTTCTTGGTGTGCTGATCGTTGTTTATTAGTTTCAGTAGAAGCCAAGTCAAGCAATCCAACTGCACGTTTGTGTTGGGCATAAATACCTACTGGGGCTCCTGTGTGTGCGTTGTCAAAGCCATGTAGCTATTCTGCATTGTGAAATACCCGATGGTCTTTCTCAGCTGTAAAATACGACTGCAGTATTTGAAATCTGTAATTATGCTGTTTGCAGACATCTTGAGCCTATGAATTTCAGCCTAGAATGGCGTGAATAGACCCAGATTCTCACCTTTCTGCTTCAGTGTCCACCTCGCTCTGGTGTGCCTGGCACTTTTGTGCTGCTTTCCTCTCATTTAGAGAAAAATAGGATCTCTGCTGAAAAGCACATTTCCCAGCGTCAGGTCTTTAGAAAGATAACATGTCTGAATGAGGGTAGATTCACTGGGGATCTTTGGGAAACAAGACTGTGTCTTTCAAAATGAATATGTGTAAAATAGCAATTTGGATGGTATATGTAGAAGGCCGTGTGCACGTGCATAGATATGGATTATGTGTGTATGAAAACACTCGCGGTTCTTTTAATACAGTAAGATTATACAGACTTTAAGTGGTAGGAGTTGCCTTACAACTGTGCAACAAAACAGCGGTACTGTCTAGTAGGAAGAGGAAAGCGACTGTAAGCAAAATCCTGCTCTTGTTTAATGGACATTAGCATGATGTTAACTCACTGTTAACTCAGTTTATGTTTGTCAGTATGTTGCTGAGCTTTTAAAGTCAAGCTACTTACTCGAAGGCATTAATTGGCTGTATTAAACTAGAGCTCAAGTACTGTAGCTTTTTCTAGATGTCCAGAAAGAATATTTCCTTTATTTTGATGCAGTTTTTAAAAGTATACTTTAACAATTTCTATTTCTTTCCAACTTGGGAAGGCTGTGAATGTTCTTCTTTTCTTTCAGTGGTATGATTCCTGGTGAGAAAGTCATTTGCGGTGGTGCTGGTAGTTATCAACATCTTAAACATCTCCGCAAGGAAATGGAGGCAGAATGGTGATTTGTAGAAGGCGATTCAAAAATGCAGAGGAAAAGTAATTTTGTAAGGCCGAGGTTATTAAATAAGTTATTTCCAAACTTTTTATTCCAAATTTTTGTAACGTTTACTTTGGGAATTGCTGGAAGTGTGGGCGGTTTGTAACTTCTGCGCCTGCTCCGTTTGTTTCGATTTTCAGCGTGCTGTTTGGGTGCTCTTATTCTTGGCGTAACTGCTCAAGAAAGTGCCGAATCTCAGTTTTGTGATCCTGTTCCTGTGACACCGCTTTCCTTTCTCTCCTGTGATTGTAGTACAGCACAGCTGGGAACAGTGGCAATTGTTTTGTTTGCGCATAAGGGAAGTGCTGCAGTGGACAAGGCATTGCTTGCCAGAATTGTGTTTGGAGCAGCTGTTAATGTATTGTGAACTCGGCGCTCCAGAAACATTTTCTTTTAACTGGTAAGGAGGTTTGTATGTTGCTTTTCCAAAATCTCTCCTGCAGCCCGGTGAAGTGTGTGCACACCAGTGCTGTTTCAGAGAAGTTCTTCCAAAACGTCTGTCTTGTGTAGTGTGTAATGTTGTACCTTTAAATCTGGCATCATACTCTATTTACTGAATAAGCCTGTGCTGACTCCTGCTGTGCATGGGGCTTGCTTAACCTGAACAGGCTTGGAGAATACTGTTGGAATCAGAGCATTCTGTTAGACCAGAACAGTTCAGTTCAGAGAGGAGAAGAGGAACATTCGTTACAGTGGAAACTTTCTCCTTAAAACATGGTGCGTGTTCAGGAAGTGAAGTCTGATGGCAAGAGTGATAAGCAGAAATGCCTGATTAGTCCCCAGATAAAGCTTTTCAGGTGGCAGTTCCCCATGTAATGCACAGAAGTAATTCTCCCAGAAGTTGTAACCCAAGGATGAAGCAAGTCCTCATGTGACTGGGTAGTCGTTCACTGATATAAAAAAGGCAGCATTGCTCTTGTCACAGTATGGTTACTTCTGTGAGGAGCTCACTCCTGCCTGCTTTTTTTTTCCTTCTCTTTTTGATCCTCATGAGCACCTGCTTCCTGCCCATTCCCATTTCACTCGCTGCAAGGAATCAATCTTAAAACAATGGTGCAAAATAAAACTGTTTCTTGCTGTTAACAGACCTTTCAGTAAGAATGGGCGCTCTGCATTTATAGTTAATTTTATTCTCATCTTCTTGTGATTGAGGACTTCTAAGCATGCTCTGAGGTTGGTTGGTGTGGTTTTTTTTCTTAGCAACTTAGTCATACCTTGTCAGAATAGAAATGCTGATTCATCTGTCTGTATTCTTACCTTACCAGTACTGTAAAAGAACAATTGAAAAATTATTGTTGAGATAGCAGCCACCTTCCAGACACAACGTAGTTTTTGTAATAGGTGATGTGTTGCAGAATAAATGAGCATGCTTCATTTATGGGGGGAGGTTTGTCTAGCAAGGATATTCTTGTATGATTTTACTGTTTCATTAGAATCTGTTCACTTAGTATTTTGTTTGGGCAGAAACCTGCTTAGTACAAATCACTGTAATTTGTGTTTTTTCTCTGTTGGGCTCAAACAGCAAAAATGGTTGAGCTGTCCCAGGGTAGTTATTAATGATGGAACCAGACTAGAGGGATCAAGGAGCATGCATTGAAGTTCACACAGCTCCTCTTTGGGAGCATCATAAAAGTTGGATCTGCCTTCCATGGCTTGCTGCCTTGACTTGGGATACTAGGACCATAAAAGGTATTCCTTCTTTTGCTGTTGTGTGTAAAAGTTCATGAATGAACGTGTGCTCTGAAGTGTCAGGCTGCACTAAAAAGAATTTGTTTTCCTGTTAGTGTGTGAGAAGTGGAATTGAGGATTTTAGTCCAGTCTTGGCTCTGTTAGCAGGTGGACAAGGAAAAGAGTAACTTTTAATGACTACTTTGGTGTTTTAAGTGAGCTTTCTTGAAAAAGGTGTTAATACAGTAGCAGTTTTCAGCCAGACAACATGACATCTGAAATAATGGATAGCCATTCACACCTGTGTAAAATCAAAGGCAGTCAGGGAAGCAGAGGGGGCTTATTTGTTTGTATATTTATTAGCATGGAACAGTAACATTGAAGTGCCAACAGCGCAGAATGAGATCCTATGTTAGTGTTTGTTTTGGAGAGCTTCAGTAGCTCATTTGTGGGTTTGCTGCTTATAAATAGTGCAGTTAGCCCATCTTCCCATCTCCTGATGAATGCTTTTGTTCTTTGTGTTTTCTGCTGCTGAGTGTATCTGTGTCTCTGAACTGCTGAGGAAGGCTGCAGAGCCAGTTGCTCGTTGATTTGAGCTGCATAGAGAAGTTTTTCATTCTTCTGAAGGCTCCTGGGTCCTTTCTGTTTCTTAATGTCGTGTAACGGAGGAACTTTATATACAGTATTAGTATAATACTCTTCTACTGTAGATTAATTGGAGAGTATTATCTCTGCTTACCCTTTTGGTTTTTCCTTTTGCTTCTCATGCTCTAAGCGGTGGTCCAGGACTCTGGATTACCATTCTCAGCACAGCCAGAATAATTTTATCAGCAGACTTTATCAGCATAGCCAAAATATTTTTTTTTTTTTTTGTTTTAATATACTTTTCTTTACCAAGTATAATAATAAACGTACTGTATGTCTGTTTAATTCCTCAAAAAGACTACTGCAGGCTATTGCATTGCAAAGGAAACCTTTCTCCTTTGTGATTTCAGTAACTGCTCACTTTGTGGTGTTTTGGGTATTATTAGCTGAGATGAGTAGTTAGAATTCAAAACAAATAATTGAAGGAATACTAAGTTTTTCTTTTTGATATTTTTAAGAGAAAGAAAAATATGAGAAAAGCGAAAGTGATTCTTTTCCTTTTATTTTCAAGTCTGTTAGTTCAGGAAGGAAACCTTGACAAGAGAATTCCATCCATTGGCATTCCAGTGGTGCAGCAGAGTATTGGCATTCTGGTTGCCCTTAGGGCACTGCCCTCTGCTTAGCTCCTGCAGCAGCGCAGGGCAAATGGATTGTATTTCAGACCTGTTGTTCTACTTTTGCTAAGGGTTTCAACTCCCTGCTGAACCTTCGCAGTTTATGGACTGAGGTCTCTTCATATGTTATGTACCTTGCTTTTAAATGGTTTCAAGTCAGTGAAAGGACGTGTGGGATCAAGTCTTGCTTACCGATCTCAGAATTATCCTAAGTGCTCTGTGCTTTCTGTGTAAAATGTTCTGTGCATTAACCGTGACTAGAAAGTTAAGCATTAGTCATCTTTGAGATCTGGCTTGGGATGCTATTTCTGTTGTGTTTGAGAACTTTGTATGAGATGTGAAAGAGCTGCCCACTGTCTGTAACTATCTCCATCTCAAGCAGTCTCTAATAAGACCAGGAGCCAGACTTATCTGTCAGTTGGGAATGCAAAGCCCAATTCATGTGTTCCTGCATTTTTCCTTGATGTCAGCTAGTATTTGGAAGACTCTTAACAAAGCAGGATCTCCTGATCGAGTGACTTGAGTTTTTTTGGCCAGCCTATTGGTTGCTGTTTCGGTGATACAGATGTACAGCTGGGCTCTGCAGTCTGACATGTGCGTACCTGAGGGCTGTGAACTGATCGTGGGGTGAAATCTATGATAGCAGCAAAGCTTGCTTAGTAAATTGAAGATGTATTGTATAGCTGTACCTTGTAGAGCAGTCAGGAGATGATTTAACTCTTTCCAAGAAATACAGCACCAGATCCTGGGGGTATAAGAAGGGAATAAGAAATTACAATGTTAGTATTATGAAGAAATTTACATTGTTCTTCATGCATCTCTGAAGTATTTTGCCTTCATAAAAGCTTAAGCTAATCATAGCTCAGTTGTGGCTCTGCATTTAAAGGTCAGGGAATTCCTTCTAGTTTGAAAAACAGGAAATGCAAGTATCATTTACAGTTTTAGCCAAAATTGTTCATACTGCATTTTATTCTCAAACAAGAAGGTAAGATAGACTCTCACTGCAGTTTGGAGTCTTTCTGGGAATTTCTTTGAATGTTAAATGTTCCTTTCTGTGGTTATTTTTTTTCTACCTGCACACACTCGAGAATAGTATTTGAAGCATCAGAAGCCAGGAGGAAGGAGCTATTGGCAGCTGCTCTTTACAGAGGCTCAGACATGGAGCAACTTCAAAGCATGCTGTAGGAAATAGGGAGGATGTTTGCTACACCTTCCAGGGGTTGTGCTTGCTGTCCTTGCTGGGAGTGTCAAGTTTCGAGGGCAGATAGAATTCGGCTTTAGGAACAACTTGAAGGCCATTTTCATGTAGATGTATCACGAATATCATGCAAGTGGATTTAGGGTGAAAGTTTTGATGTTATTGAAGCGATTATTAAATGATTTAGTAAGACAGTAAACAACTGAGAATTATTTCCTGTGTTTCTTTAGTATATGAAATACATTCTTAATATGCATTTATGATAGAAATACTAAAAAGTCATTCAAACATGAATGCGGATGGACAGAATTAACAATTGTCATGGTTTTGTAATCTTTGCTGTTGGTATTCCGCATCATGACATCATGTGGAGCACAGAGAAGAACTACACGTCCCAGAGGACCTTGTGGTCAAAGAGGAAAATACGTCATGGAAGCGACGCTCGCTCTCTCACTGCCTGGCAGCGGGTGTGGGTGCGCTTCCAAGCCGTGCGCCTTCAATTGCAAAGTAGGCTTCTCGGTCTTCGGAAACCTCTCTCTCTCCCTTATTTTACTTGATTTATTAGCCTCAATTTCAATTAGATTGTATTATAGTGTGTTATCTTGCATTCCGATATCATAGTTAGTAAAATAAGTTTTCCTCCTTAGATTGTTGCCACTGCTCTGTTTGTTTCCTTGAGCCCAGCTCCCATCTCCCTACCCCTTTTTCCCTTCCCATTTTCTAGGGCCGGGGGGCCCACGGGCCTACTGTCCCCCCTGTGACAGACATAGATTGATCTAGATAACTCCATGACAACAATGTGTATGTACTATATTTTAGTCTGTGGTTTTCCCAGCCTATTTGCTTCCCACCACCCCACACCTTTTTTCTTGTTGTATAGGATAATAGGGATCTGGGAACTTAGTAACATTGTGTTCTGGAGTAAGCTGTGAAACTTAGAGTGAACAAAGCTGTGATTTTGCAGAAAAGGAACATGTTTTTATGGGGAAAGTGAATGATGCACTGGAGAATACGATTCTTTTGCTGACTGCTACGGAGTTCTTTTTGCAATGCAGGAACAGGTTACTTAACCACTTTGTATGTAGCCGTTAAATGTGTGTTCATCACCATCCACATCAGTTGGTTGACTTCCTGTGGTTTGCTATGAAGGGATACTGAGAGCTCAGCTGTCAGCGGGTGAGTTGCAGCTCTGCTGTACACTTTATAGGGTTGGGTACTCTAAAACAGGTCATATCCGGAATTGTAAATCTTTTGGTTAACATTGCATGAACGCTTTTTCCCTTAATTTGTTATGTCCCAATTCTCTTGGTCTTCAATATAAAGGGTACTGCCACAAGAGAAGTACTTCTAACCATTTTTGTGAAAATTCACAAACCTCACTGCAAAGTAAGATGTACGAATTCCAGGAATGACCAGAATATATTTTATCTGAGCATTGAAAAGATTATAGACTGCCGTCATTCTCGTGCTTATCCCCTGTAATTTGTTGTCATCCTAAAATTGACTTCTTAGCCCTCTGCTGCTTTTTTTTCTTTGATTCATCCTTGTCCAGGCGTAATTTTATTTCGGTGAATAGTCCTTTTGTTTTTTAACAGGCTGTTTATAAATTGTGCATTATACGACATATGTGGAAATCACGTGTTTTTCTCTACTTCATTGTCAATCAGAACAGCCGGTTTTCCTAAACATAGTAGATACTGTTCTTGAAAACAACTTCTGTTCTGGTATTTATTTATTTATTTATTTATTTTTACGAATGGAAATAAAGCGTGCTGGAGCTGCTGATAGGTGGGGAAAGGGAGACATTTATAAAGCAGCGATAAAGCATTTAGTTTGTCTGACTCGATGTCACTATTATATTTTGTAGTGTAAGAGGGGTTGTGCTGAGTAACAGAGAAGCAAGCACATTTTAGAGCAGGTTTGGAATTTCTCTAAATGCAGTGACAGTACATAGATGTTTTAAAGGCTTCCAGAGATGTATCCTGTCTCAATTAGAGGCTTTTTGTCATGTGCTATTTTGTCTTTGGGAGCATTGTCCAGTTCTTATATGTTGCACCTGTCAGTTTGCTTGACCTACGCTTTGCTGCTGGTGCTGTTTTGTTAAACGCCCAGAGACTGCTCTACAATCATAGTCCAGAATGTTTTTCTTAGGCTTTTGAAGGAGGAGTGATCTTAGGGAAGCTACAGCTGCAAGATGTTTCAGTGTTTGAGGTAAACCATCTCTGCCAGTAGGGAAGGAAGCCAGTATTTCAATTGTAGCTCTAGACACTTGTGGCTGAAGATAGTATCCAAATCCAAAGAGAAAGGACATCTTGTAGCTCTTCTGTGGAACCATTTTGGGGAACAGGGCACTATGCTTTTCTTCTCAAGTGGTAACAGTAGGACCACACTTTAATCAGCTTTAAATTAGGAAGAGACGTGTCGCTGATTGTGTGTCCAAAATCCAAAGTATTGCTTTTTGTGCAGAACGGAAATAAAAAACGAAAGAAGGCTGCTTCTCAGTTAACAAAAAAATACTTAAAGCTGTGCTGCTGCTGTTGTGCCGTGGATCTGGTTTAGAAAAATGGTTCCTATTGACAGAGTTCTGGGCGTCTTGAGTCCCTGTTCTGTCTTTGTTGGTACACGTCTAGACCTGGTACTCTTATCTGGATTCAGAGAGTACAAAACAGAGTGTGATAGAGAATACATCCAGTAATGACTGACTCTTTCATCCTTATGTCCACATGGCTACTTCCGTACTGTGTGGAGAAAGGAGATTGGAATGCTTCACAACTCCTGCCTTAAAATGTATTTCCGTGTTTCTGTTGCTTCACACGGGCTGTATGGGAACTGCTGTGGCACGGCCTGAACCACCGGTTGAGCACCCAGGGAAAGGACTGGGTCAGCCCAGGAGCACAGGTGAAGGCAGTTCAGCTGTGTGACCAGAAGGGGTGGAGCCTGGCTGCACCTCTCTTAGACCCCATTTAAGGGCTGACTGCCACTGGGGAAGGATCTCTTTCTGGAGATTCTTCCCTTTAGAAGTTTCTGTTGAGAGGCTAGGGCACTGGTGAGCTTTTCGTTTTTGATTGTCTCTTTCCACCATGGTAGTCTTTCCAACTATAAACCTGTAAAATACCATCCTAACCATGCCGCTCTTCTAACTGTACATTTGTTAATGGTACATAGGCGCTCTCATTTTAAGTTTTCCTTTCTTGAGCATGGAAGCTTGCTCGGTAGACATGATACACCAGATTTGAGATATCTTTGGGTAAAATATTTTCTTGAAGCATATCCAGCATTGGACACTCAATCCGTAGAGCTCCTCCTGGCAGCACAGAGGTATTGCTGTACCTGGAGGGATACAGATAGCAATGATGCAGTTATAGGTGGCAGAACAGTTGCTGGACCTTGTTAGTCTGTACTGAATTATGTAAGTCACTTAGAGGGTCAAGGCAGGAAAGTTCAAGACAGGTTTATTACTGAGTGAATACGTTTTTTGCTGATGAAGCCACAGAAGTAGTCCTAAACATGGAAATGCAATACATCTCTGCAGTCTGGCAGTAGATTTGCGGGGTATGGAGAAATTACCTTCTGGGATGTTTTCAGAGTGTCTCTGGAAGAGATTATTTTCATGTTGTAGGTTCTAGAGTATCAGTTTACCAAAAAGAGAAAAGAAATAGCTTAGCCTTGTTATTCTGTTTTCTGCAGTGCTTTATAGTAGAATCAATCCACTTGTATGCTTAATTCTAATCAAGTTCCCAATACTTAACTTCCTCAGTTCTTTTGTTGTGAAATTTAGGCAACAACTGACATGTTCTCAGGAGTCTTGAGACTTCATTATTTGTATTATTTGATGAGCTTTGGAGAATTTGTGAGACGCAGTAATACTGAAAGTCATAAACTAATAGTTTAATACTGTTTAATAACCTGTGTTTTCATGTATGTTTTTTCTGTTTAGTATTTCTGAAGTCTTAAAGTAAAACTTGTAAAGATTTTTTTGAATTAAAATCTGAATGTATTTTAGTTTTGGAAAGTAAGCTGCTTTGTGAAAGCTGAAGGAGGATGTTGCAAAGATTACAGATGTGTACTATTTTTAATTCAGAAGAGGCATTCCATAGTGATGTAGTATAACAGTGCTCCAATGGTTTCCTCTTTAGGAAGGTGTGGTCATGATTAATATTATTTCTGAAGTGATTTTTGCTGTGGTTATTGCTTTCCATATATATTGATTGCTGTTAAGTTAAATTTGGTTGGGTTTGGATAGGAAGTAATTAGATATTTAAGGTTTGATTTACTTGGGTTTGTTCTAAACACCTTAATGAGTGTTTTGGGTTTTGGAAGTCTGGAGCGCATCATTGGATGATAATATTGATTAAACGACTGCTTCCAAAGAGCTTCAGTGGTGGTGTTATATTGGAAGAGCCTAATGTAAAAAAAAAAAAAAAAAAGAATGTCTTCGGGCTGCTAACACTAATGTATGACCAGTACAGTTGTCAGATGGTTGAGCTTTCTTTTGGACCTAAATAGCGTTTGCATTTTGTGATATATGCATATTTTACAGTGTGAAAAAGCCTTTTTTTGCAGCTTTTCTGTGCTGTGTGGATTGGAAAGGGCCAACCATGGTCTCTTCTCACAGGCTCCTAGGCAGCGCCTGCTCCACTGCGACAGTCTCTCACGGGCTGCAGGGCAATCTCTGCTCTGGTGCCTGTAGCACCTGTCCTCTCCTGCTCTGACTCTGCTGTTGCTAAGACTGCTTCTCACACTTTCCCTTACTCCTCTCTGGCGTTTTGCCCTTTCAAGTATGTTTTCCTCCAAGCAGCATGTGTGACTCGGGGGCTCAGCCGTGTCTGTGGTGGGGGACGCTGGAGTCAGTCAGCACTGTCTGGAAGCAGCCATGCCTGGCACAGGGTCACGCTTCTCAGAGAGCCCTGCAGCTGCCCCACTGCCAGCACCTCACTGTCTGCACCCAGTATGCCTTGGCAGGTGACAGTGGTGAGAGGTAGTCAATAATAAAAGTTGTTTTTTGTAGCTGGATTCATAAATTCGTATTTAGGCAAGTGGAAGTGCATAGGTCAAGTAGACTAGTGCTGAAGTCAGTTTGTTGAATTGACTGCTTTGTGGTATGGCAGTATTTTCTTCAGCCCTTTGTAGCAGAACTGCAGAGTTGTAATAGCATGTAAAATCTAACGGAGTGTGCAGTAATCAGCGATACAGATACTGGAGTTGAATGCGTCCTTAACAAGTTTGCTGCAATACTGAGCTGGGAGGTACTGTAGACTCTGCAGGGGTGGAAAGCCTTATAGAGGGGTCTAGACTGAATCACAAAATATCTTGAGTTGGAAGGGGCCCACAAGGATCCCTGAGTCCAATCCCCGGCTCCAGACAGCACCGCCCCCATCCCACCAGGATGGGAATGGCACAAAGCTTCACCAGAGAGGTTCAGACTGGGCACGAGGAAAAATTTTGTTACCCTGATGTGATCAAGTATTGGAAGAGACTTCCTGGTGAGGTAGTTGATGCCCCATCCAATGCCTGTCAGTGTTGAAGAGGCATTTGAATAATGCTCTGGATAATATGCTGTAACTTTTGGTTAGCCTTGAAGTGGTCAGGCAGTTGGGCATGATGTCCTTTCCAACTGGACATACACTATTCTAAAAAATCTATCTAGTTAAATCAAACAAATGAAAGACGGGTTGCCTTTTATTTTCCTCTTCATTGTGTTTTCCAGTTCTAATTGAAAATTCCTTGCATTTTACTTCATACCTTCAGGTTTTGGTAGTTACATTTGAAGACTGTCAACTTTGCTTTCAATCTTGTCAAACACAAGAATGTCAAAGTTCACTTGTAGGACTGTAGTGGCTTCGCTTGCTTGTACTGGGCTGAAATCATTATGGTGCAAATTAAAGGTTTTTTTTGTGTTGGATCTAGGCCAACACAATCCCATCAGTTCTGTCATTGTCTTGTTAGAGAACATAAACGGCTTTTCGGTGCGATTTAACCAACATTGGGAATGACCAACCGTTGTCTGTTGTCCACCCGTGTTAATTTTAAGAGCATTGCCATGTTCCTCAGTCTTGTCTAGTTCTGTTATTGATAGGAAAGACTATTTATACCTGTATAATAATGGTGCAGAAGTAACTGGTATAATTTAGCAGCGTATGTGTGGTTTTGTTTTTTTTTTAAATTGGCTTTTTATTTATGAGACCTGTAAGGGAGCGTTTAATTTCACCAATTGGAGACCAGAGAATAGCTTCAATGGGTGTTAAGTAACAAGTAGACCATTGTCTGCAAAGTGTGCTTTATGTTTAGATCCCTTCAGGAACAGCTCTTGGTGTTCCCACAAGTTAGACTAACTAAGCTTACAGCGGCTGTGCTGGAAATCAGTCGGTTTTGAGTGAGAGTAAAACATGAAAAAGTAAACCCTCTTTCTCTCCAGTAACTGAATTTTAAAATTTATCAGTTTTAAATAATGAAAATACACATTAAATGCTTTTAGTTTTGTAGGCTAGTTAAGGACCAGTCTTCATTTTACCGTGGACTTGAAATTTATATGTTCCTAAAGGTGGAGTTGTCCTTCTGGCATCGGTGATGGTAGGTAAATCTTGAAATTAGGAACTGTAGTAACAAATTTGCTGCATATATTGGAATCACTGTTTCGAAGTACAAATTAGCGCATTCTCTGACAGATGCTGTGTTCATGAAAAACCTGCTTAGGAGTAGCCTGCAGAACAACTTCTTCAAGCTGTATTGTTTTTAAGTAATCCCTGTCAACTGTGGGCATTGAAAATGTGCTAGCTAAGCCATTGCCTCAAACAGCTGCCAAGTGTCGTTTCTGGCACGTGGCCATCTTTAGATTTTGTTGTAACCTGTTAATATAGAAAATGAGAAGACTACTTTCTTCCAGATCAGTTAGATTGTGTTCAGTGAGAAGAGAAAGAAAGGGTCCCAGGTTAAGTCAGAAATATTTATTCTTTTCAAGGAAGGTGTAAGTGGGATGTAATCAGTGGCTACTGTTGCTCACTTTGTGAAGTGCTTTCCTGAGTGTAAGGATGTACTTACCTCGTGCTTTCCTGAATCTGATTCAAAGCTCGTACTGCTATTTGTCTTTGGGCTGAGTTAAGCTCTGCAATTGTGATTACAACCAACTCACTAGATATTAGGTAGAAAGTGTATTTAAGATAACTAAAGAAAGGAGTAGTTTACAGATGCTTTCCTTTCCTGATGAACCAAAAAGACAAATGCAGTGATGAATTTAAAACTTGAGGTAAGTGAGAAAACAACTATTGTAGAGAATTCAGTAAGAGGAAACTGTGGGGGAGAAGAAAGGGATGTCATTACAGTGTACTGCTCTGTCTTTATTTACACACAGCTTTCACCTTAAATAGGACTGTCTAGCTGGCAAAAATCAGTTCACAAAATGGGTCTTTCATGGCCATTCAATGATGTCCCACTGGATGTTGAGCTGATCAGAGAACTTTTAGTTTGCAGAAACATGTGGGCTTAAGTTTGGAAGATTGGTTGTCATTTATTCAACTACGGAATGCGGCATCTTGTATGTGTTCTTCACTTGAACTGTATAATAGAAGTTTATATTTAATTTTTGCTTTCTCTTGATCAGTTGGTGATCTTGTTCATCCCTTGGCAAAGCCTTTACAGTTTCCTTCAGTTGCAGAAATTAGAATTGGAAAAAAAAAACAAAAAACCATTAGGAGTAGATTGTCCAGCACGTTCAGTTGCCAGAAGGATTTTCACCAATTTCTTTGTACCTTCTCTTTCTTTATTCTGAAGTTACTTATGGTATCCATCAAAGATTTTGCTAGAGGTGAACTGGATAAGGGCTTCTTTTGGGGCCTGCTAATTAATCTTACTGGATTAGAGCACCAAAAAAATGATACTAGGTCAACACCATGATTTCTTGAGTTAGACAAAATAGCTTGCTGTAGAAGGTTCATGTTCTTTCGAAAGAATGGTTAAGAAGGATGATGCTGCAGGCTATGTTTAAGCATTGTCATTACATAGTTATCACGTTATAAATTACTGCCCAGAAATCAGTATTGCATGTAATCTTCACTTAATCATTATCTCATAGTCATTATGTATTACTTGAAAACCACAAACATGTGTGCTAATAATCTGTGCCTGTGTAACAACAAATACTGCAAAAAGTAAAAGAAGAATGAAAACTAAAGCTAATCTTGTACAAAGATGAAAAGGCAATGCATAGATGTAATTTACATCATGTTAAATAATGTAAATACAGCCTGGTGAAGCACTGTTTATAGAACATCATCTGGTACAGGTTTTAACCATCTACTGCAGGTAATGAGCTGTGAAATTGAATGGAATTATATGGACCAATTATACTTTGTGGTTTGCAGATACGTAACTCTTTAACTCTTCGCTTATTGTAACCGAAGTAGATTGATATTTATATGACATTTGCTGTTTATTTTAAGGTACTTTTTTTTTTTTTTTTTTTTTTTTGAAAAACAATCAATACCGTGTGTCTAATATCATCATTTGTTTAACAATTAATGTGCTGATGTTTATTTGGGTGAGTACTGCTGGGTGTTCTATGGAGAAGGTGGAATGACACTTCTAATAGGTGCTCTATTATTTATTGATTTCTCCTAAACTCAGGTTTCAATAATGCAACAATTCCATCGCAAAAGTGGCAATTAAGGCATTGCCACTTTTATGCCTTAAGATGTTGGTAGCTACTTAGTGCTTCATCAACTGTTGATCTTTTTGGATACCTGTTGGCACCCACACACAGGTTATATGTTAGTATGTCACAACATGCATACTGGAAAACATTTCCATACCCTTTGTTTCTTCTCCATCTGACCTCATCTGCCTTATATCTAATGTAGTAGTTGAAAACAGGTCAAAGATATATGCAGTGTATCTGCTTTGATATTACTTTAGTCTGAAATCCTGCATTTCATGATCGCTTAGCAAACCCACAAAACATATGTTTTTATGGCTAGTTTATAAACAGAGTTAATTTAATACTTGCTATGGTTATTTTTCTATTTGTATAGATCAAGTTAGATCTTCAGGTTACAAGCATACTGATAATGCAATTTCTATTTAGGTATGTTCATTAAGTCTCCTCAACTGAAAGATCCCTTATGTTATACCTTGCGGCTTGCAGAATGGTAGAAACAAATCACAGCTGCTTTGTTAATGCATGGTTATTGTTCATCAGTAATTGTTCTAATGTCTCTGGTTTTCTCCTTTCAGTGAATCTAAGTGTTCTCTGTAGATATTTATGGGCTATTTATGATCTCTGATATCACAGGACTTGCTGTACTTTATTCTTTTGTAATACTGGTTGACAGATGGGTAAGTTCCTCCTGGCTTCCTCATGCGGTGTCATAGGAAACCACATTTAACTGATTATGTGACTGAAGAGTAATGATACAACCACAGGAAATCCTGTGGCTGAAACCAGCTTAGTTCTCTACTTCTGATAATAATTTTGTATTTGCAGGATATTGCATTTAATTTAGGGATGCACTGTGTTGTGAGTTTTAAAAATTGGTGCTTATTGCAACATACAAACAGAATAGTTATCTATCTATATATAAATCATATATAAAATATTTACTTGTTTGTGAAGCAACTTTAGGTACAGTTGCAGATATTTTTTCCCCCTTTGTTTTTTAAGTATTTTAAAAGAATTGGTTACCATGCAAAGTAAAACCAGGGAAAAGCATGAAATTCATCAGCATGCATGCTTTTTTCCTTGCATGTACTGTTACTGATATGCCTTCTTATAAATAAGTTAAGGAAATAAAGATATTCCTAAAATAAAGGGCAGGGGAAGAATAAAATGTTTTGAGAACAAGGGAAGATGATGTGAGAACTAAATAGGATAGGGAATAAGGGTTGGGAAATGCTGAGCTGTGCGGCCCCCAGTTATTGGTATCTTTGAAATTTTGGTTCCTAACTCGTGGGCTCTGAGCATCAGCCATCTAGTATTGCTGGTGGCTGTTACTGGATGTGTACAGCCTTGGTGCTGTATGGTGCAGGAGTTGCTCGGTCTGGCCAGGAAACCGTGCTTTTGTGTTGCTGTCATGTGTGCTGGAGTGGGCATTGCTTCCTACCTCCTGGATGGAGTGTGGCTGGCTGTGGCGCTGTTCATCTGCTTGCGGTGCATAGAATATACCTCTGAAGCCTTCTGAGGATGGTGTTTTCTGTAGGTAGCTGGCATGAAGACTTTGAAGGAGAGAGGAAGGAGGCAGCAATGGTAGAGATAGCAATACAGAGCAAAGTAGTTTGGGAAATGCTGATCTTAATTTGTTTGCCTTTAAATTCTGTTCCTGTAGTTCTCTCTCTTTCTCTTAGAGACCAGTATGCAAAGCTTCCTATAGATTGAACAGAAATGTTACAGTTAGAAGTGTTGACCATAGAAATGTATGTAATGTGTCCAAGTACCTGTTTATTAAAACGGGAGCAAACTGGTGAATACTGACAATATTAGCATGCACTTCCACTGCTGAACTGAGTGTATGCATGTTGAATACATTGCTCTTCAGAACTTAAAATGAATTTTAAAGCTCTGAGAACATGGAAGTTTATTTTGAAGGTTGATAACATTTAAAATCTGTCTAAAATAACTTGTGGAAAGTGGTATTTTTGGAAAGAGTAGCAGTAGGCCTTAAGAGTAAGTAGTCAGAAAATGGCTGAAAATGACAGCAGAATTGGAACTCAATTTACTTTATTTCCTTCCTTGCTTGAAGCATTAAGAACACTCTGTAATGGAATGATTATTTGTTGTCATCAGTAACAAATTTGGGGAAGAGGCATGCTGTTTGCTACAAGAATTAAGATGATTGATTATCTAATGCGGAAGTCAGGACCAGAGGTGGGGATGTGGGTGGCTTTTCCAGACTGCCTGAGTCATCAGAGAATGCCTGTGGAGTTTAACTTCAGTAGCACTCTAGGTATGTTTTTTTGGAAAATGCTTTCTTGCTTCACAGCAGAGATTAAGGATGTTTCTGTAACATTTCACTTGAGCTGTGTTTTCACGCAATGTTCTGACCAATGTAGAAAGATTGTGGGGTGAAAGCATGCAGAAATTGACATTGGAATATGTGCAGTTCTGTGGTAGAAAAGCCAAAGGAGTTCAAGCATAGCTTAAATCTTTGCGGAGTTAGCTCCTTCTTATGCATCTGTATCAGAGAAACTGTAGTGCTCTCCTAATTTAATCACAAAATAGACCATGTGGTCTTCTGAAGACAAACATCACCCAACAACAAAAAAGACCGAAGCTCAAAACGTTATCCAAGAAAACCTAACGGCTTGACCGTAAGTGACCTGACTATGAACAATGTGAGACCTGGGAAATGATGAAAACTTGGCTGGTTTATGTCAGCTGGAGACCTGGCTCGCTACTTCAAATGAAGCAATTCACTGTTACGTGTTTTGCTAATTTCCTCTTCTAGTGAGTTCTTAATGCACAGTTCATAAACATAAGAATTATTTTACCTTACAAATTGTTAGTGTGTGTAGCAGAAATGTTGAGTTGCAGCTTGAAGCAGTGATTGAGCACCTGGTGGGAAGGTAGGGCCAACCTAGGGGAGCACAGGAGCATGCAGTGCTCCTGAGTGACCAGAACAGGTAAAGCCAGGATCCACTCCTTCCCAGACTTCATTTAAGGTTTGGCAGTGGAAGCAAGGGGGTCTTGCTGGATATCCTTGTGTACCTGAGGCCTTCTGAAGGCAAGCAGTTTTTCTTACTTTGTTTCTTGTGTTGATGGCTGCTGTGTTTGTGCTTGTTCTCAAGCTGCAGCCTAAGATTGTGCCACTCCGCTATTATTGCTGTTCTTTCTGTCACGTTGTACCATTACAGCATGAAATACTTAAACCACCAAACAGTACCTCCCATCAGCTCCCAATCTCCTTCAAGATGACATAGGTAGCCAGAGGGGAAGAAGTTGCATAAGAATGCATTTTCCAATCTACACCATCCTTTTAAATGGTCATTTTGGGCAACCAGAACTGTTCTCTGCTATCTTTCCTTTGCTTTTTAATTGCTGTGGCTCACCCCAACGTTTTTAGAGCTTTGAAATCCTGTAGCAGGATGAGAAAATGTGGAGCTTTCTATTTTTCCTCATCCAAAAGGAAGATATTACTAGAACTGGATTATATGGGAACACCTAATGCGTAGTCAAAGAGAGGCAACACCTTTCTCCTGATAGCAATTGCAGGCTGAGGGAAAGTGGATGAAAGAAGTAATGCTGCTAAAAACTGGAGGAGGAGGGAGAAATCTTTCCTTGGAAAGGCTGAGTTCCTCTTTATAGCAGTGCTGCGGAATGTGTTCATTAATTGCAGAGGTGGGAGTGGAGATCATTAGCTTAAAAAAAATAAAGAAAAAAAAAAAAAGAGTAGGCCAAATATGCAGTTTTTTGAGGTAGCTTACTTCAAAGCACTCAGTGTGCGTGAGTGCTGGCTTTTTGGTTTGTTTTCTTTTTTTAAGAAAGCAGGTAATTTTAGGTTCAGCATGGAGTGTATTCCTCTTAGTGTAGAGTGCACTAGCACATGTAATTAATAAAGTACCATTATACAGCGTATGTAGTAAATTGAATATTAGTATGGGTATTAACATATTCACTTAGTGAGAGACCCTTGCTTTCTTCAGGTAAGTGGGTGTTGCTCTGCTAAAAGTGTAGCTTCAGCTAATTTGTTGGCATCAGCTAAGGCTTCGGGATCTTCATTTCTGGAAGAAGATCTCTAGGAATATGTGAGGTTACTTTGGATCAAGCATCTTCCCAGTACTAGACACTATTTAGTGGTGGTAAAGTTTTAATACGTATTTCTTTTTTTTTTTTTTCTTCCCTTAAATTAAATGCTTGGAGAACTAAATAATAAGATACAGGCTCACCAGTTATGCATAGGAAAGTTTGCAATATAAACTTGTCCCAGCGGTGAGAATCTGTAGGTAGTGCCAGAAGTCATGCAGTATAAAATTGCACCCAATGCTCTGATTGGTGGTGGAATCACGTGACTGAGGCCCTCCAGAATTTATAGGTCGTATTTAATTCAGATTCAAAATTTCATATCTTTCTACGTAAGCGTAGGTATCTTCTGTTCGTATGCATGTATGGGTGAATGTACACACAAACGTCTGCACACACATATATTTATATATATGTTTGTATATTTAAAAGGAAATAAAGTACGTGTGCTGCTTTGGCACTTGGTCTTGGCTGGAGTTTAACAACACTTTAATACATTTCTGATGCCTTTCAGAAATGTTTTAAACTGAGTTCCCGGAAAGAAGGTGCTGTGTTTAGTGCATGGAAAGAAGTAATTACCTCCATCATTTAATACTGGCTTAACTGTTGAGTATGTTGTGCTCATTAGCATGATATTTTTTAGCATCTGGTGGAAAGGCTGCTGAAAAATGTGTAAAGACTCTTGATTTTGGACAGGTGTCAAAATGAGGCTGTTATTAAACTGAGAGTGAAACTTTATGGAGAGAAATGACACCAGCTGGAGTTGTTACACTCCTCGGTTGTCCTGCCTTCTCTTCTGCATTTCTGAATTTGTGCACTGGAATGGGATCAAATGTTTTAATTGCAGAGTCACTTTCTTCTTGATACGCGTAGTTGATGCTGTAGTACATACATATTTTGATGCCTGAATTCTAAAAAAGAACAAACGTAGTCGCCATAGCATTTAGCAGAAAGCGTTAAGCGCCAAAGAAGCTCTTACACAGACATACATGCTTGACAGAAATCATTTTAAAATAGGATTTGTGTTTTAGTGCTCCAGACTCTGCACTCCAAGTAAGATGGAAAAACGATCAGAGAGAAGGGGAAGCATTAGAAGAGAGAGATGTACTCAAGAAATGCACCTAATTTTTTGTTGCTGGGAGTGACCGAGAATTTTCTTTTTAAATGGCACAACTTGAAATAAAACATAGTGCTGCTATAAATATCTATACCAATTCAAATATAGTAAGATCTTTTGGAACATCCTTAACTGCAGTTTTGACTATAAAATTTTCAAGTATGGATTTTTATACCAATTTCTCTACTGTGTTATGGTAGATATTAACTACCATGGTTAAAGGTATAAACTATGTAGGTAAACTGCTAAGGTAAAGAGGAGCGATATTTGTGAACTGTTGAAAAATCAACATTTTGGTCTTTCTGATGTAAGTTGACGTGAGTTATCAGTATTTTAAAGGATTCCTAACTTTGAATATGAATACATTTGCGTGTTTTACTTACTGTAAAAACAGTTAATTCCCAAGCCCTTCTATAGGGAGATAATCAAGATATTCTCATCTGTAAGCTGTTTGTTGGCAAAAATAACAAGATGTCTTCCCTCCTGGAGCAGGCTTTTGTTTGTGTTTCTTTGCTTGTCTAAGTCTGATCTGCACGTGAATGTGTTATCACATGGACTTGATACCTAGTTTAACCTAAAAAGTAGGTATGTGGATACTCCCTACAGACAGATGCTTGAGTCTCAGATGAGGCAGAGAGAAGGGTTGTTTGTAGTTGTAAGTTGAATGCATCAGAGTTTAATGTGCAAGTTGAAGATATTTGGAAGTTGTACAATTTTTGCCTCCTAGAAAAAGCTCTTGGCTGTTGCACTGAGGAATAATGTCATGGTTACTTAGAAATGCGGAACGTTTGGTGCAAAAATGCAATGGTGTGCTCTTTCAGTCATTGATTCCTCCAGTGCATCTACCTTAATGTGCGTGTTTGTATGAAGTTACCTTACTAGCCAAGTCAAGGAAAGTCAAGGGTGTTCCAAGCCTTTTGGCTGTCTCTCAGGAGAGGTGTTTGCCCCATGGGATTGCTGAGGTAGCCCTTTTGAAGGCCAGGAAGGAGCGCAACCTTGGGAAGAGCAGCGAGGGACGCAAAGCTTCTCTCTGTAGCTTTTGCTTAGCACTGTGCCTCAGGCACTCATTGAGCCAGGCTGTGGCGTCCTTTGTGTTTGATGGACTTGTGCATTTTTATTTATATATATTTTTTTAAATCTCTTTTTTCCTGATTGCCGCACTTTGTGAAAATGGCCCTGAATTTGGGAAAAGAAGCAAGGAAACTTCCAACTTGTTCTTGAGCCTTAGCCCATTATTTGGCATTAAGACCCTTCTGTTTGCTTCTGTATTGCTGTGTTTTCTCATACGCTCCTGGTCTAACTTGTAAGAACTTCAACTTTCTCCCAATGCTAGAGATACTAAGGTACAGAAAATACAGTAGTTCAAAGGGAACAGACTTCTCCTTTGAAACATGGCTGTCTGCTACTGTCCCAAGTTTCCTTGATATCTGTGAAGTCTTTCCTAATGTATAAATGTAAACAGGAAAGATCTTAAGGCACGTGACATCTCCAGACTTGGACTGTAGGTATGACATCTTGACCAAGCTGTAGGTGAACACGTGTAGCACATTCATATCTGGATTTCATGATCAGATACGTACATGGTTGCAATAGAGATACATAATGTTGTCTAAAGTAAAAATGGATGCATACTCATGGAGTATGGTCTGGTTGATAAATAGCTTTCTGATCTGAAGTACACAGTACTGAGGATAGTTGAATTTTGAAGGTCAGCGCTTTCTGTGAGTTTCTGATGCTCTTCAGATTGAAGTCCTCATTGACACCACAACAAAGTTGCGCTGTTCACAGAAATATTTCTTAAAAGCTTGTTAAAACGTGGGAGAGGTAAAACAGTATGGTTGGAGTAAATTAACACAGTATGGAGGAAATTACAGAGTAACGTTACTGAGTTGTAGTGTAAGCTAGTTGTCATTCTGACCCTTTGTAACTTTACAGATAAAAATGAAAGCTGGGGGGTGCATTTAAAAAGTTGTTCAACGCCGAACAGGGAAAATGTGTTGAGTCTTACGGGAGCTGCTGTGGAAATGCCAGCTGCTTTGCTTTCTGAAATCTGTTGTCGTTGTTGGATCAGACGGCTCATGAGTGGAGCCTTTGGAGAGCTGTGCTTGTTATGGTCTGAAGGAGCAGCATTTGTCTCTAAATTTAATGCCAGATGACCATTTCTTAAAAGACTGCAGCTGTTATTTGCTCAGACCAGTGTAACTGATTTAGTTGTTGGTTTTTTTCTGTCAGCTGCAGGGCTCATAAATCACTTTTGCATTTTACCTGTTATATATCCATAAATTATTATTTCCAGTAACACCTTATGGTAAGCCTGTTTAAGGAGGATATACGTTACTAAGGTACTAAATACGATGTAAAGGAGGTACTAAATGTAACGGGCTTCCTCAATTTTGAATTCTCACCCTTAGTTGATTTAATAATCTACTAAAAATATTTGTGAAGAAAACAAATGATGTGGCAAGCCCAGCTCGTGTTCCTGGCAGCTTATTTAGGCATCGTAGCAGGGGCACTGGGGAGCTGTAGAACAGAAGAGATGGCAGTAGGAGAGGTTTTGGTGTGAGAATTGGTGTGAGTTGTGAGTCATGGCATTCTGCACTGGTGGCTGGCTGGGAGAGCACATAATGACTCTTTGGCAGAGGCAGTTCCTCTTTGCTGCTTCTGGTGAAGGAATACTGGCAGATCAATTTGAAGCTGAATCTTCTAAGCTGGGCTGCCTGTATCATGCAGCTTTGGTTTGTTCTCATGCATTCATTTGTAAAAAAGCTAACAAAGCTAATCAGTATTCAGACGATATTTTATACTGTGCACGGTGGAAGTGTAGGGCATTTTGGGTGATAGAAATATATGTATTTTTTTAACTGCTAGTGAACGATGATGTCTGTATGCATAGGGAATAGATAGGTTTGTGAATATATCAATTTCAGGTGTTCCTGATCTGTTCTGATTTGTAGGACAAAACATTACAAAATAATGATAGAATTTGTCAATTATCAATGAATGCACTGTGGGCAGGTTAAACAAAATTGCAGCTGCGAGCTTTTCTAACTGTCATTGCTTGGATTTTCTGACCCATTTTGTTCTTTGCTGTTCTGAGCACTTCAAAAAGATAAGCTGGTAAATGTGTCTTAGGAACTCCCCTAGGATAACCAGTTTTGTCCCTGAAGACTCGGCACTGAATATTTTCTCTGCTGCCCTGGGTTGTTCTTTTGCTAGGCTACATTGTTATCAACAGACCCTTAGGAGGTTTGAAATAGGGAATGAGTGTGGGGGAGACCTGTAACATTTTACAAAGACAATCCTTTAATAGGTTTTTTAATAACATAGATAATAAAGTAAGGACAGTAAATAAAATCTGACTGGAGATTTAGGAAATGCTTCAGCTCTAGTGATAACGTAGGCAGCATTTAGAGTCCCTTAGTATTAGCTTTCTGCCTTACTGTGTTGAAAAGTATTCAATTGAAAACGTGAACTTCCATACAGAACATTTACGTTTGACATCAGTATGTCTATTCCAGTTACTCATACAGGCCCCAAAGAGCTCACAGTCTAGATAGGGGCCAAAGAGTCCAAAGAGTCATGAGCTGGAAGACTTATCTGACCTGAGGGAAGGAAGAGAGGAAAGACAGGTGGTGTGTCTATAATTCAGGAATTTTTGTTCATGACAAATACAGAACTAAACTGAAGAATGTTTGTAGGAACGGTCTCCAACTTGGAGAGCACTCAGAAGTCTGTAGACGTGAATAAAGTGGTAAGGGCTGAATTCTTCCTCTTTGTTGTGATGCAAATAATTATTCTGCATTTGGAAACTTCTTTTTTTCTTTCAGATATGCTGTTGCTTAGGTTTTAATTTGGGGCTGTATTTAGTATTGGGCTCGTATGGTTCCAGACACTGACTGTTCTACTTTGCAACTCTTGACCACTGATTTTATTCCTTTATCTTGTGACAAAACTCTAACAAATGCAGCATTGGCAATGGTTTTTGAAGTTCAAAGAAATATTTCCCACTGAAACCCCCCAGCTGTTAACCACTCATCTTGAATATGTGGTCACAAGCTTAGCGTGGTCAAGTGGGATATTTATAATCAATATCATTGATTATTCAATCTGGCTTTCAGGCCTTTGGGTGGCAGATAAGATCCTCCCACTCTAATTGATGGTCAAGACTACATCTTTGATTCCTTTGCTGTTAGTGTTTCCTATGTTAATTCATTTGCTAGTGCTTAATTACAGCTGTAATAACTACTTAAACACTTTCTTCTGTTAAATATGCTACCATCCTTAACAAGCTTAATGCTGTGCTGTAGTTGATTGTATCTGATTGGTCTGTATGTTTTGTTCACATGAGTAAGTGTCCCGGAGGGAAGTTTTGCCAGGAAATATTCTGCCTTCCAGCTGTAATTGAATGGATTTGAACAAGCAGAGACAGCTGGGTCCTGTTTTGGTCTTGATTTGTAGGGACCCAAGGGATTGGGAGAGTGGGAAAGGGATCCTGTGCCAGTTGAGTGAGTTCAAATGAGGAAAAAGCTTTACTCCCTCGACTATTCTGCATTTCAACTATTAATACAGCAATAGAGTCCATTCAAATAGTTGTACGTTCTTTGTGTTTTTGTAAAAGAAGGCTTGTGTACTTAGGTATTGTCTTTTTTGAAAAGTTATGTTTTACCACATGAAGCACTTTCTTCCAGGTCAACTACCCAGCTTTAATCGTAAGATCTTATGGAGTGCAGGAAGGAAGCTGAGAAGTCCTTACAATAACCAAGGAATAACGTCCTCTTGGAAGTTCTTTCATGGGAACATTCACACCATAATTAAAACAACAACAAAAGCAAACAAAACAAAAACCTCCAGCATGACAGGAGAAGCAAGTAGCTGAGAGAGTTTGGACTTGAATCTGGCTAAACTTAGAGAACTTTAAATCCTTCTTGTATCTGTATTTTGTAGTGGTCTTGATGTGTAACAGAGGCTTTTTTATCCCATTTTTTTTGAATGATGCTGTTGGAGCAGGTCCAGAGGAGAGGCACAAAGATGATCAGTGGGCTGGAGCACTTCCCCTATGAGCACAGGCTGAGTGAGCTGGGGCTCTTCAGCCTGAAGAACAGAAGGCTCCGGGGAGACCTGATGAATTATGTACCCATTGTTTTTAAATCTAGAAAAGGTGGTGATAAGAGTAGGTAGCAAATATCTTTCTTTCAAGCGTAGCAAGATAATTTGCATCAGTGGAGTCGTTCAGACTTAGGAATGACTGTTGTTGTGTATCCAGAAGGTTGGAGTCTAGCTGAATTAATGTATTATTTTTCCTTATTTGTCTAATTTGTCTATTTTCTTTCAAATGTTAGACATAGCACAGTGGTCTAAAATGTTCTTTTGAGGGTTTTTTTTATGTGAGCAGCATTGTGCTTCTGATGTATTGCAGAGCTTTGTTTGACGTTCTTAAGCCAGTGGCCTTGTAGTACTTCTTTGTGACTACTTTCAGTCTCCGAGGTCTTGCATTGATACTGTACTTCCTGAAAGCAGTGTTTCTTCTCATGTTGTATATCGGTATGCATAGATTTCCCCACCTTGCATTTTGCTAAATCTTCAGGGGTTTACTTGTACCTAATGGATTTTCTTCTGCATTTGGTGACTCTGTAAAATTGATAATTTTCCCTATTTCGTAGCATTCATTTTTCTTATGACTTAAGCATATTTCTGAAGTACTTTAATACCTGTAATTGGAATCCTTATTTATTTATTTATTTATTTATTTTTTAGAGTGCAGTTTCCATTGAAATATTTATATGAAATAGCTGGACTGTGGTACTAGTTGAAAACAATAAACACCAAAAGCAGTGCAGTAACCTGCCTGGGAAATGTGGTTGCTTCACTGAAGTAACTAAATGGGTACTCCCTCTCCTGAAAACTTGTGCATTTGTATAGAAATAGAAGGATTTATCTTCTGCGCACTTCTAAAATATTATCCATTACTTTTTAGTGTGTGCGTTGTTTTTTCCATGGCTTTTCCTTTTGTGTTTCTCACAGGCAAAACCTTTGAGATGACACTTGGCTAAAAAGGCAAAGAATTTTTAGCATTGACGGAGTGCTTTATGTATCTCAACAAATGGGCCGCAGTAGCACAGTTTGCAGATAGTTTCTCCTTCATTGCATCACATGCATACAGGACCCTTCTCTCCTGTCCATGTCCGGAGGAAATTAAAGCACAGAGCAAAGAGAAAGCAAAGAAAATTAGGGAAAAAGTGCTTTGTATTTGGAGGCGGAGAACAGTTTGTATTGGAGTTTTTCTCAGTTAGTTTGAAATGGAAATGATTAATCCTTGACTTAGGGGGGAAAAAATTAGTTCTACTTGCCACCTCTTTTCCTTTTTAGATGATAAATACTCCCAAATAATCCTATTGTGTTATATAAGTATCATCAGAGGAAAAAATGTCTTTAATCAATGTAGTAGTAAAGAAATGCTTTCATCTGGGTGTAGCCTATCATAACAGGCATATGGCAGTGATCTCCTCGTTACTCCAGGGAATGAGATTAAAAAATACTTAAGTTTCACCACCCTGCAAACACATACATGTAAGAGCTCACAGGTCTGAGGTGTCCTTTCAGACATAGCACTGTTGGGGATACAGCAGCATGCAGGGCAGTTCAGGTGCGTGCTTTGTGAGAATCCCGTTGCCTGCTGCGGAAGGGACTCTGTAACAAACAAAACTACTCATGCTTTTATGGTTGTATCAGTGCGTAAGAACCAGTTGCATTGCTCAGCTTGCATACAGAGAGCAAGCAAAAAGTGTGCTGTTACTACAGTGGAATTAATATGGGGTGATGGCATTGAAATGGTATGGGGAGTGACATATAGCGACAGAGGTGAAAAAACTTTTCTGGGTTTAGGAACAGTGCTGCATTTTGTGAAGAGGAACTTGAAATGGAAGAATCAGCAGTAGAGTATTGTTTTTCATTGCGCTTAGTGACTTGGCGCTCAGAATCAACGTTTTACTGTGATGTATTAGCGAAGTTCTGTACAATTTTATTGTGCTATTTCATTTTTGCTGATTTCAGAGCAGCCTATCGGGTTTATCAGTCAGTGTAAAATAGATGTGGTCCGTGTTCAAAAGTCAATTTATCCGATGACAGCGAGTGATAACTTCTAAAAGAAAAGAATCACTTAGATGTATTTTGAGCTTGCCTTTTATGTTTGAACTTCAGTTAGCTGTGAGGTCTGGATCACAACTGCGTGACTTCAGACAGCAGCTTTCATTTCAAACCTTTCGTCCATGGGGGCAGAGTGAGAATTGTAACTGTATGCGCTTGTATGATACTCATCTCCTGGAGTTCTCCAGTTGTGACTGGGACTTTGGAGAACTGTTGTAATGCAAACATGAGTAACAGCATCAGTGAAATATGCTGTCTGGGGTGTACTCGTGGTTTTGAGCAGGCTTATGCTATGCTTGTAAAGAGGAAAGAAGGTATTCTGTTACATGATACGTCAGTTCATTTGGTGGGTGCCCGCCTCTGACATGCTGTAGGACTGTGTGTCTGCTATTACAGCTTGATTCTATTATCAGCCTTCTGCTTGGAGGCCCTTGCAGCTTGCTGGGATGGGTCTGAAATGAAGCCTAGTGAATACTTCAGGATAAAAGCACTGTGATGGAGGACAGAAACAAGACTCAAATGATTCATGTGCTCAGTGTGTGAGATTTGGCAGGTGTGCATTTTTACAAATTTTAAGCATACGTAGATGCTAGAAATATATAGCTGTACAAACAAATCATTATAGAGGAGGGAAGTTTGTGAAGAATCTGATTGCCCCCGCTATCTGCAAGTCTTGAAGCATGTCCTTTAACTTAAAGTGATCAAAAGAGCTTTGGAGTTTAACAAAGATTTTACTACTTTTTCTTAGAAGTGAAAAGAAATGAAGTAAGTTGCTTACATAAAATGTAGTATCACCTGTCAGTATCAGCTAAGCATTAGATGTGACTGCAGTATATTTTCTTTACACAGGTGACTATAAAAGCACTTTAAAATTGTAAAGGAAAAGGAAGATGGTCTGTTGTACAGCTCAAGTACTTGTTAGTCAGCTGCAACTTAATGGAAAATAAGTGGGAACAAAGCCCTCAAGACGTTTTATGGTGAAAGGAGAAAGGCAATATACATGGGGGAAACTGGAGGAAGGGTGGTGGCAGGTCTTCATTGCTAGCGCTGGGACTTCGGTAGAGCGTCTTCAGATGAGCAGAAGAGAGTTAAGAAGGAAAGAAAGGAAACCACAAAACTAGCAGTTAGGGCTGCGAAGAGAGCTGGGCTGAGCTGGAGGCTTCTGTGACTTGCAGTACAAGGGGGTGGGGATGGGTTGGTGAAGGACAGCCGTGAGCAGACTGATTTGAAAGTGAGTGAAGTGTGGATGTGGAGAAACTGGTGGTGGCTGCGTGGTAAAATGACATGGGGATAGGGGCAGAGTGATGTTGAGTGCTGGTTCTTGGGGTGGAGGTAGGACTGAATAGCTGGGATGGAAAGCAATGGGATGAAGAGTTGCAGGAGGGAAGAAGTGAAACCAATCACCTATTTGTGAGAGAAAGGGAAGGTACTCTAACTCATGCTGCAGTATTAGGTGTTGGACTGAAATCCTTAGCATTCTTCTTCCTTTGTCTTCGGAAATGGAGGACTCTTAAAGTGCTGTGAAGTTTGTGTAGGGTGAATAGCAGCCTGGAGCGCAGGCCCTTCAGTTGCTGAGCAGTCAGTGGTAGGTAGGTGCCTGCCTTCAGTGGGCCAAAGTCACTGCCTTTGTTCTGGTAAGACACTCCTATGTTATTATGGGACGCAGCAGAATTCCTAGAGGTCATTTTTTATTTTTATTCAGATGAGAGAATTATCTAAACTGTATATTTTGAACGACTGTTTAATTAAGGATGCAAAAGCATGCATGCAGAACAAAGGAAATTGCAGAATTAATGATGCCTCCACAGCACCCTTGAGGGAGCATTACAGGTTTCCTTTGTGGTTAGAAAATATCCATTCTTCAGAAGGGAGATCTGTTACTTGACAGGTGCTCATTTCCCTCCCTCCCCCTTTTTTTCCCCACTCATAGGAATTTGCTGTGCAGTTGCGTGGTTTGTCTCTCGAACAGTCGTCACGCTTTGCTCAGGTAGTTGCCAACTCATGATCTTCACAAGGAGTAAGATAGTATTTTTCAAGAGTGTAGTCATTAAGTGGCGATATCTTCATTTTATGTGATAAAATTAAGGATTTGAGAGTTTATAAATTCTAAACAGACATTTAAAAGGAGTACTTCTATTTTGATGCTTCAGAACATTTAGTAATTCTTAACACTGGTCCAATTGATTTGAGTGCAAGCATGAAGTGATTTTAGACAGTTAAATAACAGCAAATTGAGTTATTTCAACTACTGAGGAATGTGAAGTTTTATCTTGAGTTGTCAGGCAGCGTGAGGAGGGATGGAGTCTAAGCAGCATTCAGCTTTATGGGCACATGACCACCTTCTTACTCCTTTATTAGCCTTTCAGGTTTTCTGATCACCGCATATATTTAGGAGGAAGTTTTTCACACAGAGGGTGGTGACGCACTGGAACAGGTTGCTCAAGGAGGTTGTGGATGCCCCATCCCTGGAGGCATTCAAGGCCAGGCTGGATGTGGCTCTGGGCAGCCTGGTCTGGTGGTTGGTGACCCTGCACGTAGCAGGGGGGTTGAAACTGGATGATCGTTGTGGTCCTTTTCAACCCAGGTTATTCCATGATTCTATGATATATATATATTTTTTTTTTCACTGCTCTTATTTTACTTCCAGAGCATCTGCACACTCTGCTAGGTGAAGCAGGAGTCCTGTGGTAAAGACTGTAAGGACAGTGCTACAAGAATTGCATCAGAATTCAGTGCACAGCAGGATGAACTAAAGTTTAATATTTCGTTTTGCTCCTGGTATAATAGTATTTAAACATAAGGTGGTTCACCAAAACTCGTGTGACAAGAAAGAATGGTAACACGGAAAAGTAGTGGCTGTATCTTGATGTAGTGTGGAAGGGTTACCCAGACCTGCAGCAAATGTTTTATGAATGCATGGGTTATTTTTCATTGGAGACTTCGGGGGTGGAATAGAACTATTCCTGTATGTTTGGGAAAGAGATTTTATTTCTGTCTCTGATTTTAAAATTCCTGCTGAAGAATCTCATGTGGTAGCTGCAGCCAAAGATGGCTGGATGGTCTCCAGTTGACCCAGATGAGAACAGATTATTTTTTTTTTTTCTTTTCCCTCAGGATCCAGAATATTGTGTCTGTCTGTACCATAGTGCAGGAATTTGTGGACATACTTCTCATTCTTGGAAAATGACAGATTCTTAGCTTGTGCATGCAGATGTTGGCACTTAATTGTTCATCAGGAAAAACACGTTAAAAATGTTCTGAGGGGCTGAAAATTGAGTCTTAACTGTGAAAACTTGAGAGGGGTATTTGGGGCTTGTATTATTATTTATTTTTTTTTTTACACAGTCTTAAATAAAGTTCTGTGGTTCGGCCATTACCTACCGTGTTTTGTCCCTGATATGTTCCAAAGAGATAAGAAGCTGCCAGAAAGCTTTCTTGTTCTGCCCTGCCAATCTGAGGTGGGTAGGGAGGAGGGGATGCTTCATTTCTCAATGAAGTTGAGCAGCTCTTTCAGCAGCTCTGCCTTGCTGACTGTCTTATTTCTTCAAAGGAGTTGTGTTGGTTTTGGAAGGAGCATTCTCACACCTCTTCTCTGGAGCTTTTTGAAGCGTCCCATTGTGGTTTTCTTAACTCAGAACTGCATTTTATGTGTTTTGTAATGACAACTGATAAAGCCAGTTGAAAATAAATTCGAGATTGAACATGTAAAATAAAAACACTTGTTAACTTTTAGGAATGTAGCAGAAATTCAGAGCTGCAGAATGCCTTCAAAAGCAGGGCCATCTCATTCTGCTTTCTTCTTTGGTTTTGTGTTTGCAAGAGCTGTTAGGAGGAATCCAAGAGCCTTCTGGGACTGTGTTGAGTGACAGTGTCTCAGGTTGTGTGGGTTTCTTCCCTAGCAAGGGAATGCTCTTTATGTATTTTTATAATTATTTCTTAACTGATGAAGGAAAGGGGGTTTTCTCTTCAGATGGCAAGCAGCTGGTGTTCCATGGCTGCTGTTTCCTTCTTCGTTTCCTTCATAATGAACTTCCATCATTTCTTTCGACAGCTCTGGCGAATACAGCGTTTAGTTTCTAAGTCTTTGGCTTACTGAGGTATGTTATACGGATCAGTGCAGCAGGCAGAAGCCTGGTTTTGCTGTGTGACACCTGGATTACTGAGGAGGAAGCATGTTTTATTGTTCCTTGGGGAGGGAGGGCATAGATACCTTACTGGGACCTACCAGTAGAAGATACACACTTTCAATGAAGCGTAGTTGTCCTCCCTACCAGTAAAATAACTATGGCATCAGTGAGGCACCAAGGTGAATTTAGAATTCCCTGACATTGTCCCATTGTTTCATTAACTTTATAAATCAGTTGTGGGTGTGCGTTTTCAGTTAGTAGCTCCAGGCTTGCAGATGTTTAGCGCTTTCTTTAGACAGTCAATCTGATCCTCCTTTCACTGGGGTTTTAATTTCAGCCCATGCATGAAGCAGCTCTGGTTCTCTGCAGTGCTTTGCTGGGGATAGAAAGGGTCAGTTGCAGATGAGGGAGAGAGAGGAGCTCTGCCACCCCAACCAGAGGTCAGCCCTGACAGATAAGAATTTCAGGGCTCGCTCTGCCCAATCTCAATTTATAATTACAATACTGAACTGCATTGGGTTGACAGTGTTGCTGTTCTCCCCGTCAACTCTTCAGGAGGTGGACTTTTATCTCCAACAGTTAAAAAAATTAAATCTCTTGGTATTAAATATTTCTTAGCACTGCTTACAGAATGGTTTACCTTGCACTTTGTCAGGCTGTTCAAGTTTGATGTCTCTACTTCAGAATCCGTACGAGCTGGAATGCATGCTCCTCGGTATGTCTGGTTTGGCAGAAGGAGCCCTGGTGATTGGCTTAGCGTGCTTTTAACATGTTACTCCAGGTGAAATTACAGACTGGTTTTAGCTGGAAGAATTTGAAACAATTATAGAATTCTTCTCATACTGTTGTTTTTTTAACAGTTTGATTGCTTTATAAACAGAAATGGAATGAATGCCTCGAACATAAAATGTGAGGAACAACCCATAGAGACTTAAATTACTGAAAATAGTCATGACAGGTTCACCTCATTAGAAAATAGCTTAGCCTAGCTTCTAGTATGTTGGTTTCCCTTGAGGCTGAATTGTCAGATGGCTTTTTCTTGCCAGATGTAATTGATTAAGTGTAAGGAATCTTTGCCAAGAGGATGGTGGTTCAGTTTTCCCAAGTAGATCAAGATCCAGTGTTTTTGTAGAATCGTTCTTACAGATAAAGATGTGTCCCTCCATCTCTATGGCAATAACAACAACATACCAATATTTTTCAGAATTACTGTCTCTATATATGACGCAGCAGCTTGTGGCCGTAAATGGCATACTGGCAAATCTGTAAGTTTTATATAATGAGATTGTGGCTCTTGCTAAGTTGAGAATCTCTGAACAGAATGAATACAGGAACCAGGGGAGGTGCATCCCGTACTTCTCTGCTGCTTTGGAAGATAAAGAATTCAATTTGGCATAACAAACTGCTGCTCCTTGGTGCTTTGTTAGTAGTTGTGAAAAGGGATGTGGGAGGGGGAAGAGCTATTGCTCTGTATTTCTGTATGTAGAACGAAGTGCTGAAGGAAATGCCCACCCCTCCCATGGCACCTTTTGCTATTAAAGAGCTGCAGACAGGCACTAGTATTCATCAAGGAAACTGCAACTCTCCGATGAAGGGGATGTTATTTTCTAATTGTTAATTTGCTTATGATTCTGTTAAAGGGGATGAGCATGTAAATAGAGGAGATGGCTGTATCCCCAAATATTTCAATTCAGGAGCTGTTTGTATTGCAAGGACCCCTTTGTGCAAATTGCATTTTGAAAACTGTTTCCTGACCTTGGGGTTTGCTGTCCTCATAACGGCTCATACAACATTGCCAAACTAGTGGCAAAAATTCTGCCCGTTAACCTCATAGTCTGTAAAGCTTGATGCATGAAATTGCTGTCTGAAGATACGCCTTCCAAGACCCTTGACCAGGCCAAATTTTCTGTACTGGAGATTGCTGTTTTCGCAAGAATATCAAATGTTTGCACAGCAGACAAACAACGTTGACGATGAAGCGCACTGACCCTTTTAAGAACAAGCTATTTAGAGCACATTCCTTGGGCAAGTCTTTTTTGCTTTTCTTGGGCTATATCTTGCTTCCTAAAACTGTTGGCTATACATTGACATGTCTGTTGCTGGAGATGATTAAAATATATTAAAGAGAAGGGTTTACAAACTTTTCCGCTAACACTGATACTACAAGTCATTAAACCAAATCCAACCGTATTTTAGTCTGTTGTATTTTAGTGAATCAGTTTTAATGATGTTTGTTTTTCCATTGTCCCTATGGGAACCCTGGAAGATTCCAAAATGTAATAATTAAAGAACGACAGGCCTTTCCTTACAATATAAAGCGAGAAAGAGTTTTGTGGTTTAAACAGCTATGCTGTTGCTTGTTAACGAGATATTTTGCCTGTTACTCTAGCCAGGCCTATAATGGTCAAAAAATGCTGAAGTCAAGAGCGGCGCGTTTGTTTTCAATCAGCTGTTTTTCAAGTTAAAAGACTTTAATGACTGGTTTGAATTTGTTCAGTAGTTCTAATACTTGGGTTAAATCACTCGTGTTCTCCCAGTAAAGGAGTACTTGTCACTTGTTTTGCCTATTCTGAGACCTTTATTCTTGTCTATTAAGTTACGAGCAACTGATTTTGAGATCTCCGTGGACTTGAGAAAAACAGTTTTTAAAGTTTACATCTTGAAAGAATGCCTGCACTTCAACTGTGTCATAAATACTGTGAGTGAAGCAGTTGTAAGTTCAAGGTGAAAATATTAGCTTATTTTACAGTTCAAATCCCAGTGTCTTATGGCTGTATTTTTTACTATTTGGACCTAAAACCTGTGTTGTTTTTTTTTGTTTTTTTTTTGGTCTGATTCTTAATGCTGATGTTTCCAGAGCTAGAACAAATGGAACGGCTGTTAGAGGGTCGATTGTTTGCATCTGAGGTATCTTGGAAAAATGAAGTTCAGATTTCTCGACCTCTGTGTCAGCTTGTACAGTTGTTGTTGCGCTGCCAGGGATGTTAGGAAGGAAAAATGGGGCTGACAGGAGAATTCTAAAGAACGCTATTACTTTTGTAGTACAGAGATACCAGTTATGACTTGTACGGTCAAACCAGATGAGAATCAAGAAGAACCTTGTTTCCGGATTTGGATTTGGGTGGGTGGGTCTTTTATTTTGGGTTCTTCTGATCATTTTATAAGTCAGCTTTATACCTGTGTGCTTTTTCCACTAAATGTGTAAATAATGCCTTGCGAATACAACTGTTTTCACTTCCAGAAGCTAAGAATTGACTATTAAGCCTTCATGAAGTTGTCTTTAAAACTATTGCATGATGCAGTCAGGACCAGTGTTACCCTACCAGTCATCTTTCATCAGCACTTTAATTTTCTATCAAATACAAGAGCTGTTTGGCAGAGAAATTAATAACATCCAAAGGTCAAAAGTGATATATTAAACTTTGCTTTTGCAATAACAGATAACGTAAAACATAGATGCAGTAGACAATTATGTACACAAAAGGCTGTGTTGTTCAGTGGACTGTTTTCTTCAGGGCAAAAACACCCTTTCTCTCACAGTAGTTTCGGCTTAGATTTTATTGGTTATTATTTCCAGCTTTGAATTCGTAATATTACATTATAGAATACAGATATAGAAGTAGTCTGTTGTTTTCAGGACTCTAATGATGTCTATTTTATGCTACTGTTACATTGTTTTTTGTTGTTGTTTTTTAATGATTGATATTTTTCTTGTTTCAGCCAAACCATTCACATCTAAAGTGAAACAGATGCGACTACATAAAGAAGATTTTGAAATCCTGAAGGTGATTGGTCGGGGAGCCTTTGGTGAGGTATGTACATGAAAAAGGCAGGAGGAAGGATTTGAATGTGCTCTTGCATGTCTGTGATGCTGAAGAGAGACAGTTGACAGCCCGTATACCATGGACATACATACAAATTTTACATTATGCAGACATAATGGATGATATGGGTCAACCTAATATTTGATGCAAGTGTATTTGGATTTATACAATACTCTGACAGCTCATTGTAGTTTAAGTCCCTTAAATTTTGAGAGGAGACGTGTACATATGGGGTGAAAGACAGTGTTTCAACCATCTGATGATAAACTATTTGCTTGACTCTACTTCCTTCTAGTCAGCAGATGGACACTGCTGAGTTACTGACGGTATAAAGATTTAGTCTTTTCTAATTATCCTAATGACTAAATTGTCTGAAAGCAGTTTTCAAGAACTTAACTAAACAGATATTGATACTGACATTCTAGGAACACAGAGAAATCTCTCTGTTCTTGTCACTTTATTTCCTTGACTTGATATTTAAACGTTTTTTTGTTACTACTGAACTATAAAAAGCTTTTGCTGTTTCTAATTAAACAGTCTCTTAAGTTGTCAAACAAGGCTGTTCATTACTATGTTTTAGGGACAATAGGAGTATGAGAATATACAGGCTGAGGAAGCCTGAATGAATAAGTCTTACTTTTCAGCCTCTGCTTCTTGATACTAAACACGTGTGCTTTCTTCCTCGTGCAAGACACTATTTATGTCCAAAAAAACAACTTTATATGTAACTGTGGCTGACCTCTTTTGTGGTCAAACGTGCTAAAATGGGAATAGCATGTGAAGTCTGTGCAGAACGTATTCCTGTTTGTCTCAAAAAATCTAAGAGCTAAAATCCAAAGTGCAGGGAAAAGACTGTGGAAACGTTTTTCAAACCGTGACGTTCTGAATGGTTTGAGAGCATCTCTGAAGGCTTCAAGGCAGATGAGGAAGAGCTGGTTTAAAGCTTTGCTTGTCTATTTGCTTACTGTGAAAATTTGGCTTTTCTGATCTGTGATTATGGAAAATGAAATTTCTGTAGTTAGTTTTTAAGGGACGGGGATTTTTTACTGTAGCGTATATCAGTGCATACTCTGATACCTCAGTGTAAATGTCATCGTTGGGCAGGCATAAAAAAGACAATGAAAGGATAGCATTTACTTCATCTCTTTTGGTTGCTTTTATTCTGTCTGGACTAATAATTCTTTGTAGAAAAGACTAAAGACTATTCTGTGAATGTTATCCGTTCATGGATGATTGGTCTTTAATCTTAACCTTTGCTGCAGAGAAAATGCTGGATGCACCATTTTGAGACAAGCGTTTCTGCATGGAACAGTGACTTTTCTCATTACAGCCGTAGCAGTTGCAACTTGTTTCATGTATGAATCATGAAAGATGCAAGAAAAGTCACTGATGTAAGTACTTTCTTGTCAGAAGAACCATGTGTGAAACCTGCCTTGTATCTTGTTTTTGAAAGAAGACATTTTTGTCTGCTGAATCAGCATCAAACTGCACAGCAGCTAAACCACAAAAAAATCCTGTAGTGCTTTCTTAAGAAGCTTCTTTGCAGTGAATTGTACCACAAATAGTGAGAGCTTAACTTTCCCCATCTTTTTCTGGAGACTGTGCATAATGTGGTAGTTCTAGGAACAGTGTTTCTTTGTAATGCCCAACCTGAGAAAGACAGCATGAGCATTTAATTGTGAAAATCGTCAGTAAGGAGAAAACTTGAATTCTCTCAATGAAAACATTTGTTCTTAAAGGAGGACTTCTTAAATCCTTGTATTGATCTATTTTAAGGATGCTGACTAGCTTAAGAACAAATTTTAAGACTTATATATCTGCCTAGGAAAACAAGTTCTGTGTGGAATTACAGAAATGTTTAAAGAAGGGCAGACAAATTTTACCACTCTTTTAGCCACTGAACAGTATATTAATATTCAACTGTGAAATACTTCTGTGATGCAGTAGATGATAACAGTTTGCTGAAACAGATTAAGAAATCAAAAAAACATACTTTCCTTCCAGCCAACTGCAATGGAGACTAAAGCTACTCCAGGTAGCGAGTCTCAGACTTGCTCTGATTTTACACTGCTCAATGCGTTTAATTTTCGTACTCAGTAAATGTTTCCCTTTTTGTTCATGCAAGTTTGATGGAGACAAGTGGTTTAAAGATGGCTTACAACTGTAAGAGGTTCTTGGTTTTCTTTTTCCCTTAAGTCCTTAGCCTGCTCACTGTCATTCTGAGAATGTCAAATTGATGATGTCCACTTTCCCTCTCCATGTACACTTTTACTTTTTTAAGGTTTTGAATTAGAAAGTGCTGCCTTTAGAAAACACAGGTGCCTTCTTGATGTGGACATCAGGTGTTTTCATTGTGCGTGTGTTCAGCATGTGGTTTGACAAATTCTAATGGACAACCCTAACTGAAAAGTCTTCGTGCTTGGAAGTGGAAGGAGTCTGCTAGGGCGAGTATAGGAGCACTGCTGATTCCAGTAGGCAACAGTTCTTACTGGTGTCTTTTAGCCGTGTGAAAACGAGTCTGATTTAAGGTTCTAAATGATGTTGAAATTTTCATTCTATTGTACTTGGTTGTGCAAGCAAATATTTATGTAGTTTTTGATATTTCAAAGATGATTTTTGTAGCTCTGAGAAGTGACGCAGCCATTCCTGAATTTTGGCATCCGGTTATGAACAGTAACATTCTTCCCCTGCCATCAATCCAGAGGTTTGTCATAGGACTTAAACTGTAAGAAAAGCTGAAGGAGTGCTGTGCTCAGATGATGTTGGTTTCTCAAGAGAGATGAGGCCATTAGTTCCCTAGATGTTCCTTTCCAACTCGGTTTCTGGAGGGCTGGCTACTCCTCGTCAACCAGTGCTGGCCTTCCCCCCCCCCCCCCCCCTTTTTTTTTTCATTCAGTAGTAGCTTCTGGCCTAGCTTTCTTATTATGCATAATTATGATTTTATTTTTAAGGTGGTCACTTTTTGTGGCAGGAGATGTGACTGGCAGAATGCCAGACAGTGCTGCTGTTTGTGGGAAGTACAGAAGGCTTTTGGAGGAATGAGGGGGGGGGGGGAACTAAACCAAAATGTTTACATCAGCACATACCAGTAATTTTTGTTGAGCTGCTCACAGGAAAATGTAAATTAAAGAAAGCAAGCAAACAAAACTTCCACCGCAAAAAAAAAATATATGTGTCATGTGTCCAATTTTAGTAAATTCCAGTAGGAAGGCACTTCAGGATAACTACTTAGGAATGGCTGTTCTTTCTTCTGTCTTGACAGCTTCATTGGGAAGGGGAGTACATCAAAACAACACTCAGTCGTTGTGCATTTATACAAAGAGCATATAGTGTGTGTGTGTAAGCACTGTGGTGTCTGTAATCAGCTTTCAGACTTTTTTGTTCCAATCAGAAACTGCATTGGACTGTTCTTTGTTAAGTGTCAGATTATTGTTTCACAGTCAAATCCTGAGATAAGCTGTTTAGAGTTTACTTCCATTAAGCCCTGAGACACCTGCAAAAAGGTGTTGTGATTGCCTAGGAGTCGTGATGTTTATGATCTAGTCTTGTGTGTTGCATAGTGGCTATTGATATGGAATAACGTTAATGACGTTCATGAGCTAAAAGGCTGCCTCTGGTTGTAAACACAGCTGGAAAACATGAACTCACTTTTATTCTTTAGCCATTGCTCAATACTGGTAGACATTCTGGGGTACCAAATCCTCAACTGCGTGAAACCTGGTCCTCCAGCTGTTAACCAGAGGCAGCACTGTGACTCCTTTGGTTGTCTCCAAGTGAGTGCTGCGTAGGGCACTGCAATTTTAGATGGTTATGCAGTGAGCGTGTGTAATCCAGAGACGAAGAAATATAGTTTTGGGGGGAAAAACCATAACAAACACACAAAAAGCCTTTCACTGAGCAGGCAATGGAAGAATCCCGAAGCTGGATTAAAAATCCCCGTGTTCTGCCTAATTCTCTGTCTGACTGTCCTACAGCGTTAGTGGTGCTGGAGGTAAAAATTCTGTCCCTGCAAGCAGCAGCGATCTTGGCAACTCTTGGACCAACAGTTTTATTTTTCTCCGCAACAATGGCAGAATCCTCTAAGATGCTTAAGGCACAATTAGTTGGTAGCTTCATATTGTAGAGGGCATCCGTGTCATCCAAGGTAAGATAGAATTTAAATGCTGACTAGTTGCAGCGTTTCTCTTCCTGCCATTTCTCATTAAAAACCGTTACAGATATGGCTTGACAGATTCCTAGCTGGTAAAGTAAAAAGAGACTGAAGTTTCAAATTTGCATAGCAGTTCATATATCACCACAGAGGATTCATCTCTTCCTCCTGTGGAAAACTATGATGCTCAGTACAGATGTGATTTATGAAATGGCATGAGATTGTCTAACAAATTTGTGTTTCACATTCGGCAGTACCATGGAAGGATTTGAGGTCTGGACTTTAGCCTCTGTTTTTATGCTTGCAGTAGCCTCTAAACATGTCACTTCCTAAGCTGGTTTAAACATGTAGGTAGATCTCTGGTACTTTTCCCTATTCTCTCTTTTTTTTTTTTTTTTTCTTGCTTCCAGCCCCCAAGGCAGCAGGGTCAGCAGCAGGGCTGGTAATGCATTGCTGCCCTTATGGGAGGTAACAGCTGCTTTGTCTACGAATCTGTAGCTAAGCAGGAGGTACACTTTTAGATATACTGAAGTTAGACATCTGAGTATTGCAATTCTGCAGTGTGTACTTTTGCCTTATGTATGAAGCTGCTGCAGCTGATGACACATTTGAAGGTGGTGGAAAGATGTTTGTGGGATAATCTTATGTACTTTCTGTTATCACTGTTTTTGCACAGAGTTAGTTTGTTGATTATGAAAGAAGCAGAAGGAATGTAGGAGTCAATCTTAGTATTTTTTTTTTGTCACTGACCTGTAGGGTAAGATGATGATCTGGATGACAGCATGCTGGTTTGTAATCCAGTGTGCACAGAAACGAACTTCTTTCCTGAAGCCTTAGGGTTCATTTAAAAGGGAGTAGACAGAATGGGGTAGTTGGGGAATGGCTGGTAAAATGTATTGCTAGTGGAGCTTTTCTGTAATTGGGATCATATTAGAGTGGGTCAGTCTCGCTTTGATTGGCAGCTCTGAGTGTGTGAAAGATTGATGGCCAGTTGGATTAAGACACGGAGCTTTCCCTGCCCAGGGCATCTTTACAGTTGAAAACGTGCTTATGTAAATTTCTTCCCTTACCCTTTCCTAAAAATACTCCATCTTAGCTTTTAGTATAATCAATCCAAGCTATAAATTTCTAAGAAAAAGACTAGGTCAGTTGATTTTGTTAATATATTATGACGTGTGCCTATGGTATGTAATGTTTAACAGCAGAGAGGAGCACGGCTTGTATTTTCTAAGCTCTGCTTTTCTGGAAGATGTGAATTTCAGCGTTTCTGTACCACTGACAAGAGACGTCATAAAAAGGCTCATTGAACTTCAGGTGGAAAAATGTGAAGGAATACCTTACCATGTCTTCAGAGAAAGTCTGGTGCATTTTTTGAAACAAGAGTAGGAATTGTAGCAGATCTACAGGCATAATTTGTGTCAAAAACCTAAAATATATTGTTTCTTGGTTTTATGAACTGACCACTAGATTGTTGTCTTTTCTAGGTGGGTCTGTAGCTTAAATTACTGTGTAACACTGGAAGCAGGAGTCCAAGAACATAAAGTGTACGGTCCTCTGTAACTTCTTGCGGATGATAGAGCAAAAAGTGTGATAATAGGGAATAGTATTGTCCATCTATGATCGCTTGGAAAGAATGATGTTTAATGGAAGTGTGATACTTAATGAAAGCTTGAAATAGACTTGGATCTTTTCCAGAACAAATATCCTGTACTGCTGTGATATTACTCTTTCTGGATAGCTCTGGTATGGTACTGTGCATGGATAATAAAGTTAAGTGTAAGAAACACTGAAGAAAAAAAACTATCACACAACATCCTCAAGATTTCCTGAAGTGAAAAACAGTGTCTCTAACGTTTTAATTTATCCTTCATTTATCTTTTCCAGGTTGCAGTGGTAAAACTGAAGAATGCAGATAAGGTTTTTGCCATGAAGATACTTAATAAGTGGGAGATGCTGAAGAGAGCTGAAGTAAGATTACGGAGATGTTCCTTACAATAATCATATACCCTCTTACTGTTCTGAATTATTATTACTTTTTCAACTAGAAAACTGTGTACACAGAGATTAAGGAGGTGTTTCTGTACTTAATGACAGTATGAAGATTAATTGTAGAAGGTGCTTAAGGCAGTTTATAAGAAGGGTTGATGGCACGATGTCTTGATTTAGGTGGGGTTGAATATGGTGCCCCTTTTATGCAGTTGCCCAAGAATTACCTGCTATGTGAGCAACATTGTAACGCGTGTATTTCAGTAGCCTTTAGCAGGTCTATTTTTGTGATATAATGAAGTTGTGAAGCTCTTAACTCCTGATGTGTGAGGTCCAATGTTTAGATTGAAAAATTAGAAGTAAAAGTTTCAAATTGAGAATGTTTCATAAAAACACTGTGATGAAAATTTCCCTTCATAGCTGAAGTCCATTCTGTGTTCTTACAATACTCTTCCACTGGCACTGCTTTGCCTTGGTTTCCGACTTTTATTTCATGACTCCACCCTCAGTACCTTTCCCTGGATTTTTATGGAAAAATAAAGAAAAGAATTAAAAAATGCAGTCTGCAGCTGAAGATGGGTGTACATGTTTTAAATGTGTTTAACTCTAAATTGCATTGAGATCCTTCATCTTTGCATACTGAAAATAAACTGCTTAAAAAATAGACTTATAAAATTCAGTAAAAGCAAAATGTTGCCTCAGCGTCAGTGGGAAACCATCACACTTGAAATAATAAAAGAAATTGTGCAGATGAGTTAAAGTCAGTTTCTGATGTATGCTCATCAGATCCTGTATCTTTTAATGAAAATGTTATTATACGAAGAGGTGTAGATGGCATGCAGACTACTGTTAGACATACATAATGGGTTTCATCTTTATTCAGATCCTGAACAATCTTAATAGGAAGAGGTATTTCCCTTTAAGACATGTGTCTTTATTGTAGGTTTTATTTTAGTGAAAAATAAAAGACCAGAAAGAAAGTTCCACTCTATTTTCAGATGTACACTTTTCAAGTTAGTTTAATTGCCAATTCTTTCCATTAAAGTAAAGTTATAAATAGGTTTGCAAGATTTGCTCTGTGAAAGGTATTAAAAATACTTTTCCCTTGGGTCTAGATTAATTTCTGAAAGTCTGAACCGTTAGCCTCAAAAGAATTACAGCTCTGTTTTTCCATGTATTTGTAATCCATGGGTATGCAGAGGGAAGGGAACCATCTGGAGGGAAAATACGTTACAAGGCATGATGTGCAGCAGCTATAACCTGTCACTCATAATGTTGATGAATGAATCGCTGTCATTACTTCTGGAACAGTGATGACTCATTTTGGCTCTGTTAGCGGTGTGCTGCATTAACACAGGAATACATGGGAAAAATACACAGTTCAAGAATATGAGCACATAGGTGTGTGTAAGTGTCAGAGTTAAGTTGTTTGTATTTGCCTGTATTGCCTTCATGGGAAGTGAGATTCATTTGTGAGAACGCAAAGGGAGTATGTATTAAGAGGCTGGTGAATGACAGATTAAGGTATTCACTGCAAACTCTGAGGGGGTAATTGTATGCAAAAACTTCATTACAAGGAAGTTAAATGAGGTATGAGGTCACTGTCCTCTTTTGTATTATGAAGAGCAGTTTTCCGAATGCTTGCCTGTGTTGACAATTCAGATGTGGTGTAGAGCTGGACATTACCAATACAAGGATAACCTGAGTGTCTGCAGTGACTTCCTGTTGCATTCTCAGACCTGTTACCATGAGTGCATTTGTGCCACACCAGTGCCAGACGAGGCTCAGGAGAGATCAGAACACACATTATGCAGCATGGAAGCAGTCAGCGCTGCTTCCAGAGGCGCTAACTCTGAGCTGTTAAGGCATCCACACCAAGTAACTGAGAGACCTGAATCCTGTGCTGGTTGAAGGCCACGATAACATGGTAGATGTACACGCAGAACACTGAGTTGTCTGCGCCAGGGAGTTTGATCAGATGATCTCTAGACGTCTCTGCCAGCAGTTCAAATGGGCTGCGCTTAATGAAGATTATGTGTAATGTTGAGATAAAGGATTTGGTCTTCCCCCCATTTGCAGAGGTTTCAGTAAGGCCAGAGTTATTACATTCCTGAAAAAGTCAGACCCCAGAGATGCATATTGAGTCTATGGAAGAAAGAATGGAGTTTGCTGCGCATCTCCTCCTTTCATCTGTGAGAAGGTGTTGCTTTGGCTGGCGCTCTGGGTGTTGTGATGGAAGTCCTCAGCCACGTGGCTCTCCGGTGAGCTAGAGAGGGAGGGCACGAATGCAAACTTTTCTTTAGGGAATAGGTTCAGTTATTAGTTACATTAAATAACTATATGTCCTTGTGCAAACAGGGTTTTATTGATATATAAACTGCTTTTTCACTGATAACGCAGCTACTCTAGAATTTTCTTTGATTTGGAAGTAGTGTAAAGGCACAAAAAAAGTGTGAATTTATATAATTGAACACTTAGAGTAATTACAGGAACCACTTCTACCGCATTTTTTTGGCTGTGAATTAACACCAAGTCCAGGAACCACTTAGGCTACTCAGCTGTACACTGTCTCAACTGATCTGCTGTGATCATAGCTGTTGCTGTTAGCTCTAGGCACATTGCCCAGAGGTAGGTGTCTCAAGTGCACGAGGAATGCACAGCCTCCTGTTAAGTCATGGCAAAAACAACTGGAATTATATAACCTCTGAATTGTGTAACAAGTAGACAGACTACACTTCATCCTTGTGAGGAGTTCGTGGTATCTCTGAAGTAACCCCAGAGATTACCACCAAGGAAGGAAAAAATGTAACGGAAGTGTGAGCAGCTGTTCTTCCTTCCAAAGATCATCCTCTTTTTCTCCTCCTGTCCTCAAGTCTACTTTTTGATTAATAACATTTGACAATATTTGTTTAAAGTATTTAATCAGATTTCAGTGCTTTATTGCATGCATTGTGCTATGATTAAAGCATAACATTTATTTTCCTTATTCATACTCACTGTGTTCACCAAAATGAGACCTGTTACAGCTTATTTGATTAGGGGAGGAATCTAATTCATACTGAACGTATTCTGCATACCTCCACCTAAAATGCTGTTTCACTCTTTGTTCTTTGCTCTCCAGATCTCACAGCCAGTAATAACCACGTCAGAGGTCTGGGACGTGTCTTGTGTTTATAGAAGTGAAATTGTCATTCTGTGAAGTTCTTTTTGTTGATGTATTTTATTTGCTTCTCAGGGCAGGTTGCAGGATTTCCACTGAATTAAATGCTTATTGCATCTTATCTTCTCCTGTTTCTTAAGAAGCTGTGTTCCCCTCTGAGGAGGTGGTCCTTAGTATTTCTCACTGTTCATGTTCTTCATCTGTTCTGTTTGGCATGAAGGCACCTTTTGTCATCTTTGCTTCTTTCCAGTATATCAGGGCAAGAGAGTGGTGGCATGATGAGGTAAAGACAGAAGGCTCCATGTTCTAGTTCTTCTGTCCTATTGAAGTAGTAGCACCTTTATTGATCTTTATTGATCTACTTAATCATACACTGAATGATAAGCAGCAGCATTTTCTCCCTTTGCATCGCATAGCTATGTAGAAGTAGTATAATTTCACGTTTGAAGAAAGTGGGCTTTTCTGATGCATAATTTTACACAGATTTTGGTGTGTTTGAAGAATATAATAAATGACGTTTTAAAAGAGTGAGTTTTATTTTTTTTCCACATGTGATGTTAAAAAAAATAGCCAACTTGCAAAATGTGGTTCTATTTGTATTTTACTTAAATGCCTATAATAATTATTTTTTTCCCCTTCAGACAGCATGTTTTCGAGAAGAGAGAGATGTGTTAGTGAATGGAGATAACCAGTGGATCACAACGTTACACTATGCGTTCCAGGATGAAAACTATTTAGTGAGTATTGTTTTTATGTATATATTAACAGGAATTCAGATTCTCGGTTGTGATTTGAGAGACAAACATAGCTTACTAATTGTATATTCTGGACCATACAAACCTTATGAGCATCTGCAATAGGGTTTAATTGGATAGTTTAACTAGGTTAATAAAAATGAAAGTGTTATTCTGTAATCTAGGGATTAAAAGACCATGTTGAACTTGTAATAATTACTATAACGTCCTTAAATCTTTGGTTTTTTTCTCTTGGAAGGATGGTGCTCTCATTCAGTAGTATTTTGTGAAGTCTTGAAGACTTGAGTATTTAAGTATCTCTACTGTATTTGACAGAGGAACACTGGATGAAGCTTATAATGTTTTGTTGTGAGATTTACTGTGTGTGGATACATATAAATTAGAAAAAATATACAAGTAGGTTAAATATTTAAATGAGACTAAAACAGATACAATTATTGGAATGTACTGGCATCTTGGAATTTGTGAAGCTCGTGGTAATTTTTGCAATTAATAAATAAATAAACTCTTATGCATCAATTAGGTTTTAGTCTCAAATTCACTCATAAGTTGTTTTCTCCCTTTGTTTTCTTGTCCTTCCTACACTTAAGTACCTGGTTATGGATTATTACGTTGGAGGAGACCTGCTTACATTGCTCAGCAAGTTTGAGGACAGATTGCCTGAAGATATGGCTCGTTTTTATTTGGCTGAAATGGTGATAGCCATCGATTCTGTGCATCAGTTGCATTATGTCCACAGGTAAGCAATTTTGGCTCCAGATTCCTGTTGGAATTAGAGGGAATTACTTGCTGGAGTCAAAATAATTCCCACTGAAGTACTTAAGCTACTAACAAGTATTTACCGTGACATGACTGCCTACAGTAAGCATGACTGCCTACATCTTCTGAATATTGAGATCTGCTGATAGTCATGTACCATCTGATCAGAGCCATGAGTAAGGGGATTTCATTTATATCCAAAAGAATGCACTGGATCTTGCACATGTGTTGAAATTAATGATCCTCCAGTTACAAAAGCAAAACTGGAAACCTGTTTGTGAAGTGTGTCCATCTATGAACAAGTTTATTGAAGGATTAGATTCCGGTTCTCAGTTCATTTATTCAATCTATGAAAGTTGAAAATACACTATTTTTGTATTCTGCTTCGGATTTCTCACCCACCCCCAGCATGTTCTTTTAAACTTGAACAAATTGTCTTGAAAATGAAACGATGGCAACATTTCCCTAAATAAGAAGAAACACTTAAACTGTGGTACTTACCTGTACATTGGTATATTAAAGAATAACATATTTTGTTTAAAGGAAATTTAAGTTGCTCGTCCCTCACATACTTGATGGCTGTGTTTGCTTTTTCTGTAAGACTAGCATCATCTTTGCTTTATTGTATCATTCTCTGCTGAATTCCATGGCAATTCTTCTAAGCAGAGCAAAGGATTACTTTACAAGAGGCAGAAGTTTTAAATACACTCTGAATAAATTTACTTTGCTCTCTCTGATGGAAATCAGTGGGAAAACTCAGCTGCTTAACCTGGGTCATTAACCTGGCAGAACCAGCTCTTTGGACAATCTATTATTGTCCTTTGTCTGTACTGGCCAGTCCTGCTGTTACTGTTCACATTTGTCTGATTGGCTTCAGAAGAATGGTTTTTTTGTATGTGTTTGTTGTTGTTTGTTTTGTTCAGAAAGAAGATTGCAGTTGGCTTTGGTTTGTTACTGAATTGTTTTCTTTTCTTTGACGTTGTGGCTTTTCATCAAGCAGCCATAACTAGGAGTGCTTCGATATCAGATTGATGCTACACTGCAAAAGGCTTTTCTGGAATATATTGAAGTCTTCTAGTTTTGAAGAAGATCTATGTACTTGATAAAGAGCTCTTTGTGATAATGGCTTTTGGAGAAGCCCAAGCCAAGTATTTTCCTTAATGGGTTTCTTGAATTTTGAAGATTTTGACTGTATATTTCTGACAAACTGTTTCTGCGTTTAGGGTGTAATGTGAAAGGCTTTGGTATTCAGTTTTAACTTGGATCAAGCTTTTCAAATGCATTTGTGAGTGAACTGTTGATACACTTCTGTTGCCAGGTGGAGAGTTCCCCACATACTACATAGACTGTTTTAACCAATAAGCCTGCAGTAGTAGCTTTTCTGAGGAGAAAATCTCATGTAGGTGTAAAGTTTGGATCGAACATGAGGTAGAGTTGCAGTCCAAAACAACATACTAGTTTTTATGCCCGTGTATCTGTTACTATTGAATGCTTAACAAAAAAGCCTCAGTGAATTCTCTGTTTGTTTTGCAGCTTTGCCAGTGAGATTCCTATGTTTACAAACCAGATTCTAAATTTGGCATTTTGACCCTTGGCATGAGCAGTCTGCACGTTTCATCATTAATACTGCTGTAATATGATGCCTGTTTCTAGGGGAGTATTTTGCAAGGATTAAAAACGTGATGGGAACCTGAGTATATGTTAAACGATCAGCTTCTGAAACCTGACCCCTCCAGTATTAGTAGGATGTTTGCAACTGTTAAAGCAAAAGAAAGGAAAAGAAAACACATGTAAATGCTACTAATGCTATTGTACTGGAAGTTTAGCTCTGGTTGCTTCATTCTTTCTGGGAGCCTGTTGCATGCAGCAAAGGATGCAGGAGAAGTGAAAGGGAAATACTTTTTTGTTTTTTTTTTTTTAAATAGTAACATAACAGCTGTGAAAACTGTATGTGAGGTGAACTGTCAATATCCATCAAGTTTAGTACTGAATTCTATGTGATGAACTAGAAATCATGCCTTAGGCACAACTCTGTCAAGCTTATCTCAAGCTTATCTCAGGCTTTATCCCCGTACAGTGAGATAGCAGGTTATTTTGGTTTTGTTAGTGCTCCAGTTCTTTCAGTTAGATTTTTCAAAGTAACCATACAGCATTGCACCCTGGTGATAGTTTTTTCTTTCTCCGATTATTTTAATACTTTTTTTTTTTTTAAAAAAAGGCATTTCTGTTTATCATCTCATTGTGCCACTGTTGTTCTTTGGAGTTGTTAAATACTTCGTTGTCAGCTAGTTTTGTTTGGGAGCGATACTGAATGTAGTGGTAGTTGGTGTGCAGAGCGGTCTGAACCGAGAGGAAAGCCACTTTCCCTTCTTAAGGTACACTGATGAGAGCTCTCAAACATCAATCACAAGCAACGGCAATGTTATTAAACAAAATTCCTTCAAGAGTGTTTCAGGTTTTTGAATTCCAGGATTAAATGCGATTTCTGCTGTAGCATTGTGGGGTTATGGAATGAATTAATAGTGGGAAGGAGATGAAAATCTCTTAGTGGAATTACAATTAAAAGTTGTTTTTGAAGCTGTCTCCTAATACCTTATGAACCAAGATGGAGAAAAGTTGCTGAAAATATCATCAGTACAGCAACTGTTTGTAGGGTGACTTTTTCACTTCTATTTGCTTCTAAAATTAATAGTCTAGTGGTCTCAGCAGTAAGGTTTTGAAATAACCAAAACAAAAACTTCGATAATTATTCATTTCTGATTCCTGTGAATGGATCTTGTAGTGTTTTACTTGGTAGTTAAATGCTGGCTCAGAATGTCGACAATACAGCATTTTCTTTAATAGATGTCTTAGCTTATGCGCTTGTCATTACCGCATGACTGACAGCTCCAAGATTAGTCTTAGAAACTTTGTCTAAGCATATAGGCAGGTGTGCATGGTAAGGAAGAAAGTACTTAAGTATACCTCTACCTTTCTTGAGAGTTTGTGTTAAGCTTATACCAACCTCTGATACTTTAAGCAACTAATTTGAAATAATGAAGTCATGCTTGCTTGTAGGCCAAGGTCAAATATCATCATGAGCTAGTTTTCTGAAAATCGTACTGTCATGCAAGGCAAAATATTACTTTTATTTTGGCATCAATATTGATTTGATTTGAATTTCTACAGATTTTGGCACCTTCTTTTGGTTTTCAACTGAAAAAGCCTCTATAGGCATTAACACGAATTTCGGTTTCAAGGTTTTGTTGTTCCTAGAAATGTTTAATTTCATGTGGTATATATTAAAACCTTATATTTGTACGTGTTGTTAAATACCCAGATGAAGGCTGGATTCTCTCAGCTCAAGGTAGCTACAGTTGTTCATGTTATCTTACCTCAAATATGTTGACTTTGGGTTTTTTTTTCCATACAATGGAGATTAAAAAAAAATCTGCTTATTATTTCAATGGCAAGATAGGTTTCTATGTATTGTATCTAAGATAGAAATTGAGGTGGTGAATACTTCTTCTTGTATAAATCCTTTTAAATTAAAAAGAAAAAGCAGCCTTTAGAAGGCCTGCTCGTGCCACTGGAAGAAAAACAAACCTCGCTTACTTTCTTACTAAGAAAACGTTTTGGAAGGATTATGGGACACCTATGTTAATTGTTATTTTTGTTGGTTATGTTTATGGGAGGAGAGCTATGACTGCAAGGCAAGCTCTCAAGTTGCATGCATTTCAGATGTCCCCTTTTACATGTGAAAAGATGGGCATGCAGAGCGTAAACATAACGAGTTCCAAGAGGTATGTGAGAATCCAGTTAGTTTGATCAGTGTGTTTCTGGATTTCTAGCTGCCACTCTTTTATTTCGAAGCATTTTAGCGTGCTGAATAACAGTACATTTGTTTTTCTTCACATTTTCTGTATCAGCTTCTAAAATTTAAGTCAGGCTTCACTGGAACACTGCAGTTCTTAAAATGTAGAACAGCTGAATTCTCAATGGAAGTGACATCCTTTTTGAAGAAATACTGAACATGAGGGAGTAAATCCTTTAGAGAGGGGTAATGGAGCTGTCTATTCCCTATCAACCCTGCTTCTGCTTTATTTCTAACAAGTTACCATTTGTTCTCAGTAAAAATCATGTTAGGGACATCCCTGAAATATTTACAGTAGCTAGCAGGCAGCTGAAATCTGGGATTCTTTTCGGGATACATTTCACTTTCAACTATAAGTTTCAGTGCCAATGTGTCCATTTCTGACTTGCTGAATAAGTGGTTTTCTGTTTTCTGGGTGTATCCCATCTTTCCTGATCATTAATTTGCCTAAGTGGAAAATTTGGGGGTGGAAGGCACATCCAGGGAGTTAGCTGCATTGCGCGGTATGTCTGAGTTGAGTTGGCACCAAGAAGTGCCAGGTGCTGTGGCCTTTGGTAAAGTGAACCGTAATTGTGGGTTTGAAAGAAAGCAGCAACGTATTTTAGATGTTTATCAGGCTTTGCAAAAGACATAATGTCCAACACACGTGTGAAGATGTCCTTACGAAAAGCTGAGAATGAAGGAAATGGGGATAGAAAATTAAGGGAAAATTAACATAAGAGTATTTTGATAGTCTGCTGATCATGTATTACTTTGAATTGCAGGGTCGAGTTTTACATGGAAAACTGAAGGACAAAGTTATTTTAGTAGGTATTTGGTAAGCTAGCGTTGTCTTGCAAGTTATTCTTTTACAGAGGTAGGAGAGCTCCATGAGTCTAGGCTGTTTCTTCTCCATTTTTTTCACTGAGAAAGGACTGGAAACAAAGGTTGTATTTACTAACTCTGGGCTTTCATTTTGTCCATGACCCCTTATGTTTTAAGAGCTACTGGCTACTGCTGTAGTGTCCCTTCAGGGTGGCACCCAATCTGCCGTGAGGACTGTGTGAAGCTAATGTTATTTGACTTGAATTTGCTGATAGGATATCCTGAGGAGGCTGTGATGAACCAGAAGTGTTTGAAATGAAAGACCTATATATGCTTACAGTGTCAAGAGCAAGTGGATCAGACTGGATTTACTGTGATGTAGAAGTCAAACGGTTTTGTACGATATTGTGTCTAGTGGAAGTGTTAATTGAAGAGAAATGTGTGTAATGGATGCATTAGCTACTGTGGACTCACATTCTGTGTTACTTGAGCAGAAAGAATTGAGAAACCCTAACTGTAATGCCTTAAGGGATGGTAGCCTTGAGTGGTCCTTTCAGCAGAGGCACTTTTCCAAACCCATCTTTCTTCTCTCTCATTGTTCCGCTCACCCCAAGATCCAGGCTCCAGACATCGCTTCAGCTCTTCTGAAGGGGTTTGTGGGGCTGTGCAGTGAACTGAATTGAGGACACTGGTCCAAGTTAGAAGTGACTTTACATTTCAATCTGGGTCAGTTCCCCAGTCTATTTGATTGAGAAAGAAAGAATGGGGAGATGGAGGGAATTATTTTAAGCTGAACTTGGCAGTAGGATCATATGTTTCTAACACTGTGACTTTCCCAACATCCAGTGACTGCTACTTGAGATATCTGAATATTTGTTGAATTCTATTAAAAATATAATTTAAAAAAAAAAGAAAAAAAAACCAAAAAAACCCAAGAAACTGCAGTTTCTTTAATGTGCTTAACTGCAGAACCCTTAGGAATAGAACTTTCTCTCCTTCCATGTCTGGTACCTCTGCACTAAAGAGGGATGTTCTCTACTCAGTGGAGAAAGGCCAGCGAGGCAAGGGCACATCCCTCTGTTCTTTCTGATGTCCCTGTCAGTCCTTTAGCGTGACAACTATCTCTTTGTTAGAAAGAAGTCTCATAGAAAGTCATCTTCTAAACATTTGTTCTTTACCTATGATTTTTTCTTTTAATGTAGATTAGAGTATTTTCTGGGTGCAGTTGCTTCAAAGGCAGATAGATGAGAGCATTCTGTTAGATGTTATGGAATCCTGTTTAGGTCGGAACTGGATGTGGTTATCATAAAACAGAAGTATGCAAAACTCTGGTAAAATTGAAAATGAGAAAGATGTCTGGGAAATAAAGCTTGATTGAGAAGAGTCCTTTTTAACCATGTGCCTTAATGGGAAAATTCTTATTGCCAAATATCTGCCACTGAGTTACTCCATATTAAAAAAAAACAAAAAAACAAAAAAACAAAAAAACAACAAAGCCAACCTAGCCTTGCTTTCCAAGTAAAAATGTTTATAGCAAGGCTCAGGGAACTTGTGAAGAGATGCTGCTACTTTGAACATAAAAATTTATTTGACGTATGTAGTGGTCACAGAAGAAAACTGTCTGCATTATAACTAACTCTGAGGTGGGAACTTTCTCAGTGTCTTATGACAAACATTCCCATTTGTCAGCTGTTACTATATGAGTGAAGCTATAATTTTACACTCATTCTTTTCTGATTATTTCAGACCTGGAAACATTTTCTCCTTTGATATCCAGAATCCATGGTAGGGAAGTAAGACAAAAACATTTCTATTGTTCCTGACTTTTTAGTCCTGGTGACTGTGCTTTGGGGGGTGCAGTTAGCTCATTGTTTGGTGGCTGAGGATAGAATTGGTTGCTAGTGCTTCCAGTGATTTTGTTCTTGCCTGGAAGGTTCAGAATGATATTGGCAAGAATGAGCCTGACAGTTATGATGTGAATTCTTTGTTGCTCTGAAGGTTTTTGTTATGTTAGAACTAGGCTAGCTATCTGTCTTCTACAGACTTTGATTTTTGTCTTTTTGTGAACCCAGTATTTTCTACTACCTGCCTTAATTTACCCTTAAATTTTCATTTATTAATACCCTGTGCGGTATCCTTCTTTTCTTTTTCAGTAAATGAGAACATCCTTACATGAAGTAGAGGAGTTTGATTTCTGAAAGGGCACTTAAGGAAATTCTGTCTGGATAAATTTGTCTATATCAGTGCTGTCCTACAGTAAACATTTGCCCGAGCTGTTCTGTTGTTAGAAGATCCTACCCCGTGTTCGTTTGTAATAATGACAAAACACTATTAGCTTATAACTTAAATGAGTTAAAAAGTAGGTCGCTTAATGTCCTGCGAATTAGAATACTGCTTACAAAGCAAATGCTTGAGTAGGGTCGTGAGTGGTTCTGTTATGGAAGGCTTCATGGTTGGGGTCATGGAAGGAAGACCTTGTACAGTTTTATTGGGAAAGTTGTATTAAATTCTTTATTGACTCAGGTGCTGTGATGTTTATGCTGTCAGTTTTTCTTTATTAGCTACTGGGAGTTGGCCTTTAGCATTTCCTCATGCAGCGGAAAACTGATATTGTAACTCAGTAATTTTCTATTAGTTATTGCGTGTAAAATCCAGGAAAAAGGTGTTGGAAGGGAACAAAGCAGAAAATGCCATCTCGAAGAGGAAAAACGGGGAGGAAGTCTGAAATTTCATCTGAATCAGATCTGGTGTAATGGTGTCAAAATTGTGTTTTCCTGTTATAGGAAGTCGAACATTTAGCACAGAAAGGAGGCTGCTTTTACACTGCTCTGTCACAGCTCTTTTATGATTCTGCTTAAGTGTAACGGCTGAAAATATTCAGGCCTTAGATTTCTGCCTGAGATGTTAAAACATTATTCATTTCTTTTCTCTTTAAGCAAACATTATGCCTTGTGCTTTTTCTTACGTTGAAAGAAAATCTTTCACATGTGCAACTTGCTTTTGAAGACTTTCAGTAAAGCTATCCTTTATTCATAATAATGTAATTTTGGTGTGTCTAAGCAAGCAGCTCACTTCTCATTTTTCTCATTGTTTTTAAAGTTTGGAGGACTTTTTCTGCCAAGCAACTGCAGGAGTTACTGGGATACGTTTAGACTGAATGCTTTCTTCTGGTACAGCTTCTGGCTACATTCTTCATTCAGTCTGCTATCAGGGCTTTTAGGGAGGTATTACAGTGCTTATTTTATCTGGATCATGCATTCAATATGCTTTTTGTTTCTAACTACAATGAAAGGAAAAAACACGTATAGATCTATTCATATCTTACATTCGTTAATAAATGTCTGTGTAGTAGAACTGTAGATGTGCATTCAGCCTTTATTATTCCTGCATGTTTTCTGGTGCTATAAAGATTCTCTTGCAAGTTGAACCCACCTGAACGCATTCTTAATAGCTTATGGGAGGAGAGTCTTCAGGATGCACTTTTATTCTTTCCCTTCATTTTTGTTTTGTAAGAATAATGCATTAATTATTTTCAGATATTTTTAATCTCGTAGTTAGTGTTTTTGTGTGATTTAAGCATAAATGCCTGTGCATTAAAGAGATCTTCTGTTCCATCTGAAGAGTCACGTCTACAGACTATAAGATATTCTTATGTAAAAGTAAGGAATTCCAATTTTTATCTGTAGTTCACTGACCTTTCAGGAAAAGAGTATTCTGAAAATCCACTTGAGATGCCAGAGATATCATAGACTAACTGAATGCTTATTTTATGTGTTAATGTCTTGGTATGTTATGTTTATAGAAGCACAGTTAAGCACAACTAATCATATTAAATATTATGTAGACCTGTGGTATCTTTGCTTGGCAAGTTTTTGCCAGAACTTGTTTCAGATTGACTGATTTTTCTGCACCAGAAACTTTATACTGTCTGCAATTGAAGGCTGAACATACAGAATCATAGAATTTCCTGAGGTGGAAGAGACCCCCAAGGATCATTGAGTCCAACTCCCAGCTCCACTCAGCACCACGCAAAATCCAAACCCTATGTCTGAGAGAGTTGTCCAAACACCCCCTGAACTCTGATAGCTTGGGGCTGTGCCCACTGATCTGGGCAGCCTGTTCCATGCTCTCTGGGGCAGAGCCCTTCCCTAACCCCCTGACCCTCCCTTGACTCAGCTCCATGCCATTCCCTTGTATCACCAGAGAAAATGTATTTTTTTCAATGACTTGCATCACAAAGCAGTTATTTTGTTTTCAAGAACATGAAAACTGAACGGATGTCAAAACTTAAATGACAAAAACATGATTCACAGTGATGTCTACTGCCTAATGTACTCAAAAGTAATTTGTTGCAAAGGTGCACCTCTTACATAAACATTAATTTGCTTATTTTGTTGCTTTAAACCATAGTTCCTAGAGAATGTTTGCCTGAGATTCCATATTGCTAATAATACTGAAATGTATAACACTGTGATTCCCATTTGAATATCATAAATGAGATTAACTTGTCTCTTATCATCAACAAATCAGAAGGATTCTGGAGATGTCAAGGGCAAAAATTGCAGCAATTGTTTATTGCAGTATTCAATGTCAAGCTCTGTCCATTCTCGCAGATTTAATTCCAGTGAAAAGGAAAAAAACTATAATAACTATGATGTCTGAAGTTAACGTAAATAAGATGCCTTATCAAAAAAAGAACAAAACATAACACAGACACAAATTGTGACTCGCTAACAGTTACACCGGCTTAATTAGAAACTCAAACAGGAACAAATGTGGATGCTGCTCACTGCAGTTTCCCCGGGGAGATAAGAGCTTTTTCTATGAATGTAACAACATCCAAACTTTGTCCAGAGGTTTTAAAATGAGTTAGTAACTTCTGCACTATGCCACCATGGCTTGTTGATTTGCCTCCTTATCTTTTACATGTGATGGCACAATCTTTCTATGGTGCTATCTGCCAAAACTGTGCCTGTCTGAATGTATTTGTCTTCATCACGATTTACACTAATATTTTACAGTATGGTGATGGAGCCAACATAAAATCCCTAATGTGCTGGAATATTTTGCAAAAGATCGAGGAGAAAAAAGACAGCAGATTTTCACTTCAACTTCGAGTGTCTTTCTTCTTTAAGAAAGATGAGTAAGCATTTCACAAACATCTATTCCTTTTTATTACTTCCCAATTCCCTACTTCTAGATTTGTGCAATTTGACATGAATGTAATATTGTTAGCAGCATCAACAATTTTTTCCTTACCTCTGTTCTTGAGGCAGTAATGAAATAGTAATTTGTTTCTCAACAAACAGGAAATTCCCCTTGGTGCATGAAAAAAAAATGCCATGAACAGGAACGAAGATGTTTCCAGGACCCTGTTAGAAATTTTGACAATTTTGACACAGTTCCAGTTTAGTTCTGTTATGATTTAAATTGTTTAAACTGATCTACTTGAGCATGGTGCAGTCATTACTAAAGACCGCGTGTACATTTGAGTTGAAAATGCAGTTAATATGTTAAATACTTGGATGTATATGATTGTATGGGATTGGCGTTGCAGACTTTGACTTCATTTTCTGGCAATAAGTGTTCTTGTCTAATGGTGTAATGCTGGTTTGCACATGTTGTGGTTTAACCTGGCAGGCAGCTCAGCACCACTCTGCTGTTTGCATACCAGCCCTGCAGTGGGATGGGGGTGGGAATCAGCAAAAAGGTAGAACTTGTGGGTTGAGATAAAGAAAGTTTATTAGGACAGAAATTGAAGGAAAAATAGTGATTAAAAAGAAAATACAATGCAAGTGATGCACAATGTAGGTGCTTACCACCAGCTGATTTCTGAGTAGCAGCAGCCCTCCTGGCCTCTGCCCCTCAATTTTATTATTCAGTATGGTGCCACGTGGTATGGAATATCTCCTTTGCCATTTGGGGTCAGCTGTCTTGAATCTGTTCCATTCCAGCCTCTTGTGCTCCTCCAGGTTCCACTCTGGTGGAGTGGTATGAAAAGCTGAAAAGTCTGTAAATTAGTGTAAGCACTGCTCAGCAACAACTAAACACCAGTGTGTTATCAACATTGTTCTTCTCGTAAATCCGAAGTACGGCATTATATCTGCTACTAGGAAGAAAAGTAAAAAACTTGTCAGTCAAAACTAAGACTTCATTCAGATAGCATCAATAATAACTTTATTGCAGTTTGAAATTGTATATACAGTGTTTATTAAACAGAAGAGCTCTGAATACTCTTATCTGCTGTATGGTACCATGCAGAAGGTGAGAGCTAGTCCCTTCAGTAGGTTTTATTACAGAGCTTAAAAGCTGAATGTAAACAGAACAAGAAACTGGAAAATGGGTCTAGATAAGAGGAAAAACACGACTAGCCCAAACAATGCAACTGGTGAATTCTTGCTAGTGTTCTTAAATAAGTGATCTACCAGTATAGCATGCGTTGTCAAACGTGTCAATAATAGGTTGTTGTTCTTTGTCATTATTATTTTATTGGGTCTTACAGAACCACAGGATCATCTAAGTTGGAGAAGACCTTCAAGATCTTGGTAGGTCAGGTTGATGGTGGGACTCTAAGTCATGTCCCTTAATGCAGCATCCACAATTTTCTTAAATACCTCCAGGGATGGGACTCGACCACTGCTGTGGGCAGCCCATTCTAATGCTTGACCACCGTCTCCATGAAGAAATTCTTTCAGATGTCCAACATGGCGTAGCTTAAGAACATTTCCTCACAACTTACTGCTTCTCACTCAAGAAAGGAGACTGATGCTCTCCTCGCTACAACCTCCTAGTAGCTGTAGAGAGTGATGAAATTCCTTTTCCCTACCAACAAAGGCTTTAAGTTATGAATGCAACTGAACTGTAGGAAAAAAAGCCACAAAGATCCTCAGAATTGATCTAGCTGGACGCGTGTTACTTATTTTGTATGTGAGCATTTCTTGAAAAAAGATAACTGAATCACTTGCACAGTCTTGTCTTCTATTTGCTGCTGAAGAATTTCTTGTAAATAGATAGAGTTAATTGAATTTAGATGCAGTTTTCAGGAGAGGCAAAGAGTTATGTTTTGTTTTTCTATGTGTATAAAATTTGAATCTAGCTGATCCTTTTTCAATGATAATTTTACATCCATAACTACAGATTTATGTCATTCATATCCATGAGGTTTTTTCTTTATTGTGTTTAAGAAACATCAGGTGTTATACTGACTAGATATAACAGTAGGAGAACATTCTTTTGCTCTAGGCTTAAGAGAAAAGATAATTTAGGCTGACATTTTAGGCAGTGTTTTCATTTATTAAAGGAACTGAATATTCACTTGTTCTATCTATTTATAAGAGATTGTCTCAAATTGAGTGCTACAAATTTAAAGCGTCCTTTGTTTTTCAATATTTTTCTTTAAATCTGTAAAAACAAAAATGAGCGCTAACTTTTGCAGGAAGTGTTGTTTTTAATTTTGGAATATTGTGTTAATTATGTTGATAATGTTGAGAATTGAGGGGAAAAAAAAAATTGTTGTGTTTTTTAAATAATAAAGTGCTGGAGGCCCGTGGCTGCTGGTGGGTTCAGAGAAATCCTCCTGCTTAGTGCTGAGTCACGGGTTAGGAGTGGTCGATTGCTCCCTGCTTTTGAAAGTAAAGGGAGGTTTCACAGGATTTTCATCTTTAATTATTGCATTTAATTATTGAATCATAGCATCACAGAATTGCCAAGGTTGGAAGAGACCTACAAGATCATCCAGTCCAACCATCCACCCATCACCAGTAGTTCTCACTAAACCATGTCCCTCAAAACAATGTCCAAATGTTCCTTGAATACTTCCAGGGTCGGTGACTCCACCACCTCCCTGGGCAGCCCATTCCACTGCCTGACCACTCTTTCAGAGAAGTAGTATTTCCTCACGTGCAGCCTAAATCTCCCCTGGTGCAGCTTGAAGCCATTCCCTCTAGTCCTATTACCAGTTACACGAGAGAAGAGGCTGACCCCCAGCTCACTACAACCTCCCTTCAGGTAGTTATAGAGAGCAATAGGGTCTCCCCTGAGCCTTCTCCATACTGAACAATCCCAGCTCCTTCAGCCTCATAAGTCCTGTGCTCCAGACCCCTCACCAGCTTTGTTGTCCTTCTTTGAACACGCTCCAGGGCCTCGATGTCTTTCTTGCAGTGAGGGGCCCAAAACTGGACACAGTACTCGAGGTGCGGCCTCACCAGTGCTGAGTACAGGGGGACAGTCGCTTCCCTGTTCCTGCTGGCTACCCTGTTTCTGATGCAAGCCAGGATGCCATTGGCCTTCTTGGCTGTCTGGGCTCACTGCTGGCTCGTGTTCAGCTGAGCATCAATCAATACCCCCAGGTCCATTTCTTCTACACAGTCTTCCAGCCACTTTGCTCTAAGCGCGTAGCGTTGGGGTTGTTGTGACCAAAGTGCAGGACCCAGCATTTGGTCTTGTTGAAGCTCATCCCATTGGCTTCAGCAGAGCTATGCAGCCTGTCCAGATCCCTCTGTAGGGCCTCGCTGCTGGCAAGCAGATCGACGCTTCCAGGCAACTTGGTGTCATCTGCAAACGTTCTGAGAGTGCACTCAATGCCCTCATCCAGGCCATCAGTAAAGATATTGAAGAGGGCAGGCTCCAGCACTGACCCCTGGGGAACACCACTCGTGACTGGTTGCCAGTTGGATTTAGCTCCATTCACCACCGCTCTCTGGGCCTGGCCCTCCAGCCAGTTCCTGACCCAGCCGAGAGTGTACCTGTCCAAGCCATGGGCTGCCAGCTTCTGCAGGAGAATACTGTGGGAGACAGTGTCAAAGGCTTTGTTGAAGTCTAGGTAGATCACATCGACAGCCTTTCCCTCGTCCACCAGACGGGTCGCTAGATCATAAAAGGAGATCAGGTTGGTCAAGCGGGACCTACCCATCGTGGACCCATGCTGGCTAGGCCTGATCCCCTCGTTGTCCCACACATGCCGCGTGATCTCCCTCAAGACAATCTGCTCCATAACCTTCCCTGGCACCAAGGTCTGGCTAACAGCCCTGTAGTTCCCCAGGTCCTCCTTACAAACCTTCTTGTAGATGGGAGTCACACTGGCAAGCCTCCAGTCTTCTGGGACCTCACCAGTCAACAAGGAGCGCCGATAGATGATGGAAAGCGGCTCGGCTGTCACCTCCGCCAGTTCCCTCAGCACTCTTGGGTGAATCTCTTCTGGCCCCATGGACTTGTGGCAGTCCAGTTGCAGTAGTAGGTCTCTGACTGTGTCCTCCTGAATCATGAGGGGTTTAGTCTGCTCCCCAGCTGAGACTACCAGGTCAGAGAGTGGAGTACCCTGAGGATAACTGGTTTGACCTTTAAAGACAGACATAAAGAAGGCATTCAGAACCTCTGCCTTTTCCTTGTCCTCAGTGGTCACATTCCCAGCTTCATCCAGTAAAGAGATTCTCTTTAGTCCTCCTCTTACTGGTGGTGTATTTGTAAAAGAGTTTCTTGTTTCTTTTTACCCCATCAGCCAGGTTGAGTTCAAGCTGGGCTTTTGCCTTCTTGGTTTTCTCTCTACACATCTTAACAACTTCTCTGTACTCTTTCTGAGTCACCTGTCACTTCTTCCGCAGAAGGTAGATTCTCTTTTTCTCCTGGAGCCTCAAGAGTGGCTCCCGTATTCATTCACGCTGGTCTTCTTCCCCACCGGCTCATTTTGCATCTCAGGAGGACAGCCTGCTCCTTCGCCTTTTAAGACTTCCTTCCTGAAGAGTGACCAGCCGTCTTAGACCCCTTTACTCTCTAAGCCTGAATCCCAGGGGACTCCCCCCACGGATCTTCTGAACAATTCAAAGTCCACCCTCTGGAAGTCCAAGGTAGCAGTTTTGCTGCTCCCCCTCCTGGCTCCACCAAGAATCGAGAACTCTACCATTTCACGGTCACTCCGTCCAGGACAGCCCCTGACCTCCACATCTCCCACCAGGCCTTCTCTGAAATTTGTACTTCTTTGTTTTTTATTCAGACTTTTCCTGGCACACATGGCCAAGGAAGACTTTTGACTACCTCTGCTAATGTATGCTTCAATAAATCATGTATATATGTCTCTGGTTTACTTGCTAGTTTTTCTGAACTCCTGTTTGCCACTTTAGAGAGTTGGCTTTTCAGTTTGAATTCCAGAGAGAGGAAATGCTCAGGCAGAGAATGATTCATATTGGCATTAATCAAATCATGTAAGTTAAAATATCATTCTATAAAAAGCAAATGTTAAAATCATTTAAAACTGCTTATTAATGAGTTCTGAAACACACCTGTAACATTACCTACAAACAAGGACTTAATGTCAGTCTCCTTGTTAGCCAATAGATGCAGAGTAGGCAACTAATTCTACTTAAAAGACAAGCAACAATGAGATTAACTGTAGGTTAAATGACTGAAAATAGCAACTTTGATCCTCCAAGTGAGCAGCTATTTAAGTAGAGGAGGAGATGAGAAGGTAAACAAGCATGGGAGTAAGGGAAGCAAGAAGAGCCTGAAAACACGAGTGATTTCTGAGGGTTGTGGTTTTGTTTGTGGGGTTTTTTTTTTGTACATTTCAATATTCTTAAATGCTGTTTGTCTGAAGATGGTGTACTCTGACTATCCTTTAATAACATGAGTTCAACCACAGCTTTCACTTAGTTGCTGCAGTTCTTGGCGTGAGTGTCTTTAATGCAACACTCATAATTTAGGTATATCAAATCAATAATGTTTTCATTTAGTAATAATTATAAAAAAGTACTATCATAGTTTCCTTCCATGCATTTTCTCACTGTAGCTGTTCAGTATGTATTGAGCTAAAGATGACAGACCTTGATTCACTTTCTGTGGTTTGCACTGAGAGACAGGCTTCTGATTCACGTGGCTGCTCCAGGGAATTTGATGCAGTTGGACACATATCACCACTCAGCTCTCTGCACAGAATCCTTTTTTCCTCAGCATTTTAAAGACTTCAGAATTCTTTCTCTATCAGGCTTCTAACTAACTTCTGCATTTCATGACTTTTACAATATTGAATATGAAAAAGCATACTGGAAAAAAAAACCATAAAGTGGGCTGCTATTAAACTAATCTCCTCAAGAGTCACTGTAGGAATTTGAAACAAATCTCACATGGGTCACAGCCACCTTGTGTAAAGAGCTGAACTGAATTTCAGATCCAAACTGTACAGGTCAGAAGTCTGTTACTTTGAATGTAAGCTTGTTGTCAAAAAGTAAATTACCCATACTGTCTCAAAATAGCAAAATAAGAGCAGAAATCTCGTTCAGGTAGTAAAGCCTTTTCAGATTGGCGCAGCAGCTTTCTAGGAGTCTTCTGTTTCTACCTTGGGATCCTCCTGGACCAAAAATAAACCTGCATGCTTTTCACATTGAATTAACTCTGAACAGCTGAAAAGCTCACATCAAATATCCATGTAAATGTATCTCAAAAGATTTGTTGGCAGCCTCTCTTTCATTCAGGCTGAGGAAGGCTGGTCCTGTGGGTGAGAGTGCTGTGCTAGGCATGGCTGCCCTGATACGGTGCTTTAGGTGTTTCAGCAGGGAAGCACTGTGTTCCTGCTCGCATGCTCAGATTCAGCAACTGGGTATGATGTCCACTTTTCATCTGTTTAAAACTCACCTATATATTATTTGGAGTCTCAAATGATGTAGTAAAACAAGTATTACAGTAATAGAATGCATCATAGTGGAGGTGTGTGGATTTGGATGTTCCTTCATTTGTGTGTTCGTCATGGATTCAGAGCCATTTATTTCTCTATCTGTCTCCTTCTACTGATGGGTTCTCCTGTGCTGGGTGTTTCTCTCTGTGGAAGACTTTATTGGGGGTTTCCTGAGATAGTAGTGACACAGCTACTTATCTGGGTACATGATAACACACAGGAGAAGATAGATATAGAGTCTTTCTCTGCTTCTTTCTTTTCCATATTAAACATTGCAACTGCCCACTTCTCTGAGACACTCATTTTCTTACTGTCCACCAGCAAAGCCTGGGAGGCTTCAGCTTGGGCTAAACCTGTATGAACAGCAGTAGTCAGGCTGAACTAGCAGCTGTGCATGCGATTGACATGGAATGCATAGCACGAAATGATCTGCATTGCAAGTGAAAGACAGTTTCTTCTTCCTTACCTTGCAAGTGTACGTAAGCATGCCTACATACACGCTCTTGCTCTCTTTCTCTGTACTTAGAACTTTCTTTGCAATACTTGTATTTAACAGCACCGTCTTTTGTTGGTGTTGAAAGAACAGTTCTCAGAACAGTTTTTTTTTCAAAGAATCAGAAGGTAATAAATAGTGCCATATTTGCAGTACAGTAAAGAACACGATCAAGTTGCAACGGGGAAGCAAAAGAGGTTATCCTAAATTTAGTTTTATTCTTTCAGGAGTAGTAGTAGATTCTTTGCTCTCCACTGTTCTACATTTTTAATTGCTGACTTTGGAAGAATCTGCTTTCGCATTAACATTTAACCTATATGCTATTAATTTAGGACACAGTTAAGTGGAAGATATATTTAGAAAAAAAGATGCTTTTCTCTGTTGTTCTTCAGTAGCTTTTCCCCCAACCCAACTTTTTTCCCAGTAGGCATTCTGAACAGCACTGACTTGTGTCAAAAAAAGAGGGATCACAGGTATCTGTGTAGCTACTGAATGTAACTTTATTGGATGAAGGAAGAAGAAAAAGGATCTGTGCAGTGCATTAAAGCTGCTGCATAGCAGTGTTGTTTTCTGAAACATTCTTCTTTCTGCTAGGCAGTCTTAAAGGAAATCTAACTCCACACTGGCCTCGGGGAAGAACAGTAAAATATATAGGATATAATAGTTCTGCTTCATGTAGTTGCAACTGCTATAGCAAGTGTGTGATGTATACTTGCTTTCTCAGGATGGTATTACTTCTCAATGTAAGCATTTTTATTATTATTATTTTAGCCTCCAGAGTTTACTTCACATAACCCAAGAATAAGAAACAATTGCTTTAGATTTTTTGTAATATACAGTTTTTTGTTTTACATATCTTTGAAGTACATTGTACTTTCTTCTGTGTATCCCCTCCTCCCCTTGATATATTTTTATGGCTTTATTGTGATTTTTATCACCACCGCATAAGTGGAGGGGAGAGGGATAAAATCAACCTTGTATTAAGGCTGTATATCCTTCATTTGGGACAGTGAAAGGCATCCAGTGTTCTCAAAACTCATTTATGTACAGACGTCCTTTTCCCTTATCTCTCATAATTTTTTCACAGAATCACCAACATTGAAAAAGACCTCCAAGATCATCCAGTCCAACCATCCACCCATCACCAATAGTTCTCACTAAACCATGTCCCTCAGCACAACATCCAAACGTTCCTTGAACACTTCCAGGGTCAGTGACTCAAGCACTTCCCTGGGCAGCCCATTCCACTGCCTGACCACTCTTTCAGAGAAGTAGTATTTCCTCACGTGCAGCCTAAATCTCCCCTGATGCAGCTTGAAGCCATTCCCTCTAGTCCTATCACCAGTTACACGAGAGAAGAGGCTGACCCCCAGCTCACTACAGCCTCCTTTCAGGTAGTTATGGAGAGCAATAAGGTCTCCCCTGAGCCTTCTCTTCTCCATACTGAACAATCCCAGCTCCTTCAGCCTCATAAGTCCTGTGCTCCAGACCCCTCACCAGCTTTGTTGCCCTTCTTTGAACACGCTCCAGGGCCTCGATGTCTTTCTTGCAGTGAGGGGCCCAAAACTGGACACAGTACTCGAGGTGCGGCCTCACCAGTGCTGAGTACAGGGGGACAATCACTTCCCTGTTCCTGCTGGCAACACTGTTTGTGATGCTAGCCAGGATGCCATTGGCCTTCTTGGCTGTCTGGGCACACTGCTGGCTCATATTCAGCCAAGCATCAGTCAATACCCCCAGGTCCATTTCCTCTACACAGTTTTCCAGCCACTCTGTCCCAAGCCTTTAGCCATGCAGGACCTGGCATTTGGTCTTGTTGAAGCTCATCCCATTGGCTTCAGCAGAGCTATGCAGCCTGTCCAGATCACTCTGTAGGGCCTCGCTACTTGCAGGCAGATCCACACTTCCAGTCAACTTGGTGTCATCTGCAAACGTTCTGAGGGTGCACTCAATGCCCTCATCCAGGTCATTAATAAAGATATTGAAGTATATTTTTGTGTATTTATATCTGCATATTTTTACCTGGAGGAAGATGGGAAAGGTTTAGGTTTGCTGTAGGGTGCAGTATGGACCCAGCAAGTTATTTTGTTTCTTGATCAGTCCCAGAAATTTTCTAGTGATTTGCAACTCACGTCTTGCTTAATCTTAGAGATATTGCTGATAATTAAAACACACCATATATTTGTCAATACAAATGTACATAAATAAAAGTGCATATTAAAAGTTGTTGTATTGTCCTGACAGCTTTTGAATGAGATTTCTTCCATGATTTACTTTGTTAGTGTCATCAATGCATTGAAAATAGTGAAAAATGTGTTTTTGTTGTCATTGTCAAAAACAATCAAGCCCTCAGATTATGTTGTCTAGTTCACTCATAGAATTATTCAGTGCAATGAGATGTCTCAGACAATGTATGGTTATACTGAAATGCAGAGATCAAAGATTATCCAAAATGAGAATCGAAAGAAAGCATTTATCTGCTGATAGATATGTATTAGCATTTTCTAGTATAGGTAGTAATTTACAGTATAACAGCTGGGCATATTCTGGATTCCTCTTTAGCCTCTTCTTTCAGGATTTCTTTGGCAGATGGCACTCACAGATGGACATAACATTCTTAAGCAGCTTACTCTTTCTACTTCTTTACCCTCCAGTAACTCATGATACTATTAGAAAACTAAAAGCTTTGACATGAATTAGCCTTACTTAGCAGACTTTAATTTTTTAATCTTTAGAATATGCTGCTTGGCAGTGGTGGTGGAGTTCTTAATCTGTTTACTTAGTCCTTAGAAGCCAAAACGCAATTCTGATAAAGTTGGTTTGGCAAAATGTAGCAAAAATAGCCTTTTTCACATATTTTTGAATTGTCATTTTATTTTTCTTCCTAAATTTTGGAGGGAAAAAATGGAGAAGGATACAAAAGAATACAGTTCAGCAACCCCGAAATAACTGTCAGTGGAGGCTCTTGAGTTCAAACAAGCTACCTGTGTTCCGTTGTAATTACACTGCAACCTTAAGTAAATAAATCTAATATTTTAAATTTGGTGAAAGTTGTTCTTATCAGCATTAACATAAAGCTGTTTTTAGCAGTTATGTTTACATGTGCACCTAATAGTCTGTTACAAAAAGAACAAGTTACATTGAAGATTGCTGAGTGTACTTGTGTGATGGTTATTTGTCTATCATGTGTTTAGTGTTGTTCCTCGGTATTCATGCAGCTTTGGCCTTGAACATGAAGGCTCTCATTCTCTCAAGTGCTTACTCAAATGGTCATTTTCTCTGATGAATGTAATCAGTGTGGAGTTTCTGTTGAGGAATGTGAAACTATAAGCAGGATGATTGGATCCAAAAAAAGCATTATGACAGCTGGAAAAGCTAGAGATGCCCTCAGCATCCACTTTTCCTCCACTTTTATGTGTTAGTAATCTATTAGAAAACTCAAAGATAACAGATAGAGGTAGAGAAATGAAATCTCTTTTGCTGTGGGTTTTTTCTTCTTCTTTTTTTTTTCCCTTCAATATGTAAATGAAAGTTTCTCAACTTCTCTTTCTCAAATACTATCTAGCCTACTGTAGTAATACCTCTGGTTCACAACCCATTTTCAACTGCTTTTTATTTCAGGCCCTGCTGGTGTAGGCTATCAGAGCAATCCATTCCCTCTCATCCCTTTTTTTCACAGAGGCCTCTTAACTTATTGTTGTGTATTCAGTGTAGACATAGTTATTTAGTGACATAAAGGTATGAATTAAACATGTGCTTTCAACTTTCTTCTGGGAAGTAGTTGGGTTCTGCAGAATAAACCTGATGTGTCTTTCTAGTACTCGCGGCTCCAAGCCTGGCCATAGTACTCCAGATGGGGTCTCATGAGGCTAGAGTAGAGGGGGACAATCCCTTCCCTCTCCCTGCTGGCTACTCCACAGCCCAGGATACTGTTGACCTTCCAGGCAGTAAGCCCACACAGATGGCTCATGTCCTGCTTTCTGACCACCAGGACCCACAAGTTCCTCTCCACAGGGATTCTCTCCTTAGTTCTTTACCTAGTCTGTACACATATCTGAGATTGCCCTGACCCAGCTGCACCACCTTGCACTTGGTCTTTTTGAACCTCATTAGGTTCTCATTTGCCCACTTTTCAAACCTGTCCAGGTCCCTCTGGATGACATCCTTTCATCTGCTGTATCAACTGCACCACTGAGCCAGGTGTCATCAGTAGACTTGCCGAAAGTGCTCTCAGTCTCACTGTCTGTGTCATTGATAAAGACATCAAAAGAGCACAGGGCCCAAGATAAATCCCTGGGGGACACCACTTGTGACTGGCCTTCACCTGGACTTAGGTCTGTTGACCACAGCCCTCTGACTGTGACCATCCAAACAATTCCTTATCCATAGATCCATAGAATAGCTTTCAAATCCTTGTCTCTCCAATTTAGAAATAAGGATGGGGTGCAGGACCATGTCAGTGGCCTTGCACGAGTCCAGGTAGATGGCATCTGTTGCCTTCTCTTTGCCCGCCGATGCTGTCAGAACATCATAGAAGGGCACGAGATTGGTCGGGCGCAATCTACTTTGTATCATCTGCTCATCCTTCATGGGCCTTAGCATAGCTTCCAGGTGGATCTGCTCCATGATCTTTCCAGGCACTAAGGTGAGGCTCATCGGCCTAGAGTTCCCCGGGTCTTCCTTTTTAAAAAAATGGGGGCGAATTGTGATGCAGTGAATTTCAATATGATTAACTCTTGAGGCAGGTTTAAGGCAAAGTCCTCAGATAAGAAAACCAAGAGGTACTAGGGGAAGTTGCTACCATAGCTGGCGCTGCTGATGTTGGAGAGAAACCATGTAATGATTCTAGGTTTCAAAAGTGGTAGCTAGTCTGTTAATAGTATTTAGTACCAAAAGTGTCAGCTCTTCCTGAAACTGCTCTGTGAAAGAAAGATTGTTTTAAGGCATCAGAGTCATAGATCTTGTGATTACCATACTTCTGAGGCACAAGAAGACTTGTACTCTGTGCCCTGCTGCAGCTGCTGGCTTGTGTTCTGAAGTCATGCTTATTAGAATAGTCTTCTATAAAAACACGGATTCTTATGCAGAGAAAACAGAGGGAAAGGATCAGCAGTGTGGATGGCAGCTTGTTTTGCAGTGGTTTGAGGGCAGTCCAGCATTTGTTATTTTTCACAGTGTTAGTGATGTCAAAGACTAACCTTGATTGCTGTGTATTTTGGGGTAAGTGAGGGCTTTGTGTTTGTCAGGCTTTAGAACAGGAAAAGGAAATTTTACATTTGAGCCAATTTCATAAGCCTGCTTGCTATTGAATGTCAAGACATGATCAAGGCAATTTTGCCTGTTTACCTCTCATATCCTTGCAAAGTTTAGAGTTTTATCAACTGGAATTTCCAGAGCAAAAATGTTCAGGTTACTAATACTGAGGCTGAAGACATGTTCTGTCTTAAGCCTATAGAATTTGGAAGTACATATCCTTCAACTAGATATATAGTATCACGGTGATTTAAGTTCTTCCATTTTTGGTTTGTACATCTTTCCAAGCTTTTATGCCTTAGATTTTCTGCATCCCAAAAGACCCTCAAAAATAGCTATTTTAAAGTATTAGAATTACCTGAGAAGTATGAACGTGCAAAGCTCTCAAGCTTTTGTGCATGAGTAATTACTTGACAATACCTCTGTTTTGAAGATCAAATATTCAGTTCTTTACACGTGCTTTATTTTGTGTTTTATTACCTGCAGAGTTTTTTGGTGTGCAGGACAACTGAGGTTAGTTTTCTATCATCTCTTGTGTTCTTCTTCTACTAGAAGATCCTGGTCCATTTTCCTTTTTTTTTTCCTTCTAGTTCCAGTGCTTGGTAGTCAGACTATTTCATTTAAGCTCCGTATTTTTTTATCTGAAGTTTTATCAGTTCCAGAATGCATTGGCTAACTGAGTTTCTATGCCTGTGATTGTCTGCCATAAGGAAATGTACTCAACATACATTTTTATTTCATAGGTGTTTAAAATAACATCTGTAAATCAGCATTGTAAGGGACTACGTTTAAAATGTTTCTAAAATGTCACGCTGTCTTTCTGGTTTCAGTCTGTAAAACTGACAAGACAATGGAGATAATGGTTAGGCATGCAAGAGACTTTACCTTGATATGCCATCAAAATCCTTAACAGAATGATGGTGTTTAGCCTGAATATGAGACTTTTCTCCCTGGCTGTCTGGTTCTGACAGCTGATTAGCAATTTAGATGAAAAATAATAGCTACATGGAGTAAGTAGCTGCTGAATACTTATCAAAAGGAATTTTTCAAGTCATTTATTTTTTGAGAATCAGTAAAAAGTGAATGTAGGCAGTTTCTAAAAATAATGGTCCGTATTTTGGAACTGTTACCATAGTTGAGATGGCCATTATTTTGAAGCCTATACACAAGGGTCGCGGGGAGATATTTTTCCTAAGTAAAAAAAGTACTGTGACATTGTGGTGTGATGTGGTAGAGCATTTATTTATAATCCCGTAACTCCAGTCAGTTCAAGTGCTCAGGAATGAGTATCAGTGCCTGAACAAACTGAAGATGCGTATGTGTTGGCTGATGTACACATTCCTTGTTGTTTGTCATTATTTCCTTTATTAGCATTTGAAAATGCATCACGTATATTGGATACCGAACGCTAAGAACTGCATCGTGTCCAGAAGACTTGTCTGAGTGGCAGAAATTAGATCAGTGTAGAACCATAGAGAAAAGGGAAAGCACTTGGAGAGGTTGATACTCATCCACCGCTGCAAGGCGAGATGAAATTAGAGCAAAACTGTTCTTGAAAGATATTTGCCTAACTGGTTCTTAAAAAAATACAGTGATGGATATGATGAAATTTCCCAAAGCAATTTGTTGCCGTGTGCTGCTGTCATTATTATGAAAGTGCTTTCTCATGTCTAACTTAAGGATCTTTCATTGGAATTTAAATTCTTTACTACTTGTGTTGCCCACGCTCAGTGCTTTCAGTCTTTGCATTCTGTGCCTTAAGAACGTAATGCAAATTCTCTGTGCTAAAAGAGGAAATTAGTAGCTTCTGCATCCACCAAGAATGAGGTAATTTCTCTCAGTCTGGTTCAAGGTCTGAAAAAAATGCTTTCTCGGTAAGTGTAGTCTGAAACTAAATAACATCAAGCTCAGTTCCTAATTACGTCTGATAGATTGTGAAGCAGTGAACACCTAAATGCTGAAGTAAGCATACTGATAGAATTTATGTACACGTGTTGTCAGTGAGAGTTTTGGGTAACGCACGTGCTGTGTCTAGTACTTGAAACCTTGAGTTCTATATTGTGTGTCATTTAGTCTTGGAGTGTGACTAAGGCGAAGTCTTGCTTAGGGTGTGTAAAATTGCGCACTCTGATCAGTAAGTATGATTGTATGCCAGATCTAAACTTTTATCATCCTGGTTTTGTTGAGCTGTCCTAGTAATTGATGGGAGTCTGTCCGCTGGCTTTAATGAGATTTAGATGAATCTCCTGCTGCTGAGATTAGTGAGATTGTTTTAAAAGAGGTGAATTACTGGACGTTCCTGGGACAACACATACATAATGATTTATTATCAAGACTTTATGAGAAAGCAAAGGAGTTTTACAATATTAATATACTGTTTAAGGAAAAAAAAAACAACCCAGAGCCACATCACTGCAAGCACTGCAAGTTTGAAATACTATTGTTTATAGCGATCTTTTTCATGTGGTTTCTTTGCTTATTAAGACATACATCCTAAAGTGTTTGACTGTTCCTATAGGCTTCAAGGCTATGTGCTTGGCCACTGCATCATTTTCTTTTTAAAGCTTCAGTTAGTCAGCTTCACGTGAAGCAGGTTTTGTTTAGTATACAAACATGATGCAGCTGTTTGGGTGCTATGCAGATTATAAGGTCGTAATCAAAGCTCTTCAAATGATTTTGAAATCAATAGAAAATAGACACTTTCTGGATTCCATCCAAAGTGAAGGAGTGTTTGTTTAGGGGAAGGCGCGGGAGAGTCTTGATAAGAGGAGCAATTAATGAAGTACAACGTGTTCCATATTCTCAGGGTGTTATCTTGTGCAGCCTATCTTATTGGGATTACTAAAGAATAACTGCCAACTGTCTGAATCTAATTTGGCTCAGTGCACATTGGTCTTTCTGCCAGATGGAGCGTACTTCTAGTTTTGCTCACCAGAATGTAGATAAAGTTTAGTTGTCAGAATATGGCAACTTTGATATAACCTGGCTCGCTGTAATGGAAAATAGAAATAAGCTCCTGGACATCAGTGGCCATAGATGTGACTGAAAAAAAGAATCAACCGACTAGCATTCTTGATGGAGGGTGACCACGTGTTTCACTCTGCATATCTAAAGCAGGCATTGCAGGTATTACATTGCTGAACACCTTAGTACAAATTTCACAGGCACCAAATTTTCTCCTGTCATTTTAATGCTGCCAAAACCAAATGTCTTCTTCTTTTTTTTTTTTTAAATCATGATTGTAGCATTTCTGTGTGAGAAGGAGTGAGGAATAAAAGCCTGTCTGAAATAACAGAAGGGACTGAAATAAACTGCTTGCAAAACCTGTCCTGGCTAAGAATAACCCTGCGTTTTGAAGGAATTTTGGATAAGAAGTCCAGGCATTTTGACAGTAAAATCTTGATCTGTTTTTTTTCTTTTTCTGAGAAGGTAACTTGGCAGAGAGTAATATTTCCCCTTGAAGAAAGGATAATAATAACCACTGATGTTTGCTTTTAAATTTTGGTTTATGCTGTAGGACAATTCTCTTGCATGCATAATAAACAGATAATTTACTGTGCTATTCTCAATTAGTAATATCTTGTCTGGTCCTTCTGTGCCAGCAGTTACACCTGAATCTATTTTTTTTCATCTGCTGTGCTTTGGTTTTCATTGGTAACATGAAAAAAGATGCTGTTCATCTGAAAATAATTTAATGTAAACTACTCATTTTGCATTGCTCTCAACATTACGTCTTGGAGTGTGTGATCGCTTTAGAAGAGTGAATGCATTTCTGTATTTTTCTAATGTCAACGTTAGAAATAAAAAATTGTTCTCTGAATCATCACTTTCTTAGCCAGTGTCCTAAGAGAAACTAGTAGATGTGTTACCAGATTACTCCTTCCATTTCAGACAGGTCCATTTCTTTCTTCAGGCTCAGCTGACTCTGCAGTTGTTGAATTTAGAAACTCGTGTAGACCTTTATTGTCATTTCAGTTCTAGTGCTTTCTTAAGAGCTCATCTGTGTTTCTGGGGACAGTCCTTTAGCATCTGAAGTGTTTAGTCCTAGGAGGATATGTCCTGTTCTCTTGCCCCATCTGACTACCTTTTGTTTGTATTAAAGAGGACGACGCACGTTTTCCTCCATTTCTACCTGATTATTTTTGTTTTGAAAATAAGAGGTAAATAAATTGCAAATGAGTAACACAAACCAAGTGCGTTCTGCATCATTACTGTACAGTTAGTGAGAAGAGTGATCCCTATTGATTGTAAGTTCTTCAATGCAAGAAAGGTTTTTATCGCATAATATCAAATATGTGGGCCTGTGAGTTTTTCCGTTAGCGTAATCTTTAGTATTGGCTGAAGCAATTGCTTCTTAATAACTGTCACAATTTTTTGCATTAAATATCACCCTATTTTTTGAGTAATTTCCTTTCTCTTACCTGTTCTCCTGCATCCGTGAGGTTGCTCGTGAAACAAAATCTGAATAGAATGGATCAGCTGGAAGTGTCCTTCAAAGATCTTTTCCAACCTCCTGACCCCCCTCAGGCCTAGCCAAAAGCTAAAGCATGTTATTTAGGGCACCATCCAATTGCCTCTTGGGTACTAACAGGCATGAGGCACCCACCACCTTGATAGGAAGCCGGTGTTTGACCACTCTCTGAAGAAAGAAGTTGTTTCTTGTGTCCAACCTGATTTAACTTAACATTATTCTGGAATCCTTGCTTCCTGTGTTGTAGACTTGGGGAAATGCTTGTTGTCTTGCAAATAACTGAGTAATATTGGTTCAGTGATTCAGAGAATGGTGCAGATGAATGCCAGGAACAGATATACTTTGAAATCTCAAAATCATCAGATAATTCATGTTGGAAACAGCTTCAGGAGATCATCCGGCCTAAATTTCAATATGCAAGGCCTCACAATTTAGTATCAGAAATGAACCCAGGAAAAAAAAAATGCATTCACGTTATTTGTTTTGTAACTGGAATGTTCTACAGGTTTAGCAAGTCTCAAAGGGAGTACTTTGTCATGGGTCTTACTGAAGAAATGAAATTCTACCCTTATTAACAGAGAAATCAAAATAAATGGCACTAATCCAAATGTCTGCTATAGTCTCATTTTAGAACTTTGTTTATATTAACACAGTTCCTATGTAAAATGTTTAGGTTTTAATAACTTATTTAAAAGGGAATTTAATGAAGTCATCTGAAGAATGAAAAGCTCATATTAAGCCAGGAAGTATTATGAAGTTTGAGGAATGACTCTTTAAAGACTTATTCAGTTTTTGTCAGAAGCCCCCCACCCTTCTGTTTTCTGTACAAGTGAGGTTGCCAGCATCACGCAAACTGGTTGTTCCTGTAGCATTTGTCAGCTGATCAGAAGCAAATAATGGAAGTCTGCATAGTGTCCAAATGGCATCAGTTTGTCCAATCTGCTATACGGTGCAGATTTTCTCTCATAATCAAGGTCAAAGCAGCTTAAAACAAAGACAAAAACCTCTTAAGTGTTGAGATTCAGTGTAGTGGTCTATTCACTAAACCATATTACTCTAAACCATATAATTTTGCCAAATTTTAGGTGCTTGGTCTGGAATTTTGCATCCTGAATATCTATCTGAAGCAGCATCATCTCTTTCTGGCATTGAGATCAGGAAGCATATATTGCTTTTCCTGGGTAGATTACTAATGGGGAAAAATATAATTCCTTTGAGTGTTTTAAGAAATTCTTCTGCTTTGAGATACTATTGAAATTCACAAGACAAGCTTCCTTGAATCGTCAATAAATTTTCATTCTTCTCCTTCTTGCCATGCCTCCTTGCAGTACATAAGGTTATAACTTTTCTCACTACCTGTAGTAGTTATTATGACTTTAAAATAAATGTGTGTAGTTTGGGGTTCTGTAATTGTAGTGGTTTTTTTTCTGCTGCAAGTTTGCTCTGTAAGAATGAATAGTGCTCTTCCTTTCAGTGCCAAGGAAGATTCCTGTGTAGCAGAACAAAAAGATGATGAGGAAAGAGGAAGTAAGATTAGAGGAATAGGAAGCCACTGGGAATGGAAAGGGAATCTGTGAGGTGACCATGTAAAATACTGACTGCTGTGATCTGTAATGGGAGAAAAAAAGTTGATGTGTGTAAGGGAGACTAGGACTGAGGAGTGAGGAAACTGACAGTGGACGAATGGAATTGAAGTGGAGGTGATTTGGGTTTGACTGGAGGTAGAGGGCAGGGCATCTCAAATACTAAGATGTATTTAGGAGGCAGAGGGTGCTAGGAATAGAATTACAGCTGAGATGGAAGCAGAGTTCCACTGTAAGGAAGCTGGGATAAGGCAAAGAACACGGAGAAGACCATCCTCTGTTTAGAATAGAAGAATGACTTCTGACCGAAGGAGAGGTACCAGATATCTTCAAAGCAAAAATCTCGAGTAAAGCGTCGTTACAGATTAATTTTTGGAATAGATTCCATTACACAACTATAATGGCATCTAACAACTGCAGGCTTAGTGGAGATGCAGGGTTTATGACATTGTTTTCCCCCATAATTACCTCCTTCTAACTCTTCAGTTACAGACAATAATTACTCCCCTTCCTCTTTCCCCGCTGGGGCTGATAATTTTCCTAACTTTCCCTTTGCTTATAGCCCACTCTGCTCTGCAGGTGCCAGCCATTCTTGTCTTTCAAACTGTATTTTAGTAACGTATTTCAGCTGAATTCAGAACAGTTGTTCAAAACCCATGCCTTTTGTTGTAAGGGCTGAAAAGAATTCGTATGAATTAAGTTGGCCTTTTTTCGTAACTGTAAAAATTACTCCGTTAAAGTTATTGCTGAGCCTTACAAATGTGGCTGTGCAAGAAGTACCGCTTCCTCTGAGTGCTTCCAGTGTTTGCAGTTTTGTTTTTGCATAGTACAGATAATAGAGTGAGCTTTTTCTTGTGTTTTTTGCTGCTTTGGGAGTTGAGGTAGGGGGGAGACAGTTTGGTTTTACTGTAATAATTAGTATTATTATTTCTCTTAGGAATATATTAAAAGATGAAGCATGGATAAATGGAGCCTTGAAAGTGACTCCTATTTTTGTTTGGCTTGAACTAGGTCCAGCTTCCAAAAGGAACTTGATGCATGTTTTTACGAAGTATTTTAAGCTGAAGTTAGATTAGGCATTGAATCAAGAGATCTGCAGGGTTGTACATTGCTTGTGACCTGGGACATGCTGGCATGTTCCAGCTCTGTTTGATGCTACTCTGCATCTTCTGCATGCTGTCAGTTCTGGTGAGTAGGGCAGCAGAGGGCATAAAGAATGGAAGGGTTGCAGCTTCAGTAAAAAACAGAGCCACATCTCCTCACCCAGCTGCATGTGAACCATGGGCGGTCAGGTGCCTGAATCAGATTTTAGTTATAATAAAAATATTGCTTTGAAGAGACGGGGAAAAAGAAAGTGAGATGTAGTAACAGCTCTGCTTTTGTAAAATAGCTTTTTAAAGTCGGGAGTGAATCAGGATCTAAGTTCAGTGCCAGTTGCAAGATGTGAATTATTGCATATGGAAATACATGTGAAAATATTTATTGGAGTAAAAGCCTGTTAGAAAACTGCTGGTTTAATTGATATGGAGTAAGCATAAGTCAGAAAGCTGGGGAGGGACTCCTTTATCAGTGACAGAAAAAGGGTAAGTGCTTTAAACTAAAAGAGGGGAGATTTAAGTTAGATGTTAGGAGGGAATTCTTTACTCAGAGGGCAATGAGGCCCTGGCACTGCTGCCCAGAGCTGAGGGTGCCCCATCCCCGGAGGTGCCCAAGGGCAGCTTGGGTGGGCCCTGGGCAGCCTGAGCTGGTGAAGTCACCAGGGGCAGGAGTTGGAGCTGGGTGATATTTAAGGTCTTTTCCAAAGCAAACATTCAATGAAACTCATGGAAACTGAGATGTTATAAAAAACTAAAACAGAAAAAGACTTTGCTGCCATTTCTCGTGTGAATATCTTCACTTGTGAAGATTTTGAAATCTGTCTGCAAATCATTTTATTAAATTCATTTATACGATTTATGGGATTTAAGCAAAGTTAGAACTTGCATTCTGTTTGTTTTCGGGAGGGGGTTGTTCTTACATCATAGAAATAACTGTCAACTGAGAAAGTTTTTGTAGTTCTTTATTCATACAGTCATAATTTCACAGAGTCATAGAATCACAAGGTTGGAAAGGACCTACAAGATCATCTAGTCCAACCGTCCTCCCATTACCATTGCTACCACAAGCCACTAAACCATATCTCGTAGCTCCTCATCCAGACGCCTCTTGAACACTGCCAGGGACAGTGACTCCACCACCTCCCTGGGCATCCATTCCAGTGCCTGACCACTCTCTGAGAGAAAGTTTTTCCTTATGTCCAGTCTAAACCTCCTCTGGCACAACTTGCAGCCATTTCCTCAGGTCCTGTTTGTTGCCTGGGAGAAGAGGACAAACCCCTCCTCATCACAGCCTCCATTCAGGAAGTTGTAGAGTGCAGTAAGGTCTCCCCTGAGCCTCCTCTTCTCCAGACTAAACAATGCCAGCTCCCTCAGGCGCTCCTCATAAGACCTGTGCTCCAGACCCCTCACCAGTTTCATTGCCCTTCTCTGGACACAGTCCAGGGCCTCAATGTCTTTCTTGTAGTGAGGGGCCCAAAACTGAACACAGTACTTGAGGTGCGGCCTCACCAGTGCTGAGTACAGGGGAATGATTACCTCCCTGCTCCTGCTGGCCACACTATTTCTAATGCAGGCCAGGATGCTGTTGGCCCTCTTGGCCACCTGGGCACACTGTCAGCTCGTGTTCAGCTGAGCATCGTTTTGGAATATATTAGTTAAGGGTATATATATATATATATATATATATATATAAAAGACCTTTGAATATATTAGATAATGGTAAATGTAATAATTTGCCATATTTTTAAAATTGTAACCTTGTACCTTAGAGAAAACAAGAATTTCAACATTAGCAGTTAGTTTGCGAGTTGAACAATAAAACCTCTGCTGGTAAGTTAGAGAGCATGCTTTTCCCCAGTCAGCTGTGTAGTGGAGCATGTATGAGCTTTGTCTACCTGTGAAAGATGAGAGGATTTGGACTGCACAGCTCTAACTACAGTTAACATACATTATTTGATTTAATCTACTAGTCCTGTCATGAAACACCCTTGGTATAAATTCTGTTATGTAATGTGATTGCGTATCATCTGCTGATTTTTCTTTTATGTTTTTCAATGATGAGTGTTAATGATTAGGCTATACGTTACGCAGTAGATTTTTTTTACTAACTTTGAAATGTGGTTGTTTTTGTTTGTTTGTTTGTTTGTTTGTTTGCAGGGATATTAAACCAGACAACATCTTGATGGATATGAATGGCCATATTCGATTAGCTGATTTTGGTTCTTGTCTGAAACTGATGGAAGATGGAACGGTAGAGTAATAAATTCCTAAATGCTTTTTGCTCAGTCCTTTGCTAGCCACTAAAACATGTGTTTATAAAGAGAAAAGGTGCTTTATTGTAAATCAAATAGAATTATGGTGGTATTGGCTTGCAGCTAACCTCAGCTCAAGATACAACTGTGTGCTGTTTGGATTTACTGTATTTTAAAAGCTTTTTAGATCTGTGTAGTCAGTTCATTAATAAAGGGATGCTGCACTATTAGTACTGAGTAGGTGTTTGTTGATAAATCATGAATGAACAGCTTTGAGTTCTAAGCTCTGATTTTTTACTGGAAATGGAATCTTTTGTATAAGCAGGGCAAGGTACAGTTTTCATATCATCATCATGTTTCAGTAGCATATTTAAACTTGCACAGTATCTAGAAGGTGTGAATAGAATGTAATGCTGGCGGTGTAAATGATGCCCCAGGGTGTTAAAGAGATTTAATTTATGTGGTTACTTAAAATATAATTAATAACTGTAGCCAAAGCATTGGCATTTTGTTCTTTCTCTGTTACTAGATACATGTAAGAGTTTTTCAAAAATGTATCCTTGGGATGCTTCTTAATGAAGTGTCTCGAATGCTTTAATATTCTGCTGTAAATTTGGAGGCTTTTTTTTGTGTTTGGGTGTTACTGTTACAACCAGAACATTAGGCTAAATTTAAACACATTGCCACAAACAGTAGTGTCTGTAATGATGGAAGCTGTTCTTAATCTTGCAAATGTAATTTCTACAGGTTCAATCTTCAGTAGCTGTTGGGACGCCAGACTACATCTCTCCAGAAATTTTGCAGGCCATGGAAGATGGAAAAGGGAAGTACGGGCCTGAGTGTGACTGGTGGTCCCTAGGCGTTTGCATGTATGAAATGCTTTATGGAGAAACACCCTTTTATGCTGAGTCCTTGGTGGAGACCTATGGCAAAATAATGAACCACAAAGTTAGTGCATTTTCTCTTTCTCTTTCTCTCTAAGCTATTTTTTGTTAGCAGCAGTGTAACTTGGTGGCATATTTTAAAATGATTTTTTTAAATGTAATAATTGTGCTAATGTTTAATTAACATAGAACATAAAACGTTTCCACATACAGAGTTTATGGTTACGGTTTGCAGATGGATTTGCTTTGGTATAAAGCAGTTCAAAATTAAAAATCAGGATTTAGCAAAATGGCTGTTAGTTCACTCACTGGAGTAAGTCTTGGCTACATTGCCTCGCTCCTTGTGCGCCGTTTTTTTGTGTTGGATACATTGGTTGGCTTATGCAGCAGATTCTTAAATGTTCTTCCACCTGGAGGCAGCTGTAGAATCCAGCGGTTTAAGAGCAATTCAAATAAACAAGAAAAACCAGAATACAAAAAAAAATTCAGTAGTTTCTATCCTTTGGGGAAAGTCTTTTTCCTAGAAACCTTACTGTATATTTTTAATAACTTGAGTATTTGCACATTTCCTTTTCTACTTAATAGTTATCACTCGGAAGGGTGATTTTTCCAACTTCTACTTGGTAATAAAATATTTTCTGTTATTTTAATCTTTAAGGAGAGATTCCAGTTTCCTGCTCAAGTGACAGATGTCTCTGAAAGTGCAAAGGACCTCATCCGAAGGCTAATTTGTAGCAGAGAGCATCGGCTTGGACAGAATGGGATAGAAGACTTTAAGAACCATCCATTTTTTGCTGGGATTGACTGGGACAACATTAGAAACTGTGATGCACCTTACATCCCAGAAGTCAGCAGCCCCACTGATACATCAAACTTTGATGTTGATGATGATTGCTTAAAAAATTCTGTAAGTACCGAATTAATGTTTTGACAAATCTGTTTTTGTAGTATACTTCAAAAATGTATGTAAGTGGAAGTCTTTTTTTTGTGTGTGTTCATTATGTTCTGCACAAATAACAATCAAATGCAGCTTTGAAGATCCTGTACGAGATGTACATACAGAGTTTGGAAGCTGATACTCCAAGTATGTATCTGTAGGGATAATGTCAGTTAAAAATTGTGAAGTCATTGTAACCTTACTTCTAATGTATATATATGTTATTTGCAGTGACAATTTTTTGTCTCCAGGTTTCATAAAGAACATATTTTATGTATATATTCACATCTGCAGGATGCTGTTTCTAGTAGAGCATTGCTGATATTTGTATTTTACTTGCATAACGCATTTTATTGTAGCACTCTGTAACTGCCCATATCTCTGCCAGATTTCATTTCAATTTGATTTCATTTCAATTCATACTGACTAAAATTTTTCAAGGTTGTTTTCTGATTTAGGTTGAACTCAAGGTTCCTCTGACTTAGGAAACTTTAGGAAAAGAGTTAACAGCCATTATTTTCAGGAGCAATCTTACTGAGAAGTGAATAGTTTTACCTTTGTTAAAAAAAACAAAACTTTGCAACTAATGATTGTTAACAGTCCTAGTGTTTCTGTGCCTTTAAACAGGACGTTTGCCAGATGGTACGGATTCTAGCATCTGAGGAAAGCCTTCTGTTCTCTCTGTGGAAATGCGTTTTTATTTATTGAATGATGCAGAAATCTGTTGTTTGCATATGAGGTTGGGCTTTGTTTTATTTTAATTTAGGAAGGTTGTGCTTTTACCATTTCTTTTGACACTTTGTACCTCAGAACCTCAGAGGAAAATAGCTTAAGGCATTGCATGGTAGAGGATATAGTACGTTATTGCTTCAACTAGAGGATATGGTGTTTAATATATCTTCACCTCAAATTCTTTATGTGTTTTCCCATCCATCTTTCACACACATCTTCTGAGGAAGTTTCGCCTACTTGTACACTATTGTATATTCACCTATTGTATGTTGTATTTGTATATTGTATACTACAGATGTGAGCATCATAGAAAAGCACGTGGGAATTATTATTTTTTAATTCATTGGAAGGTTTGAATGATGTACAGCAAATGAGGAATGCCCAGTACTGAAGCTAAAAGGTTGCTCTGAAAAGCCAAGATTATTGTTTTTCTACCTGGACTTAGAAAGAGACAGTGGTTGCATGGAAAAATTGTATGCATAATGGTGATTGTATGTTAAAAGTGCACAAACATTCAAGAGGATAAAACAGTGTTGTTCAGGCAGCCTGAGTCATGTAGATTTTTAGCTTTTCACTGTTCAATTTAATACGTTTATTGACATTGGCTTGACAGACTTGGATTCAGTTATAATGTTGTCAGTATGGTAACACACTTGAATTTACATAAGTGGCAGGAAGTATGTATTTTTTAAATGATATACTCCAAAATCAGCAAAGAAACAATTTATTTTCAAATTCCTGCATCATTATCCTTAGGTATGATATTTTAGAACCAGTATAATCCATATGGATGCCTGTGTGATAACTGAAGACTGTCATATAGACTACAATTATCTTTTAAGTTCTTCACATAGAAGCTTTTGAAACTTCACATTTATGAGAAATAAAAACAAAACACACAGAATTTAACTTTTTCCAAAGTGCAGAGTGTAGTAATTTATATTTTTATTAACTGTTAGTGGAAAGATGAGGCTTTAGATTTCGGTTTTGTCTCTAGTTTCCAAAACGCCCAACAGTCTTGATGTATTTTGCTGGTCTCGCCATATCACTAATTTAGTTTTTATTCTGGCAACTCTTCTTTTAATACGAAGGTCTTTTTTTACTTAAAGGTCAAAGTTACGATGTAATGTAGCTGATGCCACCACCAGAAAAGTAAATTTGGATTTGTTTTGAATGCATTCTTGCTCCTTGCTGTCTTGCTGAATTTTACATTACAGAATGCACAATTAGATCCTTTCTTTTTTGTTTCACTTCGGAAAAAAATCATTACATTTTCTTATATTTCAAACCTTTTAGCACTTCCAGTGCAATAAGCTTCTTCATAGGAGGTTTCTTTTGATGACCAGTATGTAAGCAGGTATTATGCAAGACAGATTGTGAGGCCGCCTCTAGTGTAACAATATAAACCACGCATTTTGGGTTTAAATGAAAATTCCGACAGTACTTAAGAATTTTAGAACTCTTAATGGTTCCAGAAATACAGCAACTGAGTCATTTTAGCTTTAGGAGAAAACTCAGAGGTTGTCTTGGTTTTTAGTTTTTTGTCTGGTTAGAGTAAAGGAGCACTGCTGATAGAAATGTTCAGAACACTAATGGGGTTAGAAAATTGTGTAATATTACTTTTTTCTAGTAAATGGCTATTGTTCTATCCAAATGTAGAGAGGCTGCACAGAAAAGAGGTTGGTATATCTACAGTTAGGAAGCACCGCTGACAGAAGAGCAGAAAGATGTGAAAGAGGGAATAAAAGATATGCTGTGTACTGAGAGCTTCTTGGAAAAAGGCAGGAATGAATTGCCTTTTAAAAATTGTTGTATTCTGCTTTTCTCCAGTCACAGCCTATTTAATTAGAAAAACATTTTCATGCTAATCTGCATGAAATATATATGTTATATATTACATGCTATTATAGATAGACTTAGGTGGCATGTTTCATATTTGAGCTGTAGATAAGGACAACTGAGAATCCAGTTAATGTGATATTGTCACTAGCACTTCACACATGATTAAACTCAACATTTTTTTTAATAGTCCAGTGGATTATTACTCTCTCAATTATCATTTTTTTTCTAGGAGACGATGCCTCCACCATCACACACTGCGTTTTCTGGCCATCATTTACCATTTGTAGGTTTCACGTATACAAGTAGCTGGTAAGTAAGAGTTCTGAAATTATCTGTAGGAGAGTTACATAATTTCCCTTTCCCCTCTGATACCCGCTGCAAACAAATAACTAAATACTGTGGCCTGTTGAGGAGATTAACAGTGTAAGCTAAAATGTAGTTTGTCCAAAAAGAATGAACTCTCTGCACGTAAAATTTACGTCAGTATAAAGGTCAACAACTGTGCACAGAGGAGTTCTGTTGAGAGTGGTGTTTTTCAGGCAGTGTAAGAAGTCGACCACATAAGAATATGACAAAGATAAAATTAGATGTGTGGATCCAGAGGGAACTTGGCTTAAAACAATTTTAAAACTGCTTTATTTCTAGTCGTTTTACACTCTTGTATCTCTGAATGGAAACAATACTTGGTATTTATGTAGCATTTATGTTCATCTCTGCTGCTAAATTAAACAGTAACAAGAAAGTCCATTACTCTTCCACAAACATTTATGAAAATAAATAAATAATACTTACAGCTATTGAAAATCCAGCCATGCTTCTGCAAACACATGTGCTCGATGCTGGTAATGTGAGATCACCCGGAGACATCAAAAGGATTTCTTACATAAGTAGCAAGTGTACATGAGTATTCGCAGAACCAGGGTATCGCAGTATTTTTGATGTATAGATGCCTTGGTTTTCACATGGAAATTCAACACCATTTCTTGTAGTTATTATATTTAAAATGTTTTGAGAACTTCATGAATTATTTTAAAATAAGCCATTTCTGTAATCTTATTAACTGTCTAGGAGGTCACTTTATAAGGTGAAAATGAATTTCTAGTAATACTAACCAATTGTTATTGTATTAATACATTGTACAAGAATTTGCGTATTATTCACAATTTAAACAATGTTCCTGTTTTTGTTTTGTTTTGTTGTTTGTTTTTAATTTTAAAGCTGACCTGTTGTAAAATCAAATACTGTTGAACTCTTTTTCCCAGTGTGCTTTCAGACCGCAGCTGTCTAAGACTGACAGCTGGACCACCCTCCATGGATCTTGATGCCAATATTCAAAGAACTTTGGAGGACAGTTTAGCAACAGAAGCTTATGAGAGGAGAATAAGACGTCTAGAGCAGGAAAAGCTTGAACTTAGTAGAAAACTGCAAGGTATGAAAAGATACTTCAGTCACTCTTCTGACCTGATTAGCCTGCAGTTCTGTGTTTTTATCCCATGGGGGGGAAAAAAAAAAAGAAAAAAAACCTCCTGGAATGCCTTGTAGCAGAAAAAACATCTCTTTATTATTTGTGTTGACAAATGAAACTTTTGATAGCCTTTATGCCTGCAATATCCCACAAATGCAATTCCTTAAAACACGCTGACTCTGCACGTCTGTTGTTTGGAAAAGTAAAAGCCGTTTTTTATTTGCACTTGTGTTTTTTTTTTAAATGTTCATCATAAGTTTTATTTTAAGCTTTTGTGTCTGTGAGTTAGGTGTTAACATCTGGGGTATGTCCTTAAAAGCATCCATCTAACATGCTGTAATGGAGGGTTCTTTGCTATATCTTCATTTATCAGTAACATCCTCCTGACCACCTCTGTCCCTGTCTCTTGCCTGTCTTTTTAGAGTCCACTCAGACAGTCCAGGCTCTTCAGTATTCAACAGTGGATGGCCCAATTGCAGCAAGCAAAGATTTAGAAATTAAAAGCTTAAAAGAAGAAATTGAAAAGTTGAAGAAACAGGTAACAGGTAAGTTATTAATACAAAACCGGTAACAGTAAGCAAAAATTGTGACTTTTTTTTCCTCTAAGATAATGCTTGTTTTGTTTTCCTTTTTTAAAGTGTTTCCCAGTGTATTTTTACTTCTCATTATACCCTTCACTTCTAGTGCAACATCTTCTTCAAATTCAGCTTAATACTGGGTACTTCGGTAATACAAGAGGGAAAGGAAGTTTAAATGACTTCTGCTGTTATTATTAGTGGTAAAGTTCTATTGGATTCAAAACGTGGTGTTGCTAGTTTACAGGGATGTGATCAGGCACTACCTGAGAATTTTCATTTGTATTACCTTGTTTTTTCCCCCTCAACAATGTAGTACAAGAGCAGATGGAGCGCTTGCTTATTTTTGCAGTATCAAAAGTCGTCGTTATCGTTCTACAAGTCACAGTCACCAGAACATACCTTAGTATTTCTTGCTTTGTGTGCAAAAGGTGAGGTGGTTCCTGGAGGTGAGGAAGGTGTTGATTCTTGATTACGGAGGTAAACATGAGAAGTGAAGATGTTCGTCTAGCAGTTTTTTTGCAGTTTGTCTGCAAAATGCTTGTGTTGTGGTTTAACCTGGCAGACAGCTACACACCACACAGCTGTTTGCTCACTCCCCACCCCTGCAATGGGAGGGACCTGAAACTTGAAAAGACAAGTGTAATAACTCCTGGGTTAAGATAAGGACAGTTTAATAAGAAAGAAAAAAGAGGGGAAAAAAAAAGAAAAAAAAAAAAAGAGATCAACAACAACAAAACAATAACAAGAATAAGGTAAGCAAGTAATGCACAGTGCAGTTGCTCACCACCAGCTGATCACTGTCCAGCCAGTCACCGGCAGCAGCTACGCCCTGGACAGCTGCCCCACTTTAGTTGTCCTGCATGACACCATATGGTATGGGACATTCCTTTGGCCCGTTTCGGTCAGCTATCCTGGTTCCCATTCCAGCTTAGTTTGCTCCTGTAGCCACCTTTCTGGCAGGGCAGCACGAGCAGCTGAACTTGACTTAGCATAGCAGTGTAGCAGCTTGAACCTTGACTCCATGTAGGCGCTGCTCAGCAACAACTAAAACATCTGTATGTTATCACCATTATTCTCATCCTAAATCCAGAACACAACACCATGCTTGCTATTGGGAAGAAAATTAACTCTATCTGAGCCAAAACCAGAACAACCTGATGAATGATCTTTTTTCATTTTTTTAAGATTTTTTTCATTATCTCCTTTTCTGCTGGATTTTGCTTTGAAATTTTGCTCATGTTCTTGGAAATTAGGTTTATTTTCTGAAATAATTTTGGTATTTTGACAAATCTGATTTCTCTTGTCAACCTAGATAGGAAAATGTCTGGATTTTATGTGGGAAAAATCAGACACAAGTGGTGGTTGATCAGTCTCTGCTTATATGCCCATAGGTTACCTGTGGCAAGGGAAAACCCAGTGAGAAAGGCTCAAGGAAAAAGTTGACTTGGTTTGCACTTGTGAAAAAACTTTCTGAGAGAGTCAGGAATGCCAGCAGGGACGCCTGTAGAAAGAAGAACTTGAATTTAACTTCCGAATATTGGTGTGTTTACTCTCTGCTGCTGTGTTATGGGGCAGAAACACACTATGAACTGCAGATTGAAGTGCATAGATTATATATCGCTAAAATCATGTTGTCGGAAAGTGTCTTTGTTATAGATGTGTAGTTGGACAGCTTCTCTGGCATGATGTTCTCTGACAGTTTTTCATTGTGCCTTACATATTTGAATGTGAACATCGCTTAAATAGCTCAGGGAGGATCTCACCAGGCCCTACGTAGGTGCTGTGTCAGGACAGAAGTTTTTGTGAAACTTCTTTCCAGTTCCTGTACTTGATGCTCTGATGATGAAGAGCATCATCATCAGATGATCATCATCATCGTCATTGGAAATCTCTGTTCTGAATCAAATCTCAGCTCCGTTTTTGGTTTCTTAGCACCACAGAATAGCAACATTTGTTGGAACAGCTTTTGCAGAGGACCAGCTCCTTAGAAAAGCAGCTGTATCAGCTTTAAATTATATTTTGCTCTTGGCTTACTGAGCTGCAGCTCAGATATTAGTTCATTCCTGCAGGTATTATTCCCTTTCTTTGGCAATGAAAAAGAAAGACAAGGTGTGAAACATTGTTGAACACAACTGATAACCATTTCTACATATAAAAGAAGTCAATATCTGGTAAAGGCAGTTAATATTGAGACGATTTCCCCGTAAGTATTCACAAATCGTTTTCTCATTTATACCACATACATATTTTTATATTTGGTCCTACAAAACACACATGCCTTTGATTTTTGGGTTGGAAGTGAAAAATGTGATCAAATGAAGAACACACAGAGTCATTTAACCATCCAGTCGCTTTGTAACTTCTCCAGTATATGCTTGAATGCCTTCACTGGTCCAGACAATATATTCAACAGAAGGCATGCATCTGTGCCTTGAGTTTTTACTAATGCAAGGTAATTTGATAAAGTTGGAAAAAGAGAATGTTTTACTTTACTTGATCGTATGGATTTGTGGTTTTTTGGTTGCTTGGTTTGTTGGTTGTTTTGATGTTGTTGTTTTTATGAGATAGGTATTAAAACTGATTATGAGATAGATATTAAAACTAATTAAAACTAACTACAGAAGACAGACACAAACCAGGTGATGATCCTGTCTGAATACCAAGTTCAGTGGAGCTAGTTTTAGACTTTCTGGATGGCCTTCCAAGCCTAGATCTTTTGAACTTTAAGGAGGTAGATTTGAGGTGCAGAGCTGAACTTAGAAGTTTAGGCTTATCTCTTGAGCATTTAAGAAGTGCAATGCAGTAACTTCCTACAGGGAGTCCTTGCATACATTAGCTAAAGTGTTAGCAAAAGCTAGGGTGATTAGACAGAAAATGGCTGTGTAGTATCTGAAGTTACAACCAGCTTTAATCTTTTTTACTGCCTTATTTCAAACTGTAGGTATAAACAGCCATTTGGAAAGGTAATAAAAATAATGTGCAATTGTGACAAATTCAAGATTGTAACAAGGGGAACCTTAGAAAAATACAGCATTTTTTTGTCTTTATGGTTCTGTGTGAAATGACGCTAGCCAGACGCTTCCACTTTTTGAGGTCAAAGTCGTATTTTTTTGTTACATAGGAGAAAACTTTGAGGAATCTTTAACATTGCCTGATATATAAAGGGCGGCAATAGAGGAAGAAAGTAGAGCTATGGAACAAAGTAGGTCATGCACAGAAGGGAGATTTATCTTGGCTCAGCAGGGCCGTATATAAACTTTCTTTTTGCTGGTGACTTCAGAGAAGTCTACATAAGGGAGGCAGTTAATAATTTATAGCTCTGAGCTACATCTCTTATTTAAATGCACTCTTCTACATTTCTGAATAAGAGTCGATGAATTAAAACAATAACGAGTATTTGTATGAGGACAAGATAATAAATAAAATTCTTCTGTTTCAGAAATTGCAGCTGACAGAAATGTATTTTTCTATTTGACATCTCTAAGAGCCAGTCTCTTAGGGGAACGTTTGTGAAAATGTAGTAAAAAGCTCATATTAAGAGTATGGATGAGTTACTGGTCTGTGGATAAATGGGTAGTATGAACTCCCAGTACAACTGAAGTCAAAGGCAAAATGTCTGAAGATTTTATAGAACTTAGAATTAACCCACTTTCACATATATCTTGCTTTCAATATCTGTTATTGAGTGAAATCGTAGAAAGAAAACACTAATTAGAATTTTCAGTTTTCTCTAGTATTTTATGGATTTCACCTTTTTATGTTAGAGCATTTGAGAGTATTTATGACATTACTTATCTCTGCCTTAGTAATGTATTTTCGTAGTGTAACTGACAGTAAGAAACCGGCTATAGTAGTTTTCTTGTATTTATAGTAGTAATAAAGCATATCACATAAATACAAATGGTTTTCACACTAAAAATAAGTAAAATCTTCTGAAGTTAATTTTAAGTCTGTCAACGGGAGAACATTTGCCAGCTCTTGGGTGACCCAGTATTTTTGCTGGTTCTTTCTGGAGGGAGTTTGTGTGGAGGAAAGAGACTGCTTATAGTTAAGATACGGTGTAATAAAACGAACATTATATATTACATCACAGTGCACACAAGTCAAATGCTTAGGTCATGCTGAAGCGCAAAATAGAGTTATGTGTATGTTTGATTGTTACAATGTAAAAAGACAAGTTGTCATTTTCTGTGTTGCATTACAGTAATCTGTGACCTTCTGTTCTATTCTGCTAAGAACAAATAGAGCTGTTGAAACAACTTACTCCCTATTTTTGAAACCAGATAAGAATTGCTTTAGTTTGTGGTTGAGACAAGAATACATACCGAAGGGAGGTTTAAAGCAGCCAGACAGTGCTATTGTAGGATAACTTTGCCCTTAAAATATTTAAAGTGTGCTGCTTTTTCTAGATTCTGGGCATCTAGAACAGCAACTTGAAGAGGCCAGCACTGCAAGGCGGGAGTTGGATGATGCTTCCAGACAAATAAAGGCTTTTGAGAAACAGGTTAGAACACTGAAGCAAGAGAGGGAAGATCTTAATAAGGTAAAAGAGTTTTGTCAATGACTATTCTAAAACTTAAAGACTATTCTTATGCTTTAATTTTGATTAAAATAACTTTAAGATATAAAATTAATGAGTAGATAATAAACGTGTAATGTGACCTACTTTGCTTTCTGACTTGTTTTAAGACAAGGACACTGTTTAAAGCATTTTGTGTGTGATTGTTGGGTGGTCCTGGGTGACTAATTCCAGGTAATAAACTACACCATGATCCAAATTTGTAATGGCTGCAAAGAGCGTTTTGTAGTGTTAGACTAAGGTGATAATTATAGTGGTTAAAAGATGGAGAATGATTCCAGACAACTAATTTAATTTGAAGTATGAGTGAGAGTGTAGCAGGGACAAAAATGCTGAGAATTTGCTATTAGGGATGTGGCATGGAAGCATTCCAAGAAGTGAGATGTGAAAAATTTCCCAAATATAAAGATTTGAGAAGTGATTTGGAATAAATACAGTAACAAATACTGGCTTTTTTTTTTCTCTCTATAACCGATTCCTCATTCTTAATTTAGTGTGTACCATGCCTACTTTGTGTTCGTGAGTAAATCACATTGATAATATAATCAGATACAAAATACGTTAAGCTTTATGTCATCATGATCTGCATTAGCCCAGTATTTTAGAGTCTGCATTAATGTTGACCCACCATCTGTATTTATCATTGTTTCTTTTAACTCATAAGGTTCTTAATACCTTAAGCGCTGTCAGCTTGTCTAAGAAAGACCGTTCTGAAACAAATATTCTTTCTTTCTGCTTTTCTTTTCATCATCAGACACACTTTTCCTTGCTTCTTTGTTCAACTCTGTTTTGGCTGAACATCATTAAACTGTATAAACTGCTGTGGTCCTTCATTCATAGTGTAGTAGCACAGATCTAAGACCATTTTGTGAAAGATTTACACCATAGGAGTGGCAGTGTTCTTCATGTAGGTTCTTGTGAAAGGATAATTATCATTTACTATTGTTGAACAAAGTGTTATCTGAAACAGTCTGGGAATATTTTATATTACAGTACAGTGTGTAAAAATCATAATTGCCGTGTGCACATCAGTTCTCAGAAGCTTCAAAAGCAGAAGTCCTCACATACAGGAGTTTTCCATTCAACTAACACAAAAAAAACTTTATCATTATTTATCAGTTGAGTACTTTTTGTTGATTTTTAAGTAGTTCATGGAAAAACTGGGCAGATTAAGTTTTTTAAGACAGCAAGGCTTTTTTGTATTTTAGTGTGTGTGCTTGTATTGAACCTATAATAATGGAGCAAATTCAGACTTTGTGTAAGTTTATGCAGTTTAACTGACTTCCGTAGTAAAATCTGATTTATAGGAGCACACAGTCTGTATTGTGGATGCATTGATCAACATAAATGAGTATCTAGTTTCTCATTACTTTGGAGAAGTTTTAGATGCACATCCAGAGAATGGGCCTTGCAGCTTTCTAGGTTTATTACTTAATTCTTTTTTTAAACTGTAGGAACTGGCAGAGTCTAGTGACAGATTAAAATCTCAAGCCAAAGAGCTGAAAGATGCACACAGCCAGCGGAAATTGGCAATGCAGGAGTTCTCAGAGATGAACGAGCGGCTGACAGACTTGCACTCTCAAAAACAAAAGCTTGCCCGCCAGCTCCGAGATAAGGAAGAAGAAATGGAAGTGGTGATGCAAAAAGTAGAAAGTTTAAGGCAAGAGTTACGCAGAACAGAGAGACTTAAAAAAGAAGTAAGTAGTAAGTTTAGAATTTATGAAATAGTAGTTATATGTAAGGCTTTCTGATGAAGTGTTTTTTTTAATGTTGTTTGTAAATCTTTTCAATTTTTCTTATTTCCAACGGTACCGTTTTTGTTTTATAAGAATTTGAAGTGCCCAGGTTAGTGCTGAAGTTGTGTCTCTCACTGCAAATCATAAATAGGTTTTGCAAAAATGTAAGAACCCTGCCCATTAATAAATGCATGTATTTTTGTAGCTGGAAGTCCAAGCTGAAGCTGCGGCTGCTGAGGCGTCCAAAGACAGGAAATTGCGAGAGCGGAGTGAGCAGTACTCCAAGCAGTTGGAAAGCGAAGTAGAAGGGCTAAAGGTTAGTCTGTTCTAATATTAACACCTTTAAACTTAGCTGGCAACAAGCACTGGATCTGTTTGATTGCTTTCAGTTGTAAGTGAAAAAGATATCATCAGTTTGACATTTCAGTTGGCGCTGAATACTGATGCAAGCATGAATTGCATTATTGTCCAGAAGAATTAACATTTACCTATTGCAGTTTTCAGACTGCTGTATTCACTGCTCACTGAAGAGTTTCTCAATGATCTTTTTACCAAATTGCTTCAGTTATTACTTTAACTGTTAAAGGCCTTTTTTAGTGTAGAATGGCTGAGTATTTGAAGATAAACTTAAAGCCTCTGCAGGTTTCTTTATAGGTGTTTCATGCACTATGTTGTAAATGAAAAGAAAGGTAGGTTTCTCCAAAATGGAAATCAACTGGTGTAGCTGTAAAGGAAAAGTTTTAGTGTATTTAGGTTGCTCACACATATGTACGAATTTCAAATAAGCCAAGAATGTTCACTGTTATTTTATTCTGTGCTTTAGCATTATATACAATGTTCTGAAGAAAGTAGACTTTCTCAAAAATCAAAGGGGAAGTTTTTTTTGTTTCTGCATTGGGACTGTTGTTCATTTACAGCAAAATGCTGTTCCTGGGATAGTTCTGTATTTTTTGTACAAAATGTCAAGTTAGGTCTATTCTGGTTTTAAATCACATGAATAATAGTTTCATTATTAGAATTCAATGGAACATTTGTCAACATTAAGTCAGTGCACAGCAGGTTGTTTTGTTTTGATCACACGTTTGCCTTCCTTCCTTAAATGAAAATAAGGAAATCCATTCATCATGAAATCTGAATTTTTAGAGCTCCTGGTGCTGTGAATTCAGATTGTTGTCTGAAAATTAAGATATATTTGTTCTGCATTAATCTTCACCATCAGGAAAGAGTTTATATATCAGCATATCTCTCTTAGACATGAGAGGAATTTATGGGAGGTCTACTGAGAAGAGATGAAATGACTGAGAAAAGAACTGATTTACAACAACAAGCAAGTTTATCAGAATAGGAAAGGGAAATTGTAGCTTGATTTTCATCAGGTGTGGTAATATAATAATACCTGCAAATGCACAAATACTATCTACAGATATAATACAAAAATATATTATTAATTATTATTGTAGAGACATCAGAGATGTCTCTCTGCTCTTCACTTGTTGATGGGCATGTTTATTGGTATTTTTGTGGCACTCCCATGGATTTGCTAGAAAATCTTACCCATCCTATTTACTTTGGTGAACGTACCCACCTTTGGATATACCCTTAGCCAAAATTCTGCCCAAATCCCAGGGCTTCGCACTTCTCACCTGCTGGCTTTAGCACTTTGGAGACCCAAATCAGGTGTAGATTCAGCGATGCAGGTGAAGTTCGGATTGCACAGATAGAAGCCTCAGTTCTTTAATGCAGGAAATACTACCAACGCATGTATTTTCCTTGTGCTGTTAGATATTTTAAGTATGTTCATATGCTAGAATTTTAAAATAAGCTTATTTGCCCAGGCTGATTCTGCACTGAGAAGGACTAAGTATGTAGAGTGTGTTTTCACAACTAGGTGATTCTGGTGCTAATCTGTATGGCTGCTTTTCTTATTATTTGTTAAATTTGTAAGTTCATTCCAAGCAAATTTAGACCGCATTCTGTATGTTGAAATTTTAGATTGCATACTGAAAATGAAATGATTTAATTCTTATCTGAGCAATAGCAAATTATCAAATTGGTAGGAATAATGTATTAATCTAAATAAGTGATGAATAAGTGTTAAAAAAAATAAATATTTCTTAATATGCTGCGTTTGACAAGTATTTCTACCATAAAACTGCTATAAGCATCACAATCCTAACTTTCTTCATATTCCTAGCATAGTAAATTATCATTACCATCTGCAGAATGCGGGATACAAATCTTGAAGCAATACATAATACCAGACGCTTATCACATTAAAGCCAAGCCAGAAGTCTTCAAAGATTTTTACTAGTATGCTTGTTTAATATTAGATTGCTTAAATAGTAAGTTTTCCCATGCCATCTGATATATTATTACAATATTTAATGATTATTCTGCAAGAACAAAACTTGTCTGTTTCACTGCAGTAACAGCATTCATAGTACATGATTTAGATGTCAAGCCATATAGTCTTATTTACAGTGCTGCTGTCAATTTGTACTTAGTCAGCTGCATAGGTGTCCAGTGAAAGAGCTGCTGTGTGGTGCCTTTATTGTTTGTGTGTGCCTGAGAGAGAGGGAGAGAGAGGGAAGAATTCCTGCACTGAGTTATGGCATCTGTCCGCGTGCCAAATGATGCATTATGTCTCAGTTGCACTACGTGTCCACTTGAAACAGGCATGTATGAAAACATCTATTTGGAATTTGTGCTTACATCAATTCAAAACATGTTTTTTGTTTCTTCTGTTACTCTAGTTCTGTTAGCCATTGTACAGTACCACCGAGCTCTCTCTTCTGCAGCAGCATGTTTTATCACAGAATTGCAGGGGTTGGAAGGGACCTCTGGTTGTCATTGAGTCCTACAGCAAGTCACACAGGAAGGAGTCCCAGCGGGTTTTGAATATTCCCAGAGAAAGGGACTCCACATCCTCTCTGGGCAGTGTGTTCCAGAGCTCTATCACCCTAAAAGTAACCTTTCCTCACATTTGTATGGATCTTGCTGTGTTCCAGCTTGTGCCCGTTGTCCCTTGCTTTGCTGTTGGGCACTACTGAAAAGCAGGCCTCAGCAGCCCCCAGCAAGGCCCAGCAGCCCCAGCTGCCACAGCCTCATGCCCGCACAGCTCCTGCACGGCTCCCTGGGGGCTCCAGGAGGCTGCTCGCTTTTTCAGTTTTTCACTCACTGGGATCTTTTAATTATGAAATAAAACGTGAAAAACCATTAAGACCATGCTGTTGCAAACAAACTTTTTACATGCTCTACGGTTATATATGTGTAGGCAGTTTAGCATGTTGGGCAGTAAAAAGCAAGTTCAGTAGTTGACTACATGAGCGTGAAAGAAAACTCCTTCCCTTTCCTCTCCAAACCATCTCCATTTAGTATAGCATCTTTTTTCTCTGATAGACCGTTCTGCATTAGAACTGCAGGATTTTGTTCTTTGATCAGAACAGATGACCATTTTCATGAGGATAAGTTGTTAGAGAAAACAGTGAGGTTGCAGCATGTATCTGGCTTATACTGTTAGGGTTCTCACAGCATTAGGCTGACACGAAGAGCAAGGCCATTTTCTCACAGAATTCATCATAATAGTAATTCAGATAAACTGAATTTCTTCAGTGACTTTAGCTCTTGAAATCTGTCCATGCATCAGCAAAGTAAACTAAGGAAATTTATGTTTACTTACAGTAAGAATGGAGGTAGTTATGAAATATTGTAGAACCTCCTACAAGTGTGAGGCAGTTATCCTAATGAAGGTTTTTCAGTTATTTGCCATTTTTTGAAGCAGTCTTCTTATTAAGTAATTTGCTTTATTTATTTGGGCTTCATTTCCTTCCGTATTAAAAATAGAAAAGAAGTCCCAACTGAGCTATACATGTGTTTACATTAAATGTAAATGCATCTACATTTCCATACTTGGATTTTAGTGCATATGTAACACCGCAATCTCTGTTTTTCCTGTTACAGCAGGACTTTGAGTTTAGTGAGTACACATTTGATACAAATGTATATGTGTCCTTAAGCAATGTGTAAAGACTGTTGAAATGCCAGATATCACCAAGAGAGCTTTACAGCTGTGAAAAGTGAAGTACTCTTGCTGTTTAAAGCTTGTTTTTCCTGTTAATCTGCTGTGATGCAAATGGTCAGTTTAAGTAAAATAGGTCAGGTTTTCCTGACTGATGCAATCTATATAGTGTTTTTGTAGCTAGAATTTAGCCTTAAGTCTCTGCCTGTCTTTGTGTAGCTTTTCCACAAATTATTTGTGCTTTGAAATATATTGTCTGTATGTCATTGTCCTTTTTCTGCATTCCTGAAAGTCTCTTGGTTTTGTTGCTGTGAACTGGGTGAGTGGGAACATAAAAGTCTTTCAATGCTGTGGTCACTTTCTGACTGCGTGCATGGGGAGTCACAGTGTGGCATGTTGTGTTCAAGGTGATGATTTCCATGTTTTGAAAACTGTTATTGCATTTAAATAGCAAAATGATAAAAGTTCAAATTTATGATTAACAGATTTTCAGAAAAATTAAGATAGATACATGCTTTTATGTGAAGTCTGTAATGGGATATTTTCTAAACACAGACTTAAGAGTATTGAGTTGCAGCTAAGCATTGTGTTAAGCGTTCTTGAGTGCTAACTTGGAGCTTCTTGTTTTAGCAAAAACAGATTGGTCGATCACCTGGGGTAAGCAGTATAGAACACCAGCAAGAGATCACTAAATTAAAGGCAGACCTGGAAAAGAAAAGTGTTTTCTATGAAGAGGAACTATCTAAACGTGAAATAATGCATGCTAATGAAATAAAAAGTCTGAAGAAGGAGCTACGGGATGCAGAGAGCCAGCAGCTTGCACTTAAGAAGGAGATCATGATTTTGAAAGACAAGTTAGAGAAAACCAGAAGAGAAAAGTGAGTATTTTATGGCATAAAAAAAAAAGCTGAGAATATCTTTCTAAGGCTCCTATTGTATTTGACACAGTATGATTTCCTTAATTGGAGTGCAGGCAGGTTGGATTTTGGCTGAGCTAATTGCGTGACTGAAAGTAAAGTCACCTTTAGAAGTGAAACAACAGCAACTACAAAATCCACAATATTGTAACAAAACAGTTAATCTTACACCAGAACTCTGGCACTGTCTGATGGTTCCAAGGTATGTAACTTGAGTTTCAGAATTGCAGCTCAGGATATATTGACTCCAGATATTTGTGTTGCAATTTTATATATATATATATATATATATATATATATATATATATATATATATATAATTTTTTACTTTTTTGTTTGGTTTTTTGTTTTTGTTTTTTTGTTTGGTATTTTCATCCTTTGATGCAAAACAAATGTGTTAAAGATCAACTATTGCTTACATTTCTGCCTGCACAGGAACTTAATGCGGACTAGGGCTAATCCATGCTGGGTTGTATCCAGTGTTAACATCAGTCATCAGACTACTGTAGGCATAAGCTGCTTTATCTCTTTTGGCATGGTAATTTGTCAGAGAAGTGCTTTTTTCTCTCCCATGCAGTGGAGCTTATAACTAGCCTTGACAATGTTTCCTGAGGCATTCATCAGTAGAAAGGAGTTTTTCTGTTGGATAGGGTTGTGTTGAAAATACTAATAGTCATAGCTTGAACATGTTCGTCATTTCCATTCATATAAGTCAGAGTACTTATAGACATTGAAGTAGGTGTTTCTTTTTGCTGCTGTGATAAGATGGGATATTAGAAAAAACATGTAGCAGAGATTCCTGCTGAAAGCTTAAGCTGTAGCAGTCCTTGAATATAAGCGGTAAATAAAATAAAAGCATTTTTCAAAAAGCCTATGCAAATTTGTAGGCTGGACATATTATTGCAGCAGTTTGCTCCTTCATTAAATGTTGAGAGGTGAAGTATGCCATCAGTAGTGCGCTTTCATTGTATCACAACTTAATGCTGACCTATGGCTTATAAATGCAGAAGAGGCTGTTGTCTTGTAATCAATAAAGGGGATAGTATTAATGTCTTTTAATGACATGTCAGCTCATTAGCACCTCTAAAGGAGGGAGTATTGAAGAAACAATCATTAATACTTCTTTCTGCAGCCTAAACTGTTCTTAGAGATGAAACTTTCAAATGTCAACCAGTACAAAAACTCCCTGGAGTTCTATCAGAACCATTCTAATGCACAGCTGCAGAGCCTGTAACTAGATCGTTCATCTAGTGAAGTGACAAATGGCCTAACGATGCAGATCTCCTTCATGCTAGCTTTTTGTCTTTTAGTCTAGCTTCTCTGTAAATAGCAAATGAGCTGCATCGAAATCTGAAGTGAAGGCTGATGTAGTCATGTATTTCTGTATTTCAAATGTTGATGTAAGGAAAAATTGTAAAGATTGAGCAGAAATGTTTTACACATCCGGAATCCAACGTTTAGCCCTTAGTGCAAAGGGCTTAAGCATCATATCAGGTCAGGTGTCCAAGCACAGCAGGGAGGGATTAACGAAGACTTGACCTTCAGTTGGGTTTTGTTAAACTGATAGGCAAAATTTCACTGGGTCTCCACAGAAATACAGGAATTCACTGTTCAATGTATGCTACAGATTGACATCTGTAGTAGTTCTGGGATTTAGAAGGAAAGTTCAAGTATTAAGAACGGAAGAACTGCCATTCAGTTCATACTATTTGGTAGTTTTTCTCTTGAGTTCGCTACTTTTTTTTTGTTTCTCCTTGCATACATTGTGTTTAGCTTTTGTAATCAGGAAAACAAAGCTTTTTGTGAATCTGCCAATACAGAATTACAGAGGTGCTGTTCAGTGTAAGTGTTGAAAAGGAAGCACCTGAAGTCTTCATGAAATAAGTAGAACTTTTAAACAATAAGTTTGAAGTGGGCTCAGCATTGATGTGTATTTGGTAGTCCAAAAATAAACTTTAGTAAATGTTTGAAGGATAGCCTTTATAAAGCAATGCAACTGTATAGTACAGAGTTAATTCTGTATGTTATTCCAAGCAAGAGTCAGAATATACTGTGGGAACTTTTTTTTTTTTTAACTTGCATGCTTTTGGTTTCCATGTCAGTTTTTAAAATAGAGATTTTTTTATTTATTTGTTTGTTCCCTTTAAATTTAGGACTTATTCCTTGTTATCCCAACAGTGTAAGTGTTCAAGGAAGAGAAACTACCCCTCTGTACTCTTTGCAAATAGTCTGATAAAGCGTGTACTACTAAAATTGTAAGCGTGGGGACACGGTATCAGGCCAGTGATGTGTAATAAAATATTCAATTTCTTAGAACTGTTATTATGAAATATTTCAGAAGAAGTTGCAAAAAACCTAGGGTGAAGAATAAATCATGTTTGTGGAGTTTTAAGTCTATTAATGATGGATTTATAAAGCAAGAAAGTCCTACAAGATAGTGTTTGCTTTTTTAGATTTATGACATGAAGAAGCCTGAGGGCTGGTGTTTGTTTTGGGTCAAATTTCCTTGTTTTTCAAAGCAATAAGATAGAATGTTAATCTACTTTCTACATCCGCAGTGAAGAGCTGAAGTAACAAAGTGATATCATAAAGCTGTATTTCGTGTTGCTTGCATGTGGTTTGTGATAGCTTTGTTGTTTTGTTGTTTGGTTGTTGTTTTTTTTTTACCAACAAAACGAAATCTGGATCATGTATCATTTCTCAAACTTCAAAAGTGAATGCATAGCTAAATTTTAGATGAGAGAAGCTTGATGGGAGAGGAGGATGCTAGGCTTCAAAGTAAGTGTTGTATTTTGATCTTCTTGGCTGTCCAAGATACGCCTATGGAGTCTGTCATGGTTTTGTGGCTTGCTGAATTGATATTTGGGTATAATAGATTATATTCACATTCTCCTTTGTTTATTTTCTTTGTTTGTGTACCATACTATAGCAATTTGGCTTACTAGGTTAGTGACAATAAGCAGTTTAATTAAGAACCTAAAATACGGCAAAATACAAACATGTTGAGTGGCTATCCATAATTCACCACCATTTTTGACTGCTTTGAGCCTTAAAGCCGTAACATAACAAGAAACACAGAACATAAATGCTGAAAATAAGTAAATCCCCACAAAAACATTAATATGTAAAAGCTAAATGAAAGTAGTAAAAGAAATTAAAAGTAAGTTTGGTCTGCACTTCAAGAAATCAGTTTTGAATCTCTGCCTTGCAAACAGAAGCAAGACCTGTTATTAATTCCCCTGACAGCCAGTGCTTTAATGTTTTCCTGCCTTTTCCCTGCGTGGCTCATCATATGCAGGGAATCTGTTGATACAGAAAAGGAGTGGTGGTGAATTTCAAACTTGGCGTTTAAACAGTAACGATAGTATGTTACTTCGCTAGGAGGTAGTGTTATGTTTCAAAGGATGCCTAGCAACATAGGATTTCACCATGAATCTAACATGCTGTACTAGATTTCAAAGAGCAGTTGAAGCGCTAAATGAATTTCAAATTAGGGATAGGAAATTCAAACCAGCATTACTCTTAACTGGGCTCACTGTAACCACTGGTGCTCCTCTGTTTTTTTTTAAGGGTGTTCTTGCAATTTGGTACATTCGTACTAGTTGCACATCTCAGAAAAAAAAAGTGAGGTTATAATTCCTCTATCGTGCAACATAAAGTTCTCCTTGGTATCCAGAAAAACTATTGCAGTGTTCAAGACAAAATTTCCCCTGGATTTTATATATAAAATTTATATTAAATTTTTAAACCTTTTAAAGTCAGGCAGTGATGTTTACTGATGGGTATTTCTGTACCTTTGGCATTCATAGTGCAGTTCCATCAATCTACATGAACTCTGTACCCATTACCCATCACAGTGAATACAAGATGCTACAGTGCCATCTTCCTGAATCTTTCAATTGCAGTGAGTCTTAGAAGAGAGGCAGGCTCTATTTCTGATGGGAGTTGGAGGTCTGCAGCATTGCAACTAAAATGGTAGTTCGACATACTATGTGCTTTAGTCTTGGTAGACTCAGGTATTACCAGTGTAGTACTTTCCTTTCAGCTACTATCTATCTATATTGATCATTATATATTTAAGTAAAGAGTGTGATACATTTTTGAAGGGAAATTTTCTAAATCTAATCCGTTTTATTTCTTAGCCAAAGTGAAAGAGAGGAATTTGAAACAGAGTTCAAACAGAAATATGAAAGGGAAAAGATTCTGCTAACGGAGGAAAACAAGAAGCTTTCAAATGAACTTGATAAGGTAAGTGCTGATTAGCTGAGTCCCGAGTTTACAGTTAGCATAGGCTGTGTACAAATTTGGTAATACAAAGCTTCAGTGGTTAACAAAACTCTTACTAGAGGATGATATAACACAAAAAAAGTTGTTATACTCATATTTGAGTAGAGAATATCTAAAGGCATTTGAATTTGAGATTGCATTCATATATATTATATATGTGCAGGTATAGGTATATATGGGTCGTTTTATGTTATAACGAATATGGTTATAATGGTTATAGCCATATGTTCTACTAAGAGTATTAAGTTTAACAGGATTAATTTTATATTATATCCTATGCCAAAAAAGAAAAAATATATATTTGCCTGTGTGATCCAAATATAAAGTTATATGTTTAATGATGTGATTATGTAGTCTGTCAGTTAGCGTTAAATAGCACAGCTCCTCCTGCCTGGCAAGATTGTGTATTACTCTGAGTCACTAAAAAAATACGAACAGTACAACAATTTAATTGAAGTGTATTGAGCAAGGAATACTTAGATTTTGTTTATCTCTTTATTGTTGGTTTCACTTTTCTGTTTTTTCAAAATTTGATTCGCTTTGTATTTATTTTGTAAAGCGACATTGAAAAAACAGACATTTAAATCAGAAGCCCATTGAAATGACAAACATATAGCTAAGTATTCATGTAAACAATAAAAAAAAGTAGCTTAAAAATTGGTATTTTTCCATCATTTTGATTTGTTAATATATGTCAATGCAAAAAGCATCATTTCATCTGAGATTTATTCTCCTCATCTGGCCTTTCTTATAAGTCTATCTGATGTATAATTCCATTATGATTTTGGGAATATTTAGCATAATGAAGTTTTAATTTCCCATACGAAATCAGGTTAGCTGTGGCTTTTGCCTTTCAGAAGGTGCCTGTATGAATGACAGCTGTGTGAATGCAAGGAGGGTTAATTGCTAGGTATTCCATTTTGTACCAACAGATGTGCATTTAATTTCAATTTCTCTGTCTGCGATTGGGTAAAATGAAAAACAGGGGAATGTGAAATACCTGAAGAATCTCCTGGCTGATTTGTGGCTGTATCTGTTAAGCCTCATTCTCCGTGGTTAGTAGACAAGGGAGAGATTCAGCAGTTTTATCTGAGCAGTAACATCTTTTGTGCCCTTGTTTTGCCTTTTTAATTTATTTTTTCATATAGAGAGCATTCTACACATATACGGTGTGAAACAGAAACCCTTTAAAAGTTGTAGAGTTATAAGGAGATTAGTTCTCTAGAAACTGATGTGTTGTTTGTTAGAGCAAAAATGTAGTTCTAGTCCCTAAAAAGACCTTTAAGTACAGCTGAGGTCATATATGAGAATAGATTCTGGCTTTAATTGTTGCATGGTGTTCGTTGTGATGGGTATTAGCAGATTTTAAAGCAGATCTATAAACTGAGAGAGAAAAGGGACACATGGCTCTGAGTCTGTAGAGAGATGCAGTCACATATAACATATAACATTTTGTTTAATTCCTCATTCAGCTCACCACCATGTTTGAGAGGCTGAGTATGAATAACAGGCAGCTGGAAGAAGAAATGAGAGACCTCGCTGATAAAAAGGAGTCTGTGGCCCACTGGGAGGCCCAAATTACTGAGATCATCCAATGGTGAGTACTCAGTCTGTGGTAGGGCTGTTGCTGAGTTTTGCGTTTGTACATGACGCTTGCAAGTGCTTAGGTGAAATCCCACACCTGTCTGGGATTCTGCTGTACTTTTGCCTGAGATATTAATAACATCTGTATCAGGAAGATCGTGTTCCTCCTTAAGAAGGAAAGTGTCTTTTCAAATACAAAGAATGAAGCACAAAATGATCATGGCTGCTGGGTGTGGCTTGTGGCTCTGGAAGAATGCTGAAAGGAATCATGTGCTGAGCTCACGCCTCCAAGAAGGAGCAAGCCTGGGAAAAGCAGTGGCTGGGAGCGTTTGTGTCTCAGCATTAATGTCCTTCATCTGCTTGGCGTGTGTCAGAATGAAACAAATGTAGTGCAACTTTCATGTGATTTTTACAAGGCAGAAAGGCAAAAGATATGAGACTGTCCAAGTGCCAGTCAGGTGATGTTTCTAAAAATACTTTAGTTAAATAATGGTGTTACGTTTATAAAGGCTTTTGTCCACTTCGAATAAATGGAGAAGAAAAATAAATTGAAACTGTTAAGAGAAATTGCTTTTTCGAGACATCTTTCATTTTTCTCCTCAGTTCCTGTTTTTCTCTCCCCTCCCTTTGTATGGCTCACTGTCGTGCTTAGTATCTATGAAAACATTTTGTATCTCAACATTTTTTCCACTTCTGTGAAGATTTCATCATCACATACTCGTCTTTTTTTCATTTACTACTTGAATTCTTCCCCATTTCTTCTGCCTCGTGGTAACTAAGTAATCTAACTTGTTATGCCAAAGCAAGAATCAGAAACATTTATTTTATAATGAACCCTAGCATGCTGATTGTTGTAAGGCCAGTATAACTTCGTTGTTCAAATACACAGGAAGTTTGTCTTTGAATATATGAATATAACTGTGATATATAACAAGAAAGCAAGGTTGTCCTCTGGCTTTCTAGAAGTGTTTTAAACTGTTTGCTACATAAAATAATTTAACTTTGATCTGTATTATGAATTTCATAGGGTGTCAAGGCATTGAATTCATAGCAGAGATGACAAAATTTAAAGGGTCCAGTTCAGGTTTGTCTGTCACAACCCTAAGCATAGTAGACCGTCTACATTGGAGAAATAAATATATATTTATTCGCTAAAACTCTGTTAGTTTCTAGCTGATTGGAAATGCTTATTCAGAAAAAAAATCAAGGTAAGAAGAGACCTAAGTCTGTTATTTTGCATTCCATGTTGTTGGAAAGCACTCAGAAGTTTGGAGCTACAGAAAAAGACAAGTCAGCACTAAATGTGGATTGTTTAACTTGACACTTAGTAAAACTGTACCAACAGCCATTAAGAAAGCCTGTTCTCCAATTTATGAGAGCATTTAATATTTTAAGATGTACTGCTGATGTAGTTCAGATACGCGATAAGGCATCTTGCACGCATCAGATGTCACTTGGGAGGAAAAGAGGTTTGGGATTGGTTTTTTTTTGGCGTCCCTAAAGATACTAAATGAAACAAGGTTAGCAACATGCAAGAATAACTTTCTTAGAAGCGTTTTACTAATCTCTTTCAATAGCACAGTTTATTTTAAGAAGTATGGAGCCAAAAATTAAAGTTTGGTTTAAAAAAAGGGGAAAAAAAAAAAAAAAAAGAATGCTACAGGCAAACATTAAGGAGATAGAAAGCATGATTTAGTTTCAGTTTTTAATTACCTTACGTATCTCAATTTTCTCTTTGCATTTCTTTCCACCTGTATTAAAAGTTTTCAGCATTGTGAGGTGACATAGTTGCTCACATTTCTTTCTTACTGTGTTTGGATTTCCCATGTGTTAGCCAGATGATCTGGTAATATCCCTCTGCTGTCCTTAGAATTCAGCACTGCATACTGAAACTAGGTCCTTATCTGGGAACTTTTTTTGCTGTGGAACTTGGGCTGCTGTATAAATTATTATCCATTATAATGGTAAACATTTGAAAAGAAAACTATATCTACATTCTTTTTAAACTAAATTAGTCAGTCACATGTCTGTGCTTTCCTTGGAAGAACATAGGAATTAAATGCATACCTGACCACATCTTCAAAATGGAAATAACATGCCTGGGAGCTTGCAAACTAGGGTAGATCTTCTAGAGCTGCATCTCCCCACCTAACAGATTTTCATATAATACTAAAAGTATACATTTTGGGTGCATACATTAAAACAACTTTACAATGGTTTTTTGTCCTCCTGTCTAATTTTTCTACCATGATTCGTGAAGGATAGGAGGCAGTATTTGCAATTAATTTCTATTTTGGTAAGCAGTTTGTTTGACTCTCTGTGAGTTCAAGGTATTTGTTGTAGCTCTGTTTTCTGACACATGTTGCACTCTTGGAGTTCACATTTTGGGTAGTTAAGACTGCTCCTCTCTTCACAACTCCTTGTGACTTTCTAAATTGTTTTTCTTTTCAAATCTTGTAACATGTAAGTTATAAAACTGGCCTGTCATGTTCCCTTTAGCCTTTCCCTGCGTTCTTACTGTGGTGTCTTGCATCTTGTTTGTGGAAGATGTACAGAACTCTTCTTATTTTTGCTATTCTTTTCCCAAGACACCATAAATATAGCCAATTTCTTAATATAAATACTTCAGCCAAAATTTTATTGCATATTCTAATGTTGGTAGCAATAGGCCTTCACAGATCGTTCAGCTTTAATGGAGCTATTATAATGACATGCTTATATTGGCCAAATCACTCATCGCTCCTTGACAAGAGTAAGAGATGTTGAGGATTTTATAGTCAGCTATAAATTTTCCTATGGGAGATAGGAAAGAAATTCATCGTCTGTGAGGTTAACACAGTCACTTTAAAAGGGAAACTTTTAATAGGCATGGTACTGTATTTCTGATTTATTGCTGAGAGGAGATTGATGGAAATCTTGGTAGGGATTCCCAGAGTACTTATCAAAAATCTGAACTTACTAGCCCTCTCTGGGAGGCTATAAGCCAATTTTAACAATCGTAGACAATCCCATAACTAATACTACAGAAGTCTGTTTTTCTCTCCACTGACTGAAAAGGAGTCTTTAACGACAAGTTCAAATCAATAACTGTGTATGTTGAGTATGTATGTAAAAATGAACTAAATCCTACCTAATTTACTCATAGAGTGAAACATTAAGCTTAGATTCAACTGAGTCTAGAAGGTATGGCTGTTGTTACAGAGAAGATTTGGTGAATATTCTCCTTGTTAACTAGGTTTCTTTCCACCAACTGCAGTATGGTTGATTTTATCTTGATCATTAATTTCATTGTTTAAAAAGAAGTACCACAGTGGCTCTTTGAGTTTTGAAATCTGCTTGCTCTCAGAAGAGAGCTCACACAAACTGTGTATGAGATTTAGAGTAGGATGGGACTTTTAGTAACTATCAAAGAGTTGCAGGAAATTCGGATGAGAACGTGAGATGTTCTGAGATTAACGGTGTTCAAAGTAGGAATAATCAGAGATTAATCATCTATTAAATAGAAATTATGGGGAGTAGGGGGAAACTTCAGTGTTTGAGAGCTAAGAAAAGTACTGAAAGTTTAGGGAAATAGGATTGGTTTGTTTGTTTCTTTTAAATAGCTTAGGGGAGAAAGAAATTGATACTTTAAGGATAGTGATAGAAGGACAGAGGTTTAAAAGCTTTGAGAATCTATGGGAGAACTAAGTGTGACAGCCTTCAGACTTTGCTGAGGTTTTTAAATGAAATGAGATGCAGCTTACTATATGGCCCCAGGGCTTCAAGATCCTTTCTGTTTAGCATATAGTAATAATAACAACAATAATAATAACAAATAATAAAAAAATAAAAATCTCCGGTCTTGATTCATTTTGTGTTGTGAAGTATTCTGGATACAGACACAGGTGGTCCAACTTTCCTAGTAGAAAGAAATAAAGAAGAAAGAAATAAACTACCAGATGTTTGTCAGTGTTTATTTGAACGTTGACATGGTGTCTCCAAGCACAAAGTGAAATTTTAGTTTTAGTTAGTTACTTTCCAACAACAGCATAATAACGATCACCAGCAAAACAGTAACAAATCCAAATGCTCTTAAGAAATCCCCATTTGATCAATACGTAAATCATTTTGGAGAAAATGTTGCCATCTAGTGGACAACAACACTACCTTAAATGGTACTATTACATACTGTCTTTCATAGACTGAAGAGTCTGCTTAAATATGGTATCGATTTTTGTTACTAAAAAAACAACATCCTTTCTAACATAGAAAGTGAGTTTTTCTGTTCCCACTTGTACTTTGTTCTTTTTAGTATCCATTTCGTTATGCATAAGCTTCTGATGCTGATTCCTGCACCTTTTGCCCACTCTTGTGTCATAAGTGGTTTGTGCAGGACAGCATCTTCTCATCTAGTCATCAAAATGGGTTACATGTTAGAAAGTTGTGGCCAAAAGGGCCAGTGGCATACTGGGGTGTATAAAAAAGACTGTTGCCAGCAGGTCAAGGGAGGTGATCCTCCCGCTCTACTCTGCCCTGGTAAGGCCTCATCTGGAGTACCGTGTCCAGTTCTGGGCTCCCCAGTACAAAAAAGACAGGGATCTCTTGGAAAGAGTCCAGCGGAGGGCCACAAAGATGGTGAAGGGCCTGGAGTATCTTCATTGTGAGGAACAACTAAGTGAACTGAGTCGGTTTAGCCTTGAGAAAAGAAGACTGAGAGGGGATTTGATCCAGGTTTATAAATACCTGAGGTGTGGGGGCCATAGTGGTGAGGCCGGACTCTTTTCAGTAGTGTGTGGGGACAGGACAAGGGGAAATGGGATGAAGCTAGGGCATAGGAAGTTCTGCATGAATGTGCGCAAGAACTTCTTTACGGTGAGGGTGACGGAGCACTGGAACAGGCTGCCCAGGGGGGTTGTGGAGTCTCCTTCTCTGGAGATATTCAAGACCCGCCTGGACGCCTACCTGTGCGACCTGGTGTAGGGAACCTGCTTTGGCAGGGGGGTTGGACTCGATGATCTCTGGAGGTCCCTTCCAACCCCTACGATTCTGTGATTCTGTGAAAGTTGGTAGTCTGCTTCCATTCAGTTCTAATATACCTTGGGAAGATTGCTAACTCATTCAAATCAAAACTATCATCTCACTGACTTTAGTGGAATCGGGAGATGGTTTTTAGTTTTGCTGTTTTTTTAGGTCTCCTCCTTATTCTTTGAACTAAATTGTAAGCAAGAGACGAGAAAGACAACGCTGAAAGGAAATTAAGTTCTTAACTTTTTCATGTTGGGTGTGAGTTTTGTGGCAAGTAGTCTCCAGCTTCTCTGATAAAAGCATTCTTCCTTATATAAATCTTAAACTGCACACCCAGACATCACTAGAACCTGTAGATACATACCTTATAGCTTTTACTATGGTAAAGCTCTTCTGTTCCTCCCAAGCCCATGGCAGTTCAAAGTGAGAGCTCCTCTCTGGCTTGCTATCTGTAAAACTTCGTTGAAGCATTATTATATTTTCATTAATTAGTGGTAGACTTTCAAGTAGCACCGTTTCCTTATTCACTGTGTTCATGAACCCTATAAAATCAACAAGAGGATCAGAGCATCGTATGTGTTGTTTTGGAGCAGTTTGGGGGCAAAAGGGAGGCTTTTCCTTCTGCTCTGAGTAGAGATGAGGATTCACTTTCCCTCATCTTGTATGTCAGTGCAGTTCCTCAGGTTTGGATGCTAACGTACCTTCCTCTTACAGGGATTTAAGTTAGGGCTCTTGCTTAGCCTGTGTCAGTACAGTAAGAAAAACGAAGAGAATTTTGTTTTTTATTTAGATTGTTTAGTTAAAACATATTTTTCTTTTAATATAATTCTATAGGGTCAGTGATGAAAAAGATGCTCGAGGTTATCTTCAAGCCTTGGCCTCTAAAATGACAGAAGAACTGGAGGCCCTGAGGAACTCCAGCTTGGGTGCAAGAGCTACAGTAAGACTTATAATATCAGATGTTTTGTTTGTTTAAAAATGGTAATGATAATTCGATAGTTTCAGCTGCAGTAATAATATTCTTTCTGTAGAGGTTGCGTTAGTCAAAAATTAAACTTCTCTATAGCTACCCTTCTGAATAACTGACTAGCAAATTTATTGTTTATCACGTAATGTAATTTATCTAATTATCTATGATATTGTTGAAGTAGCTACTTTCTAATCATATATTAATCTGTTGAAGGAAATGTGTACTATGCTGTATGGAAAACTTGAAGTCTTTCAATTGTGACTGTCCTTCACAGCGATCATTTGAATTGAGACACATCAAAAGCAGAATTTGTAGAGACAATGACAGCATATGACATTCATCTTGCCTATTTATCATATGAGTTTAAGAATCACACAAGAATACTGTCTAGAATTTTTTGATTACTTTGAAATTAATGAAATGCTATATCAACAACATAGTAGACTAAGAGATATAATTCTTCAAGTTCGTTACGTTCCTCCTTTTCTGCCTTCTTTTGCCTTACTCTTCCTTCTCCCTTTTATCATTGTTTACTAGGACATGCCCTGGAAGATGCGCCGTTTTGCAAAGCTAGATATGTCTGCAAGGTTGGAACTACAGTCAGCTCTTGATGCTGAAATCCGAGCCAAACAGGCTATTCAAGATGAGTTGAATAAAGTCAAAGCTTCCTGTATCTCTACGGAGTGGTAAGACTCAGTTTTCTAGTCGAAACTTACTTTGATTCCTCCCAGAGAGTGTCAGCATATCATCATTCAATTTACATTTTCTGTCAAAATTTGATAATGAAGGATGCTAGTTTCTTATATCCAAATGTGAAAGAAGAGATGTTATCTGTCTTCACTGTGCAAGCAGTCGGATGCTTCCTTTGAAGTTTTGGAATCTTGAAGACTTTCAGAGGGGACACTTTGTTTTCAATAATGCAATGTCTCCTAGTTTAGTAACAAGTTCAAATACAGAACGATTAGAATTTGCTCTTTTCCATTGTATTGATAGCTATGTGGGCTCAGTCTAAAAAAACACACCAAAAAGCTATTAGTGTATATTGGTTTGCACCGCAACAGTACGTGCTTGTAGGAGATGATGAATGCTCTTCTTCCTTCCTTGGATCCCTTTTTTGAGTTCTTCTTTTTAAAAAAAAATTATAAAATTTCAAGTAGGGGGAATGGCTGAAGCAGGGAATTAGTACCAAGACATTCCATTTCTAGGTCTCTAGCTTAAATTTAGTTCAGTTCAGTGGTGCCTAAAAACTGATACTGAAGAAATCTCTTGCAACCCTGCGAACACAAATTTGGTGGTGGAGGTCTTCGTCGTAGCATTTACCACTGAAACTGGTACCTGCTGTTTCTTTTGCTAGTTTGGACACAAATCAAATACAGAACAGGAGATTTTTCTGAGCCTATAAGAGAATTCTGTTTAAGGCATGTTTAAGAACAAGCTTGCACTGCTACTAATGATTACAGCTAAATTCTGATGAAAAAGTAGGCATGAATGCCTTTAGCTGTGGTTCCAATTCCTTCTACAGGCATTAAATCTGTTAAGCAAAGAGGCATAGTAGGTGAAGTGCACAAATACGATGAAGTACAAAATACTGTTTGCATACCTCCTGTCATATGTTGTAATTTGACTTAAACTAAAGCATAGCAAACGTGCCGTGAGAAGAAAATTGGTCCTGCACTGTAATGTAATAGATGTTACATTTCCAAATAACAGATCTCACTGAACGGTTGCTGTGCTAGTCCTTTGAGTTGGCATAGGTTGAAGTAGATGCTTAAGCTGAAATACGACATTTGAGCCTTCTCTTACAGTCACACACATTCTATTCATTCTACTTCTTTCTCCACAAAAATGCTTTTTATAGGAGCATTTCTGTCATCTCACAGTGGCTAAACACACTAAAGGGCAATACAAAGCATGGAAACAGCCCCTGGCAGAGAAGGGGTAGCTGATGCAAGAATTTCAAATGCAAGCAAAACAAAGAATTTTTCTTTAATCATATTTGTGGAGCACTGGCTTGTTTTGCAGCTTGAGGAAATAGTTTGGACAGAGCTGAGGTGCCTGTGAAGTGGAAATACCATTTCCTCCTTAACTGGGAGGATTTCACACCAGATAACCTGATGATGGGCAGCAGTGTAGATCTATGAAGAGGAAAGACACTGTTTTCTTTGATCAGAAAGTGTGTCTAGTGCTGGAGGAATGCTGTGTAATGTAACGTTACCTACCTGCTGTGAAAGCATTGACTCAGAAAGAACTGAAGCAGTTAACTGTTACACATAATCTATTAGTATCACAGGTACTGTGATTGAAAAAAATAAAAACTCAGTTTATAAGTTTATAATACATATGGTCTTTTTTTTCTTATTCATAGGATACATGCTCACACAGTTACTCATAAATTAGATGTGTGAGCCTACTTAATGGTTAAACAAGGGCAATTAATGCTTGTTCTGTTTCTTTAAGATACCATACTAAAGAAGTCCAAACTGGTTTCTGTTCTTGCATTTGATGAGATCATGCAGCTTGCTGGGCATTGATTTTTAACTGAGCAGTAGTCCACATAGCATGCAAAGAAAGAGTGATTTGTAACATCGGTTCTCGATATTTACAAAGGATTTTTGTTTGTGTTCTTTTGAAGTAAATTGCAAGAATCTGAGAAGAAGAACTTGGAACTGTTGACAGATATTGAAAGGCTGAAGAAGGAGACAGAAGAACTTAGATCAGAAAAGGGTATGGCAACCGATATCCAACTAAATAAGATCATATTTCGCACTTGTGGGTACATCTTATCAATTAAGTGTCGTCTTGCCACTAAAATATGATACCAAAGCACTTTGGCATACAAAATGTGAGTGCAGCTATTGCATGGTGAGATGTACCCACATCAGTTGAATTTGCTTTTATGTACTTGTAACAGCTTTGGTGATACATTTGAACCAGTATTATGGTGTTGGAATTGTGTTACTTTTATTTGGCGTATGTATGGTGTTTGACTGCCAGAAAACTGCTGGAAGCATGGATTTATTTGTAATTATTTCCCATCTGTGGTGAATGAAAGGCATTTAGACTTTCACACCAATCACTGTATTTTTCACCTATAAACATTTGAGGCCCGTAAGAAGGAAACAGAGGCACTCTGCAGTTCGCTCATTGGTTTATTGGATGGCTTCATTGATTGACTTTGTAAACATTTAGTGATCAGTGTGGTCATGTTTGCTTTGCTGTGGTTGTAAGAGAGTATTCTGGGATTTCTCTTGCATCTGCCTAACAGTGTTTTGCATTAGAGAAGAGACTTTTAGTAAGTCTGAAATGAAAAAAAAAAAATCCATTGAGGTAAGGTTAATGATTTGGCGGATTCTTTACAGTTCCCATAGCATCTCTAATATTTGTATCTTATGATTTACATGGGAAGAAGTGATTTTTTCAGGCCAAATGGAATTACCAGATTTTTTGTAGGAAATGGCTTGAACTTGAGTTTCAAAATTCTAGCAACAGTTTCTGCATAGAGGTTTCAAATGTTGTTTAGCCTCTGCATCCAACTGTCATGACAGCCAGTAAGGTATTGTAGTTAACATTCATTGCCCAGATATAGGCCTCCAAGTGTTGGTTGTCTGGTAAAAAAAGATATAAACCTATACAAAATATTCAGAAATCACTGGCGTTGATTAGCAGATACCACTTAGGGAATTGTGAATTGTTCATCTTGATGTTAGTGCAAATATCAGGATTATGCTGCTGAGTGTTTGGAAAGGAACCTGTTGATAGCATTTTCATGGGGCCATTAATGCTTTGTCATGTTTAGCTTTTACTTTTAGATTTTTGAACTATCTTAAATATTGTCCATAGTTTCTCTGCTTATCAAATCTACCTTTCCATGAAACAGTCTGTTACGAATTTGTAATTAATGTTTTATATTGTATTTTTTCTAGTCTTAATACCTTATTATTTTTGTGGAAATGGAGATAAACATTTACTCTTTTTTCTTTTTTTTAAAAAAAGGAGTATTAAGTTAATTATTAAGTTTCCAGAAGTGTAAGATTCTACTGTAATTATTCAAATATTTTGATAGAAATATACCTTAATTCAACATCCTTATTATCTTTGGACTTGATTCTCTTTTGTAACAAGAACTGTACGGATGATTCAGTCATTAACTGGGTCGAGGATTTAGCTGCAGTCAGTATTCTGTGGTAGACTAACTTTCTCATATGCATAGATTGATTTCTACCATCCTTTGCTCTTGATAAATGCATTGCAGAAACCTAGGAGTGTGGGGTAGTGTGATTACTAAAAATGATTCTATAAACAAGTAGATAATCAGAGAATTTTTCTTAGTCTTTTTCTAAGATTTCAGTGTATCTATATGGAAACTGTATTATTTGAAAATACTCTGTATTCCCCAGACAGTGTGTTTTCTGAACTTTATGTTGAATCTCACTGTTTGCTTTTATCTGCAATCCTGTCACAGTAGACTGCCCAGTGTGTGGGCAGAGCAGGGGTGGCACCTGCTGTATTGGTGGTTAAGCCTGTATGATTCAATGTGTGCTGCCAGTGGCCGTGAGCACATCAGAAACTTGTGCCTTCTGTGTAATACATGCATAAGTATGTTTTCATGTTCAGTTCACACTGCACACATCCTAGCTTGGAAAAGGTTAATTAAACATTTGTAGCTCGCTTTAGTGGGTGTATATCTATTAAAGAAATCTTTTACTATGGAAAACAGACCAAACATGACAACTGCTTTAAAAAAATGTACGTGGCTCAGGTGGATTCCCAAACCCTGAATGCAGCAAGGCAAAGGTCCTCCATAGAAAGGTCATTTTTCCGTAGCTTAAAAACCTGCTGCTGTTTTCTAGGTGTAAAGCACCAAGACTCACAGAATTCTTTCTTGGCATTTTTGAATGCGCCTACCTCTGCTCTGGATCAATTTGAAGTAAGTGTACCGCTGTTCTCTCTCTCAGTTAGTCAATGGAACTTTTTACTGTTGCTGTTTTATATAGAATACATGTTTGCTGAGAGTTTGTTACTGTTTTAATCATATTATCCCATATATACTTGTGTATGACAATATGTGAATATTGCTCATGCTTTGCAGGACTGGCTGTCTTCTCTTGACTTCTTATATTCACAGTGAATTCTCCCTAAAATGTTGAATGCAGAAATTTTCCTAATTTCGTAGCAAACACATAAAGCAGAGGTGCTCAAATGACTTTGGTACGTGTTCAGAATAATGCTAAGTGTAGTGTGAATACTGGTTTGGTAAAACTTGAAAGTATGTAAATAATCCTTGATTGCATTCCGTGAAGTTGTTGATACTGTGTATTTATTAGGCTGTTTTCATTGTTCGTTTTCATTCACAGGTTTCTAAAACCCAGATAATTGCTCTTCATCTCCTTTCCACAGAACCTAAAAAATAAATGTTTAACTCCTTTGTCACATTTAGAATAAAGGCCAGTTTAGGTAGAAAGCGTGGATGTGGAAAAGTGAATCAATACTATACGTTTCTTATCCTCTATTTTAATCAACAGCCAACAGTGCATTGTTTTTCTTTCAAAAAAACAGCTAGGGTGAAATATTGGTCAAACTACATTCAGTGGGGACAGCACACCACCTTCACAGTTATACATTTGTTGTAAAGTCTGTGCTTGTTTCTTTCCTGATATATGTACAAGATCAGCACATTTAGCTACAGAAGACATCCCTGATGTTATTAATCTTCCAAAATTAACCTGCTTTTTATTGTGTATGCATTAATCCATTGTTATCTCATAATTCACAATTAATACGTTTTTTTCATTTCTTTATTTAATTGTTTCTCCTATAAGTTACTTCTAAAATGAATTTCCTGTTGGAGTGTGGGAATCTTGTTTTATCGAGTCAATGCAAGAAAAGCATTTGATTTTATGTGTAGATGATTATTAATTGTCTATGAAAGGCAATTAATGAAAACTTAGGCAACATTTTGGCACTTGTCATTTATAGTTATTTTCGTATTTTAATTTATACTGAAGTTTTCTTCATCCATCTCTCTTTCTGTCTCTCTCCCTTCCTTTGTTTTTTTTCTTTACTGCTGTTTTCATTAAAATAGGATTCCTTTTCCTCTTCTTCATCCTCATTGATTGATTTTATGGATGACGTAAGTCTTTGACTTTCAAACCAGTAAATCCCCCAATAACAGAGATCAGTTGATTGATTTGGAGTATTTGAACAATAATGCAGTCAAAGAAAATGCTGCAAGTGCAGCGGAGAACTATATCTGTAATACTGAAACCTGTCTATATAGATAAACATGCGACATGGAATTAAATGGTTTTCTTTGTGTGAATAATTCTGTATTGGAGAAGGTTGTTTCCATTGGGGAGAAGCTGCTTTTGGGCTTTTACTTTAGAAAATGGTTCTAAAATTACTGGCATACTTCTGTCACTTAGTTCTGTTGCTTCATGTTATTACATCTGTCCTTAGTTGTTCCCAAAACTTTTCTGGTCACTTCAATGGAAACGTTTCCTTTTAAGCCTTTATTGCAGGAAGTAATTTTTATTTCAACTGTGAAGTGACCTTTGTGATTTCTTTTTACTGCCATTTGAGATGCTAATTTTTAATCACAGCAGTGTTTAAAAATTTGCCCTGATTAGCTGCTTGCTATGGAAATTAAATTACAAGATGAAAATTGACTGCATTATATTTCTTCCAGGCTGAAGTAACAAGCACATAATTGTAAATGCTAAGAGGCTTTAAATACTCTGCATCATTTGTAGAAAACCACCCATTATCATTCCTTGTGTAGTGTGTGTGCATCTGTGTGTTTTTTGTGTGTGATATACACATACACAAATATGTAGCATTTAAAGTACAATAATCATATTTGCATTAAAATGCAGTATAATTTATTTCATTCTAGAAATATTTGTTGTGAACCATGTAACAAAGGAAATATCATATATACATCTATTCTACTGTTTGCATTTCATTTTACCAGCTCTGAAAGAACACTTTTTGTCTAGGTGTTTTTATCTGTAAATTAAGAATATACCATGGACAAATTGTGAATGTACATTTGTACCTTCTGCAGAAGCAGATTTTTGTCCTCATTTTTGTATAACATACAGAAAACTGTCTTGCTGGTACTGTTGGAATTTTATTGCACCAGAAATATCACAAGTGTAGCTTCCTGTCTTGTTAAATGGATAATAAATGAATTTTTATATCCTTTACTGGATTAGGGAAGCATTTTGTATGTTGCCATAACATTAGGAGCACTTTGTGTCAGTAGGCTCTTTCATACAAAGGTACTTCTAAAAGAAGTATCAATTACTCTCCAACAATGATTGATGAAGGGATTGGAGCACGCACCCAGATGAAATCTTGTTTGGTACCCAGCTTTTATTTTTGGAATAACTCCAGGTATTAATGTGTATAATGTTGCATCTGGGTAATCTAATACACACAGAATCAAACTTCCGATGCTATATCGTTAAGTTGAGCCCAACAGCTGTTTTTTTTCTCAGTTGCTTTGGGCAGCAGTACGTTTCTGGGTTGCACTGGCAAGGGGCTAACCTTGCTAACAGAGAGGCTGAATGCTTTTTTGCAAATCTTCTGGTGAAACTCCAGAACCAGAGAGTTGACTGTTCAAAGATGAGAAAAGTGCTTTGCAGACAAGTACGACACCTGTTGAGTTACCTTTCTTTTTTTGAAAGAGAAATGTCCGATGACTGCGTTAGTAGTGGAAAGTGGTGTAATTAAATTGTGTTAAAAGTCAGTTCTGCATCCTTCTTTACTTGGATGATCATGTGATTCATTCGTGGATTCTTAATACCTAGCTTCAGTTGTCAAGGTGAATGTTTTTTGTTTCAGCTAATTAAGTAGGTTCAATATTTGGCTGAACTTAAAACGAGGGGCTCCTCCTCTCTCTGTCCACATCCCTCATCCTGACTGTCTTCCTCTCGCCCCAAACAAAAGAAAAGAAAAGCAGCCTATTTGCTGGATATGACCTCCATTCCCTTTTCAGTATCTGACAGCAGTTACCTTGAATGATGATGTTTCCTTTAGCATCTCAAGGAGAGTTAAACCTATGCTCAGTCATACCTGAGAAGTGGATGGGTTCCTTAAATTAAGTCCAGGAAAGAATTAGAAGTCCTCAGGTTAGACTCAATGTGGGATGCTTTTCAGGAAAGCCTCTTCTGTAATCAGGATCCCAAAGTAAATATTAACAATGGCCTGTAATGTTTCTCTACCTTCTGTGCTAAGTTACAAAATGACAGGGTGTAAGCAGCGCTGATTTTGGCTTGCTGATTATATCTGACATTTATTAGGGTGGGTAACATATTCTGTGTCTGCTATCCAAATAGTGTAATTGTTTATCACGCTGAGAATGATTGCAGTTAATGTTAATTGTGTCAGTGAGGAAAACAATAGCTGTGCGTTTCCTCTGCAGAGAATTAAAAAACAGATATCTCACTGTCTGTAGCCTGCAGATGCCAAGCAAGGAAACAAGTAGCTCAGTACTCCAAGTAACAGTCACTGCTACTTCCAGCTGTTCCTCCTTAAATCCTCGATCCATGGTCAGATCTACAGAACTAGTGCTGAAATCTTCCTGGTTGCAGAAGCTATTGTGTCCAGAAATTATCCTTGTTTCTGCCGTGTGCGTGGGAGAGTGTGAAAAGGAGTAGGAATAGGTTTTGCTGTCCGTGGTTTCAGATTCCGGGGGAAGGGCAGTCACCCTCAGTGACTCTGCTGTACTTTCTTAATCTTCACCCCTGTTGCCTTGTATGTTGCAGGCTGTTGGTAATGTCATGTAGGTCTGAAGTCTGCTGTGTTCCCTGGAAGTGTCTGATAATGGCATTGTTGGGCAGTGGGTTTTGAGCTTGTTTTATTTGTTATACGGGTTGATCTTTGTGTATCTCACCAGCTAAGGGAAGCAATCATGTTGTTTTCTTTAACACTGAGTCAGTGATTATTTAGTAACAGTAAAATGGAATTCCATTTTCCCTTGACAAAATCTTCTCTTTTTCACTTGCCGTAAAAGATTATTTTTCTCCTATTGTAACACATTATGAATTAAAAATATCTTTCTTAAATCTTCCTGTGGGCTTTAGTTAAACTGAACGAGTCTTGGCTTTGTAACTAACAGCAAAATAAGTCATGTTCTCAGTTTTCATTTTTGAATAGTCCAGTAGAGTGCTCTGACTGTACCTGCACATTCATAATTATGTTTAGAATAATCCTTAATAATACTTTAAATTGGACGCATCGCACCTCCCAGAGATTGCCTTATTCATCTTGTTTAGAACACGGAGATATACTGACTGCAGATCGTGCTTCTTTGGCGTAACGTAGTCTACAGTTTCACTGTTACTGTCCAGTGTAAAGCTGCAAACTTAAAATAACTGTTCCTTTTTGTGATGTTTCTTTCCTCTTGTTGCCCCAGGGTACTGTTTTGAAAATACTTTTAAAAATGAACATGTCTGTGTGTGTCTAAAAACTACATCTAGAAACATACAGCAATGAATAGTGAGCTGATTTCCGTGTCACTGTTTGGTTTTGTAACATATTCTCCTCCTTTCTTTGTTAAAGCGCTCTCCTTCCTGTATTCCAGCTAACAAAGGCAGACGTGTAAGAGGCTGTCTTTCTCTTTGTGGCCCTTTATTTTTGCCTGTCGTGTACATGCCTTCGTTTAATGTATGGATCGTCTGCATGTCTTGTGCTGCTGCTGCTCTTTGCTGCTGCTGCTGCTGCTGCTGCTGCTGTGCTTTTTGTTGTTTTACAGCCCTGGACTAAAAGCTTTTGGATAATTTGATTTGGTAATATTTCCATGAGCAGAATATCACTGTAGCTTTGCCTACTTTTTCATTTCAGTGTGGAAGTTCATTGTGAGAGCTGTACAGGTTGCTGCAGGATGAGAGATGTCAAATAAGCGGGACGAGCATGTGCCAAATGAGGGCCTGTTTGAAGAGGGTGCGTGTAGGACTATAGGAATTTCCTACAGAAGATAAATTTTGGCATTCAGGAGGCCTATCATAGCAAGCAGTTGAAAATAGCACAGAGATAAATAGGAAGAGGGAAGCTGAGTGTTGAAGAGGACAGGAAAAATTCATGCAAGGAAAACAGAGTTGTATGTGTTATAGTCTGCTAAGCTGGAAAGCTCTATGATGTTTCAGAAAACAAAGTGGAATTCAAAACATGGTGTTATGCAAGCTTTGTCAGACTGCTTTGGTACTAGGTATGCTGTGCCCATTTTGAACTCATATTGCTTCTTTTGATTCTGTTATGTATAGAAGACAATAGGAACAGGAAAGTATTGAAAGCGTTTATAATGAATTTTCAGTAAACAATGATACACACAGCTCCAATAGTTACCTTACCTATGTAGATCAAAGCCCTCATCTCTGTGTTCAGGGCAAGCAACTGCTTGTTTTTGCCCACTCTGGCTCCAGTTCAGATGTGTTTGCGCAGTGGCCAACTTTGGCTCAGGCCTTCACAGGTGACACAGAGTGGTGGAAGCCAACAAGGCTATTACAATTTGATCTGAAATGTTGTTTTCCTAATCCAGTAGCTTCATTTAAAACTTATTTTAGTGATGTTAATATGATCCACTTAAGTTCAGTTCAGTTGGCTTCTATACTTTCTTCTAGTTGAAGTAAGGAACCTGAAGATTACTGCAGCAGTACAGCTTAGGGCTCTGCTTCTACAGTGAAGCTGGTGGTTAAATTCCCTTCAAAATTCCGTAATGGTAGATCAGGTTCTGTCTGTTTTGTGGGCTTTTTATGTTCATAAGCAAAGTAAAAATAGATTTGTAATGAGTTCAGCAGTTGTTTTTGCACCACAAAGGCTTTGTAGGGCATTCCACAACAGTTCCATCATTTATATTATCCTTGTACCAAATTTTTTAAGAGACACCATGAAAATTCTTTGGTATGCAGATGATACTTTTAAGGGAGAACCTTCTGAGTACGTGGAAATGTTTATGCAATTATAGATAATGATCTCTGGGCTTAACTTACAGAAGACAAGGAACATCTGCTTCTTGCTATGAAAAATTTTCCCGTGGTTACTCATTGGGTTTATTTTTTAAATAAGGCTGTTAAGAAGTAGCTAGATTTTTTTGAGGTTAAACAGTCTTCATATGCATGTCACATTATCACATATTTAGCCTTTATTTATAAAAAAAAAGAGTTTAAAATAATTAAAACAACTCAGTGTGTCTAGGGATTTACAACTTTAAGGCATAAGTGCTTCTGATACTGGGTAAAGCTTCCAATTATAATTTGCTTCTGATAAATCTGAGTTCAGAATGTTTGCTTTACTGCTATTTTTTGCCTCGGTGCTTGAAATACATGATCTGTGCGTAGAAAACAGGTGTACTGCATGGTGAGAGAGTCTGTTCTCATTGCAGAAAGAAGATGCATCTTAGTATGCCTATGTTGATTAAGCTGATGAGCCTTTTTTTTTCTTTTTTTTTTTTTTTAAGGCTATGACAAAGAAGCCATTAAACTTAACTCACTACAATTGAAAAATAAACAAACAAACAAAAATCCAAACAACAAGAGAGCTTCATCTGCACCTGTTCGCTACCATGACTAAATTTCTGGAGAACAGTATATGCATGTATTAGATTGGCTTGCCATTATGTTTTATACCCACAAAGCAGTAAAGTTTGTGGAATTCCTATTGTGATGTCAATGACAAATGAGGGAAAAAAAATTGGAATATTCAAATATATTCTGTAAAGGTTGCTGTAGTTTTTACTTTGTGTGCAAGCAAGCCAAATCCTAAGCAGTGAGGAATGGTTGATGATGTTGCTTCAGAAAAGCCCAACATGTAGTGGCCTGTACATCTGTAGGCCTCCAGTTTTAGTTTTATTAGCAGGAGAGAAGAGCATCCTCATCTCACTTTAATCTTCAAATTGAAATTAACGAAGAAAACTTCAATGTGGCAATGTCATATTTTCAGTGAAGAATTTTGCATTCTCTTGAAGATGACTTGTTATATAGGACATCAAATCATACTCATACGAGGGCTGCTCCAAAAGTAATGTCTCCTATTTTATTATGTTGGCCCACCACATCAGAGGCAGATGTTGATGGGATGGCAGCAGAGGTTGAACCTTCCCACCAATATTCCATTACAGTTTGCTGCTGTGCAACAGATGGCAGCAGAGAGGCAGTGTGACGAATCGGCATCTGACATGGAAGTGCGCATGGAGCAAAGGGGTGTCCTCCAATTCCACCATGCAGAAAAAATGGCGCCCATTGACATTCATCAATGCTTGCTGAATGTTTATGGAGACCCAGCCATGGATGCGAGCATGGTGAGGCTGTGGCTGGTTGTGGCAGTGACAGTAGAACTCACCTCTGCCAGTGCAGATTTTCACAAGCATGGCATGCAGGGTCTTGTGCATTGCTGGCAAAAATGCAGAGCTCATGGTGGTGACTGCTGACAGGGAGTCTTCTGTAGCTGAGCTTTTGCTCTATCGAGTAGTATTTTTGTGCTCTTTGTATCTGTTGTGGCTTCCATGGAAATAAATAGGAGGCATTACTTTCAGAGGAACATGCATACTATGCTGTCCAGTATAATTCTGTGTTTGGCTTAGTTTCATTGTATATCAAAGTCTAGGAAAACAGCCCGCTGAAGAAACTATATTCCTAGTAAAGTTATTTTCCTTTTTCTGTAGTTCAAATGGAGTACTAAAAACCTCAGTTCTCTGTGAAGCGCTGATTTAAGGAGATGCATTATTTGCTCTACTTTTTCTCCTAATTTTATTCTAAATACAGTTGCAGTGAATTTCATAGTCTATATGGGAATTCACTCCTAACAGGTCCCTTTTACTGATTGACAAAAAAACAGTTGCAAATAGGAAATCTTCACCCTTTAAAAGTGTTGAATTACAAATCTCCTTGAGTATTTATCAGGCCCTATTCTTATGCATGCGCTCACCTCTCATCTGAAGCCATAATGTATTCACAGTTAGTAATTTTTGTTGTGATTGTGTAGCTTGATTAAGAAGTTGCTTAAAACTGAATTTTTCTCTCTCAGTTCTCTCTTAGGAATTCTACTGCTTCCTTATCTTATTTTGGTAAGAGTCAAGAATTCTATTTTAGTGATGTCTTTGATTTATTTTTTGGTTGTTTCCTCCCCCCCCCCCCCCTGGAATTATTCTCCTAGATTGATTCAGTTGAGAACTTTACATTATCCAATACTCCGTCACGGGATGAAGATACCAAGTCTCACCTCCATTCAAGATCAAGATCTCCTTCTACAGCTAGTGAAATTGAACCGATTGAGGTACTGGGAGTTGACTTTTTTTTTTGTTTAAGGAGTACTCATGTAAAAATTGCACTAGCAATTCTTTTTGTTTAGAACTAAACTCATCATTCTGCAGAGACTGTTCTGGACCTTGTAAATAGCCTTCTGCATGAGCAGTGAGCTGTATGGAGGGGACGTTTTACGTCTGGTTAGTTGATTAAGGATGGGGACTATGTGGAATCAGTTACTAGATGCAATTTCTCATCATGACGTATTCTTAGCTATGAATGCTTTAAAAATATTTGTGTACATTTAATGTCGTATTGCACTTTGTAAGAGCATGTTATGGAGCCTTGCTGAATATGTATACAATACAAAATATTGGCAAGACTCTGCAACTAATAAATATCTCCTTTCCCTCTTAAAATATTAAATTCACTGATTATTTTGTTAGAAAATAAATCAAATGGAGATTATGCAAAACAATATTTAGACGTTAAAGAAATGAAAATCACACGTGTTTTTTATGACAAATGAGATTTGTATTCCTGTGTCCACCCTTTGTTAGTCAGTTTTGTTTCTTTGCTTGTGTATCTGGGGATGGAGTGGATGGCAGATTGTAATCTCTTTATTTTATTCAAGCGTCTTTGATAGTGTGTATTTGATGTCGTTTTGATCTTTTGGGGACTACATTCAGGTTACGGATCATCCTCCTCGATCAATTCACACACCAACCATGCGGACAGCATATATTGGATCGGGACTCTCTGCACCAAAGGTATTCAGTCATGTGTCCATGAATTTTGTGTTGTAAGGGAAAAAATGGCACTCCTGGGCCAGAGCTTCAGGAATCTTGAGAGAGCTCTCTGGAGGGATTCTTAGTGTGGAAGCTGATTGCTTTCTAAAATTTAACAGCCCGATTCTTACATTACGTGGTGCTGACAAGTTATAGCAGGCATTCCAGCACAAAAACACAGAGCCATTTCATTATTATATTTGGTTATATTACACATTGATATTAATTATCAATATGTTAATGTATTCGGTTACTAGTTTGAACATTAGAAAGACATAAATGAACCAGAGTGTGAAAGGAAAAAACATTTCCTAGGGAGACTGTTTTCCAGCATCTGTGTGACTAGCCTGCCTCTACCCTCTGCATACAGTAAAACTCATGTCACTATGGGACAGTCTTAGGTTAGTCTAATTAGAAAATTATACTGTAAAAGGGCAAAGACTGAGCCTAAAAGGAAATCGTAGATTTGGGGGATTTTTTTGGTAGGCAACATAGAGTGAGCACTACAGTCAGCACTGCAAAAAGGAATTTAATGTTTTCTGTTTTCTGGCTTTTGCTCACATAAACACTGTTTTTATGTCAGTTGTTGAAATTAATTTGCAGTTGGCCAATCCGTGGCAAATTGCCTATATTAAAGTAATTGAGGAATAAGAAACAAGCTCTTAAAGGAAAAAATTTCTCATAAAAATTTCAGATGTGCCTCAGTAGCTCAGGAATCTTCTGATTGTATTGAAGGACTTTTACTGCAAGTAATCAGTGAAGTCAGTCAGTCTTTGTAATGCATTTGTTCCATTGTTTTGATAAATTGCAGAATAAAATGAGGATAGTGTAAAGAAGGGCTGAAGACGGTTAAGCAGTCAGTGTCCTGTTGACAACATCTTAATAGAGTGATTAAAAATATAATGTGTGCGCATGTGGAATCATGCAAAACAGACTTAACTGTGCACATCGTTTTATTTTTGTGAATGTTTTGCTTTGACAATAAGTCACAATTGTTTTTCTTGTGTATTAGATTACCTGTAGAGCCTTCTTACTTTGATTGCATTGGTTTTTAAGGCTAACTACTGTTTCCCTGCAAGTTTCAAAATAAGAAAGCCATCTGTAGGCAGAAAGCTTCCATTCTAACAGTACAACTGTTATTAAATATGAAGTTGGAGTCCTTATGTGTGATAAATGCTATGAAAAACAGGAAAGTGAATATAATTTTAGTATACCTGCCTATTAAGGTAACCTGCACAATTCTCTTATTTGGGACCACTACATAACTTGTTCAGAATGCTTTTGCATTCACCCTGTGCTGTGTCCTTTTTCCAACCTACTAGTTCTTACTTGTGTGGAAGTTCTTCTAGAAAAACAGTATCTTTATAATTACTTTTCTGTATTTTTATATGAGGTTTTTTATGAATCATACTAAGGCACTAACCTTGATATCATAGCATCAGCACTGCCATCCTCTGGAGTAAGAATTAAAATGATGTACTCATGTAGTCTGCGTTCCTCAGAACTACAAAAAAACCAAACAAACAACACCCTTTTAAAATCAACTTCATCTATATTGTAGGCTTTAATTTGGATAGTCTGAAACAGCCTGTGCCCAGCACTAGAAAACTGAACTCTGTTATTCTTTCTGGCATAAAAATGAGAATTCTGATAAAGTTTGATATTTTGCTTTGAAGAAAGGCAACACTCCTTAAAATGAAGCATTGAATATGCCTGCTGGAAGACAAAATACATACACATGTTCGACTTGTAACGAGTGTAGCGGGATTATTTTGTTCGCTTTCCCATCTGTGGCAGAAGCAAACTCACGTTTGAGACAAGGTCCGTTTTCAGTGGTTTTGTTTACAGAGGATGGTCTAAGTTATCAGTAACAACCTTGATAAGGTGTATTTGCAGCTGATGTTGTGAGCTCAGATCTCATTTCAGCAAACACCCTTACATCTGTGAAAAAATAACTGTTCTTCAGAAGCGGTGCAGGTACTAACATCCTTTTCTGTTTGTTTCACAGCCTAAAGCCCACCAGTTTGTAGTGAAATCATTTAATACCCCAACAAAATGCAATCAATGCACATCTCTGATGGTTGGTTTAATAAGACAGGGCTGCATTTGTGAAGGTAAGTAAGACAGGAAATGGGAACTGAAATTCATACAGGTGCAAATTGTACAATGAATGTTGTGGTGTGATAGTGCAGGCGTCTTCTATTCGCATTTTGAATAACAGAATATATACATATGCTGCCATCTTCTAATTGTGGAAGTCAAACACTTTGAACATGTCATGTAAGAGATTACCAAGTTGTCTGGTAAAATACTAATTCTGGTTGGTGGCAGAAGAGTTTAGTTGAGTTTATTTACAGTAGCAATAAGGGGCCACAGTCAGTGGTTAAGTGTGCTGACAGTAGCCTTGCTTTTGTGGGGTCATTGTGTAAGCAGTTTTTTCCATTTAGTACTGATTTTGTTTCTTTCTAGGATTGATTTATTCTAGGTTTGTATATTCACAGAATAGCACGCATCGCTTAGTAGAGTTGCCAGCTTTTTTGTTAACTTGTAGAAATGGGCCTGGAAAAAAAAAAAATCAGAGGGAAATTATTTCAGTATGAGCTTCTAATTTTTCTTACTTGAATGAAACCAGACCATAGCCATACAGCTCTGAAACTGTACGACTCTGAATTCAGATCATATCAGACCATGTGCACGAACTTACATTTCTGTCTCAATGTAGCAAAGTTCAGTACAAATACTTGGTTGTTAGCAAAAACAAGTGTTATGTTGTCATCATTATCATCATTTTCATAGCTTTTGCATTGCAGGAAATAACCATTAAATCCATTTGTTCCTTTTCCTCCTCACAAGTGTGTGGATTCTCCTGCCACGTGACCTGTGCAGACAAGGCCCCTGCAGTATGTCCAATCCCTCCTGAACAGACTAAGGGCCCTTTGGGAATAGATCCTCAGAAAGGTATAGGAACAGCTTATGAAGGTCATGTCCGAGTAAGTATCGGGTGGCTGCAATAGGGACACTTACTAATTTTTTTGCTTTTGATTAATTTTTTTGCTTTTTGGAATGGGAATTGAACTGTAATTTTTGAGGAGGCTGCGATTGGGACACTTAGATTAGTTTTTTTTTTTGCTTTCTGGAGTGGGAATTAAACTGTAATTTTTGAGGAGGCATTTAAGGCCAGGTTGACGGGGCTCTGGACGGCCTGATCTAGAGGTTGACAACCTTGCCCACAGCAGGGGCTTGGACATCGATGGTTTATAAGGTCCCTTCCAACCTATGATCCTGTGATTATTGTACTGAGTTTGATCTTTGATTGCGCACAACGTTACAGAGAGGTGATCAGAATTTATTTTGCTTTAGGTACCAAAACCAGCTGGTGTAAAGAAAGGTTGGCAGAGAGCACTGGCAGTAATCTGTGATTTTAAACTCTTCCTGTATGATATAGCAGAAGGAAAAGCATCCCAGCCAAGTGTGGTAGTGAGTCAGGTCATAGACATGAGGTAAGCTTTTTGGTGCTGAGTGGGAGCTTGCTGTGGGAGTGGGGGATGGCAATTCAACCTTCATTACTACTTCATGTACTACATTTCATCTCCTCAGCTGTGCGGAAGATCTGGAATGAGTAAAGAAGAGAATTCTCTTCTTTTCAGGTTGGATAGAGTTTTTGAAGACAGATTGACCTCTGTGGTTAAAATTAGTATGAATTTTTATGCAGAAGGATTTGTATCTTATTCATCTACAGCATAATAAAGTACTGCTGATGTCACTGAGGGTTAAGGGCATGTAAGCTATAATTGGATACATTAAAACTCTAGGGTGTTTGGATTTTTATGAAATGCTTGGAAGGATGCTCTTACTTCAGTGAACTTCTTTATAGTTTGATTTTTGAAAAGTTTTAAATTTAAACAGACACAAAAACAAGTATTTGGAGAAGATTTTTTTCTTTTGGCATATACCAGGAATTAGTTATGTAGCAATGCATTTGTGAGTTCCATCTGCAGATAAAGGGGAAAGTTGCGATAACTTTAGAAATTAGATCTCAGTACTGTCTTGTTGTGCCCTTAACAAGTCAAGGTTATCGGTATTATGGAAATTAAGCTAAAAAAAAAACAAAACAGCAAACATACAGATTTGACTCTGTTTAACGCTTTTGCAATAATGTTTATGGTCTCCACAAGGGATGAAGAATTCTCTGTGAGTTCTGTCCTGGCTTCGGATGTCATCCATGCAAATCGAAAAGATATCCCCTGTATCTTTAGAGTAAGTATGGATGTCTTGAACTTATTAACCCAGAGGGAGAGGATTTTAGTCTGTGATGTGTAGTGTGCATTCACAGAGTGCTCACTAATGTTTAACAACTTACTTCTGCAAGTTCTGTCTGTGTGGTATTCATGGCTGCAGCAATGCATAAAGCTCGGTACTTATATCCATACATGTCATGCATTTTTTGTGGTAAAAATAGCACTGGTACATTTAGACAAACACCCATTTGTTTGTAAAATGGAGATTTTACATAGGTTTTTTGTTTTTCTAATCTTTTCATTAAGACCTATGTCTTATGAGCTTCCTGTTCCTCATTTGGAATTCTTTTGTTCATGGTTTTCTACATTTTCGTTTCCCAAAGTTGCTTTCTGCTTGTCAGTTTGATTTGTTGAATTACTCCTGAAGCTTTTATTATATATTAATTCTTTGTATATAAGCACTGGATCTCTGAAAACTCCCTCATCAGGTAGTTACTAAAGAAATCCAGTGTAACATATTCATAGAAATTTGTCAATTACATGGTATCAGAGGATTTTGCCATTTTTGACTTTTTCTATTACTCTTCTGGATATTTAATTGAAGGTTTGACCTCAGTGAAAAGCCTTTGGTGTCTAATTAATTCCCGTATTATTTCTTTGCTTTACCATTGTATTCCACTCTTTGTCTTCCCTGCTTTCAGGCTGTTAATCACTCTGCATGCTGAAAGGAGATAAATATCCCAAAGTGGCTTTCACTTCTATCTGTTATAGTTGTACCAAGTACATGAAAAAGTTCATAAATCATTCTTATGTGTATACCGTTCCTATTGCATTAATTAACAGTGAAAGCTATTGCCCTTTAAAAAATATGGAATGCTTCGTAAGAAATGCTCTACATTATAAAATTACTGAGATAACCAGATGTCTGTCTGATTTAGAGTGGGTGTTTCCAAATTACAGAATGAGTATAAATGCATTTAAGAAAATAAATAAAGTTTTCAGATCTTACTGAGTTATTCACATTAGATTTTTCTGTGATAGAATTTTTCTACTAAGTAAGGCTAAATCGGTTGCATTCTTAGCTCAGGCAGCTAATTGAAATAGCATCTAAATGTATTTGATATCCTTGTATAAACTGTCAGGATGAAATCTTTTGTTGCATAAGATTTAAAATACATATTTAAAATTTTTTCAGGTCACAGCTTCCCAACTCTCTGCAACCAGTAATAAGTGTTCAATCCTGATTCTAACAGACGGTGAGAATGAAAAAAGCAAGTGGGTAGGAGTGCTGAATGAATTGCATAGGATCTTGAAGAAGAACAAACTCAAAGACCGCTCAGTCTATGTTCCCAAAGAAGCTTATGACAGCACCTTACCCCTCATCAAAACAACACAGTCAGCAGCAATCATAGGTATGAAATGAATAAGAAATCTGGTTCTGTAATAACATTCCCCCATACACACACATTCATAATTATGAGCTATATTGGCTAACAGTTGGATATTACTGTTTTGTTACTCTGTAATGATAACTCCTTCAGTGGGCAAAATTAGAACCATAAAATAGGTGTGAATCACTGATTTTACAGTAATCTGCTTCTGAGAACAGACAGAACTGGAGAGTTGGGAAAGAGCTTAGTCATTTTGAATGCAGCCACACAAAATATGTTGAACTCAGAATATTTGAATGTGATGTTTTAATTATTTTAGTGCCAGTAGGATAGTTAAATAGTCATAGTGATTTGTTAAAAATGTTTCTTGTGTTACTTCTACTAACAGGAGAAATGGGAAAATATGGGTTTTTTTCAGAAGTTTGAATGCCAAGTTGGTTTCCAATGTTTTTTTTAGTTTTGGTAGATCATAGAATCATTAAGGCTAGAAAAGACCTCTAAGATCATGTAGTCCAGCCGTCCACCTGCCACCAATATCACCCTCTAAACCACAGCTCGAAGTACTACATTTGCCTTTCCCTTAAACGCCTCCAGAGACGCCTCCACCGCTTCCCTGAGCAACTTGTTCCAATGCCTGACCAATGCCTTCTTTCTGAGAAGTTCTTCCAGATATCCAACCTGAATCTCCCTTGGTGCCACTAGAGGCCAATCCGTCTTGTTCTGTCGCTAGTTACCTGGGAAAAGAGGCTGACCGAATGTGTTGGTTAGGGCTTTTTATTTATTTCAAGGTATTAAAAAACTCAGAGTTACCACACTTGTTGAAAAAGTATTTTGAAACAAAAATAACTTATTTCCTTTCTTTTCTTTTTTGTTTAATTAATATCATAGATCATGAAAGAATAGCACTGGGGAATGAAGAAGGGTTATTTGTTGTGCATGTCACCAAAGACGGTAAGAGACTGGAAACTGATAATAATTTCCCTTAATAATCAGAAAGTGACTTCATAAGGTTTTTTTCTTTCAGTATCCCCCAGTTTCATTTTACTCAGTTTGCTGTATTACCAACTGGGCAGCCCCATGCGAGAGCAGATATAGATAATCAAGAAGCTGTTCTGTGTGCTTTCTGTTTTAGATATCTGTGACTTTTGCCTCCTCCTGCTGTGCGCTTCAGTAAGGAGGCTGGCTTGGTCTTCACTGTAACCTCCACCTTAGTGCTGGAAATTAAACCTCACATTCAGTAGTGTAGAGACATGACTATTTTTAAAATGAATTCTTAATAACGCTGCAGTTGTTACGGAAGCATCTGCTTCTCCCTTTTTCTGACGAGAGTCAAAGTTTATCCAGCCATTGTCAGATTTGGTAGCATTAAAATGCAAGTTTTTATTATTGCATGTTTAAATAAAGCAAAGAAGTAATAAAGGGAATTGCTTGTGCTTACCCAATGCACAGTTTCTAATCAGTTCACATTTCACCGTGATATACTTGAATTTTGCTGTTTTTGTTTATTTTTATTTTAGAGATCATCCGTGTTGGTGATAATAAGAAGGTTCATCAGATTGAGCTTATCCCAAGCGAACAGCTCATTGCAGTAATCTCAGGACGAAACCGTCATGTGCGACTTTTCCCTATGACGGCCCTGGATGGAAGGGAGACTGAGTTTTATAAGTTGGCAGAAACAAAAGGCTGCCAGTCAATAGTTTCTGGACACGTGCGCCATGGAGCCCTTACGTGCCTGTGTGTAGCTATGAAAAGGCAGGTCCTCTGTTACGAACTAAATCAGAGTAAAACACGTCACAAAAAGATCAAGGAAATCCAAGTCCAGGGGAACGTCCAGTGGATGTCGGTCTTCAGTGAGCGTCTTTGTGTGGGCTACCAGTCAGGTTTCTTAAAACATCCCCTTCATGGAGAAGGCAGCCCATACAGTCTGCTCCATCCAGATGACCACACACTATCGTTTATCTCACAGCAGCCAACTGATGCCATCTGTGCAGTCGAAATCTCAAATAAAGAGTACCTGCTGTGTTTTAGCAGCGTAGGGGTTTACGTTGACTGCCAGGGCCGGAGATCGAGACAACAAGAATTGATGTGGCCTGCAACTCCATCATCTTGCTGTAAGTTCTGTGTGTCACTGTAATTTGCTACTGTACATCAAAGTGATCCCTGCTTCTATTAATATCCACAGAAAGTGAAATACAAGGAAAATTGCCCAGAAGTAAAACAAAGACTCAGTTTCTGTGTCAGCAGCTTTAAATCTTGTCAGAGTGTTTAAACCTGATCTGATTTACTCTAGCTTTGCAAGCTCTGTAACATATATATGCTGTTGTAGCTAGCATGAAAAGAAATCAAAGGTCTGGATTTTGAAGTAAGTTGCCCGATGTCTGATTTCTAAACTCATGGCCTGTATTGTGGAACAGCTGAAAGCCGTAGGTCCTAGAGGGGCTATTTGGGATCTTTTTGCATTCACTACTATAGGCTGTTGTTGTTTAAAGCCTTGAAATTTGATTGAACTTTGTCTCAGCATTGTGATTCAAACTTTCTTGATGTCATCAGGATCTGGTAGTTCAACTTGTGTTTCTGTTAACAGCACTGACTCTTGCTTATTGTGTTTTTTTCTTTTCTTTTTATGTTCCTCCTTCATTCTCTCAACTTGTTACTTGTCCATATTCTCTCTCTCCTCGCCTGTTTTGGTTTGGTTTTTTTTTAATTCAGCTTTTAATTTTTTCCCCCCTCTTCCTCCTCTCCCTCTTCCTCTCCAAAATACAGCGTGTGACAGGCAACATAGAAGATGTATTTCCTAACCTTACAGAAAAAAAAAAAATGTTTTTCAAAATTTCAATTCCCAGTGAGACCTATATGTTAAGCATTTATTATGTTTTTTGTCAAAGTTGGGGCTTTATAATTGTGACAGAGGAAAAAGAAAAGTGCAATGCCTAGCTTCCTCTTTTTATTGTCTTTCTAAGTGTAGTTGAAGAGTAGCTAAATTTGTCTTCAGACTGTTTGCAAATGAGCACAGTCTTAGGCTGATTTTTAAGACAGCCTGCCTTCCTGCTTCACTGTGACAGCTCTGCAGTCGCACTGCAGGGGGAGATTAATGTTTCTCCTGGTCTGAGTGAAGCCCCTTCTGAATGTGAAAGGATCCATTTTTACAGGCTGTGTGTCGCTTCTGTGTTTTGTGAGCATGATTATTACAATATCAGTACTCAAACAGTGAATGAATCAAAATAAAAGATTACATTTGATTAAAAACCAAGTATTGTCACATGTATAACATGTCTGTGTCATTGGCACTTATGGAAGTTCTTTCATTGCCTTAAACAAAGCCATTTGATTTAGTTCCAACTGAGAATAGAGGTATATTTTATAGCAGAACCGTTACGTTTAAACATAAATTCGATGCTTTTGTTATTCTTGGCAGACCATGGCAGTCTTTTTGGCGACATGGAAATACTGAATTGTCTTTAGTGGTGGAACAAATTTCATGCTGGGGACATGCGCCAGATGAGTAGCATAGAATTCTTATTACAGTCTGGAAAATACAAGAAGAGAATTAGAGCTAGAAGGAAACGTGAGCACTGTGTCATGGTGCTTAGTTCCAACTGATGTTCACTTAGTATGTAGTCCAAAGACTAAACTCATTCAATCAAATAACGGTTGTTAAATAACAATAATGTATTTTCCTTCCACATCATGTACTAAATACAAACTCTTAAAAATTGAATTTTTAGAGGAGAAAAGCATTGAACCACATCAGTGTTTGGCATTGTAAATTGGAACCCCGTGCAGTAAAAATAGCTTGGTTCTGCAAAGTTAAAAGAAAAATCTTCTGAAGGTTTTAATTTTTTTTGTTGGTGCTGGTTTGCTTTTACAATAAATTGAATGACCTGTTTTTTAGATATAGCATATTTTTTAAGCCAGGGTTGTTGTTGGATTGTGGTTTGTTTCATGTAGTAGTAATGTGGTCAAAACCTAAGAAGTTGTGTATCATTAGCCCTGTCTAAAAGCGCATGACAATATATCATTCTGTCTCAGGTTACAATGCACCATACCTCTCTGTGTATAGCGAAAATGCAATTGATATCTTTGACGTGAACTCCATGGAGTGGATTCAGACTATTCCTCTCAAAAAGGTAACTTGCTGCTTTGATATCAGTTAAAGAATATGACTACGCTTTGATATTTCTTTGTTACTGTCATAAGGTGCTATTTTTAAGGACATTAGAGGTTGTCATTAAAACTGCTTGTTTTAAACATAATTGAATTAAAAGAAGTATTACAGCCACAATTCTGTCAGGTTTGGATCACTTATCAAACAGAAGCAGTTTTTGAAAACTTGGCACTACCAGGATATTTAGGAGGTCTTACAGCTGCAGCAGGCTTCATAGCCAAGGTAGTTGGTGCCCCACGCCTATCCATGTTCAAGTGACATTTGAATGATATCCTTGGTAATGTGCTCTGACTGAAGTAGTCAGGCGGTTGGACTCGGTGATCTTTATAGGTCCCTTCCAACTGAATCATTCTCATTTTAAAGCTGGGGACAGAAGGGGTTATTTCTAACACAGTTGGAGTGTGGAATGGTTGTTTCCTTATGAAGCTATAGGTCACAAATATCAGTAGGTTTTAGCAATCTATATATACTTTTAACAAGTCAAAAAGTGTAATTGTGACACGATACCAACACAACTAAAGGCACAGCTTAGTGGTTTGTGCATGTCTTAGATAAAACTATACTGTTATATGAAGTAGGCTTCTTATGGAAATTTTTATGTGAGTGCTGGTAGGAATGGTCTTAAGCCTGTGTCTTTAAAGGCAATTTTAGGCAGCTGTCTGTGTTCTAGATCTCCAAACAGGATTTTAAAATCTAAAATTGCCCTTACCTCAGCTTTGAAGATGTAATGACTCACAACTGTTACTTCTGAGAGCACGCATGTGTCATGAGAGAGGAGAACACTACTTCCTCCCGCCTTTCTTCTTTGAAGCAAAGTTTACTCTGGCTAGTTACACTGTTCTGCTCTCTGGTTGATTTTATAGCAGTACTGCCTTTATGAAGTTTATATTGCTCCTTGGAGCTTTTAGAAGAAGATGTGCTATATAAATATGGATTACTAATAAGCTGATTTTCCTTGCTTCAGGTACGACCCTTGAATACAGAAGGATCACTCAACCTTTTAGGTTTGGAGACAGTTAGATTAATATATTTCAAAAACAAAATGGCAGGTAAGTAAAGAGGAGCTGATTTTCAACATGAAAGTTTTTGTTTAGAAGGAGCGTTTTGGGAGAAAGCCATGCTTGTAGATTCCACAGTAGTTGTAATGACACAGTTGTCTGACAGGCAGGCAGTCTGATTTTTTATTTTTATTTTTTCCTTCTAAACATGCAATGAAAACTTTTAAAAGTCTGGAAAGAAGAGAATGATGAGTTTCTCCCACAGATCTACTATTAAATGCCAACATGACATCTACCTATGCCTTCGTAGTTTAAGGATTAATAGTTACCTTGGCAGTGCTGGATAGAAATTAATACTATACTTGACCTAAAGAAGCCTTTCCCGAGGATCAAAAAAAGTGTAGATTTATATATTCCTAACTTCTAATTAGGGCCGTGTATGATTGCGTGCCAAAGTGTCAGTTCTATAAGTGAACTTACGTTACGAGTCTTTTTGGCCTTTGTTCAAGCATACTAAATTTAACCTTAGTCTTCGTATATGTAAAAGAAGACGAAGCAGTTGCAGCATTCACTCAAAATGATGTTCATGTTGTATGATGATCACTGCTACACATTTCACGTTTTTATTGAAGATGCCTTGCCAGACCTACACATATGGAATAAAAATCTTCCCTCTTCCCACAGTTGCAGCAAAAAATATCAGAGTTCAAATATGTGAGGAAATGAATGAAACAGGATATTGCATTGAGTTTCCAGGTGATTGGCAGAACAGGGCTTTTATTGGCTTTCACTGAAGGCTGCCAAAAAAAGTTTGAGGGAAAGGACTGAGATCCTTTCCTGCCCACCTAAATGTTTCCAGGCTCTTGGTTCTTCACTGTGGGAAGACACATTGTAGGCTTGTTTATGTGTCAAAGTATGTTTCATACTGTGAAGATTTTTCAAGAATGTCTTCCTTGAGAAGGGAAGATGAAGGTTTTGTTTGAAAGAATTAATCTATGCTATTTTGAGAAAATATGGTTCTGGCAACTTGCATGTGAAGGTGGGTTAAGTCTGCTTTTGTATAACAGAGTAATAAGTGACCAAGAAAACTCCTAAATTAAGGAGTGTTTATTCAGGTTTCGTGAGAAATGGGTGGTGTGCTGCACTACCAAAAGCAGAGAAAATGTCTTTGGATTCTTATTCCTCGTGTGCCTAATGAACTGGCCCACTGGATCATTTTTGTATTGGTTCCAGAGGGTGATGAACTGGTGGTCCCTGAAACGTCAGATAACAGCCGGAAGCAAATGGTTCGAAACATCAACAACAAGCGCCGCTATTCATTCAGAGTACCAGAAGAGGAGAGGATGCAGCAGAGGAGGTCAGTGTTTAACCTGTGCTTGTCTTCTGTACATGCATCCCTGAAGGACAGTGACTGATGCCAATGTATTACTTGCTGCTTTCTGGAATGGTCATTCAGGTGTTTCTGTGTCTTTAGTAGTGTGTTAATCCTCTCTGTAATTTCTGTTTATTACCAGTTTGGAAATGAGTATGCACTGTCTGCACAAGTAATTTCATTGATTCAAATGATTTGAAACAGATGTAGTTTGGAATGCATGTTTCTACATATGGTATAGAGGTGCAATATGTAAGGTGCATCACGATATATTACCATATATAATACAGCATCACAAGTTCTGCTCTTGCTCATCTTACAGAGTTTTATATCAGCTCACAGAGTTTGTATATTCTTAATGGTAGCTGTTTGGCGTATGGGCTGTTAGCCTGCAAAACAGCATTCATTTTTTCTGGGCTGTAGCTCTCTCTTAAAGGTGAAATCCTGTCCATACCAGTGTTGATAGCAAGAGTTTATTACTGTTAAAATGGCTAAATAATGGTTAATTTCCATTTAAAGTAGCTGATGATCAAAGCTTTAGCTATTTTAAAATGGCTCTTTTCACCTTGAACAAGATTCCTGAATAGTATTTTCTCTTCCAGGGAGATGCTTCGTGATCCAGAAATGAGAAATAAATTAATTTCTAACCCAACTAATTTTAACCACATAGCACATATGGGTCCTGGAGATGGTATACAGATTCTCAAAGACCTTCCAATGGTAAGTGCAGAAGTATATGTGAGAGAGAGTGACTTCAACAGAGGCTGCAAATAAGAAAAAGACCAACAACTGCAATTTTGGGTGTATGTTAAGAGTGTTTGATCTGTTTCATATCAGTGGCAATGTAACAAGGTAAATGAAGTGGAACGTGCTCAGGTGTTAGTGATTAAATGAAGAGGATGACACTTGAGGGTGAAGGAAGGAATGACTAATGCCTGCTGGGTTTTAAGACAGATTGGTCTCTCAGTGCTGATTATAGTTTTTCTAACACATAAGAAGGTACAAAATTAAAAGGATTTGTGCCAGGATTCTGTATTGATATGGAAAGCAAAATTCCTTTTTTCATGAACTATATTACTGCAAGTTCAATACTTCTCATCCTTACCTCCAATTTAGCCTCTCTCTTTCCAGCCTCTTCTCCTGAGACAGTGAAACTGTGGGGTTTTAACAATGTATTGTAACCAAATTTCTTTCTATGAATAAGATGCTATTTTTTCATTTCCTTTCCAAATTAATTAATATCAATGAAACAGAACTTCTTACTTGAATACTAATCATAGTGCGCACATATGTTTGTTTCCACAAAGCCTTATTTAGGAAATACTCTCCTGGAAGTTAGTGTAGTTTTTGCTGAGCTACAGGTGAATTAATATTAGGATTTTATCATACAGCTTACTTCTAGCTATGTTGAGCATCTTGTTTGTGTGTTCTGTATTGCTTTCCAAATTCATTAATGGTAGGTGTGATTCAGGATATGATAATGAACTCTGTGAGAAAGATCAGATTATATGATACTAATAGATGAAATGAGTACCTCCGTAAGACATAGGCACATGGCATATTCGTTGGCTAAATGGAAGGGAGGGATGCCAACCAGAGGGACCTGAACATGCTCAAAAATGATCACATGAGAATCTAACAAGGCCACATGCAAAGCGTTGCACTTGCTTGGATCAGGGCAATCCCAGATGCGAATACAGACAAGGAAAAGAACTCCTTGAGAGCAGCCCTGCGGAGAAGGACCTGAGCATTCTGGTGGACAAAGAGCTAGACATGAGCAGCAGGCTTGCAACCTGAAAGTCCAACAGTGTCCTGGGCTGCATCAAAAGTGGGGTGGCCAGAGTGGAGGGGAAAGGGAATTGTCCCCCTCTGCTCTGCCCTTGTGAGGCTACCATCTGGAGTACTGTGTCCAGGCCTGCGGCCACCACAGTACAGGAAGGATGTGGAGCTGTTGCAGCAGGTCTAGAGGAGATGATCAGAAGGCAGGAGCACCTCTCCTGAGAGGGAAGATTAATGGAGTTGGGCTTTTTCAGCCTGGAGAAATAAAGGTTCCAGTGAGACCTCAGTGTGGCCTTCCAGTACTTGAAGGGAGCTTACAAACAGGAGGGGGACTGACTTTTTACACCGTCTGACAATGATAGGACAAGGGGGTATGATTTTAAGCTAAAAGATTTAGATTAGATGTTAGGAGGAAATTCTTTACTCGAAGGGCAGTGAAGCCCTAGCACTGCTACCCAGAGCTGTGGTGCCCCATCCCTGGAGGCTCTCAATGCCAGGTTGGATGGGCCCATGGCAGCCTGAGCTGGTGGGGGGGCAGCCCTGCCCGTGGCTGGGGGTTGGAACTAGAAGATATTTAAGATCATCTCTAACCTAAGCCATTCTGCAGTCACTACGGCAGTGCTGTCTAAAATGCTCGTCACTATTGCTTGGAGTCAAGGCAGGAAGTAGGAGGGCTTTTCAGTATCTGAAAAACTGAACGGAAGTAACGGTAAGACCGGAAAAGAAACCTTGCAGCTGCAGTAGTTCATGAGTTTAGGAGCTTAACTTCTGGTTTCCAGGTTCTTGTTTTATCTCACTTTTGCAAAAAAACTGTGCATTATGTTACACTATACTATAAGATATTCATCTTGTACATGAACCCTTTTGGCACTAGCTTTTGCTTGTATGAGGATAGGCAGGGAATGGAAAGGATTTCCTTAAAATCTCACAAGAGACACTTAGAAGAGCCAGTAAGACTCAATTCAGTTGAGCAATGAGCAGTATTTTGTGTATATGTGTGCATTTATAAATGAACTAAAAATGAGGAGAAGGATGGTTCTAGAAAAGACAAGACAAATCCAAGGGAAGTTGGCTGACTGTTTATCTCACCTGGTTGTGTGTATTTGTGTACAACATTTGACAAGCGATGATAATTTGCTTCAGGGCAAGATGCAAATCCAGATTTCTTTTTAATTCTTCCTTTAACTCTTCAAATAGTTCTGGCTTTTCCTTTGCAAGGAAAACAAACTACTACTGCTAAAGGTAGGGCAAAAGATGTCATATTTCACACAATTGTTGAAAGTTCCTGAGAATCAAAAGCCAAGAAGATTCTTAATCAAAACATTGCCCAAATCTGTCAACTGTCAAATAAGGAATAATGTTACTAATAGACAGAGGTTTTCCAGATTCTCACCTGGATTAATATTTCCTCAGCTGTGTCATCATTAAACGGCTTTTGACTTTAAGTTCTTTCCAGTTACACAAGTCTTGTATTGGGTCAAAGGTCATGTTTGGAGATAGAACTGGCACTTTGCTTATTACCCATCAACACGATGTTTTACAAGAAATTTAGCAGTCATTTTCTACACTTAATGAGAAGACAGTAGAAAATGCTAACGGTAAAGAATTGGCTTCTGCACTCATTCTCATGCTACAGCTTCTTTCTAAAGTTGCTGTTGAAAACTCCCTTGTTGCAAGTAGTCTTAATGCTTGGAGATGTCACTGCAGGTCAAGCAAATTTGATGTCTGTTGTCCCAGTAGCTCCTTGCAGTATCATTGTTTGTGTTCCTTCCAGTACAGCACCAGCCATGGGACTTAGAAGCAGGTGAACTTGAAAGTGTAACTTGAGATTAGGAAAAAGAAAATCTGTCAAAATCTAATTCTGCCCAGGCAGCTTTCTCTTTTCTCCCAATTTCCTGTAAGTTTGACTGGACTAAGTCTTGGCTTAGTCTGATCCGAGCTGCCTCCTTTGTTTTCTCTGGCATGAAGACGGAGGACAGGGAGCTGTGTTTGCAGCTGACATTATATTTTGAGTTTAATGTTTTATTTGAAAGACAAAAAATAAGAATAAAAAGAGAGGATGGATATAGGACATTCTATGGAAAGTCAGTACATGAGGTAAAGAATACTCATGCAGTCTTATGTACAGCTCATCTGTACGACAGTTTCTTTTCTAACACATAAAATTATTTCAATAGATTCAGGCCTTGTCCCAAATGGTGAAGAGATTTTTTTGTGTGTTTCTTAGGGTGTGTGGTTATTTTGCAGCCAGAGCATCTTCTTTATGTATTAAATAGGACATATTTTTTTCAGAAGAAAACGTATTAATCCTTAAGGATATGTGGGGAAAATTGCAGCATTTTACTTTGGGAATGCTTTGTTTTGTTTGCCCAAAGAGGATGAGGAAATAACATTTTTACATTGGAAGGGTGCTGCCACTAGGGGGAATAAGTAGCGCAATGTTGGTGGTTTTCTCAAATGGCCATCATCCAACTGTTTTAGTCAGTGTTGTTTATAGAATGCAGAAAGGGAATGAAAATGATGGGCCAAGCCTTTTTTGGCTGGTTTTTTTTTTTTTTTTGCTGTTTCTTCTTGACTTATTCGAGCAATTTCAGATTTGGCTGGATCTGCTGATAGGAATTTGTTCATCCAGCGTGAATTTTCATGGAATTCGGTATAGTATTATGTAGGCAGAAAGGTCTCTATTAATAGGGTTTGATAGTAAATGGGTGTTTTAATCTCTGCACTGAATGATATTGTCACAAACTAACAGCCTAGCTTTGATCTAGCACCCATGGGTGAACTCTCTGAAGCAAGCACCCATGGGTGAACTCTCTGAAGCAAATGACAATTTAAATTTTCATTTATTTATTTTTGTTTATGGTATACATTATATACACAGTGTGCATATGTATATATAGTGTGTAATATATATACATATATTGTATCGATATAGTATATATGTATGTACATGAAGTGAATCCAATCAAAACTTGTCTCTGCAAGTCCCACTAACCTGCCTTTGCTACCTTTTTCAGAGTGCCTAGAATTGAACAGAGCATGGCATTAAAAGTGGTAGCAGCTGCCCTTGCGTGGCAGGCTGCAGTGTACCAGGAGGGCAGGTAACTGCCTGCTGGATGCAGGGCCAACAGGAGTTTGCTGGCTGGCAGCTTACTGCTGTCCTTAGTGATGTGTTTTTGAAGATCAACTTCAGAGAGCTTAATTTGAATTGTAAAGGAACAAAATGAAAATCAGATAAATGGAGAGTTTAAAACGATTACTGTCTGTTTGATGTGCTGTGTACAAAACAGATGCCTCCATATGCACAACATGTCTGTCTGCACGTGAATGTCCTTGCTGATGCAGCCTCTCAGGAGGGGAAAAGTTGCTTTATCTGTGTGTTGTTTCTGAAGTGTTGGTATGCAACAGGCACGTGACATGAGCAGTGAGATGTGTTTATGGCAAATTGCAGCCTATTCACCTGGTCCCACGGTCTCTCTGTGATGGACGCTCTTGTCTTCAGCATAGTCCTGTGTTTGCACTGAAATGGATATGCCCAAGGCTCAGAATGAGATCACATTTAAAGGAGAATATATTAAAGGCTATCAGACAACTTTGCATCCTTCTTTCGTCACTAGCAGTTACTTAGTAGTCTGGCTTTGACAAGCAAGGATGTGGGCTACAGCATAGCAGAAACTAGAAATTCTTAATTGCCATTTGCAGAACTGTAATCAGTACGGATTTCTATTTTGTTGACATGGATGCTCAATTGGGGTCATTGTTTTGCTGTGTACAATTTAGAATGGTTCGTGTCAGTATATCCCCAAACTTATTTCTGTACGTGTTTTTCTTCCCTAGCAGCCTGTCACCAATTAGCTGGCCGTACAGTCTGGCCTCCCTTCTGCCCTCTTGTCCCTTGAAGCCACTTTATCGTGGATGCTCCTTTGTAGTGAAGATCTGAAATCTGGAACTGCACTAACTGCAGCACAGACCACCTCTCTGTGCACATCAGATTTACAGGATTGATTTTGCTTTCATATTCTGCATGCCTGAGTATTTTACATACAACAGCTAGTCTCGACTGCCATTATATTTGAACATTATGCTTCAGTTTGATCTCATCATACATGAGCCATTATACTTCCATTACAGATTATGTGTGAAGCTTTGCTTGTTTCAAGTGAGAAACTTTCAGAGTAAATATATATTTGGTATTCTTTAAAGAAAGTGGGAGCCGCATGCATGCATCTAAAGGCAGAGCCCATGGAGAGAGTTCCAAGGATCGTTTTTAAAACGTTGCCATATCGTGGCTTCTTCACATTCATGAATGCTGGCTAAATATCTTCATGGTCTGCAGTTGGCCTACCCTCTGCTTTTCACTTGCGAGTTTAGACTCTCCCTTTTCTCCCTCATTGGCTTTTAAGAATGTAGCTGGCTTTGCTGCTGGTTCTCTTGGTAGCAGGTGACTCGGCAAAGTCTGCTTTCATGGACCATTATTGGAATGGTGGGTTCTAGTACTCATATTCAGATGCTGCTAAACTTTCTAATAACAACCTAATGTGTATTATGTCTTACATGCCATAACGTGGTAATTGATGTTTCATTTAACATGCAAAGCCTCATAATACCTGTGCGTTTAAAAAAAACAACAACAAAGTTGGATTTTACCAGCTGAGGGAAATGAAGAACAATAACAATAATGTTTGCTAATATGTATTGGAATGTTATTTAATGTTCTTTCAAACTTCAATATGTTCCACATACAAAAAGTAGTGCCTTAGGTTTAGTAGAGGGGTAAGCTGAATTTCTACCATGTTGTTTTGTTTGTTTTTTTTTAAGTAAGTCCTTACATTTCTAATGGTACCCAGATCGGTTTCTTTTAAGGTGATAAAGCCAGCTGCACAAAGGGAAGGGAAAATTAGAACTGGTGTTTCGATTTGCTGGTGGCCTTTGGGCACCATCCACACATCAGGCTGGCCTGCTGGAAGTGTGCAGATGGCACAGGGAGTGAGATCAAGCCCTGCAACACTTCTGTTAAATCTAGATTTATGTGAGTTTTAATAACGAGAGCGCTTGTGTCAGCACATTCTGTAGAGATCAATCAGAAATTGTTCCTGTTTAATCTGCAGGGTTAGTTTTCTCCTCCTTTTATGTCACACTTTGGGAGCGCATTGCTCAGTTTACCTGTTAAAAACATTTGAATTTCCCAGCACTTCTGCACCTTAACCGGTAAGGGCATACACCTCTGCAGCAAGCAGATGGAGGAACAAAGTCTGAACACCTCGCTAAAGCGCTGTAAGGCTCAGTGGTCACACAGAAGGATGTAGGCCTTGTGTTGTCTGTCTACAACAGAGTAAATTGTCCCCGTTGTTGTCTGACTAACCAGTTCACCTTCCCACCCAGTCTGTGTCCCTATCCTGTTGAAGCACTGTTCACTCCCGTTAGAAATACTCTGTGTTTGTTGTACGGGCGATACTTAATTTTAACGGAACAGCTAAAGTGCATGAAAAACGGAAGGAAATCTCTTACAATCTTTAACTGTTGTGTATTCTCATCTTTTTTTCTCCCCACTCCATCTCACCCGTGTTCACCTTCCTTTGTGTTATGTCTATTTTAGATTGTAAGCTCCTCAAGGCAGGGAACTGATTGCTTCTCAACTGTCTGTAAAGCACCTTCTACAACTGTGGTGCTCTTTGAAATACAAATTATAATAAATATTAGAATCGATTCCCAATGAGTTAAAAGTTTTATTTGTTTTTAATGTTTTAGCAACAGCAAGGGCGGCAGGCCCATGTGCTACCATGTAAGGAAGGTGCTCAGAGGACTGGGGGTGACAATGTAAGAACCCGCGTGCTGACGAGTGAGCAGGGCTGCTGTTCGGCTGTCCGTCACTGTTTGACTGCTCTTGCAGACTGCTGTTGCTGGTGTAACCTGTACAACCATCCTTCATTGCTTTCTCTCTCTGTTGTCTTTGATAGCAGCGCTCCCCTTATCAATTCCCTCATCATCAGTCCCGTCTGATCTCCTCTCCGAGCAACTTTGAACACATCTACCACATGACTGTTAATTCAGCTGAAAAATTCCTCTCTTACGATTCCATAAACACTGCATTTTCCCCGCCTCCGTGCTCTGCCCTGGGTACTCCAAACTTTATGACTCAGAGGGTATGGATGGCTGGGTCAGGTGTTCACTCTACTAACACTGTGTGGTTTTCCTTTTGCCTGGCTATTAACATGGGAGAAAAACCCTTGGAAAGTGGTTTCCTTCACCTGTTCACTTTCTTCTATCACAGCTGATTTGTCTTCTGCTGCCGGCTGTGGTCTTTCAACGGCTCTGACGAGCTAAAAAACAGATACTTCGTGGCTTTAAAAAGAAAAAAAAATGTTTACCAACTGGGCTGAACCTTTTGCTATGCAAATGGCATTTTTAGTCACCAGGAAGGTTGTGGGAAGTCTGAATGTTTGTGTCTCACAGCATACATCTCCAGCAGTCAGTGGCAGACAGGATGCTGTGTATCAGGTTGCGCTAGGAAAAGGATTCTGGATCTGTCTCTGTTGGGCCAAAATGTCAAACTTTTTGTTTACAATGAAATAGTGGGAGTGCAGTAGTGTTACACAGTACTGTACACAGATGGAGAGAGATGCAGATTGTGCCTAGGTGGTTTCTGGGTTCAGTCAAGAGAACGATGGAATATGTCCCAGCAGAAAGGTCATTAATTAAAGATACTGGGTACTTGTTCATATAGATCCTCTTTATCCTGGTAGTTTTAAACAGAGACTGAGGTAAGAAACTGTGCTGTAAGTATCCTTCCAGTCAGAATGTAAAACCTGATGGACGGAAGTGGTGCTTTCTTTTTTCTCGTTACTGTGTATCCTGGCCTGACTTATGTGAGGTTGCTGTATCCTATGGTGATACAGGCCGTACTAAAACAAGCCCACATGTACCTCCTGCTGCACTGTAATTGTGTTCTGTGCTGTGGCCTGCAGTTCTGCTTTGGAACAGATATGCAGATAGATAGATCATGAATAATCTGTGAAGTAGATGTGTATATAAGAAGGGTGGCCAGCAGGGCCAGGGAGGCAATTGTTCCCTCTGCTCTGCCCTCATGAGGTCATACCTGCAGTGTTGTGGCCAGGCCTGGGGCCCCCAGTGCAGGAAGGACATGAAGCTTTTGGAGCAGGTCCAGAGTGGGCCACAAAGTTGCTCAGAGGGCTGGAGCACCTCTCCTAAGACAGGCTGAGGGAGCTGGGCTTATTCAGTCTGGGGAAATGAAGGTTCCAGTGAGACCTCACTGTGGCCTTCCAGTACCTGAAGGGAGCTTACAGGCGGGAGGGGGACCAACTTTTTATATGGTCTGATAGTGATAGGACAACGGGGAATGGCTTTAAACTTAGAAAAGGAGAGATTTAGGTTGGCTGTTAGGAAGAAATTCTTTACTCAGAGGGCGGTGAGGCCCTGGCACTGCTGCCCAGAGCCGGGTGTCCCATCCCTGAAGGTGTTCAGGGCCACATTGGGTGGGCCCTGGGCAGCCTGAGCTGGTGGGTGATCTGTGGTTCTGTAGTGGTGGATGGTTATTGAGGGTTTGCGTGTGTCCAAGCCGTGTCTGCCACCGTGATGGAAACACTGCTGTTGGTTTCTGTGGCCTTTGACACTCTTCAGACACATACAGCAAACCTTCACTGCCAGACTGCTTTGCTGTTCTAGGTCCCTGTCACTGGGAAGGGGTTTGTAATGCATATCTGCATCCAACACTAAAGAGAATTTAAAAATGCAGGAGGAAAATAAATATCTTTTCCATAAAGTCCCAGAACAAAATTTCACACCGTGAACTTCAACTGGTCATGTGCATACACTCATATAACTGTTGTGTAGTGGTCACGTATGTTAATATCCAAAAATGAAATTGCAGCATTTTGGAAAATACCCCATGGTGACAGGTCGGCATCCATCCTGGCTTTTCTGGAGAAAACAGCCTGGAACATTGAGATGTTGTGCCTCTTTGCCCCTTAGAGCACTGGAGGTTTAGGCTCGTGTGAAGGAAAGCATTTGTCTCTTTTTGGCTTCAGGGAAGAGATGCTGTAAGCTGTCTCTGGAAGGCAAAGCCGTGGATTTTGCTTTTGTGTCTGCCCATATCTCTGTCTGTGTTTGGAGCTTTTAGTACAAGGACGATAGCGGTCCCTGTGCAGGGGTTGGGGGACCCAGGGACCAACTGAATATTGAAACCTGGAGTATGTAGCAAGAGTTGAAAATGAGCCCTTAAAATAGGCTTTTAAGTCATATCCTGTCATTTCATGAAAGAAAAGCTTAGGTTTACATCATAGCAAACAGAACCTCAGTTAATCCAAGAAAACAAACAACAAGAAGCACCGTGGACAGAGAAATGCAGGCAAGCAGTTCCTTGTGGGCGCTGTGACTGGTGCTGGGCACGAGCTGGGGCTCAGCAGCACTGCCTCCCAGTAGGGTTGCACCCACTGACTGGTCGTTCACTGCTGCGTGGCGAGTAAATGCTCAGTGAGCAGCTTCTCTGCTGCTGAGGTTTTTTCTTCCAAGAGAAATCCTGTCACATTTCTCCATTTGGTTCAGCAGCAGGGATGAATCTACCTGCTAGGATTTGGATTGTTACTCCAAATGAGGGGTTTTTGTCTCTAAGTAAAGCAAGCTCGGGTTTCCTTTTTTCCACCTCCCTTCCCCCCCCCCTCCCCCCCTCCCCCCCCCCCCCGTTTTTAATTTGCTGTGTTTGGCTGCTTGATAACTACTGCTAACTGCCATTTATTTTTCTTTGAATCCCCCTTTCTGCATCGTGTGCATATCACTTTGGGCCCAAAGTGCCAGGGTCTCCAGCATGTGCTTCTTTTATTTTAGATCAAAGAACAAGGGAAGATTTGCTTTGTGGAAAAACTTTCTACAAGGAATTACATGGACTTTGCAAACTGAGGTCACAAAAAGTAACGATAAGACTACACAAATAAAGTAAATTAGTCTTTTTCATGCACCCATTCCTTCCTTCCCCGATGCCTGTATGTTGCCTGCTCAGTCACTGTTAAAGAGGTCAGTTTCCTTATCACTACATATAACTGCTGTCCCTGCAATATGAAATATAGTCAGTTTCTACAAGTACAAAGCCCCTTCCAGCTGTCAGTACAGCTCCGGTGTACTGAGCACTGCTGCTGCACTTGGCTCTCCTTTACAGTTGTCAAAACACAGTGGTGAGCCATTCCCTGTCCCCATGGTTCCTTTTGTATCTACCGTGGGGCCAGTGGTGTTGGTGCACAGCCAGGCTGCTCACATGGAGCTGTACTGCAGATCACTTATGGCGTGGTGAGGGACACCAGGAGAGAAGTTCAGTGCTGTGGAGTAGGTTGTTTGTTCGCATTTGGGAAACAAACAGTAAGCAGGAGGCAGCAGTGTGATCGTCAGGGGATTTTTGAAAGAGGTTTGAAAACTGCAGCAGTTGCTACAGGGGGAAGTAAACAGGGCTTTTTCACCAGAAAGCTCTCATGTATTTTGTTGGCATTTGAGAGATTTTTAATTCTTCTTCGTTTTTTTGCATGCTAAAATCTGTCATTCCTAGGCCACGGGGAGGGTGAAAAGCAAAGAGTTGACTGTAATAGCAAAGAGGTCTCTAACAGCAGTGACTCTAAGGGTCCTTGTAAAATTGGACTAGCAGCAGGTTGGTAACAATTACCTGATAAAGTCTGCACCATCTAATAATACCTGTGCTTTACGAAGCCACTATCTGATTACCCATTTTAGATTACAGCTAGAGAAATAGATGGTGTCTGAGGGTCTTTCAGAGAACCCGTCCGGGGGTGGAAATTTCTCTTCTGTAACATTGCAGCCTAAACAGGCATTGCAATAGAAAATGTAGGTTTTTATTCGGTTACTTTATCTCGGAGTGAGTGTGGGGAAATAATTACAAATGAATAGGAAGAAATAACCATTATTGCAGCAGGTGTTTGGTGAAGTGGAAATAAAGTAATGCTCAGAGGTACCTGCAGCTCTTTTCACAGTTTGCAGCTGTAAAGGTTTCCCACGCCTAGTTCTCGTTAATGCTAATCACTTAGCAGTGCAGATCACATTTGTGTCTTGTTTAGGCATATATGAAACAATAGGCGTGGATATTTTGGGCTAAGAAGACAGCTCGTATACAAAGAGATGGGCTTAATAAGCTGAGAAGCCTTTTCCCCTAAAGTCAGCTGTAAGTTAGCAGAAGCAGAAATAAAATCTCCCAGAAATTATGTCAAAGTATTTTTTTTCTTTTAAAGACATAGCCTATGATATTTAAGGAGCTGCCATATCTGAATAAAGACACTGTTTTATCTGTTCCCTCAGTACAGGACCGCTTCAATTCAGTGACAGTTCCAGAAAATCTCACTGGAACTCTTAAGCTGCAAACCAGGAGTGATAATGGCAGTCCACAGAAAAACCCGTGGTGGGTGCTCTGAGCAGGCCAAAACCATGAGGCTGGTTCTGGCTTTGGTTCAGCTGGTGTAGGTCTGAAGAAATGCTGTTCGTATCTTTGGAACCACCTCAGTTGTCTGACAGACAGATTGATCCTGTGGTCCAGCATGTGTCCATAACTCCACAGGCACTGGGGATTCATATGATGTCCGTACAAAAACCACACATGCAAGCCACAGGTGATGGTATCATAGGGAAGTTTTAACAAAATCCATAGAAGCATGTGCTCAGAGAGGGCGCATTATGCAATAAACGTGGAATTACATCTGTAGCAGCTTAGGCTTGCAAACCATCCTTTCTAGGAAATTCTTGAATTGTTAGACCTACCTTTGCAGTTGTCTGCATATGTCCATGTAATTCAGCACTTCATTGTCAGCTGTGTGTGCTTCCAGTCTCTGCACTAAATTGCAGAATATTACTTTGCAAATTTTGCTGACGTGCTGCTCAGATAATTCAGCTCTGGTAAGGTTGGGGATTTGTTGCATTCTGGGACCTTCCTCCATAACATCCAAGGTTGAGCCAGCAGTCAATAAGAAACATGTTGTTGTGTGTCTGCATTGCAGAATCTTCGGCCTCAGGAAAGTCGGACCGTATTCAGTGGCTCTGTCAGTATCCCATCGATCACGAAATCCCGCACAGAACCAGGACGATCGATGAGCGCAAGCAGTGGGTTAGCAGCAAGTAAGCAATCAGATCTGTGTTGCTTTGGGGCTGTGCACACGTGTGTTAGGGAAGAGCTACCTGCACGGCTTGTATCTGTGCTGCCACTAGACAGGACTTTCAGAGACGATGGCTGGCCGCCCTCCCTGTGTGGGCAGGACGGAGATGTAATCTCACTTTCAGAGAAGCCCATCAATAAGCAGCTCGCGGGTTTGACATTCCCACATTTGGAATTTGTCAATTTTTTAAAACTGCAGTTAGAATTGAAAAGACATCTTTACCCTTGGGACTTCTTTGCTGCAGCTGAAGTGGTGTAAATGGTTGACAAGTTGTTCACAAGCTCCGCATTTATTAATGTTGTTGCTGAACTCTCTAGAGCTCCTGATGCCTCTCTTGCTGCTAGTGCAAAGAGGGCATAGTAGAAAAGCTGCTGGTACAGAAGAGTCACGCACGCATAGGAAACGGCTTTCCTGCTGCTGCCATGCTGTCCTTGTGTGCCAGAGTCAGCAAAATGATCTGTGCTGAGATGAGGCAAGCAACTGAATAACGGAGCATGTGAAAATAGCCAACAGACTGCAGAAAGCCCATATGTCTGCTGTAGTCAGCATGTGCCATTACGACCGGGGAGGTCCCTGGAACGAGGCTGCCACCACAGCAGTTTGTTCAACTGCTGTCTTTGTTAGGGACATAGTGACTGTTTCTGTGCTGTATGCTAACCCTGACGTGTCAAGGAAGGGAGCAGAGGAAAAATGCCCGATGCATCTAGCATCAGGCAAGATAAAAGCACACACAGGCTGAAAGCCACAAGCTGAGCATCCCGGGACATGCCAGAGGAAAGCAGAAGTAGCCAGCCACACAGCTAACATCTTTCTAGTACCTTCTCTGGGCATCTACAATGGTTTAATTCCTCTGCACGTTTTAGGATCATCTGCACAAAATGGCAGTGCATTGCGGAGGGAATTCTCAGGAGGTAGCTATGGAGCAAAGCGTCAGCCTATGGCATCGCCCTCAGATGGTTCGTTATCCTCTGGTGGCCTGGACCAAGGCAGTGATGCACCAACAAGGGACTATGAGCGAGAGGTGAGTGATAGGATAAAGAGGAAAAAATCAAAGTGCATTGATAAAGATGAGGAAGTTAAATTATGTTCTGGGTTTGGTGTAACTCCTGCAAGATTGCCTGCGAGTTTGGGAATCGCTGTTGAAATGAAAACTCACTGTCGAAATTGCGAACTTTTATTTCTTGTGTTTCAAGTTGTGCTGACAAGACTTTGTATGTGATTGTCCCCTGGTATGTAGCAGTGGTGACACTGCACCTCAAATATCGTGTTCAGTTTTGGGCCCCTCACTAAACGACATTGAATTGCTTACGTGTGTGCTGAGAAAAGCAACAAAGCTGGTGAAGATACTAGAAAACAAGACTTGTGAGGGCATTGGGGTTATTTAGTCTGCAGAGAATGAGGCTGAGGGGAGACCTCATTGCTCTCTACAACTACTCGAAAGGAGGTTGCAGTGAGGAGGGTGTCAGTCTCTTTTCTCAGGACACAAGTGGTAAGGTGTGAGAAAACAGCCTCCAGTTGTACCAGCACAGGTTTAGGCTGGACATTTGAAAGAATTTGTTCATGGAGAAGTTGGTCAAGCATTAGAGCTGGCTGCCCAGGGAAGTGCTGGAGTCCCCATCCCTGAAGGTATTTCAAAGACATGTGGCACTAAGGGACATGGTTTACAGATGAGACTCAGTAGGTTGGCTTGATGTTTGATCTTGAAGGTGTTTTCCAACGCTAGATGGTTTTGATTCTTTTTCAACTCTGGTCCTGGCATTTAACGTGCAGAAAATTCTCATTGTGATCCTTACCTGGGATTTCAGGGGCATTGAGGCTTCCTAAGATACTGGCTGAGCGGACTAACAGCTTGATAGCAACCTCTCACAGCTTGAAGTGCCGATACTCCTTCTGTCCTTTATTTGCAAAGACTCTTAAGCTATAGTAGCAAACAGTTCACAGCAGGTATTTTGTTGTAGTATTCACTCTTGAGTGTCTGAAGTTAATGAGAATACTTAAGGATTGTCACGTAACAATTCCATTTAGAGCAGAAACTGGATTTAATCATTTATATACTGTGCAAAACGAGACTATCGTTACAATAGGACAGCAGTGCTAAACTCAGTCCTTGGAACCAAAAAGGTCTTACGTAGAAGAGCTCAATCTGAAGTTGGTCAGCAGCATTTCCCCAGGCTTTTTTCTAACGAAGAAATGTGAAAATTAGAGATCACACAGGATTTTCACTGTGCAGAAAATACATCCTTTCAGTTAAAACTGGCAGGCAAGCGTCAACCCAAATACAGGTCAGACATGTTTGCATTCTGCTGTACTATGGAAGAGCTAACTAGACTAACTTGCTCTGGATGGTTTGAGTTAATTTCCTGGGAGCATCACAGAAGAAACTGCGATGAAGCCTATACAATGAAGATTCCACCGTTTAGTGCAGGAGCATCTCAGATCTGTGAAAAGGCAGGAGATGTAGCTCACAGCCTGAAGCTGCACGCTGTCAATGCAGAGTGATGTGTAATCTGCAAGAATCCCACAGCTGCTGTGTCCTTCTATCCCCATCACGTTATGCCTGCCGTAAGCAGACTGATCTGACGGTTTACTCTTAATTCACACCCCTGCCAAGAAAATTCCTCAGTATTTTTGGGCACAAAGTACGTGCATGCCTCTGAATCCAGTCATTTGTTGCTCAGACACCTTCACTCACTCAGGCTTTTCATCCTGTTATTTACTGGTGTTTTTCTGTGTATTTTGGCTGCAGGACTCCGACTCACCGAGACACTCCACTGCGTCAAACAGCTCCAACCTCAGCAGCCCTCCCAGCCCTGTTTCTCCTCACAAGACCAAGAGCCTCTCCCTGGAGAGCTCTGACCACGTGAGTTGGGACTCATGAACTGCTTCAGCATTCAGATTTGACACTACAGCAGCTTGCTGTCCCCTTCACTTGCTCCAGTTCATACCTTCACCATCCTAACCCTCCTCATTCCCCACCCGAAAGTCAACTGGGAGTCGGGTAGAGAGGAAGGTAGAAGCTGGTTGTCTGCAGCGCTGCCTCACCCTCCCTTCCCCAGATTTGACAGCAGCGAATGAGCAAAGCTAGGGTGTTGGTAAATATCAGATGCTGTAGATTTGTATTAGTATTGGTTTCATCTTTTGCGATTACAGCTGCTTTCATTTTCAAAGACACATATTTATGCTACCCCACAATTCCCTCAAAAGTAACTTAAATAGACCAGACCAGTATCGGCAAGAGAAAATGTAGAGGGATTTTTTTTCATACAATAGCTCATTGTACTGTACAGAAGCAGCACAGAGACCCCTTCCCCTGCATGGGGAATGATCGGTATGTCAGAGGCACATAAAAGCTTTCAGCCACCACGTTTGAATGTCAATCTGATTGTTGCCAGCAAATCCTTATTGATTAAGATGATGCATATTTTACTACAGTACAGAGTTTAAATAAATACACAGATGTTAGAGTAAAATATGTATGTATATATTAAAAAAGAAAAAAAAAAAGAAAAAAAAAAGCATTGTGTATGCAGCAGAAGATGGATGCTTATTTAAGAGAGCCTTTAATTTAAGATTTGTGTTGTCCCTGTTTTCATGCTCAGTAATATACAGACTTGGAGGCCTGGCCTAAAACCTTTCACAGGACAGATATTCCCTTTGCATATCATTCGCTGCACTGCCGGGAGAAGCCCCTGCAGTACTTTCCCAACGTTTCTTTATTTCTGGCAGTAGCATGTGAGGCTATAATTCCTAAGTTCATGTGAATCCCCATCCTTTGCAAAAATGACAATGGTTGGAAAGTGAACCCCCGCCCTGACACCTGAGGGCGCCCATCAGCCAGCTGGCCGTGCTGGGTACTGGTGTGTGGCTGTGCAGCTGAGAAACCTGCAGTAGAGGTCCTTACGGCAGCAAGGGAGCTCAGTGCCACAGGATTCAGCAGGAAAACTGTTTCCCTGGGTCAGACTTTGACCGGGTTTCACTAGGAAGGGAGCAGTCTTCCACATCTCTTTCATCATCCCTTAACAGAAACCTGTTACTGTTGTTACCAAATACTAGTTTATAATACACATCAGCCAAATGAGTGCTCTTACTCTGAAGCTAGCTACTGCTGGCTGTGCTGTCACTGTAGCAATGACAAACCTTGAAGAATGACCTCACACTGTTCACACTGTGGCCGTCACAGATGTCTGGTCACCCACAACTGCCGTGCGGGTAAGGTTGGTTTTCCTCTCCCTCCCCACCCGTGCCGTGGGTCTGTGCAATTCGCAGTTGTTTCTGTGTATGTGCTCACCTGCTGTTTGGTTCCAGTCGCAGGCCAGAAAGGCAGAAAGTATTGCAGTGGATGACAGAGCCCACTGAGGTTGCAAAAATAAGTAAAAAGCTGAAGCTGGTCGTGCAGTCACCGGAATAAAGTGAGAGACTGACATACAAAGGGATGGTAAGAGGAAGATCTCTCTCTCTTTAGATAGCAAGGCAGATGCATTTTTCATTTAGGAGTGTTCAGATGAGCCTCTTTAATCAGTAGTATTGTTGCTGGCATTATACTATGACCATACTCAAACATGTAAGGGCTTTTTGTATTTAGAATACTGTTTTTTTTGTGGGTTTCAGAAACTTGCTATGGCTCTTAAACCATTCCATATTCTTGCAGTTAGCAGTAATATTGTGTTTCACCCGCTTAGAAATGCTTGGAGTTTTCCAGTTTCTGTCTTCTGTAATGGAAGTTATAGGTAAGTTCAGACTGTGTACAGCCATTTCCAGGTATGAGCTAAGTGTGGAACAGGGGATGAGATGCAGAGATCATCACCTGTACCATTTTATTGTGCTGGGTCTCCTCAGTAAGATTTCTCTTTGACCCTGTATCACAGCTTGTCCAAGTTTAAGCTCATTCAGTGTTACATTAGGACAGGAATTCAACATTTTGTTTTAATAACCATCATTTCAGAACCTGTCTCTCTCCAGTTTGGGTGTTTTGGAGTAGCAAAATGGTAACGGTGGTTTGTTTTCACTTCAAAGCTACTACTGTTGCAAGCCCAGCATTTAATACTAAAGGCCTTAGCCAGCAGCTTAGCACTTACTTACAGTTCCTCCTGGAAGAGGTTTTCATCTTTGTGAGGGCCAGAGAGGCAGGGCGTTATTGGCATCACTAGAACTCCACATCAGCTTCTTTTTACAGGCTGCCTATTGCTTCCAGTATAGCCACTGCTTTTCCCCACAGTCCCCTCCTTTTGGTGAAGTATGTCCACACACTTCTCAAAGACTTTGCGGACTAGTTTTGTATTTACTGTATGTTGTATTTAAACATTAATCTTATTTTGATATCGAGAGAAGGCATTTAAACAATAGTCAAGTAAGGTAGAGCCGCCTGTGCGACACGTCCCCCAAGAGAGCGTTGTCTTTGTGGGCGTTTTTATAGCTTAGTTAATGCTCTGTCTGAAAATGGAACCCACAGAGCCACGACACAGCAAACAGTATGACCGACTGCGCCCGTTTACTGTGTCCTGGTGCCTGCAATCTATTGCTACCCCAACCCACCACAAACGGGTGTTTTCAGGCAGAGCAGAGGGCAGCTGTGTGACACGATGCTCTGCAGGGGAAGAGTTCCACAGGACTACACTGTTTGTGCACCACAGTTTCTAAGCCTGGGCATTTTCCTTTAGGATTACTATATTTAATCAGTAGGTCGGTACTGTGCATCTTGTTACGCATCTGTTAAAAAGAGAAACAGCAACTGTTCTCTCAGTTGAAAAGCAAATGACCACAGCACTTATTGGTAAAGAGAAACGTCGTCCTGGGACTTGAATCGTTTTTATGTATTTGGGGACCATTTGATTATACATTCGATTTTAAACCATGCTCATCTTTTTTGTTGGCATCGAACACTGAGAACAAAAGCATTCTGTAGCTGAGCTTTACGCGTTGGGCTGGGGCAAGCAGCTCGGTCATTTGAACTGTAGGACTTTTGACTGGTATCTCAATGACAGTTGTCTCTTAAGGTTTGATGTCTGCTGCTTTGCACTGTAGCATTGTTTCACCTCCACAGTTTGAGGGCTGCAACTTGTCTGGGGAGCTTGAAACCTCCCCTTCACTCTGTGACTGTAGCATATGTTCTGTGTACACAGTTACGTGTCTAGCTGATTTTTTCCTTTTGGCTGAGACTGAAGGTATCTTGCGTTTATGACACTACTTAAACATATGGGCTGTTGGGGTTTTTTTTGCTTTTTATTGTTAATTTTGGTGGCAGCAAAGGATGTGAAGATTCAGGCAGCTACTAAGGATTCCAGGTTAGGGAATATGAAGGTTTGGTCAGTAGGTTTCCCCTGCACATGCATGGACACAGATGTGTGCGTTCCTTCCACATTTCCTGCACCCCAAAGCAGGGTTGGAGTACACTCTGCTCTGTTCTATCTGACCCGTAGAAAACAGCTGGTTGCTCCAGAAGCCCATGCCTGTTGCTGTGGAAGTGGCTGCTTTTCCTCTCCGTTCGCTGCTGCAGCTTGGTAGGAATGCACGTTTTGCTCATTTCAGCGAGTTTCATAACTTGCTGTTCCTGATTTGGTTCTGATAAGCTGAACAGCCAACTGTGTTAGTCTCAGGTATGCAGCAGAGGGAAGTAAAGGGTCTTACCCTAACAAAGAAGTCCCCAGAGCATTGTGTTCATGTGGAAGTAGCCGTTCATGGAGCCTTTCAAAAATAAAACTCTTGGACAGTTTGCAGAGAAACAGACAGTAACCAGCAGGACGCTGAATGACAGAACAAACAGGCTCTTGGGTAGAAGTAGTTTCTCATTCCGTTTTGTGCACATCATTTAGTTTTACATGAATGCATAAAAGGTCAAATCTTTATCACAGCGCAACTACCCCTACCTCATTAGCCTGGGAATCAAAGTGGCACATGTAGCTTCTGCCGTGGGTTTTTGGATTTCTTCTTTTTCACGCAGGAGTCAAAGGAAACGGGACGGGTTTCTGCACTAGCACCAAAGCACGCAGAAGGGCACAGGTGCGTTCAGGCTGCATTTGGCAGGTGCCCTCAGAAGCAGGCCTACGGACTTTCCGTGCTAAATTCCAAGTTCCACTTTGTCTTTCTTTCCAGCCGCAATTTTGTATAACCCCTGTTCTCACTTTGCGTTTAAGAAAGTCTCATCCACAGGGAAGAAATCCACAAACAAACCAGTGTTGGTAATTCAGAGCAATTATACCTGCCTTTTTACGTATGACAGTTTCATATCATTTATTTTTAAAATATGGGATTTTTTAGGTTTTTCATTGTAATATTATTGTACAGTTTTGCATGGCATAGATGTAATCACTTTTTTGTTTTAGATTATAAAAGCTGACAAGTGTGCGTGTGGGGGAAAGATTCTGCTTTTTGCCTCTTCTCACTATTTTGTTTAATGCCCTCAATGTTGTAGGGGACATTGTAAGAGATTCTCTGCTACAGAACAATGATGTAGATTCTTTTGCACAGAAATATTTAAGGTGGAAAAGTCAACAATGTAAAAATGACTCACCACCAATATTTTATGTTGGTAACACTTAATATTAACCTACTTTGATGTACTGCAATAAAACAGGGAACTGTTAGAAATGCAGATGTTTTGTCTTTTTTTTCCCCCTTTCTCCTACCTCTGCCTAAGCTTTGAGGAGGTGATGCAGTTGTGCTTTTGAAAGTATAATGGGCGTATTCAATGCGTCTGCACAAGGACATGGGGAAGAAAAATAGCGGGTGTACAATTCTATTTGGCTTATCGCCTTTCAGAATAACTTACCCAAACCCTTATGCTTTTTGCTGTAGCTCGGGGGAACACTGTCCATTCCTTGCGCTGTGACCTGTGCAGTCACCTTTGGTTCCACATTGCATGGCAGCAGGCTTTCTGCTGTCGAGGGATTAGAGCATTAGAGAAGTAGAAAGCGAGCTGCGTGTTTGGGGCCCTGTTCATCTCCCCAGCACTCATTTTCTGTTTTGATGCAATATACAGGTTGTGTAAAAAAAAAAATCTGTACATAACTGCTACCACGCAGCTTCACAGAAGCAAATTTAACCTCTGGTTTGCTCTGTGGAAAGCAAATTCACTAGCGGTGCAGGGCAAGCAGCAGTGATATGATGGTCTTGCTCCTTGAAAAATGTCACGACTCCTTCGACTAAGAGCCAGAGCACAGCCTTTCTTGCTCTGTTATACTCGGAAGCAACTCCTCATGTCACAAAACACAAATTATTGAGGCTTCTGGAACAGGCACAAAAGGCCAGGAGAAGTAGGGCCTGAGCTCTCCTAATAAGGGAACAGCTCACCTTCCGCTACTCCTTATCCTTAAGGCAAATGCAAAACAGCTCCATTGTTCATTCTTTAACAAACAGCCTCTCTCTAGGGAAGGGAATTGTTTGCTGAGAATTAAACACTCCTGCCCCAGCATCGCATCCAGAGCTGTGATCACACAAACACTGCAGCAAATCTCACCCAGCTGTGCCCTCTGGAAAAATTGAACAGTAATGCAGCTGTGTGGGTTTTGTACTTTCTGTCTCCCTCACAAGTCGTCTAAGCATTCCAGCTGTCAGGGGCAGAAGCTTTGCTCTGAAGTGTACCTAGTCCAAGGCACACAACAGTTTTTTGTACTTTGCTTCTTAAGCTCTAATGTAAGCGTTAATATCTCAAACAATTCCACCATTTTTACAGCTGCAAGGCGCAGATCCAAAGGAGACTACTAACTACATCATGTAGATCAGAACCCAAAGCACCAAGGAAAGCTACTCCGCTAAAGTTAAGCAGCTTTATGCCTAGCAATTATTTCACTGAATAGCAGAGTTCATACTTCTCAAAGGATTAGGACTAAACTGAGGAGGACTTTTAGTACTGGATCTTTCTGAAACAAAGTCTTAAATGAAGCAGATCCGTGTTCATGGCCGTGGAAGAAAGGTAACACCATAACCTGTTCCCCTATTTATTTCTCAGCCTCCTGAAAGAGGCTGTTTATTCACTTACCTATTCTTCACCCCTGGAAGTGTCAGCAGTCAGGATTTCTCACAGTGTACCAAAGTCTAAGATCAGATCATACAAACATCTGCATTCGTGGGCTGCGTTAACTCAGTAGGATCAGCGGAGTCTGCTGCTGAGGACACCTGCCTTTCTAGCACCAGGTAAGCATCAACCCTGACTGCCACTTCCTTCACAAGTGGGAGAAGGGCAGAAAGACCCATGTCCAGAATACTTGTAACAGGGTAACAAAGTCTATTGCTAGGGATTGTTGTTGGGCAGGCAGGTGTTCAAGGCTGGCATCGTTCTGGCTCCCGGTAACCTTATCAGCACCACTGTTAGCGTGTGACAGAGCTGCAGTGGAAAGATGAAGGAATAAACAGGCCACAGATGGTTTTTGCAATGGTCACAGCAAATCATGGAACCAAAAAACACAACAGGAAGACACCCAGAAGTTTCCCCCTTCTCCTCTGCTGTTTATCCCACGGAACAGCACCTGGGTCAATTGGGTATTCATTACCCCAACAGAAGACAGAAAAACTGCAGGCCCACCGCACAAGCACTTGTTTATTGAAATCAGAACTCGTACAGGTACAGGGCTTTGTACAAAAATCTAAGAAATTTTGCTAGCTTGACTCCAATAGTTGAAAATTGTGCGTCTGGTTTTAAACGTGACGTATCAGCAAAAGCTTGAAATCTTCACGAGAGACAGGAAGTGTTTGGCTGCCTTGCCATAAGCTTTGCATTACCAGAAAACAGTCACAAAGACAGACTCACTTGTTAGTTAAGAGTCCAGCAAGCAATCAGTGTCAGAAATGGAACTTATCTAACTCAATATCAGGAAAGATGATACCTACCAGACAGTGAAGAAACCCACTGTCTGTGTTGAGATATAGTACTGTTGGTTAAGTATTTGTCTCCCAGAACCAAGGATTGTGAGTGAGTGAGTGTGTGTGTGTGTGTGTGTGTGTGTGTGTGTGTATAAAAGATCTTGGTACACAATTCTCAGATTTCTTTATAAAGGTTTCCTATGTTTGCTTTGCAAGCCAAAGAGGAGCAGAAAGCTTAAAACCTCATCCTATGCACACACACACACACACACACACCTTGTATTAAATCAGTGTCAGTAAAATCCAGGAGGGTTCTTGGATTGCCACCACTTGACTTACAAAACCAGGGCAAAAGGCGGGGGGCACCTCATGGCAGGGGTACACCTTGGTATTTCATTCTATAATGAAAACTACTCAAATTCCACTTTAGCAAGAAAAAGTGAAGGGTGTTGTGTTTTTTTAAAAAAAAAAAAAACGAGGGGGTTTTTTGGAGAATTACCACCGGGTTTCAGTACTGAATTCCACGCTTGCTCTCCTTCACCTACCCATTATAAAACCCAATCACTATGCAGCCACCATCACAACGTTAAAAGTGTATTCAAGGTAGTTGGCTGGTGCCTTGAAACAGTACAGAAGCACTGGAGCTATTTTTCTGCAAGCTACAGACTGTACTGGCAGTCTTAGTGTAGGACAGACAGAACATGAAAGAACAAACTTTGTCCTCGTGAAACGCACGCTTGGCTTGCAGGGCACAGGCTGCTGCATCTCAAGAGGATGGAGAGCTACAACGCAACACATGGGAGGCTAGAACGCTCTTTGCAAGGCGCAAACTGTGCCCTCAGAACAAGGTACATCAGTTCGTTCTTACTAATCCTCTGGCTTCTTGCCCCTGTTGCTCCAATATTTGCTGTATGCCTCTTCGAACATGTTTTTGCAAGGAATTTTGGCCTTCAGTTTGGTGCAGATAAGGAAAGAACCCCCCATCTTCCGATGAAGAGAGTAGGTCTCTTCTGGTGGAGGAACAAGCCGATGCTTCAGCATGACTGGAATTAAACCATGGATCTTTTCAGTGGTACTTTGGTTGCCAAAATCAAAAGGTTCTTCAGATGCAAAAGCCTCTCCCAGGATGAGGACAGCATTTAAGTGGGCATCTTCCATTTCCTGCACAAAAGAAAGAGGCACAAATAACATCACCAAATATCTTAAAGAGCAGGGAAGAAAAGAAGAAATGTTAGCACTATCAACAGCAGCTTAGAGAAATACCTAGCTATACCCACAGTGAAGACAGACCAGTCAACAGCTGTTTATTGCAGCTTCAAGCAGCTGCCTGCTCAGCCATGAGACTGCAGCAGCATCACTACCTGCAAGGTCTTGCTGGGGGACAAAGAGAAGAGGGAACTGGGGACATCCTTGTGGCTCTTACTGCCATAAGAAATGGGACAACAAAAGCTGAAACACTTCTTACCCTCCTCCCTCAGCCCTGCAACAGGGCTTTCACACTGCCATCAAGAAATGTACAAGTTAAAGACCCGTGTTCTTCAAACCTTGCACTGCCCACCACTAAAAGCAGATGCTTCACCTCCATACCTTGACTTCATAGCCAGTGAGGAATTTCATTTCAATGGACTTCTTCAGTACTCTCTCTCTGTCCATGTCAGCAGCTGCCTTGATTACCTGAGTAGGAACATCACATTCAGGAGATCTGGATGATAGCTGGCATGTTTTCAGACTAGTCTCTGAAAAGTCTCACTTTCTTGTCTCTATTCCCCTTTAGGGGTCTGCACATTGACCAGCCTAAGAGCTAGTGAAAAAAAGATAGAGCTAGCGGCTCTGCAAAGCTTTCTCCTGTAACTGTATACAGGCCAGAGAACATAAAAGACATGCAGGACCAGTCACTTCATCACTGCAAAAATACAACAGAACTAACTGTGGGAAGCTTTAGGTGAGGTCTGCTGGCCCCTGCAGCTCAATTTAGCAAATGCAGGAAAAAGTGATCAAGAAGGAGGTGCATATGACTGCAGAATTCACAAGTCTGTGTCAGGAAAAGACAGTGAACAGAACGGGCAAATCCTGCACACCCTCATATATAAAAAAAAATAAAAATCAATGAATTCCAAGTGAGCAGATGAGAAGAGAGCATGCCCTTCCAGACACGCTGTGCTGCCTAACTCCCCTGCTAAGCAGCATTACAGTCCTCCGCATTTGTAATGTAGTTTAAACATCAGAACACAGGAAGCCAGAGGTTTGCAGCAGACATGCATAAGGCATGGGACGAAAGTAAGGGATAAAACCGGAACAGAGATTTCATCTCTATCCCTGCTTCCCTCCACAGCTGAAAGCAGATTCAAACACAAAGTGATACAGCTAAGAGAAATGAATTTTGAAAATACTCCTAAGAACCCCAGTGCAGCATCCCGAGACACACTGCAAGTTCCTACCTCGATGTAAACATCGGTGAACTTCTCATCAAACCCTCGTGTTGCTCCAAAGTCCAGCAGAGCCACCTGGAAATGGACAAACCTTTTTGTATTACAGCATCAACCACTTAAGGAAAGCCTGTCATCAGAAGACACCCAACACATTCAGGAACTCATAAAGCTTTGGGAGTGGGGAACAGTCAAGAAAGGGTGAAAAGCAGCTCTTGTACAGGCAGAAGAGGTGCTGCCTGAGCTTACCTTGTGCAGCTGTGGGTCATAGAAGAAGTTGGACCAGTTCGGGTCAGTCTGCATGTACCTGAACTCAAACAGCTCCCGCAGGCACAGGACCAGAATGTTGTGACAGATCTTGAAAATCAGACAGAGTAAGAAAAAGTCAGCAGGGTGGAAGGCCTACCTCACACATGCAATTTACAGCACATGTTATTAGCACACGAGGAACACATCTCCACACCGGCAGTGGTGTGCTTCACAGTGCAAAACTCCTGAATTTGCTGAGGCTGCCTCTCAGAACTCTCTTCACTGTGCAAGAATGGGTGCAGCAGCAGAGGTGAGGAACACCAGCAAGGCATTACAGCCTACCCTGTAATGAAAAGCCCTGCAGAGCATGGCCAAAGTGAAGCCAGCGTGACTCACAGGACGCAAGATGCCCTGTTCCACAGCATTTTGAGTTAAAGGTACAAAAGGACCTAAAAGAGAAGAACCTCTTCCTTTAAAGCCGCTTACCAATATACAGAGCTAGGTCCAAACCATTAAGGGAGAAGCAGCAAGCATACAGCTTGGGCCTGGCAGGCAATCGGGGGTGGCAAGAACAGTAGTCTCTAGAAAGCCCACAACTATATGACATACAGCAAAGCTGCTCTGTGAGGATTTTTAAGCTACCGCCTAGGAACTGCCAGCCTCATTCTGCCTGTCTTCCAGTGAAGCACTGCTTTCAAAACAGAGGAGAGCAGCAAATGCAAGCCAGGCCCTGCTACACAATGCTGCCGTTTGGGTCAGAAGGCTACACCAATCACTTCAGCTCATTGCTTAAAGGAAAAAAGCTGCACCACTGCAGGTCATAACCTGCTAACCTGTTAAAAGTAGCCCTGATGATATAGCAGCCCATTCAAGAGGACGGGCAGCTCAGGGATCACAGGCAACCAGCTCTGGCATTACATCAAGCCCAGCATGGTGCCGAGATCTGCACTTTTCCCCAGTGACCTGCTAACAGCGGGCAACTCACACCAAGGCAAAAAAAAAAATTACCCATATCCAAATACCAGGATGGTTATTTCTGCTACTAGAGCAGCTGCTTCTCCTACAACAGCACTCCAGTCCCTTGCTATATTCAGCACCAATTCCTGGCCACCACCACATCCCTGCTCCTTTTTACTGCGAGGTAATCTTCCAGCAGACCTCAGCCCCAGAGGTGATACCCAGCCATTTGGGTGTGGGGGAGGCAGAGATACTTCTGCACTCTTGCCCAAGGAAACAGCTGAAAAACAAAACCTTTCTTCCCGCAGTTGACAATTCCTCCCAGGCTTAGGGTCATCTGAGAGAAACGGAGCAGCTAGAAGTTACTCAGACTACCTTCCCTTCACTCACCCTTGCTGCTTACCCTCTTCAAGCTGCTCCCTGTGCATGACTGCCAGTGCCTGTAAGGCTTAAACTTCAATTCTAGGGAGAATTCAGCATTGCTCCCAAATTCACTGCACTGAAAACTTTTGAGAGAATCCAGGCAATCGCTGACTCCAGCCCTGCATTACACTTCTCCAGGTTTGCCCTCCCACAAACCCTCAGACTCGCACTCAGCAGGGAGGCCCAAGCATGCTTCTTCTGAGCTAAGTGAAAAGAGACCACCCAACAGTACCTCATTTCGGATCTCCTGGCTCAGCCCTACAGCTTGATCCAAGGGGAAGCCAGACACCAGCTCTGTGGTCAGGACATGTTTGCTGCACAGCTCATCCACTACTCTTGGAACGTAAAAGAAGGGGTGGTCTTTCAGCAGCTCCCTAGGACATGAAGAAAGAAAAGATTAGGAGTGCCACGAGCACACAAATCCCTCTGCAACACCTCACACAATACACAGCCCCTTCATGCAACCTAAGGCAGCACTGCTGCACACTCCTCACACCCTGGCTGCAGCTGCCAGGGGATGTTTTGCTCAGCAGTTACAGTAGGGATCAAGTCACCAGGAGCCATGCCACCGAGTTACAGCTGCTGATGACTCCTGAGGTCACATCATCTGCTGAAGCAGCAGCATTAGGACAATGAGGGCACTGGGCTCCTTTGCTCAACCTACTCCACTTCAGGGCAAGACTACATTCACAGAAGAAACTGTGAGAGAGAAAGAGGGCAAGCCATACTACAGGAACAGTTCTGCAGGGGGCAAAGCCTGCCTCCAGCAGCACTCCCAGGTCCAGGCTTAGTGTAAAAGCAATCTGTATGCCAGCACTGTAGTAAGAAAAGGGAGCAGCCAGTGTTGGTGGCAATAATTGCTGTGCGAAGGCTGAACTGAAAATGTTCCTAGACGAAAGAGAAGCTTACCACAGCTAAAACAGCAGCCTGGCCTCAAGAGTTACTACAGTACCTTGATGCTGAAAGAGAGGACAGCAGCTGCCTGCTGCATCCCCTAGCTCCAAAATTCAGCAACAGTTCAGCTAAATGAAAACATACCTAGCTAAGAAGAGGCGGTAACACCAGGGGGTCACGAGCACAGACTATTCCCTTGCATTCCCACCCAGGGCATGCAATTCACCTCCCACCCATCCCTAAAGTTAAAGCATCTCTCTGCATTTCACATGCACACGCAGAGAAAGGTTGAAGGCACTGATGTGAACATACTGGAATTTCTTCGCGCAGGCAGCTTCTCTTTGGTAGTCGCACTCCAGGGCCAGCTCTCTGCTCAAGACTTCAATCAAGTGCTCAGGGAACAAACCTTAAAAGCCAAACAGCAGAAAACAGAGAAAGCTTAGAGGGAAGGAAATAAAAAGAGCTCCTCAGATAAAGCTTGCCAGAGCTGCAGCTGAGGAACAGCCTGCTACCCAACCTGCTCTGGGCTGAAGAGTGGAAGAAGCCCCGGAGTCCAATATGCATTTTCAAGCTGATACAAGTTCAGCATGTAATCCCAGCTGCTGCATAGCAGTGTATATTCACACTGCTTGTACAGCCAGACCCACCTCCCCCACTCTCCCAGCCCTTAACCCAAGCTGCTTGTTCCTGCTGTTGTGCTCAGGGCTGCTCTGGTGTGGTGCTGACATGGCTCTGCAGTGAGACACGCCAAGAAGCAGAAGCACCCAAAAACCAGCCTTGGCAAATGGAAGAAAAACAAACAATCACAAAAACAAAACAAAAAACCCTCCAGACCATGTCTGCCTGCAACTAGGAGCACTGCATAAAACCGGCCACATGACTGTGTGTGAGCTGCAGCAGCAGCACATGGCCAAGGCCTGAACTGCCAAATCTGGATCTTCCCAGTCTTGGAGCTGGAAAAACCATCTGTGCATTGGGCCAGACACAGCTGGAACTGCAGCTTCTGCACCATAGAGGAACAGTCACTTTGTCAGCACGCAGCCTGGTTTAAGGGCAACATTTGTACAGTCCTGCTGAGATTTACAGCTGCTGCACATGGGTGTTGGGGGGAGAAACATAAAAAGCAGTAAATCCTGCATTCACTCCTGAAAAATGGATGTACTCAAGTGCTGGGACTCCGAGGTACGCCCAGTCCAGCAGTTACACCTCTCCACAACTCTGGCATGAGCAGAGAATGACAGGCAGAGGGCTACAGGAAACACAGGGAAGAATGAGTTCTGCCAGCCTTGCCAGAAAATAACAGGAACAAAGCGTGACTACATTGTGTCAACACTGCCACACTTCAAGCCTAGAAAGCCATCAAAAGTGAGTATACCCAGCCAAGAGTACCAGTGGGTCCTTGACTATAAAAGAACACACAGACAAAAGCACATTACTTTGCTGTGTGCATCCATGTATGTGCGTGCATGAACATGACAAAAAAAAACAAACAGGTGAACTTCCCTTCCCACTGAGCAAACACTGGAGCAGGCACATGCTCAACAAATGCAGTGACAGCTCTGTATTAGGAAAGGGAAGTGGAGTGTAGCTCCCCAAATTGGCCCTGCATCCACAGCCACTACATTCTGCTTTCTGTAAGAAATCACCTCCAAGGGAGACTGAGGAGTTTTAAATTCTTCCCACTGCTCCCTCTCTCACCCTCTGTTTTTCACCCAGAAGGTGGTGACATACTGGAACAGGTTGCCCATGGAGGCTGTGGATGCCCCATCCCTGGAGGCATTCAAGGCCATGGATGTGGCTCTGGGCAGCCTGGTCTGGCAGATGGCAACCCTGCACACAGCAGGGGGGGTTGAAACCAGATGATCTTTGTGGTCCTTTTCAACCCAGGCCATTCTATGATTCTCTCCAGTGCATGGAGAGAAGAAGGTAAGATGCAGTTTGAAAGGTGTTGGCAGATCTCAGCATGTATCAGAGGGACAAAACTTGGTCTTTTTACCTTCAGGAAGAATATTGCTCATGCTCAGGACAGTCATCAGGTTATTAACGTCGCTGTTGATGCTCTGGGCAACTCCAGGGTACTGCAGAACAGAATTGGAAAGGACAGTGTTGAAACTAGATAAACTCAGGGAACCTAGTTGTACAGGGTAAGATAAAATTGACTCCCAGCTCAACATGAACTGAGTTTCTATACAGCCATCTACAGCCTACAAATATACCAGGGCATATTCCTTTACAAGCTTGTTTAGAGCCCCAGCATCTAAAATGGGCCACAGAGAGCCCAGGTGAGATTTACCCCTGGCAAACAGGACAACCTCTCAGTTCCTCTGACATGGAATCTTTAACATGTGAAAGAAATCCTGAGTCATGAAACCCGGCAACACACAAATCCCTTAGACACACACATCCCAGTGGCAGCAGTCAGCCATTTCCCTAACACAGCTGAAAGCACTGATTGCACCAGAGTGTTTCACGCATAGCAGCACAGCAAACAATGAGACCTCAGCCCAGTTCTGGCACAGGTTCCTCCTCCTGTTCTTTTTCACCTAGTCTGTAAAGATGCGAGACAGCCTATACCGCTGTGAAGCAGAATGCACACTGGTGCCACTTTCCATTGCTACTGCCTTGGTCTAACTTCAGAAATCACTTTGGACACAACTAGTTTGAGAAGAAGCATGTGCTGCTTCTCAAGGCCTGTGCGCATCCCAGAGACAGGGCTGACCCATGGGGCAGGTAGAACCCTTGCACACAGCATTAGCAGGTACGATCAGTCCCTCACCACCATTAGCCCCACACTGCAGGGATGTGTGAGAGGTCATCTAGGCTCAGAGAGTGGCCCAAGCTAATTCCACTAGAATTAGGGTACGACATCACTGGATCCAAGTTTCATTTGTATGAAAATGTTTATTTAGCAGTGAACACATTTACGCAACTCCTCTGCCATTCTGTGGAGCACAACCAAGAGAAGAGGCTCATCTGTAAAGCTCACCTGAATTTTCATAGCAACTTCTTTTCCATTTTTTAAGCGTGCCAGGTGAACCTGACCAATTGAAGCAGCAGCAAAAGGGCGTTCTTCAAAGGATTCCAGTTTGTCTCTCCAGTTGGGTCCAAGGTCATTGTTCAGCGTTTTCTACAAATGAAAGGAAACCATTAGGAGACAAAAGGCAAGGATTTAAGATTTTCTTCGTTTGAAATCATGTTTGTCTAAAGTTACTTGCACTGAGTACCTACACTCTGCTTTCTAGATTGCCCTCCCTCCCCTCCCAGTGAACAAACAATTGCATGGAGTGGTCCAACCAGCAGTGGTTCCCCTTCACTACACAGATTCTGAGCAGATCTGTGTGAGGCTGTGTTACTGTGGCTGAAAGAGCAGGTATCCTGAGCACAAACAACACAGTCTTAGGAATAAAAGTGGCCTTCTGATTCGGGTCACTTGTTATCATCCAGAAAATGAGCAAGGCATTCCTTCTCTTTCATCATGGCAAGCTGATCAGAAGCAATCCAGGCATGCAAGACAGACTCTCTTTAAAGGCAATATTGAAAATTAAACACCACAACCTGCATTAACAGCCTTTTTGTTACGCTGCCAGACTGCCATGCTTAGGTGCTGGCTCTGCTCGGTGTCTATCAGAAGGAAAGTAGTACTGGTGACTGCTTGTGCATTTTCTTCACATCTTAATTATCCAAGGGAGGGAGAGAGAAAGAGAACATACACAAAAGGAAAGCAAACAGCTTGCTTCATTCTAACTCTTCTTGAAACTGGGTTAGGTATAAAATACTTGTCAGCCTCCCCTACCAGGGTATGTAACAGCTGACATTGATTCTGATACTGCCCCTCCTACCCACAGTTAAGTAGGAAGGAACAGGAATATTCCTCACCATCATCTGCTTTATTGGCATGAAGTCGGCACTCTGACGTACGCGCTCAAAAATCCTCTGGAGGTGTGGATTGATGAAGGCATCATCTGCCAAGGGGGAAAGCAAACAGCAGTCAGCACAGGCACTGCGGTCTGCAGTTGTTCTTCAGCACACAAAGTAACAGGCGTCTGCACTCCATCAAGTCAGCTTCTTCTGTCCCCAAGCACACCTCAGTGATGGTTATCAAAGTAATTCTAGTTCAGAAATACCATGCCCAGAAGTGAACCCTCAGGCAGACTTCCTGAAGCACCGCACCTTTGGAAATGAGCCGAACAGAACTCCTGTGCGCACGCAGCAAGAGGAAAGAAACTACTCGTTCCTTCTCACTCCCATCAAAAACTGCATATTACCTGAAATTCTCCTACGCTTGTCTCCTGCTGCAGCTAGACGAAGTGTCTGCACCCTCTCCAAGTTAATAGTGGAAACACAAGGTGTGAATACACCAGAAAACACGTTAAGAAACCTCTTATACTTTGGAATCAAGCATTTGTTGTCATGACGGTCACTGTCTCTGCTGGGAGAAGTCAGAGATCCCATATGTCCAGTAGCAGCACCACCAAGAGCAACGGGCAGCTCTGCACAGCACGGAGCCTTTTGCTACAATGACAGGTTGCACAACCCCAGAAGAGCAAAGTGCTCTGCCCAAGCCTGTTATCTGCCAGCTGTACGGCATTCAGACAGGATGCCGTGTCATGGACACAGATTACAGAAGAAACCCTCTGGAGAGTCATCCCAATGACCCCGTGTTCACAGTGAGGTTTAATCCAATTCACTCCAAGGGGCAGCAGTTTCACTAGAAAGCTGTGCAATATTAGAACACCACTTACACAAGTGCTGGACTCAGAGTAACTACTGTTCAGCATCTGCTTTTTAAACAACTCAAATAAAAAGCAGCTACATTGACAGAAAAAACAACTGAAAGTGACTTGTTTTAAGTGTCAGAAGGAATTTAGCAACCACGTATTTTTACCCTCATAAGAAAGCATGGGAGAAGAGGGGCCTTGAAAGATTGGCCCTCACCCACAAGCAAAAGGCTTCTACAACAGAGAAAGCCACCAGCTCTGGCAAACATTTGGTTCCATTAAGACTTGTAGAAGAAAGATTTCCCTGCTGCTCTCCCAGCTCTGCAAACAAGCCCAGACTGCCAGCCTGATTTTTGAGAACCCGCATCTGTGTTTCTGATATTCATGGGAAAGTGCATCATTGATGCGCGTTTGCAAGTATACGTACAGATGTAAGTCTATTCCAGCAAACAAGATAAACAGCCACTTTAAGAGCACTGCCCACTGTCCTGAGAAGTGGAGTGGAAAGGAACTGGGGGGGGGTAAAAGGGAAGGGAGTAAAAACACGTAATGCAGAGAGCAACATCAAAAAGCAACAAAACAACTCCCCTTAAAGCTGACAAATCTCCAGTATCTCCTAGAGCACATGCACCTTAACAGAGTGGTTTTGGCATCCCTTCTGTGCATGACCTTCAGGAATGGGGGGGTCCCTAACAGAACTGCTGATTCCCAGAAGCAGACATCAAGGTTCTTAAGGTCACTGCTTTGAAACTTCTGGCTGGCTTAGCCTGCAGGTGCTCAGCTGAACCTGGACAAGGCAACAGTGCGCACCCACATTCAATTAGCACATAACTCTGTTAACAGAAGAAGCCATTTCAAATTCACTAGGTCACAGAGAAGCCCAAGAAGTGGCAGGAACTGTGCTAAAACTTCTTGTCCAAATAGCCGGCCCAAGAACAGAATACACTGTACTGCTTAAAGTGTTTTTCACCACAGCTGTATCACAGCAGGGCTCCTAGGGCCTGTGATCTCCCAAAGCAAAGCAGCACACCACACACTTGTCACAGGAGTCAGATGAGGGCCACACACAGTGCCACTGAGGCTGGTAAAGTCCTGTATGTTCTTGACACCTGAGTGAAGTCAATTGCTGTGTGTCCCAAACTCCTGCCGAAGCTCAGTAACATTAAGAGAAAGCAAGCAAGTGACAAAAATCCAGAGTATTTCTGTTCTTCAGAGCTGGTCTTTCACAGCTGCCCCCTATTCACTCACATCCCAGGCTAGTACCTCTACAACCAGGCTCTGGCCACATATCAGGTGCAACTCATAGAAGTGTCCTAAGAATTTTAAGATTTCAGTTGTGTGCCTGACTGAGCACAGATGTACAATAGCAGCACTGGAAAAGCAGTAGTCTGAGGCCTATACATTATTTATTTCAGAGTGGGATTAGGCTGAACTGAATTAAACGCACCACCACTGCTGTTCTCACATTAGAAGGCAACATGGCTAGTGTCTACATTCACTTTGCACTGACACATTTCAGGCAGCTCACAACATATCACAAGAAACTGACTGCCCCCACCAGGCAGCGCAGCTGATGAGGGTAGCTGAGGGCCTATTCCCCCACTTACCTTGGATGCTTAACATCTGCCCCAGCTTCAGTGCTGCTCCCCGGACCTTGCATAAGGTTCTCACAATTCTTTCCGCATTGGCCTCCGACAGGAATGGGCTGGAATCCATCACCGCTTTCTTTCCTGAGGGCAAGGAGACAAAGCTTATGGATGAAAATCACCCTCAACTCAGTAAGCTCACTCCTCTTGAGCCCGCACTCAAGAAAAGACTTGCCTTTCCTTGGAGAAAAACAAACTAGGACTAAAACCCAGCCTTCATTGCAACCCAGGGGCATGAATATATATGCGACATACTCCAGTTTGGGCATTGCTGGCTTGAGGGCCAACAGCAGCAAGACATAGCAGCACAGGCATCCATGGAGGCTATGAAAAGTGTCCAGCATGTTGGTGTTTGAATTGGCTGCACCAGATAGCTCAGTCAAACACACTACATAAAGGTCTCTCAAGTCCTATGGCATAGGCTGCTGTATAGCCATAGCTTCAGAAGGGCAGCAGGGGTGAGACACAGCAAGGGAGACCATCAAAAACCTTAACAGCACACTGGGATTGTCTGAGAACGTGCTCACAGGGTAGGAGCAGAACTCATACCAGCACCCAACCTCCCTTCCCATATCCAGTCATTCTTGCTTGAAACACATGCATTCATACACGAACACACACTGCTGTGCAGCTGTACTTCTAAAGCATGCACTAGGCATCAGTAGAAAGCAGACATAGCTTTCACATTTCTGAGTCCATAACTGCATTCTTCTTAATCAAACTGAAATCCACTGTCTCCTAATGCACAGGTATAACAAACTGTCCCAACACCATAACCCCAAAACATCGTGGTTGCATACAGCATCTTGAAAATGCAGCAGATTTTGTGGTAAGGTTATGAAGCCTGAAATCTAAGGAGGTAGTTCACACAGGAGAAGCCCAGCAGAAGCTCTCATATGGGACACCACATTCTTCTTTGACAATTGTCAGAGGAAATCAATTCCAAATATCTTTCCCTCCTACATCCTCAAATACGCGTACCATTTCTCACCATGTTCTTACAGGCGAGTTGCTACTGAGAAAAATACCTAATGTAGACAGAAGAACATCCCAGCAACTATACAGTTACTTGTTACAATGCAAACAACAGCTTATGCAGAACACAGTCCAAAATACACAGACTCAAAAGTGTACGTTCCTGTCCCCAAAAAAGGACTAAGATTGACTTATTTTTATTTATTTCTTTTTAAAGAGGAAAGGGAAGGAGGAGGGAAAGAGAGCGACTTGATTTTTTGATCCCTTTGGGTGAAGCAACACAGAACTCCTTCTCCAGTAGGACAGCTCTCCTCCAGCTCCCAGAGCAGGGACAGAAGGGGTGGGGGAGGGCATCCACCAACCACTTCTCTTGGAGCTGCTGCTCAGCGCCTGCTGACAGAGAGCCAAGCAGGAGGGAGGTCAGGCCTTACAGCCAGGCTGCGGAGACCAGAGCTGATATGTTGATCTTCAAGCTACTCTGTTTTCAACACTTCAGACGAAAGGGTACAAAGGATAGAACAGCTGAAGCCAACATATACGACAAGCGGAGCCTGAAAGGGCACAGCAGCTGCAATGGTACTGATGATCTCAGACAGATGGAAACTACTGGTGTGCTGTACAGTGATTACAGCAACAAGAGATCCTCTCCATGTCCAGCTAGCTCTCAAGAATGTATACAGAGAGAGCTCACACTGGCCGGGGGACAGGCAAAAAAAAAAAAAATAGTACTGGAATGCTTGAAGGCGTGTACTGAGTTCTGGCTCTCAACTGTCCCATAAGAAAAACTCTGGGTCCTTAGCAATGATGAGACAAACAGTCCCTCTCACAAGCTCCAGGCACGCAGCAGCTAAGGAAACTACTAAGTTAAAGCCATGCCTTCCTCCATAACGCCTGCACACACAAATACCCTGTTCTGGCAGTACAGCAGGACGAAAGAGTTAGTTAATGATTAAAGTCACTTCCAGAAGCCAATAAACCCTAACAAAGAGTTTTTATCAGAGAAGCAGCCCAACTGAGGCACTCTTCTCACTGAAATCAAGACTAGAGGGGCACTACCCGATCAACAACCTGTCCAAAAGCAGGTGATTAGCTGCTGCTTATTTACGCACATTGCTAAAAGTGGGCATGAACAAGTAGCTAACCTGAGAGTCAAAAGCAGTTTTATGTACACTTCAGTGAAGAAACAACACAGAAAACAGACAGTCTTCCACAGGTAGGTGGAAGACAATGGGTATGAAGTGCAACAGAGTTCATCAAATGTGTCAATTTTTATTAAGTTCTTCCCAGAGATAGCAAGCAACGTTTGATAGTAGAAACTATTTCCTTTCCACTTCAAGATCAGAATCCTTTTTTTCCCACTGGCAAAGGCTGCCCAGAGAAGCTCTGGATGCCCCATCTCTAGAAGTGTTCAAAGCCAGGTTGGATGGGGCCCTGAGTAGCCAACCACAACACAGGGGTTGCAACTAGATGATCTCTATGGTCCCTTCCACCCTAAGCCAATCTATAATTCTATGACTTGGCACATGTTTGTTTTTAGGACCATTTGCCATACAAACCTTGGAACAACAGAACAGTCCAGAACATAACCCAAGCACTTAAGACTAACAATTCAAGGAGACTGCATTTCTTCTTTCCTAAAGGAAACACACATGTTCAAACCTGGGCTGATGGTCAGCCCTTTGGGGCTCTGCCAGGCCGGCACGCTGCCTATCAGGACAGCCTAGTATACAGGTCACTAATAAGTTACTAATTTGACCTTGAATCCACAGCGCCTTTCTGCTAATAATGGCAATATTTAACTAGGCAGTGTTGCATTTTTATTCATGTTAATTTGTTCTGCTCTCCCCCGCCCAGCCCCTCTAACGCTATGCACTTACACACTGAATACAGTGACTGCCACCGCAGACACCAATGACTCAAGAGGGTATTTTAAAATCAGCCTAACAAGAAGATTCTCACTGGAAATAAAGCATGGCTATTTTTTTTTTTTTTACAGGTTTTTTTTGTTTGTTTGTTTTAAGAATATGATGAACCAAAGCAGTTATTAAAGCGCTCAAAGAGGGCAGCCATATGCCTCCAAGCCCTTAAAAAGGCTTTTCCTGCAATTCCACACAGAATTTGGTGGTGGAAATTATTTATGCTAGCATTGTTACTAGAGAACACACAGGAAAGCAGACATTTGCAGTCTCTCTGTTTGATAACAGCAGGGGCAAGACAACAGAAATACAACCCATGCTAGAAGGACCCGCCACTCAGGACTTTGGGGCTTGCAATTTTGTGTTTGCAGGATGAATGTTTCTACCCCCATTTCACAGGAGTGACATTTTCAGTTGTACTGACTGAGCAGCAGGAAAGGAAACCAAGAGAAGACTCCTTCCAGTCACTCCTGGATGCCACTGCAAGTGCGAAATTCTCAGGCATGCCTTTCATCATATGTGTGCCATGCTTGTTTGGTGTTCCAAGAAATTACTGTTAATATAGCACAGCAGTGGCAAGAGAAATGACATCTAATTAACTTCCAGAAAACAGGACAATATGTCATTCTCAGACAAGAGCCTTAGCATGACCTTATGGTGCTGGCAGCCAGAAAAATCTTTCAACCTGGGCACAACTGCCTCAAGCTGAAGTCCTCAGTGGAGTGCAGAGGTACTTTTTTGTTTGCCTGTTTACAGAAAGAAGAAATAAGAGGTAGAGGTACCTATGCAAGAGGTTTCATCCCACGATAGCAAAGGCTGGTATTGCCAGAAAGAGCGGTAAGAAAATGGGATCTTGGACTCAAATCTGCATACATGTCCTCTGCCATGCATTTCTGCAGGAGCAGAGCCCTCAGAGGGAGGTCTCACCCTGAATCGCAGAATGGCTTGGGTTGGAAGGGACCTCAGAGATCATCTATTTCCAACCACCCAGCTATGGGCAGGGCTGCCCCCCCACCAGCTCAAGCTGCCCAGGGCCCATCCAACCTCGCCTGGATCACCTCCAGCGATGGGGCACCACAGCTCTCTGGGCAACTGTGCCAGTGCTTCACCACTCTCTGAGTGAAGCATTTCTTCCTAACCTTTAACCTAAACTTCCCCTCTTTCAGTTTAAATCCATTCCCCCTTGTCCTGTCACTACCAAGCCTTGTAAAAAGTTGGTCCCCCTCCTGTTTGTAAGCTCCTTTCAAGTACTGGAAGATTGTAATGAGGTCTCCCTGGAAAAAAATCATACCCACTGTAAAGTTCTGTGGAAAACATGCCCAAGGACACTACATCTAGAGGTCATGGCTAACTGAAGAGCAACAAGAGCGAGAGCCTAAATCACCCACAGTCCTTTTCATGTTCTTGGTTTGACACACTCCAAGGAAGCAAGAGGGCTAAAATAGTGTTTTCTTTCTGCCTTACTTCAACACTTACCACTCTTGTCCAATTCTCCTCTACACGGTGTAACCACTGCTCCAAGATCTTATCTAAGCAGACAACAGCAAGAAGTAAAAACGAAAGCAAGTAAGACAGCTAAAAATAAAACCCAGGTGATTTTTCCAACTCACTTGCCCAGCATTTAAATCAGCAGCCTTCACTGCCATATATACTAACCAAGGTTTGTTCAAGAACGTTACTTTTTCCAGAAGATGACTCAGCCTGCAGAGCAGACTTCTGGCCCCCAGGGGAAAACAATCATTTCCCCAGCAAGAGGAAAAATATCTTAAGCTACAATTTCCTTTTTTCAAGAAAAAAAGCATCTGCTGCCTTCTAAACAAATAAATATATACACACCTTCTCATGCTGCAAGGCTGAGAAATGAAGCTTATGTACTCCAGCATATTTCATAGCTCTGCAAGCTCATGTTTATGCTTTAGTGTGTGCCCAATTAGGAAATAATCTGACAAGCAGAGAAATACCAACAACTGTGCAATTCCTTCTCTACTTAAAGCATGGCAAATCATTAACTTCCAACATGTATGAACAACCTGTCAAACATCACAAGCGCTGAAAGCAAAAGATTTCAAGTATTCTCTAGAGGATGGGTCATGTTTGCCTACATGCACGCTCTTAAATCAAAGCAAAGAAACTCATCCAGCCTCAAAAACCTCGGGTCATGGAGAGGAAACTCTTTGCCAAGGATCCTCCTTTGCTGGGCTGCTCTGCATTGCCTAGTTGTAAGGGAATACAAAAATGCACATTATAGGTAGCGTCCTGGGCAGTACACAACTCTTTCCTTCCCCTCCACCACCAGGAATGTGTCAGCTCTTCTGTGGGGTTGCTTTTGTTTTGTTTTTGTTGTTGAGGTTTTGGTGGTTTTGTTAATTTGTTTCAGGGAGTGAGGAACAGAACCGTAATTTGGTTGGTTGGTTTTTATTTCTCCAATTCTAAGCCACTCCAGTACCTCCTGGGATAGAGGTTCTCACTTCCTTGGTCTCCATCCATCCCTCACTACTAAAAAAGGGTGGGGAAGACACGAACTGGCCTTGTAGTACAAAACGAATGGCCACAGATAAATGAGAACTGCTGGGTATCTGTAAGTTATCACAAAGCGATGCTTCTGAACAAAAAACCATTTGGCTCTTTTTGTTTTGAACTTCTAACTGCAAAAGCTTATCCTTTTTATCAGCTCCTTCTCATCACTGGAAATAATCTAAACATAAACGTACAAGTCAAACCACACAGAACAGCTGAAGAGCATGCGGTCTGCAGTAATTCTAACTTCACACTTCGCAGCGTGCCACCAAAACATTTCACTGATGAGGACCAAGTGTCTTCAACCATAAGTCTAAAATAATCTTACATCTTCTAGGAAAGAACACCATGTACTCTTTATGCCGTAAACCATTCACCCACATGGTACCATTCTATACCACTGCAGCCTACCAAAGAATAAGCGTAGAAAACAGCCACCGTAATGCAGCCAGGTATAACTCAGCAACATTTCTACCTCCAACTTCAAATCAGCTGCATGGATAAAAAAAGCTGTTCAGAGAAAGATAAAAAAAAAAAAGACACTACAAGTAGAGAAATGCCATTTAGCACGTACATTAAGTGCTTTGTCTCTCTTAAGAACAGAACTCCAAATTCCTACTATGCAGAACCTCCTTCCATTTCTAAGAGTCTGCAGCCAATAACAGCATGAAGTTTTCAGACATAAGGGCTGTTTTACACTGAACAGTTCAAAAAACGTTGTGCCAACACAATCCAAGAGAGGATGCAAGTATGATATTCATGCTCTTGTGTGATTATGAGAAAATTAACTCTGTGAATGATGCTAGCAAAAGTATTCTCCCACATATCGCCATCTTTTGTTTACACACGGAGGTTGTGGCTTACTTCAGTGGGAAAAGAGAAAGCAGAGAAGGATTATGTCAAAAACAGAAGAATTAACCAATCATCTCCCAACTTTCACAAGAATGCAGCCTTTCAAACAGCTATGCAAGCAGTCAGTGGCTGCAGGGGGAAAAAAACAAAGAAAAAGGGTGAGGATGCAGAAAGAGCTTACCACTACGTTCTTCAGGTCTAAGGCTCTTCTTTGCAACTTCTGCCAACGCCCCAATGCCGAGACCAACAGCTAATCCTTTAAAATAAGAGGCAGGTCAGAGCGAAAATACCACCACCGCTGAGCAAATATCTTTTGCACTTGACATTCAGTCATCTTCAATCAGATCTCACATACAGGACAGTTACTTGGAGCAGAAAGCATCAGGAGTCAGACAACAATACAACGAAGATGGGCACTTCATCAACAAATATTAGAGACAGAAAAGAAATGGCAAGTCACTCACACAGCACTTTTCCTATTGGCCTTGACTCCACACTCTAAGCAAAGTTTTGGACTGTAATGAACTTTAGAAGAGCTACAATCACATCAGATCTGCAAACTGCAGACTTTACTGCAAACTTCCTGAATTTTCTTTATTGCAAAAAGATCTTATTACATTATTAAAAGAGCAGACTTGGAAACCAGAAATGTGAATAAGGGAAGATGCAAACTGAACATGAAAGTCAAATCAAGAATAGCAGGAGTGGAACCGATGATCCATTAGGCTAAAAAAACAAGTAACAAAAAATAATTTGTTTCACCATTTCAAACTGCAGTAAGGAAAAATAAAATAAATAAAGAAAGGACGATGTTTAGTGCTATAAATGCAGCTACCAGCAGTCACTCCAGCTGCAGCAAGCAGCATATGAAAATGTGTATCAGTAACAAAATTACAGCCTGGAGAAGAGGAGGCTCAGGGGAGACCTTATAGCTCTCTATAACTTCCTGAAGGGAGGTTGTAGTGAGCTGGGGGTCGGCCTCTTCTCGCGTGTAATCAGTGATAGAACTAGAGGGAATGGTTTCAAGCTGCGCCAGGGGAGGTTCAGGCTGGACATTAGGAAGTATTACTTCTCAGAAAGGGTAGTCAGGCATTGGAACACACTGCCCAGGGAGGTGGTGGAGTCACCGACCATGGGAGTGTTCAAGAAACGTTTGGATGTTGCGTTGAGGGGTATGATTTAGCTGGGAAGTATTGGTAATGGTTGGACTGGATGATCTTCTAGGTCTTTTCCAACCTTGATAATTCTGTGATTCTGTGAAAGTTCAGCAGTGCCTCACACTGATCACAGAGAAACATGAGCTCAGTAGGGAGAGCAAGAAAAGCACTGGAGAAAGAAAAATCCTTAATTGTTCCAGCAAATGTGTTCTTTGTTCCTAGAACTCGGCTGTCCTCGTAATTGTGCCTCCCGTTACCAGTATGCTCATCACCCTGTAATGCCTCAATGCCACAGCAGAGAGAGAGCAACACTCCCCAGTACGTCTGGGAACAATGAAAAAAAATATGTAAAGGAATAAACAAGGAGGAGGAATAATTCAAGTGTGAGGGCCACAATGCCAAGAGTATGAGAATTCAGCTTTCTGAACCCCAGGATCAGTTAAACGAAAGCTGCTTTTGACCTTCCCAGCACTTTATTTTATTTTTTAACTAACTTGATTTTGAGCACAAAAAAAACAACTGAAATCCAGCGAGCACTGCCAGTAGCAAAGGGAGGCACACAAGTACTACCTTCCTCAGCAGTCAAATATGATAAAAGAACCACAAAGATGGATGAAAAGTGTAACTTCCTTCTTACTAAAGGCTAAGAGCCGTAATGGTAATGAAAAAGCCCAAATCAAGATCCGGAGCCAAACCATTTGTTTGTGAGAAAGCACTTTCCCATCAGCAAGCTTAACACAAAAATGGAACAACCTTCTGCTTTTTAGCAGCAGCGCTGTCACAGCCAGCCATCAGTCTGTGCAATCGTAGTGACTTTGCAGATGCAGGTGTGCAAACTCACCTCCAAAGTTGGCAAGCCGCCCGATCCTCGTGACAGGAACCTTTCGCTCCCGGGCCCGTTCACTTAGCTGCCACAGAAAGACAGGGCAAGGAAAACAAACAAGTCAGTTACCTGCAAACACAGACCTCGACTTCAAAAAACACTTGAAGAGCTTATCTGTGCTACAGAAAGTTCTTCTTGAATGCCAAGCCAAATACACAGTGGGAGATTTTCAAATGAGCACACTGCAAAAATATAGCTACCAAACTTAAAAATACATTAAACCAAGAAATGGACAAGAGAGTGGAAAAGACAGAAGAGCTGACAGCCATGTTTAGAAAGCCCACATTCACTTTTACCTCAACAGCCCTTAAATTTTGAACTTGGAGAAGCACTGCAATACCAACCAATGCTAAACTCTCTTCTACACATGCAGTTAAAAATCTTGGCAAGTCATCAGATTGACAGGACTGCAGATGATTTCCCCACAAAACAGCCAAAGTGGAAGCATACAGTTTCACTGAAGCGATACCCTGAGTAAGCGAACCCACAGCAGCATCTGATAGTGGGTTTGAAGGAGGCAGGTTAAAGCAGAAGGCAAGCTTCTCCACTGTGAACTCTGCCGTGGGTTTTCAGTGCTGGCTTGCACAAGGCCATAGATCACAACTGCTGCTTCAGGGCACTACACTATTCTCCAATCTGCTAATGCTGAGGACACTTCTAGGAGGACAACAAGACATAGCACAGGAAGCCCTGGCCTTTGCTGAATGAAGTGTGGATTCGATCCATTCTTCACAGCCATAGCAAGACCATGAGCTAAAGGAGACAGAGCCCTTCAAGAAGAAGACAGACCCTTCAGGGCAGCCTTCAAACCATTGTAGCCTACAAACAGTCCACATCTTCTCAACATTTCACTTCAAAAACTGTGATGAAATACAGACCCTTCATTACTGTAACTTGCATCGACACATTGAGTCCACACAGTCCAGTGAATGAAAGGAGAAATCCTGTCAACACCAAGTTTAAGTCTAACCCTACACACGCATTTTAAACATCCTCTCACATAACAATGTTGGATATATAGGAGGTAGATGTGAAAGGAGATCCTGTCACAGAAACCTGGGTTAAGAAGCACTGACAATTCTATCTTTTCCTCCCCAAACGGGAATTTCAGAAAGAGAAAAAAAATAGAAACACATGAGAAGGTGACTTATGGATAATCCAGAACAGTAACAAGAACCTATAATTATAAAAAACACACACACAAACATACACATACCATCTGTTTGTAGGGTTTCTGCTCAGTTTTGGCCTGTCTGGCTTTATCAATATCTTCAGCTGTTAATCCACCAACAGAGGAATGATCTTGGTGAAAAGCCCTATTTTGTCCAAAGACAGCAGCAAAAGGATTTCCAGGGTCCCTAAAGCCTCCAAATAACCTTGCATCCATTTTGGGAGGGAAAGGCTTCTGACCCAGGCCAGTATCTCCAGTCTCACCAACGTTTTTAAAAGGTCCATTTGTAGTGTAAGAATAAGCAGGGCCTTCACTGCTGTGTTCATGAGGCTTGCTGGGGGCAGTAGAGAAGTCCCTCGAAGCATCTGATGGCTCTTGTGCCAAGAAGTCATAGTCTTTCGCAAAATCCTCACTGAAATCACTTAAGTTCTCCTGTTGTTTGCCCAGCTCCTGTAAACAGCAATAGAAACACTTTAAGTAAAGAACTTGAAACCTGCTCCCTACTTATTCATGGTCCTCAGAAAAAGGCATGCAGTTTGGCTCAAAGACAAATAAGTAACTTGTTGAAGCTCTGGCACATTCACAGCAAAATACAGGGGAAAAAAAAACAAAAACCAGGAAGAGATGCTGAGGACATCCAGAAGTACTGGCAATCTTTCAGTGCCGCTGATCAGGTAAGTTCATAAACAGATTCTCAAACACCAGTACCTGGAGATGCCCCGGTCAACAGGATTTTAATCCTGCTGCGGCCAGTTAAGCAGTCAGCATATTTTAGACTCTTTCTTAAACTCTGAATACATTTCCTCTCCTTACAAAAAGCCACCACCAGAACATCTTTGCAATTATTCAGCAGGTCTCTTGCTATTCTGAACTTCAACTTCACAGCAAGGGCAGAGGAAAAATCTGTTTGCAGAGACTGTGGCCAAGCACTGATGGACAATTTCAAGCTTCAGACTGCAGATTTCTTACAAAGTTCACTTGGCAGCAGCTTCTCAAGCAACTTCTACTCAGAATGCAGTCTTGCAAGTGTTTTGACATGACCTCTCTTGTGTAGAAAAACATGCACAAACAGGAGAATATTCTCCCCCTTCTTGAACGCAAAAGGAAGACAGAGGCAAAACAAAACACTGTCCCCATAAGCAAATTAACTTAGGGTATTTCTCAGGACAAAGCTATTGCAAGAGTAAGTAGAAATAAGGTAAAAGACAGGTTCTAAGATTGAAGCTTAAGGAGGCTGCCAAGACAGTCCAAACTTGTTGCTTAAAATATCATTAAAACCTCACCCATCAGCTTTCGCTTTAAAACCATTATCCAAGCCACATCATTGCTCTAAAGGATGATTGCTCTGAATGTAGATAAGCCCCACTTCTTCAAGAGACAGCTACACAGCAAATGTGAAGCTCCTATAAATCCGTTATCCTTGTGCCTGGTAAGAGAAGCTACTGCTTAAAAAAAGTCTGGCTTCCCTTAAGTTCCTCATTTGCAAGCCTGTTCTTCTGAAAATCCAGCCTCAGCTGTGAGTGAGGAACACATGAATACCTGACCTATTCTGAAACACATCACCTTTACCAATTCTGTAAAGAAAGGAAGCAACAATGCCAATAAATTCCAACAAATTCTGAGAGCTCATTCTCTTAGTCAAAGAAGAGGTAATCGATTACCGAAGTCTGAAGGAGACTTCAAATAACAAAGCAACCAGCTGATTTTACTTGATCTTTGGCAAGATTAGGTAAGCAAAGCACATCTCATTGTTAGCAGACCTCAAACACTGAGTAATGGAAACCAGTACACTAGTAACCATCCTCTTACACTCCTGTCCAAGCACCTATGGAATACTGCTGATGTTCTGGACAATTCCTGGCGTACTCCAACATCTGTATTAGTTGTTTTAGTAACTCAGAGGGCTAGGCTTATGATAGGATTCCCTCGGCTCCACGCAACACAGAGAGGACCTGGAGGAAACACCAAACATCATACTAGACTGTGCACATAAGAACATCTCTTACCTGCATTTTCCCCAAGGCAGAACTAAACTGCTCTTCAGCAGTGGCCTGGAGACTCCTTGCAATGGTAACTGCATCGCCCCCAAGGATCACCTGCCGCAGCTGCCCTGCTTGGGTTTCCAGGACTGCTTTACTGAGCTTTGTCAAACCTCTCATGACCATGATGGCATCTCCCGCCATGACTGAACTTCTGCTCTGCTGGAAAAACAAAAAGAAAACAAAAAAAAAAAAAACAAGGGAAGAGGTCAAGGAGAATGTTTGCAACCTTGTTCACGTCACCTAAGAGCTGGTGGCATATAACAGACAATCTTGTTTCATTTTGGCTACCAGCCAACACGGGAATTTGTTTGCAGCTCAAATAACACTTCAGCAACCCTGAATGACAGCTAGTTAGCTGTTACCTTACCAGGCAAAGCGAGAGCTCTTCTTAAGACTATCCATGAATCAGGACAGCATCCCAGGATTTCACACAAATATGTGAGTTACCGGCAACCAGAGGAAGCACAGACAGATACGTTTCAGCAACACGGCAAAGATCGTCTTAAATCTTTTCAAATATTTAAGAAGCATTAGAGGCATTAGCGTTTGACCTTTGATTATCAGGACATGGAACACGTTCTCAGCGACTGATAGCATGGATGAAGTGTACTGACAACTGTCACATCCCATTCCCGCCCCGGAGTCACGCCTGCTCATTTTACATAGCCAAATTTCTTCACCCTCACATCAATGAGTAAGCTCTGTCTGTCCTCCAAAGGCTGTCCGCTCAGTCCTCAACTCACTCCACTACTTTTAGTTGGAAATTTAAGCAGGCTCAGAACACTCACCTGCCACAACCTAGCACTCCGTTTGAAGGTATCACACTGCAATGATCTTTTTATTCCACATCCCTTCCTGTTTGAGAGGCACTGTCTCAGATCCCTTACAGTTAATCAGTTTCAGTATCTTCAGATACAAAGCAAGCACTGTAGGGTACAGGATGGTGTGCCTGCGAAAAACAAGTTACACTGACTCTTTTATGTGCATGGGAACTAAGTTCAGGCTCAGGGCACTGCCTTTCCTTCATGTCTGTGGTCCACGTAAAAGAAAATCAGGAGTGGCCAGGATATGCCTTAACTATACAGAAGGGAGACTTTCACCTTATTTCATCCACCTCTGAGCACTACAAGGCCGCAGATCTACATTATTGCCTAGGTAGGTGCACAGACACCAATTCATTTTCAGAAGATAACCTTCCAACATCTACATACCCACAACAAATATGAAGGTTAACACACTGAAGTGGTCCAAGTGACACTAAGTCAACAGTCCACGTAGTATTTCATGCAAACCACAAGCAGCCTTTCCGGGAAAAGCAGAGCCTGTCTCAGAAACGTCCTATAGTTGAATCCTGTAAGCACGTTAGGCAAATGTAGAATAAGCTGTGGTAATTGCAGTGTTTAACTGGCTATGGTTAATCAATGATCAAAATTGGCAACAACTGCTGTAGCCAGGAAGTATTACACACTACAGGCTTTCAAGTACGGTTTTTAGAAGGACACTCAAGTGTTAGCAGCGTATCTAGGATACAGTTAGCTCTAGAAATAAAAATGAAGTAAACCTCGGTCATTATTCTGTGGTCAACCTTACAAAGCCTGTCCGTAAGCTACAGACCCATAACAACTGTTATTTCTCAACATCTGCAGCATTTAACCAACGGTTTAATGCTGCATAATGCACTTTTTAAACTTGAAAGCTGCCTGTCAGTTAAGGAAATGTATCCTGTGGACAGGATGGTCTATTTCTCCACATCTTCAGTGTTCCTCATACACTTCATCCTCCAGACCCCTCCCCAACAACACAGCTCTCCTGTGGACACTCTCTGACAGAGTTATGTCCATCTTACACTGCAGCATCCAGACTGCACCTACTGCGGGAGCCGAGGCACAGCACAGAGGGAACAGCCCCTCCCTGCACCCCGTGGCAGCACTGGGCCCGGTGCCCCCCAGGGCACACTGATGGCTCACGTTCAACCTACCATCAACTGGAGCCCCAGGTCCCTTCCCAAAGGGCTGCTCTCCAGCCTCCAGTTGCCTAGACTGTACATACATAGGTCAGCTCCCAAAGTAATGCCTCCTATTTATCTCCATGGAAACTGCAACAGATACGAAGAGCACAATGACCCTACTTGATAGAGCAAATTCTCAGCTACAGAACTCTGCTTTTCAACATAACACCATGAGCTCTGCATTTTCACCAGCAGTGAACAAGAGCCTGCACGCCATACCTGTGAAAAATCTGCATGGCCTCTGATGTTGTGGGCCAACATAATAAAAAAGGAGGCCTAACTTTTAGAGAAACCCTCATACATCCAGGTTTGCCCCATCCCAGTTGCAGAATCCAGCCCCCCCTAAGGGCATTCACTAACAGAGGTGAAGGAGGAGGAGCATGTTTTCAAAAGTAAGACCATACTCCCTTTTCTTAAATAGGATTTGCACCTCTAAGCCATCTTCTTCCAGTTCTTCATCTTTCGAGCACCAAGCACCAGCCTTTCACAAAGCAAAGTCAGGAAAAGGCAGAGGAGAAAAGAAACTATACTGCAACGATTACTCCTTCAGCACTAGGCATCAGGAGAAGGAACATTCACCTCCAGCCAAGAGCTACGCGGCTAAGTACAACAAAAACTGAACTGATACTGGAGATGTCCACAATTGGAAGAAATCCCAGCATATCTCGTTTTGTAGATCCCTCATTTAGCAGGGCACATGGGTTAATTATCCTGAAAATGACACAGAAAGCAGACGCTAATTTAGTTACTGCCAGAAGGAGAAAGATGAGAGAAAACATGTGCTAGATAATCAAGGGAAAAAAGACCGCACAAAAAATAGCCAAGAAGTATTAGAATTATTTGTTTTTTCATCAATAGAAAAGCAAGAAACACAAGTAAGAACGGGAAATATCGGAACTGGAAGCATATACTTCTGAGGCAGAAGACTGATATGTAACCCCAACAGGATACACAGATTGATACCTAGTGTAGGCTGAAGGCAAGGGATTTTTCTCCTTACACTATGTTATATTCACACTACTACTAAATCAAGAAAAAACAGCATAAGCAAGCTTTATCAAAGTGATGTAAAGGAGTCATTTCAAACGGAATTGGTTCCAGCATAGAAAGTCCATATTGCACTTGACTTGTCTCCCAGGGACTCATTATCTGGAACGGGCAGAGGAGGGCACTTTCTGTATGTGCACACACAAGTCATCACATCTGCACAAGTTGTCAGAGAGCCTGCAAAGCTGTATCCAGGGGAGCTGACAAACGCCAATCAAGAGCTATTCTCCCAGTATAGGCTGTGTCACAGTTGCTCAGTTTCTATGGAAAGCACTCACACCTACAAGCAGCATGTGACTGAGGAGACTAGAACAAAGCCATCCACAGGCACCAGACAAGATCCACAGAGGGCCAGAGAGAAGGCAGAGGGGCTGATAGGGGTTAGATACCACGCTGATAGACAAACAGCTTCCTGACATCATGTGAGACTTTGAACCCTACTGTAATGCCACACAATTAAACCAAGTAATAAAGCATATTGCCTGGGATGCTCCTGTGTGCAACACCCACCCATCCAGCAAGCTACTTTCCTTCAATGAAAAACACCTATTCCTTCCTTCACCAGCATGCCCACTACTGGACTGCAAGATTAGCAAGTACAACATGACACTAAGTACAACAACCAACAGACTCACAACAGAGAGCTAACTAACAAATGCTGATTTCAAAGCATTTCTCCATCTGCCTCCCTTCTCTTCCCCATGCTACCAAGTGCTCTACAAACACACAGGCTAGTCTGACTCCTAGCCTTCCTCCCCCACCCCCCCCCCCCCCATAATCCTGAACAGGCAAAAATCTTATTCATGTCTATACATACAAAAGGCAAAAAATCTTATTCATGTCTATACATACAAATGCATAATCAAGACAAATTAAACCCAAGAAGAATTCTGCTTTGGAAGTCTGCTTCCAAAAATACAGCTCTCTCAGTGTAAGGAAATTACTTCTCTGCCATCAACTGTACGTTACCCACACAAGAAGGAAACTCACCCGCCGTCAATCCAAACTCCACACATACACACCACCATACAGGAGTTCTGCAGTAGCCCACATTTCCCTCAGGTCTCCACAAAACTTTAACCGCCTTCTTTATCTCCAACTTCTCTTTTAAACAAATTACAGTAAGGCAGATAACAATTACATGCTCATGAAGAAAATGGTTTAAACAGTCACTATGCGTTCTGCCACTTCATTACTTCCATTATTGCAATCACTGCTATCTTCGTTGTATCTACACAAGGGCTATAATCCTGGCATCAGTGATAAAACCACACCGTGAACACCAGACTGACTGTGGTACCAGTGTGAAACAAATAACCGAAAAACACAATTAAAATCCCACAGCCACAAGGTTCAGATCCCACAAAACAAGATACAGGTCACCAGCTAATCAGCACGTTTGTTACATGCCCATAAATCTAGCAGTAGACTGTAACTTCAAAATAAGTATTCATTAAGCTTTTCTGTAACTTAACTTTTTTTCAGATTCTTACATTTCTTTTCACGTTTTGCCATAACAGCCCTTTCATGCGATCCTTTCACTCAGCCTTTTTCCATTCCATCACATACCTCCCTACCAATCCCTTTTATACCAGATTTCCAGGCCTCTGCTTAAACAGATTTTCAGTAGCTAGATTCCTTGGGTCGCGGCTGACCCAGTTTTCAACCATACTGGGCACAGAGAAAACAGCATTTTAAGAGGAGGTTGCAATCATCTTCATCCCTTAAACTGAGCTGAAGACCAACCCTGCTTCCCCTTCATTCTTCCTGCTCTCCGTATCTCATATGCACTTCAGTTCCAGGAGACATTTGTTCCAAGATCCAACCTGTAACCGAACCAAGGGCTCCTATATTTGCCTCCTGCCCCATGGCTTTGACTCAAGCCTCTTGAAGCTGAGTTTTTCCAAGTCTCTGAACGAGCTTTCAAAAGTACTCTCGTACAAGAGGATTTGCCAGTGCAATTCAAACACCTACAAAAAGCAGGCTGAACTTGCTTACTCTCTAATCATCATAACAGCAATATGTGCACTGATAGAATTGGCTGCTCGGCAGAAAAATATACCTTTCCACTAAAATTCAGAAAGCTTCGCAGTCATTTATGGCAAAAAACAGCTACTTCAAAATCCAGCACGAACAATTTTCCCCATAAATGGCTTGATACACAATGTAAGAGTGAAAAAATAATAATAACAAAATACTTGGACACTTTGGAAGTAAGCACAGCCTGCCTTATTTTAGGCACAGACACATCAATACAGAGTGAATGCTCTGGACCGACTGCTTTATTTACTTCTTTCTGGACACTGCCTGGGGTCACGCAAAGGCACAGTCACAGCCACATGCCTGGAATGTGCAGCAGCTCTTTCTACCACGATCATGATCTAGAAATAATTCACTCACAATTAAGATCCTAGCAAGGGAGTGCACTCCCTCTTTACAGGCCACTTTCCTCTACTTCCCTCCGCACATCTTGACGCAACACACTAACAAATTCCGTCCCAGGCACATGCTGTTTCCCACCACAGTTTTCTCTTTGATTTTAAGGCTACCGCTCGCTTTTCCCCAAGACTGAGTTCTGCCACTGTTCCTAGGAAATAAGTACATGCAGTGAGGGTTGACACTGGAATTATGAGGCTGTCTTACTTCCAATCCCCATTTCACCCAACACTGAGTGCAAAGAAGCACTTGCAGTCCATCCTTCCCCAGGAACTGAAGTGACACAGACAAAAGCAGCAGACTATTCACTGGCTGTTCTTAGAGGAATGGATCAGAAGTTCTGTTGCGCTACCACCTAACTTAATTTCACAAACAATTACATTAATCCTCATTGACCCTGTGGGGGACTACTGTGGCCCACCTGCCAGTTCACAGAGTTGACAAGTTCTGAGGCATCCCTCGTATCAGTGCCACCACGAAGTATCCCTTCAGAAACAACGCTTTCCCACGACACCCACAATTTGTAAGACTTCTAACGTGCAGTATTTATAAAAACGTTACGCTAAAGCTCCGCTGATCAAATCCAAATGTTTGCACTCTCTCAGAACCAGACAGAAGATATGACCAAAGCTCAGCTCCCTGCTGGATGCCACCAGGATGCTGTGCAGCCCCCAAGCATGAAGCTCTGCACAGGTAACCGACAAGGTTGCCTACTGATTTGGGTTGTTTGGGTTCTCCTCCTCTCCCCCCACATGCTCTCATGTTGTAGTTGTCTTTATTTCAAGTTTTTAACTTTCTTAAAGCGCACAGAATCCAATATGGAAACTGGAAACCAATACGAAAGCTATGTTTCACAAACAAATGAGATTCCTTTAGACTCAAATACATCGTTACTTAAGATCATATTCTTGAGAAAATAGAAGCTCTTCCTCTCTCACTGAAAGACACATCACTCTTCACTATTAGGTCTCAGAGAGCAACACAGAGGAGATTAAGTTGAAAGCTCTATATTTTAGAAAATAGCAGGTAATTTACCCAAAGTCACATAGTGACTTTGTCCTCAGTGCTGGAGTCAGGAAGAGAATCCCTGTTCTGAGCACAACGATCCTTACAGTATTCCTCCCCAATAATGCAGAAAAAAAAACCTCAGATTCATGACCAGTTTGCCAAGTATCTTACCGGTATATTGTTAACAGACATAGTTAAAGGATTAAATGATGCATGAGCAAAAGTTCTCAGTCAAAAACTTTTTAATTACAGCCTACCAGAAAACTAGATACACCCTGTAACTTTATTGTAAATCTATCTGCCTGTGTGCAAGATGACCTTTTCCGTATAATCCTTTTTGTAGATACAAAACCGTGCACGTTATGTCTCAAGTCACTACTTTAAGAAGTCAGGAAGAGGCACTCCATACACACACCTCCAGGTGGCACAGAAGCATTCTCTGCTCACACAGTGAACATAACCCCTCCGTTATCGTTGTGAACAGCAGGTCAAACACCACAGCCTCCCACTATTGATTCTGAAGGTGTACTTATCTACACAGATCCCACGCCTTTCAACCTTGCCCTGGAGACTAGGGTTATGATCAAATTTAGAAACTGACAAGACAGGCTATTCATAGACCCCTTAGCTCACATAGTTGGGGCACTGGTAATGCTTCTCCTACTGGCTGTGTCAGAACCTCTCTGTAAGAAGAAGATAGGATGCAACAAGAGGTCTGCAGGCAAAAGAGAACGCTTCAAGAAAACAAATTTATCTTATTTTCACCAAAAAGGAGGGGCTTATTGGGAAAGTGAAGATCAAAGGCAGTTATGGCTGCAGTAACCATGAAGCAATGGAGTTCAAGATCGCTAGAACAGCAAGGAGGACGCACAGCAAGCTCACTACCCCACACTTCACAACACTTTGACCTTTTCCACTGATCTGCTTGGTAGAGTCCCACAGGATGGAGCCCTGGAAGGAAGAGGGGCCCAAGACACCCTGTTGATATACAAGGATCACCACTTCCAAGCTCACGAGCAATTCATCCCAACAAAAGGACAACGGGTAAAATTGCCAGGAAACCTGGCAACAGAAAGGAAGCCTACAGCGGAAGCAAGGACAGGTAATCTGGGAGAAATACAGAGATGGTCAGAGAAGTCAGGGATGGAGTTATGAAAGTTACAGACCAAATGGAATTCAAACTGGGCAGGGATGCCAAGGGCAACAAGAAGGGCTTCCACAAGTACATCAATTACAAGCGGAAAACTAGGGAAAATGTGGGTCCTCTCCTGAGGGAAACAGGAGACCTGGTCACACAAAACAGAAAAGCTGAGATATTGAATGCCTTCTAGGCCTCAACAAGACTGGCCTTCAGAAATCCCCAGAAGTCAGACTGGAAGGCTGGAACAAGGAAGATGGACCCTTGGTGGAAGATGATCATTTGAGGGAATACTTGAACAAACTGGACATTCAGAAGCCCATGGGCCCTGATGGGACCCACTCACAAATCTCTGGTCACTCATGTCAACAGGGAGAAGTGCCTAAAGGCTGGAGGAAAGCAAATGTCAGTCCCATCTTCGAGAACGATGATCTGGGGAATGACAGGCTGGTCAGCCTCACCTGGATCCCCAAGAAGGTGATGAACAGTGATTTCCAAGTGCATGAAGGGAAATCATCAGACATAGTCAGCCGGAGTTCACCAAGGGGAAGTCATGCTTGACCAACCTGGTAAGGTTCTACAACAAAATGCCCAACCTGATGGATTAAAGGAGAGCAGTGGATATTGTCTTCCTGTACCTCAGGAAGTTCAACAAGGAAAAGGGCAAAGTCAGGAAGAACAATGCCTGGGGCCATCCAGCTGGAAAACAGCTCTGCATTAAAGAGCCTGGGGGTCCTAGTGGACACCAAGTTGCATATGAGTCAGCAACATGCACTTGCTGCTAAGAAGGCTGATGATATCATTGGCTGCATTAGGCCAAGTCTTGCCAGCAGGGCAGAAGTGGCAATCTGTCCCCTCTATTCAGCATTTGTGAAGCTGCACGTGGAGTACTGGGTCCAGTTCTGGGCAGTCCAGTACAAGAGAAACATGGATATATTACACAGGAAGAGTCCAACAGAGGGCCTCTAAGATAGATCAAAGGACTGGAGCACCTCACCTAAGAGGAGACAGAGAGTAGGAACTGTTCAGCCTAGAGGAGCCTGAACAGAAATCTTATCAGTGCATACCGATATATGTGTACAAAGAGGATGGAATGAGGTTCTTTTCAGCAGTGCTCAGTGCCAGGACAAGAGGCAATGGGTACAAACTGAACAAAACAAAGGGTTCCACCACAAAGCACTTCAGGAAAGCAAGAATCATTTTACTTGCAGCTTACTATCCAATCTTTCCTCGTCCTGATCACTAAGAGCCTGGATTGTATCAGACTGAAACGAGGATTCAATACTCCCAAATGGCACAATTCAGACAGCAGAAGAGCTGTGACATTTCAGAATACTACATTAAGCCCTTTTACAGTACACTTGGTCAGCACATCAAAAAAGCATGGTATATGGCTGGTTAAAAAGGAGACCTGAATGGCAACGAAGAAGCTGCATGAAGATCTAATCCAGGACACAGAAAATAAAAAACAGAGGAGGAACTGTAGAGGCAGAACAAACACAGTAACAGAACTTCATAAGCAGAAGCTACTACCTGCACAACATAAAACAGCCCTGGGACCACATCTAGTTTGGCCTCTTATGCTGAGAAGCGCATCAAACAGGTACATAAGAACTGGGAATTTGCTTTAGCTCCACACATCTCTGCTGACTGACAAAACACAAATGCCTGACAAACAAGGCACAAAAAAAAAAAACAGTCCCCCACTTGCCTGTAAAAGGACTGTTGAAAGACTGGATGCCAAAACAAGTTCTGTTCTTGCTGCACAGATTCAATACGAGCTATTATTAACCTGCTCTAAATATCACAAATGAAACAAGCAGAGTTGCGTTACACAGCACAGAATTCTCCTTGACCGCAGCAAAACAAGGTGATGAGCGCTCAGACAGTAAACACGTCAGAGAATTCTCCACATCTGACCTTTTCTTCTACTTATCACACCGCTTTATTTTGGACAGGGAGATGCCTTCAAAGCGCAGCCGGTGGCCCATTTATTTTTTTCACCTCTCGATTAAGATTGGCCAACATGCTACTGTTTATTTTAAGCATATCTTACTCAAGGTTACTAAGGTCATTGCTAACAGTAGGGAAGAAGCGTTTACAAAAGGAAGAAATAAGTCCTCGGGTGTAAGAGCAAGCAGATCGACGAGCACACGAGCCACTGCTGAACTTTTCCTTTTATCTATGCAAAAGTGAGAGACAAAGTAATCAGGACACGGAGGTAAAAGGCAAGGGCCCCAATGCTCTGCTGAGGTGATGGTTCTGCTTTCAGCTTTCAAGCAATTCCTGAACCCTTCTGAAACCTCTCATCGATCTACTGCTGATTTTGACCACTGTCTTTCTGCACCCGGCGCTAAGAATCATTTTCCATATGCTCAGAGCATACAGCCCAGCTCAGCAGAGCAATCCAAAGACAAGCAACTCAAGAGGTAAAGCTCAGTACTTGACAGATTCATTCTTTACAGGAAATTAAGGAGTCGGGTTATTAAAATAAGAATCTTTTACACCCTTTTCCTTTCGTCTGTGCTTAAGCATTAAGTGAAAGAACACGTTTATTCTCATGAAGACCTCCTAACCCGTTTATTTTCCCACCCTGCGGAGCGCAGACTTCGGGCTGCCGTCCCCCCGAGGCACCGCGGCGCTCCCACCTCCACTCCCGCTGCATGCAGCAGAAACGCGGCGGGCTCTCAGCAGCAGCCCTCCCACACAGCGGGCATTTCTGCACACGCTGGGACGGCCGGTAGGGGAGGCCGGGCGCCCCGCACATCGTCGAAGCGAATTCCGGCCGGGAGGGCCGCCCCGGAGGCCCGCTCCTGCAACACCTACAGCCCCCCGCGCCGTCGCCGTTCCCCGCAGGCCCCCTCGCGCTTTCCCCCCCCGCCGTCCCACCGCAGGGAGCGCCGGGTGCCGCCTCCCCGAGGCCGCCCGCTCCCTCCACGCTCACCTGCCGCCGCCCCGCCGGCCAAGACGGCCACCTCCGCGCGCCCAGCGCCGCGCCGTGTGCCCCGCGCGACTGTTTACCGTCGCATCCGCCCCCGGCCCCCGTCCGACCCCGGGCCCCGCCCCCTCCGCGCTTCCATTGGCTCCTCCGCGCCGCTCGCCCCGCCCCCGGCGGAAGGGGCCGCGAGGAGCGTGCTGAGCCCGTGCGCGGCGCGCCCCCACCAATGGCAGGCGGGGGAGGGCGGGGCACGCGGCGGCTGCAGGGGGACGTGAGGCCCGTGAGGTCCGTGCGGCGGTGGCGGGTGTCGGGCTCGAGGCGCGTGTGGCACGGCACGGCACGGCGGGCGGGGCGGGGCCGCCTGGGATGGGCCTGGCTGCAGGAGTGAATGGCAGCGGGGATGGCAGCGGGGATGGCAGCGGGGATGGCAGCGGGGATGGCAGCGGGGATGGCAGCGGGGATGGCGGTTTCCCATCGGTGGTGTGCCGGGAGGGGCGGCAGGCAGCGCCGCTCGGTGGGGCTCCGTGCTGAATAGACGTCTGTGTTGGGGCAGGCGCTGGTTTACGGTGCTGTTCCCCGCGGGCTGCCTTCCCGCGCTGTCCCGGGGCCGGCGGTAACCGCTGTGGTGGGTATTGCGGTCAGCAGCTTTCCTGCCCGACCCTTAACCCGGTGGTGCGTGTGCTGCCAGGCTGCGGTACCGCAGGGGTGTATTTGCACGAGGTGTGAGGCTTAAGTGGTTCCTTTCTTCTTAAACAGGATTCATAGCTGTCCTCCAGTCGTAGGGTAGTTTACAGGAGTGACCAACAAACAGCCCTGAGCTTTAATTTCAGCCGTGTTAATTGCTTGTTTTGGCCCAGGCTGTAAGCTAACCAGCAGCCCGAAATGCGCACCGAAGGACATTTCATAGCCGACTGTGTACAGGGCTCAGTTCCACAGCTGGCGAATGCTCCCGGTCCATCTGCTTGTCCCAAACCTCCCTGCAGTATAAGGGGGCAGTTGTATCCCTTACTTACAGCTGCTGAGACCAAAGGTGATTTGGCCAGTATTCATAAACACATAAAATGTTGTTTAAACATTACATACACTCCTTCATGTGTTTTGTTTTAGATTAAAAAAGAGTAGCATCCTTCCCAAGCCCTGAGCCATGAGAAACTCCCTGCCCGGAACTGATCAGACAGCAGCAGTACAGGTACGTTTAGTAAAACTTATCACCCAGCTGCTATCCAGATTGGAAGGTCAGTACTAGAAAGGCTAAATTTGAACTTAAAAGGTTAAGGTACATTATTGGTTTCGTTGCTCTACACCCAGGCCTTGCACAGACATGATACATCTGAAATGCAAAGGCCAGATGTGACGCTTTCATGCCTGAGAACTGGATGGAGATGAGACATGCTACGTGATGCAAAAACGTGGCTTTAATAAGATACTAGCCTTAAGAATTTTGACTCAAAACACAGTACTGACATCTCCAGAAATACATATGAATGAACTGTCGCTGTTTTTCTCTAAAAGAAAGGTAATCTTTACCCTCGTCTGGAAATAGATGTTTTTGAGATATCTTTCTTTAAAGTGCGCTCTTTCATCTACAACTCTACTGAATTTGGATGCCAGCTCTTAAGTTTCTGTGTAACACCACTTAATTTGCGTCAGCTCAGCATTAATTGTGAAATATACCTTACTCACTGTGCTGAGCACAGAGAATTCCATGGGTTTCTGCATGAACACGCTGTCATAGTTTGAGATGTAGGCAGAACAAGCAAAGGATCAAGCTCTCTCCATCTTTCCAAGACAGGCCTGGCTGGTTCGCTTCATTCCCATGTGGTAAACCATTCTTGCAGCTGCTGTTTAATTTGCATCACACCTTCTATTACCAGGCTTTCTGCATCCTTAAAAGACCCCTTGTATTTGAATGCAAGACAGGCTTCTTCTATACTTAGACTGAAGAAGTGAGAAGGGTCTGTTCTCCATGGAATTTGGAATGGAAAGAGTTGGGATTAAAAAACTGGACTGAAGCTGGCAGAAGTTGATACTTCATACTTTTTTGTTGTTGTTGTTACCATTTAGTTCTGTAGGGGGAACAGGAACAGGACACCCAGGATTCAAAGTCTGTAATCCAGAAGTTAACTCGTGGGATTTGGTTAACTAACAGTGTTCACAATCCTAAATAAAAAGGCAAATGTTGTATGTAGGGCACAGGAAGAATTGTGCCGTGGCAGAAGTCTTGCAAGATCGCTATGCAGTCTGAAGAGTAATGGCAAAAGGTAAAATACAATCAATATTCAGTGCTGCCAATAATTAGATTTATAGCTCTGAATTTTGGAGAAAGGAGAGGCAAACTACTTCACAAATAAAGCAAGGAGTCAAATGTCAGTGATTTATTTAATAGGCTAGTGGTTAACAGCCCCCGTGGGTTTTAAAAGATCCAAATTCAGCTTCCTTCTCTGCTTGTGAAAACTTTAAGCATTCCACCCTCACACTGAGACTCTAGTTGTTACGCGTGTTCTTGCCTTCCACCCTCTAGCCTTACAAATATTATTCTTACTACTTGTGCTGTACCTGATGGAAAAGCTCAGCAATAGGAAATGAGAATAGAGAACTCATCCATCCTTTCCAAATCCCAGACAAATGTACTGTCCGTGCAAACTGTTTTCAGAGGCAGGACATGTGGATGTGAATTCGGTAGGGGTCAGTCCAGGCCACCCCTTCTGACTGTATGTTTCATCTTAAAAACTGTGGCATCCATTGACGCCTTAGTGCCTCCAGTATGTTGTGACAGCAGAATGAGGCTGTTACATGAGTTTGTACTTCAGTGTCTAAATCCCGTGTAATTCCTGTGTTAGATTCTTGTATCCTTTTGCAGATCTGTGCAGTGCAGATCTGAATTGACAGAGCAAGCCCAAGCAGTTCTGTGAAAAATCAAGTTCCTGATGTTTTAGGAGTCTCTTGTTGGCCTATAAGAAGATGATGCAATAAGAACTCAACCGCAGCGTATCTTTGGTACTATGGCTTTCATTTGCTTCTCGCATCTTATTCAGTATTGTTACATTCAGTCAACTTTCAATGTATTTGCTGCCTTATCCAGAACTGTGAGCATCTCTAGAGGGTGCTCGATGTAGCAGCTAGAAGTTATGGATTTGTGCAGATGCTTTAGCATTGCCATCGTAGCTCTACCTTGTATTGCCTGTTGACAGTTTCATAACAAAGGGCTTAATTATGTAATTTCGTGAGGTGGATAAACAGCTCTGCTGCAGGTCTCAGTAAAAGCAGCAAGAGCAACATGGGGAAAAGAGAATCCAAGACTCTTTAAATGTGACTCCCAGCAGGCTCACTGTCAGGCCTTGGGTGAGGTTGCTTTTCTCCTCCTGCTTGCTGTTTTCTGAGGGAAGTCTGTTTGCTCACCAGCTAGCAGCTCACTGCTTACTGAATGCCAGGGAACACCCAAAAAAAGCTTGCCAGTTCTGATGTTGACTGCTTTGAAGAACTCAGAAAAAGCTGGCTTCTGTCAGAGCTTTGTACAAAGTGGGCCAAGTTCCCAGGCATGCAGGAGAGGAATTGGTCGGGCTGTCTCAACTTCAGAAAAACAAAGTTAGAGAATCAGAGCCTGGAAGGATCCTTGGGCCCTGCAGTCAGAAGGGTTCCACTGCAATGGGAAATTAGTAGTCAGACAACTAACCTGCAGGAAAAAAAAAAGTTAGTGTATTCTCAATTAAGCAACTATTGGTCTTGTCATCAGGTTGATGAGCATCAACATGATGCTATTCGGAGAACGCGCAGAAATCCTCTTACATAGACATAGGACAGGCCCAAGCTGTTTCTCTGACCACAATAAAATATGCGTCACCATCCTTCCCCCACATTCACACAGCTAACCACAAGGCAAAAACTCTCTTGGAAATGCTTCTGTCAGTTCTTCCTCTCCAAGTAACCACCGAAGCTCAGATAAGCTACATCTTGGAAAAACTTCACCTTGTGTTCACTCGTCTTTAGGGGGGAGTTTCTGTAGGGCAGGAAGAATGTCGTATCTGCCTACATAGATTTATGGCGTTCCATCAACATAACGCTGCGATGATGATGAACTGGAACAGCTCAAGGAGAACTTACTGGACAGGTGGCTTGGTTTCAGTAGTTAACTTCTAAGTATTTCAAAACTTTGGCAGGTTTCAGTGACGCTGTTTGTACCATATGTTATTTACACAGCTTTATGGCCAAGAATGAGAGCAACAGCCTTGTAAAGAAATGAGATCCCTCTGACTTCAGCCAGTGGCAGATGCACATCCACTATCATCATAGGATCCAAATGATGAACTATTTTTATAGCACTTTGGAATGCTTTGACTCCTGAATTGTGTATTTTCACCCCTAAACACTCACACTTTTTTTTGTATTTGACCTTCTTTTCTCTCTCCCCTCGCTGTAAAGGGAAGGAGACAAGGCTCAATTTCATTTTGTTGGTGAAGCCTTTATTCCAAGATGATTTAGCTCTCTTGGAAGGAGGCGGTGTGTCAGTTCTCACAACAAATGTTTTCTGTCCAAGACGCAGTGCAGGGAACGGGACAGGTATTTCATGACCTTCCACCCGTTTTCAATCCAGGGCTCTCAGCAAGCAGCCTTGCTCTGCAAGGCTGGAGAAGGCAGGGGAGGCCAGTGGGGCTGCTGGAAGGCTGAGGCCCCTTGTTAAGAGGACGCAGGCAGAGATAGCTGTGAGGTTATACAAGAGTATTTGTCACTAGAACTATGTAGCTCCAGGAAAACTGCTATACAGTACTGACCTCTAACAGGAAGGGGGTGCACGCCCACTAATGCTGGGATTGTCTTTAATAGTCAGGGAATAAATATCAAGTCTACTCTTCAGGCATTTTAGAGAGCATCCTCCCACATTGCTCAGGGACACGACAGAGATTGCATCCTCTTTATCTCTCACCAGGGTTTGCCCCAGCTCCCCAGCACACACACATTCTCACTGTGCCAGACAACATGATTTCTTCCCACTGGAAGAAGCATTGCAAACATCTCTCAAAGTGGAAATTTGCATGCAGGTATCTTTTTTTCCCTTACGTTATGAAAGAACATAGAAGTAGTTGTTATTCTCTAGATGGGGTGGTAACAAGTCACAACAAGCCAAAGCTACAAACATGTTCATCACTGACAGAGGATGGCTGGAAAAAGTTGTGCAGCACACCACGTTTACCACAACGCTTCCTGCCTGTGGTTTGTACCAGCCACTGTTGCCTCCAAACTTTGCCACGTGGCTGCAGTGGGCACCGGGTGCTTTGGAAAGTTGGCGATGAGCCCGTGGGGGTGGAGGGCGCTGAGAGAAGGACAGAGACAGGTGGCAAGACTGCACAAGGAGCACTAAATGGAAGAAAGCAATACTAGTCCTTGTCTTTGGGCTGCTTGTGAGATAGCGCATTTGGCTCCTGCCACCTTAGCAATTAATCCTAGTCATAGGAGAGCCCAGGTTGGAAAGAACCTTGAAAAATCATCAAGTCCAACCTTCTGTGAGAAAAGGGAGCCCAGATGAGGTTATCTAGCACTCTGACCAATTGCACCTCAAAAACCTCATAATGGGGATTCTGTCATGAGGTAGATATCACTGGGGTGGTCATTCCAATGATGGGAAGTTCTCTGTGTAAAGAATTTCTCTTATTTCAAGACGGTAGTTCTTTATTCCTGGGCTAGACAGATCCATTATTTTTGCTTGTATAGTTTAGTGTGTTCTTTGCCTCTTCCTCCTGCCATGTAACTGATTTCACATGTACCACAACAGAGCCCACAGAAACATAGTAGAAAGACAGTTTACCTTGTAGCTTCCATGCAGGATTCACTGTGCAGATAATAACTAGTGAAGCCATTCATTCCTTGGACAAGTGCAGCAACTAATTCTGAAGCTAGGCAAACAGAAGCAAGTCCCTCACCTGCATTTAGCCACTGAAAACCCTTAGATGAAGGACAGAAGGGTTTTCTAGAAGAGTTTCCACAGAGTCAGTCTAGACAGAAAGACAGGATGGAGAATACAGGAGAAATGGGGCTGTTTCAGAACATTTTAGTAGGTTTTGGAGAATGTAGCCCAAACTAAGAATTAGAATCATAGAATCACTCAGGTTGGAAGGGACCTCAAAGATCATCAAGTCCAACCGCAGCCTAACCATAGTACCCTAACGACTCTCTGCTAAATCATATCTCCAAGCACTACATCCAAATGACTCTTAAACACATCCAGGGACGGTGATCAAACACCTCCCTGGGGAGCCTATGCCAATGTTTAACCACCCTTTCTGTAAAGAAGCGTTTCCTAACATCCAACCTAAACCTATCTTGGCGCAACTTGAGGCCATTTCCCCTCGTCTTGTCACCTGTCACCAGTGAGAAGAGACCAGCCCTGCTCTCTCTGTAAGCACCTTTCAGGTACTGGAAGAGAGGAATTAGCATGAGTCATGGCAGTTTGGTGGCTAATGGTAAAGCATGCCTCCAAACACAGCCACTGTACCACCTTTGGCAAAGCATGACTGCATGTCACATTGCTGCAGCACATTGTTGGCCCAGCCTGGACTCAACCTCAACACAACGTGCTTGCTTTCACTGCCCCAAGAGCTGCTCTGTCTTTTGGCTTCCTGGCACCTTGCCTTGCTGTTCCAGCACACAGCATGGAGCACAGGGGAGAGAGGACAAGCTGGGGGGCTTCTGAGCACTCGTGGCAAATGGGCAATCTCCTCAATTCCTTCCCACCACGTGGACAGTGATTCACAGAGTCCTAACCATTTACTTATAGTAGTCAGTCTAGGGGGCAAGATGAATCACCGCTAAGTTTGGGTGCTGACTGACCCTTTTCCTGCTTTGTTATGGCTATTGATCCTACACTTGAGGTCAGCTGAGAAAGGCTACGTAATCTGATCTCTAGTATCTATATTTGTGTCATCACAGCTGGAGAGGAGGATTCACAAGTGACTGACACATATCTGAGTTCAGCCGAGGGGGCACACTTGCAGTTAACGCCTCTGGAAAGAATGACACATCAAGAAATGGTCCAGACATCCAGGTTAAGCCCTTCTTTTGACCCTCAGCAAATACTTCAACTCCTATCTGTAAAACAAAGCTGCAGGTGATTTTCTGTGCTGTCATGCTCTTGAAACCTGGCTCCTAAAGAAGCGCATGGAAAGCCTCGCTGAAAGCACAACAGAGGAATTTCAACATGCACTGCAGCTGTGCACTGTGAAAAGAGCTTGCCTTCAGGCACAGCAGCACCAAGAACCAGCACTACAGGTTCGCTCTCCCAGAGTGAACTCTCAGATGTTTCCAAAGGAATTTTTAGCCTGGAGGAGCCCAAGGTGTGGGATCAGAGATCTCCCTTTACTTCAGCAGTCCCCTTAGATACAGAATCTAACTATGACGAAGCGTGTGACTGTTCTGTGCCATCCACTCCATGGACTTTGAGAACTGTCACTCTAGTTTAATTGGTGGCCTGCTTTCACAACACAAGGGGCAGTTCCTTTCCCGGAAGACAGATCTGAGTTCTTCTCTGCAGCAGAACTTCTATTTCACGATGGCAGTGAAAAGCACAGAGACACACTGACAGCAAGTAAGGTAACTTAACCCTTTAGATAAGCGCTTTGGTTGCAGCTTTATGTTCCCATCTAGCCCTTATTTTCCCACCATTTCTATCTTTAAAACTATAACTGCACTGCTGTGATAATTCTGCATAGAGAAACCCTACTTCTCCTTGTAAATCTAACCTACGCCTCAGGAATATTTTGTTTCTTCTAACATTTCATTAATTCATAGGCTAACAGTCCACAGATTGTAGCCTCTATAGCCGAAAGCATCTGCTGGATTTCTGTTCCCTATTAGTTCTCCACACGACCCAGAGTTTGGATTGCCAGTGTGAGGAGTTCTCCAAAATTAGTCATAGTGTTTGCCATTTTGGTCCTTGGTTTGCTCACCCGAATCACAGAAGGCCAAAAATCACAGATTTTTTTTTTTTTTTCCTCTCCATATTAAGGAAGAAAATCAAACTGTTTCCATGCCTCTTGAAACCTGCATATGACACTGCTGTAAGACTAATTATTAGCGCAATGTTTGGAAAACAAGAATAGCTCTGATTACATTTCCAGGAATATCACAAAAGCTGTGTCTGGTGGGGGCTTAAGGAGATGGCATGCGTTTTCTGGAATGGTAAAGGGGCAAGAAGATCCTGCTGGAATAAATCCTGTTTGCACTACTATCATTTTATTGGTATTAACTATTTGTTGGTACATCAAAGCTGTGGCTTTAAAAATAACCCTGACTGCCTACCTACCTGCAGCCCTAGACACCTTGCCTTGCCTTACACATCAGTTCTGAATAACAACTTGAGTTCTTCCATAAATAGATGCAGCTCTACCAAGTCTGGGAGAATTCTCATTGCTTATATTTAACTTTGTAAAGCTTGAGGATGGGTACTGCATAAGTTAAAATGTTGGACTGGTTTTCTACATTTGCTGTTACTCTTCTTAAGTGCAAGTTAGCTGTGCTCAGATTTTATGCTGGGATGAGTAAGGGTTCTCCTTGGTTCATACCAACCAGAGACGCTGAAGAAAATATGCCTAAAGCTTTCCCTACTCTGCCTCCTTCTGATTCTTCAGGCCCTGCAAGGCAGCAGTTAGGGAGCACTAGGCTTCACACCATTTATTTCTGCACTGTCCTAACCCTGAGTTGGCCTAGAAGCTGCTACATTGTTCAGGCTGCATTTGAGAGGACTCATTTCTGGAAAACTTCCACTCCCACTGCTTGGCTCCATACCTGGCTCAGGTTTCTATATCAAGAAGCTTAGCAAGTTCCACTTCATAGTCTTGATTTATTTATATCTTTTTAATACTGAGCGATAAATAGTACTGAACACTGACACCTCCCAAAAATGTGCTCCTGGGCACCTGTCAAACAAATGAGTTGCATGAGGGAAAAAATAAACATTTCGTATTCACTTAACTCCTTGACAGCTGAGGGCAAACATCTTGAATTTAGTGGGAAATGGAAGGAAGGCACTAAACGCTGCATACCCCTGAGTATTAGGCAGGCTTGCCACTACGTTTTTGTTCCTGGATATTGCTTCAGTCTTACACATTAGGGACTGGTCTATGCCCAAGCTATGCTTTAGTCCAGATGCAATGAAATACTCATTCTAAACTGGAAAGAAGGCATGACAGGGTAGACGTAGGAAAATACAAACACATGGCATCTCCTATGATAGTAGGACTTCTCCAAGGTCAGACTGCAGTTTAGCAGAGCATGCAGCAAAGTGAAATCAGCGAGTGCACAGAAAAGACAGACAGCCACTTTGCTACACACACACACTCACTCAAGTTACAAGATCACTGGGCTCATTTCTCACATAGCCCCTAGGCTGCGGTTCATCTCTTTTGAAGGGCATAACACAAATCCTTTGCCATCCTGTGCAATGTTAACAACATGAACAGAACTTCACTTTCATACACAAGTGAAAACGTCCAATGAAATGAGAGATCACTCAACATCATTTTAAAACTCTCATATGTGTGTATATACATACATATACACACATACACACTCACAGTGAATATATATTAGTAAATACATATAAACATTTACACAGTTAGAACCACTCCAGTACATACACACACAGTATACCCTTTCACTCGCCAAGAAAGTACATTTTGTTGCACTGACAGAATCCATTGCTCAGTCACCTTTTAAATTATAAGTTATGCAGAATTTGCTCAGTGAGGGGCCAATCTTTGTAAGCACAAATCTACACAGAACTCGAAGCTCTATTAATGATACTTCAGTAAGAAGGATCCACGCCGTTTCCTTCATGTAGCAACTTCACTTTCAGAAAAATGAATAATTTCTAACAATATGCTACAGCCCTGTGAAGCCAAGCAGGATTTTCTTCTCATATATAAAGCATTTCAGATCATCCACACCATGCAGTATAAAATATAAAATCATGATTGCAAGTGGTTGTATCTTGATTTGGCCCCGTAACTGTTTCTGTTAAAAAGAAAAAGAACAACTGATTTATATAAACCTTAAAAACCAAGCAGACAGTTTGTTTTTCCAAAGGAGAACGGCTATCGGTAATAATCAGTTGTCTGCAGTTTCTTTTTTTTTTTTTTTTTTTTTTTTTTTTACATTCAAACACTGCAAATGTAAGTAGTAAGAACAGCAGACTAAACCAAGAGCAAAAATTACGTACTTGTCCAAACGAAGACACCCAACCCAAAACACCTTACGTGCTTTCTAGAGATTTGTTTGAAGCACCTACCTGATGTTCTTGTTAAAATATCAAAAAGTAGATTAGCTTGAAGACGTCTACTGGAAAAAAAACCCATTATCTTAAAAAGGCATACTTCAAAGCCTTATCTAAAAAGGATTCTCAGCCCTGAAGTTCTGTATCTCTCAATGACATTGCATTGTTCAAAAAGCCCTGCATAACGTTACAAATTTAAACGCTGATGCTGATCAGCTGTCAAAGGAAACAGAGCTTGTTTGTTACACGCTCAAGTAAGAAGAAAAAAGAAATTACAGAACTGTTGCTAAAAATGACCCTCAGAGTAGAAATAAAACGTTCTTAAAATCTGGAGGAAAACAGTGATTAAGTACTAACGGTAAGGATGGAGTCAGACCTGTTTTTCTCTACTGGCAACACACAGTGTGATTTTTTTTGTTGTTTTTTAAATGAAGTCACTTGAGGCTGTGTCAACGTTCCCAGCATTAGCGGTGCCTTATGTAACGTCACAGCAGGTTCGTGTTTGCACCCCCATATTTTGATACAAATTATGACAGCATTTTCAAAAGAGTTCCTTTTACATTAAATAGCTATTTTAAAATTTGTAATAAAAGCTCTTTAAAACAACAGTACCAAAAACTAGGTAAACCAAGCTTCAGTCAGCGTCAGAGGACCTCTTCATGGAGGGAAGGTAAATCCTCCTCTGGAACAGTTACGATAATGTACAGAAATGAGACCAAAGATACACACAAGAAGTTACAGGTCAACTGATTTACTGGGAGCTGTGCGATGGTTTCCACGCTGAGGATCCAATCTGCTTAACAGTCAGCCCTGCCTTCAGCTGTCAGCTGCCCGGGTGGATGCACTCAGAAACAGAAGCCTGATGTTCAGACATCTTACTGCTGACATCCCATCTAGAACCGTGGCGGCCATGTCTCACTAGGGTCAGAACAAAGAGAGACAACTGGGGCAATTACACAGCCTAGCTTATAAAGTTCAGCATCACGCATCAGTTTAGTGCTCACCACGAGGTGCGACACACTGCTCTGTTCTCTGCATACTGCTGTGCTTTTCTAATTACAAGCGGGACTCACGTTCGCTACACGTGCACACAACACTTCAAGTGTGAAGTGCCAACAACTCCAGAGCACAGCAAAACTTGACTGCAATTCCGAGGCTAGAACGCCTGAGCTTCTCAAAGCACAGATCAGACCCTTCATCTCTTCAGTACCCCACACTACATACACGTTTCCTTGCTCATAAGAGCCAGTGTGCCCATTAAATAACATTTAAGTAATGCTCTGACACCTGCAATGAGCCAGGTTTTCCATTGGAGTCCGAGAGTTAGGAGTCCTGTGAAAAAGTTCAGCTTAACATGTAGCTAGCTTTTTAGTACACATCATGTCACAGAGTTACCGTTTTCCTTACAAATATATGGCACTAGGTGAAAAACGTTATGACTTATTCCAAACAGTGTACCATACTTCACAGCAAAGCTTAAAAAGAATTCTTCAACTCCCACGTCTTCTAAATATACAGCTGGTGGGAGGCCAGGGTGTCCATGAACGGTCGCACAAGGTTGTCTGTCGAGAAGTAAAAGATCAAGCCGAAGGTGATGGAGATGGGAAGAGCAGGCAATGCTTTCTTAAAAACAGCCAGTAATAAGAGAGTTAAACATAAACCCTGCCGGAGAGAATAAAAACACAAGGAAATAAAGTAAGAAGCCCAGAAACATACCTCTGGTAACAATCTAACATATAAGGAAGCTAAATACACTGTACAGAAATCGAAGCCTGCCTGAACTACCAGTGAAATCAGACACATTTCCCCACATCTTCATCTTTCTAAACAGCCGGCCAAGTATTTGCTTCAGCAATCTTGGAGCACAGCTCCAGAAATTAATGTAAACAGCTTGTGCTGACGTATTGAGAGGTTATTCTTTTTTTTTTTTTAGATTATTTTCCATTTTGTTCTACACCGTTCTGTACCAATTACTGAACCAGCAGATAAACCATGTAGTCCTGTTGAACTGCAAGGAGTTTCACTGGATGGCTCTAGCACACAGCAGCACGTACTTCTACCACCTTCTCACATTTCAAGGTCTCTCGGGGGGAAAAAAAAAAAATCACCAAAAAACATCCCACTGTTCTTTTGACTGGATTTCTTATTATAATAAGTGAATTCCGTTTTTATTTCATAGCAGGCCAAAATCCGTCTCTTAGAAAACATGTGGCAGCTTTTAAAGGCTTGGATATAGAGTACAGTTGGATTAAGTATATTTAGGTATGGATTACTTCTCTTATCTGAGCCCTTTTGTCTTTCTTTATGATGACAACACTTTAGAGACAACGTTCATGCTGGGCTCCACCAAACATCCATTTGCTAGGGATCAGCAGGTGGGACTTCATTTATTTATTTTTAAATCACTGTTTCTGGGCTGTATGGCTGGCTACAATCCAGCTGACTCTATGGCTCTGTTCTTCACACGCTTTGTGGACCATATCTGGCCTATACCTACTCCACAGTGTAATTAAAAGACATGCCTGCTGCCTGGACACTGCAGGGACAGTTTTGGAACCAGAAAGCCACGTAGCACCAGAATTATGAAACTGAGAAGAAACCAGAACAAATTTAACAGCACCTTAAAAGACACAGAGTAGCGTATAAGGCCTGAGAGACAGAGAGCTCTCCCCACAGTAATGGGACCCTGGGAGGCAACTGTGTGAGTGTCTCTGACCTATGAGGTAGGACACATCAGGAAAGGTAGACAACACACTATTTGATTGATTTCTAGTTCTAGTGCTCTCTGAGCCATGATCTTCATAACGTAGAGTCCCTGTAATTCTCTACCCTTGGGGTCTAATCAGGGAAATGGAAGCTCAAGAAAGACACAGTAATTCATTTTCTTTTGTCTTCTAGAACTCCTGCCACTGCTCTTCTTCTTAGTTTCAACAAGAATGCTGGTACAAAGAACTAGTTACTATTAATAATTTTCTACCTAGGTGAAAGCTCAACAGCATATAGTCATTAGATCTGGCAAGCCTGATTCCTTAAGCAGGTACAATATAATAGTCGTCTACTTTTATTCATAATTTCCACAGATTTTTAAGTTTCCTTATGTTCTGTGGTTTTTTTTCCAGCTCAAACACAAGAATGAAATATGCCTTCATCCTCTTATGTCACAGTTCTCCTTGCAAAACGGAACTCGTTAGTCTCCTTGACTACACCTGCTAATCAGCATGGAGTTCATAATATTAACTCCTGCTTCTGACAAAGTCCCCAGTCTCTATGGGAACTGAACACTGAAGCGAACAGGCAAGGAGTTCAGCTGTTACTGTTTTCCTAGGGTCTGTCTGACCAACATCATCTCCACGTTTTGTTCTGCTCTGAGGAGTCCTCCCTCCCAGCCTATATCACGCAGCTTCTCCTAGAAGTCACTTAAAGCCTGTCTTTATAGACAGAGCACTGGGCTAGGAAATCCACAGGTGCTTTCAGCTGAGTACCCAGGAAATTACCTGGAGTGATTTAGCAGTCCTTAGCTGTTTGTACTTCTGGCAACATACTGCTGTGCTAAATATGACTATAGTAGTTTCAAAAACTTGCTCACTTACTATGAGAATGGCTACAAAGCAGGCCAGTGTAGTATTCCAGTCTCCACTAGGTGTGGCAGCTGCTTTCCCAACCAGCACACTGTAAAATATGAAGTCTCCAAGGCCCAGTTTCACACCTCCTGCAAGAAGTGGAAGGAAAAGAAAACAAGTCTTACTTCTCCAGTTTTGTTTCCTTCTGTTTTGTTCCCTCCTGAACTAAGTCTTGTCACCTGGGGACCAGGTGAAGGTTGGTAGTCCTGGCTACCACCCAAGATGAACCTCTTGCATTCTGCACAGAGGTAGAAGGGATTACCTCCACAGATTACTGAGGAGGCCAAGACTTCCAACTCTTCTTCTGCAATTATTTTTTACGTAATCTAATTCTTAGAGGCGCTTCCTTGTGCTGCCCTCCAGCTGAGGAAGCATGGAGACAGAAAGGAGTGGGACGCAAGGGGAAGAAGGAACTGCTTAAGTTGTCTGCATAGTGATATCTGCATATGTCACTGGAACCACAAACCCAGAGCAGATACTGCAGCAGCAAGAAGTAATACAGAGTTAGTATAGGACCTTAGTTCCTCAGCAAGTCACAGCTTTTCAAATAAGCTGCAGTTAGACCCAAATGAGTTACAGTGTTAACCACCATGAGTAAAAATATCAGGCCCGGATCCTGACTGCACTGAAAACAATGTATGAAACATCTCTTACGTTCCTCCTCTTCCATTTCCTCTAAAGTGATTGGATGGCTGGGAGCAGGGCTCCTTGTGTCCAAAATCTGGGAGTCTGAATGTGAAGTGCTACTGTGGTTCTCTCTCCCATCTTCTTGTTGGTTCCACAAACATAGGCCAAGAAGGAAAACAAAACAAAACAAAACAAAAAACAGCTCAATCACAGACATCAGTGTATTTGATGAAAACATGCATGTTATTATTTGGAACAGTCCAGACGGTTGCATGCTCACAGCTCGCTTGGCTGCTATCCAGGAGTTCGGTGGCCTAAACTAGTGAGTAAATGAACAAGACTAAGCATTTATCTACCAGTCATTAAAGACAAAGGGAGTTTTCACTTCAGTTCTCAATCCGTGGATCAAACTGTCAGACGCACTTGTATCTGCTGTCTGTGCAGGCTAAAGCGACAAGTGAAACTGAGTAAAGTTAACACATACTGCCATGCTGTTACTTCTTTAGGGTGGAGGTGCTCAGGTAGAACGACAAAAAAGCGGATGACTAGGAGAACAGCCATTTATGAGAAGAGTTCTGCCCTGAATCACACTGACGTTGGAGTTGGCTGATCATGCACAGGTAAGTAGACATTTCCTTCTTCACACACAAGTTTTTTGTTTGTTGTTGTTTGGTTGGGTTTTTTTGTTGTTTTTTTTGTTTTTTTTTTTTAATCCTGTTAAACCCGTAGCTTTCATCTTTCCCGTGTGCTTTCAGAAGCATCTGGTCTGTGAGATTTAACTCTAGCTGACAGTTCTTATTTTTCAGAAGCACTCATACCAACTTTCCAGTTCATGACAGCCTGATAGGATGCTGCCACTGCAGATGCAGGCAGACCATGAGCTGGGACACACAGAGCTTCCACTGATGCATTCAGTAAACCAAACAGTGTAGTTTGCTCCTGCTCTGTGCTAGATTTAAAAGTAGGATTGTGTCCCTGTGGTCTGTTGTATGTCAGCTACTTCAACCTGAAAATAAGCAGTATGTTCCATTATCAAACCTCAGAATACAGCTTATTTCTTTAGCATAAAAAACTGCTCTCAAGTGCAATAGGACCAGATAGGAAATGCTTGCAACATCATAAGTCAGCTTTTATTCAATCACTCTCAAAACTGTTGTTTAATTTTAAGAAGGTATAAGCAGTGGCACACAAATTGACAATGTAAGCTTGGAACACATCAGCTACTGCTGTGTAACTGCCCAAACCTTTACTCAAGGGTAATTGTAAGAGTGCCCATTTTCTTTGTCAGAGTAAGCCAAATTGAACTTAGAGCTAGGTTAGAGCACGTCTGTTTCATGGCAGTTGTTTGAACACAATACACTGAAATGCACTCAAGTTCACCAGTTCATTGGCATTATTGTTATGAGCCTATGTTGTAATTAACCATCACCAGGGGGAAGGCTGTTAAACAAAAAACCCAGGACCCAATTCCATCTTTGACTTCAGTACATCTCAAGATGTACTGAACCCACAAGATGGGTTCTTGTTTGTCTGAATAAAGGCATCCTGAATATTGGAACTCCCAACATCATCTACTAATCTTCACTGCCAGTTCAAAGAGCAGGTTTCAGAGCACCATTAAGTTCTGCAACTAACATAGCAATACTACAAAAAAGCGTCCTTTGAGATTCAAGGGCTTGCATTTACTTGCAGTCTCAAACGTATGTATTATTTCTGTGGGCCACTGATCTACACAGGAGAGTGACACGCAAGGGTACCTGCATCCCATGTCTGTTGGCTTTGTCCTTTTGCTGCCGTGTCTGGTTTTGCCATTCCAACTGTCCATATCATAGCAGCTAGAAGAAAGAGAGCAAGTTATCAGCTGCTTAGAACACCAGTCACTGTAGCTCAGAGCAGTTAAGTATTTAGCTATCGCTGAAAACATAAACAGTTCCCTGTAAATGCTACTGACTCTCAGTTTGTTTCCCTCGTTCCTTAGAAGGCAAGGTCAGAGCAAGTTAAGACAGCGCATCTGTTCAATTTTTAAGAGTCTCAGAGCACAAGCCAGTATTGTCTTCTCTGTAGGCTGAAGAAAGCAAAAATACAAAACAAGGGTCCTCATCTTCTTTGTTTTCCTTCTGGTTTCTGTCTCCTCTGTTCGAAGGGAACAGTTGCACAACAAATGATGCTAGTACAAATGTAACCAGAGGTTAAGTTGGATGGCATGCTCCCCCTCTTCTGCTAACAGTAAAACACACAAGCAGAGGAAACAGTGGAGCTCAGTGCCAGTTTTCTCTCTGCCTTTTTCTTTGTTATTATTTTTCCTGTCAAAATACGGGCAATTTCTGTTTTGATTCCAAGAACAACTGAAGAATGTTTGTGGGTTTATTCTTGAGATCCCTAATTTAAGAAGGGATACGAGCCATTCTGAGATCAGTGGAAGGGAACTCAAATCAGCTTTTTATTTAAGTGTACATCAGCCTTCCTGTTTTCACTGAAGCCAAACTAAACTAAACTAACAAACAAAAAAGCCAAGGCAAACACGGTGTCTGCTATTCCATTACAAGTTCAGCCAACGTGATGTTTTCACGTCTAGAGATATCCACAGAATGCGGTCTTGCAATGGAGACGCTGACGTTCTGCACAAGAACTTGTGGTTCAGTATTTATTATTTGTTGAATTGCATTCTTCTTTAAGGAAACTCTTATATGGTAACTAAAACATCTGGGAGAGTTCATCTAGGTTGTCTCAGGCCAATCTAACAGAATCTCAAATAAAATGCACTTATGTTTCACTTCCATTCCAAGCTGAAGCCAACAGAACCTCTACTTGGAACACAAAAAGCATTTATATAGCACTAAATACTTGAAAAACCATAACAGCCAAGTTGCAGGCATCCCCAGCATGGCACCCAATATTTGGAAATACCCTTTCATTTAAGAAAGATGTAATGGAAATCACTGAGGTCCATGAAGCACTTGAGCCCAGATCCTGGGAGCCCTAAGTCTCCCACCTTCTACCTAACCTAATCTTAAGCATACAAATGCCTTTGTGGATAAGGGCACAGGACATGATCACAGCTAAGTAGCCTACAAAAGCCAGCAAAGGGATGATTGATTTTGTTTGCAGAACAATATTTGAATAGAACCACTTGAAGGGAGCAGCCACACAATGAAAAAACAAAGCAAGTACATTCTAAGCACTTCCATCTATACTGTGCACAGAAAAGAAAGCTACAGGAAAAGATGGAACCTTATTAAACACTTAAGGTATGTCTATGAATCATGTGCAGAAGGATTATGGGTACTGAGAGGGCATCATCTAACTAAATAACTTTGCAAACACTGCTGTCCACACAAGGCTTTTGTATGCAGAACAAAGAGGCATGTTCTGCAGTGTATTCATGGAAAGGCAAACTGACTTTTGAATGCATCAGCATCACAAGGCAAACCTGCCCCTGCTGCAGCTAATTAGAGTTAATACCATTATAAGTGATAAACAAGGCCTTCCACGGTGTGTTACAGGACATAAATGCACACCAATCTGAGGGGAAGGAAGTAACTAAAATAGTGCTTATTGATTTGACACATTTGCAAGTGTAATGTGGTTAAAAATCATTAATATTCTAATCTTACTCACAGGAATATATTAATGCAGGAAAAATGGGCTCGTTTCTCTCCTGTGCAGTTTCTACCAGCATTCTCAGTGGCCCCTTAGGACAGAGAACAGCAATCAGATCTGCAAAGAGAAAGGGGCCAGACAATCTCATCTTAAGCTGTAACGCATTTTACATTCCTAGTACTTGAAAAACTATTCCTCCCTAATACTGGCATCTATCAGTATTTACTGGATGACTTCCTGAATGGAGTTTTCTGCCACGCTGTAATTCCAGCTGCTAGTCTCAAAAGATGTGTTTCACTTAAATACCATCCCCAGGGCTTAATATGACAATAAGAGTTTTCATTGTGTTAATACTTCAAACAAACAAACAAGCCTCTTGAGAGCACATTATTTCTCTGAAAGTAGATGACCAGATTACACAAAATAGTTAATTTAGAGAAGGACTGAGGCTACTTCATGTTCTACAATCTGTCACTACACACACTAAGTCTATTTTTCAGGTGAATCAAGCCCTTTGGTCCAATTCCTCTTTGCTTACTCTCTCTCTCTGTCATAGCTCCTCACCAATCTAAATGTTACCTTGCAGATACCTCCTGTTCTGCAGGTTCCCTTCAGACTTTTAACTCATACCAAAATCTATTATTTCTTCATAACTGGTAATTGAAACCTGCAAGACTAACCAGGCTGCTACCGATAAAAATCCAACCATCCCTGCCAACCAATTAGATGTGGTTCAGTACTTCCTCAAACTGGTGTTCCACTCTAAGGAAGGAAAGACGTGGTAGAAGTACAGTAACTACACGAACAAGTGAACAAGAGACAAGTCAGGGAATCAACTTAACTGCCCACCTGCCTCTTTCTAAAGCTGTAAGCCTTATAAATAAAGTCATTTTCTGAATTACATGTACACTCTGTGGCAATCTCAGGGGTAATTTCTCCCTGAGCCTTGAGATTCACAACCTGGACTTACCATAAATTGAGATTGCACCTAGAATCACCCATGCTGACCACTCAGGTAGATATTTAATGAAAACCAGTGCCATCAGAGCACTGATCATAATGAGATATGCTTGCTGGAGCTGCAAGGGACCTTTCCAGTGGATACAAATCATTCCAACAGCTCCAAAATTCCAGATGATTAAGATGACTGTGGGGTAATCCATGGCCACATTGTATGTCTTCAACACTTCACTGGAATACAAGATGGAAATTCAGCTGAGCAAAAAAAGAAAAAATAACAAAAAACCTGACACAAAAAGCATCTTACTAGCTGTAGTTAAACAAGCCTCCTGTGACACCAAGAGGAAGCAGGACAGAAGCAGGCCTCATCACAAGAGGGGAACCTGCTTTGCAGCCAGCTGGTGTTCTTAACTCTCTGTTCCCTGCGCAGGAGATGGGCACCCTATGAGTACAGGCAAGGACCACGCTGCCTTAGTCCTGAGGTGATTCCAAGGATTTGAGCAGGCCAGATTTCAAGAGTAGATTTAACACAGGCTTTATGACAGTCTTTAGCTAAGAAGTCAAATACAAAACCCACCAGAACTATGATGTTCAATACTGAGGAAGAATTAGAAATATATAAACTAAAAGTTAAAAACCTTATTCTTTCTAAGCTTGGAGGCAGTGAAATGAGCTTGAAGAGATACAACCTGAGAACAAAGTGAGACAAACCAGAGAACCAGCCTAGCGCATGAAGTTCCCTTGCACTTGGTTCTCAGAGGCTACACACCAACTGACAGCATGTATTGGGAACCTCCACCTAACCAAACACAGTTCGTTGTGACATCTCCTAAAACAACTGATAACAGATATCCTAGGATTTTGGCAAGTTATACCTATATTTCCTGAGAGTTGTTATCAATACACCTCTGTACAACAAGGTTCAGTCAGTTCTGTTATGCTCACTGTATCACTTCCCAGTGAATTTTGTAGAGTATGTACCGTAAAAATCAAGCATTGTCCATTAAAGACATAATCTTTCTTGGTCAGTTTGGAGAAGGGGAAAGACATTTTGTTCATGAAGTTGGGGATTTTCTTCAAAGAGGTGAAAGAGTTAGTTCTGAACTGCCAGGTTACCAGCAACATCTCTACTTACCCGAGATATATGTAGGTGAAGAGGAACAGCAACATAAAAGAGGACAGGATTAGCCAGCCATGGATGAACTATTAAGGGTAAAAAAAAGACAACGACTGAAGGGGCTGTTCCTCACTGCACAGTTTGCAGCGCTGCATGCACTACTGACAGAACTTTGCATTGTCCAATTTTCTTTTTTCACTTCACCAGTTTCCAAAGACCTTCCCACAGTTGGTGAAGGAGGAGAGGCAGCCAGTTGCTCCTAGTTCTCCCTAACTCTTTCATTCTACATTCCATCCTTCTTATCCACTGGCACCTCCACAGGCAAGAATAACACTAACTCAGCTTGTCCAGAATTTCACACAGCATGTCCAAAACTTCAGAGAAGGCATTTACAGCAAACAATACAACTTAGACCATAAATACAAGCTGCCAAATTTTTTGACTGCGTGGAGAATACCTGACTAGCACAAGTAACAGGCCTTGTTTTAATGTGCTAACATTTGTAGCAAAATAAAACTCTGGGGCACAGCTCTATTGCTGCTAGCAAAGGCTTCTCTACGATGAGATTGTTGCCATGGCTAAGTTGTGCACTATCCCGTGGTGCCTTAATTTCTCACTGACATGCAAGCACTTGAACACACTTACAGAATACATGTAGAGAGGGCTCTGTCATGAATGCTTTACCTTATAGCAGCGGTATTTATAAAGCACAACTAAGAACACAGTCATTACAACGATGACGCTGATCATTATGATAGTGTTCAACACCGAGTTCAAGAGACGCTGGCCCACAGATGGGGTATCCTCACTGAAAGGGGTGTAGATCCTGCGGTATAAAGCAAAGCCATGTAAAGTACATATATTCTCTTCTAAATAATCGCCCTAAGATAAAAAGAAGTCTCTGTCTGTATGTGGGAAAGAAAGGGAAATATGACTGCCACAGGCAGTAAACACGAGATGCATCCTTTGAAGGGGCCAGGCTCCAGTTAATTATCAACTAAAGATCAGTTGTTTTTAACAAAAGCACATTCCTACAGTGCAGCTGTGACTGGCAGAGCTCTAAAGAAAAGCTCCTAGAGCATAAGTGACTAAGTCCAGGAACTTCTCTCCAGGCCACTAATTTTTACCTCATGCCTCTGGACCCTCTTCACGATAACGACAAGGATACATCCCAGGTGCTGCTCTGCAAAAGGGACCCCTTCTTCTCACATTCTGTAGAGGTGTCGTAGGCTGTTTTACTCCTTTTCATCACATCCCTCCCCCTTTTTCTTTGGTTCCATTTCTCTACCCACCGTGACAAGTGCAGTTAGAGCCCCAGGAACACTCCTGCACACAATCAGCAAGAGCTAGATGGAATTACGTATCCACACCATGAGTCTTTAGGAAACAAAAATGTCATCAGGAAATGAGACACTCATCCAAATGAACATGCTATTCCCTGATTGCTGCCAGCCACTGAGTGAACAGACTAGGAGTTAAGCCTGGGTCTTTTATACCGCAGTATGAAGCAACTTCATTACTGAGCTACTCACAGGCTAATGCCTAATGACAGCACTAATGAATCAGTGTAACGCAGGTACAGAAAAAAAACTTACTAAAAGTATGCTGCGTTCATCTTTGTAAGGTCTTGGTATGCTTACACAGCCACCTTTAGCTGTGTAAAGGCTCCCCCAGCCTGCCAAGAAAGCGCTCTGTGTACACAGATGCGTGTGCATGGAACATATGTGTAATACTAGGGATCCCATGGACTCAGAGGCTGTTTTGAAGACCCCACTTACAGCTGCCCGTTTTTCTCCGTATAGAAGCGCACTGACTTTATGGTGGCGACGACAACAATCATACAAAGGGTGACAGGCACAAAAAGCATGATTACATGCTTTGCTCCATATTTCAGAGTCAGTTCCTCCTCTTCATTTTCCAAGGCACTCTCTCTCACTCGAACATCCGAGTCAGACGCATCCTCATCAGCAACATTGTTAGGGCTACGGCTGCTACCTGTTTGCCTCTTCTGAAAGGAAGAATTCGCAGATACGTAAGTCTTTTTCCTTTGTGCTCAAAGCTTCATTCCATCATATTGGCTGAGGCTTCTGTGGGCAACCACAGCACACCAACTTGTTCCTAATAAGACAGTACCAACTGAGCAATGCAACTAGAAATTCCATTACAGACGGGCTGCAACAGAGCTTTTAAAAAAGAACCATGAATATCCGAGGGCCTCTTCAATGCATGTACAGAGAGACTGACACATGCCCATGAAGGGCAAGGTGCAGAGAACTCGGAGTGAATCCATTTCATCTAAGGTAGCATAAGCCTGAGCAATTCCTGCTTCCATAGCAGCGCTGTGCTTGCTTTACCAGTGGTAGGACTAGATTTTGTTTCAACACTACTGACAAAACAAAAAGGCTGGAAAGGATATCCTGCAAGAGTCATATGTACGTCAGGTCCTGATTAAAAGCTTGTATCTTTACCGAAAGGAAGGAAAGGGGAGGAGTATATATGAGGAGTAAAAGGGGGGAAAAGTCACAGTAGAGGAAATAGGAACGGGCATTACAGCTGCTGGCCGAGGGCAGCAACAACACAGGCTAAAGCCAATCCTAGTAAGCTAACCTGCTGGGAGGGACTGAGGGGGTAACAGGACTACATTTATCCTCCTAACCCACTTCTTCACACCCAAGAAGGGTGCATACATACCCTATGTGTCTGTGCTTCCCTTGTTTCTGAGGCTTGCAGACCATCCTGGTAGGAAGGTACTGGAGGGCTCTCTGCAGACATCAGAGATGTTCTCTCATTACAGGGCTCATCCTCACTGTCCGAGTTGTTCATGAACGTGATCATCGTTGTTTTCACAGGGAGCACTCAGGAGAGGCTCAGCCAAGCACTGCACAAGACTAAGAGGAAAAGGGAAGCCAAAAGAAAGAGAAACAGTAAATACTGCAGTGCAAACTGGAAGCCTGAAAAAGAGGCACAATTTCAGCAGGCAGGCTGTGTGACTCCTAGTTGCTCATTTCATCTGCTGTCACATCAGACACCACAATCCATTCAGTCAAAATCGTTTGCCGTTAGGGAGAACAGCAAACACAGCACTGACCCAACTAGACCTGGTCAACTTAGCATTTTTTCCTCTGCCACAGCTTTCATAGTTTCTGCCTCTGTGCTTTGCCTCTCCCATTAGCATCCTGACATTCACAAAGGAGGTTTCTCCGTGCTTAATATTTGTTTTGCATGAGCCAAACAACACTTCAAATGCTGGCTGACTGCTAAACAAGTTAGAGAGCTCCGCTCTTGCACAACACTCCCACAAGCGTTAACAGGTAGCAGAAGTTTCCTAGTAACCTGGAGCCTCAGCTTTACATAAGCCACTAAGCAGGAGCTACATGCTGTCTTCCCTGTTTTGACTGTTGATTAACCAGATGAATTTCAGAAGCAGTTCTTCTCTTTGCCCAGGAACTGTGGAGAAAAGAAAGGGAAAGACCTGATCTTTAAGTGAGCCACTTCTTTCCCTCTCCCTCGCCTCCCCTTATGCTGTCTTGTGCTTAAAAGCAAAGCCACCTGAATGGGCAACAGCTTGGAGCATGGAAGCAGAGGCTGGAAATTTTTGGCCTCTTTCCACCTACTGCTGTGCAGAATAGCAAAGAAAGGAGTGGCACAGTGCAGAAAGCAAATGAACAGCTGTTTTTTGTTTGCTTAGTTGTTTTTTGTTTTGTTTTTAAGGCACCAGAGAGAAGAAGTGCACTCTGCCACTGCTAAGGCTAATACAGAACAGCTTTAGAGCTATGATTTGAGGAAGCTGTAAAGATAGGTGGTAGCAGAAACTCCTTTTATCACTTATTAAGTCAGCTCAGCAAAGCAGCAGCAGTAAATAAGGATACTTCAGATGCCAGATTCTCAGCCACCTATCCATAAGCAAAACCAGAGCACTAATCCAGTTCAGGGGAGAAAGCTGAAGAAGCCACGTGACTTGGACACAGTCACATCTGAATCAAGCACTTGCAGGCCAACCAGTAGATTTCGCTGTCTACCAGTTAGCCTGAGAGGTCAGAGTAGATGCCTTGAAGCTCTGTGACAGATTCTTCCTTCTCATTAAAGAAACTAAAATTCACTTCAAGGGATGGAAAGAGGGAGGAGTGTGAGATTCGGCTGTCTTTCACAAAACCCTGAACACATCTAGCACCTTCAAGATATTTTAGAAAGCAAACCTCATTCCGCCCGAGCAAAGAATTTTCAGACAACTGTTCCTCCCCTGCCTTCTCTTCAAGCCTTTTCCTCTCATTTCGTTCCTCTTTCAGTGATAAAAATTGTACATTTATGGGAAACAAATGCAGGGACAGCCCTGAAACCAGGCCTGTCAGCTTTACAGTGACATCATGTTCTTTCTGAGCGAGCTGCCTAACACCCACGTTTTTGTGCTGATTTTTTTCTTACTGAGACAGAAGTCTCCACTCGCCAGGTGCTTAACATGTTATTCCCACTCAGCACGTGGGGGCTCATAGATCACACCTGAGAGCCCAGATTCGCGTTCAGTTAAAAGATTTAGGCCTTCTTTAAAGCTGTATACACATATAACGTGCAATCATTCAAGCGTGACATACTTCTGGCCTTGCCTACAGGTTAAAATATGCATGCCATGGGATTCTAAGTACTTAAATCTGGGAGCTGTGGAATTTAAATAATTCTTAAAACTTCCTGCTAGTGTCAAGAAACCAGGGAAGGGAAAAAAAATAATAATGAGATTTTACTCTTTTGTAGTCTGGGACCAATATTCAGGTTTTAACAACCCAACAAAAATATTAAAAGATTTTTTTTCTCCCAATATTTAAGAAACTGCAACACAATTGAGCCAAGCAATGCTGCAGATTTCAGAAGGGGAAGCCAATAAGCCTACTTTGCACATCACAGTCATGCCACACGCACTGGAAGAGTCGAAAACAGACAGCAAAAATATTCCATTAATTACTAAACCTCATGATTACTTGGAAGAAGAGTCTCGTGTTGTAATAGAGGCAGACACTTTTACGCCAGACAATTTCTGTTATTCACTCTCAGAAAGGACAATAGCAAAGATATAACGATACTTTCATCAGCAGGCAGACTCACACCCGAACTCTGCTTTACCACCCCTTATTTACTGAGCTCTGTTTTCAGCGAGAGGTGAAACTGTCCCCAAAGCATTAAGGATTTTACCAGAGCCACTGGCTCTCAACAAATCCTCTCAACAAATCCTCTGAAGTTGTATTCACAGCTGCCTTAAAGTGACCTAAATCTGCGTTACGTCCAAAGGGGCTGTCCCGCCATCCTCAGCTTCTAGTGCAAGCGTCAGGTGCTCATCAGAAATCCAGTTCTTTTGAAGAGACAATGGGCATTTGTTTCCCATGGGTTTTGCAGAGCCAGGTTTCAGCAGGACTGGCACCCACACTGGCTCCTGAGCAGCCCCACTGCCAGTGTGCACAGTAAGAAACAAGTGCAGGGCCAAGCAAGGGCCTTGGATGAATGGCTTATAGAGGAGGGAACCCTCTGCCGCACCACTGGCCCCTTACGAGTCAGTCTAATGCCACCATTCATTCATCCAAGCTACACTACAAACTGGCACCAAGGCTGTGCTGACCGCCACACACAGAGCTTTGGTTTAAGCAGTTTCTCCTTTAAGAAAGGAAGGAAGGACCTGCCTGGCAACTCTCACAATCGTGCCCTCAGCACAAACCAAGCAAAGGGAGAGGAGAGAAAGCCTCTGCCCAAGGATCTCACTTGAAGAACGGGAAGGAAGCCAACAAAGCACCTGACAACCAAAGCCACACACTCTTCTGATATTGCTTCTTTGCGTAAACAAAGAGAAAAGGTCTTGCAGATATGATTTCTGCCTCCCAAGGATGCTGTATCTCTATATTCAGGCAACTAAAGAGCACTGTCTACCAAAGGACAGAAACAACAAATGCCAGACTTTAAATTTACTCTGTAAGTCACAGCTATCAGGCAAGGATTTCTCTTTCCCTCTGTGGACAGATACAAACTGTTAGGACACATCCAAAAATCGTAAGATGTTTAAGAGCTAAAAGACCAAACTCTCAAAAAAAAGCGGCAAAGATGAAAAGGGACCAAAAAAAACAACTAGGCCAGTAGTTGAGTACTGCTTTTAATGGAGCAGCTGAGGTGGGACTGCAGCGAGTCCTGCTTTATAGCAGCCCTGTGAAGCTTATGGAAAGGTCTGTTACCGTTTCTCTCTTTGCAGACAATACTTTGTGCAAGGGGCTGCTTTCCTCCGTCGTGATACAATAACTTCACGGATTTCACTGAAATCAGGCCCACTCACATGAGCATCAGTATCCGGCCTTGGCTTGCCTTTTATTTTCATGCTGCTGTGCTGCAGCAAACCCAAATCCTTCGTTTTATATTTCATCCATCATAAAAAATACCGATATAAAATACAGCACAAAACAGCTGCTGTTGCCTGGCAAAACATTTAAACTCTCGAGTAGAACTTCTGCTTATACAGGCTGTTCTCTTAGATGTGAATTAGATGGAGAGAAGCATCTTCCTTCGCTGTGCTTACATCAAGAGAAAACTGGACTGACACTGGCAGCCCTCCTGTTCTCCTAAGTTTCAGCCATAACAATCGCTGCTGCTGGTAAATACAAAGAGGAGGGAAACACTTTCAGAAAGCCTAAGTGGCACGCTAAGAAACAGGAGAAAAGACTTCCAGATTCTTGCCAATAAACAAAGCCAAGACGTGCATGTTGCTACAATCACAGCTTACTTGGAACGCACCTCCAAACAGAACCTGCAGTTGCCATGCACGTTTCACTTCGCCCCAGAGCACAAAAATAACAAAACCGGAGGTGCTACAGCAAAGACTTGAAGCCCTCTCTCTGCTTTTTAAGGCTCACCAACGCTCTCTCTTCTTCCCAAGGGCACGGCGTGCAGGCGGCGAGCTGTGCGCTGCGCAGCGGGCTCAGCGTCCTCGTCCATCCGAGCGCACGGCCGGCCGCATCCAGGCGCACCGTACGGAGCTGGCGGCGGGCAGCAGGAGAACAGAAGGCTTACCGAAGGAAAACGCGAGCCGGAGCCTTAAGAGTGCCCCGTGCCCAGCCGGGCGCACCTCGAGCTGCTGCTCCCCGCGCTCAGCGACCCGTGGCCCAACGCCACGTCCCAGCGCCGCTCCAGGCAGGCGTGCCGCCCCGGAGAAAAGAGAGGTATTTGATTTTCTGCTTGACACATGTATGTAAGCGTTACGCGTACGCACACGGCCACGCAACTCCCACCAGCATGAGCCAGCAAAGCTGCCGGACCTACTTGCTGCCGCGCCCTGCCTTCACTCCGGGCCCACCGCGAAGCCGAGCGGCCGCACACGGCCCCAGCAGCGCGATGCCCTGTGCCGGAGCCCCCCGCCCACCCCTTAGGCGAGCCGGCTCAGGCAGAGACCCCGCAGCCGGCGCCCAACCCGCGCCTCCCCACCCCGTACCTGCGCTCGGCCCGTACCCGACCCGGCCGGCCTCCCCCTCTCTCCTATCCCATTGGCTCCAGCGTGTTCTGGCCGCACCGCTGGCCGCGGGGACGATTGCCCTTCCGCCGTGACTCGTCGTTGCAGCTGCCACTCAGCGAGTGTCTCCACCCATCCGGCAGCCCTCTCCAATAGGAACGAAGGGTGGGAAGAGGGGCGGCCAATAGGGAGGGAGCTCTCCGCACCCATCCCCCGGCGGTGGCGATATCTGTCATGGCGGGTTGGTGGTGGCTGTGGAGGCTGTGGGCAGCTGGCCCTGTCCCTGTCCCCACGGTGGTAGCGAGCAATAATGTGACATTGCAAACGTTTTAGCATTATTTGATGCGGATGTAAGAAGTTTATTATTTTCCGAGTATATTTTTGCTTTAAAAAGTCAAGTGTAACAGCAAGCAAGGTAACACAATGTTTCCAGTTAGCACGTGAGCTGCTCCTGTCCTTCATGTTACCTGTTGCTGTAGAGTCGTCGAATCATTAAGGTTGGAAAAAGCCACTGTGTGATCATGTCTAACCAGTAACAGCATGGAATTGAGATCCAGGCAGCTCTTTAGCACTTGCTCATCACTTTGTGTCTCTGCCCTTAGTACTGGAGCCGCTTCCCTCTGCTGCTGCCGTTCTGAGGAGGAACATTAAGCACAGGCATGCAGTCTTTAGGCAAAACCTCACCTTTACTTGGTGTCATCACTGATAATTGAGTGTCAAGGCAACGTTGACAAGTCATTTCATTTCCCTTTTAACAGGGCCATGTCCCGCCCTCACTGTCAGCCTTCTTGCCCAGTGGCTGGGATGGGACCAGATGGCCTCTCATGGAGGCCCTTGGAAGCTGGGCTCGCAGCTTTGTTCTCAGAATAACTTCTCTGGAGTGTGAAGACCTCAGAGAGAAGAATACTTAAAAAGACTTCTAGTCGGCTCTCTGGCCTGAAGGTTAGAGACTAAAATTTGGCTCAACTCAGTGTTCCTCTTCTTTACAAGTGGATAATATGATGGCAAAGGGTATTTCAGTCCATCCTTTCCTGAGAGATGTTATGATGCAGCTTTCAGTCAGAATCTCCCTTAACATGTTTGGGTTTTTTTGCTTGCTTTTTTCCTAACTGCATCATATGAGAAGCAAATGACCCAAGAGCATGTTAAAAGACTCTTTTAACAGCTCCCCCACAGGCTGTATTATATGGCCATCAAAATATTTCTGTTTTTTCTCTCTTCTTTAAACAGATCTACGCAGTCATTTCCTTGAAGGATCTCTCACAGATAATGTGAAGTATGCCAGTTCCTAAAAAGGCCGTGTGATGAGCTGCATCACAGCTTTTTGATTTGGGGGATCACAGTACCTCACTGAAGTACGTAAGGACATTCTCTGGGATTGCCATAATTTGATTCCCTTTTGTACCTTTACAGTAGGAGATCTTGAAGAGTTTTTGGTCATAAACTGTTAAAGTCATCCAAGCATATCAGAGGAATTGCAACTTTTATTTCAGGAGGTATAAATAATATCTATAAATAGAGCTACTGGCAACAAATTCAAACACTGAGGTACTCCCTTGGCTTTCAAACTGAAACAGACACAACACCATCTTTAAAAACAAAACAAAACAGAACAAAAACCAATACAACAGTAATAGCAAAAAACCAACTGGCATAAAAAGCCTCTTGTGCCTTCCCAGAAGGTCTGTGTAGGGTCTGTATATCTGAGTTCTGTGCTAGAATAGACTGTACTTTGAAATACAGTCACAAAATATCCCAAGTCCCTCATTTCTTAATGTTGAAAGCATATCCAAATTGTATGGTAGTACTGACCAGTGGGCGGTTGACGCTTTGCTGTGAATGTTCAAGCACTATATGTCTCGTGTGGTATTAAACAGATCAAAGATCATTGTAGTCCATTGATTCCAGCATTTGTAGCATTATAGAAACTTTACAGATGGCTGCTTTCTCACGTGTGTGGAACTGAGTCAAACGTAAGAGCTCAATCAAACAGACAAAGCCAAGACACTAGGATAACAGGAACTAAAACTGCTTAGGTGTGCAGTCAGAAAGCAATTGGTGGTACATCCAGATCAATGCAGTACCAGCAAAGTCTTGCTTTGCTTTGAGCCTTGCAAACTTTGCAGGACCATTAAGCACAGGTTTAGGGCAGGAGCAGGACCTCTCCAATGGAAGCAGCAGCAAAGGGAATTTCCAGCTGCCACAGTGCCCTCTGGACCACTGTGTCATTTAATCTGCTTATTCTGTCTCTTTATGTATTTGTTTTGTACAGTTTTGCTAAAAAGTCAAGTATCTCCTTAGAAGACAAATACATTAACTTGAAGAGAAGTATTATGGCTCTAATGGTTGGTATCTCTTTGGCCATCCAGATCTCAGGACAAATCCTTCAGACAGTCTCAGGCCCCAAGAAGTCAGCAGACCTGTTCACGTGACTGAGAAAACTTTGAGTTAATACCACTCTGCACTGCCAATGATAAATCAATAAGGACTTCAGCTGAAATAAGGTCAGTCCAAGGAAAAAGGAAAAGACATGTCTAACAGTTTTTAAAAATGCACATCAGATAAAACAAGATGTTCACCATAACAATTCAGGTGACCCTGAACGATTTACTTGGGCTCTCTGCTTGTGTAGTCATTGGGGGGAGGACATGGATGAAGCATGTAAATTATACACTAACATTCAAATAAATGCTTCCTCTTTCTATTTCAAGGAGGTTCACTGCCCCATATCCTATGAAAGACAACCTTACTGTACATACACTAGGGGGCAGAGGCTTTCTATGCATGGACGTCGTCGTAGCTAGATTAGCTATTCGACATGCACACATTTTCAGTCTGAACTCCATTACACTACGTGATAATCCTTGGAGATTCTATTGTCATCAGATTCTTACAAAATACACTGGGTGGTCCTGTGGCCCTCTGTTGAGAATTTATCTGTGAGATGTCTCGTGTTGCAAACCTCCTGACAGTAGCAAAGCAAATGTTTTGAGATCTGTTGTTTGGCGGACTACACCATGCCATTGGGGCACTTGAATTCAGCCCTGCTGATTTCTCTTAGCACTTAGTTCTCAGTGCTGGAGTTGCGACTGTAGCAGCAATGGCAAGAAATCTGAGTGAATGTAACGAAAAGACGTTTTTCATTCCCTTGCATGTTAAGTGGAAAAAATGTCCTATTTTGAGTTTTGTTTTAAAAAACAAACAACAACAACAACAAACCCACAGGGCTTTATTTCCTGTGATTTCTGAAATTCGCTCCTGTCTGCATGTTGAGCAGCAGCTTTCCAGCAGCTTTCTGTTGTCATACTTCTGTAAGTTTCTCTACATGGAAACACTTAGCATAGTTTATGCTATTAACTTTTAAAGTAAATTAATTAAGTTTGTTTTAAAACCCTTCCCTTTCAGCAGGAGCAGCCATTCTTAAAATAGCCTTCCCTGGCATGTAGTTTATTTAACTTTGCATTAATAGCATTTAATCAAGCCTTAAATTAGGTTTTTGAACCAACTTAGATAAACTGGATCAAGCCAGTTTGATTTTTCAGTTATGCAGTAGCTGAAAGTCATTTCATTTTGAGATAAATGAAATAAGAGATTTTACGTAGGGGTTTTCTACTGATGAGACAAAGAAGTTTTAAGTTAAGCCTACAGTTAAACCACTGTGGCTTTCAAAACCATAGAGCTTTATTATTCTAGTACAATGAAACTGTAAGTAAGTTTAAAAAATGTGCTGAAGATTTCTCTTACGTATCAAGGATGTTCAGGTATACTTCTAAAATTAAGGAAATAGTAGTAATTGGTACCTCCTCATCCCAAAATGGGCCTGGGGTGTGTGCTGAGCACCCCAAAACACCCCCATAGTGCATAGAGGCCTCAAATGGCATTGGGAGGGAATACGCACCCCCTCTGACCGCATAAGCACCCCAGGTCCCTTCAAACCATCCCCAACACGGGCTCCCTTATATTTCCTTGCAGGACTCCATTTTCAGGCTTCAGCATGTATACATGTAAATGGCTGTACAGCAGGTGGAGCATTATTAAATGAGGTGTGGAAAAAAAAAGTATACCTTCCAGCCCAAACCATCCTATAATTTGTCTCTGTAACTTCCCTTCATTCTTGCCATGTGACAAACATAAATCGCTTTACAAAGAACTTCAGAAGGTAATGATTTCAAATACTGCAAGGTGTTGCACTTTGCTGATGAATCACACTTCTGTGATTTTTTGTAGGCACAGATACACGTGCCGTTTTCCATTTCATCGCCATTTTTCAACCAAATCATCTTGGTGTTCCCATCTTGCTACAGTGATTTTACTGTACACCTCACAGCTCTTTACATATACCAGTAGCAAGTGTTTCCAGAGCAGCAAAATGTTGCAGGCACTATGGTCAAAAACAATCTTCGTGCAACAGTCATCCTGCAACTCTCATAGGCAGCCCTGAATTGACTGCATGTGCTTAAGCGCTGTCAATTTGAGCCTGGCTGTGTTTGTCTCCCAAAGCCCTGTTAGAGCCTGCAGGTCATTTCAGCCAGGTCTGGGTTTAAGCACAGCTGCTATTTAGCAGCGTGGTGAGACACTGTGGTCAAGGAGAGAGAGGTAAAAGAGAATAGCACATGGATCTGACATTGTCAAGGTGAAGTTAGCCTGTCAGAAAGTCATTACCCAATAGGGAAGTGTAGACAAGAGGACAGTGCAAATAAATAAGGATCACAAACATTCAATTGAATGCAGGCTATGGGTTTTCCTAAATGTCTCTCTTATCTGTGGAAATGTAGTTGATTTTTCTTAAATCTGTATAAGGAACCAAGTATTTGCACAGTACAAATAGCAGCAGTGTGGTTGTTGTGTAAGGAGAATGGGAAAATAGCAGGATGGAGAACACGCTGTGATTGAGCCTATGTGAGCATCTGAGCTGCATCAGGATTTGGATCTGTGCTGAGTGAGGCAATCTGAATTCACTGAGGTCCTGCAAAGCAGCCCCGTGAAAATCCAGGAAGGCAGTCTACTTGCTTTCTGCTTGGTTCACTCAGGAGCTTTTCAGTGCTCAAAATCTTTGGAAAAAGAACAACACTGCTCTGTGGACACATTGCCTGGTAGTCACTAAGGAGTCCTAGCATCTGTGCTGTCACAGAAGGCAACATAAAACTCAGACAGTAGGTGGGTGCAGTGCCATCAGAAGAGCTGTAATACCCGTGCCCAAAACAAAATACAGTTCTTCATGACTTGTAAGAAAGATACATTTTCCTTATTAAGGTAGGTGTTCATACAAACATCTAGAAAAAGCAAATGCAACTCCACGGATACCTCCAAGTTATGTATGGATGACCTACAGTTTGTAATGCAAAAGGTATAATAAACAACATAAAAATCAAATACATTATTTAAAAAGAAGAAAGCAACCTTCACTGTAACTTAGAAAAAGAAACAGTAATGGCATTGACTTTCTGTATGAGCAAAAGTAGCACATACAAGACCAACTTTTCCCATACATACTCATTTCAGATGTTGAATTTGAGACATCCTGTGCCTCTTTTTTGTACACACTGAACAGAAAATACTTCACATTTCATGAAAAATATTGTTCATGAAAGTCACAGCTTAGTCCAGATCAGGTTCTTTTTACACATGCAGAAACAGAGACACCAGAAATCAGTGGCCAGTTTAAAGAATGTTAGTTTTTACCTGTCGGTACCTTAGTTTTCTCATCTGCATAACGTAAAATATGAGACTTGCCCTGGGTGACGAGCACCTTGATATCCAGGGAGGAGGTAGCAAAGTCTCCATAATGAAGGTAAGCAATGCCCACTGCACTGCTTGGAATGCCAACACTTAGATCACTTCTCACCCTCTGCTGCTTTTCTCCCTAAATTAGATTTCTGTCTCCCATGTCTTTCTGCAGAGCTGTTCATACTCCTGTTTATTTCAACATTCATACAGGAGGTTCCATAACCTCATCATTTCATTCTTCCACCTAGCACAAAGGTCTCGGAAGCCAGTCAGATCATTTCATCTATTAAAACAATATTCTGTCCCAGAAGGCCAGTGTGACGCTTTTTATAAGCTCAATGCCTACCCTGCTTATTCAGAAAAGACTCCACATGAATGCTGAAGCAAGTCTAGCCTGCAGACCCTGATCTGTAGTTAAAACAGGCAATGGCACAGCAGATGTTTTGGCAGGTGGTTGCAGATGAGAAGTTTTTGTAGACCTTGAAAAGAAGAACTTGTTCTCATTCTAGAGGTTGTATCCAAACACAGAATGTCTCTTTGTTTCTAATCTCAGTACTGAGCTGCGTCTGAGGGTCCCTGGATAGCCGCCTTGTGCACACGAAGGGAATAAGGAAGCTAACACTTCTGATACCAAGGAGAGCCTTTAGCCACTGTAGCTGGAAGAGTTTTGCTGCAGAAAGGAAGTGGGAGATTCGAACAGCAAGGAGAAAAGAGCCTATGGCTTGGTCACTGAGTTAGGATGCTGGCAGTCCAGCTTGCCTTCCCAGTTCCTGCTCAGTGTTCCTAAATGTCCATACAACATGGAGATGGGAATCTTGTTGGAACCTGAGTTGTTCCTGAAAGAGAAAACCGTTGGAAAGAGAGACTCCTGCTTATTATAGAGGTGCATGTCATTTATGTCAAGGAAATTGGAGTATGTTTGCAGTTTTGTGGCTGAGCCAAAGAAATCAAATAGGGCTGAAATCAGTTTGAACTGATTGTGACAGAGATATCTTTGTGTGTGTGTGTGTGTGCGTGTTCACAAGAAAAACTGTAAAATGTCGCTCTGAGTTGTGGAACATACATTATTCAACCCCAAATGAAAGCTTTCCTTACTTAGAGTGAAAAAACCTACTTAGCAGGCTAACATAAAATTGCTGATGGCAGCAGCCACAATTTGCAAAAGCAGGCGCTCATCTGGGCTGCGTAATACCCAGATTTGAATACACCCTCCATCTGAGAGGATCTGATCTGCATCTCCCCTTTCTCACAGAGGTATCTTCTCAAGGCTGTTGTACATCAGCCAGATGCAATCAAAAGGAGGAACCTTGCCTAACGCAGTGATTTGTCTTGTCTTATGATTTAATCTTGCTAAAAGGCAATACGTTTCTGACATGCTGAAGTAGTTTCTTTTTTTTTTTTTTTCCAGGTGTTATGTTGTTGTGTTTTGTTTGTTTGTTTTGGTTCAAGGAAAACTATAACTCTGAAAGAGGCCAGTTCATAGCATCTCTTATTTTTCTTTGCTTTTTGACTGTTGTTTTGGTTTGGTTTTGAACTGTCCAATGGACTCCTAAAAATAGGATATAATCTTACACTGAAATCTGTGGGAGGGTAGAAAAAGGAAACAAATTATACCAGTCTCTTGGGGACTTTTGTAGAAGGGCCTCTGCTTTATCATTAAAAAAAAAATATGAAATATAACATGTTTTAAATCATGTGCCAAATAGTTTGATTTAAACTTCAGGTTATGGGATTGAAAAGCTTTTTAATGTAAAATATTTCTTGCAAAATCTGAAACAAGCATCGGTTGACTCATAGCAGAAAAAATGAATCATAAAGCATAGCTACTTGGATATTCGCAGCGATGAACACCAAAACCTCCAACAGCTTCAGCAAATTGTAAAACAGACTCTATGCACCAAGTGGGCTGACCAGGCTCCTCCAAAGGGAAAAAAAAAAAAAGGAAAGAAAGAAGAGCAAACAGGGAGGGCAAGGAAAGAATAACCAAAAAAACCTTAAAATCTGCCTCCTTCAAGATCAAGAATCTCTTGGATGTCTGCAGTCCCAAAATCCTGATAAAAACAGTGAAATCTAAATAGAGATCATATTGCAAAATGGAGCTCTAAACAAATATGTATGTTATTACATTGCCTGTCTAGTCTGAGAATGGGAGGGAGAGAGGAAGGGAGGAAGTGAGGAAGGCAGACAGGAAGGAAGACAGGCAGGCAGGCAGGAAGGAAAGAAGCAGGGAAAAGCACAGGTGCCCGGATCTTGGTCTTTGCTGTGCTAGAACAAGATGGTTCCTCTCCTCGAAGGCAATCTCCCTACCCTAGAGTGGAACACTAACTGAGAAACTGAAGAAAGAGGACAAGACAAATGGAAAACTTTAATTATTCAGTTAGTTTATTTCAAGATCTACTACGTTCTATTAGCTTGGTATGTAGCATGTAGAGACATTTACTTGAGTTCTTCCCATGCTTGGCTCCTACCTCATTACCCGCAGATGTGTTCTTGGGCTTGCAAGAAGGGCACTGAGGGTGTGTTGGAGCTTGGCAGGGAAATAATGGGCACGGTGTAGCAAGAGAAGAGACTGCTGCCAGCAAGGACATGGAAAGCCATGGGGAAGCCAACTAGCCCAGGGAACCTGCATACCCAATGCTTCATGATTGGAAAGGGGGGAAGTTGCATCCCTGGTGGAAAAGGACTATCTGGCACAGGATATGTCTATGCATTGGAAACTAATTTGAATTCAGGAGATTATTTAAGAGCTTGTATGTAAATCCTCACTCTCAGTTTTTGAATAGTAGAAGTTTAAAAAGGAAACATGGAAAAAGTACTTCCTGGGAGACAGCGCTTGTAAAAATTTTGAAGTGAATTCTAAAAGAGTTCTTCATCAGCTTCTAATGAAGAGACAGCTGAATTTCTTAAGTAAGTTTACAGTGTAAGACCTGGTTCACAGCCCATTCTAACCAGCAGGTATTTTCTTTGCACTCAGATCACATTTGTGAACTATTATTTGTGTTTTCTGCTGCAATTGTTAATCACTTGGGGATTTTTCAGAGATGCTCTAAATACCAGAGGAAAGACCAAAACTTATTTCAGGTATGATGTAATCCACTTTAGTGGAATCTTTCTAGGGATTTATCCGGTTTACTATTCACAAATTATGATTATTTGAAATGTAACTGAAATTAATTACAGGCTTTCAAATCCTGTTGGTACTTTGAACTGCTGCAATAATTTTGCATTTACTTATGAAAAAGCTTCCACGATTGTAAATGCTTAAACCTGTTAGCAGAAAGTACTCAACTCTAATCTCATTCTTCTGTAATTATTTGGAAAATTGTACACAGTAATGGCTATTTAATTCAGTTTACCTGTAATGCAGCTCATGCCTCAATGAGAAGAATCAACTCGAACTCATCAGCGTGTGTGCTTATAGTGTTATATACTCTAAAATGCTGGAAAATTAAGATGGGAAATGAACCACCTGAGGTATTTCAGAACCAACTCATCAAGACTACCTTGTCAAAGACAGCATTTTTTGATTGAGAAGAGGTTAAACCAGATGTGGGCTTTCTAAAAAGACACTGTTGGAGACAGAAGTTGACAAAACAAAAACAAAAACAAAGAAACAAACAAAAAAGCCCACATTTCAGAGAATATAAGCCCCACCTTCCTCTTTTACAACTTACTTTACCGGCAGATGCTTCTGACTCACCCCAAACATTAGGAAAAAAAACACAAACCACTGAGAATCATTCAACCATTAAGAATGGCGGAACAATGTTTTGATAGTGAAAAAGATGAGAATTACAAATCAGTGTTTTTGTGGAAAATGAAGTGCAGTATTGACTCCAGACAAACTCCCGTTTCTGGTAAACTTGGGAGACATTATCAGTTAGCAACTGCCAGGGAAATGTAATCAACAGTAAAGTGTCCTGCGCCCTGCCTGCAAAGGCCATCATCCTTTTTCCAAAGCTCCTAAAAGCTGAGACATATTTGTTTCCATGTAAATGCAAGCGTTATGCTTGCTCCTATTGGCAGCTTGCATTTGAGGGAATCTGACTTCCTTCCATCTGCTTTTCAGCTGAAACAAAAATCGTTGTCTGATCAGCTTGGGGCAATGATGTCCTGGCACTGCTTTTCCTGGTTGTCCAGGCCTGTGAGGACTCTCCTGGTCCTTGATGTACATTTTTCTTCGATACACTGCAACTGTATTTGCTGCTCAGAGCCTTGTCATGGAAGTTATTTTTTTTCCATCAGCAAGCAAGCAAGCTGGGGAAAGATGGGAAAACAGAGAAAAGGAATGTTAAATCTCTGTGCAGAGACTGAAGCTGACAATCAGCCAGCAAAGCCATTGCTGCCTAAGTTATTTAGTTAAAAGAATATATGAGAAATGTAACATTAGATGACAATCATGTCAGGGACCATGACATCACCAGTTTCCAGCTGCTGATTAATCATGCGAAAGAAATTAATTTGGACATGGACGAGTGTGAATCTAACTTTTGGGACAAATAACCACATTCATAAGGGAAGCAGAAGGGAAGAATTTACCAAGTGTTTGGTCAAGTTAAATCATTTCTTTTAGATTTGACATAGCCATCAATACTCTCTGTTCCTGTCAGATACATCACCAAATCCTAAGGGCCCAATTGCAGTTTTGCATTATTCAGTCTTCTGACTTCTGAAGAATTACTGGAGGTTTCCTCATGTGCAGATTTGGTCATCAGCTTGAGGGAGAGGAGATGGGAAAAGAAGTGGGAGAAAAATGAAACCAGTGAAAATTTAGGAGTACCAGTGAGAACGAGCAGCAAAAGAGCCCCTGGTATGGGTCTCAAGGGCTTTGGGAAGGTTTCCTAGGGCACTCAGCACTGCAAGTAATATGGATCTTTCAGCTCTGTCATTCACCGTATCTCAGCTTTCAAAAACATTCACAAAACTTGGACTCATGCAAAGCATCTGACACTGTCCCACACAACATCTCTATCTCTGAACTGGAGAGATGGATTTGATGGACAGACCCCTCAACACATTAGGGTTTGGCTGCATGGTTGCATTCAGAGTTATGGTCAATGGCTCGATGTCCAGGTGGTGACCAGTAGTAAGGGGTGTTCCTCAGAGTCCCGTGCTGGGATCAGTAGTGTTTAACATCTTTGTCAGTGACATGGGCGGTAGGAGTGTATGTTCAATTGGCAAGTTTGTAGATGACACCAAGCTGTGTGGTGCTGACAACAAATTGGAGGGAAGGGATGCCATCCAGAGGGACCCGAACAGCCTGGAGAGGTGGGCCTGTGTGGATGTCATGAAGTCCAACAAGGCCAACTACAATGTCCTGCACGTGGGACAGGGCAATCCCAATAGTAAATACAGGTTGGGTGATGCGTGAATAGAGAGCAGCCCTGTGGAGAAGGATTTTTGGGGTACTGGTGAATGGATAGCTCAACAAGAGCCAGAAATCTGTGCTTGCAGCCCAAAAGGCCAAGTATATCCTGGGCTGCATCAGAAGAAGCGTGTCCAGCAGGTTCAGGGAGGTGATTCTTCCCCTCTGCTTCATTCTTGTGAGGCCCAACTTACAGCACTGCATTCAGCTCTAGGGGCCCGCAAGAAAGATGTGAAGTTGTTAGAGTGAGTGGGTCTGAAGGAAGCCACAAAGATATCAGAGGGCTGGAGCACATTTCCTATGGAGACAGGCTGAGGGAGCTGGGCTTGTTCAGCCTGGGGAAGAGGAAGCTCCAGGGGGACCTCATTGTGGCCTTCCAGTACCTAAAGGGGGCCTACGAGAAGGCTGGAGAGGGATACTGTAACGGGGAGTGTAGTGATAGAACAAAGAATAAGAGCTTTAAACTAAAAGAGAGGAGATTTAGGTTAGATGTTAGGAGGAAATTCTTTACTCAGAGGGCGGTGAGGCCCTGGCACTGCTGCCCAGAGCTGTGGTGCTGCATCCCTGGAGGCACTCAAGGCCAGGTTGGATGGGGCTCTGGACAGCCTGAGCTGGTGGGAGGTGTTCCTGAAGATGTCAAGGGGAGTGGAAATGCATGGTGTTTGAAGTCTTTTCCACCCCAAACCATTCTGTGATTCTTTGGTGTACAAGGGATGACTTGGCCCAGTTTGCTGAGCAGGATAGCTCTGATGAACTTCATTCTTTCCGTCTGCACCATTGCACCACTTTCTTAAGTGCTAACGCACACTCTAACAGTCTTTCTTGAAGGTTTTAAGTCCGAGTATGCTCATGAGATGTTCCTTCCAAAATCAGGGCCCTGCCTCACACAGGGGCTGTTCCTGCAAAGAATCAGATTTTTCATTTGTCTTGCTTTAAATTCTGTTCCACCAACCATAATAGATCACGGACTGAACCATTTTCCCTCCACATCTCTTTTTGAAACAAGAAAGCGGGTAGATAGTTCTCTGATTACCACTGTTGACACAAATGGCCCCTCACTAGATCCTCTAGTTCAGCCCCATCCATCACCTTCACTGGGCAGAAGAGCTGTTCAGTAAACTGTCTCTTAGTGCTAGATGGGTCTATAAGAGGGATAAAAAGAAGACATTTCATTGTTTCAACATTCTGTTCTTTTCAGGAAATATCAGAAATGTGAAACAGAAGGAAACAAAGTGTGTTGTTGTTGGATTTTTTTTATGTTAATAAAATATACTGGAAATCCAGTTCAAAAATGACCCTTAGGAGAGTTAAAGAAATTTGGTTCTGTAGTTAAGAAAAGAAGTATCTCTGCCAAGAAATGATGGGTGTTTCCAGAATACTGTTTCTCCGATTGGGAAGGGTCATTCCAAAGCATTTCTCTGGCAGCTTTTACTAATACATCTCCCTCTGCCTGAGGAAGATATTCTCTTAATCAGGACAAGGCTGTCCTCAGCCAGCAGGAGGGAATGTAGGGGAACCAGCAAATCTCTAACATGTTGTCACAGGGAGATGCATGTGTAAAGTACCTTGGAGGTACTCCCTTCCTGCTCCTTGTAAAACATCCCTGAATAAAAGCTGTGCTCTGTTCTTAGTGGAGAGAAGACCACAAAGGCTGCCAGTTTTCCCAGTGCCTTTGGCTGGGCTCTCCAGGCCAGCAGGCTGGGCTGGGCTGCCACTCTGAGGGACCATCCTCCATTCTGCCTGTCTCAGCAGTCCTTGGTAATCCAGTCCTGAATGCTGCTGACAGGCAGCATAGGAGAATCTGTCACAAACAGCGAGGGCTACCAGTCTCTGTAGGTGTGTCCAGAAAGGAGGAGAGCAAAGGGTGGAAAAGGATTGAAGAGCTGGTGGGAAGAGTTCTGCTGAGGACCTGCGAGCCCCGCTGCTCTCTCTCCTCTTTGGCCTTTTGCATCTCAGTATGTTTATTACTCAGGCAGTTAGGTGAATTCCCCTGGGAAAAAGAGAGCAGTCAACTGGAACTCTGTATCGCCCATCATAGCCCAGCAGGAAGCAGGGAGCAAACATACCATCTTTAGGAACCCGTTAGAGTCTGGCTCAGCAGTTCTCATCCAGCAAGCACAAAAATGGACAGTTAATCTCTCCTCTATGCGCTGGACCTTCATCTTCCTTTTCCAGCTGCCGTGACTTTTAAGGTATATAGCTTCAAGCAGCTTCGCTCTGGGTCCTGCCAGACCATGCAATGTCTTTCGCCTTTTCCAAAGGAAAAGAAGAATGGACAGCCCCCTTCCTCAGAGCATGGAAGAGCAGTGCAGAGAAGAGCACACCTGAGAAGAGTGGCAAACTTCATGGGGAAGCAAACAACCATCTGTACTCTTGAAATCTGCCTTCTCGCTTAGGCACCTAAATGTGGCTTTGCATGTTTCAGTTCAGTTACACATGTATGTAAACTGGTCATAGAAACATACCCAAGGTTTGGGAGAGCATGGTTTTAATATGCAAAATATCAAAAATCCAAACTTTGTAGACTGTAGCAATGGCTTAAAAGTCTTTTACATGTGTTCCATCGGAGACGAATAACTCGGACTATTCAGAAGCAACCTGGAAACACTTGGAATTAAAGGAGTCTTGTCCCACGCTTACCAGATGATAGGGCAGGTGGGAGGGCTGCAAAGAAAACTCTGCTGTGTTGCTGATTTGTTGCAGATGGGTGAGGCACTTAGAGGGCAATGCACAGCTCCGAGGATGGATGTCTCCAGAGCTGGGCAGGGAGCAGCAGGGAGACAGGGCTCTGAGTACTAGTTGGTACTAGTACAGGTTGTGGATGGAAAACTGCTCTTGGTACTATCCAGAAAAACACAGGCTGTGCCAGCAAGGGTGTGCTACGGGGGTGAGTGCCTGTGCAGATGTGCTAGGCTGTCAGGATACATGGAAGAGAAAGTAACAGAGCAGCAGTTTTTGTGTGCTCGTGTGGATCATCCTAGGAGTACCTCTGGTCATGCAATGTGTACCTTTAACCCTTATTACGTCCGAGCGTGAAAATAATAATGAAAATTATGTAAAATCAACACAGATCTGCCAGTTTAATAAATCCTCCTGCAGTCATACAAGGATCTTTTTTTTTTTTTTTCCTTTCACAGTGGAACAGACAAAAGCAAGCATCTGTCCTTTCTTCTGTGTGCACTATTAGGAGTATTGTGGTAAATCCTTAGAAAGGATTGTTATACCACCGGCTTTCAGTTGAATGCAAAAACAGATTCTTGGAGACAGCCAACACGTTTTGTTTTAAATTTAATGCCCACATCCCAGTATGGGCTTTAAAATTGCTGATTATGACCTCTTCGATGCCCTCTCTTTACCAGTTTTTCAGAACAGAGATCCTTCACTGCAGAGTGGAAACTTGGACAGTATTTCTTGTGATTTCATGTTCATCTAGGTGCAGTGGAATTTCATGGCCCTGGAGACTGCACGTCCTGCTGTGTACTACGAAACCCAAAGCAGTCACACTGACACGCTGTACATTTAATAAATAGCTTATCTTTTTTCCTGCCGTTATCGTATCTATCTCAAACAAACGCAAAGCTGCCCAATTATGGCCATGTGGCCACAGCCTAGTGGAATAAGTACGACCCACGAGTAGGAAAAACCTCCAAACAATGAAGCAGTATATCTCTGCAGTCGTTTTATCCCCACAACCGCATTACGAGGTACAACTTCTAATAGCCTCAGGGTACAGCTGGGGTGGATTTCCCTTTGTTATTTCATTTTTACTGAAGCTCAGTAACAATGCAGAGTTCATGTGCTCCTCGTGCTTCTTGTTTGGTCTGTGCAAAAAAAGGAAACATTAATGCTGAATCACTGGTCACTCCCCAGATATGCATGTGTTTGTATTCTTATTATCAGCAAATAGCAACCATGAGCCTACTTGCCAAAGCTGCAGCTCAGAGGACCACAGTTATGGTGCACACTGGGCTCTTCTCTGGCAGGAGATGAAACTAGGAACAGCAGAACTGTTGGGTATATCAGGGTATGAAACACCCAGCGGGCATTCGCATTAGCCTTTCATGTCTTCATTATGAGTAATTTACTAGCTGGGAGAAAAATAAAGGGGCCACTGACGTGTGTGCATTGAATCAGGAGAAAAGTAAACTCTTGTGCTTGTGATAGGGTTTCCTAACCTTTCTTGCCTTAAGTCTGTGTATGTAATTCCTTGTCAGATTACTTCACTATGAATAATATTTTCCATATATACATTTTAAATCTCTTGAGCTCTGTAACAGCTCACCAAAGTCCTGCAGCAAAACCTGATCTTCTTAACCCTGCATTAACGCTCTGCATGCAGGTGCTGTGCATGGCTACATGGGTCTTCCTGCAAAGACCACTGAGACCTCTGGCTGCTTTCTGAGCCCCACAGAGCCATATTGCTTGGTACAGCACAGGGCGAGGTGTGGGCAGGAATGTGTGGAGGAGGCTCTCAGAAAACAAAACTGGTTCCTCTGTGATCCAGGTGGATGCACGAGCTCAGACAGATGTGGTTGCAGAAAACAGTCTGCCCAGAATCACACCGACTTGCTACTTGTGCCTCTGTGTTGCTCTTGGTGTTCTTAGTGTTCTTAGTCCCAGAGTAGGAGCTGGCACAACAAATACTAACTAGTCCCTCCTTAATTCTGCCTTCCTATGTGTGCCTGCGGGACACCAGGAGGAGAGCAAACAACCAGGTAACCCAGCTCAGAGGTCACTGAGACCTGGGCAAAGCTGCTGCTTTCTGAGCTGTTTTTGCACTGAAGCAGTACAGGTTTGATGCAAGACAAACACCAGAGTCCTATTCTCTAGCTTCGCCTGCCAACCAGCCAGGCCAGGAGTGTGCTGTCACTGTGACAGCCACCTGCCCAAACAGCAGCCAGTGTCAGCACACAGCTCAGTGTTTCTTCACCTCCTCTGTGGTTCCTTTTCTCATGAAGTATTAGCCAAATTGATTTTCCATCACATTTTCTGGCTATAGAACTACTCTGTATTTGTCCATTTCTATATTCTACAAGATGATGATATTCAACTCACTGGTGAGAAAGTGCCATAAAATACTGGCTTTCACTGCAGTGATGCTGACAGTCCTTCTGATGCTGAAATTGATAAATTGTGACCATTCAGAAGACTCAACTCTGAAGTACAGTGAAGGCTGTCTTGTCCAACTAGTCCAAAACATAAGAAAGTAATGATTTACAAAATGAATCTTATTACAAAGGAAGAATGGGAGAAGGAGGATACTTAAGGAATCGGTTTTTTATGACTCTGCTTTCGTGCTATTTTTCTGTGTGTTTTTTTAACAACTGGATTGATACTAAGTGGATTGCGATCCTTTCTGTCCTAGCTTTACAACACAGCCCACGCCATATGAATCAAGTGCCTCTAAGTGTTTGAGTAGGATGACGAGCATCTATCATGCAACTCTTCTGCCCTCTCCATAGAAGGAGGTGTTTCTGCAGTACAGGACCTTGTTTCCATGATCTCTGTGTTGTTGGTTTTTTACCTCGTTACTGTTGTTTGGATTGGGGAACGTGTTCTTTAAAGCAGTACACATCTTCTCTAGTTTTCCCTAAGGAAAGCAGATTAGGGGAATATGCCATGCACTTGGAGTGTAAATGGCTGAGACTTGCTCATGTTCACTGAGTGCAGCGAACACATTTGGAACAACTATTTTTAAATAAAGCACAATAACTAAATGGTCCCCCTTCAAGTGCACTGAGGTGCTGGGAGGCCATTAGTTTTGACAGCTGTGATATTTATTTCCCAAAACACTTATAGCCGTGTGTCAGCAGGAGATGTTACACAGCCAGGACAGCTCTGTGACCTTAATTGTCTGTCCTTGCTTTGTTTCAGGAATAAATACATCCTGCTGTGAACATGAGCCCTTCCTAAGTGTAAGAGTCTGCTCATTTTAATGGCCTCACACTCTAGAACAAGGAGAAGGTGCCCACACAAGTGTTTGCATATGAAGCCCTACCCCAGCCTGCTTTGATAACCTCATACGCTGCAATGCTTTTCTTTGGAAGCAAGAAGTAAAAATTCAAATGAAGAACATGGATTAAGCATAAGTGAGCTCTTTTGGGAATGCAAATTGCACTTTTGCTTGATGATGTGTGCTGAGATGGCAAGTGAGTCAGAGTGGGGATGTCCTTATTTTCTCTTTGTAGAGCACTGAATGTGAAAGTGCCAGAGACATGTAGGGGGTCCTCAGCAGCACAAAGCAGCTACTGCCGCGCTGGTGTCTGGACACATCCATCTGGTCTAGGAAAGAAACTTGCCTGCCTTCTTACCTCCAGTCATGTCACTGGTTTGGACTAACAGTGTGTTTCAGTTCGTGCTTTCCACTTAGTCTAAATCCAGACACTTGGTTTCCACTTGATTGGAAACAAGTGTGCTGAAAGCTGCCTGCACTTTCTTCGCTACACAGTGTGGACTGCTGCCTGGCTCCAGTCTGGAAGCAATTATTTTGCACCCATACCTGCCCATTCTGAAAAGGTATTTATCCCCAGATATATATATTTTTTCTCTTTTATCTTTTCTTAGCAGCTTCCTTCATAAAGAGAAACTTGTTGCTGTGTGTCATGTCCACAGAATATCTCTAGCTCTTGCTCTGGGCATCACATATTGCAATTCCTCAGTCCAAATTCTGCCATATTTTAAGGCCATGTCTCCTTGGATAGTTCTGAATCAGTAAATATGCTGCAGTGAGTTCACTGCTCCCTTGTCCTGACCTCTGCAGATAGGATGAATGTCAGAAGGGGCTTGAATCTGTGTGACTTGTGTGATCTGGACGGGCTGGATAGCTGGGCTGAGGACAAGACCAAATGCTGGGCCCTGCGCTTTGGCCACAACAACCCCAGGCATCACTACAGATGTAGGGCAGAGTGGCTGGAACTCTGTGTAGAGGAAACAGACCTGGGGATATTGGTCGACACTCACCTGAACATGCGCCAGCGATGTGCCCAGGTGGCCAAGAAGGCCAGTTGCATCCTGGCTTGTATCAGGGATGTGATCATCCCTCCGTACTCAGCCCTGGTGAGGCCGCACCTTGAGTACCATGTTCACATTTGGGCCCCTCACTACAAGTAAGACATTGAGACCCTGGAGTGTGGAGGGCAACAAAGCTGAGTGGGGTCTGGAGCACAAATCTTATGGGGAGCAGCTGAAGGAATTGGGGTGGTTCTGCTGGAGAAGAGAAGGCTCAGGGGAGACCTTATCACTCTCTCCAACTGCCTGAAGGGGGATTGTGATGAGATGGAGTTTGGCCTCTTCTCCCTTGTAACTGGCAATAGGACTAGAGGGAATGGCCTCAAGTTGTGCCAGGAGAAGTTTTGCTTGGCCATTAGGAAATACTTCTTCTCTGAAAGAATGGTCAGGCAGTGGAACAGGCTGCCCAGGGAGGTGGTGGAGTCACTGTCCCTTGAGGTGTTCAAGAAACATTTAGATGTTGTATTGAGGGACGCAGTTCAGTGGGAAATATTGGTGATAGGTGAACGGTTGGACTGCATGATTTTGGAGGTCTTTTCCAACCTTGGTGATTCTATGATTCTTTGACTTTAAGAAAGGGCTTTAAGCACCCATCATGGTTATGCTGGTGTGAATTCTCTCAGTGTAAATAACCCCAAAGAACAGTCAAAACATGCAAGCAGATACGCAGCAGTGCTTGCAAGTACATGCATATTATATTAGCATAGCACAGTGCTGCTCTTTTAAGAAGATACCCGTTCATCTGCATCTATCTGAAGTTATTTTTTTCTTTCAAATGTTCCTACTTTTGGCTGACATGAAGGAATGAGAGCAACAACAACAACAAAAAAAGGAATCTGCAGATATTTGCACACACGAGTAAGCTTGTGCCCATGAATAGTGCCATTATACTCAGTGGGGTCACTTTGCTGAGAAAGATTGATCACACGCCTTATTTCATGAAAGACCAGCTCCTAACCGAGCACAGACACTGAGGGAACAGACTCAAGTGGAAAAAGTCTAAAAATCTCTTTTCCTGCCCTGAATTCAAAATAACATTTCTCTACTGGAAAAACAAACATAAGCTCATTCTGGGTGTCCGTCTGTCTGCCTGTGGGATTGGCAATCCACACCTTCGGCAGATTCAGAGGCCTTTCTGCCCCTGCTTACACTCAGGAGGTTACGCCTTAATGACAAAAAGCTGGTCTGCTGTGACATCAATTTCCCCCTCTAGGGAAAATTCCTAGCTGTGAAATCCCAGCAGAGACATCTTGCAGCTGGTTGTTTGGGGTTTTTTTTTTGTCTTTTTCCATGGTCAGTCCAGAACAACCCAAAAGTTGCCATCTAGGTCTGACCTTGACACTACTTGGAGAGCAAATTACAGAGCCTGCTCTCCTGAAGTGCTGACACAGAGACAACTATATCCAATGAGTTATCTTGATACAGAAATCACGCTGTATCACAGCCAAGAGCTTGATCCTTCTGCCAAGTGGGACCCGTGCCTGGGGGCTGAGGAGCTGAGGAAGCACTGCCTGTGGCCTCCCCTGCCCCAGAGAGGACAGCAGTGTCCTGGAAGTGGCTGCCCTACCCAAAGCCAGGGCAGAGCCACAGGAACGGATGTGCCTGACAGCATCCATCCCCTGGGTTTGGAAACTGGTGGCTGCCCACCCCATGGGATGTGCTCATGCGAGGCTGCCCATCCCGGTGGCATAGAACAGAATTGGAAGGGACCCCTAAAGGCCATCTGGTCCAACTCCCCTGCAATGAGCAGGGATACCTACAGCTCCATCCGGTGCTTGGAGCCTGTTCAGCCTGACTTTGGTCTGATGCGGGTGACCAGCGTGCTGAAAAGCACCAGGACTGAGCCGTCGTGAGTGGGGGAAAATGGGATGCCATACACGTGGCTAGGCTGATCTGTGCTTTACAGTGGGTGCATAGGGGTATCGGGGACCTTCAGGTCTTTGCTCCAATGGGTGTGGGCACAAGCCTTTGCCCCAGTGCTTGTACGCAGAGGAGGAATATGAAGGCCAAAGGGGAGGCTGGAAAGAGAAGCAGAGGTACAAGAGGAGAGCGGGAGGGTGCGTCTCTCCTTTTGTCCCTGCCGGCTGTGTCAGGCGCCATGCGGAGCCCCATAGGGCCAGGCCCCGTGCGGAGTTGTGGGTTCAGGACTGTCAGCGAGTCAGCCACAGGGCGCCGGGGCGAGGGGTGGAAAACGGATCGTGTATCTTTAACCCACAGAGGCCGAAACGTGGTTTTTTTTTCTTAGCTAACAATGGAAACTTTTTTTTTCTTCTTTTTTTTTTTTTTAGTGTTTCCCTCCAGCGGTCCTGCCAAGCAGCACCGAGCGACAGAGAGAGCGAAAAAAAAAGAAACTTGTTCCGCTCAGTTCAACCCCAGACAGGCTCACAACTTCCTTCCTGCTTTCCTACCCCCTCCCTCCGCTCTCCTCCTTCTCTCGGCTCCTCTCCCTCTCCTCCTCCTCCTCCACCTCCTCCTCCTCCTCCTGCTCATCCTGCTCTCCCCGCCGTTCCGGCCGCACGACGAGAGGGCTCCGCGGCCGCCCCGCGGACCTGGCCGCAGCGCGGAGCGGGGAACGCGGCGCTCCCGGCCCCGAGGGGCGATATATCCGCGGGGAGCGCGGGGCTCCGGCGGCGCAGCGCGCACCGCTCCCGCGGAGATGGCTCCGGCAGCGCGCTGCGGCCGGCGGGGCGGCGCGCACTGAGGCGGGCGCGGAGCCTGCTCCAGGTAAGCTCCTCCGGGCGCCCCGGGCTGCCCTCCGGGAGGGCCAGGAGGGAAAGCGGTAGGGGACGGAGCCGGGTTCCGAGTGCCGGGGGCTGCGCGCAAACCTGGGGGCGCTTATCTGCCCGGAGCCGCGCGGGGATGCGCGGGGGGCGCGTCCGATGGCATCGCGGTACTTCGGAAGAAGTGTACGCCCGTCGCCGGGGTTAGCACATAGGGGCATAAACAAGCCCACACCCTCGCGTAGGTTGCGTTTCTATGTGGATGTCGTGGGGCTCCCACCGCCGGGCACGGGATGAGGATTGCGGCTCCGGAGGCGTACGTAACAAACGGGCATAAAGAAAGGCAGGCAGGAGACTAGAGGGACGCCAGGAGCCAAAAGCAGAGCCCCTCTTGCGTGCACACAGAGCAGCTGCCCCCAGCTGCCTCCGTGAGCGGTACGCGGGCTGTGACTGGGGCAGCTGCACCAGGAGGTGTGCTCAGGGAAATGGGACAGAGCACCCGTGCAGCTGTACACACCTGTGCTGTTGTGTGTAGGTGGGTAGGGTGGCGGTGGGGACGTGATCCTGTCCCATGCCAATTGGGCAGGCAGGTATCACTGAACAAAGTCGCTGCGTGAGACCGGGTCGCCGTTGGTTGTAGGTGACAAACCAGAAGGTGGCAAATTTGAGCTATTTGGACTTTTTCGCTTCCCTCCAAAAATGTCACCTTTTGGGACAAGCACTCAGAAGCTTCCAACTTTCAGCACTCCCTAACTCTGTTGCGGCTGCCCACTGTGCACAGAGTCCCTCTCATTTTTCCCTCTCCCTCTCTCTAGGTGTCCCGTTTTATGGAGCTGTGGACCAGGACCAGCCCAGCTCCCCTGCTGCTCCCTGGCGATGCTGCTGATCCTGGTGTGGAGAGAGCCCCGGCAGCCCCGCTGAGCCCAAGTGCCGAGGCGGTGGCCTGCCTGTGCGCCCCGGCTGACTACTATGGCTGTGTACTGCTATGCGCTCAATAGCTTGGTGATGATGAATAGCAACAGTGAGGTGAAAAGCAGCGGGAGCAAGACACCACCTCCCTCCAGGCAAGCGCTGCCCAGGAGCCCCGAGACAGCCAGCAGCCGCTGCCCGCACCCTGCCTTCAGCCCGACCACCCTGCCACCCCGCTCCCCGCGTCTCAGCTCCGTGTTCCTTTTCCCTCCGCCTGAGGAACCCCCTCCACAGCTGGGCAGCCCTGGGGGACGGCGGGGCAGCCGGGGAGGAGATAGGCCGCCAGGCTCCCCTGCAGCACGTCGCCTGCAGCGAGAGCTGCACAATGTCCAGGTGAACCAGAAAGTGGGGCTCTTCGAGGCACACATCCAGGCACACAGCTCCGGGGCCCACTCGCTGTGGACCCCACCACCATCTTCTCCTCGGCCTTCTGCGCCCCAGCCATCCTCACCTCGGCCATCTTCATCTTGGCCATCCTCGCCTCGACCTTCCTCACCCCGGCCATCCTCACCCCAGCCTGCCAGCCCCACAGTGCCAATGATGGGGCTTGGCACAGGACCCCGGCCACGGGCTTATGGGGAGAGCGAGGATCCTGACACTGGTGGGGCCCGGGATCGGCCGAGTGTTGCGGGCCTCATGGTGATGGAGGGGCAGGCCGTGGGGCAGGCGGTGGGGATGGAGCCATCAGATAGCAGCCCGCAGCGAGGTGAGGTGGCAATGGCCACCTCAGGACTGGAGGGCCAGTACCCAGTTGTTGGTGGTAGCATCCCCGCTGTCATCATCACAGACCTGGGGGGCCCAGAGGAGGAGGCGGGTGCCGTGCCCCCAAGCAGCCTGCCTGTCCGGAAGCTGTCCTCGTCATCAGCCTCTTCCACCGGCTTCTCATCATCCTGGGAAGAGTCCGAGGAGGACATCTCCAGTGACCCTGAGCGCACCCTGGACCAGGCACCCGCCTTTCTGCAGACTCTGGACCAGCAGAAGCCCCGAGTGGTGAGTCCTGGGGCAACCCTCAGGAGGGGGGAATGGCCCCACAGTAATGGCATGGGCACTGTAGAGGTCTGTGGCAGCAGAGATCCTCAGAGAAATCATATCCCTGGGTTTCCCGTGAGGATTCCCATGATCTGCATGAGCCTAAGGGAGAATTTAGTTCCTCTTCAGTGTGGAAATCTTGCTGGCCAAGCGTCTGTTAAGTTTTGTTTATACATAGTGATGCCCATCACTATGGTGTCTGTGTGCCTTTCATATGGAAGCACATTTCCCGAGAATCTCTGCTACCTCCCATTTATAAAAAAAACCTTTTTGCTTATGGAGTATCTTATATTTTAGGTAAGCATATTTTTAGGTGTTTATATTAAGTTCATTTGTTTCTGGATCTTTCTTTCCCGCATGGCTGGTTGGGAAGCTTCAGGTAAGAGAAAGTATCGGTGCTGTCTTCTCCCTAAAGCAGGGCGGTATCCTTGAATGCTTTGGGGATTTTGAGATGCTTTGGGGCATTCTCCAAAGGCAGACGCTCATGGGATTTGTTGTGTCACACTGGGGATTCATCCTGTGTCTGAATGTTCCACACAGAGGTTTGCTCTGAGCTGTCACACTGCTTCTCTAGAGGGCTTCAAACCTCCCGGGGTGGCTGTCACAAGGTTCTCTGATCGGCGTGTGGGCTTATCATCCAGATGGGAGACATCACCCCGTTTTGAGATCAGCACTGAAGTTTGAGATCAAACTGACAAACCCTGAAAAATGCAGGGCTGCCCACTGCCTCCTTCCTTGTAAAGAGCCTGGTAATGGCCCGTCAGCTGTCAGTGGTGCGGTTCACTCTGTTTAATTTCCAAAGATACGTGATAATGAAACTCAATTGCTAAGCTCAGTTACACAAGGAAGACCAAAGCAGAGTAAAGTTATCAAAGTCATGAAGCACTGACACGCTGTGGTTACCAAACACTCAGCAGACTGAAATAAACATATTTGCTTTCCTACGTGCTTCGTTCTGTTCCAAGAACTGGGGCTCAATTCTGCTCAGGACAGAGCAGCAGTTGAGTAAAAGCACGGTTAATGAAGTTACAAATGTGTGGCTTGTCGTGTTCGCAGACAGTTTTGTATTTTGGGGCTCTTGACAGATGAATCAGATTGCTGCCTTTTATCGCTGCCTCTGCTGATTAAATTCCACTGCTTTTGTGCACGAGCTGTAGTAATCTAGTAATCTCTGCTCCATTCTCCACACTGACAACTGTTCCTTCTGCTCGGTGGCACTGATGTTCTGAGAACAGCTCACTGATGGGCAAAGCTGTGCCTGATGTTGCTGTGGAAAGTGTCCCGGGGCCTTGGACTGACTGTGCAACTGGTTGGCAACATCTTAAATCCATAGTGACAGCAGAAGACACCTACTCAAGCAGTCTCAGGATGCTCACTCGTTTGTTTTGTGAGCTCACTATTTCTTTTTAACAATGTGCACTGTCTGGAAGTGAGTTGTAAGAATGTGTGAGATGATCTCTCTGCATCTCATGCATTACTGTCAAAATCAATCCATCTCCAAACCATCTCCCCTCTGAGCTGAGTAAGTCAGTGCTGGGCAGGCAGGGCGCTGTCGGTTTGTGCCAGGTGCCGCAGGGAAGGGCTGGGGAACCTGCAGGAGAGGAGGAGCAGCGAGCAGTGGGAAAGCCATTCTCATTGCAGATACGTTCTGCACTGCACATCTCCCATAGCTTGTTTACAGATTTGATAAACAGCAGGCTTGCTGCTGCCCTTCCTTTCTGGAGGCTGTCAGGCTCAGCCGATCTGTTCGGGATGTCCGGCTGTCTGCTGTAGTTCCTCCCGGTGCTCCCGGGGAAGGGGCAGATCCCTGCATCTGGCACGGCCTCGTCCTCTGGTGTACCTCAGGTAGGGAGCTTCACCTGCAGTTGGGTCTGCATTCTGGATGGTCGGCTGAAGAAAATGGTGTCTCCTTGTGGAAGGGACAAAGGTGGCAGGACTGCTTTGTTTGACCCCAGTAACCTGCAGCAGCCCTGTGGCTGAATGTCTGCCGCAGGCTCAGCGATGGTTTGCTGAAACTGTTTGCTCAGTGCATTGCCCGGCCCTGGAGCACGGTGGCCGTGCAGCACTTGGAAACAGCAACTATGCCGTGATTGTGAAAGACCTGTGAAGCGCAGTGGCGATAAGAGCAGTCTGACATTTTGCTGTTGTCTAATTGCAAATCCACTTAAGGTCTGAGTAAACCTCCACGTAAGGGCTTTCTCGGCTGTGGCTTTCCCCAGGCTGTGGGCTGCTGCTAGAGAAACCCCACGCTTGTTTATTGATGCTTGCAGGGTTTCAAAGATGCTGAAGCGATGACACTTCTTGGGCTGCGTGGGAGGACTCTGTCCAGCACGCTGCAGTTCGACACACCGCGGGGCAGCCCTTGCTGCGTACCCTGCTTGGGCAGCTGCAGGAAGGAGCAGCTGTGTCCATCCACCCACTGCCTGAGCTGAGGGGACACTGCAGCTTTTGGAAGGTCTCTGTTACAGCACGTGTTGTGCCGGGGGAGGATTTCTTCTCTCCTGGCTGGTTGGGCAGGTTGGATATGCAGGGGAGGGAGAGCGTGCTCCACATCCCTACTGCAAGTGGCTCAGGGCGGTGACCTGGCTCCTAGAGGGGATTTCTCACCCCAAAGAAGCCCCGTTCTAGCCGCGGCTCCCGGTGACTTCAGTGGAAAAATATGGACTTTTGACTATGTCTGTTCCTGGGGGACCCTGTTTGCAAAGTGCAAGAAAAAGCTGGTAGACTGAGGTATGCTTCACAGCAGGACAGCTGGCCCCAGTCCGGCTGTATTCCTTTAACAAAAGCGATTCCAGTGTCGATTATTACAGTAAGTCATCATCATTGGACTAAATCCTCTAGTTTGTCAATTCTTGAGTAGCTAGAAGCAAGGCAGGAGGAGTCAAAGGAAATGCAGAAATTGTGCAAGTGTGTACGAGAGAAAAATGCCATGTCAAGGGGAAAAAAATAAACTTCCTGGAAAAACTGCAAAATACTATAGTGTTCCTCTTCCTGTCTTTCTCACAGCTGCTGTGCAGGCGCAAGGATATATGCTGAATAGTAATCAAGAAGCTCCCAGTTCATTGTGAAACCTCTCCTCCTTTCAATAGGCAGAGCAGTTTACTTAGGGTTAGAGACTTCCATTAACATGTGCAAAATGGCCAAGAGCGTTTGGAAAATGCTAATGACGTTGCTGCTGACAAGCATTTTTTAAATGGATTTATTTGTTTGACTTGCAGTGGCTGTATTTCTGAAAGGAGCCAGGTCTAGATAGGGTTTGCGTCAGCCACGGGCCAGTGGGACCCTTGCTTATTTCTCTTTGAGATGTTCCACAATGTAAGCAGGGTTTGTTCCTATAAAAATCCATCAAACTAAACACGTCTTCATTCTCTTTCCTAGCTGTCACTGTGATCAGGAAGCCTCTGTGTAACAGAAACCGTGACTGCATGGCTATGGGGATGCGTGCAAGCCCTTCTGAATATGCATTTTTATGCTCACTGTGTTTATGTATTTTGCTTCTTCCTCCTGTCACATCGGTATTAAAAGCTCCTAAGCTTATGAGCTTGAGTGGTATCGCCAGTATAGCATCAATACAATATGTAGCATGTTAGCATGCTTGCTCTGACATTGTGTACTGTTAAGCAGTGCGCATGGCACTGCCCAGGGGAGATGCTTAGTCCTCCAGGTGAGGTGCCAGAGAGTCATAGAATCATAGGATGACAGAATGTCCTGAATTGGAAGGGACTTGGAGGGATCTTTGAGCCCAACTCCTGGCTCCACACAGCACCACCTGAAAATCAGACCCTATGTCTGATAGTGTTGTCCAGATGCTCCTTGAACTCCAGCAGCTCGAGGCCCACTGTCCTGGCAGCCCACCACCCCCTGGGGCAGAGCCTTTCCCTAAACCCCACCTGCCTTTTCCTAGGCACAGCTCCATGCCATTCCCTTGAGGACAGAACCTCTTTCAGCACTGCTATGGGAAGACTCAGAGACAGAGGAGGCTGAGGTGGGCACCTCCATGTTTCCATGCTCCTGCATATTCAACAGACCTGATGGCACGGCGTGTTTTGGCTGACCCACCGATGGCTGGCAGGCTGGGCAGAGTGTAAAGCTGTCAGCAGGCCCAGTCTGTGCACTCTTGGGAATTCACAAAGCACTGCACTACGGTAGCTCATCTCCTACCTACTCATGTGGCCTTCTCGGCAGATAAGCAGCTTTCTTCTGGGCTCCCACCCATGCAGGCTAAGTGAAGATGCTGCCATAACCTGGTGGGAGATAAGCAGTGCTATTTCAGATCCATTTTCATCAACACATTTAAGTTCATTGGGAAGGGTTTCTTCTCTGCTAATGTTCTCCATGATTGATAGCACAGGAATGACAGGGTGCATAGCAGATGCCTTACTTGCTAGCATAGCTGACGTCTCTTGCATATCTTGTTTTTAAAACAATTTCACACTGAAGAAGTTCATAAAGAAATGGAAGAAAGCCCAAAGCATTTCTGAGGTGCAGGAAGAACAGACAAGAGCAAGCATTAGTCTCATCATCTCTAGGATGTCCAGCTGCAGATGGCAATTGCAGGATGTCAGGAGATTTGCTGGTTGGACCCGTGTGGTGTTAAGCTGGATGTCCTCGAAATTAAGCTCTCAGATCAGTGGAAACTTTGCAGTTTTGTCTTTAACATTCTAGAGCCTTGCAAAGACAAAAACAACCAAACTGTAGTCAGCACCTGTCTCATGTTTTCCATATTATTTCTATAATGTGTTAGGACGGATTTGCATGCGAAGAAAATATGAGCGCAGTGCCGAGCCCTTGCATGCCATGCAGTGACTGAAAGCCAGCGCTGAGCTCATGTTTTCTTTACATGTAAATCTGTTCTAACTCACTTGAGAAATAATGGCATCTATATACAGTGTTAAACTTTGCTTCAGCTAAGATTAGTCTTCTGTAATTGTTAGAGATTATTTTTGTTTATAGCAGTAGGTAAATTTGTGCAGTAAATTTGACCTGCTTTCATCCAATAAAGCCCAGCCAAGCTTTCTAAGAAAGATATGTTAATATTTAACAGACTGTGAAAACTAAATGTTAACATTTACAAATCACCAAGTAACTTAGCAGCCTAATCCCTGTTCTTGATTGTGACTTTTAGGGCAACATGGGCTTCCATGCCTGCTGGTTCGCTTGGCTTGGCCCACATACAGAATTCACTGTGCTCAGCCTCCCTGGGTGTCTCCTTAGGAAAAGTCCCCTCCTGCAATACCTTTCTTTTCTATTTGCTCCCATACTGTCTTTAGGATTAGCCAAGAGTGTTCTTAAGACAGGAATATGTTCTTGAATTGCTCACTAATTTCTTCTGTAATTTTTATCAGAATTACATTCACATTCAAAATGCCCACAGAGCCAGGCACAGCATTTGCACAACGGCTGCAAAGGCTCCAGTCTGAGATCTTCCACCTTCAAATGAAAGTGCCCATCGTTTGGCTCTTCAGTCAGTGTTCAGGAAGCAAAATGTGCAGTTTGCTCTGCAGACAGGATGAACGCTCAGCAGCACCTTTCAGTTGGTATGGATACATGGGTACACTTAGAAACTCGCCGTCTCCACCTGCAAGGTGGATGCTTTTGGAAAATGCAGATTACAGCCTCTTCTTTCCGTGTCTTTGTGTCGGCAGAGAGACCCTCTGCTGCCATCAGCTGTGGGCTGTGCAGGGCTTCTCTGCCCTGCAGTTTCTTGTTGAACGGTGACACCAAAACCAGAAACAGCAGCAGGCTGCTAAGACGCATGTTAACCTTTCTGTTTTCACTACATTGATTTCAGCATTATCAGACATTTCAGCTGTGGGAAGAAGCGTGTGGTTGGCTGTTTTTTTCTTTTAAATAGTAATTTAAAAGTAGTAATAGTAATAACACCATAGTAATGGTGTGGAGAAGGGGAGAGAACCAGCTAGAAGGATTCAGTTCTTCCTTTCAGATCCATGATATGTGGTTAGCTGAAACATGAGGATTGCTCCTGGGAGGAGAACTGTGGCGTAGTTCTGCTTAGCACTTGAAACTTCTTGTAGTACAGTGCATCATCTGATCAGCACTACACAACAGGAACTACATTAGCATTCAGCACTGTTGTGGTTCTTAAGGAGTAGTAAGCATCCCTCAACCCCCAGACAGACATTTAAGGGCTCTGAAGTGCCACGCTGACAAACATTTTAATGAGGTTTCATTCGAAGTACAGAATTAGATTCTCTTCGCAATTCAGATCACACATTTGGTTTGCAGAGAGGTCAGCACCTGCAGTTCCTGTGTTGTGGACCTCATTGAATTGATGTAAGGCTCACTGTTGGCTTCCAGAGTTTCATCCTTGCTTTACACCTTACACCTGGTGATTTGGAAAATGGGGATCTTAAGACTGTGCAAAACAGAGGAGGATCTTCTCCCACAAACGTTATTGTCACCAAACTCCTTTCAACCCAAATGCCTTGGGCTTTGTCTGAATGAAGACTTGTTGGTAGGGTTGTGATGCCAGGGAGCAGGCAGAGGTGTGCACCAAGTGGAAGACAGCAGAACGCTGAGCAACGGCTGCACCTACCTTCAGCAGCACCTCCTCCTCCCCCTTCGCTTCCTGTCCCTTTGCCCTTGCTTGGGCAATTCATCTGCAGCAAGATACAATCAAAGAACCCTCTTCCTTTGCTAAACAATTCACTTCTTTTGTTCGGGTCAGATAAAATGCTGATAAAAGCTGTTGTAGCTCCGCTGAGGCCAGCAGGAGTATGCTGCAGATTCGGTCCTTGATCATTTTTCCCCTTTGTCTTCCCTGCACGTGTCCAGTTACACCTTGCAGCGTGCCCAGTGTGAAGGTGAGATAATGGAACAGAGGAGCAGTCCCCACACAGGTTCTGTCTCTTGATGCACACGGCCTTTGGGACAGAAGTGTTCCAAGCAGAGATCTGCGTGGTGGCTTTTTGGAGACTGCATTTAAGGCTGAGCGTTTTTTCTTGCTCCTTGCTAACGTCTCCATTCCCTGCTAATAGGGTGGGAGCAGAGCCTTGCCTTCAGCTCACTGCTAAGCCCCATTCACTGCAGTTGTATTTTGACAAAGTGTTTTGGGGAGGTGTATGAGTAGGCTCTATCCCACTGAGCTAAACGCAAAACGTCTTTAATGAACGGGTACATGAATACAGTGGGTGAGGGAGTCTGTGTGTGCCCCTTAGAAGAGCTGAGCCCCAATGGGTTGGGGTGAGGGGGTGGTGAGCAGGTTCCTTCCCACCATGAGCACCGTAGGAATTGCTCTGCTGGCGGCTGTGAGCCCCATCAGGCATCCAGGGCTTCTTCCTGCTGCAAGCAAGGCGCAGGGCAGCCAGGGGAGAATTAATAACACGTCCGAATGTAATATGGTTGCTATTATGGGTAATATATATTTAACACTCTGCAGGGACCGTTCAAACCTGCATCTGTAGGAAAAGAGAAAAAGTCGATCTTGCTTTTTTGGCAGGCTGCAGATCAGAGTCCGATCTGCAATCTCTCTTGGTATGTTTTATGTGGGTGGGTTTTGTTAAATTACAGGCAAAGTTATTGCACCCCTAGGCTACTCACGCTAAATGTTTGTCCAATTTTAGCAACATTCTTTCCAGGCTCAGCTACATTTGTTTTTATCTTCTCTATGGCAATTGATGATCTGAGTCGAAAATGTCTAACTCTGCAGGATCTCCCGTTATATGTTTCTTCCCCAGCTGTAGCTGAATCAGGACAGTATAATACTATGACATGTTGTAATGCCTCATGCTTTCTTTAATACATTCCAGATTTAAGGAGTCAGCAAAGTTTACATATCCAAAGTAATAAATTTAAACAGTAATAAGGACAAATCCTGAACTGTGATTGTATCTTGAAAGTGTTTTGGTGGTTTTTTTCCCTTCTATCTGCTTTGGTCTGGCTAAGGTCTGTTTGTAGGAAATTCAACAGGACAGATAAAAGATGATGAGACAAACAACTTAATCCCTTAATAATGTTAAGTGGAAAATCCAACAACAGATTGGCAAGGAACTCAAATAACAACTGCAAAGTGGCCCTTACAGAGGACTACAGGAGCTGGTTTAAAAGGCAGAGCCCAGGAAATAACCAAAGACAAGCCTGAATAAGACCCCGCAGGTTCAGACATTTCTTTGAAATCCAAAATGGAGCCCAATTTCTTTTTTTTTTTAATCTATGCCTGTATAGTTCAGCTCCACCAGAGCCCAGTTTTTCAGCGTTGCCTCATGCCTCCTGCGGTCCTCAGTACCCACACTAAGTGGCCACAGAGGGCTGCAGGGTTGTGGTGTGTGTGGGTGCTGGTACGGGTGGGGATGTGGAGTAGCAGCAACTGTGCCCAAACAGGGGCTGCTGGTAGGGGTGCACGCAGAGGTGTCGAAGCCTCCTGGCAGCACCAGGCAGAGGAGAGCTGGGCGCAGCTTGCTGGCATTGAGCTGGCCCCCGTGTCCCACCAGCTGCCTGGCACCCAGTTGCACCCCACGCAGCCTCCCCCGTGCCCATTCCTGCTGCATGGGGCTATCTCAGCTGCTGCCAGTTGATATACCTTGAAAGCAAGGCAGCATCACAGAAGTAGTAGGCACTCAGAAATGCAATTGCCAAGCAGCTTCAGAGAAGAAGTTGTTAGTTATTATCTCTTCAGAGCTGTATTTACTTAGAGCTGACAGCCCTTCAGCCTGTGCTTTCGTGGTAGGAATGTCTTACTTGGGTGGAGGTGAGGGCATCCAGAAAGGAAACAAAGGAATGAGATTTTGGAATGGTACCTTGTCTCAATCCACCTGAATCACTGCTGTATTTTAAAAGGCAGCGCAATGCAACACGTTATTTGAAAAAAACCTTTAGTGTCATCTCCCATCGCCACTGCTTTAATATTCTCCTAGAAATTTGTATACAGAATGTTCCCAATCCACTTTATCTTTCTCTGCTCGGCAAATCCTGCATTTTCCTCCCATACCTTCAGCAGAGTGAGATCTAATCTTGATCTTTTTTGCAAAGCCCACAGAATTGCCTCGTCAGGTGCCACGCTGCTACCTTCATGCACAACCTGTGTATGCCACAGCTTTTCAGCTAGATGTGCCACCACTGAAAAAGAGTCTTCTTAAAGTTCATTTGTTCCAGGGCAAGAGGTAGAAAACCAGCTTGGAGCCAAAAGAGACCCTCTCTCAGAGGAGGGTGCAGCTAATGTCAGCTGGCTCCTGGGGAGGCTTCCTTGCACAGGAGGTTAAAACAAATGTGCAGCCCCTCATCTATATGTCAGCTTGAGGAGAACAGTTTTGGCCTCTCTCCCCTGCTCTCTGTTTTCTCCTGTTGCTCCCCGTTGCTGGAATGGCTTTTCTGAGCTGCTGAAGACAGAGTGTGAATCTGGGTCACCAAAAATGTCTATGACATGGAGCAGGTGCCAGGCCAACGATGAGAGAGATGCAGAGGTAGCACAGTGCCACCTGGGGTGTTTTGTCTGTACCGTATTGTACAGCCCAACCAGCTCTGGTACTGGGTCTCTGAGCTTTTAACAAGCCTAAAAACAACTCCACATCCCAGGTCTGTTCTTGTGGATGGGAACCCTTCCCAGAAAGGGAAAAAACACAGAGGTGCCTGTTTAATATAGGCTGATCTCATGCTTGAGCATACGCAGGAGTTGACCTTTCAGCACTGAAATATGTGATGGGAATAGAATAAATCACATTTGGAAAGAAAAGCCAAGTAGCTGAGGCTTGATGCACCTAGAGGGAAGGAATGGAGATAAAGAGGCTGAAAGAGATGCAGAGGGGCCAGATGACAGAATCGGAAAGTCATCTTTCAGCAGTGGGTTTGACAGATCTTTGCAAAGCAAGTCTGCAGAGATATGAAACTGAGATAGGAGATGGTGAGCCCCGGAGGTAAGTTTTAGCTGGGTAGGTAAGTTGGAAAGATGCTGTTAGGGATGTCATCCTGAAGAGGCGGCAAGGCTTACAGGCAGGTTGGACATTGGGACTGAGAGGCATCCAAGTTTTCCACTTGCTCAAAGTTTTGGTGTAGGAGCAAATCACTCGCAAATGAGAGCAGTAATATTTACACTCACATTGCAGAGACATAAATGGTACTACGAATCACCGGTCTGCAAAGAGTTATGTCTCTCTGTCGCCTTGCAAGCCTGGGTACAGTCATGTTTCCATCAAAGTCAAAGCCAGCGTTTCCATAAACTTGCATGGAAGCAGCTCCAAGCCCCAAGGCGCACCCCCTTCACCTTCAGGGCCCAATGCTGATTTGAACATTTTTCCAAGAGAACCAAAACTCTACACGCTCCCCCAGCACCCGGAAGTCAGTGCAGCCTCATTGAGGAACTCCCTCTGCGTGGTGGCTTCTTTGGAGGCCAACTCCGTGGTTGGTTGCAGGGCTTTTACAGGCAGCAGCAGAGGGTAGGGCTGCTCTGCACTAGAGTCTATAGCTTGCCTGAAGAGATGCTGGGGTTCTCCCTCCTGTCCTGCTCATTGCCCTGGAACATCTGTAGCGTGTCCCCCAGACAGCCAGACCCCCAGTTCTGTCCAGAAGAAGTCTTGGCAGGATGGATGTTGTAGGAGCTGGCTGGAGCTGGAGGAATAATTTTTTGGCAAAGAGTACATTTTCCAGCAAATGTCAAGGGAGAGGGGGAGCAAAATGATTCACAAATTCAAACACATTTCCTGAATAGTTCTGGCCTAGAAAAAAAAACACACCAAAAAACAACAAAACAACAGAGGTGGGGAAAGAGGGAGGGATGTTAAAAATAGCAGTGTGTGTCATTTTGACACTTTCAGAATGAAGTATTTCTTTTGGGGAATGGTTTGTTGGTGTTTTGCAAGCATTTGAAATGTAGATTTGATTCAAAATGGCATGTTTTTTCGCTTATGAGTTGACCTCGGCATTAAAACGCATTAAACCGCCTGAAGGGAGGTTGTTGTGAGCTGGGGGTTGGCCTCTTCTCTCGTGTAACTGGTGATAGGACTAGAGGGAACGGCTTCAAGCTGTGCGAGGGGAGGTTCAGGCTGGACGTGAGGAAACACTACTTCTCTGAAAGAGTGGTCAGGCAGTGGAATGGGCTGCCCAGGGAGGTGGTGGAGTCGCCGACCCTGGAGGTGTTCAAGGAACGTTTGGACGTTGTGTTGAGGAACATGTTTTAGTGAGAACTACTGGTGACGGGTGGATGGTTGGACTGGATGATCTTTCCAGCCTTGGTGATTCTGTGATTCTGTGTTCAAAAAAGGAAAAGAGAAAGGGTTTTTTAGAAGTTATATAACCCAAAATGAAACACCACCTTTTGCTGTGACTCCAAATGAGACATTTCAGAGTTTTCCTTCCACTGCCCCACAATTTCATCCCGTGTTTGGTTTGACCTGAACATCCCCTCTCCCCTGGTTTTTTGGTTGAGTTCTGATAGCAAGAAAGCCGTACTCCATCCAGCTCCCTTTCTGCCCAACCCTTCGGTGCCACACCATGGAGCATGGGCTTTAGTTTAATCTGAGGTCAGTCACCCTTCGCTGCGATTCAGATCGAAACCTGTGGTATCAAATTAATAAGAGCTGTATGTTTTGTAGATAACTGGCAGCTTCTCCGGAAGATGCGATGTGGAACCTCAGTTAGAAAAGTAACCCAAACTCATGGGGCCCTGAAATCTGATCTAGAAATCTTCAGAAAAGCCAGAGTTTGCACACAGCTGAATGGCAGACTTTCACTCCCCCGGCAGTCAGACTGGGCTCATTCAGCTGATTTATTAAAGAGCAGCAAGCAAACAGCTAGCAGATGCTCCGCTGCAGCCAAAATGTGCAGCAGGGTTTCCCTAGGCAGTGGGGAAGGAACGGGCACATTTGCTGCGTGATGAGCCATCACTGAGTTCTCTGTCTCTTGCTGTGCTTTCTGCCTTGTTGGGACATTTCGTGCCATTTCCTCCACAGAAGGCAATCCCTTGGAGTCTGAAGTGGAACTGACTTTGCAGGGGTTCTCCTTGACAGTCTCCTGACCCCCTTCCCTCCATGTCTTGGGAGGGTGCAGGCACAAAGTACATACTGTGGTGCAGGACAGCAGACTTTTCAGCAGCGCCTTTCAGGGGCTGTAGGAAATACCTTTTCCATTTGCATGTACTTATAAGATTACTGAAGGGTGGGTGGATCATATGGGGAGGGCAGGGGCTGGTGGTGCCCCAGCAGAGCCCAGGAGGGAAGGAGCGGGCTGTGCAGGGATGGAGCTGGGCTGTGGCTCCCTCCTGCTGGTGGGCAGTGAGTGCCTGCAGCGCAGCAATGCGTGGTCAGCCCGTATGCAGCAGCACTGCAGCAATCTCAATAATGCATTTACTGTTAAAACACTGCCAACTCACGGTCTCCTCAAAATAATGAGGATTGATGTAAAGAAACACCAAACTTTCTTTTTCTTTTCTTTTTTTCTTCTGCCTTTAGTTGCACTTGAAGCGATGGAACAGCCCTTTCTGCTAGCTGTAAGGCTGCCTTCTTTTTAAATATGAGAACTCGGAGCCTCAACCACCTGAATGCAAGGGCTGGGGGTGGCAAAAAAACAAGGCAGAACTCTCAGTGAACTGCACAAGGGGGGAAACATACTATTGAAATAGCTTCTTTCTGCAGTCAAGAAATGGGCTGAATGGAAAGAAAGGCCAGAAGGGCAGAGCATGTAAGCTGATTCTGCTTTCCTGTAACAAACTGAGAAAGCCAGCTCTCCCTCCCCGCCCCAGCCGAAACAAAAAGCCCATAGACAAGTAGAGCAAAATCTGCCTTCCTGTTTGTATGTGTGACATGAGGCTGGGATGGCAGGTGGCATTGACTCTTACAGCTCCGTGGAAACTGGGAATCGTCTCTAAGGCAAAGCTGGGAGGTGGGAGCTCAGACAGAGACAAAAGCGGTGACTGCGGGATAGGGGCTGTGCAAACTGCACGTGGAGGTTCACATTGCTTCTCCGTCCAGTTTTACATGAGATACAGTTCAAGCCCTTTTTCCACAGGTAAAGGGGATTCAGAGATCTTTGGCACAAGCAGCTACTGGGAGATAGGGAAACATCTGACTGTGTTCATCTTAAAATGGGAAAGCAGTGCAGAGCCTGCCGGTGCAGACTGTGAGAGCGCAGCAAAAATGTCAGCTTTCAAGTGAATGATTGCATTGAGACAATGATCTAGTGAAGGCTGTGCAGATCTTTTAGGCTCTGACAGTGTGTGGAAAACACCAAGCAAGGCTGTTTAACCATCCTAAACTAGCATGTAATTGAATGATGCAAAGGTCTTGAAGTGATGCCAAGTGCTCTGTTCTCTAGCAGCATTACGGGTGTTTGGGCTTAAATCTACTTCCATTGGATACACTGACACGTTCTCCAACTCTCCTCTTGAGTTAAGATGCTGCCCTGTTATTTTTCCTTTCCAGCTGGTAGATTTGCATCTTCATTTCACCAAGGGAAATGAGACAAGGATGTTCTTTTTAGCGCGTTGTTAAAGCCGGTACGTGTTTGAAGGGAATAATCCCAACGCAGAGGTCGGCTGTATCCCACCTCCTCTATCCTTAGGTGCCCCATCTGCAGGGGCAGCTTTTGTGCCATTGCATCACTAGGGCAGTTGTAGAGGTTGTGTAACACATGGATACAGTCTTCTGGACAGCAGCTGCCTCTGGAAAACTTGCTAGAACTACTTCTGGCCTCATAAATAGAATATTTCCAGTGTATAAGATTTAGTGAGGAAAGCTATTGTCAGGAAACATAGGTTTGTGTAACGGCAACATTTTCTGTATCATGTGCAATGAAGTTACTTTCTTGGGAATTTAACTGCAAGTCAGTTTAAACAGCGTGGCCAGCTGTAAGACGCCGCACGTTACGACACACGTGCTGAATGTTACTGCTCAGTGTCAGTGTTTATTGAACAGAGCAGGGCTTTGAGAAACACGCCTTGGCCCAGGAAGCACTAACAATGTCATGGCACTTCACATCTGCAAAGCAGCACAGATAACACTCTGATTTGTTTTTGGAGTAAGTTCTCTGAAGACAAAGTACTTCTGAAAACAACTGCTAAGCCCTTAAAGCCCCTAAGAAATATTAATTTTCAGATTGGGTAATGGAAGACCGTGGTGTCACAGGTTTTCCTATTCTGAAAAATGCTCTGCCTTTTTTGGAGTAGCGGGAGACTCCAGGTGTAGCTTGGAGGCTGATTTTGCAGCAGCGGTCCCAGCTGCTCTCACTGCAGAGTGTTTATTTGCTGCTGCCTGCTGGTCCTTTGCTGCTTACTTTTGCTACTGCAGGAACCGAAGCCTTCAAACAAAGCTTACTGACTCCTTGGGCTGTGTTTCTCTCACTTTTTTTTTTTTTTCGTGAATAAGTGATGGTGCAGAGCATCGCTCCATTTAAATTGGAAGGCTGAGATGCTCCACTGCATCTGGTGGGCTTACACCAGGAATAAAGGTTAGTAAGAGTAACATGAAATGGGTGAGCTGGGCTAGAGTGTGTTGTATAAACGGCTCCACCATGGAGAGCTGCCTGCATTGCAAAATCCCCCTCACAGCTGGAATGGATCTGGATCCGTCAGAAAGCACAGCACGGGCAGACCAGCGGGAAAACGTGGCACAAGGGTTACATATCCCATCTCTTCCCAAAGCAGGGCTGTTGTGTGTGCAGGTGATGCTGCTGGGGCTCAGTACTCACTGCCCTCTGTGTTGGCACCACAAGGAGGAGGACGGGTCAGGCTTGCCGTACCCTCCAATGGGAGTAAAGTTATAAATACATTTTGGAGCAGAAAAAGGAACCGTCCACCAGAGCTATTTCTGATGACCTCGAAATAAAGTTAGAATCTGTTCTTCACCCTGTTTCTCAGTGCAGCTGCTGAGCTCTCCAGCAGAACAGGAAGCAGTCTGAGGAGCTGTGTGAGTAACCCAAGTCATCAGATCAATGGAAAAAGTGGTGCAAGTACGTTTTGTGAAAGTGCAACCAACGATTTTGAAATGTCTGCCATTTCTCTTTCTAGATCAGGGCTGTTGTTCATGGTAAGGGGACTTAGGTTCAGCACTGCTACGTCTGTAAGCAAACAAAGCGTTTCTTTTTGATGGTACACATGATGCGTACCCAGGGGTGAAGCAGAAGTCTTTCCCTTGGTGTCCTGGACTCAGGGGTCAGACGAGTCAATCTCTCAATGCGGTTGGGATCCTTGCAACAGCTTCTGTGCAATGTGGAACTAAAATAAATATACAGTTATTGGTAGCTGCGCACGAGGAGCTGGGGATCTGTGAGGAGGGAGGGAGAGGATGAGGGACACCATTTTGCTGTCTGAGAGGAAGACGCACAGCTCTTGCTCTCAGAACGGAGGCCGGTCCTACATTTTAGTGACACTTGCAACTTCTTTCATGTTTTGCAAGCTCATCCGAGAATTGAATGCATGCCAAGTTCATCTTTCAAGGGAAGCGGAGCTGGGCTGAAAATATCTCCAGCACCAATAATTCACAGGAAGTGCAACTTTTGTAAAGGCGTGCCAAGTGCATCTAAGAATCTACCTGTTTTTTCCTGTTTCCTTTTTCCCTTTTTCTCTGTCCCTCTTGGTCCCCAAAACTGCTTCTTCACTGTCCCATCATGTCACCATTTCCTTTTTCCATTCGCCTTTCTCCCAGAAGCATACAAAGGGTCACACGCTCCAGCTGGAAATAGAGCACTACGTTTTTCTCTGGGATTTTGTGAAGTGTAGGGCAGACACCCCCCAGCTTTTTGCTGATCGCCCTCTCGGCTGTCCTCCGCTTGGGACACCCACAGGCAGGTGAAGGCCAGCTGGAGCTGCAAAGCAGAGAGGATGCTGTGAGTGTGGGGGGGCCCTGGGTCTGTAAGGGTGCCCGTGGCGAGTGGGACGGGGTGGCTGCAGGGAGGGAGCAGCGCGGCGTGGGAGCACAGGGTCAGAGAGAGAGATAAGGCGGGCAGGAAGGGGAACGGCAGGTAGAAAAGGGAAATGACCGCTGGGGCCAGGAAGACTGAAGAGAATACAGGGGAAGCTGTGAAGCCATCTGGGAATCTGCTTTAGCCACGTGTAAATCACAGGCGTCCCTGCAGCTCAGCTTCTCCTTGCACAGAGCACACCAGCGCCCAGAGGAGGCTGGGCAGAGCCAGGATGGCGGCAGGCGGCTGCATGGGGTGAGCCTGCGTGGCGGGGTGGCAATGGACGTGGGGTGTGTGGGGCAAGGGAAGCAAGTGGGCACCTTGGGGTGCAGGAAGAGCTCTGCGGTGCTCAGAGGGCAGAGGTGCAGAGAGCAGTGCAGCCATGACTGGCGGACATGGGAGGGATGCGTGGCGTGGGGTGAAGGAGGAGGGGGAGCTCGGATGGAAGCTGGGTGTAGCAGCTGACCAGCGGAGGGAGAGGAGGAAAGAGAAGGGAAAAATCATGTGGAAAGCTGCAGGGGGTGGAAAGATGTGTTGTGGAAGTGCAGGGGAAAGCAAGGAGAGCTCGGAGGGTTTTCAGAGCACTTAGTGGTGTCTGGGGTGGGATCTGTGGCAAGAAGCTCGATCTGAGCCAACCTTGTGTTGGCATCAGTGGGGAGAAATAGGCCCTGCAGAGCACAGCTGATGTGACCTGCATGCACAGCGTGAACGCAGCTGTGGCCGAGCAGTGCCTTGACTGTAAAAGGAGTTAACTTGCATCAGTTCAGTCATCTACACTGAACATGTCTAAAAATAGGTGAGATTAATTGCGGTCCCAAGGACAAAATATTACAATGAATGAGCATAAATAGCCTTACACTGTAGAGCTGTGTGTATTCATGCCTGCTGCGTGTATGTGCATGGGCCCAGGTGTGGGACTTGTACACACAAGATACAGCACAGACCAGCCTGAGACATGGATGTCTCCCATCTTCTGTGCAAAACTCCTCTGATCCTCGAACCCTGAAACGCTGGGCCATGGCACTGGAGCAGGCTGCAGTTCCTCAGGTACCTTCTTGCTGCCCAGTCAGCTCCCTGCTCCTTGCTGTCCCAACCCCAAGTTTCTGCCATTAGGTCTCCAGGTGCCTTGGCTCACCTTTTGCATTCTTGTCACAGTGGTGTGCACATGCATATACCTGGCTGACACTGCCCTCAAAGGGTTCGCAAGGAGGGGTGCGTGCAGTTTGGTTCTAATGTAGCTGAGGCTTTTTGTTACTTGTAGGAAAGCCTGTGAAGGTATTTCTGTGCATGGGAAGCAGCAGTCTGCTTACAGTAATTGCGAATCTGAGAGCTTCTGGTGATGCCTGAGCTTGTTCTTCCACTGTGGAAGAGAACAGATTTTAAATCAGGTTATGGTGATGCTGGCAAACACTTTCAGTGCTTAGGTCTGATCGGTCGTAAACAAGCTTCTCTATTGCTCCATCCTTTATTACAGGCTGCCACATTCCCTCCACCCGTAAGAGCATTTGGAAAAGCTTGCATCCCAAACTCACTTACAGAATCACAGAATCACAGAATTGTAGGGGTTGGAAGGGACCTCTAGAAATCATCGAGTCCAACCCCCCTGCCAAAGCAGGTTCCCTACAGCAGGTCGCACAGGTAGGCTTACTCTCAATAGTTATGTCCAGCACGTGATGCTCTGTGGAAGCTCTTAATCTTGCAAGCCGAGAAAAGATGTGTATTTGTCAGAACTAATACCAGCAAGGGGCAGAGTTCATTCTCAGGCACCAGGTTTGTTAAAAATCCTTCTATTTGTGCTCTTAGTTTTCTTTATGCTTTCATTTGCTTCTGTGCCCTGGGGTCTCTGAAGACAAGAATTTCTAAGGACCAGTGTCAGTCTTGAGATCACTTGCTGGAAAAGCTCATGGGAGCAGCACAGGGACTGCAGTCCCTGTATTTCCACAGCCATGTCTCACCAGAGCTATGGGGTATCATCCCACTACATTTGCTGAAGCTCAGAGGGGATCAGCACAATCCCAGTGAGCCAGTTCCCATGGGAGGTAAGCCAGTTCCTGACTTTCTGTGGAATTTCAACAGCCGCCATAAGCTCATGATGTGGAAGGAACCAGACAGGATTTCTGCACTGTGTGGGTGGCATTGCACAACAACCCCCTGTGGCCAATGGGTTCAGGAGCAGGACCCAAAGGGGAGGCATTTCTCCCCATAGATGGTGTAAACTCCAGTACACATCATGCAAAGCCTGTGCCTTTGCTGGATGGCTGCTCTAGGAAGGTGCCAGCCACAGGGCATCCCCAAGCACCCTCCACCCACGGGCCTGGGGAGCAAAGCCTTCCCCGGTGCGAAGCCCTCAGGCTGCCTTTGTTTCAGCACAGCTCTCAGCTGAGGGTCTGGCTGCTGTCTCAAATGGTTGCAAAAATAACACGCGGCTTAGGCTGCATTCAAAACCCCACCCTTTCCTGCAGCTTTAGCTAGAGAGGTTGTGCCGCTTGCGTTGCTTTATGGCAGAAAATGAAGAGAATCTGAGAGAAACGAGGTAATGGGATGTTTGTTGGACAGTGCACAGCTGGGGTCTTTGGCCTGCAGGGAGGGAAGGTGCTCTTTCTTCAGGAGGGGTTTTTAAATTACTTTTTTTTTTTTTAAGCAAAGAAGAGTGAAGTAGGCCTAAAAATTACCAGCATGGCCTTAATTGTGGTTCTGTTTAAGGGAGGGTTTGATTGGGAAAGATGGTGAGCTTGGGAGCTACATGGGCATTGCTCAGAGATTGAGAGCACCTGTCCTGGGCTCTGGTTTTAGCTCTTGAGGTGAAGCTGATGTGCTGACCCCAGAACAGGGAGCCGATGGGCTGGAGGATAGCACCATCAGTCCTGAGGGGGCTTGGGGACCAACTTGCATTCCCATTGACCTAGGTGGGGTGTGATTTTAGTGGGACCGCACTGCCTGCTTTCTGAGACCCTCTGTGCATTCTCTGCTGCTCCTCTTGATCAGGACAGGCCACGCAGCTCTGCTGGAAGCACATCTAGCACCAGTGGACTGGATGGTCCCCTGGGAAGGGATGTGCTCCCTGCCCTTGTCCTGTCCTCTGCCGGAGTTGGGGCAAAGCATGGAGTTTTGCTTCCTCAGTCCAGTAAAATGTGCTTCTCCTGGGTGGGTCCTCTGGCAATGCCCTCTTATGACCCCAGAGATCCAGTCTGCCAGGATTTCTGAAGAAGTTCCCTTCTCCTTTGCTGGGATCTTCCCCCATAGGGAATGGGACTGGCTCTTCTCAGCATCCCATGTCTCTAGGAGCTCTGCCAGCTCACAGCCAGGCTCCACTGCACACATGGGACAATAAAGCTTGTCTCTGACAACTGACTGCTTTCTGGCCTGGGCTTTGCTCTGGGGAGAGGCAGCATTTCTAGTCCTGTGGGAGTTTCATCTCTTTCCATGTTTAGTTTGAATCAAGGGTCTATACAGCTCCTTGCTACAATTAGCTCCATGAATTACAGCCCTCATTACTTTGGCTGCGCCTGGTCCTCGCCTCCCCTCCTTTTTCTCTGCTTACCTCCCACAGTAGCTGCTGTAGCAGATGAAGCTGGTCAGCAGAGCAGATGTTTCGGGGTATGTGTGACTGCAGAGATTTGCATCACCTCACAGCAGGGGAGTCCTTAGCCTCTCATGCAAGAAGAGAGCAGCAGTACACTTCCTTCTGGTGGTAGGCAGGGTAGCCCCAGTACAGACACCTCAGTGCAACTCTCAAACTGGGGCATACAGATTTCCTCTTTGGATTTCCATTTCCCTTGCCACCCCTTTCAATTGACATGAGGTGCAGTAGCGTGCAGGTCCTTATGTTTAGGCAAGGCTGAGTGTAAGTGATGTGAGGGGGAGAGGAGAGCACAAGTGCATACACACAGACAGCCAAAACCCAAAAACCAAAGCTCACTGTCTGATCCAGATGAGTGCTGTTTCTTGCCGTACAGCTGCTCAGTGTGCTGCAGCCACAGGGGGCGACAGGAATAGCTTGTGAGCACCTATGGCACATGCATGCCCAAGCACCAGCGCACATGCTGGCAGCACAGCTACAGTGCAGTGGCCACCAGTGTTGCCACTGCTTGAACCTCTAGAGCTTCCAGCAACCCTCAGATCCAAAGATGTGAACTTTGCATCGTGGGATGACGAACATTACATGAGAAGGGATTTACAGAGAGAGCCACATCCTTTGCGTCATGGTGCAAGGCGTAGATGGGGACAGGCACTGCCATGTGGGAGGGACAAGAAGTGACATGCTCTCTGTCTGCTCCTGCGTGCAGTGTGAGTGCTTCCAGCTGTGTGTTAGCGGCATCTGCGTCGCATTTGCAACATGCGGATCCAGTTCCAAAACCATCTTTCAGTTTTCCCTCCATCCTTACTGGAAAGCAAAGCTCTTGATGAAACTGTAATGAAGGTAAGCTTTTTCCAAATAAGGATTCTAAAAACTGAAAAAGAATGTCAGGATTTGGTCCAGTATAAAGGTCGCCTTTGCTTTTATCTTCACAAAAATGACAAGCATCCCTAGTTGCTGTAGTAATTGAGGTCAAAATAGAAGCAAACAAGGAGGAGCAGTGAGACAGAGCTAGCGAACCTTTAAACCCACAGCACCTCTGTGCCGCTCGCCAACAAAACATAGCCTAGAAAGCCTCCTCATTAGGATGGCTAGTCATGGACCAGCTTGGCAGAGCTGTGTGTGGCATTCATTGCAAGACTCAGAGCTAGCAGTGTCCCCTGCACCATCACTGTTTCATGCTGATGCCCAGCTCTGCTTGATGTCTCCCTGCAGGCAGCAGGCTGATTGCTGGGTACACGGGTGCTCCACTGCAAGGACCTGTCTGAGGAGGCTCAGGCTACGCCTCTGTTAGTAGGGGACATCTTGTCTGCCCTTGTGTTTCTGTTGTCAGCATGAAATGTCCATCTAGGCTTACTGGACGCCTTGTTCCCATGCTGGGATTACAGCTGGACAGGGACTTGTTTACATCTAGCAGCTGATGGGAGCACTGTGGTGTTTAGAGGGTGCTGTAGCCCTGAAGGCAGAACAGCTCCGTACTTTGGAGGAAGCTCAGTGCTAGGCCCTCAGCTGCTGAGCATGGCTGGTGCTCCCAGGACTGAGCGCTGCTTCTCTGGATTTGGATTCCTTCCCAAGCATTGTGCTAGTCCTGATTCTTCTCTTGCCTTCTCTAAATTTCCTGAATATCTCTCATTACCCTCTCTCTGGCAAGTCAGTGCCACTAAACCCATACACCAAGTGCAGGGGGACACTGGTAGTGCCAACAAGGGCTCTGCAATCTCCTTATTAACCTTGTGTCCTTCTGTGAAGTGATTTGGCTGCTTTTGTCATTCCCTTCTGCCCGCACCGCTCTGACTTGTGCCTCTCAGGATTCAGAGGGTTCTTGTGCCTTTGAAACACAGGTTTAATTAGGTGCTCTGCATACAGTTTTAGTGGCAATGGTTTGTCTTTTCATCCTTTTATTGTACAGGATGTACCACAGGCAGGCTCCAATTCCTGTTTACTTTAAATGCTATCACAACATTATTACGCGTGCTTTCCTGATTATATCTCCTCCTCTGCCAGAGGGCTTTCAAGAATTTAAATGTCACACTGGTCAAACATCATAATCAATACAGGAAGGAGAACTGAAATACAGAACTTTCCAAGAGGAAAGAGCTTGATGAAATTTAATTGCCCAGAAAAGATGCACGGTTAGGAGTCTGGAGGTGGATGCAGCCCCACTGCTACTGCAAGCACCAGAGGGACTGCCCTGTTTTGGGAGCAGCAGCGGGGAATGGGGGGTGACAGCAGAGCTGCAAACCTGCTGGGCTGCTTGGCATCTCCCCCAGCTGAGGTGGGGGTGCATTTTTGTTTAAATGAGACCCACTGTGTTCTTAGCACTTTCGGTGAGCATGTTTGCAGCCATGGGGACCCTGTGCTGGGGGCTGTGGGGTGCACCCAGAACTGGAGCTGGTGAACACTGCCTCCCTTCCAGGGCTGACAGCTCCATGGGAATAATTAATGTCCTGGGCATCTATCACAGCTTCCCTGGCAGGCAATCCAAGTGTGCTCCATTTTAGTATGGCTGTTTGGCAGAGAAGCCAGCATTTTCATCAGTACCCATTGACTTTCATAGAATCTGAATGTTATGGATTGGAAGGGTCCTTAAAGACCATCCGGTTCCCACTCCCTGCTGTGGGCAGGGTTGTTACCCACTGCACTGCTACTCTTTGAGTCTGACCATCCAGACAATTCCTTATCCACAAAGTGGTCCATCCATCAAATCCAGGCCCTCTCCCATTTAGAGTCCTGGATATCAGCTGGGACAGTTGTCAGATGCTTTTGTACAAATTCAAGTACTTTGGGCACCTGTGTTTTAAACCGTTTTGAAACAGGCAAGAGTGGAGAGCAGCTCTTGATTTGTGTACTGTCTGTAGGGTCTCATCTCTCCTCACCTGGTGGCACTCCAATTTTGTAACACTGAATCAAAACCACTGGCTTTGGTGATTGATCCCTTGCCTGTGACAGGCTCAGGAGTGTTTGTCAGCCCTCCTCAGACACGCGCAGCACCCAGTCAGACACCTCCCACCAGCTGTAACACGACTTCCTAGCTTGTTTTTATTCTTTCTCTTATTTATGACCATAAAGTAAGTTTTGTCCAATCTGGCAAAGAACAGGGCAATATAGAAAACAATATACAATTCAGTGTGCTGTGTTGCATCCAATTTACAGGAACTGATGACTTTGTACAGTACATGCTGTGAAATAGCAGCTCTGACTTGGCACTGGCTGGACAAACAGAGGTGACTAAGCAGTCTGTTTGATTCATGGCAAATAGCCTTATACAGAAGATCCGGGAAACCTCTGGGAAAACTGCCTATAGCTTAAGGAATTGCCACCTGAGAATTATAAAGCCACTGGAGCACAGCATAGAGCTGTTTGCAGAGCTGGGTGAGCGCACCATGAGGCAGGGGAGCACCTAGCTTTTGGGCACCGCGTCTCCTGGAGCTGCTGGCAGGAAGGACTGCGATGCAGGGCAGCCCCGGGACAGCCAGCAACAATGGCCTGCTGCAGCTATTGTGGGATCTCCTGTCTCAGGTAGGGCTGTGGGGGAGCAGGAGGTGCTGGCAGCACTGGGACACTGTGGGTGCTCTGGGAGAAGTGGGAGAAGTGGGGGAGGGAGATAGAATGCCCCCGTGCTGCTGAGAAGGGTGGTGTGGGAGGGCAGAGGTCTGTTTTCAGGGGGTGCCGGGAACCCAAGCTCTTGGAGGGAAAGCAGAGGGGTTGAGGTGCTTGTTCTCACAGCGCACAGCATTTTGCTGTGGGAAATTGCGGATGGCTGGCTAGATGCAGATGCAGAGTGCTCTAGTGAACAGGGGGGGAAAGTTACTTGATTTCATTTATTCACACAATAAAAAGGCTATCAGTCATAAAAGGGTATACTTATGGAGCCTCTGAACGTGAGCTGTGATGCCTCTGTGGTCTGCCATTAGACTTCTGCATTGGTTTTCCCTTTGCCTAATGCACTTGCATCCTGAAAAGCGTGTCCTCGCACCCCACCACCCCTCAGTTTAGGTTTTCCCATTTTGACCTGCAAGATATTTTTGTTCTTAACAATAGCTGAAATTCACTGAACCAAGTGTTACAAGGAACTGTTTTGCCTTCCTCCCCACACATCCTCACCAGCACCATCCCCTTCCCCTCACCCTTCACCCCCCTGTTCTTTGCTCTGGAGTGCTCTGGAAGCATGTTGCTGTGATTTTCAAGCCCATGGTCACTCTGCCTACCCCCTCCCCTGCTCTGGCAGTGGCAGAGCTCAGGGCCCCGCACCAGCACCAAGGGCACCAGCCCTCAGTGGTACCAGCGACTGCCCACGGGCGGTAACAGGGATGAAGAAAGGCACAACCCATGCCACTGGGGTTGGCAAATGCTGGGTGCAGGTGTTTGTTTTGAAGCTAGAGAAAAAGGGATGAGCACTTGCCACACTTCTCAGAAAAACAGGAGGGACCAAATGTGTGTGGATAGGGCGTGAAATACAGGATTTGCTGGTGGAGAGGAGAGCAACTGCTCTGCCTGCTGGACACTGCACTGGTGCAGTGTATGTAAAGCACCTCTCTATCACCTGCACAGCAGGGGAAGCAGGGAGGTGCCAGCTCATGGTTTCTGAGGAGGCTGGCCATTGTGAGCAACTAGGGATGAGGCTTGCTGGGCTGTGATGCTTTTCCAGCACCTCCACAACTCTTCATGGGGCACAACCCAGAAGCAGAGATCTCAAACCTGCATGGGTTTGCACTGCTGTGTGGCCCTGTTGTCCCTTCTCCTCCCCTCAGCCCTGGGTTTCTTTGCTGGCCGTGGCAGCTATCTGTCTCAGCCCTGATGAGGAATCCTGCAGGATTCCTGCACGTAGGTGCTCTGACAGAGCAAAATGGGGGCAGAGGGAGGAGGCAGGGATCAGCAGCCGCCACGCAAACTGGGATTGCAGCTTATGAAGCTGCTGTGTGCAATGAGCTGTGGATAAAAGCGCTTGCATGCCTGATCCAAAGGCGTTAGTGCTCATGTAGGCGCTGCTCTTGCATACCACGGTTCCTTTGTACATGAACTCCTTGTGTCAGTCTCTTATCAAAAATCTAAGGCAAAACCCAAGGAAGCTGCGCAATCCAGGAAACCTGCCAGGTGAGAGCAGCATTCGGGAGTTGCTTCTCTGGGTAGCTGTGGCGTTCTCCATCAATTTGGCTGCCCGTAGCTCAGCTGTCAGATGAAGTGCTTTCTGTGAAAGCATCCTTTGTTGTTGGAGCCCAGGGGCTGCTCCGGTGTCTCCTGGGAGGCACATGGCTGATGGGAACGGGGTCTCTGAGTGAGCAAGGGACATGTGTCTAGCTAGAGATTGATCAGAGGGTGGGCAGCTTTGCATTACATCTTAAAAAGCAGTGGTTGAGTTTATTCAGTGTGGGGTTAGGATTTTACTTTTGAACAAATGGCACTCACACGAAACACTGTCTCAAACAAGAGGTTTTTAGGTGTCAGAGCCTCTGCCTTTCCTGTTCTTCTGCTCTGTGTGTGCGTGTGTTGAAAAGAGCGTGATTTAATATGGTTGCCCTGCAGTTTAGAAACGTTGTGCTAAAGGGCTGGCTGCTAGATTGCTCTTGCGAAGTTTCTTCTGGATCTCATGGAAGTAGCAGATGTTACTGCTCAGCAGCGAAGACAGAAGCTTAAAGTTCAAGGAAAGCTTTGCATCAGGCTGGGAGAACAAAGCCAAATCTTGATATTTCCTTGTCAGAGCTTTGTGCCTGATAGTAAATCTCGACGATGAATGTGGTGTGGATATGCAGTTCATTACCACCTGACTTCCCATGCAGATGTAGCAACACATGCATGTTCTCATCTCTCTCGGTTTGTCATCTGCAGCCAGAGTAAGTTTGTCCTGGGAAAAGTGAGCGTGTCCTGGGGAAAAAAAAGAAAAAAGGCAGAACTTGCTTTTTCAGGCTCAGACACTTAAAATATGTGCTTTAGGTGATGACAGTCCCAGGATGCAGAAGATGAGAGCTCACTTTCTTGGGCTCCTGGGAAGCTCTTTGTAAATGAATCAGGGCCAATGACCTCATTTTCAGTAAGCGAGGAGGGGAGGTACTTGCTGATTTGTCTGTGGAGATGCCTGATTAAGCTGCAGAGTAAATAATAGGAAGAAATTTTTCAGAAGGACCTTTCCCTGGGGGCTTGTTCCCACTGAGTCAGTCCTGGTTACATCAACAAGCAGTGCTACTTCAGTGACTGGAGGAGTTACCAGGGCTGAGTGCTCCTTTCCCCTCAGCTGGGTCGTCACCATGGCTTTCTATCTCCAGCATAGTGCGGCACAAACGCGTTGTAAGTATGCATCGTAGCGGGGCCTTGAGTTCAGAAAGCAGGGATGGGCTGGTGGTCAGAGCTTTGCTTTCCTTTTTCCCAAACGTCCACAGTTACTGGGATGATATCCTCCACTGGAAAACATCCAGAAAAGAGGAAGAGAGGTAAGCAAAGGAGCACAAGTGGGGATGCAGTAATACGGGCATCGGTGGAAATTGTTTTTCAGCAGACGAAATGCAGGCTCAGGGCAGCTGGGCTCAGCCAAGCAGACAGCTGAGTCAGCACATTCTGCTGTTGTCTTGCTTTCCTCCCTGGAAAGGGAAAAGGACATGCACATGCCTCCTCGTCCAAGTGCTCTGGATGAATTTCCCAGTGTTCTGGAGGCTGCAAAGCTCTGTGCAGGGTGGGCAAGCCCATAGAAAGCACAATAGCTGCAGGGAGGGCCTGGCATTGCTTCAGAAGTAGCAGGTTTTGTGGTGCTGGGCTCAGAACTGCCTCTAAACATCACTGGAAAATACTTTGGTCTGATAACACTTTTCTGTCTTCCTGTTTTCACTAAGTTCACATTCTTTGCCCTGGTTTTTGGCTGACTGATGAATTGATTTATTGCTTTAATAGCAGAAAATGACCATCAGTAAATCCCTTGCTGCCTCCAAGGCAAACTGCTCATGGTTTGTTCATACTCCAGAGCACACATACTTTGCAGGGTGATTTTCCAGCCTTGGTCCTCAGGCTGACTGCGGAGACCAGGCTCCTTCTGGTGCACTTCCACGCATGGATGGAAGTGCATTTCTCAGGCAGAGCTTTGTCCTGACTCAGGCTTTGTATATCCATACCCTGCCAGCTGCTTGGGCCGGTTTGGATGTACATGCTGGATGCAGCTGCATTCATGTGACTTCCTGGGCTAAACTTTCTTATGGGGGAAAAAGCAAAGTCTTTGTTTACTGTCTCAATGGAAAAGTTTAGCTCTGGCCTGTCTTGCCAAGGAGGGAAGGAGTGTGCCAGAGTGATAGCACGGCGGGCTCTGGCTGCTGGCAGAGCAGAGGCAGGGCTGGTACTGGGCATGCTGCCGGCATCGTGCCTGGCGGTGCGGGGTGCCCTGGGCCATGAGGATCCTGCGGCTATTTCTTGGCTCTTTCGGCTGCTAAAGATAGAGCTGAGCATGTCACTTCCATGTCCATCAGGGGATGAGCAGGAGAAGCTGTGTTTGTGGGGAGTAGCAGCGGGTTGGGAAGGGAAATGTCTTCAGCCGTGGATGCGCAGAGTAGGGGATGCTCAGCTGGCGTGGGATGTTCTCTTACAGGGCTGAAAGGCACTAACTTCTTATATGGCTTTCATTTAAATGGATCAAAACTGCTGCAAAGTTAAATTTTAGTCAGGCAATGCACCTCCGTGCTTTGAAAACTATAGGTGTGTGGCACAGCTCCTGTTAGAGTTGTTTAAACAATCTCTGCAAAGGGGCAAAGGTATCCCATATGCTCCACATGTGCTTTACCTGTCCTGCCTTCTGCAGGAGCAGGAGAGCCCGTATGAAGCTTCTGCTAATCCCCAGCCCCAGCTCTTGTTGCAGTGCAGTTAGAGCACCGCTGCAGCTTCCCTGCTGATTTTGTCCAGATCCCCACTCCTGCGAGTGCTTCTGCTCCTTGCCTTTGAAGCTGCTTGGACTCAAATTAACAATGTTTTAATGGGATGAGCATCTTCCAAATGAGACTGTTGGCTGCTTGCCATCGCTGCCACTTTCCAGATGCTTTAGATGACCCCTTTTTAACAACATTTCTCTGAAGGAAACCAGAATTCCCCTACCACTTCCAAATCTAGCTGCTCTCCAGGCCGTGCCAGTCACTGCCTTGTGACAGTTTACTGGTGTCAGACTGTGTCCCAAATAATCACCTCCTTAACACGCTTTTTGTTAGTACTTCTAACAGGCTGGCTGTTAGAATACCTTGGTTCATTAGTGTGACTGTTTCCAGCACATAAACATTTCCATCCCAGAATGACTGGCTGTTACTACCTAAAACACTTGCTCTTGTTTATAAGCTGAATAAAGCAGAACACTTTCCATGCTTATGCCCACGTGACAGCCTGGTGAGAGGGGCTGCACTGTGATCCTGGTCACATAGCATTCACTGGCAGAAGTGATATGCTTTTATTTGCAGATTTATGGTTCTATGGGTGCATCAGCCATACGACTTCTGGGCAGTCATGTTTGCATTTTAAAATCCAGCTTCAACTTTCATGAGGTTTCTAAATCTGCCCTTGTTAGCACCAGCTTCATATGGCCCTGTTGGGTGCTGGTGACCTTCCTGCTCTGATCGAATTGTGGCCGCCAGCCAGGCAGTAGTCGGATGGATGCTCAGGAGCCACATGGTTTTTGCATGCACAGTTATGTTTGGGATTGAGAATGGGAAGGATTTAGCCACAATATTTGCACAGCTCTTGTGCAGAGCTCTGAGATGTTCAGCCAGGAGAAGAGAAGGCCCCGGAGAGACCTGGTAGCAACCTTCCAGTATCTAAAGGGAAATGATAAGAAAGAAGGGGATGGACTCTTTAGCAGGATCTCTTGTGACAGGACAAGGGGAAAGCGTTTCAAACTAAAAGAGGGGAGGTTTAGAGTGGACAGACAGAAGAAGTTTTTTCTTATGATAAGGGTAGAGAAGCACTGGAACAGGTTGCCCAGGGACATGGTGGATGTTCCATCTCTGGTGACATTCAGAGTCAGGCTGGAAGGGGCTCTGAGCACCTGACTGAGCTATAGGTGTCACTGTTCATTGCAGGGCAGTTGTAGTAGATGGCCTTTAAGGATCCCTTCCAACTCAAATGATTCTGGGATTCTATGAATGTGTTGCTGTATATCCCAGCTGTGTAGAGCCAATGGATGTGTGAGCTTCCTCCACCAATGGTGCTGTCTCTGGGACTCTACTGGCTTGTGGTGGCAACAGCTGGGAGATCTTTGCCTCCTGGAAGGGGAGCAAATGGAGCCTTTTTAGTAATTCATGTCACATTGGGAATGCCACTCCTTCTTGTAACTTCCTGATTTGCTTTTAATGCAGAGCATCTTGATGTTTGTGCAGGTGAAAGAACAGTGAGTCCCAAATGGTCCCATGCGAAAAAAAAAAATGCAAACACTGCTGTGATTACCTTTTCATCCCAGGTGACAGGGACAGAATGTTTGCAAAGCAGCACAGCTTATTTTCTGCAGATTTCACCTCCTTACTCCTAAGGCTGAGGAACCTTGGACACTGTATTCCTGGAGAGGCCCCAGCTCTGGCTGCCCTACACTACTGCACATAGCTGTGGCTTTGTTTGCATTAACAGTGTAGGACCTTCTCCTTTGCTTGCCGAGCAGTGGCCCTGAGTAGTGCTAGCCAGCTGGGCAGGGGAGGCAAAGTCTCCAAAAGGCGTCTAGCTCTAAGCTGAAGTGTCGATGGATAACATGTGATCTCTGATTGATCTTGGTATCACTCAGTGTGAGGCTGTGAAGTTCTTGGCACTCTTCTGCAGAGAGCTGAACTGCCTTTTCGCTTAGGAAATCACCAGAGGAAGTATGGGGAGCTTTTAGCAGTCATCCCATAGATGAAATCACCTTTCTGTAACTTCTTTCCATTTCTAACCAGCAACAGGAGCAACCTGACAGCTTGGAAATGCCTGTGGAATTGTTTTTTTTTGTGCTTTTCCTTTTCCCTTTTCTGTTTTCCTCCAGGAAGAGAAGGCTGCTTAAGCCTCTTAATTCAATACCACTGAACAAATGCTTTAATTCTCCACTGGTCCCTGACTCTAGTGAAAGAATGGCTGTGCTACAGCCAGCATGCCGGTACACGTGGGAGCTGGTGGCCACAGCAGCTGCCTCTCAGTACCCATCAGGGATGCAGGGATCAATCTGAGGGGCACAAGACGCTGCACAGGGACAAGATGCTGAGCTTTTTGATTCTGCACGTGGGGGATACATAAACAGGTTTGCGAACACAGCAGCAGTGGCTGAATGGAAGAGGAAATGCTAACTCTCATCCTAAAACGCCACCGTGAGATTGCAAAAGCACTGAACAGTTAGTGAGGCTGCTAGAGAGCATCCCCAAAATGTTAGAATTGTACCCAGCAGGCATGTCCAACATCCGGCTTGATAGCTCCCCTCTGCCCACGTCTGAGGCTCTGTGGTCTGTGAATTGCTGTGCATGGTGCCTTACAGCTCTGGCCAGTGTGTGGTGGATGAACTCTCACAAGGGTGGGCCCTGGGGATGGCAGAGCAATTGGGAGAACTTTGCAATTAGTTGGGCAGCACACATCTCCTGGGGGGACCTGACCCCATGGCCACCCATGTGTGAAGAGATGAGTGGAGGTAGGAGCTGCGATCTGGGATGTGCCTCATCCCACACCCGCACCGTGCTGTTTCAGAACACTCTGAGAAGCGCAGTAGTTCAGCCAGACCTGAACCACACACACGCTCTTACTCTGCATCAGGCACGTTTCTGGCTCCGTCCCGTGCTTCTTCATTCAAATGCAGTGCAAGCAGCGTGCAGCACGCCCTGCAGGATCCTGCCGCGTCTTGCTGATCTCTCGATAGCTTGCTCAAGAAAGCCACCTCCTGTTCTGCAAGCTTCAACACCGTGTAATGGAAAAATGTAGAAGCGGGGCCCAGCTGTGCGTCACCGGCTGCCTTGGCAACCTCCGCCCGCGCTCCGCTCGGCCATAGGCACGCAGGGCTGTCTGTCTGGCACGGCGATGGGACGCAGCGCTCAGCATCCCCCAGCCCTTAGCGGGGTGGCGAGGGAGAACAAGGAAATACCAGGGCTTGCTCGTGTCACTGGAGCCTGCCGGGTGCTAACGCAGCAGGAATTTAGGAGCTCTGCAAGGAATTCCGTCAGTCTTCAAAGAAAGGGCAGAGGCATCTGGCGCTTGGCCGTTGCTCTTATGTTAGTACAGGAAAAACACCAGTTTTTTCCAACACTGCTACAGCGTTTCCTATTTGTAGGTTAAAAATGCGGATCTTGCTGCATGGTACCAAATGACAGTGAGGAACAAGGACCTACTTATGTTGCTTTGTAGTAAAGCTAAAGCTTTACTTGCAAGCTTTACTTAAAGCAACAGGAAGCTGTGAGCTCCGTGGGTGCCTGCTGAGACCTCCAGAAAACCCTTCCTGAGTTGACTGTAAAGTGTACCGGGTTGCTGCTGTACCAACAGGCTTGCTCTCTGAAGGGGGCAGGAGAATGGGAATCAGGTGCAGGCGCTGGGCATGGACCCTTTGAGGCACTGGGGATGCTCAGCTATTGGTCACACTTACACTCAGCATTTTTGTTTCTTGCTGCTGTCGAATGGAAATGCCAGCAGGCTCCTGTACTTGACAGACCCGCTCCTGGGCTTCTGCAGCACCCCTACAGGGTGAAGTCCTGGCCATTAGCCGCTTACTGTCTCCAAATCACCCCACTTACGTGGAGAGGAGTTTCCTTTTTCTCTTATTTTCTTTGAAAAAAAAACACCACTAAAAATAGCCTGTTGGAGACCTAGTGACTAAGTCAAGTGCTGCTGAAGTAAACAAACAACAAAGTGTCTGAGGGAAGAAGATGACTAAATTTTTCTACCTCCTCTTCTGCTTCCTTCACCCTCAGAGCTAAACATAGCCTCCTTCAGCAGGAGGATTTGCTGCTGCCCACAGTGACAGCCTTGCAGATATGGGCTTGCCGAGCCCGAGTCATATGGAGAACCAGGCACCTTCCCTACATTCGTTTCTCTTCTCGCTCCCTCTTCCCCCAAGAGAAAATATATTTAGAAATGCTAAGACACAATGAGCTAAACTCTGCCTTTGTTCCACCCACATTTATAATGGGTTCATTGTATCGCATCCGCCAGCGCCTTTGTGATTATATGGCTAGATATAACAGCCTCCTACCCTTCACTTTCTTGTCCTTATTTGGACCAGAAAATGGCTCAAGCCTTTTCTTCAAATTTGATAGGGCCGTTCTGGGAAAAAGACTACTTGGATTTTAACGTGAAACCCGCCATTTCTGCTTCTTGAAAGGATGTCACAGCTTGTTGGAGGGAAGCTGCTTGTTGCTAAAGCGGTGCTCGGAGGCCGGTGCTGGAGTTATGTGCTCAAACACCACACCATGCCGCGTGCCTGGCTTCTGCTGCTCGCATCAAATACAGCCTCTTTCAAGAGAAATATTTATTTTAGAAACTACCTCGCTTAAAAAAAAAAAAAAAGGAAAAGGACAAATGTGCATTTTCAGATCTCACTCTTTAAACGAGGAATCTGAATTGGCCAGGTCACCCCTGGGCGTGCTGTGTGCAGCCAGCATGGTGCCAACACTGCTGGGCTGCTCAGATCCTCTCCTTCCACATCACAGGAGGGGGATGGCAGCATGCAGGAGGCAGACTTCTACTCATTTAGAATCATAGAATCATAGGACACCACAAACTGGACGGGACCTATAGGCATCATTGAGTCCAGCTCCTCCAAGACTGCTCTGCATCCCAGCAGCTCCTCCTTGTGCCTGTGCCAGCCCTGCAGGGTGACATGCTGTCCTGAGTGTGGTGCTGTTTTAGGATCAGCGTGGTTCTTCTTTGGTATCTTAGGACTATACAACTGAAATCTTCTTTTTCCTCCCCTGCGCCAGCCCTGTGTGTCGGCACAAGGCTGGGTTGGTAAGCCACGGAGCTGTGGCCGAGGCAGGCTGGTGCTCCCAGCCGCTGCTGTGTCAGCATGGGCTCCTCCAGCCATGCAGCACCAGCTTCTCTGACGTGGGAGCCAATAAAGTCTACTGAGCACTTTGCTCCGCCAAAGTGCTATCCAAACACAAGGGGCTCCAAGCGCAAATGAAAGTGCTAAACTGATTTAAAGGCAAATTAAAAGGTCATGCCTGTTGAACATTCAGCTTTATGGTTTGGTTGTGTTTATGAAACTTATAACTGCTCTTTTAAACCAGCTTTTTACACTCCGTGTACCCAGTAAATGCAGGCGTGGTCAGGGCTTATGACTAATTTTAAAAAACATATTTATTCTAAGCAAACTATCGTAGCCCTCACCATGACTTTTTCCCTTCCGTGTGCCCCTCCTGCAGCCTGCAGCACTTAGGCCACTCTCAGAGCATTGCACTTTTTCATGGTAGAAGGGTGCATTTCCAATTTACATATTCTGTAACGTGGCATTTGGTCACGGCCACGCAGCGTCAGAGCAGTAAGTGATCTCCATAAGTGAACAGAGCAAGGGAACAGTGGTGGGAACGTTTTCTGGGAGTTTCTACAACAGAAAAGCTCCCATTTAAAAGCTGGGCATCTGGCATCCAGCCTCTCCTGCAGACTGCATCATTAACGTTTCATGACGTGGCATTGGTTTTGCACAATCTTGCTTGTGTGGCCCCGATGCTTGTGGACAGTATGCTCCCAGAGCTTTGTATTTATAGCACGTATACCGATGCCCTCCATGCTGATCCCCAGGTAAATGGCTCAGGTGGCCACCCTGGCGCTAGAAGTCCGAGGTTGCCCTGCTTGTTCATAAGGGAGGCTGAAGAGAAGGGGAATGAGCCCCCTCGCCTTACCATGTGCTGGTGGGTGTCTTGAGCTGAGGGAAATCTCTCCAAACCACCCTTTGTTTTGGGGATTGCTTTGGGCATCCCAGCTCACTTCACAGCACATGTCCAGGGGCAGGCTGTTTTCGTCCCATGCTGTTCTGGGTCGCATCCAGAAGCAGATGATAGGAATAAACTGGACTAAAAAAACCCAAGTATTAGAAGCGCCTTTGTTCTGCATACGGATGCTACTCTGTGTTTGGTGTTTCAGTCCCAAATTCCTCTAAGCAGACTGGAAATGCAGTGTCATGGTTTAAATCCCTGAAAACCTGCCTTCAAATTGTAGGAGAGGGTGTTTGGCAGTTGGCACTTGGGGGGGGGGTTCCCTGACTTGTGCCACACTGCTCTCCCAGCTGGGTGCCTGACCCACTGCCCAGCCCTGGGCCTGCCTTGAGCTACCGGTGAGCATTTTTATCATTGGCCGCCTTTTAAAAGGGAGCTGCTTGCTGGGGAAGCAGCAGCACAGGACTTTTCTAGCAGTCCACCAGAAGTGACCAACTGTTTCTGTTTCCTTTGAATTCTCTAAGCCGAAAATTGCTTAACAAATGTAATTGGTATGTACCTAATGAGTAACAAAGACATTTCCAGAGATCTGGATCCGTTCCCTCTCAGGAAAGTGGGCTGGACTTGCCTAATGCGTACAATTAATTCATGCAGCTTTACTGGAAAGCTAGTTATGACTGATCCGTGCTAGGAAGATTTCGCCTTGACTGAAGGGGTGGCTGCTAGTTGGGAAGCAACACTCACAGAGACAACCGCAGCTTCAGGGCTGCTTTTGCCTTTCTCCCACCTGATTCCTTGGCACTGCCTCTGCTCAGCCCCCTGCACATGCCCACACATCACTGTGCACCGTGAGTGAGCAGGGGGAGGCTGCGACCATCTCCGCACACCGGGTGCTGCTGCCGGTCCCACAGCCACGGGGCTTCCTCCTATTGTCAGAGGGAAGGCCGCTTCCAAGCACCATGGACACCCATCTGGGCTTTCTCCTCTCCAGCATCGTAAGCAGGAAGGGGGAGTCTGCAGTGAGCTCCTGTTTTTTTCCAATAGGCTGGAATAATTTTCGATGATCCCAGCAGATGTTCCTGGCTTCCCTGCAATCTGGCCGAGGCTCCTCTGTCACTCGTGTTAATCTCCCGCAGATGGCAGAGAAGGCAGCAACTTCGGCCACATTGGTGTGGATGTGGGAGGTTTGCATTGGAAGAAGACCGCGTAAGACATTGAGCTGGCTGGGCTCCCCTCCCAGAAGGCTGCCCAGCGGCAGGGCACAGCCTGAGCTCCGTGTAAGCGACCTGGAGCACATCATGAGTGGTTTCGGCAGGGATCCTGTGTGCAGGGGGCACGAAGGAGGCAGCCGGCAGCATGCAGGTCCCTGCCTGCCCTGCTCCGTGCCCTCTGCTGCCGGCACCCCACACAGTGAACAGAGCTGGCCTCCTCGCCTCCCCGATGGAGCTTTTCCCAGCGAAGGGAAACAGCCATCACTAGGGAAACCTTAACTACTTTCTAAAGACCAAAAGAAAACACATTCGTTCTTTTAAACATGGAAAACGAAATGGCTTCCTTTCCCTTGACTGTGTGCGTGTGGCCCCCGAGCAAGCCAACACGGAGTGAACTCTGCGGGCAAATGCTCCCCCACTTATTTATTTATTGCAGAGGAGGCCTCTCCAATGCAAAGTCTGCTCTCCTCAGCTGCTTGAGCTGCTGTTTGTCAAACCACAAGGCTACGGACACAAGGAGCAGCTCACCAGCCCAGCTCAGCAGTGAGGCATGTCCTGGACCTCACCAGAGCCCCTTCCTAAGGAGGCCGGTGCTCAGTAGCGAGTTCCCACTTTGGAAGAGCTGGAAGTGAAAGCAAAGAGCAGTGAGGCCCTGCTGTCTGCTCTCAGTTTTCCTGTCTTCTGCTCCCCGTTTATTTCAGGATCTTCCTGGGAGAAAGGGATGAAGTTCTTCAGTTGTTCATGGAACGCTGCTCCCTCTCTTCCCTGCTCCAGCTGCATGACCTTGACTCCAGTGGTGCATAAAAAGGATCCCTCTCCAGCTATTTCCAGGAATGTTCAGTCCTGTCAAACCATAGGAAAGCATAATTGGTTGGATATTAGGAGAAGTTTCTTCTCAGAAGGAGTGGCGGTGCAGTGGCACAGGCTGCCCAGGGAGGTGGTGGGTTCACCGTCTCTGGAGGTGTTCAAGGAATATGGAGATGTGGCACCAAGGGACGTAGTTAGTGGGCATGGTGGGGGTGGGTTGGTGGTTGGACATGATGATCTTAGAGGTCTTTTCCAATATTACTGATTCTATGATAGTTCCAGCAAATGAAATTGTTTTCTGCCCATCTCTCTGGCTTGATGCATGGGAAGGGCAAAGCAGTCCCAGATCCCCATAGCACCAACCAAACCCTGCACTGAGAAGGGGAAGGGAGTGGCCAGAAAAGCCTATATCCCTGAGCAGGCACGAGAGGAAAGCCATCTGCCAGAGGGAAAATGTGCAGTGAGGACTGAGCTCATCAGTCACTTTTTTGTTTAATCTAATTAAACACAATGTATCCTCTGACCTTCTGGGTTGGCCTAAGTTCTCCCATGTTGTTCTTTCCGTATAAAGCTCTATTGACAGACGGGGAAAGCCTGGCGTTTGCCTTAAGCTTCAGATAAGCAAAGTTAAACACAGAGAAGATTAAATTGTTTTCCCAGCACTCCTCTCCTCTCCCCTTGGCTAGCTGTGGGCGCTGGCCGGGAGGGCTCAGCTCCTTTGGTCCAGTTCACCGCATCACAGCTGGGATGAGCTGATGAGGGGCTGGGAGAAAGCACAGGCAGAAATTGGCTCTGCCAGGTGCTCAGCTTCATTTTCATGTGGCAGATGATGAGTGCAAATGGCGCTGCTCCTCACCATGTTTATGTTCAGAGTCACTAAATTGCTGCAGAGCAGCTGATGGATCAGCATGTGCTGATGTTCAAAGAGGTTTGAACTAAAAAGTGTCAAACTGCATCAGACACCTTTTGCATATCCCTTACTTAGCTAGGCTATATGCAGCTGCTGTGAGAGCTCAATTGGTCAGCACAGCTTTGTGAGTTTTTGGGGAGGGGAAGCAGCTGGGGGCTGGGATTTGGGAGAGCAGGGTGTCAGGATGCCACAAGCAGCTGTAAGCGATGCATGCATGGCACGGGCTCTGACCAAACAAAACAAGTGTGTTCAGCTTTTGGCGTGATGTGCTGCCTGCTCACTTCATTGTGGGCAAATGAGATTTCAGAAGTGACAGTGGTTGAGCGCTCCCTTTGCATCCTAACAGAGCAGGAGACCCCTGTTCACCGAGTGCTCTCAGTTCAGAACTGTCTTCTGCAGCTTTGTTTTGTTCAGATGTAGCCCCACAGCCCAGCCTGAACCTGCGTGTCAATGAGGCTTCAGCATCTCTTTCTCAGCCCTCTGTGCTTGGCCTGACTGTTGAGCCCAGATCCTGTGTGTGTGCGGTGCTGCCGAAACATGGTCCTTAGCCACAGCCCTAAAACTTGGGCTGGAAACGCCTAACCAAGGGCATATGTGAGCCAAGAACATCTAAGGCTTGGGCAGCCCTAGCAAAGTGGGACCAGTGGTTTGCACTGCTCAGGGGGACACTTGGCTTTATTCTGCCTGCATCTTGATGTGCATCAAAGTTTTAGCTGCAGAGCTGTAACCCCTGAAAAATAAAATCTTGGCCAGAGGAGTTGCGTTGCCTTGGCTGATTTCCTGAAACTGAGGGACTTACAGAGCTGCTGTAGGGTACCAGGACACCTTCTCTTTGTTTCAGATGAGGTGGGTTGTGCTTGTCTGGGGTCCAGACTCCCTCAGAGTTTTTTTCCTCGCTCTTTTTTCATGACATCAGTCAAGACTTGATGTTTCTATTTTAAAAGCAAAAAGAGGGACCCCCACCTCCCTCCCCCAGCTTTCCTCCCGCTCTCTGCCAAGAGGAGAACAAAGAACAGCTACAGCACACCAGTTCTGGCACAGCGCTTGGAAATAAAAACATCCATCCTCATGTCAGGTAGGGAACTGCCCTGCCAAGGCCAGCAAGCTGTGCTGCTGAGCAAAGCTGCTGTGCGGAGGGGGTGCAGGGGATGCCTGGCCTCACCCCCTGTGGCAGAGCTCCGTGTCAAGCTGCTGTGCTCCCATACTGGTACCAGTGTGTGCTTGGATGCTCCTGGTGCCAGGCAGTGGTCCAGGGGAAGGGCCAGCTTCACCTCCTGGCTGGGGAGGGGAAAGGGGATGGGGAAAGGACTTTGCTCCCCACCTTTATCCCCCTACCTGCTCTGTGCAGTGCCCTGCTGCCTCAGGGCTGGGATGTAGTGCCGTGTAACTCAGTGGAGTTTCCACACTGCAGACACTGACATCCTTGTCTGGCTCCTTCCTATCCTTTTAAACATGTCAGCAGTTCCCAGCACAGATTCCTGTGCTGTGAGTTCACTCCAGACAAGCATCCAAGCTGCAAGTTGGGGCTGCTGGCTCTTCTCCGCTTGTCTGCAAAGTGTTACTGGAACAGAGGCCAGCTTTCCAAACACAAGGAAGATATTACTGGGCCCTTCTGGAAGGCTCCCTCACATGCATTAGGAGTGGAGCAAGTGAGGATAATTTATCTGTGGACTTCCAGCTGAACCCAGTAGCTCCTTGTGGCCAGGATTAAGATTGTTTGTCTCCTCTTCTACAAGAAGGCATTTTTCCATTGTCGCTGCCTTTTGTTAGCAGTGTGTTCCCCAGAACAATCCAGGGAAAACCTCTCCCCAGGAAGGAGCACGCCTTCAAGAGAGGCTTTCATATATCTAACCACACTCTCACTGAAGTAATGTAAATAGTTTTGTACAATCCGTCTGGTAAAGAACACAAAGTATCAGGAGGGAATTCTTCTCCAAAACATGGTTACTGATCAGCCAAAGCGGGCAGGTCAGAGCGGGCATGTTGCAAACCTGATAAACAAAGCAGCTGTCATTCAGTGGGGAGCAAAAAATGCCTTGGTGAGCTTTTGCACGTGTGAGTGTCTCTTCCTACCCAGTGGGTCCGGAGTGGAGCTTTGTGTGCCAGGAGGAACCTTGGGCTCCCTTGCCCACTTGGTCTGCTGTGATCTGCAGCAGCAATGCACTCCCAAAGATGGGCAAATGTCCTCATGGTGCTGGGATACGGGGTATTGGAGACAAGGTGATGCATATGGCTGCGCTGTCATCATCAGAAGCAGCCAGCTGGAAGAAAGGCTGCCTACTTTACAGAAGTTACTCGTGATTTTTGAGTGTAGTGCTGAGGCCCAGTGACTCTGCCTTGGCGCAGGGTGATGGGAAAAGAGCAGATTCTCTATTTGCTTTCCATTCTGTGTTGGCTCCGGTGCCTCCTGCTCTGTCCAAGATGGCCACGTGCTGCCTGGAGTGACTTTATGGACAGTAAAAGCTTAAAACATTGCATTCACCTTCACAATTTTTTTTCTCCTTAGAGCAAATCATGGCGGAAGATCAAGAACATGGTGCACTGGTCCCCGTTTGTGATGTCCTTCAAGAAGAAGTATCCCTGGATCCAGCTTGCAGGACATGCAGGTAGAGAGCAATGGGAGTGCCAGGGGCTCTTTCGGGCATGGAGATGCTTCTGATGTGCTGGGCTGCCCCTCTTGGTTTGTGGAGGCACCTTGCCACCCCACACCCAGATTTAGTGCCACATGGTCTCCTGTCACCCTCAGGTAGTTTCAAGGCAGCAGCCAATGGCAGGATACTGAAAAAGCACTGTGAATCAGAGCAGCGCTGCCTTGACCGCCTGATGAACGATGTCCTGAAGCCCTACGTTCCTGCCTACCATGGGGATGTCATGAAGGACGGGGAGCGATACAACCAGATGGAAGATCTGCTAGCTGAATTTGATTCCCCCTGCGTTATGGACTGCAAGATGGGGGTCAGGTGAGTGACTCTGGGGGTACTGCTTGAGTTCTAAGATACTGAAAGCAGAGGGTGAAACCCTCCGAAGCACACAGATGACAGTACCGCCTCCAGCCAAAGCTAAGCCAACAGCATGAAGAGAGGGGTGTGAGGAAGCCTGGGCTTGGGAAGGACCTGGTAGCACAGGTTCAGTCCCCCTCACTGGCTTCAGGGTGGCTCAGGTGCGACAGAGATGCTTGCACTGCTAGAAAAGTTGATGGTTTCCATACAAGGGAGGAATGTGTTTTTTTTTTTCCCATCCCAAACACTCAATGTGACACTTGACCTGGGGTGTCAGGCAGCAGGGAGGCAAGGAATACTTCCCACTGGAGGGCATGGGGAGGAAGGCAGGCTGCATGCACTGCGCTGCCATGCGGTCAAGACAGGACCCATTGTGGACAAGGAGATAATAACGGCTGTGCCAGGAGAAGACCTACCAGTCCCTGGTCGTCACCATAGGAAGCTTTGTGAGACTTAAGGCCTGGTTATGGATCAAGCATGGAGCAATGTCAGGGACCAAACCGTACATGAAGATTATCTGTTGATCTGATCAGGGAAATCTGGCTCTTTGAGCAGTATTAGCAACATTGCTGAGAACACTGATTCTCTATTCTGCTGTTTCATTCTGCCTGCCCCAAAGTCATGGGTTTGGTGATGTCAGCTGAAGCCTTTTTATCTGCAGTGTTTCTCAAAGGGGCTGCTGCCCTGAGGATGGCTACTCTGTAATCATATGCCTCCTCTGAGAGAAACATCAGAAATACACAAACTTCATCCCACAGGGGCTGCGCAGCATCCTCCCCTTGCATTTTGTAGACCACATGTTCCTTGCTGAGATTTTATTGCAAGCAACCTGGGCAGAGGGCTCAGCACTTCTACATTGCTGTGCATGGTGTGTGGAATGTGAGGTTTAGCTATAGGGGAAACAAGGGGACAGAGAGGGTCTCTCCTGAGTTGTTTTGCAGGGACATTTCTCCTGGCTTGGCAAGACGTTTGCAGAGATCCTGGATACCAGCTGGTCTCAGCTGAGGCATCCTTGAGAGCTGCAAGAGGAGCTGTGTAGTGGCTTATTGCTGCTGCAGGAAGTCTTGTTTTCTGGAGGAAGGTTTCCAGCCTGCCAGAGTGAAGAAAATCTCTGTCAGTGCATTCTGGCACATGGAGCTGCTCCTCCAGAGGATGCACAAAACTGAGCTCTTTGCACACTTCTCTGCAGGACCTTTCCTTACTCGCTAAAATCAGCTGCACCCTGGGGTCCTGAGGGTGATAGTTAGCACATGGTCAAAGCTGCATCCCTTCCACTTCTCTGTTTTGTACAGAAGCTTTTGCTAGATGGTCCAGTTAAACCAGATAAGATACTGGACAAAATCATCATCAGCGTAACAGCTCTGCTTGAAAGCAACCTGCTTAGCAGCCAGTGAGCCACATCCCCTGTGATGTGCAAGGTGAGAGGACAGCAAAGCACATGGGAAGCTTTGGCAGTAGCTGCCCGCATTGACTGGAGGTCAAAAGGAGCAGCAGATGCCAATAACACCGAGGAGTGGGATGTGGCCACCTCTCTGTTGCCTTCAGCACTCCCAAAGCATGTGGAAAGTTTCCTGGGCAGGTTTGGAAAGCTGCATCCTGATTGTGAGATTAAGTCCCTGTTCAGGTTTGCTGAGCACTGGCGTCCCAGTACCAAGGGTTCGCAATGAGAAGGTGCCAGTAGGGCAGCAATACTGGGCACCTGCAAGAAGTAACCTCCCTTGTCATTACTAGGCTGGCTTTGCTTCCTTGGTAAGGAACAGGTGTTGATGATGGGATGCTGATTTCAGCAGGATTATAGCTCTGGGATGCAAACTGGATCACAGAATCATAGAAAGGTTTGGAATAGACCTTCTAAGATGATTTTTAAAGATGTTCATAGCCCTGAGGTGTCTCATGGCCCTGTAGCCCTGCTGATGTTCCCCCCATCTCCTTACAGAACATACTTGGAGGAGGAGCTGATAAAGGCCCGGAAGAAGCCGAGCCTGAGGAAGGACATGTACCAGAAGATGATCGAGGTGGACCCTGATGCTCCCACCGAAGAGGAGAATGTGCTGCGGGCAGTCACCAAGCCCCGCTACATGCAGTGGAGGGAGACCATCAGCTCCACAGCCACGCTGGGCTTCAGGATCGAGGGGATAAAGGTGAGGCTGCCCCATGGGTGTGCAGCCAGGGGGAACAGCTGCTGGGGGCTTTTCGAAACCACCCACAGTAGCATGCACACATAGAGCAGGCTGGTAGTGGAACAGTGTCACATTGGGGTTCCTCACCAGCCGCCTGGCTGTGCTCTTCTGAAAGCACAGCTGAGCTCAGGGCATCAATGAAAGGTGACAGTTTCAGCCATAATTCTGTTAAATCAGCCACTCTGTTGTTTTCCCTGCAGCTGGGCAATGCCTTTGCTCTGAGCTGCCATGCATATTTCTGGAGATGCATTTCATGGCCAGCAGAGCTCATTTCATTCTTTTCTAATGCAGCCATGCTCTCACACCCAAGGAGCAGCCCTGAGGCTGGGCCCCTTGCAGCGTTTCCCAGCATGCAGCAAAACGAGGAGCCCCAGACTGTGCTGTGCTCGGGCTGCTGTCTGCAGCAGCTCTCTGCAGTGCCTGCAGTGGGTCGGGTGGCTCTTTGCCACCATCCCCAGCCCTTGAAATCCCTTTTCTGCTGCAGACATCTGCAAGCGCGCCATGAGCTGCTCCAGCCTACCCTTTGCCTAGTTCCCATTACTGGTGTTTATTATAAAACTGCAGCTATATAAAAAGGGAGTGGGCCAGCTGGGGCCAAAGCTCACGTGTGCTCTTTCTCCTCCCTGCTTACATGCTATAATCAAGAGTATCTGCCTATTTATAGGCCAACTTGATATATCCTTGGCCTCCAGTGGTGCTTCTCGGTCTGTGCTTTGGGGACGTTTTTGGACTTCATAGCACAAACAGGTCATATATGAAATGCTTGAAATGAAAAAGTAAAAAAAGCAACAACCCAAACCAACAAATCCTGTTCCCACACAGGCCAGAAAATGCTGTGGAGGGACATAAAAGCCAGGGCTGATGGGGGAAGAAGTTGTACCCTGCTTTAGTCAGCTGTAAGAGAGCTGCAGCACAATGTTGGCAGTGGATTTTTTCCAAGCAGTGAGACAGCCCTTTAATTTTAAAATGTTGGAAAGTGCTGACCTCCAGGGGTAATCCTGCCACTGCGGCTAGGGGCTGGCTAATTTGATCAAGGCTCTAATTACTGTAATACTCCTTAAATCCCTTGGCTTCTGGTTTATATTCCCCTAAGCTAAAACATTAGCAGTTTATGCTGATTTGTGGCTGTCGGAGCCAGGTGAGTTGTGCTGTGATGCTGCATCTCCTCTGTTCTGGGGACATTCAACCGCAGATCTCCCCTGCTTTCTTTCCTACTGAGGGAAAAGAGGGGTCGAACCCTTTGCTTATGGGCTGATGCTGATGAGGGAGGCATGTTTTGAGCCAGCAGCTGGATGCCTGCAGAAGGGGCCAGGTCTGGTCCTGGGGGCATGGGCTGGACTGGGCACAACAGGAGGAGGGGAGCAGCATCAGCACTAGTGGGCAGTGCAGGGCTGGCAGTGAGGATGAGGGCAGGGATGGGGAGACTGCCAGCTGAGTCCCCACTTTTCCAAGCGACCTCAAGGTTATGGTTCTTCCTCTTCAAAACAGAGATCTTCCTCTGCATGATGTAGTTAGTGCCATTTACTTAAGTTTCTAGAGTTATGAACAGTAGCTATTAACAATGTTAATGAGTTAAAAGAAGTACGAATGATCCCTCTTGACCCAGTTTGAGCTTTCTGGAGAGTTGCTCTCCGCAAAAAAAATATTGTTCAAGTTCCTGCTGTGACCTGAGAGTTGTTCACCACTTCCCACAGCAAGGCTGCAGTCAGATATTGCTGCAGAAACATTCCCGGGACTGGGCCATTGGTAGGGGCTGATAACGGCTCCTAAGTACCTGTGCCTGTTATATCCCAGCCGGGCAGCTTGTGAGCCCTTTGGCCAGTGGTGCTGGTGGCTGGTGGCCAAACTCAGCCCTGTCCCAGCACCACCAGCACCAATTGGACCTGCTGGCAGGGAAAGCGGCCATAGCTCTTATCAGCCCCCTCACACTTGTGCTTTGTGGAAGCCGGCCCCCATGGGGCTCAGACACCTGGAAATGTCACCGCAGTCGTCGGCCCTGTGGCAGCAGCATCTGGCTGGGCAAGGAAGCTGTGGGAGGGAAGTAATTGTGGGAGCAGCGTTATGGGCAGCCCGCTTGGCTTTCGTGAATACTGCCTTATCGGAAAGGCCATCTGCAGCTTGCATTATTTTTATGAGCACTTGGAAGTCCATCTCCTTTCTGGGATGCCTTGTGGAAAAAGTCGTGCTCCTTACGTGTGGAATTCATGCCGTGGCACTCCTACAGACTGATGTCTGTCATTCCCCTGGGAGTGGGTGGGCTGACGTTGGAGCCAACACATCAGGATTCACGTGACGGATGTGTGGCAGCGCTGTCCACTTCCCCTATATGTTGTGTGCGTGCTCAGTGAGTCCTCATGCATATGTGGCTGCAGCCAAAGCCAGGTAGTGAGAGCTGAGCACACGTGGCCCACAGACAGGATGCTTACTTGGGCAGGAGGTCCTGAACTGCACACAGGTCTGCTCTTGGTGCTCTGCTCTGCTTCTTCATCCTTATTCATCTTCCCCAGCCTACAGGATGTTTTTTGGCTCCTGTCCCCTCACTCCACTGCCCACAGCCTGCATAGGGACACATGTGGCTGCTGAAACACTCAAACCCTCCCCTGGCTGCCTCTCTCCCTGTCCCGCTCACAGCGCTGCCTTCCTTTCCAGAAAGAGGACGGCACTGTGAACCGGGACTTCAAGAAGACACGGACAAAGGAACAGGTCACTGAGGCCTTCAGGGAGTTCACAAGGGGGAACCGCAATGTTCTGGTGAGTGGGAGATGCTGCGGGATCTGCAGGGAGAAGGTTCCTCTGGTGACTGCTCCACAGCCCAGGGAAGTTCTCTGAAAGGAGAGATGGGGAAGAGAAACCCCATCCTGGCGTGAGGGTGGAGGGAGAGCAGCAGAAGGCTGGGAAGTGGTGTGTGTTTGCTGCAGTGGCACTGACCAGGTCAAAGGCCACTGAGGGTGCTTGGGGTTCAGCCCCAGAACCCACTGCAGAGGCTCTGTCCCCCCATCCCTGGGGCTAAGGGCAGTTCCCAGCCTTGCTTTTGGCCTGAGGTGTGACAGGGCCAGGACTGCTGCACTGCAGGGTGGGCTGCCCCACATGGCATGCCCTGGGCACGGCCACACCACAGAATTTCCTGGGTTGCACCACGTTGCCCAGAGAGTAAGAGATATGGCTGTAAACAGTTTATACAGGCTGTGTCAAATACCCTATTTGACAAAGGACTCCCATTTGAAGTTGTACGGTATAAAGCCTACAGATGAATCGCTGCAGCTGCAGTAGCCCTGGGCACTGCCTCCCTCAGGCCTGCTTTGACTGTAGTTCCCCAGCAATTATTCCTGGATCTGCAAATTGGGTCAGTAGTGCATCATGCAGTGGCTCAGGACAGAGCTCCTCGGTCAAACCATTTACACCCCAAGTCTCCCCACACATTTGGAACAATTGAGTTGCATTACATTGCCTGGGTACATGCTGTGCACGGACTTTCTGTCTCAGTCTTGGAGATAGATTACCTGAGGGGTCACAGAGAGCCCTTGGTGCCTTCCAGCAGTGCACAGGGATGCTCGTACCAGGTGCCTGGGACTCAACCTGCGTGCTGACTGTGTGAAAGCATTCCGATGTGTGATACTGGATTTGCAGAAGTGCTGATAGTGAGCTATAAAAGTATCTTGTGATCCCTGAGTGACGGAGTGATAAAATGGCAAACAAAACGAAGCGTTGAGCTCTTAGAATGAGTCCAAGTGGGAAAAGAAGGCAGCGTGCACAGCAGCGTCTGCTTCATTCCCTCCTCAAGAGCACCATGGGTGCCACAGGGAAAATACATGCTCAGGAAAGCAAATGCTCTCAACCTGTGGTACTTGACCCATGCGATGTTACAGAGTTGAAAAGGTGGATCCCCCAAAAGAGGGGACACCATCTCTCTGTACATATACACTATCAGAGAGGGGGTTCTGGAGGGGAAGCCCTCTGCCCTGTGCAGCAGTTTTCCTGCAGGCCTCACCACGGAGCTGACTGCTTCTTTTCCTTTGTCATTCCAGAACAGTTACCTGAACAGGTTGAAGGGGATCCGTGCCACCCTGGAGACATCTCCGTTCTTCAAGTGCCACGAGGTAACACGCACGCTCCTTCCTCGCGTCTCACTTAGGTACACCAGACCGGTTTATCTCAGCTTGCTTAAAGAGAGAGGAGGAGAGAGGAGTTGAAGTCAAAGGCTACACATTTCTAGAACTTTCCATTAATTCTAATATCCATATTTTCACACCTGTTGATCTAATCCTCATGTGGAAATGCGGCAGATGACTGATGCAATATTCATGCATCTGATATGGGCTCAAATCTGATAGAAACCAATGCTCTTACGGATTAAAAGTGACCGAGGAGGAATTCAAGCTGCTTATGGTTGTGTATGACTGGGAGAAGTTCCTAGTGTGAAAGTGTAGAGGTCTTCTGGAGAGCAACTCCTGCCTGGGTGCACAGGTGAGGTACCATGTGGCTGTCAGCTTCTCCATGCCTCCAAACAAGGCTTCATTTTAGCCATGAATTGCAGACCTCCCCCAGGCTGCTTTTGCTGAGCCAGGGCACCACAGTCAGGACATTTTCCTGGAAGGACACTAGCATTGGCAAAGAGTATTTGATGCTGCATCTAGTTAATGAGCTCTGAGAGTGCATTTCCTTGGCACCTTACGGGCAAGAGAAGCTGGCAGAGATGCCTGACTCGAAGGGACCAGGGCACAGCTCCCCCTGCACGCGGCACAGCAGCAGGGGAAATGCAGGGAAACGCCACTTCTGAGCGTTTCAGGTCAGTGCAGTGATGGAAACAAAATGCTGCCTGAAATGAAGTGCCAGGAGTCCATTTGAAAACACAGAAACAAAACAGCCTTTCAAAGATGTTTTGAAAGCAGTTTCCAAGCCTTAAAAATTATGAAGAAGAGGCATTAACTTTCCGTCCTGCTTCAGGATGAAGCGCCAGCAGAGGGGCTGCCAGGCTGCTTGCACCCCGGGGGCCGGGGCTCCTCCAGGGAGCTGTGGGAGGATCCATCCAGCCAAGCCAGGCAGCAAAATGTCAGCGAAAGGTTGTCCTTCAGATGCTCTGCCAAGAGAGGTGCCTGAGAGCTTTAGAGGGGGATCTGGGTGTGACAGAATGGTGCTTTATGCAGGATGCTGTGCCATCCCCTTGCTCTGGGAGCACACCATTCTGTGGTGTTGCCTGTGGGGCTGGTGAGTGTGAGCAGTGCCAGCCAGCTGCCAGGAGCCGGCCTTGGGAAGGCCCCCATTGGAGGGCTGAGGTTCATCTCACTCCTTCCCCAAGGACCTTGCCTTGGTTTCTGAAATTCCATCTCTCCCTTCTGTGCCTGTGTTTTGCTGACCTTCTCCTCCTGCCAGAAGCATGGATTGAAGTAAATCAGCTGCTCTGAATACCTGGTTTGCATGTGCAAAGGCCTGCGGCAAAGCACTGCTCTTGCTTTTGCTCATGCCAAATCTTGACGTAACCTCTTGCAAATGCAGCCTGAGCTGCCCCCCAGCTGGCTGAGGAGGATACGGCTGGGCCAATGCATTTCTAACTGTCCCCCTCTCTCTGCAGGTAATAGGGAGCTCCCTCCTCTTCATTCACGACAAAAAAGAACAAGCCAAAGTCTGGATGATCGACTTTGGGAAAACCACCCCACTGCCCGAGGGACAAGTTCTCCAGCACAACGTGCCCTGGGTGGAAGGGAACAGAGAGGACGGCTACCTCTGGGGGCTGGACAACCTCATCCAGATCCTGACAGACTTGTCCCAGAGCGAGGACTTGCATTAAAGCCTGTGTCCGACTCTGCCACTACCCGAACCTGCCCCCAACTGACTCTTCTGAACTGCACTACAAGACACTTTCCAACCCTTGCCCTTCCAATTTTAAAGCTATACTCTCCCTATTTAAGGTGGTTTTGTTGTGGTTTTTTTTGGTTTTTTTTTGGTTTTTTTTGTTTTTTGTTTTTTGTTTGTTTGTTTTTGTTTTTTTAGGGTATTTTTCCCCCCCAGACATGTAAATACAAAGCTAACCTGCCAGAACAAATGCTGAACTTGAAACTTTGGCTTCGCTGAGTTGGTGGCAGCCTGGGAGGGATTGGTTAGATGGGCACGTGCTTTTGCCTCTTGTGCAGCTTTGTTATCAGGGAACCTCCCTCCCAGGTGGCTGTGGATCAGGGATGCTGCAGCCAGGCTCTGTGGTGCTGCAGGGTCCTCCCTGCTCCAGCTTCAGAGGCTTCATCCCAAAAACACCTCTGGCTATGCCTGGGACCCTCCCATACACAGGGGGCATGAGCAAGGCTTGGAGGTGGTGAAGGGTTCTTGGTGGGGGGTATCTATCTTTGCCAGCACCTTTTATCCTAGGAAACTGGCTGTGCTGAGTCCTTAAGAGTCACTAGAAAGGCAAGTTTGGGTTTTTCTCTTTGTGTTGGAGCCACCTCCTTAACCCTGTGGAGGCTGCTCCACCGTTGATGAGTTACAGCAGGGCCATGTGCTGGGTGCAGGAACCTATCACGGCCAGGTGCTGGCCTCAGCACACCCCTGGCTGCAGTGGTGTGGTGATGGCACAAGTTGCTTGTTGGAGATTCACCCCCAGCTATCCCCAGAAAGCATTTCCAACCCTCTGCAGGGAATAAAGGCTTTGCTAGGGCTGCAGGGAGAAAAACAGCCTAGAGGAGACCACTGAAACCTAAGGCAGACAACCAGTTTGGCTGCTCTTCATCTGGTGCGTGCTAAGGGCTGTGCTGCCACTGGGGCTGTGCTGCCAGCACCTGGTCCTGGCCCGGGACCTCCCTCCTGCCCGCAGAACCTCCAACATTCCCCTGGGCCCAGTTTCATGCCCAGCAGGCAGAGGCTGGGGGGTCACAGGGACAAGCAGCGTTCAAGATGCCACACCAGTCCTGATAGGCAAAGGCACTCCTGTGCCTTCCCTTTTTTTTGCAATGCTTGCAGGCTCTGCTCTCGGCCATGAGCTCCCCAGCCTGCGTCCGGCCTCCCTGCTCCGAGTCCTGTGAAAACAAGCAGTTCCCTATTCAGGGCGGAGGCTATTTTTTGACTTCCTGGAACATTTGAACTAAGCAGCTTGCTCGCATCAACGCTGGCTCGCTAAAGGTCAGCTATTGACAGATGGCAGGGTTGAGCTGCAGCCCCAGGCCCCGCTCATCCCTCTGCAGGGGCGATGCTCCGGGGCCGCCCCCTGGCACCGCTCCCTGCTGCAGGTCGGTTTCTGGCAGTGACGATGGGGACCAGGCCATCAAGCCGGTCACAGCCGTGCCCCGGCCTCTGTCCCTTGTATTGAGGTCCTCGAGGTTTGTTTCAGCCCGTGTCTCTCCATTGGAAATGGTCGCAGTGCTGCAGCTCTTCGTCAGGCTTTCGGGAGCTGCCCATGCAGAAGTGCCTTACAGACTCGCCTCTGCTCCGTTAGTGTCACGGAAAAGGTTGGGTTGGTGATTTGTTTGTTTGGGTTTGTTGTTGTTTTTTTTTTAAGTTATATTTATTTCATCCCATTTTAATTGCACAAAACACTAAAACTTAATGCATGGAATCCCTGTTGTTTTAACTGTCTTTTCAGTTTTTAAACCATCCCTTTTCCAGCTTCGGAGAAAGGATTTGAACAGATATGCTTAGATATGTACCAGTTATCGCTGTACTTTAGCTCTGAGTTGCTCTTATATATATATATATATATTAATTTTTAAGCCTGTTTATAAACCAGATCCCTCACTTGGTGGCTTCAAAAGAAGTGGACTGTTTCTCTCAGATGCCCTTTCCTGGAGGCCGGGATGGTTGTCATGAGCTGCTCCCCACCTCCCACCTCCCCTTTGGACCACTGGGTAACTGCTCTGGAACACCAACGCACAGTGCCTGTACCAAACTCCTGTAACGGTCCCAATAAAGGCCTATGGGAAGCAGCCTCTTGCGTGGCTCTGTGTGTGTGCAGCTCACAGTAGGGCTGGGTTTGCTGTCCCTGTGAGCGCCCAGCCTGGAGAACGAACCTGGCAACACCTCTGCTGCTCACCGCGGGGGCCCTAAGGCCGACTGTGGGATGCCTTTTGCTTACGGGTGTGAAACCTCTCTGTATCCAAAATAATTCCTAGTAGCACAGAGCTGGCGCTGCTCCAAGCTCCCCCAGCGGTTTCGGGTTTGCTGCGCTCCTGCAGCGCCGCTGCCGCCCCCTGGTGCTGTGCTGGGACTGCGGAAGGCTTCCAAAGCAGCCTCCAAACGCACCGAGCTTCTCCCCAAAACGCAAACCTCGTGGGTCAGCAACAGCATCTTCAACTCCGTTCCACAGAAACCTCTGCTCACACTGCCTGTCTTCAGGTAATTCTCGTCTTAATTATCTAATTAGGTAGCACCTGTGAGAATGAGCCTCCTATAAATACACTTGTGGCGGGGAGGTGCTGTGGGTTGTGTGCGGTTCAGTTGTTTGAGGCTCCTTGAGGAGCTGCATAGCTCTCCCACAGCCCCAAGTGGAACCCCGGGGGCATGGTTCTGCAGCCCAAGCACTGAGGCACCAGGTAAAAGGCTTCGGTTGCTGCTATGTGAATGCAGCTGACTGTAAATGAAGGTGTGAGAAGGCTGGGAGGAAAGCCAGCTTTGTGGCTGTGTGAGATCCTGCAAGTTCTTTGCTGGAGCTGCAAAGCTGGGCTTCCTTTCTTCCTGCGTGTTGCAGCAAGCCTGGGTGTGGAGGGCCCTCGTGGTCCTCCGTGCAGGTGAGGAACTATGGAGCACAAGGGGAAGCTGCAGCTACAGTAGAAAGCTGTAGCTCAGGAGGTGCCAGCTGTATTCGTTCTCCAAAGAGATCTGAGCAAAGTTTACTGCCGATGCTTATGCGAAGCAGCATCTCCCTGGAGGATCTTATACAAGGTAGGAAGAATCTCTGAGGATCACTGCTGGTTCATGAAAAGTTACGGACTGTAACTTTAGGCTTGAGAGCATTATAGATGAGGGTCTGCTTTCATTCCTGGGAGCACCATTTAGGGTAGAGCTGCTGTGCTAGCTAGCCATTCCTGCTGGGGGTCTCAGGGCGGACAGGCCTCTCAGAGAGGACAGTTAGGGCTGTTACATGGGGTGTAGTGGGCTCTGTATGGTGGGGGTGCTGTACTGAAGAGGACACTATGGAGTGGGTGAGCATTACGAGTGTGGGGAGTTGTATGGGGCGGTGGGCACTGCTTGCCATGCGGATGTTACCTGGAGGGCAGTTGGCAGAAGTACTGCACTGTCGGCATACGTGGTGCTGTATCAGCTGACCTCAGGCAGCCCAAGGACACTCCATACCATATTACATTGTTTTGAAGAAACTTTAAAAGCTGAGGAGAGCCGGCTGAGGGTGGCTGCTGCCCAGGGGTGGGCTGGCTGGGTGGTGAGCAGTTGTGTTGTTTTGCAAACATGCACTACCTTTACTATATTAACATTAAGGCTTCTGACCGCTTTCTATTTCACTATTTGGATTGTGCACACCATCCTATTGCACTCCACCTGCTGGATGATCTCCATACAGCAGGCTGAGAGAAGCTTCACTGGCGTCAATAGAACACCTAGATACGGCAATCAAGTTGTCTGAATGACAGACTTTGTTTCCACGCTTTTCCTTCCCCCCAGTCTCTGTCAGTACCTACAATCAAGTGAAATGATTTGGCAAACTATTTTTTTTGTTAACGTGTCAGCTTAACGGGCCATATTCGTAATGCTGTGACTACAAGCATCTAAAAGTAGATGTACAAGTGGCATAAAGTACCTTGCAACTCTGCAAGAATACCAACCTCAGAGAACGCCAACTGTAAGCTAAGGTGGTTATGGACTGATGGTTGCACCTAATGGTCTTTTCCAATGCTCCTGATTCTATGACTCTAACGAAGGTGAAGTGTACAAGCCCGTCTGTGCGCCACTTGACTTCTGCGCTTGCTACTCCTTTCAGCAAACTCAGTCAAACCGCGACAGCTTCCGTTAAAGCTGGAATGGAGCACAAGCCTTCTCTGTGGGCACCTCTCCTACTTACGTACAGAAATAATTACTTCTGTCCTTGCAAGTGGAGGGAGAAGAAACTCAATTTGTGTGCTGCGGGTGAGAAGGAGCAACTCAAGATTACTGTTGCGGTACGGAACTTAGTCGCTTCATTTTATATAAGTTAAGCACTCAAACGAAAGCTGGCGGTATCTTTTCACCCAGTATTTCCAACTAACAAAAAGCATATCAAGTCAGATCTGTGTATTTGCTGATGCTCTCATATGAAGAACGGTACTTAGTGACAAATCTATTTATTACGATCTACCATCCCTTAGGAATAATTTGAAGGTTATACAGCATGATATATATACTGAAGTCTGTGCTACTGGAATACTGGGAAAGGAGTTATATTTGAGAACAGGAACTTAATCAAATAGGAAGACTATGTACTACTTAACATACTTAAATACTTCTCTGAGGGGGAAAGAATGAACACCGTTTTACACAACTGATGTAGCAGAGGCATTAAAATTCCCTGCTGTATGCAGATTATCACTTCAAAATGTAACAAAGTAAGCGGAGGATACCTGCACTGACAAGTTTTATAGGAGCTTAAAACCCACTTTTATTTCTGATGAAGAAGTTTATCTATTTTTGCCAGATCTCCCAATGAAACTGTCGCAGAACCTCTCTGTGCAGGCTTTGCCTAAGAGGAAAAGAAAACAGAAGGATCATCTCTTCAGATATAAGAATCCTTTTAAAGCCTTAAGTCATTTAAAATGCACCTTCAAACAGGAAATAGCTGAGCCTCACGTTACCTGTGACTCGTGGAATTTCCATCCAATCATGTAGAAGATCTGAAAAGTGGCAGGTACCGAGCCATCGCTATTGCCATACATTTCTGCCAGGCAGAGAAAACATACGCAACAGCAGTATTAAGAAATGATTCGTTTCCCAAATCGCAGAACTAAGCACGGCACGTTCATCATAATGGATTGTGGGGAAAGATATGGGACAATAATAGTATCACATACCGATACATTAATGAAGTTCAAATAGTCACTGTAATTAAGGTTATAAATATATGTATTGAGAGTATTTGTTTCTATAGGGAGGGCAGAGAAGTCAAAATGTCATTAGAGTCATTTCAGGTTAACTGCTTGCCTATCAGACACGTACCTTGGTATATTGCTGCAGCTGCCAACATTGTATCCCTGTGTAGCAGAGGTTTTCTATTCCAAGAGCAATTGCTTTCTCCCATACCTAAAAACATGTTTTAGCTTTAAGAAAAAGAAGATACAGCATATACCATGAGTTTCATGCAGATTTTTACTAACCAAATAACTACGGCATCCTCTGAATCTCACTGTAAGAGTACAATCTACAGCAGCAAAGATTCTTACCTTTATGATTCCAAACCTCTTAACGCCAATGCTTTGCAATCTACTGTTTGTATTGCTTAGGAATGATTTTAGATTATTACTTTTCAGCCAGAGGCTTCAAGCATTTCGTTTCTCTAATGTAACTTCTTTCAAGCACGCAGTGCAAAGTGTTTATTGAGAGATACCACTATTTTCCAAATAGGTAATAATGAAACTGACTACCCCAGAAGATGCAATCCACATCTAATGTTATACAATTCTCTTCAATCACTTACTGCATCCCAACATTTCTGCAGGGAACAGAAGTTCTATTTTCATTAAGGAATTAACTCTACGTAACAGGAGGTGATCCTCGAACTGTTCCATGACTACTGACTGCATATGAGCAACTACTTTGTAATCCATGACAACTGCATTTATAACCCTATCCTAATCGTTAAGAACCTCAGTGTTTGTTTTTCTGCAGACTCCAGTCTGTGGGCTTTTCTAGTCTCACTCCACAGCACTGTCCCGGGCATCCTGTTACTTAGGCAGCATTAGAAAAGTCATTATGTTGGATGTACGCTTCTGTCTTCCTTGCAGGATTTTTCAGCAGCTTATGCTGAAGAGGCTGACAAAGAACAGGAATAAAGCAGAACAGAAAATTCACAGCAGATGATGAATTACAAATCTCTGACTTTTGCTTGCCAACAGGGATGCGCTGGTGAGCTCGCTGTCCTGACTTACGAGATATCAGGAATAAAGTACTGCTTCCACTACTACAATAACCCTTACTTGGAGTCAAGAAACAAGCACTAACTTTTCTTACATCTGCATTTACTGCTGATGCAGTAAATGCTTGTTTCTGGAGTGTATACTTACCTTGCAAGTCTTCCATAACCTCAAACAACCCCGGATAGTTTACTTGAATTTCATCAGTATCCTAAAAGAATTGAAAAGCTTAGCTTTAGAACATATCAAGTTCAGACCATAGCATTATGTTAACTTCCAGTGCCGGCCACTTCTGTTCAGACAGAACATTACTCAAAAAATATACTTAATATTTCTGGAGAGCTGTTCAATAGCTCAAATACAATCAAGTTTTAACCAAAGCACTGTTAATTTCTTCTGGGTTTTAGAAGAAGCAGCAAGAGCACCCTAAGTTCTTAGAAGTAAATGTAACGTACTCTGCCACCCTTGCCCATACAGACTCTAGCGGGCCATGAGCTAAAGATACATTTCAGTTGGTTTCTTTAATCACTGCACAGTCAAAAACTGAGGCAGTCCTGGCTATTTCAGAAACTTATTTGGGTAAGCGCGCTACATGCAAAAGAAAGGAAGCACTGTGTTACCAATGCACCTGATATAGTATCTCTTATACACCTGCAGCTCCGATGTTTCGGATTATTCGGATTGTTCTTTTATTTATAGTTACCACAGTCAGGGTGTTAAACCCAGCTCTTGCCAGGAGATGTCCCAAATCTGACACAGCAACAAACGGTGACACGTGAGGAGAAAATCCCCCTTCTCTCTCCAACTCTGCCAGCTGCAAAGAGCAGCGAAGCTCATACAGAGTGTCTCCCCCAAACATTGCACCAATGAAGACTCCATCTGGCTTAAGAACTTGGTGAATCTACAACACAGAAGGAAAAAGAACATACTGTGCCGTTAATAGCGATTAAACTCCCGGGTGCTTTTTTTTTTTTTTCCTTTTTATGAACTTAAAAGCAATTATTATAATGGGTTCGATACATTTTTAATATTGACGCTATTCCACAAAAGGAGCCGCAAAAAATCTTTTGGTAGCACTGCAGGATATGGTAATCTCTTTAAAAAACAAACAGCCCATCTGTTCTTAAAAAGAGTAGATTCCTGGAAATTATATTCATGAGAAACGCTGCTAAAACCTCGGGTAAAGCTACTTTTAGAGGGAAGCTCCTAAAACGATAACCTCAACTGGCTTATTTCCAAAAAGGCAGAGCTTAAGATAGTCCTTTTCCTTCCACAGAACAAGGCGGTTGAAGTACTTCATGAATGGATTAAGAGAGATACAGATTTCCAGTAGTGGTTTTTGCACTTCTACATGCACAACAGAGCAGCGTCATTCTTGTTACGGCTATTCCAGTTTATTATTATCTAGGAAGAACAGCAATATGGCAACTCAAGTGTCAGACTGACAGGCTGCTTTCCTGTCTAGTAAGACCGCGTCCCTTTCCTAGTGTGGATGTCAACAAATTCAATGCCTTTTTATGCAAAGCACCGGCAACAACTGCTGGCTGAGAGAGAAGAGCCAAGCTGACAAGGAATACCTAACAAGCTACATAACCAAGCTAACAAGGAATAGCCTCAATTAATTTACCTCGCTTACTCATTTGACACATAAACCCTTCCAGTTGGTTTTCAGTTGGGTATTAATCATGCTACCTTTACCTATGCTAAAAAGAAAATAAATAAATAAACAAAAAAAGCTCTAATTAATCAGTAAGAAATTTAAGCAGTTGAAAAGAGTTTCTGTTAATTTAAAGCCAGGGGTCCCAAAGTAGGAAATGAACACGCAAGATGGATGTTGGCCGAGACCCCCCACTTTTCTGCCCTTTTTGGGATATCGTAACATGTCAGTTGTTTCTACTGTGGTGGTAAAAATATTTGCCAGCCTACGTAATACACTACGGTCTCTAATTTTCCTATTCCATAACAGGGTACTCTTATTTGTACAAAGAGGTGACATGTTTGAGATAAAGGAGAAATCCAAAGCAGGAGAAGATATTCCTTGCTCTTGCTCCAAAGGCAGCCCATTTGAAAAGAAGTCTTCACGAGCAAGAAGGAGCCTGAATAATCCCAAATCTCATTTTTTCACCAATGGTCGTAGTTCTTCCTCCTTAACAAACATTCACTTCTCCTAAGAATCAAACAGCCTTTATCCGGTCCAAGTTGTATTTCAAAACAAATACCCAAGGTGGACATGGGGTACAAGTTCCCTAAACCAGGTCTGGATTAGTTTGGTTTAGAAAACTAGCAAGTGCAACAGACAACAAAATCAACAGCATTGCCTCGCTTTACATTAGTTCTTATGATCTCAGCTGTTGCGACTGTGAAATACTATGCAAACATGCTTTGTAGTTATTTATCCTACGAGATCCGAATCGAGACGGCAAGTTAACAGAAGCATCCACTGACACCCTTCAAACTGACAGAAACACTGCAAAAAATACCTGAGTGTAACACGAGCTGTTTATCTGGTAGGAAGTGGACAGAGCTTTGAATGCGAGTAACGTTAAATGTCGTTTTTTTATTTAAAAAGTTGTATTAAAAAAAAAAAATCTCACCTCTCTAAAAGCTTTAGGAAGGTCATTCACCCAGTGTAAACTGAAATACCAGAAATGGACATTTTGTAATTGCGTAACGAAGTTTGGGGGAAGGCAAAAAAATATGTGTTATACATAATATATACGTACAGGTGTTAAATTAACAAGCAAGTTCTCAGCCTGCCAAAGTTCTGAAACACTCGCAGAGAAGCGTGGTGATACCGAATGAAAACGTACGTTCATGTAAATAGCTAAGAGGTTGTTGTGTTGGATTTTTAAGGACTCGAAAAGCTGCAAATCAGTTAATTTAGTCAAAATACAGGATAAAAAGAGATGCGTCCATGTGTTTTCATAGAATGTTAAGGATTGGAAGGGACCTCCGAGGCCACCCAGCCCCACCCCCAGCCATGGGCAGGGCTGCCCTCCACCAGCTCAGGCTGCCCAGAGCCCCATCCAACCTGACCTGGAGTACTCCAGGGATGGGGCACCACAGCTCTAGGGCAGCAGTGCCAGGGCCTCACTCACCGAGTAAAGAATTGTTGCCTAACACCTAACCTACCCCTGCTGTTTAAAGCACTGATTTTCTGACATCAGTGTGAAAATACATATATATATATATATATATTTAAATAAAGAAGCGATCACCGCATACCTCAGGCTACTCACAACGAGATCAAACGTGTCTTCTTTGAAAGGCAAGAACTCCTCATCAGCGACCACGCTGACTGTAGGGATTTCGGACTCTACAGTGCTTTTCTGAGGTCGGGTTAAGGATAAAAAGCATCATCAGAAACGTACCGTTTCTACATCAAGGCCCCGAAGCTCTTCAGCACTCAGAAGGCTACTTACGAAAACATTCTCGGCAATATCGACCTGAACGAGTTTTTCGATGACTTCCTGAAACAAGACAAGCACGCGCAGGCTGACGGCGGGCTCGGCACAGCGGCGCCCAGCGCGAAGGCGTCTCCTCAGCGCTCCGTCACGGCGCCTCTTTCCCTGGGCGGCACGGAGCGGTGCGCGCGTACGCGCTGCGAAACACGGCGGCTCCGTACCTGGTTCAGGTGCCGAGCGATGTAACCTCTCCCGGAGCCGAGGTCCAAAGCGAGAGGGAACGTCCTGCGGGACAAGCGCGGCAACGTCAGGCGCCGCGGGAACGCGCCGCGCCCGCCGCTCCGGGGAAACGCGCGTACCTGGGGATGTCGAGCACCCGGTCCGCCACACCGCTGCCGACCTACGGGAGAGCCGCCTGTCAGCGCCGCGCCCGGCCCGGCCCGGCCCCGCGCCGCCCAGCCCCGTCCCGCCCCGCCCCGCCCCGCCCCGCCCCGCCGCACACCTCGTCCCGCAGGTACTCGCACTCGGCTGGCCGCGGCCGCAGCGCCGCCCAGTTCTTCTGTTTCCGCTTCAGCCGCCGGTCGAAGGGGCTCCGCGCGCCCGGCGAGGCGCCGCTAGGAGAGGGGGCGGCGGCGGCCGCGCGCCGTGGCTGTGCCCAGAGCCGGCCGCAGCCCCGCGGCACGGGCAGGCCGGGCCGCCACAGCGCTCGCACTGCCGCCATGCTCGCGCCCGCCGCTACTCCGCCTCTCTGCGCACGCGCGGGCTGCCCCGCAGCCGCAGTTCCGCCTCTGCGTGAGAGGTGGTGGGAGAAGTGATGTGGAGCCTTATTTAGCTAGGGGTGAAGGGGATATTGAAACGAGCTCAGAGCATGGCGGTGAGTTAACTGAACTATTTCTAGCGGAGCCAGAAATTGATGGGAGATGCCTCTCGTGGAGGCGAGGTAAAACTGTTCTGCGTGTGAAAAGTTACCGTGGAATAATACCAAGATGTGTGCTCTCGTGAGTTCATTGTAAGCCTTCAACGGCAGAACAGTTTGTGAAAGTATTATTCGTAACGGGTTTTTGACCTTATTGATTACAGAATGCAAGTGATAACGAAATTGGCCATGAATCAAAGACTTCGGGTGTTCTCTGATCATCTCCCACTGCCTCTAAGCAGAAGCTCGCTTGTAGATAAACTCTGTAAGTGGAAGAACGATTGCTCCACACAGCACCACCCAAACCCGATGTCTGAGAACGGTGTCCAGACGCTCCCTGTCCCTGACCCCCAGCCCCCCTCCCTGACACAGCTCCATGCCGTCCCCATTGAGCAGAGCTCAGCGCTGCCCTCCGCTCCCCTTGAGGAGCTGCAGCCGACACGAGGCCTCCCCTCAGCTCCTCTGCTCTGCACTGAGCTGTTTCTTTCCTCTTTTTCTCTGCCCACAGCTGTTGTGTTTGAGCAAGTCCTTGCTTGCTGCAGCCTGGGACATTGCCATTCTACTGCCACTGCTGCACTTCCCGTTATGTTCCATCCTCTTTGAAGAGGGCTGTAATAAGATGGGTTAAGTTACAGCTCCTGTTAACCTGTCTCAAAGCATTCTAGTTTTTAACAGCCTGTTTATTCCTTTGTCTTTTCTTAAAGTTACGAGGATACTAAAGTTTGTGGAATTGATCCCTTTATCTTTTTCCTCTAAAATGAGTGAATTATAAAAGGCTTGGTGAGAATTTTTCTTAATTGGTGTACAGGATGCTCCCGGAGTTGAAATCTATTTTCATATTGTTGTTTTTGTGGATTTATCCTTTGGAGTTAGAGAAAGAGAGATTGAAAGAGGAAGAGCAATAAGGACCTCCAGAGCTGATCTTCCAGAGAATAGCACAGAGAGACAGGTATTACCTTGACCTTCAAATGAGAGGTACAAGTCTAGTTCCCAGTGACGATCCTGATTAACTGTTTGTTACGGAACTTCATTTGTTGGATTTATTAGACCTTACCCTGGTTCAACGTTAATGTGTATAATATATGCATTATGCTAAAGCTTAAAGGAAAAGTTCTTACTGATAAGAGACTTCAAAATGAAGTGTGAATGTGTAGAGAGCTTCATAAAGCATTTTTTTCTCTACAAATTGCCATTCATGCAGGAAAACCCTTTGTTATTCACTCCTAATATTTTTTATCTTTGTAACCAACAGGGACCATAACTTAGCCCAAGAATTCCCAGGTTGAGATTCCTTGAATGCTACCAGCAGCAGCCCTGGCAGGATGGGTTCATCAGGACTACCATAGTCCAGGTTTCTTCAGGCGTGTCTTTTGTTTTCTTTCTTTTGTTCTGCTTGAAAGTCTTCTCTGTATGGAACTTGAGAAGTTTTGCTTTAATATTTTTCTAGAATTCCCAGATGTTTAGCAGTCTAACTGGAGCCAGTTTTGTATAATTCATCCCACTGGACTGCTCTGTTTTTGAAATACCTGGATGCTTCCAAAACAAATGTAAATATCTTGAAAGAAATTCTCTGGTGCATCAGGGAATTGTATGATGAGCTTAGTCCATGCTGAAGTCAGCTTCACTGTATGCACTGAGGTGCATCATAAAGCTTTGGATTTACAACTCAGTGGGATACGCTGGAATAGTTATAACTATTGGAAATCCAGATATCCCGGAATGGCACCTGTGTGCATACCTTTGAGTTCACAGGCCAGGACCTCAGCCTTGTGATCTGTCTCCTCCATCTTTCCACTGAGCCATTCACTTATCAAACTCTTTTAGGCTTTTTTATTTATTTTTTATTTTTTTTATTTTTTTATTTGGCATTTTGCTGTCACCATCAATGACAAAACCACCACCTGTGCTACCACAGTTAGTTAGTATCCTGATGCCCTTCTGCAGTCATATCACTTTCTTGTTTATCACTGCTGCGCTGTCTTTCTCCAGCATGAGGATCTTACAGCCTTGCAGTTAGTGCCACATTCCTAACAGGCAACCTTGTTCATATATGAAAACACTCTTTCATCATCCTTGCCAGGAGTGAAGATGGCAGGTGGCCAGCTCACCTAAATAGGCTCAGGCACCTTGATGGGAAACGTTAGATGTTACTTTTTGTGGCCTGCATTGAGGCATGTGAAGATACCACCCTGTATGCCCTGTGCAGGGACTCTAACCTCCCAGTGCCTGTAGGAGGCAGAGTCAGATAGAGTTGCTGCTACATAACAAGTTCAAGTGATTTGAACACTGCTAGTAATTTAAAAAAAAAATCAGAATTTAATAATTTCAGTCCTAGTATGATAGCTGTTCATGTGGAAAATGCTGTTATAAAAGCACTGAACACCACTTCCCTTTCTCAAACTGCGTGAATTGGTCTTTTGAGTGAAGCTGAATAGATAGTTAGGATTTCATGCTGTTTAGCATCTAATCTTAATGAAAGTAGTTCTTTTGTTGACTCGAAGTGAATCTGATGGCAGCTTTCTTATGTATCCTTGGGAAGGAAAGGCTGCTAATTTAAAACCGTTTAAAGATAACATGGGCTAAACAATATTTATTGTATGTTTTCCAACCAAAATGAGATTTTTTTTTTAACAAATTCAGCACGCATTGAGCTGTTAAGGCATTGAGAATATAGCGCTGGTGGGGCTTTTTTGTTTGTTTTGTTTATTTATTCCTGGGATATTTTCATGTGGAAATGGAAAGTTTGAGAGCATCTCTTCACGGAGAAAGCATACACAGGAAAAATACTCTGGTTGCATCTTCAACCTATTGGTAAAATTAAGTGAAGTTATAAGATGCTGGTTGAGAATGCAGAACTACGTACTGCTCTTGTGAATTTTCTCAGCCAAGGGTCTAGAATTAAGTTGGTTTTTTTCCCCTGAGTTGCTTACCACAGGGCAAGAATATAGCTGCTGTTGTTCTGAAGCTGCAATAGATCACTGTGCTAGTCCCTATGAATGAGCTGGAAGCTCTAACATTTCAAAAGTCACGTTTGGGAAAGAAATAATTTAAAATTATAGTTTTGCTTTGTTCCTAGTGCTTCCTTTTGTTATGAAAGAGCCTTCCAGCCTGAGCAAAGAGGTTACTAAATCACATGAAGGTCTGACAGAAGCTGGCTTTGCATCCTGGAGGCCGTGCTATGGGCACTCTTGGAAATCATGAAAGATAAGTTCCTTGTTGAATGAACGTGTAACTTTCCGTGCTTCTGACCATAGAGAGATAACGTTTTACAGCAGGCAGCTGTTTGAAATTCCCCAGTGCTTTCTCTAATTTTCCGCTTCATTACATTTTAATGTTGAATAATATTCATCATATTATGTTGGCAAAAGAAAAACACCAAACCAAAAACAAGAAGGAGACCAACAACCCCGGAACAAACGAAAAAACCCAACCACGCAACCTCAAGCAGTTTCTCATGTAGTGCATTTCTTTTGTTTCCTTTTTAGGCTTTCTGACTCTGTATTGTAACATTCTTTTGTGCTGATGTTCCATATTCGTGAATAACTCAGGCTGTTTATACTATGGCATTTCCCACTGTATTTGTATAATAGCATGTTTTATCTGCCTTTCAGATTTATTCCAGATAACGTTACATGTGATGGTAAGCCAGATGTAGCCTCAGAAGTGAATGTATCTGTATGTAAGCCAAAGCACTTCACATCTGCTGCAATGGAAACATCAAAGGTATCTTTACAATGTTTTCCTAATGTTCACAATGTTTTTCTAATTTGTTTAGTTTTATTGTCAGCTCATAAATGATAAAAGTAGTGGGGAAAACCTTACTGCTTATCTTCACCATTTCAGAATAGAGACATCAGGCATGCTACAGGATGTAAGCATGTTACAGAATCGCAAGTTGTGACTCCATAAATAAGCTCAAGTTTTGGTGGTTTTTTTTTAGGAGATTCTGCTTCCTGGTTACAAATTGAATACTACATTTTGACCTCATTGTAACTCTATCAAAATTGCGCATAAACTCACTTTGTTATCCTCAATTAAATCTTGTAATTTGCTGGAAATGGATATTTGGGCATAGTTCAACAAGAGCCTTTTTGGTGGTGGTGTCAGGCTTAAACTGTTGCTTCCCCTCCTTGTAGCAATCCATTCTTACTCCATCTCATATGACAGCCAAAACGTTCATCTGGCCATGAAATGAAGCAGATTGGAGAAGTGACTAGTTGAGAACTAAGTAATTTCTGTGGGATCGTTTGTCAGACATGTGTCTCATCTTCAAGTTGCTGTTGCGCAAACACTTGTATTGTCCCTGTTGCAATCCACTCTTGATTCCAGGAATGTGTTCGTGCTGGAGGAGAGGGGAGAAAATGGTGGCTGCTGCTTCAGTACCACTGTCTGCTGCCACAGAGAAAATTCTGCTTATTAGTGTTCTGTGACCTGATGTTACAGAACCCTTCAGTGCAAAAGGAGGCTTCTTCACTGTCTCATGTAGCTTTTTTTTTGGTGTGTGTGTGTGTAGAAGAAATTAAAGTTGTGATTGAATGGATTTTAATAAATGATTGTTTCAGGTAATTGTTGTGGAGTACATTAGTAACAGCTTTGCGTTGCTTCTTAAATGGAAGGTATACTTAATTTTCTCTAACAATTCTCTCTTAAAATGTTTAATTTTAGCACATGCACTTCAAGTGGCTTTCCTGTTTTTAAGGTAGATATCAGATGGGATGAAACAGATCATGAAAGAGTAATGTCACTGAGCAGAATTTTTAAAAAAGGAGCTTCTTGACATGGGTGTTCAAGTTTATTTGGCTTCACCTTGTGAAGAAGGAAGGACAATAGCAAGGTACCTTCATTAATAAGTGTTATTCACAAAGTCATTATCTGCAGTACTTTGAATATGAGTTAGTTTAATGTACAAATTCCACGTCATCAGAACATACTTTAAACCTCTCCCTTTACAGTGATAATATTATTCTGATTACTGAAAAGCTGTGGTCAGGTTGTCCTATGAAAATAAGCTACCTTTCCTCCAGAGCTAAGCATCTCTGAAAGGGGCATATGCTTGCTCTTTTATATGGTGACCTAAAGGTGGAGAGCTGTTGGTGAGTGTGATGGTATCTTTGGTTCACTCTGTTTCAATTAGGAAATAAATGGGTTGTTGATAGGATGCCGACAGATAATGAAAAAAATTTGAATGAGGCCTGACAACATGAAAGCTGTAGAGTCCCTCAGATTTAATTTTTCCCCTTTTATTTCTTCTACTTTTTTTTTTAGTTAAATACAGACTTCAGAAATTTTTCCAGTGTTTTGTATACATAGTAAGAAAACACGTGTTGAAGTTTCTACAATGTCTCTACAGCCACAGTTGTGATTAATTATGTTGACCTATTTCTGATTCTTCAAGTAAGTAATATCACTCATATGACCCCCAAATGGCCAAATCCTTTATGAAGACAAAGGAAACACTTCTGCTTTTTCATCCAGATGTGTAGTCCTCTGTACAGGAGAAACACAGACCTGTTGGAGAGTGTCCAGAGGAAGGCCACAAAAATGAGCCAAGGGATGGAACATGTCTCCTACAAGGACAGGATGGAAGAGCTGGGGCTGTTCAGCCTGGAGAAGAGACAGCTCTGAGGTGACCTGAGACTGCCTTTCAATATCTAGGCAAGGAGAGCTGCAGGAAAGAAGGGAACAGACTTTTTGGCAGGATCTATGGTGACAGAACAAGGGGAAATGGCTTCAAACTTAAAGAGGGTAGATTTAGGTTGGGTATAAGGAAAAAGTCTTCTACAGTGAGGGTGGTGAGGCACTGGAACAGGTTGCCCAGAGATGTGGTTGATGCCCCCTGGAGACTTTCAAGGTGAGGCTGGATGGGGCTCTGGGCAATCTGATCTAGCTGTGGTGTCCCTGTTCATTGCAGGGGAGTTGGACTAGATGAGCTTTAAATGTTCCTTCCAACTCTAAGGATTCTATGAATCTATGATTCTATGCTGTATAACCGAAGAAGCATATCGACTGATTTGGAGGTTAAGTTACTTAGAAGATTCATTAGTGAGACAGCTTTAAAAAAGCTTCCTGTTTTGTCATGCAAAATCTCTACCTGGTGTAATTAAAAGTTAAGCCAGGTGTAATGGTTATAACTGGGGTGATTTCAGATAGCAAGATCACAGTTCATCAAAATGATGGTTCCTTTTCTTTATTGCTGACATGATAATTCTCTTAAAGAAAAGATGCTTTTCATTATACATTTGACTGATTTTTCTAGAGGTTGTGCTAGTTAATTAATGGGGAAAACTATGCCATGAGACTTCTGATACGCTTAAGCATTGCTTACAGATTTTACATAGTGAAGGCAAAGATGAGCTGCAGAAGATATTTAAGGGAATTTTATTATGATAGACTGTAGTGGTAGCAGATTTTAATTGCTTGATGATTCTCATAACTTCTTAAGAGTACAGAGAGAATTTCATCCAGCTTCATAAGTCTTCTCTGAATGGTGTAAATCCCTTAATTACCTCCCTCTAAAGTTCACTCTGCTCTTAATTGATTTTATGTATAGTGTAAAAGGCAAGGAAAAAACATGTCATTAAGCCTTAATTGGGTCTTTTAAACGTGTTAAAATTGGTTTACACTGCATTAAAGTGGGTTTTTGTAATCAAAGATGTTTTTGAAGAGCACAAAAGAGCATGAAAGATTTTTCTTGTAATGGAGTTGGGAAATCTTGACAGCAAGCTAGACTTGGCATCGTCTTGGCAGGGTAAATGTCCATTTGTTTCTCATCGTACAGAAAAGTATATTTATAAGCTGCACCTCCATGAGCTTTATTTTTTTCCAATGATTGTTAGTGAAGTATAGTAGGAGCAATAGGTGCAAAGAAAAGCATTTCTGTTTTCTTAATTCAATTTGTAGTTTTCTGGGAAGGAAGAGAGATTGACCTAAAGTTACTTTATCGTGAGATGGATTTTAGACCTGGAGTTGTTTAGTTTGGAACAGTTGTTTTGAGAACTAAGTTATTAATAGAGGAATTATGTTGCCATGTCTTTAATGTGTTCCTGACATGTTATCCACTGGGCTATGTGATGCAAACCAGGATTCCACCCAGCAGAATTGTGTGGCACTATGGACAAAAGGGAAAAATCAATGTCAGCTGTTTGAATGGGAATGTAAGAGTGTGATAGGAAGGGAAAAAAGGTTATTTATTTATTTATAAACAGTTTTTGGCTGCCCTGTTGTAATCTTTCTATGGAATTTTTCAAGTTAAAATGTCCTGAATGTTATTAGTGCTATATAATGTTTTTGTAATGTCAAGTATTTCAGTGGTCTGGTATGTAGTATTGCACAGTACAAAGTATCTCCTCTACACTTCTCATTCTCCTGCTATGTGGATATGTTTGTTCTGCTTGGTAAACCTTTGTGGTGTGTATCAATATCAAGGCTATAATTGCTGTTCTGACTGTGAGCACCAGTTACTTATTTAATGCCATTTTAAGTAACATTTTAAAATTAAGCAGTATGGTGATTATGCCTACATTTTTGTTGTTGTTTGTTTTTTTTTTTTTATCTTTTGCAAGGGTGATAATATCTTCAGTTTTACTTAGCACTGCCATGCAGATACCTGACTCTGTGGCCAAACAGTTTCCTCAGTATATTTTTGGTTAGTTGCTCCTGATGTGGTATCATTATGTGCAGGGTGTTCTATGCAAAGCCTGTCTCTCCTCACCAGGAGTTTGAGCAGGGAGCAGTCTCCTGTATTATGGCGTTTCTCATACAAGATTCAACAAAGGCAGCCAGTTCATGCTGCAGCACCAGTGCTGGAGAGGCACAAATATAGAAAAAGTGCAATTGTTGGAAGAAGGAATCGTTGTCTTAATTCTGCTGCTGATCTTATTTTCAGTGAGTAATGGTAAACAAAAGGATTTAATAAGTTTTGATTTTACAGTCTTGAAATTAATTTGCTCGTTTGCTTGGTTATATAAATGTAAATGCATCTTTAATATTTTAACATGTGGCAGTACCGTCTTCCACACTGCTTGAAAAATGAACAGTATTCTTATGTATGTGTGTACTGAAACTGTTATAGAAGACTAATAAGTGGAAGATTATAATGTTGCAATGTTGTTTCTGAATCTGGTGAGTATTTATAAAATGCCTTGAATAGGGCATTATTTGGGTTGACTTCTTTACTACTGTGTAGATATTTTGGCCTTTGCTGCGTTGTTGCTGCTTCAGTAGTAACAAGGATCTGACTTCTTAATAGGCTACTGGGTTAGCACTGGTGTATTGCTCAAATGTTTCCTGAGGAAATAACCCAGGGAGAGGAGTTACCACGTAATGACTTAGACAAGCTTTGGCGGAATGTCATGGGGCAGAGCAGAAGCAACGCAACCTGGTTGTTTCTTCTTATGAAGCATCACAAGCTTGGCATAACTGATGCTGCTGGTATAGGAAACCCAATAACGAGGGTCAACCGAACTTTTCTTCTAAAACATTCATACAAGCTCTTGAGGCTGTCAGTAACTTAAAACTGAAGGATACCTCTGTGTGCTGGTGCAGGCTGGTGTGTCGCAACTCAGAAGAATCAACAGGAGCCAACTCTGATTGAAATGCATTCATCTCACATCTGATTGGCTCAACAGCATGGCTGTGGCAATGCCCAGTCACCTCTCACGCAGCAAGATGCTTCAAGGCTGCAGCAGCTACAGTCACCTGGTTTGCCAAAGGAGTTTTAAGAACTGCCTCTGGTGCGTACCACTGAAGTGGTTAGACTACCCTGACCTGAAAGCAATACAAAAGCCTGGATATAAGATGCAACTGTTAATGCATCAGGACATTTTGTTGTGGCTTTTTTTTCTTTCTTCGAAAAGTCTTTGAAAAGTCTATTGGCAGAAATCATTACTGCCTTAATATCCATCAGAAAGTGGTTCCTCATGTTGTGCAACACAGTGTGATACTTGAAAGCTAGCAGCAAGGCCATTTTAACTCTGAGCAAACTTTGAGAATGTATTCAGCTCATTTCCCTTTTCTTGCAGCAGATGTGAAGTGTTCTTTATTTGCTTATAGAGTGAAAAGGCTCTCAAGACTTTTTGAGGGCAATGTTGCACATTTGTTTTGAGGCTGTTAGTTTTGACAAAAGAAATACATGTTTTATCAAAATTGGAAAGTATGGCAGTATTGTCACCACTTAGATTTCTCCTAGCAAAATTACCCCAAACTCTCATAAATACAAATTAGCATCCCTTTCATTACCCAGTTTCAAGGGAGTTTTTCTTAGCCCAAGGATCTCTTCAGTTTCCATCCAGTGTAGCTGTACTCATCATTTCACGTGACATCAGGGGAAAAAAAGCAACCAGATCATATATTTTTTTTCTCTTCTTGCTCTTAAGATCTGAATGTCTTTTGCTTGCTGTGTGAGCTCTGCTACCTGTGAGGAAAGTGGAAAAGAAGCTGCAGATAACTGCACAGTCAAGATTTCTGCTCCCAGCCAACAGCCAGCATTTTACGGTTAGGGGCGGAAAAGAACAACAGTGTCACACTTAACTTTTAGCCAAAGGCCAGAGGTCACTGTTAACTTACAGCACTAGTCTGCCTTTCTAGACACTAATTTTACTGTTCATGCAACTTGATACTGTAGGAAGCACAGCTTTGCTGCTGAACTAGAGATACTTTTGCAAAGTATCCAAGAAAAAGAGAAAAAGCAGGAAGAAAAGGATTTAAAATGGAGATTAAATGGGTTCCAGGTAGGCTTTACGTTTTCCTTTCAGTAACTCAGCGGATATGCAGTATTGGCCTGTTAATAGGGTTACAGCATAAGGTATACAAGTGATAGGAGAATAAACTGACCTTTTTTCTTTTTCTTTTTCTGCTTAAATTGGAGTCCAGATGGATTACAATGAAGAAAATAGAGGAAATATGACTGAACTATGTTCCTCAGCTGCTAGCTTCTCTGTGTAGCTTACTCATTTGCCAGCTTTTCTTGTACTTTTACATTTGTCACTTTATAGAATTTCTTGAATAGAAGTCATGATTGCCATAGAGTCATAAAACATGCCTCCACTTTTCAAAATGAAACGCAGTGTGATTTGGAAACATAGCACAAAATTGGAGGAGAATGGTTTTTAAAATCTCATCCAGCTTGCACAATGCTGAAGATTTGAGGGAACAGGAATGGAGGAGTCTGATCTTCTGGTGAGACTGTTCTGTGGAAAAGAAAGCTACCGGGAAGAAGATTCAGAGGATATTTAATTGTATTTGGTGACATCCCAGTTTTTATCTGGAAGGTTAAATGGATAATTTTACCATCCAGCACCCCAGCAGATCTCATTCTGAGGTGTGCAAACCAGTGTGGTTTTTTTCCTTTGAAACAAAAACACATTGAGGGTGATTTTTATTGTTTTGTTTATGGGTGTGTGCTTTCTCTGAGATGTAATGAGCCGTTTTAACAATGTTCTACATCCAAACAGGGAAAGCTTTCTCTGTGGCCTTCCTTCCTTCTTTTTGTCCCCTAAGCTCATTCTGACAGCATACACAAGCCCTGGAACTTGTTAGATTCATTTGCAAGTTCATTTCATTTGCTGAAATGGCAAAACTCCTCTGGAAAAGAAGAAACTGGGCATCTTCCTCTTGGTTGGAGTCAGGCAAATAGGAGCATTTGGTGACTGCTCAGAGGGTTTAATTGCGCACTTCAAAAGAGTAGGAGAGTGTGACGTGCCTGTTTTGGGGGCAGCAGGTGTTGCATTGGTTTGGTATGTATAGGACCGCAGCCTCTGTAAGAACACCACCTGATCTGCTACTGCAAATAGTGAGACTGAAGCTGTACTGGAATCCAGCCCCTTCTCCATAGAAGTGTTAATTCCGTCTGGAATGCATATATCATTTGTGCTGTTATTTTGGGTTCACTTGGGCAACTCCTGTTGTATATAAATGTTCCTTGTAAAATCTCATCCCACCGTGCGCTCATTTAGTGAAATCAATTGAACTGAATGAATTTGTGTGCTGCCTAATTCTTGGTAATACCTGTATTTGAAAATATACATTGTGCTAAAATACCTGTGAGCTTTCGTTGTGCTTGTATGATTCCAGTAATTTCTGGCAAGCATTCTCCCAATGCTCTTTAAAGAAGGCATCTGATGTGCAGTATAGGACAAGTGCTCGCTAACGAAGCTGTATTGATGTGTATTACTTCAAGTGTCCACAGTGTGTCAGTATTTGCATTACTGGAGTTGCTTGCTTAATGTCCTCTAATTCTCTGTATCTCTGAGCATTTGAGGCAACTGAGTTCTCATAAATGGGCAGTTTTTGTAAGATTTTTGCACAGATTTTGTTTTGTTGTAGCATTTCATAGTGGAGCTGGAAATCACAGTGGAAACAATTACTGCTAGGAATATGTTCTGGCCTGTATAAATAACAGGCATTATTTAAATAGTTATTAAAGGTTCTATCTTTTCTTGTGCTGGTCTACTTTATTTAATGGGATTTTTTTGGATACACTTTGCCTTCCGTGTGAGAAGGAATCTTGTGAATTGTATGTGAATTAAATTCCTTACGCTAAGAAAAAGGATAACGTTTCTGTTAGGAATCCAGAGCAAACCATTCTGTGGAGGAACTGGAAAACTGTTTTGAGTGAACTTGGTAGCACAGGGAGAGCAAGAAGCTTGCTGAAGCATTCTGCCTCTTAAAACTGCATCTTGTGTGTTTGTTGCAAGAAAATTTTACTAATGTTTAGGAACCACAGTAGATATGGAATCCAAGGGCCCCTAACAGACGGGCTTCCTAGTTTGTTTTTTTTGTTTGTTTGTTGCTATTGAACTATACTTTAGAAAATGAGTTTTGTTCTACATTTGACCTAGGTGAACCCCTTCATTATTCCACCTTCCTGCTGAGCTGCTGGGACTTTTGCTGTACTCTCATCTCTCTTGCAGAAGAGGTGGAAAGGAGCGTCAGCACTCCTCATACTTCAAGCTACTGTCAGGCCAAACGGTTGTGGGGTTGTTGGTTTTTTTTTCGGTTAATTGTTTGGTTTTATAAAGCAGTGGCAAAAAAAAAAAAAAAAATCAAAAAATCAACCTTGTAAATATGGCTTTGTCTAGAGTCAATTGGATGCCCATGCAATGTTTCAGATGCTTTCATATCATGTTGGGTTGAACATGCATATTCACACAGTGAAGTTTACGTTGGTGATTTGTGATGTCTGATGTCAGTTTTGTACCTATAATTTTGCAGCATATGTTAGGTTTTCCTCATTTCTTACCCTGAAAAAGCTGAAGTATTTTCAAAGAGCAAAGGTTCTGGAAATCACAGAAACATTCACTGGCAATCTTAAGTTATTCATCTCCATGAGATCAGTCAATACCTCTACTAGCTATTAGTAGCCACCTGCATTGGTTTTACCCATGGTTTTTGGAGTTTGTTTCTTAGGACAAGGGCGTACAGATTTTGGAAACCTGAGTATAGTTTGTGGTGCTTTTACTCAGCTGCCTTGCCTCTCTTGGCTCCAAGCCTGTCAACCTGCTTTCAAAATCCTGTTTGTATTCTACTGCCTTTTTCCTTTGTCATGAATGATATGATAGAATCATTAAGGTTGGAAAACACCTCTAAGATATCTAGTCCAACTGTGAACCCATCACCGCCATGCCCACTCAAGTGTTAGATGTTACAGGTTTGTACACGCTTCCACATGCCTGTGCATTAGTACTTTTAATATGATACGGCTTTCTCCCCTTTTAAAAGCAAAGAAGAATGTCTTAACTTTGTTTACGGGTCCAATGTATGGCAACATTGAGCCTTCATTAATTTCAGGCAGCAATTGGAGAGCAGATCCTGCACACCTGAAGGGGAGGATTTTAAGGGTGGGCTATAGTCACTGCATGCTGAACAGTAGTTTATAGTTCTGGCCGTACACACCATTGAAACTGTGGTTTCTTAGGCGAAATAAGTATGTCAGTTATTATCTTATTTTTCCTTGAACAAACGTGCTTATTTAAATTCCAAAAGACTTAATTATGTTCCGCGTGGAGAATTCTGGGAATTCCAAAATAGGTTTTGTGTTAATCTCTTAAGACTCCTTTAACTAGTTCTAAAGTAGTTTTGTCTGTTGAAATATTTTTATTATCAAACCCTGATTCTGATTGACTTATTGTAAAATCACTTTCGTGCCCATATGTTTAATATAGTGAGAGTTACAACAGTTAAATCTAGGAATTTTTTCAATTGAAAGTCAGGTTTGAATTCATTTAAAAATTTGAGTTTTGGCACAAATATCTACGCGTGATTATGGAACGCATACTTTGTGAATGATTCAGTTATTCTTGAATCACGATAGTTTTACATAAACCACAGTGCCAGCAAAAACAAATTAGATGTAGTTCCAACTTTCTTTGGTCTGTTTCTTCTAGGCACAAAATGAATGTTAGATTCAAACATCCAGCTGTTTTTGTAATCATATCTCAGTTGAGCAACAATGACTGTGCATCCTTCTCCAGCTCCCAAAGCTCTCTTTAGAAGGTGAAGAGGAAGAAGACCACAATTGCCTTCCATGATGACATTCTGCCAGGTTTTCAGGCTGCTTTTTTATTGGACTTGAAAATTCTTCCTTTGGGAAAAACGAGATGTAAATACTTAGCTAGGCTTAAAGGCAGCTTTGCAATTTGTTTTCATCAGAGGTAGGCCAGTAGGCAGTCATGTCCCTCCAAAGTGCACAGCGGACCCCACCTGTATGTTGTTACTCATTGCACTGAACAAGAAAAGGCTAATGGCAAATCTGTTTCAGTCTTGATCATTGCTTCCTTCTTGTTTCCTGTAGCTGAAGCAGTCTTACGCAGCACAAAGAAGTGAGTGCTCTGCTCTGTGGTTCTTTGCACTTGATGATTTAGTAGCTAAGTGTTGTTGTTTTTTTTTTTTATTAAGGAAATTATGCTGTGTTAGGAGAACTGTCTTGACATAAGATGTGTTACATTTAGGGCTAGCAAATTCTAATGTTACCAGATTATTTTGGTCAGCCATTCCTTTTATCTACCTGCAATGACGTGTGTGTGTGTATCGAGATGGGAGTTTTAGTTATTTTTTTGGTAAGGCATTCCATGTAAGATGAACTTGCTCATCTAGATTTCCTGAATATAGAGAAGTATCTCTCTAGCTCTTAATAACTGTGACAGTTGCAAGCTGTTAAACTTTGGGAAGTTTTCAAACTAACTGTTCAGAGAAGCAAAAATTCTGTCTCAGCCTCCCTCCCTCATCATCTTTCCAGCAGTGTGAGAAACAGATACTTACATTTGGTACAGTATTATAGCACTTCTAATCCTTCAGTTCGAGTATGATTTAGTTGTATGCTAACACACATTACCTTTCTACTCTCTTTGTGTGGCCTTTGTATGCAGAGCTGAAGAAGGACCAATGATTCGTTAATTTAAAATAGGTAGATAACAGTGTAAATCATTTTTTTTCTATGGCTAGTTAATAGTTCTACCTAAAGTAGTCAATTCCTTTCCACTTCTGCAATCAAAAGTCTTTTGACCACTTAAATATACTCTTATTCTCGGGAAGTGGTCTGGACAGTAGTTTCTAAGCCATTCTAATCTGTGGAGAAACTCTAATGCCTTTCATGAGACTGCCAAATACCACAAGAAAGGACTGTATTTTCCTCCAAGCCCTTCTGTGCCAGATGGATCAAATGATTCCATTTTCCAGGCAAATAAATCAGAAATCTTGTAACGTCCTTTGTGATTTGGGGTCTTTTCCTTTTTTTGCTTTCCTTCTGGAGTTGTGACATATTTCTTAATTCAGTATTTACAGTCTTCAGAGAGAACCTGCAAGGTTGCTACCTGACCAGTAATTTTCTCCCCAAAACTACTGAAAAAATAACCCAAAGTAATAGTTCGGCTTCTGGGAGACTTAAGATTCCACTTTTATTGACTTCGGAGATGAAGACGTGTAGCACTGGGGAAAAAACCTAAATTATGGCTCTGGCTGTATCAGAGTTTCTTCATGGCATAATTCTGGTGAACCTATATAATATCCTTCCTTTACTTTGTCATGGCTTTGCATGTTTGCTGTTTCGTACCCTGTTGTTGTGATGGTACTTTTTTTTGACACTTACTGTTAATTGTGGCATCTTTCCACCATATTAAGATGCTTTCTCTTTACTCGCTCCAGTCCTTCCTTTCTATAAGACATGGTTTAATCCATTCTGGTTATACAGTTTGGTTCATAGCGTGTGTTCAGGAACTTATCTGTATGTAGGGTGTAGAGTAGTGATGCAAAATATTTAGGAGCTATATGTCAAATACTTGTATATCAAGCAGGGTTACGGTCCTCTTGAAAAGATAAAAGAAATGGTCAGAAGCAGATTGGAAGGAATGGATAACCTAACTGTGTGCTAAAAAATACCTAGAGAAGAAAGAGAAAAGAAAATTTTTAAAAAACAAATGAACAAAAAACCTGGAGGAGTTTCTGTTTGTTTTTCTTAAGTTGCTGCTCTTGTCTTGGATAAACTAAAGAAGTTATATAGCTTCCAGTACTGTCTTAAGATTGAATGCGCAGTGGTCACTCACTGGGAAAAATGAGAGTGCTTTGTCAAATCTGCAGAGTAAAAGGATGTTCAGGATGATACTGATCGTATGTAATGTGCTTGTGTGAACTTTCATTTATGTTTGCTTTTTAACTTGTGTAACTTTTGAGTTTATTAGGAAGAGTCTTTTTGCCACAGTGTGTTACTGGTGGAAAGTTGTTGGGATGCATGCTGCTCTTAATCTTCCCACATGCAGAAGGTAATGGTGAAATAACTGACTGCTGTGGCAGAGATGTTGCTTGATGTAGTAAGGTTGTATTGTTTGTCTTTGTAGGAATTAAGGGCAGTCAGATAGCAATTATGTACTATATCCTGTGCATTGTTACAGGCTACTGCTGAGAGAGAAATGAGTGAAGATGAACATTCATCTTATGTTTATCTCAGAAAGCCATATTTTGCTGAAGAAGTTAGGAAAACAGGTAAGTTAAGTCAGGTAACATGTCTTTCATAAACAATCAGTTATGTTTCCTCTTAATCTGATGCATGATTTTACTAGTGTGCTCTGGCTGCCTAAGAAATCATATGGTGAAATAATAAACTTACAATAGCTCTGTGGTATCTTTTTATTTATGGAAAGCTTTGGGATGTTTCTACATGAAACATGTAAAAACAGTAGGAAAATATAAATTATATTTCTGAAGATAGGTCTTTAAAACATGTAGCCTCCTTAGTAGAAGGTGAAGAACTATTCAAGCTTTCAGCATTGTGATGATCTTACGCTAAGCAGATAGTGGACTTGTCATGTTTATTTTAGTCTAGAAATCTACGTTTCTTAGAAAGCACCAGGTTAAGGTGTCATGCAGTGCGATTTTCTGCCATACTCTCCTGATGAGTTGTATGTAGGTTATATCTGAACTTGTTGGAAAGATGACACTTCTTGCAGCACGTTTTTGGTTTTTGTTAGCAAGAATATGTAGGTACTCTCATGCTAAAATTTGGTGTTTCGGTGTTGTATGCTAAATCTTCAAACCAACAGCTTTTCTGCCGCATGTAAGAAATTCTTTGCGTCGTAGAGGGGCTTAGCAGAAAATGATCATATCTGTAGATAATTAAATTTTCTTGTCCGTTATAGACTTCTAGTGTGTGTGAAGTTTTGATACCACTGCAAACATAAAAGTTATCAAAATGAACCTTCTGGCTGCAGGATTACTGATAATCTACTGAGAAAGAAGGGAAGAATATACTGTGGCTAACCGTGGAAAAGTTTTAAAGGGAGAGTACAGTGGTTGACTGAGATCCAGCTGACATTTGAACGATGATTACACAGCATAACTTTGTCTGGCTTTCACCAAGTTTACCCAGAACAGCCTTTGTCTCATAGCTGGGGTTGTTTTTAAGCACAGCCAGTTTATTCAGTTGGGGAAAATGGGTTACAATCTTCTCTGAAATAGGCTGTAGCTGTGCCAGCTTTGTGTCTAGGGTACTGGCAATAATAACCTGAATGATGGTAATTTTTCAGAAGTCTTCCACAATTCCCCTGAAAGATTGAAATTGCTCTCTTCAACTGACAGTCATGTGATCTTAGATTATACTGGAAAAGCCTACAGTGGGGTATGTTACAGACTCAGGTGGACCAGAGCAAAAACTGAGGACATAGTAGTGCTGTTGGTATTTTGCAGTGGTATATTTGCTTCCATACTAGATTGACTCGTTGACTGTAATATAAGTTTGTTTTTGACAAAGCAAGGCATTTGAAGAGAAGCAAGACTGTAAGGAGTTGTTAGACACAGGGCCTCTATTTTTCAAGTTCTTTTTAAGCATCAGTGCTATGAAAGGAAAACTTGAAGTTCCGAGAAGTCTGATCAAGTGTGTATTTGTCAGGTTTGTCTTTGTTCCTGAAGCCTGTTCATAAAGCAGGCAGTAGTTCTTACTGTGGGCTACACTTCAGCTTGGGAGAGGCAAGGGAGAACAACTTCTTTGTGCCTGCTATACCCAAAGAGTATCCATGCAGGTTGCAGGTATGTGCAAACTTTGAAATTCATGAGAAAATTCATGACTTTGCACAAAGTCTTCTTGTGCACAGAATTCCTGTGGCTCCTCAGTAGTACCATGGACTAAGATGTAAAGTACTGTATGTGCACCTTGATGCTGTATTTCAGATGCTTGATTCTGGTTAGATGTTGTCAAGGGAAAAGGAAAGCATTTGTCACTTCTGGTTTTATATGAATATGTATATAATTTCTGAAAGTGCTATGAATCTTTAATTTGACTTGGTCCCTTTCAGTCTTAGTGTGTCTGTTTCTGTGGAGTCTCAGGAAAGGCTCACATAAGGGAAATGTTTTTTTTTCTTTTAGCTTAAACTGCTTGAAGGTGAGTTGTAGTGTAATTGCTTATTAACACGATAGCTTTCAACTCAAGATATTCCATATGATGCATCTGCAGAAGGAGGAAGGGATTGACATCCAGAATGTGTTTGAGGAGTGGAACTATGTCAAGGGTATGTTCAAAAGATTAAAGATGCATTTGTGAGTTCTGAAACCAAATTAATTTCACTATGATGCAAAGTTTTTAGTAATTACAACTTTAGCAGCATAAGATCATAGTAAGAAACTAACATATATCTTTTAATCCTTTTTAATTCTCCCCTTTCTCTGTGGAAGAGAGCATTGATAATGCCTCTTTATTCATTCCCATCTGCAACAACACACATCTTTTGAATACTTGATGATAATCTTAACTTCTGTGATTCTACATAGAATGAAAGATGAGGGAAGACAATTTGAGAGGGCTTCTTTGGGAGACAGTAGAAAGGCTAAGATACTTACTTAGCCAATTCTAGAATAATTGTTACTATCTTGTATTCCATGCCCTGTTTTCTTTGCTCTATCATAGTCAGTTCTGCCAAGATATAAAAGATTTCAAAATTGTTGAATCCTATGTCATGTAGACTTTTTTTCTCCCCGCCATGCATTAAAATAAAATGTGTAGATTAGGTAACAATATTATCTGAATCTGATTTTCCCGTAGGATTTCTGGAACTGCTAAACCAACATTTCAGTTCTTGAGCTGATGCCACCATGCCTCTGGATAATTTTTTTATTTTATTTTATTTTTTTGTGGCAATCATTTCTTATAGAAATCCATTTCAAGCTTGGAATCTATTTAGAAATGGTCAGAAAAGTAGTCAAGGGAGGAAAAAATGTTCTTCAAGAAACATGTCCTTTTCCAGAGTATACTTAGTGATATAACTTGACCTTTCTCTGGCATGATTGTACTTCTAGTCTGACTACAAATATGGCCCAGCAAAATAGAGCCAAACATCTTCCTTGAGAGTAACCCCCAGTGGACTGTAATAAATTGTCCCAGAATGTAATTTCAGGCTCAAAGATCGGAGTATGTGATTCAGGTCAGGAAACCTTCTGCTTTTCCTGCTCCTTCTTGATCTAGTTCTATAGGCGTTCCAAAGAGAATGGTTTGGTTTTGAAGGATTTATATACAGGGCTGCTCTCATGAAAAGCTATCCCTGACACATGTTTTATGCTGTTACTAATCATTATGTCTCTCTAATCAGCACCATGCATCTAAAGTTAATTGTAAGAGGGTAAGAAAGCTTTATCAGATGAAACTATGTCTGAATAGACTCAATCATATTCTCATCCCCATCATTCTGTTTGAGTATTTTTTGCACTGTTTTTCTTGCACCTGACAGTACAGCATGGCTTTAGGCTTCCATATACGTTTCAGAAACAATTTGTGTGGGTTTTTTTTTCATTGGACTAATATATTTTTATCTTGCTTAGATGAGAGGCTTAACCTTCCGTTCTAACTGTTCTTTTTTTTGACTTGTTTATGCTATTTGAATATTGCTACCTCCTTGAATTAGGCAAATATTCAGTGAATCTTTATATTCAGTTTCCTACACCTTACACTGAAGTAAGAAAGAAAATGAGAAGCAATTTGAGCAGCTTATTTTACTGTATTTAAAAGCTCTCTTAGCAGGGGAGAGGTTACTTAAAATAAAGATTATTTCACAGTCTTCAGGTCATATTGCTGACATGAGATTTCAGACCATGTTTACTTCTCCCTTATTTAATGCGGTTCCTTCAAGACCAAATTTCAAGAAGACAGAAGTAGTAGAAAGGATCTTGGAAGAGCAAGCTTGCTGACGAGAGGAAAACCATCCAGATCTTATGGGGGAAAGCAAGCAGCAGAACAGGATGGCAAAGAAAGAGGTTGCTGAGAAATCCATGGAACCTGCCTTATCGCTGCTAGTAAAATCTGTCAAAACCAAAACTGAACAGTTTCAGGAAAGGAAAAAGCATAAAATCAAGTAACTGATCTTTGTTTTTACTCAGACTTTACTTGTGTCCATGTTCTTCTAACTGTCAATATCTGTTGAAGCTACTACAGTCGTCTCCTATCCACTTAAAATTTTCAGAAAGGTCACATAAATCTAGTGGCAGATTTTGAAGTAGCTAGAGTAACAATAGCCCTTCCCTTCTGCCCCCAAATAGTTTTGTACTGTTGTTGGAAGAACAGCACCTTGAACATATAACTGAGAAATCGTTCATTTAAGAGCTCTGTGGGTTTTTTTGGTATCAAGCAATCTCTTAAAGGTAATAGAAGTACTGAAGGTGTCTACAAAAACTAGCCATGATTTTGCTTCTGTTTAAAAATAAGAAAATCACTTCTGCAGAATGCTTAGAGCTGAGACTCATTAGTCTTAATGCTTTTAATTCTGAAGGAGTCTGGAAACATACCCATTCATTAAAGAAGGTATCAGTGTAACTAAAATTGAAGAAATGTTGTATACAGATCTCTTGCGTATTTTTAAATGATTCTGTACTGTCTTAGGATTAATTTCTCTTATAAGTAATTGAAGATATTGTGGATCTCATTACAACTAATGATAGGAAAAAAATGCAGTTTAGAAGAATGCCATTAATATATATCTGAAATTAATGGTTAAAAATTTGCCCTGAGGAGTTCTGGGCACTTAACTGTGTTTTCTTCTCCTGTGCCTAAATAGAACTTTGTTCAAATTAAACGTTCTCCTACAAATACTTATATATTTTTCCCATTAATATTGTTCTACTTATTCAAAGTGTCTCAACATTGCAAGTGTTGGGGAAAAAAATCAAAAGCAGATCTAGATGATAGAATTTTAGAAACCCTGCTGCTGTGCAATGTTAGTATTGGTCAGTGACAAAAGAATCAACAGTGCAGTGAAGTACAGGAGGTAGAAAACACCATTTTTTTCCCCCTGTGAATTACTTGTCTCAAGTTTTTCTTTGTTTTTCAAATGTGTACTGTGCCAGTTGGTAGTACAACACTGTACCAAAAAAGAATGAGAATATTGAGATTATGGAGGTGATAAGTAATTAGTAATTCTAAAGATGTATCATTAATTTCTACGACCTACTAATTTAAACAAAACATTCTATTAAAGCAGAGCTTGGGAACTACAGATAATCAGAATTACTGTGTTACTCCTTGGGATATCCTGTCTTCCATCAGCTTGATTTATTGAGCTGATGTTGTCTCATATTTAATCACCCTCAATGGGAAGACTCAGTGACAAATCTGCTGCCTTTTGAACCTAAACTTTTAGCCTCTGCAACATCCTTTGATTATGGTTTCCTCGTATTATACAAAATCTGTATAGAGGCTTTTCTGTGTACTTGACCATCCTTGTCAGTAGGTGGCTCAGTTCATGATTGCGTTTACTTTTTCTTTCAAAAATACAGCTTGGGTAGGATGAAAAAGCAAAATGACTAAAAGAACCTAGCACCTCTTAGAACTGTGGGAAAGCTGAGTGTTTCGTTCTCTATTGGTGCTATCTTACAAATTCTGTTTTAATACCAAGTCCACAGGCAGTCTGATGTAATACATTTTCATAATTTGAATGGAAGAGGAAATCTGGAGGGAGATGGGGTACTAACTGCACTCTGTCTAGCCTCCAGCTCTGTAAAATGTATGCACTGATGCAGTTGCATGTGCTCTTACAAAGGAGCACCTACCCAGGGATAGGAACAGCTTGCTGTTTGACTTCCTGGCAGTAGTTGAGTAGAGGTATTTAAATTATTAATGTTTTTCTTTTTTCGGCTCTGTCCTTTTGTAACTTTACTGATGACAAATAATAGGTGACATCAGTGAATTTCTGTTCCTTAAGATCCCCCAGATGTGCTCAAAGATTTGCTGTTAGAATGCTTTCGAGAATATTCTGGGTTTCTGAAATGCACTTGCCCTGTACAGTACCTTTGCAAGAGGAGTGATAAAATAGGTTGTAAAATTAAGAAGTCACTCATAGTGTCCCTGTTAGCTGTGTCTCCTCTTACAATAAGATATTGTGTTACTTTGCAAATGATACCCGGGTGAATTGGTAATTAATTACTGGCAAAATTTGACGTGTTAGCTCTAACGCGGCTACTGAAGTTATCAGCAGCAATTCTAAGCATCATCTATGGCTTCTGAGAAGGAGATCAGAAGCAAGGGGGTCCTTTCTGAGCCTTGTGACCTAACGAATTGGCTTCACCAACCAGCCACGCATCAGACTCATACCCTTAATGTGACAGTTGGTGTAAGCAAAAAAACAAGCCAAAGGATGGATTTTGGCCTTCTCATCATTTGTAAACTTGAAAATGGCACCTGAAAGTTCTAAACTCTGAATCTTCAACATTTTTCCTTTTCACTAAAGCATAACCAGCAGAAGGGATGGTAGTTAAGTGCAATAACACATTAAAAAATGGGACTGTTGAAAGTGAGACAGAACTAATTTTTCTAGTTACTTAACGCGGGTTTGATAAAACTCAGTTTGACTCCAACTTGGCCGCTTCTAGAGCTCATGCTGGGGTATCAGCCAGGCATTTAAAGATCTAGTATTACAAGTGGAAATCACAGGAGGGTTTGATTTACTTAAAAATCGAGAAAGATCAGACAACTATAGATGAAGAGCCACGTATGTTTTCTATTTTTCCTTACTCCTAAAAATGCGTTCTTTCCAATCAGGAGCAAGTCAGCTTTTTGTTCTTTTCGTATTTCAGTTAAGGTCCAAAACTAACAATAAGTCGTGCCATCACATTAAAAGCAACAAAACACAAATGAATCAACCAACCAAAATACTATTTTCTTCCGAAGTAATTGCACAAAGATATATCTATTCAAAACTCCTACAGTAATTAGGTCGTTTTTGCACTTGTCGTAAGTCAGGAGTTGAATACCTCAACCTCAGTTCTGTAACTAAAAGTAGTAGCTCTGATGGTAGGGTAGTTTTAGTTATTCATTTTTATAAAGCACTTTGAAAATTGCTATTTTTTGAATGTAACAACAACAACAGCAACGAAGCAAATTTACACGCAGAGGTCTATGTTACTCTATTGCTGCAAAAAGCAAGAAGAGGTGTGACGGGAAGGCCTGTTGTCCAGGGTATCTTTCCTGTGTTTCACACAGCGTTACAAATGGGAATATTTTTGTCTGGGCTTTGAATCCAATCTAGATAAATGTCACTTAAGGTCATGATTACTTTATAGCCTCCTCTTCACTAACATATGAGTAATCTGTACTCGGTACTGTTCCAGCTCTGTATTTCAGCCTTGAGAGACTATGCAAGTTTTAAACAACTTTGCTCCTAGCCTCCAGTGATCACACTGGCAAGCATTGCTCCTGGCCCATTCCTGAAGAGACTCACAATCCTAAGGCTGGTTGCAACATCTTCTTGGGCAAATGCTCTTGGATTCCATCCCACACACTGCTTGGCACTGCACAGCTCCATAGCTTTTCACTGAAATTCTGCTTGTTGCACTTGGACCTTCTGCTCTTTATGTTTCTGGGGTAAAGAAGAAGGGAAGGATGATTGGGGCAAATATGGTTTGTATTGACTTGCAACAGCATGAGTCAGATGAGCATTGTAAGTCTGAGCTGCTGCGGAAAAACTCCATTGCAGTCCACGTCGTGTGCGGCTTAACCACTGCTCAAGTGAGTTGGCAATTTGTTTGTGGAAAATGTAAGTAAGTCTTAACAGAACTGGTTACCAGAACGACTAAGAATAGCAAAGTGACTGTTTTAGGATGATTGTGATGCGTACATGTGATTAGAGTTGAAATCATGTAGCTAGGATTCATTCTTGGAGAGTGCAAAATCCTTCCGCATAAACTTCATCCCTTTCTCATCTACCCGTCTGCTTCTCTCATTAGGTCAATACCTGGGCAACCCTAACAAGACTGGCTGAACCCCAGGTGCTGATGCTTTGGGTTGGAGGGGGATTTGAGGTGGGTGGCACAGCCAGAGCCACCGGTTCCTTTCCTGGAAGTGATGACTGAGCGGCACCAGCAGGGAGAGAGGTGGGGAGCTGCGTGGTGATAAATGATGTGTGTGGTTTTGACCAAGAGTGTCCTGAGCACCGGAGGTGGGAAGGAAGGTCAGTAACTAGCAAACTAACCTCAAGTTATGCTTTTCCCTCCCCCCACCCCAAACACATGATGAGAAGCGTCTATGTCTGTTTAACCACTGGCAAGTGAAGAGTCAAATGTTTCTCGTTTGGTTACTTTTAGAGTTTTGTGTGAGGAAACTAAATTTGAATGCTTATGAACCAAACCATGTCAGAGAGAAAAGCAAGAGTGAAGCTTTTGAAATTAGCTGGCATTTGTTTCTGGTTACTACCGATGGATTCTTTTCTTTGAGCTGTGGCCTGTGAGGAAAATGCCGTGAAGGGAAGCGTTATGCTATATTTTGACTTTCTAATGCTTGGCTTTTGCAGAATAACTGTTTTGATAGAGGATTTCTAATTTATTTGTATTCCAGTGTGGGGAAATGAAAAGCCCAGAACCCTCATGCTTCATGGAAGCCCATCTTCCTCACCTAAGAGCTGTCGTCTCAATTCAGAGAAACAGACAGACATAGTAACTGTTCACAGTAATGTGCTGCATAAGGGGCACCTATGGAGTTTGCCATTGGAGGGATGCTGCATGAGTTGTAACAAGCTCTATAGCTGTCACCACTTTTGTATTAACATCAAAACAGGTGGAGCAGCCCAGTGGTATGTAAGAGGAACACAAATGTGGGACTTAGTTTAAAGGCAGCTGGTTTTCTTAAGAGGCCAAAAATTTACACTTGACAGCAAAGCATGTTGACTTGGTTGGCAAAGATGCATTCATCACAGATTGTCTACCTTACTTTGCTGTAAGCCAGATTTTTGGAAAGGTAGAAGGTATAATATGTAGAAGGTGGCTAACAGCACTGAACTTAGATGCATGTATTAAAAAACCTATAGATAAATAGCGCAAATTCTGCCCTGAAGTAAACTTGCATATATTTTTGAATTGATCTCTACCTCTCCAAAGTATGAATTTGCTGACAGAGCTCAAGAGCAAAGACTGAGGGATGAGAATGAAATTATTTTCCCCATTTTACATCCTGAGAATGAAAGCTTCCACCAAAAGAGAATGATTTTGCCAATTATTCTTAAGGCTTCATAGTGAACTTAAGACTCTCAAAGTCTCTTTATTGCAGTTGGATCAGTATCACAGTGTTTGAAGAGGAGGTTATTGCAAAGACTGACCTACTGAAACTGTATCGTACCTTGAATGCAATAAAACAACTTTGGTTTGGACTAAATCGTTGTCCATGGAGAGCTGCAGAAAGCTACCAGGCATGTCTAAACTCATAAAAATAATGAGATGGTAAAACCCGTGGAGAGAACTAGTCCAGGATTTACTTAGTCACCAACTTGGCCTGTTTTGCCAAACTTTGTACTTACAAATTGTCATATTGGAATCTGTACTGTGTTTTGTGTGGGCTCAAAGAGAAATGATATCTGACTCTGAAAACCACTGTTCTGAGTCCTGGCTTACTGATTTCCCATAATGGTTGATGGAGAGTTGACTGTCCTGCTGCAATGTCCAGTACGTACTCAGTACACATATAAATCACTTTCCATATTTGAGGAATAAAGACAAAACCTTGTGGGGATTTACTGCTAGTGGTTATTTTGGCAGCAGCTGGTGAATGCATATTTGAAACATCATTTCTCATAATTCTTGTGCCTTAGGATTTGGCCCCCATCTAGTTACAACTGTGAAAGCTGGCTGAGAGAGGAACGCAATCTTCCCAAGTTAGCATTTCCTGAGATGCTATGGAACCGTCACTGGAAATAACTGTGAGTGGGTGTTAAGCAGAAGGGTGTACTTGGAATGCTATTTAGACAGGTCCAGGGTGCTCGAGTATTTTCCTTATGTAAAGGGTCCCATTATCCGGAAAAAGTACTATTTTATGGGCTGGAAGTCAAGGAAGGGGCCTCTTCGCTTGCAGAGGAAATAACAAGCGTGCCTGGAAAAGACTGGGGGCTTACTTGTGCTACCTGCAAAGATCAGACAGTCTTTTAGGGGGATTAATAGTCTAATATCTGAGTGGATTGATTCCAGGCTCTACAGTTGCCTTCGGATGCTGTTCTCCTTCTGTATGTAATCACTCAAATGACAATTTCAGTTCATATTTGCTGATGCATCCAGCTTCTTTTTCTGTTGACTGTAGAAAAGAGTTGTAAAGGTCCTGAACTAAACTGGAATGGTTGATATAGGGTTGTATTTTTATGTTCCTGCTTTTTAAAAAAAGAAATATATATATTAATTAGTTCTACATGGCTGCTTCCCAGATAGCTTCAGCACTCCAAGGATCTCTCTTTGAATGGATTGTTTGAGATTGCCCTCTCATCTGGGCCACAGGGAGTAGAAGGATGCAAGTCACCTCCTCCTCCTCTTCTCCCGTCTTTTCTCAGCTTTTCTGTCCTTTAGTAGGCTTCCAAAAGCACTAAAACACCCCAAAGTGAAGGTTCAATGATTTGTTGCCTGGAATGCCTCCTGTTTTAAAATGGGGATAAAATAGGTTTGTTGGGTCAGGAGTTCTTTGTCTAGAGAAGTTTTCCTCTTGTCCCATTAAAAAAATAAATAAATCAAAAGAAGTATTAAAAAGAAAGTATGAACTCTGATGAAAAGCCTATCTTTCATGTCTCCATTAAGTATTTCTATTTCTGCTTGATTGTACCCAGGGGCCACAGCTTAGCCTCTTCGGCTTCAAATTGTAGTTTGCCTTGAAGTTTTTAAATGAAGTTATATGATCTTTCTAGTTTAAAATCATCAGTCCTAAGTAGGTTGTTAATATCAGAGATATCAAATGGTTTCTTCCCTCTATTTTTACTTTGTTGACATCTGTCAACGGTTTACATCACTGTAACAAACTAGTAAAATATCTGAATATCATAAAATCACAGAATCATTTGATTTGGAAGGGACCCTGAAGGCCATCTTGTTCACCTCCCCTGCAATGAATGGGGGCACCTACACTAGACCAGGTGCTCAGAGCCCTGTCCAACCTGACCTTGAGTGTCTGCAGGGATGGGGCATCCACCACCTCTCTGGGCAACCTGTTCTGATTTGAACGGATCTCATGCTGTGTTGCGTGGACTTCCTCAGAGAAGCTCCAAAATTGACTAACAAACTTCTGCAATGAATTTCCTCAGTGGAGAGAATGGAGGACATGTGTAGGGAATCTACACTAACTGTGTTTGACAAGAGTGCGTGCTGCTGAATCTGAATTGGAAGTCATGAGACAGGGAGAGGTTGGGCATCATCATATTTCCCTGAGCTGAGGCAAACAATTTTGCTTGGCATAGCATTAAATAAGTTGTTAAACTGAGTGTGTATCTCCTTGCCCACATGTCCTCAGAGTCACTCTCACTTCTGGAGCAGAATGCTTCTCAAAATCCTGGTCAAAGGAGAAATTTCCAGCTACACTGTGTTAAAATGCTTCTTATAGGGGTGTGCTCATACCAGTTTGAATGTTAGTGAGCCTGCCTGGCTGCAAACATATTTAAATCCATGTTGAGTACATGGGGTCACCTCCTTCAGTGTTCATTCAAACAATAAGTACCTACACTCTGATGCTCTCCATCCCTCTAACTAGAAACCCAATATTAAAGCAATCATTCTAAGATCCAAGAAGTAGTTAAATTGTGGAATATACACCTGCATTCACTCCTCAGATTTTATTTAGTTGTTTAATTATAGTACAGCAAGTTAGATGAAGCTGCACTAAACCTCTCTGCTTGACATTCTTATTCAGAATAAACTAAAGCAGCAAATAAGATCTTTTTCAGTAGGGAATGAAACTAGAAGTGTACACTTCAAAACTCAAAGTGCAAGAAGAAATCTGAGATTATGAACAAGACGAAAACCAGGTACAGGTGGAAATGTAAAAAGAATACAGGAAGCCTTTCGTTTCAAATATGTATGCTGAGGAATGATTTACAGGACAAGATCACCATCTTGCTGGAGTAGCACTGCAAATCTAGAGAAAAACAAGGATCAGAAATAAAGAAGAAATAAGGAATCTTTAGCCAGTTTGGAAATTGGTACCAGTGGCAAGGAAGGACTTCTTAAGTTAATTAGAAACATCACAAAACAAGCAGAAGTGGACATCTGGATTTGAAACACCGTTCTCCTGGAGAGGAAAGCAGGACTGAACTGACAACGCTTTTAGCTTCCCCTTTAAAGGAAGCAGGGTTCTATGATCACACTGCCCATCCATCAGTCTGTCAGCATACCTTTCATAATTTGAACCTGTTGGCCAACTTCAAGGAGATTGGACAATTATTAAAGTCAAAATCTGTGTCTCTCACAATCAGCCAGGTGTTGTGCTGTGTCGTAGCTGCAAGAAAGGACCGTTGGGCAGAGAAGAGAAAACTGGAAGCAAAAGGTGTGTAGGACCTTATACAGGATGTAGAGATGAATGCACAAAGTAGAATTGAAGCTTTGTTTAGCCCTGAAGTCCATCTTTGGCAGGGTCAATGCTGTGTGACAAGATGCATAGGCACAGGACAAGTGCCTTGCCACGCTTTGACACGCTGCCCTCCCATGCTTGAAAAGTTAGACAGTTCCATCTCAGATACAATGACTGCCATCTGAGGGGCAAAAAAGTACATCAAGAAATCTACTCAGCTCAATTCATCATCACAGTGAAGAATAAGATTTTTATTTATTTATTAAGAAGGAGAAAAAGGAAAAATAATTGGCAATAGAGCAACTCATAACTGAGGTTTGGATTGTGTGTTATAATCTGTGAAATGAAGCTGAAGATTTTTGAAGGGTTTATGGACTTCATGTTGTTTCCTTGCAGTTTTATCCAGCAGGAAAGGAAGCACCTGGTAAGACTGAAGACAAAAGCTGATCTCTGCAAGCCATGCAGATCTGCATATATGAAATGTTTTGCTTCTGTAGGAGATCTTAGCCAAAATGAAACTGGTGGTGAGAGATATCTTGCACAAAGCAAGCACGTGTGTACTTCCATCCATACTGTTCAATATATACTATATATATATATTTACCTATCCAATCTATAAATAGATGTATAGATACAGGTTTGTAGTGCATTACTCAGTAAGCACAATGAAATTTTAGTATGGATGTGTAGATAATTTCTAATGGAGGAGTGAAAAACTGTCTTTTTAATTCTTTAAATATCTGTCACTACAAAATTGCATCCAGGAGAAGTTAAAAATCAGATTTGTTTTTTAAATGTCTCTTCTATCACCTCTTCATTTTGCAACTTTCTATTCTTTTTTTCTTCTCATTATTGATGATACCCTCTTCACTGACCTTTGAACTTCTGTGACCATACTTTCTCAGACCTTCTTTCCTTTCCTTCCCATGTTCTTTTTGTAATACCTCTTTATCTTTGCTCTGCTCTGCTTTTCTGTGTTCTCTTTCCTTCTCTACTCTGGCTCTTCCTGACTGCTTGGACAGCTCTAGAACTGGCCTTCTTTGGCCTTCTTTCTCATGTTGCCTGACATTCTCTTCTCCTGTCCCTATTTGATCATTGCTTTAGCCCCATTGACCGTAGCTGATCCATTTTTTATGTTTTAACTACTTACTTTCTTTGAGCTTCTCTTACCTTCTCGACCACTTGACCTTCAAATTCTCCTTTTCCCTACTCTGTTCTCTCCAGCCTTTCCCTTACCACAATCCTTTCCTTCCTCTCCCAACTTCCATTTATGCCTTTCTAAAGGCGGTAAAATGCCCTAAATTTGAAGGATTAATTTACAGAGGGGGGAAAAGTGCCAAATATTCCAACAACCCATCTTTCTGAACTTTCAGAAAACAAACCCAAACCTGTCTGCTAGCCATCACCTTTTCTGAAGCAGGCTTTTTTTTGCTACTAATGAGGTCTTGAGCAGCTCCTGCATTGTATGAGAGGGGTTACATTTTGCTCATCCATTGCATAGAATCAATAGATACGAGTTGAGGAGGTGTTGAAGAACACAGGTGGAAATGATTACCTGTTTGCACTGTGTAAGGTAACTCTCCTAATGAGTATTAATCCATGGTTTAAGACTATATACAAAGGTCAAATATCTGTGAAACATCCTTCTTTTCTTCCTCGCACACCTTCAAATGGTATAGTGATTACTAGGAATACATATAGTCACGGCCAAATAGCATGAATGTACAGTGCTGCTTAGGGACACTTGATGTGTAAGCTTTGACTTGTTTTTTTTCTTCCTCAGGCTCTCCAGGGAAATTATGTGATATAGTCTGATCATCTGTTTTGCTTGCTTTTCCATCTCTTAAGCATCTACTTGCCTTAGATCTTAAGCAGTTTTTAGTCCTTGTGCTTCATCTCTCTGTTGCTCAAAAAATGCCTATAACAATGTATGTAGTGTGTTGGGCACTGGCAGTGACAAGAAAGTGGCCTTGAAGGCTACTCTAAGTTAGAAAATGCCCTTTGCCTGCTGGTTGAATACTAGTACTTGTTTCTTACTGAGACAAAGAGCTACAAAAAATGTTGGGAAAAAAATAAAAATGGAATTATTAAATTTATTTTGGAGACTTCAGAACAACACAAAATGAAAGTTCTTGGATTTTTTCCTTCTGGTGATGTGAAAATGAAGCTATAGTTTTGCAGCTAATAAAGCAATTCTTCTTGCTTCATGTGCACTGTTTCTACTGTGCAAAACTTATAAATTGTACTGTTAACTGCCAGGGCAAAACAGTTATGCTTTAAGTTCCCCATGTTCTCGCACTAATTTGGTAAAGTCGTGTTGCATTGAAAAATTGGTGTGATTGACTCGGCTCTGCATTTTTTCTTAGTTTTGCTAATAAAACTGATGATGTATTGGCAGGGTTTTGAAGGGTACATCCTGTGCTGAGTACTGAATATTAGCAGAATGGCTCCACATTGTTGGGGGCTATGGTTTTTCTGCTGTTGTCTTATATTTGTTTGGGTTTCTTTTACATTTGGTTTGATTTTACAAACATGGACATTAGGAAGTATTACTACTCAGAAAGGGTAGTCAGACATTGGAACGCACTGCCCAGGGAGGTGGTGGAGTCACCGACCATGGGAGTGTTCAAGAAACGTTTGGATGTTGCGTTGAGGGGTATGATTTAGCTGGGAAGTATTGGTAATGGTTGGACTGGATGATCTTCTGGGTCTTTTCCAACCTCGATAATTCTGTGATTCTGTGATTTTGGTCTTCTGCTTTGGAGCCATATGAAGATATTCTTATTTCATCTGGAAGACTCTGAGATCAGTAATAAGATTTTACAGAAAGATTAATCTGATTGGTGAGTAAATTGGCTAAATTCCGCTGAAATGAAGGGAGTTATGCCAGACTACAGTACCAGGCGGTCTGTGATCGAAAGCATTTCTGTTAAATGAGTGGATCTACTCTTTCCAGCAGAAGAATATCAAAACTGAGTGAAAAATACGTTGTCCTGAGAGGAAAGTTAAAGTGTGCCTCCTCTCTCTTAGGATACGACTGGCTTTTGCTGCAGCTCTGAATAAACCTGGCAAGAGACGGAATTGTAGAATGGTTTGGGTTGGGAGGAACATTAAAGATCACTGAGGTCCAAGCCCCTGCCATGGACAGACACCTCCCATCAGCTCAGGCTGCCCAGGGCCCCATCCAGCCTGGCCTTGAGTGCCTCCAGGGATGGGGCACCACAGCTTCTCTGGGCAGCCTGAGTTCAAATAAAGAAAAAAAAAAAAAAATAGGCAATACACAAAAGGAAGTAGCATATTACTCTTTTTTTTTTTTTTGCCTGAAAGGAGCATTCAACGTTTCTCCCAATTACAAGCAGGAGAGATGATCAAAGAGGGTAAATCATCCTATATTGTAATTCTACCACTGAGATGTTCTCTTTGCACCAGATTTCTTGCTGTCTGAAAAAGTCTCTTGGCTTTCCTGCCTGCTTTGTGGAAATAAAGCTTATTTGTTTACAGTTACAATAAAGGTAAACTTCTTGAAAATGTTTGCTCTTACCCTAGAAAGAGAGAGAATACTGAAGATTCTGTCTGAAGAAGTACTAGGAATGTGGCCTTAAAAGCCTGTCTCAAATTTTCTAGGTGATATGGGCTTTGGACTATGAGGAAATTCTATATGGTTGCTGCAGTATAAAAATAAATGTTTTTATTTTTATGTCTTTTGATCCAGTTGAGCTTAATTAGAGAGAAAAACATGACTGAAAAAAATATTTTTGGTTGGAATCAGCTGGCTCAGTACTGAAGTGTGGCTAAGATAAGAGAATAAAATGTTTTAATAGTTCATAGTTTTGTCCAAGAGATGTGCATTTATGTAACTGAGGGCACCACTTACCCAAGCGTCTGGTCAGACAGACAAAGAAGTTATTGAATGTATAAACTGCAGTTAGTAAAATATTCACAAGTTTCTATCTTCACTTGCTGTCTTCTCCAAATGGGGCTTTTTGTAGCATCTTTTGGTCTGTTTTCTGTCAGGCACGGATGTATCTGTAATTAGAAAGGCCACGCTTCTTCATGCTATTGTTTGTGTAGTGAATAATGAGAAAGGATTTTATGCATTGTGTAATGTGCTTCTTTAAGGCATGCGTTTAAACATTAGCTAACAGAGAAGGAGAAATGTTTAATTTCAAATAATGCTTTATGGGGGAAAAAAAGCAGTATGTTACAAATCTAATCCAAATCGATCACATAAGGGGGAGAGATTGCTCAATTCATGATGGCACTGAATCCGCTGTGTAAAACCTAAAAACATCTTGCCGTCACTGTCTAATATAGGGTGCTTGATGAGACAGAAATTCTGTTGCTAAAATCATCCAACTGTAAAAAAGCAAAGCAAAACAAAACAACCAACCCTCGAAAAAGAGCATCCAGATAAGATTTGGTTATGCGCCTTGCTTACAGCTCCGCATAATTGTGTGTAACGCTAACAGTTTTTGGCATGGGATACTGACTTCGGCTTATCACTGTTTTCTCCTGCTTATTGTGTTCTGTGGCTGTACAGTTTATTATGCTTTTCTCTGCTGTGGAGAAAGGGGTGGGAATGAGAAGTTTGTTAATATAATACTGAGCGTCCAGGGTGTGGAGGGGTGGGGGTTGGATTGGATGAGAGGGAATGGCCTCAAATTGTGCCAGGGGAGGTTCAGGTTGGGTATTAGGAAAAATGTATTCTCAGAAAGAGCGGTGATGCTTTGCAACAGGCTGCCCAGGGAGGTGACGGAGGTGTCCCCGCACAAGGCCCACACTTCACGTTCCTCTACAGAGGCCCAGAGCTGGCTGGTTTAGAGGGATAAGCTAAGGAGTGTGAGAGCTGCCTGACACGACCACTGACAGAAACGCACAAAATCGGTGAATTTCGTTTTATTTTATTGCAGGTAGCCTTCAGGAGCCACTTTCGTTGATGTGCTTGAGAGGTGTGGCTATAACAAACGAGCCCTGGAGGAAAAGCGGCAGGGGGAGCAGAAGGAGCAAAGCCGGTGCCTAACGCCTTCCTGCCCCCGGGAAACACAACGCGCCTCACCGCCATTTCCTGCCCGAGCGACGTGCTGGGCAGCGTTAGCAGGATGTCTGGCGCCGTAACACCGGCCCCACCTCTCCGCGCTGCCATTGGCGCCTTCATGACAGAGGGCGGGGCTTCTCCGTTCCGCCCACCAATCGGTCGCTTCCCCTATGCGACGCTACTTCCGGTCGCCTGGCCAGCCGCGCCCAATGGGAGAGAGGCAGTGGGGCGGGACGCCTCATCCTCACCGAGGCAACGGGCGGGCGGACGGTTCCGGGTGTGCGCGAGGCTGACGGTAGCAGTGGGTGAGTGCTGCGCGCCTGGGTCCGCCCTGCCCCGCCTTAGCCCGCCAATCCCCGCCTCCCCTCGGCCCGGCCTCTCCCGTCTGCCCTCTCTCCCCCGTCCCCTTCCTTATCCCCCCGAGCCTCCGCTGCTGGCGGCGGGGCGGTAACGGCCGCGCGGGCAGCTGCTCTCCGCGCGCCTCCGGCGGGGCGGGCTTCCCGGTGACGTCACCCCCGTTTGGCGGCCCCGCCCCCTTTCGCGTTGCCATGGCGACGGCGGCACCACGTCGGGCCCGCGGCCCTCGGGCGCCCCCGGGCTGAGCCCTGAGGCGGCGGCCGCGCGGGGTTTCCTCTCTCCCTCCTTCTGGGAGTTTTTCCTCAATAAAAGTTTCTTTTACGTGTTATTCGTCTGCTACAGTTCAGTGGAAATCGTGTGAATTGCTTATACGACTGCTGAGTTCGTTTTAGCACACAGTTTCTACATTCTCCTGGTAATATAACAGTACGGAGTCATGCAGACAGATGCCAGTGGATGACTTCAGGGCAGCAAGCCATGCAGGTTACACGTCAAACTCTACGTGCAGTTTTTGCCTTTTGCCAGCATTGTAGTAATGCTGCTTAGGATCTTCAGCATGACCTGTGATCCACACTTTTAGAAATATAGATTGTGCCTATGAAGCATAATCACATTGGAAACTAATTAGTCATGCTGGGTTTAATAGGTTTTGATGTTAAGCAAAGGGAGACCATGGAGAGCAGCTTTTTCTCCATTGAGACTAAATCTCTAAAAATGTCTGGAGAGTTGACTAGGCTGAAGTTAAGTCTCTTCATGGAAACCTGCAGTTTGGGTTCGACTTGCAACATGGACTTTTTCAACTGAATTGGCAATGTGAAATATGTCTCTTGCAAATCTGTATCTAACATGTGCATGTGATTTGATTTTAGGATGATTCTACTCCAGAATTTATTTTTGAATGGAAGCATGCTCTTTTCCAGTAGAAGATGTTGATCCTAATGTATGACCATGGAGAAGGGCATAAGCTCCGTAGAAGTGTTACCTTCCAAATCATCTCAGGTTACAGCTGTAAAAGTAGTGGTCAAAGAGCCCGAAACAAAGCAGACCCAAAGAGGGAAACGAGTGGGATTTGTGCTTGTTCATGCAGGTAAGATGTAGAAGCGTAACAGCTGGAACTGCAATAGTCTGTACACACACTAAAGAGCAACTGAAGTATCATATTGGCTTTTGTCTGTTTGTGTGTTAATGAAGTGGCATGAACTTTGGATATAAAAGTATAAGTGGAGAGTTTGATTGCATTGGCTGGAGAAACTGGTACTAAAAATGTAATGTTGGATGTTCTGAATGATGCATATCTACATTTATATCATTACGCATATTTGCTCTATAGTTTGAATTAAGAAAAAAGAAACCTGAACAAAATGGAATCTAAAAATCAGTGTACTAAGCTTGTCTGCTATCTTTCTGATAACATATTTAGTCACATAGTGGACTGATGAATTTCTTAGGTGTGGAAATGGAGGACAGTGACTAAAAGCAGCAGAGTGGTTGGATGCAACAGGATAGAAGAAGATGAAAAAAGCTGATCTTTGTTTCATGAACCTCTCGTAGTTGTAGAGTATAGAGCTCTGAACTAATCTGTAAGTTCTTGGAGAGTGTTCATAGGAGCAGGTTATATGATTTAAATGTGTGTATTCGTGTGTGTGAGCTCAGTACCCTGTATTTTATTGAGTCTATTTGAATGCATAATATTGTCAGTTTCTGATATGAAAAGGGAGTGCCGCTGTAATCTCAAATAAAGATGTCTCTTGTCTGCCTGTATCATAATTCTTGCTGCTGATTGTAGACAGCAGTTTAAGCTACTGTTCAAGCGGTATCATCTCTTTTTCTTTTCCCTCACTGTAGGTGCAGGTTATCATTCTGAATCCAAAGCTAAAGAATACAAGCATGTGTGCAAAAGAGCCTGCCAGAAGGTATGTTTTACCAGCTCCATAGTCCTGTAGTGGGTATGTAAGAAGTGTATTTGGGAGCGCTGTCTCTTTGGTATGAATAGACATATCTTTGTTTAGCTGCTCTGACTGAATGTATTTCTAGAGGAAAAAAAGGAGTAGCAACAGCTAACATGGCTGCTATACAGACTTGGTAGAATGCACGGAGGTGAGGTGCAACAACATTGTCGTTGGGTGGTGGCAAATACCACGCACCAAAGGAACAGTTGGGGAACAGTTCATAATTCACAGGATATTCATAACAGCTTCCTGTGGCTCTGGGATTTCTGGAGATGAATGTAGTGCCTGGATCTTTCTTCATCAGTGTCCACTCTTTTTGGAATTTATTTTGACTAGCGTCCAAATTGCTCAATAAATACAAGAATTTATAGAATTCCTTTCTTCTTGATGGCTCTTAATGGGAGGGGAGGTAGCAAGGACAGTAACAACAAAAAACAAATGACCAAAGAAACAAATTAAGTTCCCAAAATTGTAAAAGAAGTAATGGCAAGATTTTTATTTCCATTGGAATATTGTTTTTTTTTATTCTCTTCCGAGAACTTAGCTTTGGAGCTGGCAACTCCTGTACACTGAGTGCTGAATGAGAAGCTGGAAGACTTATCTCCAAAATTTCTAATGCCTTTTGCTTTCTCCAGAGAGAACACGCTGGGGAGTCTGGCAGGCCTTTCAGAAGTGCTTTTCAGAGTTGGAGTCTAATAATTATTAACACTTCATCTTGCATTTCTATGTCTCAATTCTAATACCAATCTAATTTTGTAATGAGAAACTTGAAAAATCATCCAAACTTAACATCAGCTTCCTTAAAATTGTGCATTAGCCCTGATGATATTAATTTTCCAGCTAATTATGTGTGAGACGAGGTTGTTTGCCGTTGAATGCAAGTCTGATTTGAGATTCTGTTTGGTTCCTTAAGCTCAGTAGCCAACGTTAATAACATGTGTGAAGAGCAAACAGTCGCAGGTTTGTTTTGCTACCAAAGATGCAGCCGTAGTTGTTTTCTGGAGGATCCCTGAGATAACTTGACTAAGGTCTTACCAGTCTGGATCTGAGAAATAATACTGGCCTCTAGAACTCTTTTTGTGTGTGTGTGTGTGTGTGTGTTCAAATGTGGACACACATACAAAATCTAGAGATAACATTGTTTTTTATGATTTGTTTTGTGTGTTGGCTTCTAGATGAGTTCTCTGGTCGATCATGTTCAATTTCTTGACAGTTGCCATATATAGTACTAGAGACTTGTTGAATCTTGTAAGGAAAATTAGAAAATTCCTTGACTGAATCATTATGTTTGAGGATGCCCGGTATGAGAACTTATTTTGCTGCAGATTTGATCATGCAAAAATCTGTTACTAAGTGCAGTGTTGGAATGTCTGATGTTTAAAAAGGCATCAGATCTACCCTCATGTGGCACGTGCCAGCTATTTCCAATGATGCTTGTTTTTATGTCCTCTAAGATTTAATCCTAATTTAATAAAGATTCTCTTTTGTACAGATCTAGGAAAACGTAGGATTTAGCTGCAGAATATTAGGATTTCCTAATAATCCACTGAAAATTCTGCTTTACAGGCGATCGAAAAGCTACAGGCTGGTGCTCTTGCAACAGATGCAGTGACTGCAGCACTTATAGAACTGGAGGTACGAATTTCTGACTTCAGTGAAGGGTCCCTATGAAGGAAAACGGAAGTAAAGCTAAAAGAATTTCTGAGATTTTAATGAGAAAGTTTAGTATCATGCTTGTCCCAGGTCCACTAATCTCACATGGCAGTAATGTATGAAAAAGCAATTCCTTTTCTACTGTTAGCAGTCATTCTTCCTCTCCAACTTTACTAGTAAAGAAGGAAGGTGAGTTAAGCATTGTGCTGTAAAAATGTGTTGTCATATTCTCAGAAGATTAGCAGTGGATTTGCTTACACATGTTTGGAAAGTGTTAATTAACATACTTGATAGGGTAAGCTTAAGACAGGCAGCATGTACTTTAATATGTGGTAGGCGTGCTGACTAGGTGCCAAAACTTCAGTCATACTTTTAACTTGGCGAGCTTCTTGGCTTTAAACAGTAATTGTGGTCTCCACTGAACTGTTCAAATATGCTTTCATGTGCTATCTTAAACATTAAAATAGATCTAGATGAGAGTAAAATATATCTCTGTGTATATCTATACATTATAGAAACATAGAATCATGGAATTCTTGGAGTTGGAAGGGACCTTTAAATGTCATCTAGTCCAGCTCCTGTGCAGTGAACAGGGACACCACAGTTAGATCAGGTTGCCCAGGGCCCGATCCAGCCTCGCCTTAAAGGTCTCCAGGGATTGGGCATCAACCACATCTCTGGGCAACCTGTTCCAGTGCCTCACCACCCTCACTGTAGAAGACTTTTTCCTTATACCCAACATAAATCTACCCTCCTTAAGCTTGAAGCCATTTCCCCTTGTTCTGTCACCACAGACCATGCTGAAGACTGTTGCCTTCTTTCCTGTAGCTCCCCTTTAGATATTGAAAGGCCACTCTCAGGTCACCTCAGAGCCTTCTCTTCTCCAGGCTGAACAGCCCCATCTCTCTCAGCCTGTCCTTGTAGTAGAGGTGTTCCATCCCTTGGTTCGTTTTTGTCGCCCTCCTCTGGATGCACTTCAACAGGTCCATGTATCCTGTGCTGAGGACTCCACATCTGGATGCAGTACTCCAGGTGAGGTCTCACCATCACAGAGTGGAGGGGCAGGATCACATCCTTGGCCTGCTGGCCACGCTTCTTTTGATGCAGCCTAGGGTACGGTTGGCTTTCTAGGATGTTAGTGCATATTGCTGTCTCATGTCCAGCTTGTCAGTACACCCAGGTGTTTATCAGCAGGGCCGCACTCAATCCTTTCATCCTTCAGCTAGTATTGGTAGTGAGGATTGCCTTGTCCCATGTGCAGTATCTCGCATTTGGATTTGTTGAACCTCCTGAGGTTCTCCTGGGCCCTCTGCTCAAGCCTGTCTAGGTCCCTGTGGATGGCATCCTGTCCATCTGGCATGTTGACCACACCCCGCAGCTTGGTGTCATCAGCAAACTTGCTGAGGGTGCACTTGACCCCACTGTCAATGTCATTGAAGATGTTAAAGAGTATCGGTCCCCTGTGGGACACCACTTGTCACCAGTCTCCATTCATACATTGAGCCAGTGTCCACCACTCTATGGACTTGAGCCAGTTCTTCGTTCATTGAACGGTCCACCCATCAAATCCATATCTTTCCAATCTAGAGAGAAGGATGTTGTGGGGTATCATGTCAAAGGCCATACTGAACTACAAATGGATGACATCAGTGGCTCTTCCCTTGTCCATTGCTGCAGTGACACCATCATCAAAAGCCACTAGGTTGGTAAAGCAGGCTTTACCCTTGGTGAAGCCATGATGGTTCTTCTATATCATCTCCGTATCTTCTGTATACCTTAGCGTAGCTTCCAGGAGGATCTGTTCCACAATCTTTCCTGGCACACAAATGAGACTGATAGGACGGTAGTTCCAAGGGTCATCCTTCTTACTCTTCTTAAAAATGGATGTGATGTTGCCTTTTGTCCAGTCACCAGAGACTTCACCTGATTGCCATGACTTTTCAAGCATCACTGAGAGTGGCTTGGCAACCACATCAGCTATTCCCTCAGCACTCTGGGATGCATCTCTTCAGGATCCATAGGTTTGTGGATGTTCAGGTTCCTCAGGTGGTCACAAACCTGATCTTCTCTTAAAGTGGGAGGAACACTGCTTCCCCAGTCCCCTCCTACCAAACATTTGAGGGCTGTGTCACAAGAAGTTATCAGAGAAGACTGAGAAGAAAAGTTTTTAAGTATCTCAGTCTTCTTGTCTGTTGTTACCAGCCTACCTTCATCAGTCAGTAGGGGGAGTACGCTCTCCTGGACTTTCCTTTTCCAGCTGAGGTACTCGCCTTTCTTCTTGGCATACCTTGCCAAGTTTAGTTCAAGCCTTGGCTTTCCTGACCCCATCCCTACACAGCCTAGCAGCTTTCTTATACTCTTTCTACAGCACCTACCCCTTTTTCCACTGCCTGTGCATTTTCTTCTTGCTCTCCAGTTTGACCAGCAGGTTCTGGTTCAGCCATGCCGATCTCTTGCCTTCCTTTCCTGACCTGCTGCACCTGGGGATGAAGAGCTCCTGTGCACTGAGGAGAGCTTCCTTAAAAATCTCTCAGCTTTGCTCCACACCCTCGCCCATGAGGACAGTTTCCCAGGGTGTTTTGTTGACCCCCATAGAGCTAGAATTTACCTTTCTTAGCATTTAGCAACCTGATTTTACTCTTTGCCTGTCTTGTATCCCTCCGGAGCGTGAACTCAGCCGTAGCGTGGTCACTACCAGCCTCCAATCCTGATGTCACAAGTCAGTTCACTTGCATTGGTGAGCAACAGGTCCAGTACTGCATCCCCTCTGGTGAGACCTTCTATTACTTGACTCAGGAAATTATCCTCAATGCATTCCAGGAGCCTCTTGGATTGCCTACAGCTCACCATGCTACTTTTCCAGCAGATGTCTGGGTGATTAACTCCCCCAGCAGGATGGGTGCTTGCAGTCGCGATGCCTCCTGTAGCTGGAGGTAGAAGGCCTCAATGACAGGCTCCACTTGATTGGGTAGCCTGTAGTAGGCGCCAGTTGCGGGGCTCCCTTCGCTGCCTCAGTCTCTAACTGTCACCCCTAGGCTTTTGACTTGCTCATGAAAATAAATCTTACAAATCATGCTCACGAATAAACTGCTCTTATTCCACAAGATTCTTTTGTGATGCAGCTTTCTTTTTTGTGCTGTAATTTTTATCGTGTTCCTGAGCTACGTAGAAGAAAACACATTTTAAGAAACTTGGCTGAACACTGAAACTTGGTGTAGGGTAAATTATTTTCTGGTTTTGCTATCCCCTGAGAGAATCTTCTTTTGCTGTAGTAGATTTAAGTATTCTGAAGTGACATCTGTAAGATGTTATTGCTTTAAGATGAAATTAAAGCATGTTTAGACAATTAATCTGATCAGCAACCTTTTTCTCCTTTTCTGTCGTGCCTGCTGTTCTAGTGATGCCTGCCATCATTCTATTGTCTGCTTTTATAATTACCTTAGGTAGTATTTGGTTGCTGTAGAGCACAGTACAGTGAATTTATCTGAAATATTTAATCACTTTTACAGTTTGTTAGAATTTTTAATGCTATATTCCCAAACTCTGTAGTCTTCGCAAGACACACACATCTTTTCATGGGAGTGCTGCAAAAGATGATTTTTTTTCCCTCAGTTCCGCTCAATTGCACAACTCCTATTACACAGAATTTCATCTAATCCAAGAGGCATCACTTCAAAGACTGAGAGGCGCAAGACTTGCTCTTGATCTTTTATGAGCAAGCTGACAGTTTACTTGCGGTACAGTGTCTGTTTTTTGTTTTATTTTTTCAGGCTCCAAATGTAGAGTGAACAGCCTTTCTTTGTTGGACTTTCTGATGTCAAGTGAAATAGTGAATAGATCAAGGTATAATTAATGCTAGTAGCTGTTAGAGAAAAGGTGGATTACTTGTGCAAAGCAACTTGAACGCCTGACCCAGGACACTGTTAAAGTAATGGTGCTGGTTTGCATGAACATCAGCTGCATTTCAAAAGTTGAATAAAGGCAGTTATGTTTTCCAGTTTGTGAACTCTGTCATTGCAGAGAAATAAATGAACGTGTCACTTCTTTCAGCTTTTGGTAATCAAATAGTTCCGGACAAGGTGCTTCATAAGACTCGTCGTTTACATTGTATGCTTGATCTCAAAGCTGTATTCATGATCCCAGAACCGTTTATTTTTATGCTTTTGCTATCTGTCACCATATGAAGTCTGAATTCCTCTCGAAACATAAAGGGATTTGGGCAGATATTTTTTTTTCTTTTAAAAACTGCCGTTTACAGCAGAACCACATGCTGATTGAATTTACGGCTTAGAGGAACAGTGTGCAGTTCCAAGCTTTTCTTTGAGTGCGGAGCGCTTCAGAGATTCGAATGTTCAGGTATTGGAAGCAAGAACAAAGTTTGTTGTAGGTGAAAATTCTAAGCTTTCTCTTAGTGCGGCCTACGTTTATTCCTACTGTGTGTTTGTTGCTTGGCTCTTCTGTCTGACTTCCGTGGAACATTCTTTGTGAGTATCATCTAAACTGGGAATCGGTGTGATTATGGAGAGTGGTAATCCCATTTTAAGTCTGGATATCCTTGCTTATAAAGTTGCTCTATTTGCATTTTTTTTGTTATGTCTCAGTCAAAGGAATGGAAAGCAAAATTTTGCAATGAAATAATTTGTCTCTTGTTGTGGGGTTTTTTTTGTTGTTGTTGTTGTTTGTTTGTTTCTTTTGTTTTTTAATATTAATTTCAGAGTACATAAGATTTTGGAATATGGAATCTTAATCCCAAGGGTATGTATTTGAAGCTGAAAGCACAAGGCCAGCAGCATTGTTGTAGTAAGGCAGTCACCATAGATGAACTTGAAATGAATACTGAACTGGAAGTTGTTAATTCTAGTTAAAGACTTCGCTGTTTGATATTTTGCAGCAGAGTGACTAAGGGTAATTTATGATAAAAGTGTTCTTGAAAAATGTTTTAACTGGTTTGATTAAAAGAGACCTGACTCACCCTTGTAGGCTATTACTTCTTGTTACTGAATTCCCACAGAAGGATAAATGTTATGATTACAGTGTGTAGAAAGAAATGCCAGTAGGCTTTGAAATCCTTTTAAAAGTTGCGAATAAACCTTGACCAAAACTGTATCAAAGATGGATGGGATGCTCTTTAACGCATGTCAAAAACAGAGCAGTTTTAACTATTTGTCTAGATGTAATTCTGGATTATTCATGTTGAGCAACTTTTTCAAGCTTTCCACATTTGACCACAGCTTTAGCACGCCTGTATTGCTGCCAGAACATTTTAAAATACATCCTGAAGTAAGAAGGGTTCTGCAATTGAAAACGACATCCTTGGTAGCACTTTAGAGTTTTTATAAGATGAGCTAACGTTTGAAAATGAAATTCTTGTTCCGTATCTTGAAGCTTTGTGTTGTCTCCTTACCACAGTTTTAGGTTGTAAGCTTGACATACCTGAGTGATGGTGTAACTGCTGTAGTCGAGTTAGCAGACAGCTAAGCCAGCTGCTGCTTTGTGGTCTTCCACCTTTGCGAGGTCAGCATCTTGGCACGTGGGCAGCACGCGTCTGCACAAAGGTGTAATATTAAATCTGACGTGAACTTGAGTCAGCAGCGACTACAGGCAGTGCTAATAAAAGGTGGCTTAGTTTTTAACTAGGAAGCTTATTACAAGTTGTTTGGTGCTTTATGTGATGTATGATTTGGTTGTTGTTCGAAAAAACTTCCGGACCATGTAATAGCAGTACTTATGTTAGTACCCAAATAGAAATTTTGCACAGTGAAGCCTTGTTAATGGTGCTGGTTCCTCATTTCTATGTGCAAGGCTGCAATCATAGGCTTATGGCTTTAATCAAACATATAGTTCTCTTTGCTCCTGTGTCGTACTTGAGAGTGTCAGAGGTGGACTGTAGTCTTTGGTAGAGATCTTTGCTTGTATTGTAAAGCTTACAAATAAGTGATCAGCTGAAATTGTTGTGTGACTGTGATTTACATTAGCACATTATTACTCTTGAGATGTATCGCACAGAAGAGAGTGTAAGGTTTACATCATAGTAATTTAAGATAAACATTGCAAATGGCTCTTTTCTGATGTTGCTGTGGCAAATTTAAGTACTGCAGCAAGAATATGCACTATAACAAGATCACTGTCATCATATTAATTATGCAGAGGTTTTGATATGGTTTGTTCTGATTGTGGCCTCACAGCGCTTTGTTTTTATTTTCAGGATTCTCCTTTTACAAATGCAGGAATGGGTTCTAACTTAAACCTTCTGGGGGAGATAGAATGCGATGCCAGTATAATGGATGGCAAGTCGTTGAATTTCGGAGCAGTCGGCGCACTGAGTGGTATGTTAACTACATATTATAAAGATAACTACTGATTTAAGTGCAAAGACCAATTTTGTTCTTTTTTGTTAAGGTTTTGTAGGGAATGCCATTATAGTCCCATTTAATGAATTCTTCCCTCTTTAAACAAAACAAAAGGGAGAAGGAGGCGTTCTTCCTTCCTGAAATACTGCTTTGCAGTGTATCGTCTTAGTTCACTGATAGTCCTGTGCAGAATGATTGTGTGATAAAGTATTCATTCACTCAGAGGGAGCGTGTTTTCTCAGATGGCTTTGGAGAATTGTAACCATCTAGTAAAATGCAAATATATATATACTATATTTAATATTTTATAGATATGATATATAAATATATTTTTTAAATATATAATATAAATATATATATAAATACAAGCGTTAAAATGACAGTATTTGGTTTTGTTATCTGGCACCTTGAAGAACTTACTGTTCTGTAATTCAGTCATTGAATCTCTTAGCTTAATTGGTCAAATTGAAATACTGAGGAACTGAGGTTTCCTTTGCAGTGTTAGAAAGGTACGCAGCCTCTAAACGGAGTCTTCTTGTTTATTCTTGCAGCTACTCATCTGTCAAGCTGTTTGCCCTGACGTAAAATTCTTCTATAATATAGATTTTTTCATTATAATCCTCTCATGTGGTCAATAACATTTGGATTTCTAGTTTGTGAAACTATTACAAGGTTACATGAATATGCTTATAGCACTTATTTAATCTGAGAACTAACGTGCCTTTCTTTTTTAGTTCTTTTGCCTAGTTTTACGTTTCAGTACAAAACAGACAGTCCCAAGCAGGGATTGTTGAACTTCTATCATAAGTACGTTTGAGAGCCTTAACTGTTACTATTGAATAGCTTTTCTGACAACGTTTCAACCTTTGTTCTTTATCCTAGGATAGTTCTAAACTGTGGTAATAACTTCCTCATGTAGATATAAATCTAAAATAAATAGTAAAATTAAGTGTTTCAAGGCTTACTTGTTACAAAATGTATCCTTCCAACCACAGAGGAGGAGGAAATGAGGGAGTGAGAAAAAGCTAAGCCTGAATCCTATAATCCCAGTTCTGGCCAGATAGATCCAAACAAAGCTTTTTCCATCTTGAAAAATTAATACTCATAAAACGTCTTTGGTCTGTCGAACACCACTGCTTTAATTCTGAGATTTCTGTGGTAGGGAGTCACTCCTAATATTTCAATACCCTTCTTTCTTTAAAAGACAAAACCGAATGTTGATTAGAAAGTCTTGTTACCACTGATAGGCCACGAGAAGGAACAACCGATCTGATGTTATTAAGATGAAAAATAGCAATTGCAATGTGTCTCTTACTGAATTACCAAAGCGCTGGAAATTAAAGGAAGCTGACTTCCATTGCCAAAATGAACCCCACAGTACTACGTGGAAAATAATGGTTTGTTCCCATTTTTTGCTGGTTTTTCTTTTCAGGAATCAAGAATCCAGTTTCAGTTGCAAATAGATTGTTGTGTGAAGGGCAGAAAGGAAAACTCTCTGCTGGCAGAATTCCACCTTGGTAATTGCTTTGTTCTGCTTGACTTTACTTTGGTCTTATATCTGTACTGCATGCAATATTTGAAGGCTTTGTCCAGTTTTTTTATCCAGTGGAGGCTGGTGCTGTTTTACGTACCAGCAACAGTGTGCTTTTAAAAAGAAGCAACGTTTTGTTCTCAGACCTTGAAACTTAGTGTGCCCTCGATGCAGCTGTGAGTAGAACTGTTGTGGATAGGTGGAGATATCGCATTGTGAGGTTTTGTGACAAGGTGACTATTTCTAAAGTTATGTCATACCAAATTAATGATTAACGTTTATAAATGTCTAAAGGGAGGTAGGACACAGATGAATGAGGCCAGGCTCTTCTTGGCGGTATATAGTGATAGGACAAGGAGCAGTGGCCTAAAACTTGAACATGGGAAGTTCCATACAAATGTGCAGAAGAACTTCTTTATGATAAGGGTGGCGGAGCACTGGAACAGGCTGCCCAGAGAGGTTGTGGAGTCTCCTTCTATGGAGATATTCAAGACCTGGCTGGATGCCTACCTGTGCGACTTATTGGAGGGAACCTGCTTTAGCAGTGGGGTTGGACTTGGTGATCTCTTGAGGTCCCTTCCAACCCTGCAATTGTGTAATTCTGCATGAATTCTTAAGTTTTTACTGTATCATTCTGAAAAATCTGTAAGTACAGCAAAATTAAAATGAAATTCTACAGCCTTTGCTTTTGTCAATGAAAGGACAACTTTAAAACATATGTAAACTAACTGACTTTGTACCTTTATTTTGTAACTGAATTGTGGAAATTTGCAGTGTTTAGTTGTTAGAATGTATTTTAAACATAAGCTTATTAGTATTTACGACAGCACTGAAAATGTGCTTTATTGAGAATGATGTAATACCAGTATGAAAGAGGAAACTGTTAAATACGTAAGAACTTGAAATACTGTTGTATCATTTTTGGAAAGTGTCCACAAACTGTGTTGGGATTGACTAATCTTAAAAGCATCTTATTTTTGTTAGCAGTTCAAATCAACGAACAGAGAGCTTGAACTTAAGCAGTTACCTCAGTTCTACCTGTTGGAGAAATTTGCTACTGTTTGCAAAGAGATCACAGTATTTGTAGGTGTATTAAATCAGCACTTACATTGTTAGAAATATGTATGTATGTTTGATTTAGAAATTTTACTGTTCGTACTTCTTCCTGTAAAAGTGTCCAGGTAGTCAGTCTGTATCTGTATGGTATTCCAATTTAAACACTGAGGGAGAAGAACTATTGCAGTGTCCGTAATACTGCAAAGGTAGGTCATAGATTGAAAAAAAAGCACCCCAAAACCAACACATCAACAAGCAGATTTTGCATTTATACCTGTTTTCTTTATTAAGGGAAGAGGAAGTGTAGTTGGTGAGAACTTTTTCAGAGAAGCTTACCAAGGAATATGAACTTAAAAGTTAGCTGCTGCCAGTAGCTTATTTCTTCAGATATCAGGAGAAAGCTAGGGCTTATTCAGGTACATTAAAGAGGGTATCAAAGGAGATTGCTGTGGTTTTGATTCTGTTTGCTTTTCTTTCTTCCTTTTTTTCTTTTTTTGGTGTTCCAGAACTAGGAGCAAACATTTGTGTTTCAGTTTTGTCTACATCATCACAATGTTTTCTGTAATTGAGGTAGGGAAGAGCACCTGGGATGGTTCTGTCCTATTTTAGCGTGTTTTCTGTAACTTCATGACCTAGATTATGTTTGTAGCTATTATTTTAAAAATAACGGTATGGAAAATAAACTGTATCCTCTTGTCTCAAAGGATAAGACAAAATCTTTCAAACACTATGCAAGGTCTTGGCTAACAGGCACTTCGTAAGACAGGGGAGTTGAAGCTCTCTATGTGTGAAGTGAACTTTTGACTTCACATTCAATGTTTTGGACCTTATTTACCTTATATGTATTTTCATTTCTTCTCTGTTTTGTATTTGGAATATGTATCTTATTAGAAAAAAAAGTAGCTAGCTTGGAAACAATCTGTAGCACTGTAATGCTTTAATAGATGCTCCTGTATGTTCAGGGTATCCCAGGTTTGGAATGGATCTTATGTTCATTGTAGGTGATGATTGTTGACGATGTCATGCCTTGCTTTTTTGGCAGGATTTGGTGTAACATATTTTTGATCTGGGAGTGAAGTATTACTACGCAAGCTGGAAAAATATGTCATCAAGTAGCAAGAAACAGCTGTATTATTGTTGTTCCTCCCAAGAGTTAGGATTTTAATAACTGATTTTTATTAGTAAAGATGTGAAAGTTTCATCTTTTTTTCTATGGGCAAATACTATGGTGGGGAGTCTTAAAGAAACTGCATAGCCTAAGAATCTGTCTTGTTAATTAAACCTGTTGGTATGGACAGCTTCTGTAGCACCATCTAACTTAGCTTAATGTTTTCTCACCAGAATGTTTGGCACAGGACCACATGAGAGAAATTGACTAACTGTGAGATTAGTGACAGTGGCATTATGGAGAGTTGTCTGCAAAAGAACAGCTGGTGGCAGTTAGTTTGGCCTGGTTACCACCATTCAGCACCCATTTGTATAGGGACAATTCAAAATGGTTCTTTTCCGATTTTCAGTAATTTTAATGAGCGTGAGCTAATTTATTCTGAGATGGTGGGTTTATTGGGAAGGAGTGATCAGGTGTCCTGATTGCTGTATGTATGCAGTTTACTGTGAATTGTTCTGTTGCCTGGGTTGTTCTGGAACAGCGTCTCATCTCCTGGTTTAAAACGCAGTCCCACTATGCAAATTAAAATCCAAAAAGCTTAAAATAGAGAATTCCTGCATGTATGCATGCATTTGTTACAGCTGTTCTAAGGTCCTTAAACCTTCTCTCACAGTTTATGCAGACTGATGTCAGAATATTCTCTACCTCTGTATGAAAGAGTAGAAAATACTGAACTCTTCAACGTTACATGTTATCCTGTAAGACATTCTGGATCATTGTGTGACTTAGAAAAGAGAACACAATTACAGTTGCATAGTTGCATATTGGGCGGATCATTGGCAGTGGTCTTTAGTCCCAGAATAATAGATTAGTTGCTTTGTAGTAACAGCTTTTAAGTTTTTTTTTTCTATTTCATATGTTTCTTAAAGGCAGAAAAGCTTGTTTAGAACTGCTTGCTCGTAACTTTAGGTATGTAAGAATTGCAAGATGGTACAAATAGACCAAACCATCTCCTTTTTTACAACTCCTTGATACTACTGATTTCAGAGTTCATGTTAGTGTCCCTTTTTCAGTGTTAATATTTATGAGAAAGAATCCTATGTTTGTTTGTATGTTCTCCCCCTTTGGTTATTACAGAGTTTTGCAATTGTTCTATTCTTGTCACATACAGTGCCACAGACGGGATGTGCGTGTTGAGTAACTTGCAGGGCAGAGCACAGTCAAGCAAGTGCTCAGGTTGAACCACCTTTTACAACCTGAAGGTTGTACCACCTTTTTATCTCTGTTCTGTGTTTCAGCAGAACAATTTCTCCTATGTAAGAGTGATTTCAGAGTGATAGCTGCATTTTATAATAAACATTACAAAATGGGTTTTACATTTAGGATCGCCTTGATCATCTTTAGTGAACCTAACTTTCTACTGTTGTTTCCATTCAGCTCAGTGTGGCTCGTCTCCATACAGCTCATATTAAGGGCTGCTCTTTGCATCCAAAAGGCATCAGGATAACTATGCTGTTGTGAAAACTTGCCCAGAAGGGCAATTCTTAGAGTAATTTTCTATTTTCAATTAATGTACTCTGTTTTTCCTGCATTTGGAAAGCCTATCTGAGCATCACTTTCTTGTTGGGGAGGATTTTCTCAACTTCTGTGTGTTTTGAGCTTGTAACAGCTGCAGAGTACTCATCTTTCTTGTATCAAACGAACTTTTATCTTGTTTGTGTAGAACCAACTTTCAGAGCAGCAAAGCCGTTCATCTTTTTGTTTGTTTGTCTGTTTTTTTTTTTTCCTTTGGAAAATTGTATTTTGAACTAGCCTAAAGGCTTTTGAGACTTGGGGCATTGGCTGCTCTGTATAGCCCACTGAATATTCTCAATCTTCCTTTTCCCCCAACTAATTATGCTTGGTGGTAGCTGTTAAGTCCTATTTTTATGCCAGCTGTGAGTATTACCCATTCGTTCTTACCTGTTGCAGCTCTTCTCCGTGAGCACATAGATGTTTCCCATGGACCTGCAGTAGTTCCCTAGTGCTTGGCTGCTGGTTCCTGCCCTCCCATCTGTGGCTGTTACAATTGTTTGTGTTGTTTGTTGGGGTGATAAGAAGATTGTTTAATCTTGTTCCCATTATAAATACTTGGCGGAACTGAGTTCAAGCCATGTGTCCTGTGGGATTCTCTTACCAAAAAACGAACCAAGGGGTGGAACACCTCTACTACGAGGACGGGCTGAGAGAGATGGGGCTGTTCAGCCTGGAGAAGAGAAGGCTCCGAGGTGACCTGAGAGTGGCCTTTCAGTATCTAAAGGGGAGCTACTGAAAAGGAGGGGACAGACTCTTCAGCATGGTCTGTGGTGACAGAACAAGGGGAAATGGCTTCAGGCTTAAGGAGGGTAGATTTAGGTTGGATATAAGGAAAAACTCTTTTACAGTGAAGGTGGTGAGGTGCCAGAACAGCTTGCCCAGAGATGAGGTTGATGCCCCATCCCTGGAGACTTTCAAGGCAAGGCTGGATGGGTCTCTGAGCAACCTGTTTTAGCTGTGGTGTTCATTGCAGGAGAGTTGGACTAGATGACATTTAGAGGTCCCTTCCAACTTTTAGGATTCTATGATTCTTCTTTTTCCACCTGCACTTCCACTCTGTGTAAATTACTTTATTGGACAGGAAACGCTTATTCACTTCCTGAGAGTGTATAGCTGATGGAAAACTTTTTAATCAATGGAGACTATTATTTACTTCAGTTTGGCTACAACTTATGTTTCTCTTGGATGCTAACGTGAATGCGGGGTTGTTCTTGATAACTGCCTTATTTGAAAAGGAGACGTTCTCCAAGTACCCAGTAAGTTGCTCTGCAGTATCTCGCAGCATGAAAAATATTCCTCTGGAGCTGTGCTAACAATAGTAAGAAGTATGTACTTAACAATGCAAATTCTTATCTAGAGAAACTTCTTTTTTTTTTTTTTCAAACTTCTTTAATCAAAGACTGAAAACATCTCTTATGGTGGTTATGTCATATGGAAGATGGAAAATAGTGCCGCAAAATTCTACATACCAAAAGCTGCAGGTGTCAGATATGTTGCTTTCAAGAAAACTTGCAACAGGAGTGATGCCAACAAATTTCCTGTAACAGCGCTGTTCTAGGAATTGACGGTATTATGTGGCCCAAGAGACTTCTGTGTAGCTTGCATAACTTCTAGTCTCACATTCAAAATGCTTTACAAGAACACCTTATTTGTGAAATTACTGTGTGTCCTCAGTTTTTTCTTCTTGTACCCATTATGCAGATATGGTATTCCTGTTTCAAAAGGGAGACAGGAAGTAGAGGTTGGAAATGGTTGTTCTTTATCTTGTTGCTACTGCTGTTGCTGTTTTTCATCAACTTTCTGAAAACGTGTGATTTCCAGCCACATTCCATTTTCTGGGGAATCAGATTAATTTATTTAAAGGGAAATGGTATAGATAATTGAGGCATTTTCTTTTTTCCAAAGGCTACATGTCTGTGTATAACTTTTGCCATCATTCACTGTCACAGCAGCGTATACTGTCTCACTGCTGTAAAATGTTCAGTACTGACTACAGAATGAGTTTTCAAATTTGTTTCTTTCTTCCACAAGTATGTTAAATACTCAGCGGTCTCAGTTGGAAATGCTTGATAAAACACCATGAGATATACGTTTATCTTTCTGAATTAAGCTTATTTTTAGCTTGTCATCTCTCTCAAAGTAATTCTTGATATTCCTGTGGCACTGGCTAACTTCATCGGAAATGTCTTGCCATTCTCACTCCATTCATCCCCATGTTTTTAGTCTTCAGAATCTTATTCAGTTGTTGTAAGACTCTGGATGGCTTCGTGCTGTTTTAGCTGCAGTTAAGAGCTGATGCAATTTGGTAATTTGTTTCAAATTTAATAGCACATGTTTTTATTCAATAGTAAACTTAATGGCAGAGCTACGTAGTGTTTTAATGAAACTAAATAAAGTTGCCAAATGTAATTATAGCTGACAGTTCTGTGAAACGCAGACAGCATACAGTTTTAAAATGACCAAACCAAAAAGAAAAAACTAATTGCAAGAAAAGGGGGATTTGTTATATGGTTTTATTTAAACTCCCTCTTCTGTGTCTCCTAGCTTTTTAGTTGGTGAAGGAGCTTTCAGATGGGCAGTTGATCACGGGATACCAGCATGTCCTCCAGGTATCATGGCTACAAGTGAGTAATCTGGTGGTGTGAGTAGGAAGAACAGGACAGAATAATTTAAAACAGCGCCTCGTATTTTGAGGTGTACATCACTTCACTGTTCTTAACATTCAACTAGCGTATGATATTATGATATATAAGGATGGTTAAGTTTAATAATTTTCTATTAAGTATCAAAATAGTAAAAATTAAGAACTGTTACTTTAGCTGCGTTTTAGCAACATCTAATTAAAGTGCATTTGTGATTCTAGGATTAAATCCAATGAAGGACTTTTAATTATTACTACTTTTTTAACGAAAGTGCAGACTCTCTAACAGCTCAAGCTGTGATCCTTTTTGGATCCAGAAAACACCAACTAGCTGTGTATCTGAATTCAGTAGGTGCTGATTTGACTGGTAGGTTTTGTAATTCCATCCATCATAGTATAAGCAGGCTGGGTTTTTTTGTTTGTTTGTTATATTTTTTTTAACAAAGAAACAGACAAAGAACTTAGCTAGGCTTTGTTTCATCTGATATGGTGGAGTAATCCAGTCTAGCACATGGACTCGAAATACACTGCATCCTTAGAGCTGCCAGATCTCTTACAAAAACCTTCTTTTTCTTAAAATAAATCAAATGATCGTTAAGCCCTCTACAGACGAGACTGAAAATTAGTGCATGTACTTACGGACTTCTCAGTCCCCACCCTGTTGGAAAGTACCATTGCCATTAGTCTGTAGGTTGCTATAGGTGAGAGCGTGCCCTGTATTTCCTGTTGAAGTTGTTCAGGTAAAAAGTCAGAACTCATTACTGAGAAGACACAAGATTACACAGTATTTCTTTATTTTACAAAATAAACATCACTGCATAAAGTATGTAAGTTGTCTCTAAATGAGAAATTGAAATCTACATCTGCCATTGTATGCAGTTCTAAATGTAGATAAACGCCCAGAATTTGTGTTTTAAAGTTGCTGATACTCAGCACTCAAAAGTAACTTCTGAAAGAGTAGCAGTATTATACTGGGTCATGCCAATTTTCATACATATTCATGTTGCATTTCATTTTGAACAGAAAGTTTTGATTTCTAGTCTGACATGACTGAAAGTGCTCCATTTCCTGTCCAGAACAGCACTTGCAGAACAACCTCTGGGCTCAGTGGAGCAGAACAGATTTATTTCTGTGACTTTAGAAAGGAGGAAAAACCCATAAAGGAATTTTTTTAGGAAGTGTTTGCTACCTATGTGTAGGAAATACTCAAAAGGAGGGTCTCTTGATTAGCTCTGCTTGCACACACTACAGTTTACACTATTTCTAGTATCACAGCCTTGCTGTTGTAACAGGGATGGTTAGATACTGACATTAATTGACAAATGTTCTTGCAGTCGGTAAAATGTACCTTAGAGCAAATCCATGTGTTACAGCTTGAAAATAAGGATGGCCATTGCTGTTTTGGTTTACCTAACACGGACTATATGTTTATACTGGAGAAACATCAGAAGAAAATGCAGCTTATATAGTGATTGTAGGGTAAATGAGGGCAATGATAGAGCCTTTATTTGAGAAATAGGTGCCTATAGGAAAAGATATCAAAAGGAATTAACTCACCCCTCCCGGTAACTGCTTGGAGATAAGGACGAGGTGAGGAATATGTCCCTTCCCCGTTCGTACAGTCGCGCTGCAGGAAGAAAAGGTGGGTGGAAGGGGGGAACCCGCGCAGGCTCAGGTTGCACGGAAGTAGGGTGGCTCCAGACCCCCTCGCTGCTCCAGGCACTCACGTACCCTCCCAGCTCACCCATTGGTTCAGGCGGTGACCCTGGAATTCCACTGCAATTGATATATTTTTCACAAACTGGCTTCAAAACATTAGTAATTCATTTTTATCTCCTCAGCATTTATCTGTTTGGCAGAACAGTTTCCATTAAAACAATTACTGGAATTTTGAAGTTAATTCTGTTGCAAAGCCAATGCAGAAATGCCATTTCCTGTTGCAATATCAATTAAAAAAAAAGTATGAAGTGTTGGTATTTAAGTTACCAACTGCCCCTCCCTCCCTAACACAGACACGCACCCTATGTCCAGCCAGGTTTATATGTACTGCCTGAGCAACTTAAAAATTGGCCTTTCCCTTAGTATTTTAGTACACTAGATTTTACTGAATAGTCAGTAGTTCTTGATTATGCTTGCTACAACAGCTCTGGTAGAGTTTTCATGGAGGATATGAGGTAAATTAACTGGAATTAATTTGATTGTTGAGTAGCTCTGCAAAATGCAGTACCAAAATAATCACTAAACGTTAGGGTAACTTGCAAACAGTAGCAACAACAAGCACACACTCAAACCCTAACCCAAGCCTTAGACGTGTATTTGAAACAAGTATTAATGAGAACTAGGTGCACATGTTTTGGCTTCTCTGTGCTGCACATGGAAAAGATATTCTTGTAGTCACGTTATTCTCTCTCACTTTTCCTGGACCTGACATGGCAAGAGAAATGTTATATGTGCTGTAAGTCTGTGGGATTGTGTAGTTGGTTTTGCAGCGATGGAGCTGTCTGTATGATCAGTTACAATGAAAGCTGCATGATCAACTTTGTGGTCACACTCCATAATTCTCTGATAACTATCAAAGTATTTGAGCACCAAACTGAAATGAAGTTTTAAACCATATTCCTTGTTGAACAACGACTAGGTTATGTGAAGGCTCACCTGCTTTCTCTTCCTTGATTTGCCAAGTATGCGAGGAAATGGGATTTCTACTCTTTGCAGAAATCTGCTGGCTTCCAGTGTAGTGACTGGTTGGTTGTTTTTGGTTTCATTTTTACTGAAGTGTGATCTTCTTGCATTGCCTTCAGACTGCTAGAAGGCTGAAATCATTAATTCCTGCCCATAGTAGAGCCTGTACTATCTTATGTTTAGATTTTGTTACCCTATGTAAGAGAGACTGATTTGAAAGCCATCGAAGTTTTAACACTGTAATTACTGTTTAGAAATTAATTGGCAACATGAATTTTCAATACAGCTTCAACTGTCAATATCTCTGCTTGCACTAGTAATACTAACTAGTAACTTGTAATAGGAGTAACTGAGCCGCTTTTATCTCAGTTTGTAATTTCAGCCTACGGTAGGTAAAAAGCAGTTGATTTGGCAAAGATAATGTGATATAAGAGAGTGTCTTATGTGTTTTTGATGGCTGATGCCATCACCCCAGGCTGGGTATGAACATAAACTCTGTATATAGTGTGAAGGTAGATGTACTCTGTTCAGTTGGATTTGAAAGGAGGAGTTAGTTAATCTTTTAGCAGCTCAGAAAGCTGTGGACCCGACTCTGGCATCAAACTGGAGATTAAGGGGAACAGCTTTAAGACATTTTATTTGTACAGACAGTAGTTATGAAACTTCATAGGAAATCTGACTGAAATATCACAGAGGAGTTCTGTTAAATCACTGGTGTTAATATCTGAAGATGTGGCTGACTTTGAGTATTTGTTGCAAAAAAAAACCCCAAAACAAGTTACTGCACAGCTAGTGCTGCTGAGTACTGTTTTACTTGACTTAACATAGGGTTGTTTAAGTATATAGTCCTTAAAGGGAAGGAGAAGGATGGTAACTCATGCAGCATGCTTGGACCCCTAACTCTAATGAGATGGAAGGGACTGAATAAAATCTGTTGTTTTATTGTCAAGTCATAGACTCCGAATCTTTCTGTTCATCTATCCAGTGCTTGGCTTTATTACCTTGAATAACTTAGTGCCATCAGTAAAATCACGTCATTATTTTGTATAGAGTAGGTGCTGCTAAGTGTTGTTTTGGCATTTGACTTGTAACAGGCCATTTACTCCCACCTCATTTTCTATTTTTTTAACCATAATAATAATTTTTATTTTTGGTACACAGGGATATTCTCATTTATGCTATGACTGCTCTGTTTCTTTAACAAAAGAGAGCCGTTTCTAGATGTCATGCAGATTGTCATACTTCTAGTGACACCCTATGTCTTCCTGTCCATCAGTTTGGTCTGTCTCTCTTCCAGCCTTCCTTGCACCTCCTTATTCTTTCCTCTGCTTCACTGTTATTGAAGTAAGAAAAGTGTTTGCCACGTTTCTGGAACTGAGCTACATGGTTCAGTGACTAGCTCAGGGCAGTGGCTTAGACTGTGCTTTAGTTCTTTGCTTTTAGGATGAGAATGAAAGGGATCAGGAGAGAAACTCGGGGATTTGGGGGATTTTACTACATAGCTTGTGAATTTACCATGTGTATTGGAGTATCTGATTATGTATCTAACTAAGCGATGTCTCTCAGAAAGAAGGTGCTTATTTTTAACAGTAAAAGTTGCTGTCTCTGTTCTGTAATATGCAAAACATGCTCTGGTAAGTGTGTTTCACTGTCACACACACAAAAAAAAAACACACAATAAAGGAGACATGATGTGAAGCGTCCCTGGAATTGTATATAATATTGTAGGTTCACTTGCAGTTCTGAAATCCAGACACCTAAGTGCCACCTACATGGACACTCTATTAGCCAGGAAAAGCGTTGAGCCAAGGTGCATGGAAGATGCTATGAATGGAAGTCTTTCAGAGAGCAGGAAAGGATGTCTCATGGAGAAAAAGGGATTTCTTCCTTGAAGCAGTAAGAACTGATACACCCAGCAAGAGTTTACCCTGAGTTTTAGCCATGAACATTATGAACATTACATCTGTATACAGATTGCTTTGTGAAAGCTAGGTTAATTCTTTCATATGCTTTTGTTGCTGGATGGCTTGTTTTTTTTTCTTTTCTTTTTTATTGCTGTCTGTCAATGTGTGGCATGCATTGGAAGTAGTACCAGCAGTCTTTAGTCTCAACAGAAGCATAAATGGTGTTAATTTGTCATTTAAAATAGCTTTGTTAAAATGAAATTTAGTTTCATCCGTCTTCATTTGTACCACTTGTTTTAGCTACTGCTCAGCAAAATTCCTTACTGGATCACTGTAATTCTTGTGGGTTAACTAATTTGCTAGTATATCCCTTTGTAATTCTCTTCCCTCCAATAGTTGCATCCTCCTTTAATATGGAGTAAAAAGATAAAATGAAGAAAATTCTCCTGCTTGGTTCTTTCAGTTGACCGTAAGAAGTGTCTGCCAGGGGGTGCTATATGATTGGTCCGTGTGTACTCCAGAGGTTTAAGAACGTTCTTTGAATTTTCTTAGTATTTTCAACTTACAAGAATTGCTGACCGCTCACAGGTTGCATAATGTTTTGTTGCATGGCAATTTATAACGACTGCTGTAGGAACAGTGGTGTTTGTGCTGTGTTCCTGGCTTGCTGTTCCATCCAGTACGGTAAATATATTTAAGGGTGTTGTCTTGACCTTGATTTCTGCTTTATTGATGTTACAACTTTGTATCTGTTACTTCAGTCTGAAAACGTAATTATTCACTTAAATGTCTTACAAACTTTTAGCTTAGCCTGAAAATGTTGAAGCGGATATGATTTGGCTTAGAAAAGCACGGTGGTTTTATGGAAATGTGGCCTTCTTAGTAAAAACTTTTTGCATTACTTTGAGCAAGAAGTGTTAGTGTTCTGTATTTAGCAACTTGAAGGCCCGCTCAAAGTACACAGACCTAGAATTAACAGACTGATGCACGTCAGTTCTACTGTTGTCAAAAAAAAAAAAAGGGAAAAAAAAGCATCTCAGTCTTACATTTTATTCTGCGTGTTTGATTCAGTACTTTCACAGAGTCTATGAATATGACAGTTCTAACTTTCTCCTTTTAATATTTTTGCTCTGTTCTCTGAACCATTTCCATCACTTCCAGCAGCCTGTGAAAGCTGGTATAGAAATCAGATCGTGGGCTTTGTTTGTATCCAGATGCTCTCAGATTCTTGGTGTTCATTCCAGTTGGTGCTGACAACTGCTGTTACTTTTGAATTTGTCAGTGTGCATGTATGTGTACACGTGTGTCATAGTGCAGCCACGTGCCTGTGTACATGGGTAGTGTTAGTTTCCAACAGACCAGTTTGCTCCAAGCTCAGAGTCCCAAGGAAAATATCCTTTAGCGACAGAAATGCCAGGTCAGTTCCAATCCTACCCGTGGATGAAACTGGGGAAGACCTGTGAATGCATTGCTAAGGCTTTCCTTTATGAGGATTTATTTTGAGGAGCTTTGTCAAAGGAGAGCATGGGGCATGTGAAGTACAATAATTTGTTCTCGAAGTTGTTCTGATTTGTGGGTCGGAATAGTCAGCTAGGGTAGGGAGGGCTGCAGAAGACAGAAGTCCAGAAAGTGACTAGAAGAAAGGATTGCTGCTCTGAGTGTTCTCTGGAGCACGTGTAATCAAGGGTCTTAACTGAAACTGATTGGATGTTATGAGTGAGACTTGTTTACTGTAGAGTTAGTAGTGCTGAACAGCATAGAGTAACTTTTAAATGCTAATCGCTTAGCTGAGTAGTCAGGGTGTATTACCACTGAGGTGCTGTGTAGAATGAGGAATACAGTTGTCTTTTAATTAATTATTTGCTGCATTGTTATATAATAAACCATTGAGATTTTTGGGTTAAATGTTTATTTGTTTGTAGTACAACATATACATTAGAGGAGTTACTTAGAGTATATATTAGGAAGTCTGGGAATAATCAGACTTCCAGAGTGTCAACAGGCTTAGAGAGCCTGAATGAATATATGAATATGAGAGATGAATATACGATGTGGAAATCTTATGTCAAACAAGTGTCGCACACAACAGCTTTGAACTGACTCAGAGACTGTGTTCTGTTACTGACCTGCTTACTGAAAGTTATTGTCTTATCTGGTGTTAGTGACACAAAAACCCCATTAAAAACCCCTGTATTTATGTGCAGCTGTGGTAATACATGTGCAAGATAAATATCTTGTGCTCATGAATTGTGTAATGAAGATTTTGTGGTTCTTTCTCATCTGTCTGCCCTGTAACACTGGAACCTTTTCAAAATGGGGAAAGCTATATCTTAACCTCGAGGAACATATACTTGTGAGATTTTTCTTCCACGTTTCTAGATAATAAATAAACATGTGTTCTGACACCATCTCTACTAGCACCAACCTCTCATACAGGTGAGTGGTGTTGAGCAAGTTCTATGTCTGCCAGTTCTGTGCTCTGCCACTTAGCCTACTCTGCAGGAAGACCCCTATTCAACTTCTACAGGTCTGTTTTGACTAAATATTGACCCAGTGCTTCTGCTGTTGATTATGAATAGACCCAAAATGCAGAGTTTTTAAGTCCAGAGTACATGTGGATAGTTCCTAATTGGTAAGTTGTGGGGTGGAAGGGAGAATATGGACTGGGAAGATGTTTCCAAGTCCTTGAAGATTCATTTCTAGAGGTAGCCTATTGCAGGGATGTGCGAGCATTGTCGTAAACGTGACTGACTGAAGTCCTGGGATTTTACTGATGTTCTGATATGCTTTTGTTGCCAGTCATTTCGTGTCTTTTATGTGGATGAGGCCTGAGTTATGGCATTTAAACACTAACAGACAATCATTTTGTAAAGCGTGCTTTTTATTCTTTTTTTTTTTTTTTTTTTTCCCCTCTCCCAAGCAGCTCGGAAGTAGTTTTATTTATGGCAGTGTGTACATAAGAGAGAAAGCAAAACGTGAAGGCTGGTTGTACTCTGACTTCTGAGATGCAGGTCTTTTCAGATTGAGTCTGACTGTGTGCGCTGTTACTGTGTAGGATAATAATTGCCACGAAGCACGTACCGAATTTTTGTTTAAACTACAATTCTTGTGCAAAATCAAAGGAGGCTGTACTAAATAACTTTCTGTATACTCCAACAATACTTCTGGGCTGTACTCCAAGAGTTTTTCAAACTAAAATCTTGTCTGTTCCCTTACCTCTCTTTTTCCAGCTTCCTCCCCTCCCCAGTCAATAAGCTTCCCTATCTTCTTGGCTCAGGTGCAACATCAGGCTGATGTAGCTATATTGCATTTGTTTTAGGAAAACTTGCCTGTCTTCAACACTGTGTTGTGTCCTTTTCCTCTTCTCAAGCTTGGAATATGCTGTTGGAGAAGGTGAGAGTGTTTTTTGTACTGTCGTTTAGGACAAATGAAATTTCTTAGAATTCTTGCACAGCACAGTTGAAATTTTGTTTTAGTTATAATTTGAATTATGAACTTACTCTGTGTTTTCCTTCTGTGTATAGCACTGATTTTAAAGTAATTCCCTAGTGGGCTCTACTTCATCTTTTAAGTGCTCCATTAAACAAGTACATTATAATCTGGGAAGTTTTTTTGTTTGTAAAATGTGATTTATTGAACTAAAATCCCCACAATAAGTTGTTTGGCCAGGACGACAAATATGGAGGGTATTTTCAGACAATTTTAATTTCATCTTTCAGTCCTATAGTATGAAGCTCGATTTTATTTTCTGGTTTCTTTAGTCACCACAGAACAAGATGAAGCAACCAGAGTCATGGCTGGTTATGTTATGTTTGCAGTGGTTTTACCTATCTAAAACTTTACAAAGGTAGGAGTGGAAGGGGGACAGACAGCCTGTTGTTTGCTATTACTTGGTGTTCCCTTAATTGATTGTCTGAAGTTTGACATGTCTGAGGAATGTCAGAGGAAGGAAGGGAAATTGCTAGGTTTTGTTTTACAAACTGGTCCTTTTTTCCATGATTTTCAAGTCACTTTGGAGGGATTTGCAGATTTTTATCCTGCCAAGAGGAATTGATAGTCTCTGGTAATAATTATTATTTCCCATAAATAGTGAAAGGCGACTATTATCGGTTCTTGCTAAAACAACGTTACCAACTTGCAGATGAAAGTTAATCTTAATAAATATGCTGAAGTTGAATGTAGCCCAGGCACAAGAATTTCTACTCTAGGGAAAGCCTGAATAAGCTTTCTTTCCCTCACAGTATGGGAAGGTATGGTATTTCATGCTAAATTCAGTAATATGTAAGAATTGAATTAATACCTAAATTCTTACAAGTAACTCAGGGAAGAAAGGCACGCCATTAACAAACCACCTTTCTCTACTCTCAGCCCCCTAAAAATCTCCTTGCATTTCCCCAAAAGTCCACTAACCCACAATCTTCTCCCTTCCAATACCCTCATTTTTTTTCTGATCAAAATTCATGCCATTCTAAAGTACAGAACCATGTCTGACATCCCACCTAGCGTTTCCTTCCAGTATCACGGTATGAACTTGCAAGTGTGACAGATACCACGGTAATTTTCAAGGTAGGAGCTCATGTTTAAGTTTTGTTGATATCGTGGTGGAGAAAGCTGGGGAAAGAGTAGTTTGTTTTACTTGGAAAGCATTATGCTAGCTTCCTTAACATAGACTGTTTTGTGTTAGTTCATTTAAGTGTCATATGGTGGTGTCTGCTGCACAGGGATTGAATTAAAAGATGATTAACATAAATTAGGATATGGGAAATTCTGACTAACTAATACATATGTATATATAGGCACAATTCTGAGGAATATATATATGTATATATATAATATATTCCCCTGCAGCAGGGGCCCAGAGAAGTTGGGAAGTCAGTCCCCATCCTTGAAGATATTTAGAATTTGACAGCATAAACTTCTGCGCAGCCCTTTTGAATTGGGCTAGAAGTCTGGACTACTTGACCTGATAAGGTTCCTTCCAGCGAATGACATTCTGTGGTACTAGAAAACTGACCTGTCTGTCTGTCTGCTGTGACATCTGACACAGTTCAAGCTGCACAAAAAATGCAGGCTGCACCATCTCCTGGGGCTCTAAATACCTGCTTATCCAGCAGAAGTCCACGGGAGATCAGGAAAGTAAGAAAAGCAGTGGAAAGAAAATGCTTGACAAGTCTTTACCCTAGCATACAGTTAAAAAGGCAGTTGGTTTACCATGAATTGAAAATTGTTCTGACACCTCAGAATTAATTGTGTTAGCCAGAATTAGTGCTATGTAAGAGCTGTGCTTTCTTTAATCAAGGAGAAAGTAGTACATTTCTGACCCAGTTTCATACTTAATGACCTGTCTCCTACCTGTATTTCCTTGCTTACTGATACCACTTTGAATTAATGCAGATAATACAGTGTGAACAATTAAGTCCTTTAAAACAGATCATCAGGCATTTTTATTGCTTTGAAAAAACAAATTAAAGCACATGGTTAAATCAGAATATTGTTTAATTGCTTAGCTAGAGACTGAGGAGTTCCATGGATGTAACGTATCTCTTCAGCTTGGAGAACATCGTATGTTGTGAGAAAAAGTGGCTGGATAAATAGCAACAAAGGTGTAGTTGGAGTGATGACTCAATGAGACCATATAGCAGTGCTTTGTACCTGACAGGTCATCTTGGAACTAGTCCAGGTGTTCTTGGCTTTGACTCTGTCCTTGTGCATATATTGAAACTGACAAGCGTACAAATACTGCAGAAGGCTTCAGAATACCAATAGCATAAAATTCCAGAGAACAAAGAAAACTTCTTGTGTCCAGGTTTTTATGGATGGGGCTTGAGTACCCTCATATTTCTTTCACCTAACTGGGTGCACAGCTTTTATTTTCCTGAATTGGCAGGAGCCGATGGCAGCAGTGAATAACAGTCTTAGGCATATTTATGCCTGCGTAATAACTGGTTTTTATGAGTTCCAAGTCCAGGTACCTCTCTTTCTCACCCACGTATAATGGCTCTGCCCATAGGTGCTTGCTGTATTCATTGAAGTCATCTCAACCAGCTTATTTTCCTGTTTAAAAGTTCTGTTAAAAACAGTGTTCTGTCTTGGTTCATTTTGGGATACTTCTGTTTAACAAATTCTGTTCTTCATCTTGTTTTTTGTTTTCTTGTTTTGTTTTGTTTCGTTTATTGTCTCCCAGTTAATACGAGACTGAAATGATTCTTCACCTTCTCCTCCTTATCAAGTGTTTTGCTTTTTACCTCTTGGTCCTTGTTTCAAACATGAAAACATGTTATCCAAAGTAGCTGCATTAATCAACTCTGTATTGTAGAAGGAGTTCCCTTCTTGGTGATGGCAGATTAATATGTGTTTACAGTTTTAAGAAACTGGTATTCATTAGGTTTTTGGAGAGAAAAGCCAGCTTTCTGATTACTTTTAGGTTATACTCTTGAATAGATGTGGTAGTTTAAGTTCCAGTTCTATGTAGTTAAAACAGGTTTAAAGGAGAGTTCTCTGGGTGATTTTGGCACCTAAATGGTAAGTTTCAAAGAAATAAAATGCTCACTGCCTGCGTACTTCATGAGAATTGTAAATGAAAGCTTTGTGTTCTGTTGGCTGTGCAATATTGATTTTATTCATAGACGGTTCTTGCAGCTATTCCAGTCTTCTGAATAACAGTGATGTAGCTATATTCTGAATTCCATTTCAAATGACATGTTAAGAAGTTTATACTTTAAATAGGAAGTCTGTGCTTTTTAACTTCCACTGAGTTTGTGACTTATCGTTATGTACCTCTGCCCTCCAAGTACCTTGATTTTGCACAACTGAACAAGTGACAGAAGACATTTTTCTCCTCTTTTTTTTCTACCTCTCAAAGAGGATGTTAAGCCAATGTAATATTAAGTCAAAACTAAGCTAAATGTCAGCATCTGCAGATTTTTCATGAACTGAGACTTCTAAAATGAAAATGTGCTGTTTTGGCCTCTTCAGCATTATTTATGTATTTATTTATTTTTCAGCTTTAAATAACAATTCCTTTCCGAATGTGGGATTTAGACGTGGAAAGTGCATGTTTGTCTTTTCAAGACCTAGTTGGTGTTTATACTGTGTTGGATTATGGAACATAAAATATTGGTTGATTATTGTGTGGCTTTAAAATATACGGTAAACATGCAGATACGCAGTTAAGGTAATAAAGTAGTAGCCTAATTTTACAGATATCAGAATGAGTTCACATGGTATCTATTTACTTGTCAACAGTCAGAAACAATATTTTTAATATAAGCCAATTATTTCGTTCTCTTCTGTGTAGTGCTGCATCTTTGCCAAACAGAGAGATATTTAGACCAATATAGCTTCCATATGTGTTCTGCAGTTTGTTACTACTAGTTTATTTTGCCCATCACCGTTGCTGAACAATAGTAGAAATTGTTTCATTTAGGAAGAGACATAAACATCTTGTACTGAACTTTAGTATTTTATTGTACGTTTTTTTAAATGATGCTTTTTGTTGCAAATGTGTGCGGGGGGAAGAGACCTCCACTGTGTAAACTTACCAATATTTAAGTAAGTTTTTTAGTTAAATGCTTTCAACATGTTTTATAGGGTTTAGTTTAGCAGCTTTTAAGAGGAACAAGAGGAAGCTGGAGTTGGCTGAAAAGGTAGAAACTGATCTCATTCAACTAAAGAAGAGAAGACAATCAAATGAAAAGGTTAGTTTGTGTTTCAGGTTTTGTTGTGTCATCCTAACTTTACAGCTGGTTGTGAATAAATTTCATGTTTTATTTATGAGTAGACTAATGAGGCATTCAGAGACTCTTTTCCTTGACCAACCAATGTGTTTGGATGATATAATGATAACTTAGTGAAATTAAAATGTTATGCCTTGCTGCTTGAACACCAGTCTCTCACTTGCTGTCTTATTAGTGATATGGAAAATCTATTTTGCGTATTTTGAAGTGTAAGTATAACAAATGCAAACACAAGCAGGTAATTGTTTACTGAAACATTTTCCTTAGCATGGAGTCTCTGTCAGTGTTTCCCACTTTTTAGTGTTTTCTGAACACACTGCATTATGGAGCTGGAATTGGTGAAATTTGAAATGTCAGGTAGGTAGACGTGCATCTGTGCATCATCTAGCATTGACCTGGCCCGTATTACTTGTACTGCAAAACTACTAGGACTCCCTCTGTTTCCCTCACTCGGTTACTTTGAATTTAGAGCCTTTCTTACAATTAGAAAATGTCACAGTATTTGTATTTGCTGTTACATTTCAGCTTACTAAATTAAATGCTTGTACTTTACCTGGGGCCTGTGTCTATTTGCATTGGCCACGTCTCTGCTTTGGTAACTGGACCGACTGCTGCCTTATTTAGTTGCATATGTTGATATAAATAATGTACAAATCCTAGAACGGGTGAAAAAGTTGCATTCTCTGTAGTCTGTGCAAATGCAAACCAGTGATATATTCAGCTCTTTTCTTCTTAGATCAGGTCTTTTCTCTAGCAGGATGGTACTTCTCAGTTTTCAAGGAGGTAAGGCCTGTGAGGAAAGTAAGTACAGAGGGGAAAATAGTTACTTGCCAGTTTTGGAACTTGTTTACAGGACTTCATGTACCTCCTTGTAAAACTTACTCTTCCAGTGGTGTTAACATGTAACTGAGGGAGGAGGGATCTTTGCACAGTGTTGGAGTTCATGTAATAAGGGGCAAGTCAATGCTTGAATCAAATGCCAATGCATGAGCTTACCAACCTGCAATTTGAAATTTCAAGGGCTCCAGAGTCATGTGCAGAACGTGTGGGAGACCCTCAAAGGCCAATGATGGTAGTAGAGGAGGTGATCATGTAGAACTCTACTCGTTGGTAAGTAATGCAGTAAAGTAACATGGTGGTTCTGTCAGTTTCCTGGGTGCATTCTGAGGGGGGCTGAGAACTAAACCATGCTGTGCGGACTGCTTGTCTTACTGCACAGAACATAAGATAACTGCAGTTTTGCAGGAAGTTTAATCCTTCAAAATGAGAAATCAAATTCTGCAAGAGCAAGATTTACAGGAAAAGCAGAGTAATTCTCTTTAAGCAGTTAGAAAGGAGATATATAGAACAAGAGTGAGCATATGAACTGTGATCATAAAACTTGTACTGTCAAAGCTGATCTCTTATACAAGTTTTTTTTTATGAGCATTTAAGTACTTCAGTAATTAAAAATGAATATTCTTGTCAAGCTTAAGTTTGGATTACTAAATACTCATTCTTTTATTTTCTGTGCTTCTCTGGAGCTGTGAACTTTTCCCTGTTTGTGGGACTTGATAGCTACTTTATTGTCTGTGTCTAGTTTCAGTCTTTCACATATCTCAATCTTTATAGTTTAGCTGCAGCTGTGATCTTCTTCGATGTACCCTGGTACAGCTTAGCTTCTGTTGCCAATATTGCACAGTTGTTATGAACTGGTTATTTTTTGTCTCTGAGATTTAAGAACTAGTGTTACTGAGAAGGAAAATTCAGAATGGTTTTGCCCCAAGGATGATGATTTCCTTCAGAACGTTATGTGGGCCATGTTGAAGCAAGTGTTTCCTTAAAAAAGTTTTCCAACCTCCTAAATTTCCCATCTAAAAGTAAACAGAAGCAAGCAAACTATACCACTGGAGGGACTGCAATTGCTGGTATGAATTAGATCTTCTTTTAAAGGAAATATGCCTAAGAAAGTTTTCGTGCAGTGCTTATGCTTTTAAATGCTTGTGATGTTTTGATTAAATATCTCTAAAAAAAATTTACGTAGCTGTTGAAGGCAAATGTTTTATGCAAGTGAGTGCTTGATCTGAAGATAGATGGCAGATTGAGCAAGTAATTTTACAGATGCTGTAAAAAGGGCTGCAAACATTTTTTTCTTTGTCATCAGATGATATGGAAAACTTTTGCTGAGCCTGATCCTTCTAACATACATTTCAGTTCATTACAGGAGCCCCAAGTGTTTGATTTAAAATGAATGGAGATAACACAGTGACTTTTAGTCTGGCATTCTTAACTTTGATGGAAACTTTGATTTCCTAACTTGTTTTTCACATCTGTAGTTGTCTGTTAGTCTAGTTTTTGTTCTGGCTGTAATCTAGTTTGATAAAATAGGGCGAGAGGTGGACAACAAAACTTGCATCCCTTAAGTATTTCTTCTGTATAGAGAAATCATAGTCTTGAGAAGTGCTTTATCCACTCTGATCTTGAAAGCACTCAACGGTAAGAATCTGCACCTCCAGGGAGCACCTTACTCTGCTGCCCGCTGTCTTTTTAATCCACTGAGTAGTGTTGTTCTGATAACACTGGTAACAAATCTGTTTTGTGCACATTAGTTTGCACACTCCTATGAAGCGTAATCTGACTTTAATGTGCTATGTTAAGTAATCGTTTCTGTTTGTGTGTCCTGCAGGAGAATGACTCAGGAACATTGGATACAGTAGGTGCAGTAGTTGTTGACCAAGAAGGAAATGTTGCTGCTGCTGTCTCCAGTGGAGGTTTAGCACTGAAGCATCCTGGAAGAGTTGGTCAGGTGATTACATGTTTGTTTTCAGTTGTGAATTGCTGTTTAGCCTCACCATTGTGTTTTATAACACTTGTGTTGTAGTTATACACAGTGTTGATATAGTTCATATGCAGTATAGCTAAGAAGTTTTTGTTTATTACTCTTTGCCAGAACAATTAATATTTAATTTCTCACCCTTAAACACCTCCTTGATACTACAGATTATCTCCTAAATGCTTAAAGTGTTTATGAATAGGATTTCCAGCATTATTTACAGAGGTTGTCCAGCAATTTTGTTTTTAAATAATCTTATGAATTTGTAGAAGTGATAAAGGTATTAAAAGGACAAATAAGATGTAGCCATTCCTTATTGTTAGCAAGCAGGGGAGTTTTTGAGTGCATTAGTAATGTCATACTCTGCTACTGTACAGATGTACTTTTGGTCCACTTTCACCACTGTCATAAGAGCAGTTCTCTTTCAAAACGTATTAAACATTTCATTTTGGAATAGGAGAGCGAAAGGGACTTTATACGAATAGGGCACACTTGGTATTATTTTGCCTTGATATCTGTACCTCATTTTCTGAGAGGTTAAGTGACAACAGATTATCGCTAAGTTAGCACTCAGTTACAATGGATTAGAATTTTTGTTTTGATAATTCAAATTAATATGATTTTTTTTAATATGATTTTTCTTGGTGGTTTTTTTGTTTTGTTTTTTTTTTTTAAGGGAAAAGAACAACCAAAAAGCTTGAATACTTCAATTTATAAAAAATATTCTTTTCTTAGGCAGCTCTTTATGGTTGTGGCTGCTGGGCTGAAAATACAGGAGCTCATACACCTTACTCCACTGCTGTGAGTACTTCAGGTATTTGCTACTTTTATAAATATTTCAACATGTTGCTCAAATATTTCCTTGCAGTTTGTTTAAAAAACCCAAATTTTATTTGGGTTTTTGTAAAAAAAAAAAATTTGAATAGTGAATTAAAATATTAACATTAATTCCATGATACATTCTATATTTGTATCATTTAGTTTATATATAAATATGTGTGTGTGTGTGTCAGTATTACCTTGAAATCCATAAATTCATCTTCACTGGTTGCTTACAGTGGTCACTACATAAAATTAACAGCCTTGTGAACTGTCCTCTTTATAAGACCTCATCTTGTACTGAAAGGAGGTAATCTATCTGTTACATATTAAGGGATCTGGCAAAGAATTCTTAAAAGTCTAATGTTGTTTTAAATAGAATACTTCTCTAACTGGAAGCCTTTGGTAGACGACTAAGATAGTCTGGGAGTCTTTAACCTACGAGGGTCCCTTGGATACAAAAATACTGCAAATTGCACTTTTTCCATCAAAATAGTTAAATACTGTTTAAGGTGAATATTTAATGGATTTTGTCCTTTGTCTCTTCATCTCTGAAATAGAAGAGGAAAAGGCAAAACCAAATGACTAGAATATACATCTTGGAAAACATTTCTTCAGAAGTTCTGAATGTATTGTAAGAAGAATTAGGGTAGCTTCTCTTGCATTTGAAAATCACAGGATCCTGAGCATACAAAGGTATTTTGTTCATAATGACGCTTATCGGTCTGCTGTCATGCAGGTCTGTTCTGTCAGTTGGAATTCTGAGCACTGGAGATACCAATTGTAAAACCAAGTTCAGCAGATCTACGAAGTGTAACAGGACTGAAGGAGGAGTATAAAAAGGGAAGTAATTAAAAGAGTTGATGAGTAGGGTAATAACTGATTCTGCAGTGTAAGACTGGAGAATGTTAGCTGTTTCTGACTTGTCAGGTATTGAAAAGATAACTGTGCTGCGTTGAAAACTAGGTGAATATTTAGAACACAAAAGCTTTAAGATGAAATCATACCTTATTTGTAAAGTAAAGTAAAAGCTGCTGAAGAAAGTGAATTTCATCTCAATGTTCCTGGTTGTATGAACATAATTAAAACAGGAAAACTACTTATAACACTTTTTTGTAAGTACTTATGTCAGGATGCAAAATTTATGATTTGGACTCTTGTTTAATGGTCAGTTATCTGCGTTCATTATAGGGAGAGATGGAACAGGAAATCTGTGGAGTTCAGTACTCGGTTCTCAGGAGTACTGCTCAGTGAGAATCCTGTTACAGAATTACTGGTGGAAGCAAAGTATCAGGATATGCAACTGAAGTTTGACAGGCTAAAGAGCAAAAGAAATCTCCTGTGTTGCTTTTGCAGTCATAAAGCTTTTTAATTGCCCCTGTTTTAAAGTCTGTCTCACACTGTTAAAAGCTTGTATCGATGTTCCCCACTAGATTTAGTATTAATAAAAGGCAGGCATCCACTCAGTACAACAACAGAAACTCATGCTAACAGCACAAGTGTTGAAAAATATTCATCCTCTAGAAATTCACTATCAATTTTAGTTTGAAAGTGCTTGCTTATGAAAGCAAATATATTTAAACATTGCAGAGTCAGAGACCAGAATAAGTGTCAAGCATCAGCTGAGTATTGGAGATTGTGGAAAAGCTGAGAAGCACACTTTAATTTTGTAAAACTGATCTTTACATGTCTACTGGATTTTAAGTCAATGCAAGTACAAACATCTCAGTGTACTTAAAGGAGTTAGCTGGGATTAATGATAGCCTTAAATAGAAATCTCCTTTTTTGCTGGTACCGATTTTGTATAGTGGTAAATAATGTTGCAGTATTTATAATTATCACATACACACACATAAATATATAAATATAAATATATTTCAGATCTTCCAGCTTCTGGGACATCGCATTAATACTAATCCCAGTTAATTGAACTAGACTGCTGGCAGTCCATGAAGTGTGGCCATCTGTTTACTCAATGATTTGAAATTCAGACTAGCGGTGTTTAATTAAACTCTTGTTTCTGGGTTTCTGGCTTTCCTTTAAAGTCTGTGTGTGAGAGAGACAGCAAGAGAAAGAGTGGGATATAGAAATGTTTACAGGAAGTGAGAACTCTTCTGTAATCAATACCATTCTTTTTTCCATTTTCAGAAGCTCATAATGTTTTATTTTGTAATTTATATTACTGCTGTTATAAAATATATTGATGCCTCAGCATCTGACAGTGCGAACCATGAAGCTAATTAAGGGGAGGAGAAATAGAAAAATTAAACTATAGGAAAGATTGAAAGAGTGAAATGTACAGCTTGGCTGGACCACAACAGGAAGTGGGAATGGGGCATAAATGTCTGCAAATATTCAAAAGATGAAATTGCCAAGGCTAAGTAAGAAAATACGCTGTTAACATACTTCATTTTTGCATGAAAGTTTTAGAAAAGAAAAGATGCTGCCTAAACTCAACAAGATTTTGAAAGCTCAAAATTGCCAGTGCTTCCTATGAGAGGATAAATGTTGTCACTTGGTTTACCTAAAATCAGACTAGACTGCATTTGTGGTAGCGATCACTCTGTCCAATATCTACCTCTGTCCCAGCAGTATGTTTTGTTCATTGCAGATCTTGAGAATTCCTTTAGAACATTGTAAAGGACAGTATTAGAAGTGAAATTTTAAGACAACATGGGTCAAGACAACTTGCTTTATCTCATGATGGTGCTTTATTTGGAAATGCAGCGGCATCACGCATGGGACTGCACATACATAATTGTGTGGGGTTTATTTAGCAGGTTTGGTGTACCTTATCACATACAGACATGCGTCTTCTCATCATTCAGGTCCATAACATTGTTAAATAATGTACAGGCAAAACCATATTTGCAAATCATTTCCCCTTCCAAAGCTTTACAGTTTATGTTTATACCAAGTGTGAAAGTAGATGATTCACTTAGAACTGGTATTATTTCCAAGAAGTTAATCTCTATCTCAAATATGAGCAAGAATTTTGGTAAGTGCAAGTCATTACTGGAAGCGAAAAATGGAATTAGTGTAGAATGTGTTCTGCCGTGTACTGTTCTCTTTAAAGCAGTTCAGAGGTAGGCAGTTTTATCTGTTTTCCCATTGCATGGGTGAAGTCATAGACTTTTTGAAGTTCTGGATAGATTAATACATAGTTATGGAGAAAATGATGTTTTGCTTTGAGACTGGTTTTAGCCACTGTGTAATCATTCAGGATGCAATTTATTGACTTATTTTTACTAGTTATTAAACTGGACTCAAATGCCTGATTCAGGGAAGGCAGGTTCATATTGGATTCTGAGTGCTGTGCTCTTGAATAAGTAAATCTACAGACTAGCTTTTTTGTTTTTGTAACTGTATGTCAGCACCAGTTCTGCTGTAGAGCACGTACTGTCGTTTTCTCAAGGTGGTGAGTGGGCTGAGTAGCAGGCTAATGTTTGGAACGTCATTCTTTTTTTTTTTCAAGAGAATGCTAAGAATGGCTGTTGAGTCATTGGCTAGGTCAGTGGTGCATCTAAACTGGTAAGAGAAGAAATGTTTCAAGGCTCTGAGCTTTTTAATAAATGATGTTCCTGCCAGAAGTCTGCTGCCACATGAAACCATGCCCTTGCCACTGCTTACATAAATCTGCTTCCTCATTTATCTGCCCCATGTGTCCTCTTGGGCTGATTTTATTGTTATCCTATGCACAGATTATAGAGAATATTTTATTTCAGTCCTACCCACCTACATGTCCATCTCTTCCATCTGTGGATATTATTTCTAAATTCACAATATGTCATAACTTTGCACATCTTTTAATTTGTTTTTAACTTGTAGATTTGGCAGAAGCTTCTGCTAGTATTTTCTACAGGGACTTTTTTCTTCTGTATGAAAAATAAATTCGATTTTTGTTACTGTATTTGATATATTGAGGTATAGGCTTTTACTATTTCCTGTTAAATGCTTAGCAACATTCATCAAATCAGTTTTAAAAGAAATCTTGAATGAAGATTTCAATTCTGATTCGTTTTGAAGTTTTGTCAATAGGATACTCTAAATTATCAAGTGCTAATATATTCTAAGCCCAATGTTTCAAACCTTCTGTAAAGATTCTTTGTGAAACTCCACATTGCACATCTGTGGTGTTTTAGACTTTTTAGCAAGCTACAGAGAAAAATTCAAGAGAGTTTGTTGAGTCAGTGTGTATATACAGAAAAAGGGTGTTTTTTGGCTTTAGTTTTCTGCAAGGAATTTTTAAGGGCCAGCATTTATTTTAAGCCTAACTATTTTGGGCTCATGCTTATGAAAGTGCTCATGTCTGGGTTTTAGAGGCTGCAATAAGAAAAAGATTGAATAGGTTGGGGAAAGCCTCTGGTTGTAGGGGAAAAGAGGCTGGGCTAGTAATTCAAAATGTACAGAATAGAAACTCTTGGAAGTTGAAATCCACTCAGAATTGGAAGAAACATACGAATGGACACAGTGAGCCTAACTGGAGCTCCAAATGGTTTGCTGTGCTTGTTTCAAATAGAGGGTGGTTGCATGTCTGCTGGGAAAAGTACTGGAATGGAACTGGCACCTCCACTGTGTTATCCAACCTTCTAGTGATTTGTGACACTGGGAGTGTTTATGAGCTGGAGTTGTCCTTCATTTTAATAGGTCAAGACGACTTTCTAAAGATGTCTTATTTCTATTTCTATTTAGAAGCTCAGTTATTTAATCCTTGATGGGAATATGTGTTTTTTTTTTCCCTTCTTTTCTTTTTTTTGAACTGTGATGACTGACCTCTGTAGAAGCTTTCTTGGAAAAAGTGTTAGTACGAATGCCACAGTTAATAATTCAGTTGTTTTTCTACTTGACATTTTATTAATTTTGTTGTAAAGTCCTTCTCTTGAAGCTTCAGTTTGAGGCATATCTTTCACTGCCTCATAAAAGGGGAAAAAAGGGTTGCCATAAACATACTTCATTAAAAGTACTTCTACATTCACGTACCTTTTTTTAATGGTCATGCATTACTTGAAGATATGCTTTTACATCTTGATCGACTGTTGGCCCTCTGGATGCTGGCAGACTTCCTCCTTTTGACATGTTCAGAAAGGATTTAGCGTTAGTTGTTACGCCTTTAGCAAGTTTTTTTCTCAAATATTTTGGCCATTTTTCTCATGATTTTTTTATTGAATATGCCGAAGTTGGTGGTTCTGAACTTGTCTGGGCATGACTTCAACTTTTTGAACAGTATTTTCTTACCTCTAACAGCCTCTTGGCCTTGTCGTTTAGCCGCACTGTCCTTTGACTGTATTTTTTTTGGCTTTTCAAAAGATACTTCATGGTTTATAATGTGCAGGATATTGTAAAACTCATATTTTATGGATATAGTTTAACAGGGGGTAAAACAACTGAAATCAAAAGATGAAGACAGGAATGGAGAGACATTGGGATTTAGGAGTGATTTTGAGCGTAAAGGGTGCTGAATTCAAGGTTTTGTTTTGTAACTGTTAGTCTGAAAGTCAGTTCCTGTGTAAGCAAGTAAAAATCCTTCTGATTTTGCGTAGTTTTTGGTAGACATTGTAAAACACAAACTTTGAATTATATATATATATTTTTTTTCCTGTAAGAAATGTGGTTGAGAGACTTCTGGCAACTTAAGGCTAAACATTACAGGAATGCTGTAAGTGTATCAAAGCTAGTATTAAAAATCAGGAAATGCAGAGAATGTTGTTACAGACATAGCTAAGATACCTGTGCATCCTTAACTAACAATGTAATTAATGCAAGAATGATGGTAGAGATTGAGGGAAGGCTTGTTAAATGAGAAAGACATTACCATTGGCTTTTGTTTAGCATAAATGTAAGTACGAGGAATACTGGTTAATGGATTAACATACTAGAAAACAAATATTTTGATTTAAAAGTTCATAATTGCTTGTGTGCATGCATGCACATACATGCTCATATTCATATGTTCACTCATACATGCAATACAGCCTTCCCTTTCATGCACACATGCAAAGAAAAAAAACCAACAACTAAAACAACCCAACAAAAGCATGCTCTGAGGGCCACTTGGATCTCTTTAGTAAATGACTTTTGTTGGTATATGAATGTAAACACAGGAAGATGGGTATTATTTGGCAAGAAAATATTTGTGAGCAGAACCCAACCACAGGAGAAACAATAGTCTGTCTTTTGGCTGTACTTTAAGAGAGCATTTCCTATGTCTTTGATTCGTATTATGTTCATGAACAAACTGTGTATATTTTTGCATTCAAAATAATATCAAGTGTGACATTGAATCTCCTCCCCAGCTGGGACATCCATGGTGATTGTGAATATTGCTCTGCTGACTGTGCCAAAAAGAGGCAGGTTATGTTTTTCCTGGGAGATAAGTTGAAAAGTAATAATTCTTTTTTTGGATATGCAGAACCTTAGATGTAAAATCTACAGTAACAGCTAATGGGGGAGGCTTTGAAAACAAAACTGTAAGTGGAATTCTTGAGTGGAAATGAACAGACTGAGAATTACGTGTTGCGTTCCTTTTTAACTTCTTACTGGCAGCAGTACCCTTTCTTCGTGCATAACTTCTGTGCTTTGTGTACACATATATGTAGCAGTCTGAAACTTGCAAGCCTTTTAATACTGCATTCCTGAAGGTGGGCAGAAGGTCTCACATTATTTAGGAAATTCAAAAATTCTGTGGCGGAAAGATGAAAAGTTTCTGACTTTCAGTAGAACTCAGATGATGGCAATGTTTTAGGAATACTTATTTACTGTATGTGTTTTGTGTAAATAAATAGACTGACTCACCAATTTTTTGTGCTAGTGAATTCACAAAAGTCCTAAAGAATGGATTGTTCATCTGTAGAGTCAAAATCCTCTTTTCTCATAAGTGCATTAGAATACTTCCAGAGATGTTTTGGATGTACTTTTCTTTTGATGCATCATTCAGTGAAGTGAAAAATAGCACATTTTATCTTGTAAGGAATCATAGAATTGCTTATGTTGGAAGGAACCACTTGAAATTATCTCCACAGATGGAGATTGCACAGCTTCTCTGTAGAGTTTGACTGCTCTATAATAGTAAAGGATTCTTTTGTGTTCAGGTTGAATTTTATGTCTCTTAATTTGTGCCCATCGCCTCTTGTTCTGCCAGTGGGTTCCCTTGAGAAGAGTCTGACTCACTAATCTTCATTTGCTCCCATCAGATATTTGAACACATTGATATAAGGAGAACTGGGGAGAGTTGTTCCACAGTGAGTTGAGTTACACACAGTGCGTGTGTTCCTTTGCCAGCACTAACAACCACGTGGCTATGTAATGAATTCCTCCTTCCTAATCCTCTTTTCTAAAGCTTTAGTTATGGCTTTGTTTTCTGTCGGACTGTAAAATTACTCTTGGATAATTTGAATTTACTTGACATAAAAGTTCGTCAAATGTGGCTTTCCAAACTTCATGCATACAAGTTAGTGCTGCCCACTTTCTCTCCTTTATAAAATGATCATCAATATGGAAACAAGCATAGTCACTCTTCCTCTTCCTGCATATTCCTGCTCAAACCTTTACTACTGTTCAGTTCTGTTCTCCTTTCCAGTCCACGGTGTACTTCGTAGATGATATTCTTGACAAAGCAGAGTAGGTATTGTGGAATATGAAATACCACCTGTAAAGAGATGGATTATGCTTTTTAAATTGGTGCTCAAGCTATGCCACAGCCAATGTTTCCCTCTCTTCTTTTGGAAGGCACTGAACCATTGACTTCAACCTACTTGAAAACTCATTTCAGCAGGAACCACAGTTACCTGCTAATGTGAAGAGGAAATGTTTCTTAAGGAAGCTTTAACCTAAATAGATTGGCACAAGATGTAGGGCTATGCACTGATGGCAGTGGTGGCTGCTTGGCCCTTCTGAGCCCACAGGTCCAGAGTAATTTCACAAGCAAATCTTGTATCCTGCGTGGATCATTTAAGCTACATTATGATACAGCTAATCTCTTTGTAAAAGTATGCATTGTCTCTCATAATCAGTCTGATCCTGTAAGTTTGGAGAATAATAGATACTGTAATGCATCACAGATGAAGCAGCTGCATATGGAGAAGAATTACATCAGTGATGTGGCAGTGAAGCAGAGAGTAAAGGAAGAAAGATCTATCTCCAGACAGATCAGTATTTACCTCTGAAGTGAATACTTCTGTCAAGAGTTCGTGCTTTATGTCCAGATGCCTTTTGGAGGTGTTAGTTCTGTAACGTGGAGTCTGAACTAACCTGCTATGACCACAAGGCTGTGTGAAGAGAGAGGAAGCAATAGGCAGAGGGTGATGTGTGGAAGTGGTAGTGTTAAGGAGCAGTCAGATAAACACTCTGTTTCTGACTTAAACATTATTCTGTCACTGGGAGGAAGCGATTGCACAGTTAGCTAATACATAAGCTGCCTTATTTCCTTTCCTGAAAATTCAGTATGATGACCGTTTGCTATTTGGAACAGTGTGCTATTTTTTTGAAAAGAGATCAAGAGCAGCAAAGCTTCTGATGAGGGCAAATGCAGAAAGATCATTTATGACTTTCCTTTTCATTTTAACTAAAATTAATCTTTCAGAATACATTAAAGACAGGAATGTAAAACGTATATTCTTTTTGAAAGAGCTACAATTATTCTTCATTCTGTTTTCTCTTAGAGAAAAATTAGAGTGCATTTGAAATACTTCTTCGGTTGACACAAGCAGGTTTTCCATAGCTGATATTAATTGGCTTTTTCTAGTTTTTGAAAGTGATGGATTCATAAATTGGCATTTATCTTTTTTTCTTTTTCTTAAACTGTAAAATTGTAGAATAAGATTACTTGTTCCACAGAATGATTTTAGGTTTTTTGCTCATAGAAGAGAGTTAAAGGTGTAGAAAGAATAGAGCTCCTTATAAAGGACAGAGCTCCTTAGAGAAGATACTTCAGACAAAGTTTTTCCTGATGCTAGATTTGTGTTTTGTTGTCTTTGAAACCTACCCAATTTTACAGAAGTTGCAGCCTTTTTGAAAATTGCAGTTTGCATGTTCTTGGTAGCTGTTTGTCAGTTTGGAAGTTAAATCATCCAAGAATTTTTTGGCTGCAACAAGAATGTGATCCATTGATCCTTCTAGGATTGATGCATTTGGAATTGTACAGACCTTTGCTTGCAGGTGTTCTTCCTGGCAGCAGGTCAGCAAGTAAAAATTTTCCCCCACTAGTATGAAGGCAAGATAAAGCAGCTGACAGGAGTACAGCGAGCTAACAATTATGCTGTTTTAATGTAGTACTGCAGTTCATTATGCTAGACCGTAGCATTCTCTGTCCTTTCAGAATTAGATTTCAGAATCTGAAATGTTGTTAAATTTCTATTTTAACAGGTAATTCACTGTTATCGGTATCTTCCAAGCCAAATATTTTACTGTATTTTAGTTTTTAACATCACTGTCTTGTAGGATTTTAGTCATCTCTTTGTTGGGATCCCAGTACTAGCAACAGGAGCTTACTGTAATACAGGTTTCACTGTGTTTCTATTAGGCATAAGAGTCTACATCAGGAAATAAAGCAGAAACAGTAATTGGTAACTTGTAAGCTGATATTTGTTTTCTAGGCACTACTCGAAATAATAACATAAGAACTGAAACAACTTGAAAGGGCCAGGTTCAGACTCTGCTGTATGAAATACTGAAACACAAATAACCTGTAATTTCTGTCTTTAGCTTCTGAAAAGAGAAGAGTCATATTTTGGCAGCGGAGCATACTAGATTAATTTTTCCATTCTCGAATGTGAGTAACGCAAGTTTCCATTTTGTACTCCTTTAAAACAAGCTCCAACACTTTGTGTTGAGGTACTGTACATTTCAATAGCTAGACGGGCCCAGGCAGCTTGTCAAAGCTCCATAAGCTCTCTGCTTATGGCTTGCAGAAAGCAAGCTAGATTTTCATTTCTCCTTCCATTCAACAGGAGTCTCTTTCATGTCTGAAAATTGAAAACGCGTGTTTTTCAGTGTGGTGCATGGATGTGTGTGTGCCCTCTGGCACACCTGTTTCTAATTTCCTGACTTGAAAGCATCTCCCATCAAAAGAAGCAGAAAAACAATTTCTTTCTGACACGCTGCTCGGAGGCCCTTGCTTTGCAGAAGGCCATCCTTTCGTTTGCCATCTTGGTTCCATTGGTAGGACATTATAAGATGCAGAGCACACATTGTATGGGATGTTCGGCTTATATTGTGCTGGGTTCTTTCCCCTCTTGTTGTGGTTATTTTAAGCATTAAAAATCCACTTGAGAAGTCACTGTGTTGAGGGAAAAGCAGTAATTTAATCCATCATTTCTTACATGACGCGGAAATTAAGAACTAAATTCTACAGCAAGTTAACATTTTTATAACCTTTGAGTTAGGTAGAGTGTTACTGTTTGGAACTGAAGGTTGGCTGTGCTAACCAGTGATGTTAACAACCTTGAAAATCAGTAATTGATCATTAAATAAGTGATAACCAATAAGTGGTCATTAAATCAATGATGTTAACAACCTTGAAAATCAGTAATTTGACTGTGAAAGTTGTCTAGGCTAACTGGTGAATTACTACAGAATACAGCAGCTAACTACTGAATATCAGTTAGGAAGGAAAAGTACAAACTTTTAAGCACTACCTTTTATATTACTGACTTGTCTGTTTTCTCAGTTCGGTGACTGATGCTTTCACAAACATCTGGATTAGCTCCACAGCTACTGTCCTGCATTATGTACCTATCCAGGGGCATGCTACTGAAATGCATTGGTTTAGTTTACTGGCAAGCTAATAGAATGAAACTTTCAAAGAGGCTTAAAGGAAGTGCTTCACGTAGCACTTGAAGTGCAAAAAAGCTTAGCTTGGTTCTACCAAGTAATCCATACGCTTAGAAAACTTGACTTTGCTAAGCTTTCTTCATTGCTGATATGATCTGACGTATCACTGGTGAAGCACCAGAAATGTGAATCAAAGCATATGCTTTTATGTAACTTCATAAAGTATACTGAAAAAGGGCAGATCTTTAAATGCGTTAATAATTCACATTAATACCTGCTAAAGTATGTAACCCTGAAATATTTTTTGTCTTGCTTATACGTTGACATTGAGTACCAAAAACATGCTGTATAGAGAATTGCCTGCTACTGGAATTACGAATGACTGTGGAAAAATTGTTGTCATTTGTCGATGTAGTAACAGGCTTCCATGGTTGGTTCCCATCTTTTATTTTTCTGCAAAACGGCATGTATCTCACTTGTTGCACAGCACTGTACAACATAACAGGTACTTCTGGTTTGCTTGATCTGTGATTCACTAATTAACAGCATCTGCTTTGTGGGGCATGGAGTGCAGGAAGGACCATTTTGCTGTGCTCTCAGCATGTTGGGAGCTTTGTGTTTTTCTGTGCTATTTTTGGCTGAGACGGTAGCTTGAGAGAACTACTGATACATACAGAAATGCTAAATTATGATAAGATAACAGATGAAAGAGAGACTGTGGAGAAAAAAGGAGACTGTAGATTCTCCAGTTGTTCTTGTGGGGACCTTGTATGAATCAGTGAGGAATGTGTGAGTAGGAAAAGTGGTGTTCTCAGAGATGACACCTTTAAATACTCACAGAGGGGGGAAGTAATATTTCACGGCTGGTCAGCTTTAGTTTGAGAGAAGCACTACATCAGAAGCTGTTCTAACGACGTGATCCAAGATGGTCTGTCTCTGAAAGTCAGTTCTGTTGCTTTTTGCATCATGTCCAGGGCTAAAGCAGTTTTCAGACAGGGTTAGAGACTTCTAAGTGTGAGGTATGACTTAATGAAGTAGGGTTGGATGTGGTTTGTTTGCTTCTTTGAGTTTTCAGATCCTGTGGTTTAAGTGTGAATTAAGTGTTACACCTGTTGTGCACTATCCCTCTTTGCTTCCTATATGATAGTAGATTGTTCCTGACATGACTTTGGAGCCTTTAGGAATCTGTTTTTTAAATTCATTTCTTCTTAATCCAAGAAGCTGGAAACTTGCATCGAAACACTAATCTTTATCTGTCTTTTGATTTATTTATTCATTTATCCAAACAGAATTTTGCTCATTTTGCCTAGAATAATCCTGAAGAATAACAACTTGCATCTACAGACATGGACAACAGAAGGTGACATGGTGTTTGTACAATATCACTGTGTTAGGAAAATACTCTGATTACTATATGAAACAGATTTTCTTTGAGAAGCACTTGGGTAACTCAGTACATTTTTCCGGATAGTCATCTCCATTTGACTCACTCCTGTGTGAAGTCTTAGAGAAACTTCAGTCTATCATTACAAATTGTTTGCCTCTAAGATATAATGAGCTTTAGGTTACCAAAGAAGTCATTATCCTGACTGGGAAGGGATAATAAAATGATTTAATCTCTGTTTACAGGAAAGATACTAAAACAAGCATAGTTGAACTTTAATGCAGAATTGAAAGTTCTTAGAGAATCCCTTTGATTTCAGTTTGATTTCAGTGTAATTTTGTGAAAAACTATGGAGTGCAGTAAGGCACATAATTAAAGGTTGCATAATGTGAGATAGTTAAGCAGATGAAGCAGACTTGCATTTCCACTAGCATATGTGCATGATTTGGGAATGTATTGAAGTAGCTCTGACTGTTGCTGTCTTGGTTCAAGTTAATATAAGCCTTTCTCAAGTTGGCTCATACTGGTGCTGGTTAGGTTACAAGTGACTGAAGTTACAAATGTGAACCCACAATTTATATGGTATGTTATAAATCAGGTTCAGACTGCTGTAATTTCTTATGCATTCATTTTGTGTTTAGCCCTAGTGTAATCTGCAATATTTGCCCTGTTTAAGACAACAGACGTCCTGGTCTGCTGAACTTGTAGACAGTTCACACTGTAGTATTTAGTTCTAACTTGAGATAAGAGGAAGTGCAATTCTATCATGATAATTATTTTTCCCAACCTTTATCTGTTCTAAGTATGTGAGACACTACTTATTTACTTCCCTTGTTCAAAAATAGACGTTCCTACTTTAAAAACTGAAGGGAGACGTTTTTTCTTTCAAAAAGTGGGGGTGGGGATATTGTTTTCATTAGTTATCTGTCCCTGCAGATTGCTGGCATGTGATGTGCTGAAAGATTTTTACTTGTGCTGCCAGCAGCAGTCTGTAAGTCTAGTGCCTTGTAGGTTGACATAAATACAACAAAAAGAAACCACTTTGTCTGTGGGGATGTAGAGATGTGTGATGTGTTAGTAGAATTGCAAGGCTGCTTTCCTTGTGGTTCATCCTGGATCACATCAGTGGGCTGCAGCTGTTCTTAGCCCATATTAAGTTTTCCATCTCTTTAATTTTTTTTGTAGTGGACTCGATGTTTTGGGAACTCTTCAAAAAAATTATTCTCTTGGGGCAAAATAAGATAATACATGATGCTCAAAACTGCCCATTGTCTTTTTGATGCCGATTTAGGAATTACTTAGATTCTGAAGTAGTAACATCTGTTTTTATTACTACTTAGAGATGCATAAGCTCGCTCTTCTTGTTTCTCATTTGCTTGATTCAACTCCAAGCCCCATGCTTCTTATCTCACACTGGGTATAAATCTTATCTATAAAGGTGTTAACAAGTGTTTCTTGAGAAGAAGTCAGCTTGCTAGCTTTTTACTGGAATATATCCTTATTTAGCTTCATTCTTCACAACTAAGCTTCACAACAATATGTCTTTTTTTTTTTTTTTTTTTAAATAGCTGTGTTGTGATCTACGGGCAAAATGCATCAAACAGCTTTTGCATGTTCTTGATGCATTAACTTGCCTTGAATAAATATAAGATAACTCTCAGTTGTATTGTGGACAAAACGTTACCAGGGGCAATGAACTGACAGACCCGCCTGTAAGTGGTGTTGAAGACACCATTGTATGATCCTCTTGAATATTCTAACCAGGACACTTTTCTCAAAAACTAGAGAGTTTGACGGTCTCTGTGAAAATGTTTTCCTCTTGTGCTCTCAAGAACTGTCTCCCTTTGCTATGTAATTGCTATAGTATTTTAGCTCTTTCATTTTCCTCTAAGTTTATAACTGCCTTGTACTTAATCTGTTTGCTATACAAAGAATTTTTGGTCTTTCTGTAGCTCCAATTTTATGTAGATTCAATGCCAGAGTACCCAACTTCAAACAATACAGGGTAATTTAGTTCTGTTGTCCAGGAGACACTGCCCATTTGAAGGAGTGCATAACTGAAGTCTAAGGTAGGAATTTGATGGTAGAAGATGCAAGATTTTGGGATGTGTAGCCAGAATTTTTCTGCAGTCTGATCTCCGTGCTTGTTCACTGACTTGTAATGCATTCATAATGCTTCAGAAGAGCTTTTGTTATTCTTTTTTTGTTTGTTTGTTTTTGTTTTTCTATCTTGGAAATGTTGGGGGGGTGACGGAATCTTTTTGTCTTTTTTTTCCTGATATTTTAGCAGATTTGAGGAATTCTTGCCCTTTAGGGGGAGGATATAATTGAGTGCCAAGGGACCAGAAAGATTCCTAGAGAAGTTAACTGGGTCATAGAAGCGGTGGCAAGAACAAGAAGTCAGCGGGAGCTCTAAGAGGCAGTGCTAGACCTGTCTATGAGTGTTTGTGCAGTGGTGTGTCCAAAGCCATCGGTGCTCCACACTCAGAACACTGGGTAGCACGGAGATGAGGCACACAGCTGGCTGCAGAATAGGCAGCTTGGATTGGATTTATTTGTTCTTTCTTTGTGCCAGATATAGACTGGCTTCATCCAGACTTGCTCAGTTTCCTCTGTTCAGGGCTTGTTCATGCTTCCAGTAAAGTGAAAGCTACCCGTGGAGACTGGGCTGCTTTTGTCTGAAGCCAACCTAGGTCCGATGCCTCACCAGGTCTGACTCTGTGCCTTGTGAAAGAAGTAAGGTGTCTTCCAGCCATAGATTGTCTCTGGAAACTGTGTAGGTGCATTTGTGTAGCTCTACACCTGAGCTAATAAGACCAACTGGATTAGAGCTGATTTTTTAAATTTTTTTTATTTTTTTAATGGAGACAGCACTGTGCTTGCATCCTTGTTACTGAGAAATTGGCTAGAAACATATACGAATAATTGAGAATTGACTGTATTTGACTTCTACGCATTTGGCTTCTCATGTTCTGCTACCTAACTGGCTTTCGGTCCTAATACACTTTGATGTTGTACATCTGATTAAACTGCAGTCACCTCATTATAGTTGATTAAAATCATTGCCACATCACAGCAGTTAGTTTTTTTTCCTCACTGGATTGCATGTTTGATTTTAACTGGCACTTGGTAAGACCTCTCCTAGCTGCTTCATCTACTTTCTTTCCACTGAGGAAACGTGAGTGGGAAGCACAGCAGTAGAATGACTTCTGTATGCATCTTGAAGGTATCACCAATGTGTTTTCATGTCCAGGAAGCCTTTTATCCAGTAAACATTCTCTGTACCAATTGAGCACTGACTGCAGCACTCTGTCCCAAAGAATTTTGCTGGAATGGAAAATAGCATGGCAGAAAAACAGCAGATGTGAAAGTGCTCCTACATAGTAGCACTAATGGCTGAGTAATTTTCCTCATAGGCAAATTTCATTTTTCAGTTCCTTTAAGATAAGCCTTTGAAAATGATATGAATTTTTATTAATAGTCAAATGAGGAGACACACTGACAGAATAACACAGCTGTAGGTAAGTAAGTTCACTTATTCCTTTGCTGACAGAAGACTGAATCAGATGGACCGGATCATACAGAGGAGTTATTGTGGCATTCACTAAAGATGTTCTTGATTAAAAGATGTCATTTTATAAGATTAATCCTTTAAAAATGTTTACTGCGTACAATAAACTGTACCCAAGGATCATTCATGTGAGAATGACTCGTAAGTGGATTGAGGGAGAATTGCAGGATCTGGATAAAGATGACAAGTCAGAGGCAGTTTTGCTGTTTCTTCTCTCTGAATTTAACCTTTTATGGTCTGTGTCTTTGTGCAGTAGAAATTTCAGGGAAGCTGCTGGTGTAATTGAACTTTCTGGTGGCTCAGTATCACGCTCTTAAAAAACAAAAAAAAAAAATTGCAGATACCTGTCATGTGCACCTTTTATTTTTTTGCTTGTGATGTTATATAATGATAGAGTATTTTCATAGTACAACCTATATTTTGACTGTTCCTCAACTTTATTTTTCCCTAGGTTGTGGAGAGCACCTTGTCCGAACCATACTGGCCAGAGAATGTTCGTGTGCTTTGCAAACAGAAGATGCCCACCAAGCTCTCCTAGAGACTATGCAAAACAAGTTTATTGGTAAGTATCTGGTACTAATTGCCTCAGCATTTCACAACATCGTTTAAAATGCAATTAACCCTATTAAATATAGGTGAGATGCTTATTTTTGTGATTTCCCTTGAAACCTTATGTGGTTGTCTTCAGATTGTTACAGATTGTCTTCAATGTTCAGATTGTCTTCAGTGTTGTTACAACTAAACAATGTTGTATCAAACTACAGAGGAATATTTTAGGAAATCTAAAGGAAAGCCCTTGGAAATTTTTCAGTTGATATGTGAGTCAGAGAGTACCCGGAGAGGTTTGAAAGAAGAATTTCCTGTCTGAATCATTGGCTGTGGTGTGCAATTGCATGCTTCAGAGGTGGTTTAACAGCATTAATAAAAATTGTTCATCACATTAACCCCTTATAAATATAGCAGACCTCAAAACCCCTGCATGTTCTAATTGAATAGACACAGGTTCTGGTTTGTGATTTACATAATGAAACTGACATCATAATTTTCATCCTGACAGCGTTACGTTTGACTGTTAGAGAAAGAGCTATCTATCTTCACACTAGAAGGCTGCTCTTAATAGTCTGCTGCTTTACTGCAGTCATTTTTAGGTGCTGTGAAAATGCAGAATCCTGGTGATTTTCCCAAATATATTATAATTGAAGTAGCACAAATCTAACTTTTTAATTTGACCGCTTATTCCAGTGCAGAAAGTCAGGAATATATCAGCACAGAAAATCAGGAATTTATGACTAAGAGATCTTGAGAAATGAGACCTGATAGTGTCACCAATTAGTGACAGGACTCTGCAGGTACTGTATGGAAGTGACCTGCCTTCAGAAAAAACAGGTTTTTGGTCTCAAAGCTCACTGTGCTGTTTGTTGTAGCAAACCAAAAGGAAACATACATTTAGAATATCCTAATTTCCTTTCATAGGGAATTTGCATTTGTATTGGAATTTTGCTTAGCTTTTTGCTATATCTGAAACTGTCAGTTGCAGAAAAAGAGGAGCTGGACAGACAAAGATACTGGGCTAACAGTGTGGTATCTTATTGCCTTGGGAAAACAGACTTAAAACAAAGTGACAAGTAGGACAAATTCATGCTTTACGTGGTAGGCAGGCTGGAAGAAAAGTGTTTTATAGTTCCTCTTTGTAATTTCTTATGTTAATTAGCTGTGGGTCTCATTTCTGTTTTCAAAACTTATTGCTGCAGGTTTTTGTTATCCATCAGTAGGGATACGTATTACCTTCTCAGTGGCATTTCAGGGCAGCATTGAAGTGAACAAAAGGGATTCAGCCACCTTCTTATATAGGTAAAATGCTTGAATCCTGTGTTTTGATTAGAAACAAAGAAATCTAGTTTGCTCTCAGCTGTCCTGTGAGTGAAGACTGATTGAGAAGACTTCAAAATGCAGATACATTCATTGTTTACATGTAACATGTTTACATGCACGTTTGTAGCAAATTGTGCTATTTTGAAGGACTCTGCAGTTTTGAAGAAGTAATGCAAAGTCACATCATACTAATATAGTGCGAGAGCTGCCAAATGCGTAGCACATCAGACATGAGGTAGTAAATAGTTCAGGTTTTTTTTTCCTATCAATTTTCATAGATGTTGATATTTCTTACCTCAAGAGATAGGGCACGATTCAGAATTATTTACCATTCCTAAGCAATAAAATGAGGTGAAACATCTTACTAGCCTGCTTGCTAATGGCGTGGATTCTTTCCTTGATAGTCTTTTCTAAAGCCCTATTTTGTGGCAGTGTCAAGATTTATCCAGACTTATGATGGACCAAGGCCAAAAAAAAATTAATAGCTCTAACAAAGCAGAGCTGGAATGTTTTGTCAGAAGTCAGAATGTGTGTTACTTGTATTGGAGGGAGGAACAGCTGATTTTGGCAGTTGCCATCAGATTGGTGCTTCCTGTTTACAGAACTCTTCAAATCTCCACAGAGTCCCGGGAATCCTTCCAGCTAGGGAATGCCTGGCTTAAACAGTGAGTGCTGTTTAAACAGCAGGTGATGAACAAAGTAATGGCAGATGTGCTTGTCTCATCCTTTCTCAGAGCCAGCTTGCTGTGAATGATGCGCAATTGACTGTTAGAACAGAGGTGGGAAAAATTAAATTTCAACTGCTTCTAAGTTGAGTGGGCTTGATGTCTTCTGTAGAGGAATGCTAAAGCCGTTGAAGAATGGTGCTCTGTAAACAGAAATATCTTCCATACAGAAGAACAGAGGATTTTGTTACTCATCATTCCTTTCAAATATGGCCAAGTTTGTGGAATGTAGACTTAGAGTAAATGTTTGTGTCATCTCACTGGCGGGAAATGTAGGCTTTTAGCGTTTTGAATTCTGCTTTAAAGTTTCTCATAAAGTTTTAGAAGGTAATGAGCTAGTATACATAGGTGGACCCTGATATTTGTTCTTCCCTTAGCAGAGAAGTGTTCACCTATTCTTGTACTTACAAGCAGTACTTCAGTTCTCAGATGGACAGTGTCTGCAAGAAGGTTATAGCACCATGATTTCACTTAAACTTTCCCTTTTAGAAGTCTTGTGCCAAATGCCTCCCTTGGGAGAAGAAGCTTGGACAGCTAGGAATCATTGATTTCCCCATTATGAGTTAAGCTGACAGGCTGAAAAATCCTTGTGTTTAACCTGTTGCCGGAGTGCCAGAAACTGTTATTACAGTGTTGTTATGCTTTATACTGACGTGCTGCATCACTCTAAGCTTTGTAGTATCCTCCTGAAAGCAGAGAAAACATGCTATGGAAGCATTAATATGCCTTCTCTCTGTTAGAAAGAGATTGAAGAAAAGAATGAAGTGATCCTGAAGTTTCATGTAACATGTTTTGTCTGCTGCAGGGTTAAGATTTCACAAGTTCATGTGTGATGGCAAACAGCATTGAGCAGAGCTCTGCATTATCTATGCAGTAAAACCCTCTAAAAAACTACCATGACATGTTGGTGTTGCACTCAGGTTTGTCTGGGTCCTGCCTGTGCTTCTCCTTATTAAAAGCATTGGGCTTTTTTGGGTTAGCAGTATCCTCAGATATTTAACTTCTTAAAATCTTACTTGTGAAGTTTGAAATTACAGATGCTGTCCCTTGCAGCTTCTTTAAAAATTTCAGACTGAAGTCTTAACTTCTTATTATCATAAAATATAAAATCTCTGGTTTCAGACAGCTTGTGCTTGAACATTTAACAAAGGATGCTGCATGAAATTAAAAGCTGGCTTCATTTAGTGCTCGTATATTCCTCTGATGTTTATTTAAATTTCTAGCTTGACACATAGTGTGATATGTAGCGGAAGCACAGCGGTGAACAGCTTCATTTTAAAGATGATCTGTACAGAAGCTGACAGGGTGCAGTGATGTAGGTGAAATATGGACCCAAGAAAATCTGAATTTCACTCACATTGTGAAAGCTGCACAAGAAGATGCAGAACTGTTTAGCTGGAGGATGCTACAGCACTTAATTGGTTCCACCACACCACATTCAGTGTTCAGAGCAAAGTTCTGAAGACTTTGAAAGCTAATGTAAACAGGGAAGCTGGTCATGGTTTCTCTACTATAGAAGACTGTGAATAGAAGACATCTGATGAACAACTGGTTAGTCCTTCAGCTGGATAACTGTAAAGAAAGCACTTCTTTTACTTTAAATATCAGATCTGTGCTAGACTGCATCTGTCAAATAGCTACAAATCAGGAGGTAGCACAGGGTCAGAAATGATTAGCACGTATTGATCATATCCTAAAAAAAAAATAAAAATGGTTTGGACAGAGTGCTCTTCAGCTTGGAAGCTGCTTATCTGCGACATTCCTTTGCATTGGCTCAGCCCAGATCTGAGGCTGAAACTGGGTCTTGGTGTTCAGCTATGGTTGCTTTTCCAGAACATGACGGGATCAGTGAATGTGGAGCTGCCTTGAAGGTGTTTGCTTGTTTTTAAGCAACCGTTAGTGCAGATTAATAACGTACAAAATATATAACTAAAAACTTGATAATGCTTTCCATGTGTCAGTAATAACAGAACATTTGAGCTTTGAAGGAGAGAAATATGTTCCGTAAAATGTAATTTTGTGATTCAAGGAGGTGAGAATTAAAATATATATTTTTTATTCGGTTGGTTTTTACTACTGCTTCTCTCAGGTGTGACCAGTCGGAGCTAGCATTATTTCTTAATGCCCTCCTACAAGTTTTGCTTTGGATTTTTCTTGCCAAATTCTTCAGTGTTACATCAGTATAAACAAAAAGGAACAGTGAGTTTCATGGAGACTTAAACCGATACTGCTCATGTTTTTGTAGCTTTGTGATTAGCAAGCGATGAGATCAATTGATGCAATTAAAAATATTTTTTAGTAGCAGGCATATTTTGTTTTTACTGATTTTTTTAATTGTCTAGCAAGATCTGTCATTTTTAAAAGTACTGAGAGGGCAAAACTGATGTAGAAGCATGGAAGTCAGATCACTTTTCCCTTCTAATGTGAAACAACGATGGCTTTCACATACATGAAAGTTACTCAGTTTCAGCTTTTCTCTTTCTATTTAAAAACTGATTTGATTTTCTATATATGTATATACATATATATATGTGAAAAATGCCATTATCGACATTGTTGTTGTTAATATTTGTATTATTTTACAAAAGTCTGCCCTATTCTTTATTTTTCGTGAAGGCTTGGCCATAATAAAATCATTTTTAGAACTGAATTAAAGACATATGTTCATAACGTTTGAATTCACAGTGTTTTGAGAATACTCAAATTATTTCCTGTGTACACTGCATTAATTGTCTTTGGAAGTGAAGTATAGTACTATATTTCTGCCATTATTTTCTGAAGCTTACTAGCGGATGTACATCTTTCATTAATATATTCAAATCCCTCTTTTTTAAAAAATTGCTTTAATTGGAAAATACATTCTGTTTTAAAGATGTACTACTCAGCATGTGTTTGGTTTGGTTTAGATCTGATTTTAAGGGAGGAGAAGCAATCTCTCTGAATTTACTGTTGTGTAGAACGCTGTAATGCTATTACTGTAGGCAACTGTTTTTTACTGTCACTATTTAGAGGTTGATGGGCCACCACTTAGCTAGTGCAGGGACTGGAGGCACCTTACTTGTTGTGAGGTGGTTCAGCTGAAATTGCTGGTGAAAGCACTTGGAATGGGTGAGGGAGCAGCCACGCAATCTGTTTCCACGTGTATGAGAGAGATAATGCATCCTATCTTCTTTGCTCTGTTTGCATAATACTAACTTGTTTTTTGCACATATGTGACCAGGAACTATTTGAGATGCAGTGCAAGTACTTGGTGGTTAATTTTGCAGCTCAAGACATTTTAAATCATGCATAAATCATTGCCATTGTTTTCCTATTTAAAACTACAGGAATCGCATTTCATATTACTAACCAGAAGAAGATTACTTAGACTTGATTCAGCTAACTTTAAATCTTTTCCAGCATCTGATAGAATATTTTTATTTCTTATGTCTTAAATTAGCAGTGGAAAAGCCACTTGAAAAAGTAGACTTTTCTGCTAATATTTATAAAGCAGTAAGAAAGATCATCTGTAGCAGTTTGATGATGTCTCTCTACGGAGTGCTTTAAATTGGGGAAAAAAATGAATAAATTATGAAAGTAACCCAAATTTGTTTGATTTTTTTTTTTTTTTTCACATGTGGCCGTCTTTATATTAATTATAGTACAAAAAGAACCAAAAGTTGAGACATGATTTTTTTTCTGCTTGACAGTTCTTGTTATTATAACTCCCTTGGTCCAAGAACAAATGGGTTTGCACTCAAATGCAATTTCCAATTTTTTATTTATTCAGTGTAGCTTATTTTTCCCTTTTTGATCACTGATGCGTTGTGCCATGAGTCATTTACTTTGAAGAACTGTGTTTTTTCACATTTTATTTAACGTTATAAAGCAGAATTTCTAGGTGTTAGTATCTGATTTCAGGTATTGTAATTTGAGTCTGGAACGATGTCAAAAAAGGCAATAAAAATGTGACGTATGAACCACATATATTGGTACTCTCAGTATTTATAGTCTTGGAGAACAACTTCTGGTTGTTGATGTGTAGCCAGGTACCCTGATGTATCTTTAAAGTCATGAAGGTTGGTTTGTGCCTTTGTCTGCTAGGGTTGGGGACCTTGAAGGTTCATGTGCAGTATCCTTGATTTCAGTGATACTTCAAAAGAGTACGATTTCCTGTCAGAAATACATTTCTAAAGATTATTCAGTTTTTAATTCTCAGTAACATTATTCATGAAGAGGGTAGATGAATCTAAAACTAGAGAAATGGAGCAAGTTTGGGAGATATTCTTTAGAATTAATGGAAGATTTCTATAGCCCAAGAGTTGAACTTAAGTTTCTAGGTCTGCTCAGTGTGCCTCCGACTGTTCTGAATCCTGCATGAAAAGATAAATTGTTTGCACTTGAACTGCCCGTGCTAAGGTGAAAAACTGTGATCTACATTAGATTGGTTTGCCAGAAAAGGAATGTTGACACAGTTTCTCTAATGTCAGGTTTGGATGGGTGGCTTCTGTGAACTCGGTCTTACAGAGCAGCCTGAGGTTGAGTGTCTCATGACACAGTTTGGCCATCTTTAGCACTTTCCTCCTGTGTGAGTGGTGTTTGATCTGATGTTAATGTGCTGAGAATTCTCGCTCTAGAATCCGGATTGAATTCTAGATTTCAAGTTCAGGATGTTCAGACTTGCATTGCCTGCAGAAAAATGTAGCAGCAATACAAAAAGTTCATGGCATATAATTTTTCTGTAATTCTAAGTTTTGCATTACTTCTGTCTACAGATGAGAGAGAATGTAAAGGTGCTCAGAAAGTGGTGAGCAAAGCTAATCACTACTTACGTTTCAGATATTTTTTTCTTGCATGAGTCTGGTGTTTTCTATTCTGTTTTGAGTTAAATAAAGAATATTCCGACTTTCATTTTAAGGCTGCCATGGGAACTTCCCTTGTGATCTTTGCCATTTATGTAATGCAAGGCTAAGTTTTTGTGAACCAATAAACCTATGTAGAAAGTTACTCATTAGAAAAATTAAAATTGGTTTTGTAAAAGCAGCGTTTGGCAGTCTTTTCAATCATTAGTGATAAGATTTAATAAACTAATTAAATGATTAACTAATTAAAGAAATTAATCCTACTGCAAATAATTATTGGTAACAATTTCATCCAGGTTCACCTTTCCTCGCCAATGAAGATGGTGTACTCGGAGGTGTGATAGTTCTTCGGTCTTGCAGGTGTTCAGCAGAACCTGAATTATCACAGGAGAAGCCAACTTTACTAGGTAGTATTTCCTTACTTAATTGTTACTTGAGGTTTGGTGCTAAATCAAGGTAAAAGATCAAATAGAAAACTGTTGTTCAGTGTTTACCATCGTTTAAAAGCCACAGAGATAATAAACATGAATATAAATTGTTTGAGATGATAGAACCTTAGAAAGTGAAATAATAATATTTGCCTTGTTTATTCTCAAAAATTGTGGAAAAGAGCACTCTGACTGTTAATATAATTGAATCCCTCTAAGACCATGGCATAGAAATAATGGTTGCTTGTGGTGGCAGGATATGCGCTGCAAACAATTCCTTTTTTCAGGATGGAACATGAATATGATGACAATAGATTTAAAGTGCAGAAGGAAAATCATTTTATGGTTAGAAATTCTTTTTCTTATGTCTAGGAAAATCTCTGCAGATAAGCTGCAGTTACTATTTGCTTACACATATTACAAGAGTACTTCTTTATATTGTGATGAGCAGAAAACTGCTTTACCTCCATCAGCAGCTGACTGCTTAAAAAAGCTCTGAGCCTTTCAGCCCTGTTTGTCCCTGAAAAAAAAGATACGTGTCCATCTTACTGCTTTACAGTGTACTACAGGAAACAGTCAGGTCATTTTCCTTAGTAGAGAAATAGCTAGGAAACTGACCTCTGTTAGACTAGTAGCAGAGGTGGGTGGAAATACAGCCCGGAAGAAGTAAAGTCGATGAATTATTTTGGCATGCCACTCATACCGTATGCTTTCCTGTGGTGCTCCCCAAATGAGGGCATATATGCCGCCGTATCGTGTGTGTTTACGTATTGGGTCTTGTGAGCCTGGGTAATACACATTTAATTATGTACGCTACCAGGATGAAAGGTTTTTCCTTTAGTTTAATCCTCTTCTCTTGTTTCCTCAAGTGCTTCCTGAATAATTGTCAGAAGCATTACAGCCTTGAGGTAGCTGTCATATCTTTTAGGATCTGATATGACAAATTTGATGACCTAATTTGATTTTGTGTATTAAGGCTTATCTTAGCATCTCACCTGGTAATTCTTGAATCACATAATTCCTTTTTAATTGATAGGCTACTCTTTAGAAAGACACCTCTGTCTTAATTCATTACTACTTTTATCCCACTGAAACTCTGCATCCAAGTCATCTACTCTAGTATGTAATCTTGCTCAATACAGCAAGTAGTGTTCATGATTCTCAGTCCAGCAATCAACGTTGATGTGCACTTTATGCGTTTAATAAATGCGACTTCCATAAGAGTTTCACGTACATTTGTTTTGCTTTTGCAAAAACCCAGAGATTTGCAAGATGAATTTTTACTATTCACTTAATGCTGCTGGGATAGCGGTGGTGAACAACAAAGGGACTTTTGAAATCTTGATTGGGAAAAGAATTTGGAAATAGATTTTGTATGTTAAATTTTTTGGAGTTATTAATTACTTAAACAGCTTGTCTTTTTGCAAAAGTAGACTGTTAAGTAGTTCTGCTATTGTCTTTCAATTATTGGAAAGCCAAGATGGTCTCATGCTGACTCCTGAATCAGGACATGGGGTTGCTAAACATGCAGAGAATGTTGCAAGTTTGATTTACGGCTTTCAAATTTAAGAATGACATGATTATGTTGTTATTAATCTAGTGGAAAGAATCCCACCACATAAATTCTGCATCTAAAAAGGAGTTTAGAAAATGACAATACAAGCCTAATTAAACAAGAACAAATAAAGTCAGCCTTTAATTTCTTACGCTTGGAAGTGAGAGTATTTTCTATTTAATGTTTGTCTTTGATGTAAGAAAACGTGTTCCTATTAAGGAAGATAGAATATTTTTCCTCAAATTTTATAAAAAAAAATCCCCATACATGTACACCGTAAATAAAGACTGTTTGTTGATTTTTTTTTTTCATTTTCTGTCCACTGAAATAAGAATCTCATAGTACAGCTTATCTATAGGGTTTTTTTTTTGTGTGTAGAAATTTCTGCCTTAGAATGTTAACATATAATTAAATGTGTACTACTTACGTTGTTTTAATTGCAGATAGCTTGTGCGACACTTAAGAACTCGGTGTACAAAGTAATCAAGTAATCAAGTCAAGTGACCAAGTCATTTGTCTCCGTTGCAGGAATGATTTTTTTTTTCTATTTTTTAAACTACTGCAATAAATTTCAAGAAAGAAATTTATTAAATAGTCGAAAATGTTTGAAATGTCCTCAGAGAATTAAGTATGTAATATAGGATCTTATTGTAATTCAAGTGCTTGTAATAAATAGCTAATCATGTTGCAGGCTAGTGTATGGTACCTTTGGTGAACAATGTAGAAGGAAAACAAATCTTAAAAATGTAAACAAACGTGTCTAGAGTTACCAAAGACAAAGAAGTATTTTGAGGGTAGTTGGCCTGAAATGTTGCTTCGCTTCTCAAAATTAAAAGATAAATTTAATTTTGTCTGCAAAACATAAATACTTTCATTGACAATTGAATCTTCAGGGTGTTAGGGAAGAGTTGGCCTCATGAAACGCAGTTACATCGCACTGAATACATGTCACTGAAAATTTTGGGGTAAACTTTGGCAATATCAGTTGTGAATCTGTTACGGGGAAGCAAATTGCATACCTAAATGAAGTTCACTTTTCTTTTGTCACGATATCCACAGATCTGTCAGAATCTGCAAGTCTACTGGGATTGTCAGCAATTTAATGTTCTACTAAAGGTTGATTGCTATGCAAGGAAAAATGTTTCAAAGGATAAGTGTGCTCAGCATGCTATGACCTTTGTCAATCATATTAAAGGAATGTGAGGAATATTAATGAATTATGTTTTGAACAACATCTAAGCACACTTTTTTAAATTGCAAAAGTCTTGTCTATAATAAAATATGTGAAAATAGCTTTTCAAAGCATCTTATTTAATTTTTATAAGACTTCAAACCTCCAGTAGATGAGACCTAAACATATGAATAATGAATTGGAATTTTTTAAAGATTGCTGTAATGGGCTCTTTAAAAGACTGGTAGATCAGGCCACTTTCAAAGATCAGAAAAATAATTTTTGGATTAACATGCATTAACAGTACATATTGCCAACGTTCAGTTTTCTAAGTAAATCATTATCACTGCAAACACAGAATTGTTGTTGGTCTGCAACACTGTATTCTAAATGAGCAGCAAGTGTTCAGTATGACAGAGTTGATGCGATATACAGCTGGTGCTAGAGGTCAGGGTAATCAGACTTGGTCTTGTTTCGGAAGATTCTGTCTTGTTAAATTACATCTTAGAAGCATTTTTGTGACACCTTGCGTTTTTCATTGTAGTGGAATTTCTGTGGAGCCATACAACAGAGAGCATGTGCGTAGGATATATGTCTGCGCAGGATGGCAAAGCTAAGGTAAGACTTGAAGAGTAGGTTGTAATACAGGAAGAACGAGTGCAGAAGTTAAGGAGAACCTATATAGGAAATATATTTTAAAAAATTGTCTTGAAGAGAAGGAAAAAGCAATGGATGCAAAAGAAATTCAGTGTATGCATGAGGGGAGCTTTTCTGATTCCCATTTTAAATTACAGCGAATAACAAATCTACAATGGTATATGTAATATGTCAGTTTATATTTGAGTTATTTTATCTATCTATCTGATTCAGTTACACTTATTGGATAGTACAGTATTTTCTTGTGGGCATGTCATCCTCCAAATAAAGGAATTGAACCACTAAGAAAAAAGGGAGAAGATATTTAAAAAACCCATTGAACTATTTCCTCAAACATTTTCCCTTCTTTCCTTCTTTTATTTATTTATTTTTTTTTAATTTATTTTTTTTGAATGAGAATTGAAACTGAGTTTAGCTGTTGAAACTGGAAAAATCATTAACACCAAACAGTAGAGATTAACCAAGGAGGATGAGAGCCACCTCTTCTTTGGAATACAGCACTGAATGGAGACAAAAGGCAGGTACTACCATGTAGTGACTAGAATATGTAAGAGAGGTGTTTGGACAATGAGAATCAGCATGGGGGAAGCTGGAAATGGAGACAGAATCATTTTCGTAGTCATCTATAATGCAGCTATTTAAGGCCGAGAGTAGAGAATCAGAGCTAGTTAAAGGAAGTGACAAAGTAGGGAAAGAGTTAGTGTAAAAGAAGGCTCATTGATAAATTAATTTCAGAGTTTGTGTATTTTCTGGAATACTTACATGTATTAAAATAGGGGATGCCTGCCAAGATCTTTATACCAGCAGACAAAAGTAAGAAAGGCATCCAGCATTCTGAAGTGAAAATTTAAAGAAGGGTTACTTTTAAAGCCTGGAAGAGAGAAGAATTTGAGGGCCTGGATTTTGTTGGCACTCTCCAGATATAGGTGCTTCTTGTGTCACTGCTAGGGAGGAAAGTTTAGTCATCAGCAGTAAAGGGGGAGAGGACTCTAAAACTCGAATCTTTCTGTTTTTGTTTGGCTTTTTGGGGGGTTAGGGCATGCTGTGTTTCATTTGAGATATAACTGTAATGGAGAATGTGAGTGAAATAATAATTACAGTAGTAGAAAAAAAAACAACACAAAAAAAAGAGCAAAATTGACATGCTAATTTTACACACCAAAAATGGTGTGACTGCTGGCTGGAGCACTGGGAACAGATGTCTGACTTGAGGAGTGAAAGGTAATTTCTTTTTGTTTTTTTTTTTAATATAAGAATGCCCCAGAAGGAGAAAAAAGATAAAAAGCTGGTAAAGGAAATGTTGGTAGAGGTGTTAGTGTAGTATCCTCTTTCATTATGTATGTCAAGTTAGTTCTAGTTGAATATGGTGTGTTCTCACTTGTTCTCTCAATATTGGTTTTATGTTTTATTGGAAAAGAATCCAAACCCAAACTAAAAGCCCAGACTGAACTAAGTAAAACTAATGCAAGCTGAGCTGTGGATGTTCTAGTATTCAGTAGTAAATTTAAAAGTTGTTATATTGTGTTCAAAGTGAAAGAAGAATTTCTAGAAAGCACAGTGTGAGATTCTCACAGTGTGCATACCTGCTTCTGGCTTACGCTGGAAAGCTCAAAAGCTGTTTCTAAGGAAGTGTTATTATTTCTTCCTGGTAGTGTCATTCTTATTGATTAATAAATGCTAAATGTGAAATCTATCTGGTAATGAGTACTAGCATGACACTACCATGCCCAGAGAGATGTTTTCCTACTCACAGTTTCAACATTTGACATCTGGTGCACATTGTTTTCATACTGCTGGTAAATTCTCCAGCTGGTAATCTTGATTGTGCTGACAGACACAGCTGCTCCTCTTGGTTCACTTTTAAATTATGCTTTTGACCTTCATTGAAGAGTTAATCCCCCTCCCTTTCTTCCTCCTTTGAGTCTGTGGCCACAAATGCTTTCCAGAGAAAAACCACAAATGCTTTTGCTGCTGACTTCTATTGATCAAAAAAGTCTTCTGTCATAAAAGCTGGAATTTTCTTCTGCTACAACTAGGGCTAAGTTATAGATGGAAAACTGGGCTTGAAATAGAACACAATATAGTGTAAGTTAAAGAAATATATATATGATCTTTTCTCTTTTAATAGAATAGCTGCTTTGGTGCAGTTAATTTTGAGTGCTTGCTGTGGAAAATAATAATGCTATAAAAATGAAAGTACAAGATACCACTTGTTTCTGAGTACCATAACAAAATCATCAGATGGCAGCTTGTATGGAAACGTGTTGCTTTCTTATTTTTCTAGGGAGGTAAGGAACTCCAGTTTTCATTTCTTTCATCAGTCAAGGCCTCAAGTTTTATTCTGCATCCACTGTTATGAATTAAAATCATGATTATATAGAGGGGTACATACTAAAGAAGAGAGGTCCTCCTTTAATCTGGGTGTGTTTCTTGCTGTATTGGAGGCTAATGCATTGTACCTAGCAGCTGGTTGTTATGAATCCAGTGCTAAGATTGTATAGATACCAGAAGCCTTTGTTGCAAGGCAGGCACACTCTGACCGGCTGGCTACCAGCTCACCTACAGAAACTAATGTGCTTACGATGCGGAAACTTAATCAACCAACTAACTACCAGTAATTCCTTAAAAGCAAAGTGAGAAAGGAAAGTGGAATCACAGACTCAAAACCATACACCCTAACCCGATAGTGCTTCTGGCTTCGAGCTTTGTGAGCTCTCCAAGTACTGATCAGGAGTCAGCCTTTCAATGGGGCATTGTTTCCTTCTGATTGGACATGACACAGCTGGCCAAACATCTCCAGACAAGGCTGCATGTGTGCTCTCTAGCCAGTCTGAATGCAAAAAAATGGCTGAGCCTGCAAGAGCTGTAGAACAATTTTGCACTGGGACTAATAACTGATTTAAAGCATACTTTCTGGAAAGATGTCCAGTCTTTTTTTTTGGAAAACCAGTTGCCTGGAAAAATCAGTTTTTTGTCAAATGTTGTTTTAAAATGTTTGGTTGAAAGTTCTTGTTCTTTCAGAATAGTGTGGAGGTTTCCCAGATGAACTGAGTTCACACTTTTTTGCTGATGTAGTCATCTCTGTGTGTCCTATTACTTGCTTTCGGCTCTCTCTCAGTTCTGAAAGTATGGATAACACTGGTAGTGTCATCTTCACCACCTGCCCAGTGGATGGATATATGACTTTCTTCAGATTCTTGCATCAGTGCCAGAAGTAACTGCTTGAAGCATATCCTTACTGGTTTATCATTGTATTCTTTATTTTTTGCCATCCCTTTTGACATCAGTTTAATGATAACTCAGCAACAGTGTTCACATACTGGACGTGGAGAGAAACAAATGTTTTGTCTGAACAACTGCAACTTTTTTAAGATGCTTCTTAAAACTGACCTATACTGCCTCTTGCTACAGCTTTATCCTGGCTGGAACCTGGAACCCTCAGCTATAGTGAACTCAAGGGACATATACATTTTGTTCTAGCAGTTGGCCGTCCCAGTCTTTCTTCGTGAAGCAGTACTGTGACACATTATGTCAACGTTAGTCCTGTTGGTTAGGAACATGAATGGACCTCCCAAGGTCTCCTGAAGCAACTTCTTTCACTGACATCTATGTAATGATAGAACTGTCACATAATCTGACACTCAACTGTTTCTAGCCATTAGATGGGACTGTTGAATGTTTTAGGCCACTGTGGAAATTTCTGACCATAGCCACGAGAAAGATAGAAAATAATAGTCCATGGATTTCCTCTGCGCTTATCTAGCTCCTTCTTTGCTGCATCAGCAAAAGTTGTCTTCTAGATTGAAGGCCTAGAAGTTTGAAAATTGTTATGAATTGGAGAGGTAGATGTATTCCCTTCTGTTTTTGTGGTGCTGATCATGAATTACTTGATATAAATTCGAGATCTTTTATAATCTGTTTACTCTTTTACCCAAACTTTCTTCTCTTTCTGATATTCTAGTCCTCAGAATAACCTTCCAGATATTTTTTATGGATCTACAGTAGATCCAACAGCAGATCATTGTAACAACTAAAAAGGCTACCCAAGCTCTGATCTCTATAAAGATGCTGTGGCAGCTTTCAATTAATCATATCAAATTTTCTTGAACTGATCAGGTTACATCCTGAGAGCTTAAACAGTTGTCACCATTGAGAAAATATTCTGATCACTACAGTATTATTTCCTGGAGATCCGTGCACACTGTCATGGGTGATGTGCAGTATTTGAAGTCTTAAGGGCTGATGTAGCATTTGCTGGAGTCATTTAAATGCCACTTTGCATGAAGGGCTTTGAGACCTTTTGCCATGTAATGAGGGGAAATGGGCTACTCCTTGAATTCACAATACTGTGATTTGAGATGTAAATGCAAAACCAAAGGAAAGGAGATTTGTGGATAGACTACAAGTTGATGGACCTCTCTGAGTTGCAGTCTCTGTTTCTTCTTGTTCTTAACCCAACTGAGGATGCTGCAAAGGAAAAGAGGTTCCTCAATCTCAGGTAACAATGCAAAGGTACTCCTGCAATGTAAGCGCATGTATAAACTGTATCTCTTGAAGATTCTGGTTGGTGGAAGGCAGTCTTCATTTGGTTTGTCACTGTATATTTTTGCATAATCAAGCAGAAGCCCTTTTAGTTCTGACAGGGTCTTCAGAGTATTTGCTCGCTTGGAGCTCACCACATTTTGTGTGCACAAAGTAAAGGGTGTCGGGATGTACCAGAGAACTTACATTTTTCTGGACCCCCAAGTTTTTATGTTATCTTAGTTATTTAGAACTGCTGATGGTGAATGATATTTTTACTTGAAAAAAGGGACTTTCTTGCTGTGTTTTCAGTAGTGTTTTAAGATCAGGTGCCTTCTTTGAGTGAAAAATCTAATCTTAATACCAACGGTGTGCAGTTTTGGTTGTGTGTTATTTATATTTGAAGTAATTTGTCAGTTTAGTATGGTTCTTAGTAGATATATACATTTTAAAATGTGACCTGTGTATAAATGCTGTTTACTTCTGCTATTATTACAAATCCTGCAGTAATTTTGAGGTATCATTGTAATTCAGCTTTATAAATTTTACTTTTCCTAATAGCCAGATGACCTGGACAACTAATTTCTAAAAATCTAGATGTGATGCTGAATGTAATCCAGATTAATTTGCCAGTTTAAATCTCTGGCACGTGTTCAGTTCATGAATTACTAGGCTTTATAATATTGCAGGTTTTCATACTGCAAGACTACATATGCCATTCTTTCAATTTTCTAGTGAACCAAATTCAAGTTGCTTTGCAAGATGAGGGGAACAATAGTGAAGAGTGTTGTACGATGCTGTCTTTGAAAACACCCATTAGCAACAACCCCCATTACAACCAAATGTTGTGGTTGTAACATGCAAAAGAAGTTTTCTCTTTGACAGCTAATTTCATGTTTCAATGTGAAGAAACACAGTGGACAGGGAGATCACTTCCACTTCGCTCTTCCTGTTGAGATTACATGTTATGATCGGATTTGCTCAACTTCATTACCTCTGTAAAGATTAGCAAAATTATTTTCCTCTATGTTTAAAGTCATACATATGGCAAACACTGATTGTAGTGATTGTTGTTGAGTTTTCTGATAATGAGCATCTGTATTTTACTCTGAATAAAAGGTTTGTGAGAGCCCTTTTTTTTACTCTGAATAAAAGGTTTGTGAGAGCCCTTTTTGTTGAGGAAGGCAGCCAGCCAGTGCTCATTGGGTAAAGAAATACATACTGGAAGAATCCAACTTCTAATTTGAAAATTAGTGGAAAAAATTAACAAGCCTGGTTAGTTAACAGAAATACTAACTCAAAAAATCTAGTCATTCATTTCAGGCTACAGAGACGGTCTTTAAATTCACGAGAGAGGAAATGTATATGTCACTGTTACACTTTTTTTTTCCCTTTAATCTTCACTCTTGTCTGGAGGCAGGGGAATCATTCAGAGATTCTTACTTGAAAATAACTCTTCACATACAGCAGGACATCCAGTTCTCTCATAAAGATAAGATATTTATACTTGTTGGAAATAACCTTCAGTGCTGAGATACCAGTTAAAATATTAGGCATGTAGACTATCGTGGAAATTACGGTCTTTGAGATGAGAAGTTCAGTTTTTTTGGTTGAGTTCTTTCATGAAGCCGAAAGTTCTGGTACTTTCCTCATATTTGACTATCATATCTTAGGATGGAGCAGAGTAGGTGATTTTATATATTTAGGTATGCAAATATAAATATAATAACCTGACTTAGCACCCGCAGTCAGATCAGTAAAAATCACACTTTAAACTATATGGTGCTATTTTAGAATATCTCTGTGATAGCTGGGAGTGGTGAGCTGGTTAGATGATTTGTTGGTACATAGCTTCAGATAAAATATGTGTATAAATCATATGAAGAGGTTAAAATGGTTTTCAACTTTCTTGAAATGTCATTGTTTTCTAAGGCATCATAGGGAAGTTTATAGATGCACAAATAGTGTGAAATGATACATTTGACCCATGGAATGAATTTGAGCTCGGAAATTTGCTAGCTTCCTAAACAATCTGTGTGTAGATATCACTATGAGCGATTCTGAGTTTCTAAATAATATATGGATTTGGTATTCCTTTTGTTTAAGGAGAAAAGCGATAGCAAGTGATTTAATTAAGTATGTAAGTTGCTCTGAAAGTAATGCCTCCTATGTATTTCCCTGGAATCTATGACAGATGGAGCTCAATAGTGCTATTTAATAGAGCAAATGCTCAGCTACAAGACACTGTTTTTCAACAGACACTACGAGCTCTGCATTTTCCCTGCCTATGAGCAAGAGCCTGCGTGCTGTGCTTGTAAAGATATGCACCAGCAGAGGTGATCCTTCCCTTTTGCTGTCACCACTGCTGAAATGCACCACCCACCACGTTAGTGTGCTCACATTCACTGTTTGATGTACATAAACATTCAGCAAGCATTGATGAATGTCAGTGGGTGCCATTTTTTCTTCATGGAGCAATTCAGTTCCACACCTTCACTTCATATGTGCTTCCATGTCAGGCACCCTTCTGACAGCCTGCCCCTCTGCTGCCATCCATTGCACAGCAACAGCATGTAACAGGATATTGGTGAGAAGGTTCAGCCTCTACTGCCATCTCACCAACATCCACCTCTGATGCTGAGGGCCGTCATGGTAAAATACGAGGCATTACTTTTGGACCAGCCCTTATACATGACGTCCTCAGTCTCTGTTTCATTATATTTCATCTCAATAGTGTAATGAACGGAAAAAGTTTATTTTATAAATTATTCCATCCAGAGCACATCCTGAGCATGTAATAAGAAAACTAAACACTTGAAGTACTCCCTTGACTTGCTTAAGAACTGAATGTGCTGCCATCTGGTAGTTGTACTCTGTTCTCTTGGCAGCATTTGATTGCCTTCAGTTTTCTCATGCAGAGTAGTCTGTTTTTTGGCCTATGCATTATATTAATTAATTCTACACTGTATGTATGCTTTTAATGAAAAAAAAAAAAAATGAAGCTGTTGGGACAAACTAATGCGAATAAAAGGAGAAAACTAGGTCTTTAATCACTAAAGGAGAAAAGTTTTTGATATTAGTTGGCCTCAAATTTGTTTCAGAAACTTTATTTGAGCCATGAAGTAAAGTAAGCCTTGGCACAACTTGTAGTATGTAAAAAAAAAAAAAAAAAAATTATACAAAAAATACATAACTTAAAAAATTGATCAAATGTTCTTGATGAAAAGATGAAATCATATATTGTCCCTGTTGGAGTTAACACTTATTCCAAGGCAGGATGACTGATTAGTTTTGGACTTACAGGGCGGTGGGAAGCTTTCCAGCATACATCAAAAGAAACTGAGAGACAGGCAGTGTCTGCAGAAGCAGGGCTGGGGGAGTTAGTTGCTCTACCATTTCGTTTTAGTTAGATGGAAAAGAGGGACTAATTTTTGCTTAATTTACTTTTTGATGGCAAGTCCACACATGCCAAGAATCAATATCTGAAGGCCGGTTAGCTTGGTTGTCCTATATAGGTGAGGGGGAAAAAAAATCAAAATGAAGTACTTACTTAATGTAGCATTTGTGTTCTCTGCTTCTACAAGGCCCTCGCCAAGATTGCTTTTTCTCAGGGAAACAAATCAAAACATTTTCTCAGGGACAGTAAAATGTCTATTTACGAAGCCCAAGATCTGGATAGCCTTGTCATTCTTGACCTACCTTTCCTCAGCGTACTCCTGTTTCCTCAAGAAGAGACTTCCTTGAAGCTCAATGGAGGATTAATTCTGAAAAAAAAAATTCTTCTTTTCCTATTTTTGTTCAGTTTTCCCCAGATGTGGGCTCATTCACATTGTAAAGCTGATGGATTAATCAAATTCAACTAAAAGCTCTCCAATGTTTCTATTCTTCATTTCTTTGTTGTTGCTTTTCAAAAAAATATTTTTATATATGATGTTGGGGGTATAGAAATGTAACAAAAGTTACAAATAAGTTCCGTGGTTGCATTTTAAATGTCTTCAGTGTTCTCTGAAGTTGTATTTACTCAAGTTCATTCTTATGGCTAGGAACAAAGGAGATTTAAGAATGAATTTGGAAGTTCATCTGAAGTTATCTTGACATGTCAATTTTATCCTTTGATACTACTTATTAATTAACAAATTTTAAATACTGTCAGTTCCTGTCTGTGTGGATTTTGCTCTACATAAGACAGACACTAGTGAAAGTAAAAAGTCGGTGTAAAACAGTATCTGTGTTTGCTTGGTCATACAACATATAGAAATAAAAAGGTGCAGTTAAAGGCTTTAAGAAAGACTTTGCTATGTGGCTTGGACGTTTCAGTAAATGGAAGTGTGCATATGCTACTATATGGTGTTGGATTTTTTGTTTTTGTCTCTTTATAGATAACAACTTATTTTTCCTTCTACACAAAATATGTTTTTGTATAGGAAACATATAAATAGCTTTGGACAGCTGTTTAAATGTAGGTACCTGATAGTATATTGGTAGACATTAAATATCTGTTTTTCCTCTCTTGGACTTTTTTCCTTTCCTTGCTCAAGACCTTACTGATCTTACATTTAAGAGAAGCTAAGGGGTTTGAAAGGATCTTTTCTTCTTGAAATGGTAAATAAAAACCAGAATTTTTCTGAAAGTCGGAAGATGTTCATATATTGAGCATGAAGGCCAGAGATCAAAGTTTAGCAGTAAATGAAAACCTTTAAACGTTTTTAATTAAATGTCATTCTGTAATATAACTGAAAACATGACCACCTGAGAGCAGAAACCAGGATACCCTTATCAAGAAGGGAATTGAAAGAATTTGTATCTAAGATACAAAACATCTCTGGGATGCAATGAATTGCGGTTACAGCATCAAATAACTTTCCGATCAATTGATGCAAGTTACATTTGTGGGACTTCTACATCACGGAATCATAGAATGATTTGGGTTGGAAGTGGGTCCTTGAAGGTCATTTAGTCCAACCCCCTTACAGCCCATTGCCTCATTGCTTCTTATACATTTTTCAGCACTTAAACCTTTTAAATGGAATAATGTGCATACAAAATCGTAAATATATGTATTTGCTTAGAGAAAGCTGTAATTTCTCACACCAGTAACTTCGCCATTGTGAGCTTTATATCGTAGTAGGAGTCATTTCTTCATCCTAATTTAATAATTGCTTATGCATCAGGTTGTTGGAGTATTAATGAATCACCTGATGAAATACATAACTTGTGCTCCTGCTTCACTGAGAAGGGTGGCTGGAGCATAGCTTGAGCTGGTGACACTTTTTGCCTCAAACCCAGAGAAATGCTGTTTTCAGCCCTACTGCATTTTAGAGTTTCACTGAGGCTTTTTTTTTTTTTTTTTTTTAATGTTTTACCAGAACCCATTCAGCAGCTCTGAAATGTGGAAACAGCCAAGTTTGTAGAAGCATGCTTCTGAGTCTTTTCTCTGCCTTGGTTAAACATTGATTTAGCCCTTGGCCTATATTAAAGCAACCGATATATCTGAAAATGGCTCTGCTGTAGCTCAAAATTAACAGTGCGTATGAAAACATAAGCAAGTTTTCTCCATGGAAAAGATGCCTGTTGACAAAAACACAATTGGGTTTTGGGTACTATTTTTTTTTTTAACATATATTTTCATCTTTGCTAATAAAGGCTGATAAAGCATGGAATTTCACAGCTACTTTTCTTTTGTTTTCATGCAGAATAATTCTTTCTTCAATTTTCAGTGAACTGAGTCATTCAGTTTACCTTTTCTACACATCTGTCGTGGTCATTCTCTTCATGTGTTAAACATTAACACAAACAAAATACAAAAGAATCCAAACTGTTTACGGTTTGTCAAGTTTATTTTGTCGTTTGTCCTTTGGACTGCAGTCAAATAACAGGTGAACTGTTCAGTACTTGCAAGCTTGCTGTGTCCTGCATAATTTTGCCTCTCATCGTATTTGGTAACACTCTTTTGACTTTTCCACAGACTCACATTTCAAGACTTCCTCCTGGAGCGGTGGCAGGACAGTCCGTGGCAATAGAAGGAGGAGTTTGCCGACTGGAGAGCCCAGAAAGCTGAACAGTTGATTCCTCACTTCATTGCAAAGAATGTGAATGACATTTTCTACAATTAGTTTTTTTGTGTGTCTTAACAAATGTTGGAAATTCTACTCTTGCTTTTATACCCCGTATTGCCACCATGTGCTCCATAACTTGAGACAAGTGCTGCTGTAGTTTATGTTCTCACTCTGTGAATGGGACTGTGTGCATGTTCATTTTTTCCCTGATAACATAGGACCTCTTCCCAGTTGTACAAAGATTATATATGGTTAGTGATTACGTTCTCATTGTTTTATGTTTGAAAAATATCTGAAAGTTAAAAGGAAATAATAATTTAAAGATGTGGTCACAATTGTCATTCATCTTCTAAATTTGAAAGGAACGGGCCTTTGAAGTGGATATATAAGTATGCAAAACTGATTATGGTTTCAAAGTTTCTCAGTGGTTTAAGGAAATCCAGTGGTGGTTTAAACATGGGTTGTTTTCTTCCTCCCCAATAAGGAGGAATTTTTTTTGTCAAAGAATGGTTTCAGTGAAACAAACTAAAGCAAAATTAAGGCTAGAATTGTTCTAAATAATCTTATAAGTCGTATCTCTGTTTCCAAACTAAGATGTTAATAGCTTCGAGCTGTATCTATTACAAAATGCTATATGAAGATAATGTATCGTAATGCAGTCTTTATGTATAATGGAATATTACAATGTAAATAAGAAAACAAAGTTTATGGAAAGATTCAATATTATTCTTTGCTTCTGTTTTAAATCTATTTTTAAGAGAGGTACAGAAATGAGCATATTACTGGATGCAAAGTGCAATGTGTATTGAATGGATGCTGGGAGGTCTGATACTAGCTTTCTTACGGATGAAGCAACTTCCTAAAGTCCAGCCACAGCATGGGTATTTATATAACTGTGTGTAATATGTATGTACTGTGCATAAATTTACTGTAATTTTTTTACACCTTCAACAAAACTGCAGTATGAAACAGTGTCTGCCTTGTCTGCCTTGTGAAGCGTTGGCAGCTGAACTGCCTTTTGTCACCAGATCTGATACGTTAGCCAGATCGCCTGTCCTAAAAGTGACTTCTCACATACAATCTTCCATTCAGTACTTCTTTCTTCACAGCACTGGCAGCAATAGAAGATTTTTGTAATTAATTCATTGTCATGATAAGTATGCCAAAGAAAAACTAAATTAGTTGATCTTTTTCCCTGGTGGATATTTGATAATTCTGTTTTCAGAAATAGTGGATGAATAGGTATTCAGACTGTATTCGCTTAATTGGGCATTGTACTGTCCTCTTTTGTAATGTCGTGCCTGCCTATAACAGACCTACTGGACTGCTGATTAAATGGTTACATTGATTGTAGTACCAATGTTTCATGGGTAAAAATCTTAATACGTTTTTTTAGCAGCTTGAATTCATTTTCACTCTTATGTTAAATAATACATTGAGATATGTTCTTATTTGTGTCTGATTTCTTTTTTCAGCCGTGACATCAGTGTATTCCTATAGTTTAAGATATTTCTATGAATTCTTGTAAATAATATAAAACAAGCTTTTTGCATCTATCTAAATCATGCATCAATTTAAAGTAGTTTGTGCTGAGAGATGCACCTCCATCTGCATCCTTGGAGGTACAGCCAGAGTCTGGTCTGATAGAGGGAAGAAGTGTGGTTTACGCCAGTTAGGGTTTGGCAGTGCAGAGTACAACACTTCAGAAGTGTTCTAACAATTAAGTTTAGTTGTCAGAGCCATTGAAATTACTCTAACCACACAACATAAAGTGGTTGTGTGGGTGCTGCGCTGTATAATCTGCGAAGAACAGTTACCATTCTTGTGAGTTTGTACGTTCCCATATTTGAAAATGGCATATTTTTTGCAGAGGTCAAAGCGATGGAGCTAACCATTCAAGTGCTTTTCGGTATTGCCTTTGTAGAAATATTGGCATACATTCACTTTCATGTAACAAGGAATGCAGAAGGGCTTGGACAATGTGTAAATTGATAAGTTGTTTCTTCTACTTGCTTGCTTAATGTCTCCTTATGGAGACCTGGATACCAATGTACGATCTTTTTCCCGTGTTCTATCTCAGAATTTTATTTTTTGTGTATTCATACACATGCTCATATACATGTAATCGTAACTCAAAAATCAGCATGTTTAGCTTTTCTTTTGCTTTCATTTCTATGTGATATTCCAATCAATTACTTCCTAAGCAATTTTTGTGGAAAAAAGCCAGGCTCCTTTGTGGAATTATGCAGGTGTTATTGTTTGAACTTGAGCAGCAGTCTCTTTTCATTGTCCAACTTTCCCTTCTGTCTGGCTAGAGAAAAAAGGCATTCTTGTCCTGAGAATCACGAGAAAGGCACAGAGCACAAACCAGATACAGAGCTGACTTTCTACCTTTGGTACTCATGAGAAGGAAACTGTCTTAGGACCTTTGCATTTCTGTATCAGTAATCACGAAGACTGGCAGGAGCACAGCTTCCTGTCATCCTACTCCCACTTCAGCCAATGAGAGATCTTACGCTACCTTAATTGTGGGTCTAATTCTGCTTCCAGGTCTATTTTGGACTTCAAAAGGGCTTAATGAAAAGTAAGTGGTGAGGATAGACACGTAGCAATGAAGTGATCTGTAAACTCTTGTACGTGACAAGTAACCATTGCCGCTGGCACAAGCAGATACAGTCCAAGAGGAAATTACACAGTTGGTGGCAGTAGCTGTCTAAAATTATAAAGGAAGGATAACCAGATGAAATGCATATAAATACAAACAATTTGAATACTCTTGATTTTATACTCAAACACACACAATTACATGTCCTTGGTTGTTCCGTAGCAGACAAGTTGGTGCCGGAGTAGTCACTAATCTGTCATAATCAATTTTACTTCTAAAAGCTTGTAATAACCTCTCACAGTAAAGTTTAGTGGTGATTTGAATTCCACTTTGTGTATTCTGTAGGTACGAAGAGTACGCTTCTCTGCTTATGAACCAATCTCTGGAAAGGGTGTGAGATGAAAGTGATTTGACTGGCAAGGAAAGAGGGAGCCCAGTTCACTGAAACTACAGCCATTCCCCATGTAAAGTTTGATATGGGAGATACTGTGGATGAAGGAGGAGGAAGCAAAGATAGTTAAAAAATATCAAGGGTATTAATAATTTTTTTTTTTTTTTTTTTAAACAGAAAACTGTACGAGGTTTGAGGTTGTTCTGCTGTAATAGCCCTGTGCTTGATCATTTGCGCCATTACCGGATAGCACAGAGTTCAGGAGTGGTTTTATTGTCTAAGGACCTATAGTGATGCAGCATTCATTTTCCACCTAACCTGGGTGATAAATCCCTGTAAAAATTAGCTAGATCACTTAGTGGTGGTTGAGCCCATTAAATGTCTGCCATGCGCCTAAACAAGCCATTTGAAATGGTGAACATGTAAGGAACAGCTATGGTAAGACTTGCTTTCCTATGGCTTTGTGTCTTGACCACAACACCTTTGGTTGCCTCAGAAGTCTTTTGTGTGATGGCAATGCAATACATGTATTTTATGTCCTATACTCTGCAGTCTTTCACTAACTTTTAAGTTCACAATTCCTTGCAAGGTTGTGCTTTTCTTTCTGTGCTCTCCATCTCAATACAGAAGCACCAGCTGCTCAGTCTCCAGATACTGCAGTATCTTCAGCCAACTCTCCTGCCCCTGGTGTTGACATGCATTACTGCACAAGAGAGCACACGAGTGTTGTGGTGGGTGAAGTGGCTCCTGGATCTTGGCTGCTGGTCTCAAGGGTGAGAGTAACTCCCAGGATGCAGGTTGTGCAGGCCTGTAGGCAACGAGTAGCTGTCAGATGTGCGGTCTTCTTCAGATTTAAAGAACATCCATTCAGAGTCGAGTCTGAACTCAGCTGTAGCTTGTATAAACCTGCAAAGGGCTATGGGTGACATGTCCTTGTGTGGTTAACCCCCATCAGACTCTGCAGTGTGAACACACTTGGCTGTTGCTGCACACACTGTGCAGGAGTATATCAACCAGGCAGCCAGGTAGACTAACAGAGGAGCCCCGCAGCTCATCCTCCCCACCCCTTTTGGATTCTGTCAGTCAGCTACAATATATTGTAATAGATATTTAGGCTAATGTTGCCCAATGTGTTACACTCCATTACACTGGCGTAAATATCCACGTACTTACATCATAGAAAGAAACCACCTAAGCTCTCTGAAACAAAAGGCCTTGTGAATTTGCTAAAATGCAATTCTCAGAAAGCACTACGTGAAGGCAAATGTTTGAAGTGAGATCGTGTCTCCAGTGAAGTCACTAGGAGCTCAGCCATCAGCTTTGGCAGAGCCAGGACATCGCCCTTTGAAGTGTTTCTCTTAGAGGAGTCAAACATTCTAAAAGTCCCTTAATGCTAACACTGGAGACTTCTGAAATGAGATTGAGCAAGAGGTTTGGATGACTGACGCTTATTTTTCTGGATTATCTGGGAATATCTGGTGGGTGTGCAGAGTTTGAGCAGTTAGGTGGAAGAATCAACAAGCAGACTTTCCTGTTGCAAACAATTTGAAGTCAAGCTATAACTTTACTCCAGACGGAGCTCTTTGCTGGCCAAGGACTTTCAGCACTTTTTTATAGTTTAAATATTTTTTCTAAAGGGGATAATTTTTACAGTTCGTGCTTCCCTTCAGAGGTATTGGAGTAGTATGGGATACGCTGTGTGGTACAGCACAAACATCAGCAAGGATTTGGGTTTGCTTTATCCAGCTTACCAGTGGCAAAACCACCACATTCAGTATTCAATAAACCACCATACCAGCCTGGATTGTAAAAAGTCTGTGCTTACTACCACTGAAATAAATAGAAATGTTGCTACACATTTTGGGTCACTTCTGGAAGGTTCTGAGGGTGCCATCCTGGGTGAGGCTTGGCCCCTCAGCAGCACTCAGGGAAGCACAAAATGGCACCAAGCAGCAAGGCATGAGGGGACAGGAGGTGCTCCAGGTATGGGGAGCTGCAGCCTGTGAGAAGGGCCCATGTGGAGCAGGGTGAGCGTGGGGAGGAAGCGGGCAGAAGGAAGCTGTTGTTTTCACTGGTTCTCACTAGCAAACATATTTCCACTGCCCACATATTATTAAGCCTTTTGCCCAAGTCTGTTTTGCTGGTGATGGTGCTTGGTAAGTAATCTCCACCTCTTAATTTCATCTGAATTTCCATCCCCGCTGAGGGGAAGTGAGAAACAAAGCAGTGCACTGCACATGCAAATTGCATCTAGAACTTTCTCAAGGCCAAATCCTAAAGAAAAGTTTTGCAGATCATCATTTATTGAGGTAGTTCAGTTTTCTCTTGGATCGGTGAACTGCATTTTGGGCCTGGCAGCTACAGGCCTGGTAGGCCTGTTATCAAAGAAACACAGGAGCACAGGGCTGCAAGAAGGTGGGATAACCCTTTTGGCTGTTGTTAAATTACAGAGTGAAGCTGCCCCCTCTTTGTGCTCACTGTTTTTAGTACTTCTGTTGGATATTGCTCTTATTCTGTTCCAACCCATGTCACTGTTACAACGCACTGCAAATTTTGTAGGGGAAAAATAAAATTGACGTGTTCGTAAAATCATATTCTTTGCCTTATCTTGCAGGAATCGAGTCTAGTGAGGTGCAGTTCTCAATCCGATGAAGAAATCATTTCCGAAGCTTGGAAGCTAATCCTTTCCAAAGGCGGTGAACTCCTGTGGGGAGATAAGAGCATGCCAGATCCTGAGGTAACGAACGGTCAGTGCTGTGACATGAAGGCCTTTGAAAGCAACAGTGTGTGTGTATGAGGAGGGAAGAGAGATTGTCTCAAACCCCATGTTTGGTATATTAATGCATTGTGTAATTTCTATGGAAGAAAATTAGCTAACCAGAAGACAAACAATGCCAGGCACAGCAGAGAAGGCTTTATGATACATGATTTGAAATAAAGTTACAATTAGAAAGCTGTAAACCGCTTCATTCCTCGGGGAAAAAAACAGAAGGATAGAAAAAGCATTATTTTTGAGTGTACTCTTTGTGCATCACACAAGAGTTTTTCCAGGTAAGCTTCAAGAATCTTGACCAACATGAGGGAGTTGCCTAAATTAGAAGAGAGCTCAAAGTAAGGAAACTCCCAACTATAAATGGTAAACACAAACCCAGGGGGAGTTTCACTGTCAAAAACAGTATGTGAGGGGCAGAAAGCAATTGAATTGTTTTCTTGGCCAAATTGTGACTCAGAGTTACAAGTTTAGGTATGAACTAATTCTGTTTTCTTCCTTTGGTATTTCTTTTATTGGAATTGTTTTTGATTCTGAAACAAAGATGCCTTCTTTGTTTTGCTAGTATAAAATTATTTTCATTTGAAATATATCTGAAGGCACAGAAACACATTTAAAATGAAGATGCTGCTACTTCTGGGCAGATGACAAACCCAGGTAGGGGTGTCTGTATGGACCCTGCAGGGATGTGGCACCTGGATGTGTTCAGATGTCTGAAGAAATGGGGCAGATTTTCACCACTGAAGTAGTAGTCCCCATTCTTTGTGTTCAACTGGCATTGTGTGCTTGATTCATGATCAAGAACTTGTTAGGTTGGTGCAGAAATAATTGATTTTAACCACTTCATTTGCCTTTTTTTTTTTTTTTTTCTTTTTTCCTGGACTTTTCATAATTGGCAATAATCTAATCTACTATATGGTATGGCAGGTCTTACACTGAATAGTGTGTGAAGAAGCCAGTGCAGCCCTGGAGGCTGCTGGGCAGCTGGTGAGAATGATGAAGGAACCACAGCTGCTTTCTGAAGTGGTCAAGTTAAGCTTTTCTGCTTGGCAATTTCTCTATCAGTGATGTCCCTCCATTGCTGCACGTGCGATCCTTTTGCTAAGAACAGTACAGTGTTCAAGTAATTTTACCATGACAAACTCTGGATCCATTGTATAAAAACAGATACACTTTTTGGAACAGGGCATATAACAGAAAGACAACAAAATATTTTGTCACTTCATTGAAGTCTCTCCTGTGGCTGGAAAGAAGACACAAGCCTTTTCCCCCTATCTGATAACTAATGAATCCTTCTCACCCTGAAAAACCCCAAAGCAACTAAAAGGCAAAAAGCCTTTCAAGTGAGAACTGAGATTTCCTCATCATTCTGTTTCTTGGTTATTAATATTTCAACAGCAGACAGGCTGCAAGACCTTGTTTTTTCTTTGTGATGTGCAAATGATGATACCAAGGACATTCGATTTTGGTCTGCCCTGCCAGGAAAAGGAGTGCTGTAACAGTTGATAGCGGCTCTTTCCTCCCAGCGTGCTGCCCGGTGAAGTAGCGCAGCACCGAGAGCTGCGCAAGCTGAGCCTGCGAGGCTCCAACCCTCTGCTTGACAAGGGTGTGATGATCCCTTCCAGTCTCATGGGGGAGAACATCTTCACACACACAGAGATGGAGAAACCCTGGGATTTCCCCATCCTGGGCTATAGCTTTGTTGACAAGCTTATTTTTCATTTCAGCATAGTAAATAGAGTGTATCTCCCGTTTGGTGATGATTCATCTCTAATTATGATGTTTAATAATTAGAATTCCATGCTTGTCTGCTGCTTCCTCCGTGCTCTGCCAAAGCGAGCAGGCTCTGCTCTGAACAGCTCCATCTGTTGGCACCACATCTCTGTAGCAAAAAAAAAAGCAAAAAACCCAAAAAGGTTTATTTTACAACGCACGGAGATTGCAATGTCCGATGCGGCCGCAGGGCGGTACCGCACGCAGCGACCGGGCTCTTTGGGAACGGTTTCAATATCTGAGCTAACGCACGTGGTCCCGTTGCATCGTGCTATTCCAAGTTCCGTCCTGCTAGCGTGCTTGAGGGCGGACGTGTGAGCGGGGCTCTTGTCCGAGCAGGGCAGAGCATCAGCCCGTTGTTGTGTGCTGGTACTTAAATCCTCGTCATGTTTCCTCGCCTAGGATGCTGAGAATGTGTCTTCAGCATTAAGCCTCCGTGTCGTGGTCTTTGCCAAAAGTTCTGCTCAGGCATGTTAAAGTTCAACACAAACTTCCTTCTGTTTTTAAGGACCTAAAGCCCACTGCCAAGCACCAGTAAATTCAGCTCTGGTGGCTGTGGATATCTCAGGCTCAAGGCTGTCACTGTGCTGTCTGCAGCTGCAAAGCTTGCACTGGGCTGGCATTGATGGGTACAGCTTCATTTCCTTGTAATTGTCTGAAGCTGGGGCTATGAGAAATAATAAGATTACAAACATGCTCACGAGCAGATAGTTTTGCCTTGTGTGGTTCATACAGGTTTCTGCCTCAAAGAAATAATTACCTGCCTTCTTGAAAATGTTTTGTTATTCACTGTTATTGGTGTGTAGATATGAACAGAGTATCCAGTGCTTAACATCAAGGTGTGGCTATTTTCAGTACTGACATTTCTTACTGGTATCCTGATCCCATGGTCCTAAAGCAAGAATGAGGCTGTCCTCATTCTACAGGTTTATTCATTGTTGTTCTTTTTTAGCACTGTATCAGACATTCCAAGTATCAGAAAGCAATATATCTTTATGATGAGAGCAAACATTCTGATTTTTGGCAGAGGATTTTTTTTTTCCACCTCCATAAAAGGGAGAAGAAATGTACTAGCTAAATGAATACAAACAGTTGGTTTCTCATGCTGTCACATGCAGCATGCAATACTATCCAGCCTCATTTGTGAACGAACAGTTCTAATTACACAGATGAAAAATGATACTTAAAAAGAAAAAAAACAAAAAAAAAAAACAAAAAAACAAAACGCTGTGCACTTTGTTTGCTTATCTTCAGTTGTGATTGTCCTTTGGAGACTGAAGCATGGGCCAGAACTGACATAACCCAAGTCAGATTACTTCCATGAACTTGAGAGAGTTTGGGCTGGACTATGCAATGTTGCAAAACACTGTGCCTCTCAGAAGGGCAGGAGTATAAATTATTCATAGAGCAGGCTTTAAAGAGTGGGATGTGAACAATGTGGTGGTCACTTCAGATTTCCAGACTTCTCTGCCTGGAAATGGGAACACCTCTGGGCACTTTGTTGCTGCTCTCTGGCATGGGTTGGATTGCATTCGCTTGTGTGTAGGCACAGCCACCCCAAGGAGAAGCAGCAACATTCAGCAGAAAGGCACCGGTAAAGGCATTAGCAAGCTATGGAAACACGCTTTCCTTCTGAGAATGAAAAGACAAGAGAATAAGAAAACAGTTTCCCCCCCATTCCACTGCCACATTCCCATGTTGGAAGGCAGGCTCTCTGCTGGCCTTTGACTGACGTAGGTTTCTTGATGATTTCACAGCTGCCTGATGTTGCACAGCAATTTCCAGCCTCCTGCAGGATGGTCTACACTTCTGCAGCTGTGATTGTGATGATTGTGGCCATATATTAGAGGGCTAATCTCTTCCAAAGAGCTGAGTTTGCAAAGAGACAACAGGCAGTTTTAATGGTGGGCACATTTCTGGTAGGCGCTTGGATGATGTGTTGGGAGCTAAAAAGATAGAGGAGTCAGGTTGACAGAGCACATTGTAGGTGGGGAAAAAGAGAAAAAAAAGCTAAAATCGAACTACTTCCACTTCAGAAGTTTTTTGGCTGCATTTGTAACTAAATGAAGTTCAGATCAGAGAAAGCAACTACGTCCTTCAAACAACCCCCATTCTGCCTGCTTGCTGAGCTACCCAGACTGATTTGCTGCAGGCTTGAGACGTCTTCTCATTTTGAAGAAGAAGCACTACCATGGCTTGGGAAATGTGAGCAAGTCTGACTTTGGTTATGGAAACGCTACTAGGCAGAAGTATGAAAAGCTTGCTGGTAAATCATTTACAAGAAAGTATCTTGCTCGGCATGGGGTTTTCAATGAGGGGGTCATATTTAATGACCTGCTTCAAATGTTATTATAAATCATTACTTCCTCACCCTCTAAATCACAGCTGCCTAATGCTCCGTATGCTGTCCCATTAGAAGTGCCACTAACCTGTGAACATGTTGGAGTTTGGAGCCATGTGGCCCCATGGGATGGTGGGAGGTGCAGAAACATGAGGAGCCATCAGGCATCCCAGGGTCTGTGCCTGTCCCTCACTCAGCTCCTGTGTTTTCATAGCACTGGCCACCTCTGCACAGCACAGGGCCTTGGGGAGCATTTTGACAACTAGTCCTGAGTAACCTAAATGAAAGCATGTCCCTGCTGCAGAAACAAGGACAGTTTTCAGGAGGATAAAGACGGCAAGTGTTCAGCCTAGATTGAATGATGCCTTTGAGTGATGCAGGGAAACTTCTTCCAAACTGCATAATAAACCTCATGCCTGCCTGGGACGGTCAGCAGGGCTTCACTGTAAACTGGATGTTGCTATGGGAGACTTGTCTAAAATAAGGCTCTTTTGATGAGTTTAATTGTGGTGGAACAGATTACTGAACTAATCTTGCTAGTCCAGGCAGGGACCCGAGGCACTTGTGCTGAAATATTACCAACGTTTGGTGCAATAGCACAGGCAGCACTGACTCTGCTCCACTGAGCAGCACTGAAGTGCAAAAGACACCCCTGCCCACTCTGTTTATTTGTTCTACACTCCTACACCTCCTTTTTACTTAATGACACGAGACATTGGCTTGCTTGGCAACCTCTAATGACAGCTTAAGGCTCACCACCCTCTACTAATTGTGCGGTGTTAAAAATACAAGTTTTTCTAAACGAGAAGCAGCAGTAAGTGAATGCAGGGAATGGTTCTTCTCCATAACGTGTTTACTTTGTCCCACACCGTTGTTTTGGAAGTTGCTGTTTTCATAGAAAATGAGTACAAAGCCTGGTAGGTCTAACTTGACTCTTTCTAAGTATGTTTTCTGGGGATCATCATGCTGGCTGAAACACAGGCTGCTTCTCACAGTGAAAGATGTGAACACAAAATGAGGTCACAAAATTTTGTTTACAAGATACGTGGAGGCCTTTCAATTAAAATTGGTCACACTGCTGTAGGATGGTTATTATTGGTCAGACACTTCCTGAAATACTCAACAACTCCCATAGAGTGGTGTCAGGAGCTAAAATTACCAGCCTTTCTGTGGGGTTTTTTAAAAGCCTTCTGTTCCACCAGCTACTGCATCAGCAGTGGTCAGTGTTTTCTCATGTTGGTTCACAGGGAAATAACGGGAAGAATCCTGAATGAGCTATTTGTAAACTGTGCTACAATGCACATTCATCGGCTTCTGATGAGAGGTTCTTGCCTATAGCAAAGCTATGCTGGATGGGAGGAGCAAATGGCTTTGTTTTCAGTTTGTACTTCTGTATGAACCTCAGATCCTCACAGGATGCTCTGAGGACCCTTGGAAAACACTCTTAGTGAGCTGTGGTAGGAAAATACAAAGATAAGTGGGCTACAGTGCCATCACATTCTAGCTGGCCTTTTGTCAGGAACCCAAAATAGCTCAAACTCCAAACCAGCATAACTTATGTGGGACAGAAATACAGCCTTTCTCTACTGTCATCCTATGCCAGAGCCTCACTGCTCTTTCTGAGAAGAAATTTTTCCTAATATCCAACCCGAACCTGCCCTGGCACAACTTCAGGCCGTTTTCTCTTTGCTTTAACATACAGGTTTGTGTGCCCCTCACTTCTGTTTCCCTGTAAGTGTATAGGACGTGGTTTGTATTTGCTGTGAATCTGCAATATTGCAGAAAGATTAGTCATACATTCCTATTTTCAGCTGATGTCTGCTTTATTGGTATGGTGGTCTTGTAACACTTCTAAAATACTTGCGAAGGTTTTGTTGTTGTTGTTGTTGTTTTTTAAATAGAAGTAAATACTGACTTTCAGTGGAAATAGCCAGCTCTTTCTGTTGTTTCAAATTGAAAGTGCTTTGCAATGCTGGACTAATGGTATATTTGAACTCTTCTAAATGGTTGTCTTAGATAACCATCAAGCAATGCATCATTGCTGTGTAGTTCAATTTATATCCATCTTTAAAAATAGCTTGCTTGTCCGTTTCTGGTATGAGTTGGTTACACCACCCAGAAACTGCTGTTGTGCTGATAGGTTCTGTGTTGGGTCCTGGACATGGCCAGGAACTCTGTAGCTGGGCATTCAGCTAGTGAGGGTCTTGCTGGGCTTTTGTGTTAATGCACTTCTAGATTTGTCAAAGAGCAAATTAAAAAAGCACCATTTGGCCGCTGGCATGTTTTGTGTTTGCTATGTGATTGTTTGGGTTTGAAAAAATCACCTAGAACAACTTGCTCCTCTCACTAAAGAAAAATTTCTTCTCCAACCCCAGATGCACTTCTGACAAAGTTAACTTGAAATGGATTTACAGTGGCTTTATGGGCCTCCAGGCTGTAGTACCTTATCATGATGAGGTGGAGAAACATGGGTGGTTGCTGAGGTTTGCTGCAGGAGATGGCTGTACGCGGTGTAGAGTGCAGTGTCATGGTTCTAGGCCAGTAATGAGGACTGCTTATTAACATTGATTTTGGGGATTAAGGGATCCAGGTGACAGGCTCTTCCCAAAGTCCTTCTGCCTGCCCCGCTGCCTTGCTGGCACATGACTGGGGAAGGCGTGAAGTTCTGTTGTTTCCTGGAGACACAACGCAGGCAGAGCAATACACCAGAGCACTTGCATCCAGAGACCAAAACCAGATAACTCGGTCTACGCTATTCTCAGTTTGGGCGTGAGGCTTGTCATGTCCTAGCATAGTGCGAGCAGAAACTAATTGCTGTTCTGTGAAACAAATAAGCGTGTATGCCCACATGTAAATTATTTGGGGAACAAGATGCCCTTCTCCAGACAGTTTTCTCAAAATGACTTAATATAGGAAAGTTGTATTTTTCACGTCTGGCTCTTGAACATTGTTTTTCAGTTACATGGTACTTTCTGTAATAAGCAATGAAAATTCAGGCACAGGGATATAGTGTGCGTTTGTTCCATGAAGTTAGGACCATGTTGATATTTTGTGAAAAAAATGAAAAGCTCATTTAATACCAGTCCAGCTATTTATACCTCTTGCACAAACTTAAACATAACAAAAAAATGCAACATAACTCATGAAGCAAAGGAGCGTCTTTGCCAAGTGTAATATTTGTGTTTGGAAACATGGTCTATATTGTATGAAGCAGTAGCCTTCTAACTGCCTCCAAGGTTTCTTTTGGCTGATGTTTATCCAAACAGTCTTGCTCTTCATTCATTTTAATCGCTGAGAGGGAGCTGAGTGTTTTTACACTGGAAGGCTGGCGAAGCTCAGTCTCAGCTCTTTCGGCTGGCGCCGAATGCCCTCCTCCACTTGCCAGAGTGCAGCAAGCCTCACCATATGCCAGTGGTGGGCCGACATGCACAGCCCTGATGCAGAAGTGCGTGCCTGCTCTGCTGCTGTTCAGTCCCATCCCAAAGTTTTGTGTGTTGACATCTCTGTTCTGCCTTTGGTTTTGCCCTGTGCGTCCCGTAGATCTTGCACAATTGAAAGAAGAGAGTCATGGCACCTTTGTTTAATGGAGGCAATGCCCTTTGCCATCATATCCGTGTACAACTTGAGCAAAACTGCTGGGTGTGGGAAAAGTGCTTGCACTGGTGCCATCAGGGAGGGGAGGAATTTGGAAAGTTTACAAGTTTGGAAAGTTTGCAACTCAGAAATGTCCACCAGCCTCTGCGCTGGAAACAGTAGTAGTCAGTTAGAAGATGGGAAACACTTCATCTTTGGCTGACGTGAAATGTGGGCTCTTACTTTGTAAGTGAGGCTGGTGTCTTTGTCACCTTATTCCCCTCTAGGAGAGGTTAGCAGATATTCTCAGTTCCTTTTTTTCCTCCTCAAGCACTTCTAAAAATAATATTGTTAAAGATTGTAAATGTATGGTTGTCCAGACTACAAGACTACATTTAAGCCTTACTTTGTTAAGTTTAATTCACTCAGACCTGTATAAGAAGTTAAGCATGTGCATAAGAGATTGCAGGGCAAGCTCTTCAAATCCTTGCCCTGAAGAGCTGAAGATGTCAGTGTGTATTTCAGGGGGTCTCTTAAACACAGAATAGCAGAAGTTCTGGAAATGGTACAATTAGGAATAAGGTACAGTTGCAGCAAAGCACTGGGAGCAAGGAGTGGGGAAGACATGAGTCATTCAAATATGAGTCAGAGGCTTAATGATAATGCAGCCTTTGGAAGAAACGAAGACTAAGCCACATTTCTCTACTTTCCCTATCTGTCAGTTATGTGGCACACTGCTATGGGCCTCACTGGTCCTGACACTATCACAGCAGCTATTTCTGCGTGCGGGTGAGTTGTTCCTGAAAAATGTGGTTGGCACAGACTGCTCTTATTTTTCACACAAGGAATGCAGGTCTTCCTGTTCCATGTGTTTTTTCTTCAATGAACGTAGTTATTGTTTTCACTAAAGAAAATCCTTTGTCTGTCTGCTAAAATACTAAAATATGTTTGTATATATATTTTAGTACTAGAAAGCTATACGGTTATGCAGTCAATGGAGCCATAACAAAATCTGGCAGGACTGGAAGCGAGAAAATAGAAGCAAGCGTTCTGATTTGTCTTTAAGAGCTATTGTTCATCTGGGCAACTTCTTTATGTATGGAATGAAGGCAGAGATCTGTGTTTTGGGGGAAAGCCACACTGTGGATAAGTGCAAAGGAATTCTGCCGCAGCTTTGCTATGAATTATATGTTGTCTGAAGGATTTAACAATATCACAAAGTTCATCAAGAACAGGAACACTCGTTTTCCTATCTTTTTCTGCCAGCAAAATGAACAAGCGATTTAGGTTCCTTAAAGAAAATCCATCTGGTAGCTGTGCCAGCTCTGTCTTCCTCATGTTCGTGTGCATTTGCTTTGTTCCTGAGTCCCAGATGGATTTCTGAAAATGGCACAGGGTTGCCAAAATGCATCTGAAGACACACATCATCAGTATGCACAAATTGTAAAGAATGCGCTCCCTGGAGCGATGGGTGATTTCATCAAAAGTGACTTTCCAGCTATGCCGAAACCTTTCATGTCTCTTGTGCAATCTGCAATGCTAAAGCAAACAATCCGAGTGCCAGATTGTCATAAATATCTGAATACTTCAGCTTATTAAAGGGCCACGATCTTATCAAATCAGAGAAAATATGAGATCTCAAAAACAAATTAAGCTGCTATAAATACACTCAGGTAGATACAATCAATTTCTCTCTCCCTCCAAAATAAACAAATAAATCAATCAGCAGACTTCTAAACTTATCAAATATTTTTAATTAAAGCACCGAGGCGCACCTGCCAAACTTTTGGGTTTCTGTAGCCCTAGGGCAACTTTCTCTCCTTGTGCAGTGTTGTGTTTCTTGTGGAGCTTTTTCCGCATCTCACCTGGGAAGGAGCAAAGAGAATTGGGGTTTCTGATGGGGCCACATAGTACTGTTATCTAACTTCTGTTTTGGATATGGCGGCTGGTATAATAATAAGCTATGAAAATAATAATGAAATGGAGAAAATGCAGGTAATGGAAGAAAAGGAAGTTCTCTGAAGGGCAGGGTGGCAGCGGAGAGGTGCGCTCATTGAAACTGAAACACATGCCAGGAGTCCATTGGAGCAGGGTGAGTGGGGAACAAAAACACAAGTGTACATGTATGGAAGTTTGAACATTCCATTTCATGGAAAAATGAGAAGAACTGAGGAAGTGAGAGAGCAAGTAACAGCCTTCAGCTGTATAGAGCATTTGTGCAAGGAGGAAGGGAAGGTGTTGCTCTCTGGGTCCATTACTGTAGAAAAAGGTGCACAGCCTTTCAAGTAGGAAGGAAGAAGGGTCATGTAAAATCGTGTCAAAGAAGAAGATAGCTTGCTCGGGTGTGGTGCAAACCCCACACTGGTGGAAGATTCTCAAAATATGTACAACAAATCTCTGCCAGAAGTGCTCTCTTTGACCAGCTCTAAGGCAGGACAAGGGATTGGACTCCCTCGTGAAGTCTGCTGCAGCCTGATTTTCCTCTCATTGGCAGCACTGTTGACTGTTATAGCTGTGCCTTCTGTAGCATATAGAAGCAGACGACGTGTCAGTGCAGAGTTTTGGATGTGGTGCCTGCATTTTTCCCCTTCTCCTTTTCCAGGCTTCAGGAACAATCTTACATACTCATCAAGTTTCAAAACAACAAGTTAAAGTAGGTCACATCATAACTTTACCAGCTGATTTATTTCAAGAGTAAACCAGTGATGAATTCCATACAGTCTGATGTCTCTTTCAGTAAAGGCATGATTGATTTTTATTTTATTTTATTTTTTTTTGGTGTTATGAGGTCAGTATTTTTGTGGCACTTTTCTTCAACTTAAAAGGAGGCTTATATGAAGATGCTTCTATTGCTTTCTTTTATGTTTTTCTTTTTTAAAAGCATCAAGAAGGTTTTTGTGTTCAAAGGCAATGCTTGCATTCTCCTAGAAATTGTTTTTTTTCTTTTTTCTTGCTATGGATTTCAGCTGGATCAGCTTCCTGACTTGAATCGCTGTATTAACACCAGGGTAGATACAAGGGCTGGCAGGAGCACAGTAGTGAGCACATCTGGCTGGAGGCAGGGGGTGAGGACATGAGACAGGTTGGGTAGGGAGAACAAAGCACATCTGACTCCTGGGCACTTTTCTGAGGGCCTACCTATGCCACCAGAGGAGCTCACAGCTTTTGGGTAGAAACATATGAGCAATGGCAGTGTACAGATGCGGCTGTCCCCAAAGCTGATTTTAATCCGTAACTTTTGTTTTCCCTCCAGACCCTGCTGGGACTTGAGCGGGTTCCCCTGCAGGATCAAGACATCTCTGCTGCCTTAGCAGCATCACCCGCAGGTTTTTGCTCCCCCTCTCCTCTCCCTGGTGCTCTCCACAGGCAGCCTTCTCTCCCCAATCTCCTGCCCCCCAACAAAATCCCATTGCTCAGGACTGATGCAGAAGAGAGACCGAATCTGGTCCTGCTTCAAGGCTTCTCACCCCACTGCTGGCTCCTGGGGCTGGGCAGGTGTTTGGTCCTGGCAAAAGCTTTGCAATCTGATGAGCAGAGGATGAGGAGAGAAGAATGTGGTCCAGTTTAAGCCAGGACATGCTGCATGTATTTTTTGCATCCCACAGTTGGTGGTGCTTGCAATCTATTAGTGAAGACATGCTGTGCCAGCAGCTTTGTTGGTGGAGCTTTGGAGATGCTTCTCCCTCTTCCACTCACTTCCTTGTTATCCCCTATATCTATTAGAAAGAGCTGGAGGACAGGGGCAGTGAGAAGAGTTGGGCTTTGATGTGGCCAGTGAGGCTACTGTGGCAGCTAGACCAGACTTGCTGCTCCCCTCTTTTTGGCTGCATCCTGAAGGGCATCAGAGGAAACTTTGTAGCTGGTGTTGCTGGGATGTTGTTCAGCTGCTTGGCCTGTGCTCACTGCTTGCCTGAGTGCTTTGGGGCTGGTTGCAGGCAGGGCAGCTGCTTGAGCTCATCTGGGATAGGACAGGATGTGATGGAGCAGGGCTGTGCCACTGTGGGCCTATCTGCCCACCTGTGCCCCTCAGAAGGATTTTGGCAGATGCAAGCAAACCTCCATGGAGAAAATGTGTGTCCTTTTTGCTTTCATCATAACCAAGCTTACACAACTGGCTTTGTGACTCATCCTTTTGGCAGTGATTGCATTTAATGAACTGAAGGCTGAGGTTTCACCCCACAGAGAACAAAGCCCTCCTGGATGCAGGACAGTGAATCATCAAGACGTCCTGTGAGCAGCACGTTCCTGAGAGCCACCTAGAACAGATGCCTGTGCAGGCTTCATGCACCTGCCGGTTTGTGCTCAAGGAATGGAGGGCCATACAGGTGCTACTTTGAGGCTCAGAGGGTTTTTAATACAGGCACAGGTTTTGCCTTGCACAGCGTGGCAGCTGCTCAGTTTTGATCTGAAGTGATGGTGGAAATGAGGTATCATCACTGAAATCTTAGAAAATATCAGCATCAAAGATACTAATACAGCTTGTGTGCTTAGAACTGAACTGGGTATCTATGGGAAAAAATGATTTAGAGTCAGTTTCCAGTTTTGCCACAACCCTTCTTTCCTGTCCTGACTTTGGGCAGATTAATTCTCTTGGTACCATCACATGCACAAAGATTATATGAATTTTCTTGCTTTAAAGCTATAGAGATGTTCAGCTTATGATCATTTATACTAACTGGAACTCCTGAGATGTGTTTCTTAGAAAAGCTTTGCACTGTGGCATATAAATGTGCGGAGGCTAGAGAGCATGGCAAACCCTACTAAGTCTGGCTGCGCTTCTGCTGCCCATGCCTGCCAGTCTCCCTGTAAGTGTGCAGGAGCTGGCTGTATTGCTTGCAAAAAGCATCAGCTGATACCCAGTTGTGTTTTTAACATACATAGTGTTCATGTGAGACAGGCTGTATGTGCAGACAGGCACTAGGTCCATCCCTGCTTTGTCTGGAAATTACGCCCACGGTGGAGGAATGCTCTCGGGAAGGGGTTGTATGAGCTTTGCTTTATGGGGATAGTTAAGCTTGCAGCCCATAGTCCCCTGGAGCCCTTCAGTTATGTGCCAATAATCTAATGAAGTTTGCATTACTATTGCCTATGGTTATATGCAAGTGCATGGAAGTACTCAAAGCCTCACCCATATGTGTTTGTGTGGGATCACCAAGAGGCAGTACGGCCTTTATGTTTGCCCAGGCTTTGAGCTCTGTCTAACAACACCAGTTATGACTGGTTTTTGCAATAGGATTGCCTGTCCATGGGAATTGAACTGTCCTTGAGAATGGAGCCATTTGATGGTCCCAGTTAGCTGTGGTCCAGGGAGCAGTGGCCCCAAGACAGCTGATGCTGTCTCCTTGCCCTGGTGAATATCTGAAACAGTGGTGTGGGGTGATAAAGGAGGTGCAGTTGGCCATCTCAGCCCACTGGTTCAACACGTACAAAGCATTTCATTGGCCATTCCCTGCTTTTTCTCCCGGGATGAAACCATCTTTCCTTCCTGCCTGACCTACTGCCTCAAGAGGGGACCAGGAAGGCCAAGTACAAATACACTGCTTTAGTTCTGTTACAGGCTCCTTCATGATTACCAACAACTCTAAAACTGCCATTTCCAGTTCTTTGCTTCCTAAACCATTTGCTTTGCAAAACTGTTGCTGAGTTTGATTCACAAAAGTGCTCTGAGGCCTTGGGTGTGAAATACTGTGACAAAAGAAGGCATTCCAAGTCTTCATTACATTGCACATTTTAAATAATGGAAAATTGGTCTAAAATACAATAAAATTAGCATAAAAAGGAATGTTTTCCAATTGCCTGTCAGGATCCCTTCATTCTCATAACTGTTTTCGTGTGAAGCAACGAGTGTAATGCTTGTTGATAGTTGTTTGTTCCCTTGTTGTCTTGAAGTCGCTGGAAGCAATTTACAAGTTACTCTTGCTCAACGTCTAGGAAAAGAAGGGAATGGAAAATGTTTACTTGCTTCTTGTTGGTAAAGAGTTCAATTCCCGAAACAGCAGAGTGGAATAAAGATGAATCAATCCTTGCTGTTGACTTCAGAGGATGAGGGCCCTGTCCCATGCTGCTCGTGCTTGCTGACGTGGAGCAGAGGTAGATGTTAAGCCCCTCTATGCCCATGGCTCCATCAGTGTGTTGCAATGTCCATCTGTGCCGTTCCCACTACAGGAGAAGGCTGTTATGGAAAAAGTTGCTCTATAAAGAACAGGATCTTTTACTGTCATACTACATGTAGGTGCTAAGTACTCTTTTTGTCAGCATGTGGTATGATCCACCTGGCCTGTTCATGCATTGGCTGTGCATGAACATTGGCTGTGCCAGAACCACCATTTTGCTCATTTGTGCAAATCTGACTTTTAAAATCATAGAATCAGTAAGGCTGGAAAAGAGCACTAAGATCATCATGTCCAACCACCAACCCATCACCATCATGCCCACTAAACCATGTCCCTCAGTGCCATAACTACATGTTTCTTGAAAACCTCCAGGGTGATTTCTCCACTACTTCCCTGGGCAGCCTGCTCCAATACTTGACCACTCTTTCAGAAAAGGAATTTTTTCCTAATATCCAGTCTGGACCTCATCTGGCATGACTTAAAGCCACTCCCTCTCATCCTATCACGGTTACCTGGGAAAAGAGGCAGACCCCTCACCTTGCTCCACCCTCCTTTCAGGCAGTTGTAGAGAGTGATAAGGTCTCCCCTGAACCTCCTCCTGAATGGACAATTTCAGTTCACTCAGCTGCTACCCATAAGACAGCTTCATTGTCCTTCTCTGGACGTGATCCAGGGCCTCGATGTCTTACCTACAGCGAGGGGCCCAACACTGAACACAGTACTCAAGGTGCACCCTCGCCAGGGATTAGTAGAGGGATGATCACCTCCCAGCTCCTGCTGGCTGCACTATTTCTGATACAAGCCAGGATGACATTTGCCTTCTTGACCAACCTGGGCACACTGCTGGCTGTGTTCAGTTGTCTGTCAGCTAACATCCCCAGATTTCTTTACTCCACACAGCTTTCCAGCTGCTCTGCCCAAAGCCTGTAGCTTTGAATGGGGTTGTGACCAAAGTGCAGGACTCAGCACTTGGTCTTACTGAAGCTCACACAACTGGCCTCAGCCCATCGATCCAGACTATCTACATCCCTCTGTATGGCCTTCCTACCCTCAAGCAGATGAAAAATTCCTCCCAGATGTGTGTCATCAAAGACGGTGTGCAAATATTTTTGATCAGTCAGGGTTTGTTTTCACACATTATTTTCATGTATGCATGTTTCTTTATTGAACGAGCGCTGGCATTTGGAGAGAGTTAAACTACACTCTCCTTTTTTGACTTGCCCAGACACTATAGTGCTCTCAGCACAGAGAGCATCACGGGTTGTTCTTTCTGACTTCCTGCGGGTAGGCTAATTAAATGAAGCAGCATCATGCTCCATTTGGTAAGAAGATGCATTCTTAGCTAAATTTACCTAATGCTTTCCTGATTTGTATGGATTTTGCTCTTTTTTTTCCCCTTGAGCTGGACAACAGTATGGTCTTAGTCCAGCAATCAGACATGAAAGAGCCCATGATGCATATAAAGTGCGCTCTTTGTGCTGGAATTCAGCCAGAAGAGACAAACTATCTTCAGCATGAGGTCCGGTAAAGCCTCTTCCCACAATAAATAAATAAATAAATAAATAAATAAATAAATAAATAAATCTGGCATGAGAAGTGTCTCGGGATAAGTCAGGCCACTGCAGTGGCCGTTCTGGTGGTACTGATCTGCGCTGTCAGAGAGCTCACAGGTGGAATGTGCAAAGCTGACCAGTGGCAAGGTAGTGACAGGGCAAGAGGCTGTTACTTGTCCCTCATGTGAGCAGCAAACAGGGTGATGTGGTGTCTTTTGGAGCAGTTTTCCAGATAAGGTCCTAGCTCATTACAGCAGTGTTTGCTGAGTGCGGCTGCTGGCTTTACCTGAAAAATGGGCTGTGGGCAAAGAAGCAGGGAGTACTGGTGCGGAGAGCAGCTCGTGGCACCCTTGGGTGTCTAAATGTCCTTTGGCTGCCTGTGTGGTGATGGCTGCTGCTGTTTCTCCTCTCTGCCTCACCACCAGGAGATGAGCTTCTCTGGCGGCTCTGGCTCTGATGATGCTGTAGAGCAGCTATATGCCTACTGCAAGCTGCGGAGAATTTTGCAAAAGGAGTTATTTTGGAGAAATGGGTGGTTATACTCGGGAGGAAAAATCTCCTGCTATCAGTTTTGCTCTTTCCTTTTTAAGCTCTGGTTAAAGAGACTTCTGCAGCTCACAATGTTGTTTCCAGCCTAGAAGTGTTGGATGGACTCCCTGGCCTTGCTGATCACCCTTGTGCAGCTGGATTAGCTGCTCTCATCTCCTTTTTAACACAGACTGTTAGTCTCTCAGCATATTCTGACAGTTAACACATGCAGTGTTGCTTGCCCAGAGCCATCCATAATTTGTTTTCACTTCTAGAATGTAACATTCTGAATCCTGTATAAGTTGTGCGTTTTAATGAAAGAAAATCTTCTCTTTGTGGCCAAAATCCCTCCCACAACCTTTGTGTGATAGAGACCACCTACAGAAAGTATGTATGGTTCCTTAAACTGGTAGAAAATTAGCGCAGTCATAAAAGGCACGCATGGCTTTAGCACTGCTGCTGAGAAGGAAAAATGAAGAAAGCCGTTGTTCAGTAAGGAAAAGGCAGGGCTGAAGAATGGCTTCTGCTGGGGGAATGGCTTCTTCCTGGGGAAGCTCCCGCTCATGCAAAAAAGCCCCATTCCCGGAACACCCCAAGGGAAGGAGGGCTCTTCTGAAGGTCTGTGCCTGCAGATGCTACAACGAGCCGCTGTAAAGTGCGTGGCTAAGGATATCCTAAATACATTTACATTCATATAAAAATATACGCATGTGTTTGTACTATTTATGAAATATGAAGCCAGTGGTTTCTTAGCCAACCCCTTAATTTGTCTGGAACAGCGCAGGCATAATGGAAACTGCCTACACATTTTTCCATTAAAAGTTACAAAGGGGAAAGGAAGGAGAAACTGGTGATAGAAAAACACATGCTCTGTCAGCTGTCACATCAGTGCCTTGCAGACATGCAGTACTGCACTCACACTTGGTTTGTGGACAAATTGTCTTCCTTATGCTGGTGCTTACTGCTGGTCTCCCCCTGCCAATGCACTCCTGCCCTGGTGCTCTGAGTGTGGGCAGGGGAAGGGATGTGGTTGTGCTTGCACAGGTGCACGGTGAGATGATTGGCGCTTGTTCTCCTCTGCTTTGTGCCTTCCTCTGTGATTAGAACAGGAGAACCTGACTGTGCCATTGCCATTCACGTGGGGCAAGAACCTTTTCTGCTGTTGTCCCACTGCTGTTCCAGCCACAGCTGTGACAAACACCCAAAGCTTTATCCAGCCCTGGGCAGCAGGAGCCGCCTTGCCCATAAAACAGCAAGGAGGGGATCTCTGCTGGGGATGCAGAAGTGACAGAATCGTTGCTGGTGTCAGCAGGCCCCACTTAGGAGAAGCGTCAGGTGCATCAGTTACTCATTGAAACCAACCCTACAATCACAATGAAAAGGCTATGAATGGAAAAGGCGGTCTTATGAACTCACTGGCATTTTTCTAAAGAATGTGTTGTGTTGACAGTGCAAACCATTCTGCACAGCAGGGGGGAAAATGCAGCTGGTAAGAAACGCAGAACTGAAGGGATCTGTGTGTGTGTGTGTGTTTTTGTTTTTTGCTATATTGTCCTATAACCCACATGCATCACTGCGGCTTATGTTAGTGGAATTTTGCTGTTCAGCAGCTGTTTGGGCAATGTGAAGGCAGGCCTGCTCGTCCTTTTAACCATCAAAGGTACACGCTTGATCCATTTATGGCTGCCCCAGGGTACTGTGCCACACATCTTTCTCAGCAGCAGTGCCAGCTTCAGGCACTCCTGCCAGCTTGGCTCTGAGGCAATGCAGTGATCTCTGTTGGTAGATCAGCATTACAAGTAATGAGGATAACTTGCCTTTTCCCTTAGTGCACCAACAGTTGTGCTGGCTCAAGGGAAGGACAGAGGAATGAGCAGCCAGGAGATAGATAATACAAATACATTACATTGCTCTGGTTTTGCTTAGGAGAAATAGGTAAATGGAACTGCTCGGATATAGCTAACTGATGTGAAATCTGTATGTTAAGCTTCTTTTTGGGATGGCCACCTTAGACTCTGTGAAGATTTCTCATTGATACCGTAAGCCTTGTTTAGTTCTGCTTGTTTCAATTCCCCTTCTGTCTTTGACTGGGCCTTCAAACATGGTTGTGCTGTGCTATGTCAGAAACATGACAGCAGCTTCTGCTAACTACTGACCTGTACCTGGAAACAGGTGACCACGGAGCCTTCCTAAGGTCTTATTTCAACATGGAATTCAGCAGATGGAGATGGAGCCAAATTTGGCCACGATATCTACAGCATTTTGCTAAATTCTACTGTTCGAAGTCATTCCAGGTACAGTGTTGGTTGCTGGACATGAAATTAAGAGGAAAAAATTGGAAAAGGAAAAAGCAGCCCTGTCCTGAAGGGACATCATTTATTACAAAATAGTACTAGCTTTGTTTTTAATGAAGACTATTGCTTAAGACTGCAGAAGTGTGACTCCTCTCTTGATCTGTGCTCCAAGACTAATGCTTCAAAAAAACTGGTATGTCCTTATCAGTGGTTTCAGCGTTTCCAGCCTTGGCAAAATGGGAGTGGGAAGACTTGAAACATTCATTTACTAGAATAATTCATCCTCTTCCTTGACACTTTATTTGTTATGTTTGGTTTCAGTGGTACAGTAACATCTCTCAATAGCACTATAATTTACTAATCTCTAAAATGCAGGGATGTTTTATATTTGAAGAACTGTGACTGCCCTCACATTGCCCGCCCGGAGAAATCTGAGCCTGCTGTTCCTCCACACAGTTAAGTGAACTAAAAAGCAGGGCCTTTACCCCCATATTACAGAAAATACCTGCCTTCCCTAGCAAGTGACTGATCCTGGAGTTGCTTTCGCTTTTCATCCATCTGCTATCAATTTAACAGGCTCAGTTAGCTAAGGGCTCCTTCACACATCCTTGCAAGAATTTACAAAACCTGGTTCCTATAAAAATAAGGGGCAATCCCTATGTTTACCCTCTTGCTCAACTTGCCATGTTGCATTGCTACCAGTTAGTGCTAGAACATACTGCTGCCTCACTGGATCTCCAGCTTGAGCCTGCATGGGGGGAGATCTGATGTTTTGGCCAAGCTTCCCAGCTGCTGTAGTTACCTCGGCACCTCAGTTGCTGCGTATGTGCAGTAGCTTTGCCTTGGCTGCTGTATTTCTGGATGTCTGGAGCATAAGTGCAGTGCTGTGGCTTTGCAGTTTGCCAAAGTAGATCTGGCAGACCAGTAGTAGCTTTGCAGCATATACCCTGCACCTTCGGTTAGAGTGGGTGTTTGAGGCCTGGGCTGGTTTTTAGCCCTCTAAGTTAAGTTGTGACATCTGAACAGATGGCCACCATCCTGATGCTTCCCACACTCAGCAGACTTCTTACACATAAGGTATTGCTGGGAGGAAATGCATGTGTCTTTCCAGGAAGTTGCAATCAGCCTGCACCTGAAAGGCCAGCAGAGCTAGTGCAGAGATTTACAGTGTGTATGTATATGTCCATGTATATAGTGAGAGGAGTTGTCTTTTGTGGCTGTCTTCTGTCTTTTAGCTAAGAAAGACTGACTGTAATGCAAGATTGGCTTTACTGCTGTGTGCGGTTCCACATGCAGAGCACATATGGGCATCAGACCACACAGTCCGAAAATACACATCTCTCTAGCGACATTTAGCCTTAGTTTTCCAAATGAAAGCATTATTGACGTGCAGCAAGACAGACTTTTATGGGATGGAACTGTAAATATTTATTTACCCATGGTGTAATTTTTATCTTTCATAGAAATGCAGGTATCCGCCACTTCATTACAGGGTCATGTATGTAAACATGTGCTTTATGAAAATTGGGAAGTAAATCTTTGCCTAACAACAGTCATTCTTGGCGATCGCATTCCATCTACTGAAGCCTTTCATGTTAGAGACACATCCCATATGTGAGCTATTGTTATAATTCAATAAATACTTTACAAAAATAATGCTAGCTTTTTCTGAAAAACAAAAAACAAAAAACAACAACAAAAAAAGGAGTTTTAACTCACCATAGTCCCTCTCAGACAGCTTCTTGAAGGGAACAGCTTCTTCTGTAGGATACTGTGCTCTCAGCATATGATAAAGGGGGGAGAGAAAAAGGCTGGGTGCGTGCTCTATCTGAGGGAACTTGCTTAGAAATGCGTACTCCATTTTTCCTATCACTGAAAAAACAGACACTCTTCATATTAAGTATTGGGCTTCACTCCTCCAATGACCTATGTCATGCTTAGCTTACAGGTAGCTGCCCTGAAGATCTGCTTCCCAGCATAAGACACTGGCCCTGTCAGCTGTAGTTATGTATCTGGAGCTGTGGCAACACCTGGAGAACCACTGCCCTGGGACTGATTCTGGTTCACAGGAAAGCCACAACTTTCCCTAGCTGCAGGCCTGCCCCAGGTGGATAGTGAGGGCCTGACCTGGAAGGTAACAGAAAGAATTCCAGTTGCTAGTGAGGGTTTATAGTAAATTCAAACAAACAAACAAAAAATAACCCAACCAAACACACACAAACCAAAAACCTTTCCTTTCTTAGACATGATTAGTCATGAACTCACTTACAGAGGAAACTAATGCTGTACATGTATTAATCTTGTAAACCATTCCCATATGGAGTAGTACATTCTTCAACCCCGTTGTTTCTAATAACTTTTGAATATGTGCCCTCTTCAGCTGAGGCCTTGGTCCTGATGGTGATGGCAGCTGCACCCCTACCTCCTGCTCCCCCCATCTCACACGTTATAGTTGGCGAGTAAAACAAAACACACGTTATTAAATGAACATTATTGTAGTATAAATTCTTACCGGGACAAGTTTTATGTATGTCTGTATGTAAAAATAGGTGTGTGTGAGATAGAGAGATATGTGCTTATAAATTACACACACTATGAAAAATAGTTATGTATTATATTACAACTATACACATTCATTAGAAAGAAACTGATCAGCCCCGATCAAGGAGATAATGCAGCAGCAGTTATCAGTTCTTTGGCATCCAGGAAATGAATGCTATTTTCTGTCTGAAGAGGAGGAAAACCTTTTCAGTATTCCCTTGCTTCTTGAAATTGCTTGTAATAGTCTTCATCTGTAGGGTTTTCTGTACACTTCTGCCCATTGTTTGGAGGCCGTGCTTCATTGTACCGGCTCCAGTCACCTTTGCATATAATCCAGGGCAGAATGTCCACTTTGTAATGGAGTTCTGCTGAGAATTCGATGCTGATCAGGTTTGGTGTACCTGCCCCTTTCCCTCTGGTAATCAGCTGCATGTTATCATCATAGCAGCAGTGCTGAGCTGCCAGTGTTGTGCTCTCCAAAGAGAGCATGGAGCGGATGCAGTACCGTGCAGTAGGCTTATAGATCTCCAGTTTTTCCTTTGGACCACTTGCATCTTTCCAGCGAAAGTTTTTCCTCTTAATTCGATCATAGATGTCAGCAGTGCTGTATGCAACTTCTCTGGGGTAGGAGCATGGGCAGCTGGGAAGATCGTTGACCACTTTGTGCATATATTTCTTCAAGAACTCACTTTTGCAGCTCATCCATCTTTCACAGCTATCAGTATCTGTTTAAAGGCAGGAAATGGAAAGCTTAGGATACAATGCAGCAGCCGAATTGATACGGTATGATAACAAATGAGTAAAGCATTGCTGTCCAGCACTGGTGCTTTGCTTAAGAAACCAAGGGCAGTAGCAAAAGCTTGCTGCCTTGTCTGCAACGTGTTAAGGAGCTTTCCTGTCTGATAAAGAAATCGAAGAGGTGACTGACTTCAAGGGCCTCAAGCAATGCTACACTGAATTAAACTGCAGTACCAATGCCAGTAACAATCCTCGATGTTTCTTTTACCTGGCAAATTCTAGCCCAGCCTCTGATATCCCCATGCAGCACAAGAGACACTGTCAGAGCTTTAGAAGCAACAGAACTGACATTGGGAGTTTGCCTTCCCTGAATTTGTCCAAGGCTTTGAAGTCCGTCTTCGGTTTAAAGCCCTTGTCTACACATTCACCTTTGTAAGAACAGCAGATTCAGATGTTAAAAGATTTTCTTACTGCACTGGAAACAGCAAGATGGCAAGCAAAGCCTGGATTACTTTTAAGTTTATTATTAAGCCCTAATTACATCTTCCTTTTAACTACCAAATACTTGTTTTCCTCTCTTCATCTTCCCAAAGGAATATTTCTTGGCTGACTTCTCAACAGTGCAGCCAGAAATGATTCAGATTCTAAAGGAGCATATGTGACATAATATCACAGTGTCTGTACATTAGGAGTACTTAATGGCATCGAAGTCATGACATAACTGGAATTAAAGAGACTTATAGACTAGTAGTATACTGAATACTGGCCTTATATTATTTTGCAACGGTCTTGAAAGAATCCATTAAAACATCTCCTGCCCAAAATGTTAAGGTGCTCATGTCATGCTGTGGGATTTAAGAAACCCTGCACATCTTGCTCCACACTTAACAGGACTCAAGTAACGCAACGACTGGGATCTAAAGCTCTTACGGCAAACATTCCTGCAATATATTTACTTAGTGATCTGTATTTTGTTTTTCTATCTCTTTAAAGAGTCCACTCCCAGCTGTCATTAACTGTTGTGCTCCAGCACTGCACGAGGGAGGTGCTGGAGTGCACTGTTTACCCAGTTGTTACCACCAGCATTTAAGAGTGCCCACTGCATGGTTTCATTAGAGGGATGGAATCAGAATGTTAGAGAGGTGGGCTGAGTTTTAGATAGACCAAGTATCAAGACCGTGCCCTATAAAATTGCTTTGGCTTATCCTACTGCAGAACACACCATTATAAAAGCTATTCAGGCTTGTAAAAGTTATTGCCATTTCATTTTTAATGTGACAGCTGTATTTAAATTGTTTTTATAGTAACTTCCATGCTAAACAGTGTTTGATTTTTGCCATCCATTAGCACGGACACTCACAGCTCTTTTCGGAACTAGGACAGAGACTCACAATTTTACAGTGAAAGGCACAGAAATTTGTTAAGAGAAGAAAATTTGTGATGAAAGTGAGTAGGCCCATCTTGTAAACTCAAGCAAGATAATAAACAACCATTTTCACTGATGCTTTTTTACCATAAATTTAAAACGTTGGACTCACAGTGGGAATCAAAATAGGGAAATCCAAGTAAGTCTCTTATCTATTACTGGAAGATTGACAGAGCTGCTTACCAACTTCAAACAGTTTGGTAGCATTGAAGTCTTCACTCCCAGCGAGTAAGCTCACTTCTGTGGCTGCTGTCCGGAAGGTATCTTCGATCCCTATGGCAAACATGTTAATGGTGGTGGTGTTTTCCCATTAGAGCAAAACAAAATCAACAGCTTCCCTGCCACCTCCTCCTCCCCCCATTCTGAAACCTGCCTTGTTAGTCAAAGAAGTGTTCTGAAGTTGTTGCTGGAGGGAGCGTTCATTTAAAAGTATAATGAACAAGGAATCTGGGGTGTTACAAAACTAACTGCTGTTTTAAAGAATTAGCTTAACCCCAAGGTAAAAAGTTCTTAAAGTCTATAATTTAGATTATTTTTAAGCAGCAAACTTTTTAGTTTTGAACATGGTGCAGGGATGGATAGCAGAACCAATGTTTTTCTACTCTTTTTAGACTCAAGGCTTGTTACCAGCTCCCAGTAATTCAGTTAGAGCATTTTCACACACTCTGCCTGGTCAGTTTTACGTGACTAGCATTGTCTCAAAAGTACTTAATACAAGTGGCTGACAAAATAAATACATGAGTCCTAGCAGCAACTATAAAGCACAAGGGAAACAGCATTTGTGTCATGTCATAAATCACAGCAACATGTCTGAAGACAGGTGTATAAATTCATGTCCACACATGGGCAAACAGTTTTCAGGAAGTGCAAGGAAGAAAGATGCTATTACAAGAAGAATGGCACTTGCCGATCTCTCCTAGTACTAGGAGTTGAAATGTGTGAGTGGGCAAGGGATAAATAACCTCACCTATCAAGCCCATCCCCCAGCTCCAACAGCAACATCACAGCTGTAGAAGCAATGGAATAAAAATATCTGGATCTTAAAAGATCAGGATCTTCCAGCAATCACCAGCTACGTGTCTGCTATCAGTAGAGAGACAAATGGATTTCCAGAAAATATGACTTGATCCTTCTGATCCTTTCTGTGCTGTTTTAGTTCACCCTGCCTAGCAACCTAATGTTTCCCAGTCTGTGCTGTGTAGCCTTAAAGCAATTATCTCTTCAAAGAAGCATTTGAACACTTCTTTTTTTTCCCCCCCTTGACTTAAAAACCTCTACCAAGAGCAGAAAGCTCTTTAATACGTGATAACTATACGGTTAATAATGAAGTATGTTCACCTTCCATCTTCTTTCTACTGAACTTTCTCCTGATCTCCTGAACCAGGGCATAACAGTGGCTTGCAAAGCTTCAAAACAGCCTCAGGCATCTTTTCAATAAAATTATCATATGATTTTGCCTGAACTCCAGAAGCAGATGAAGAATAGATACACAAGAATCCATTACAAGGCAGTAATTCACTGCTGGAATTATAAACAGCAGAAGCTGAGCTTTGCCCTTGTCATTTTTAAAATGTCAGCACAGCCTCAAAGAGTGAATATATTTTGTTTGCTGATCGTTGGGGGTCTGCTATGTGACATAATATGTTCTTTCAAGTTTGCCCCCATTTGATGCTAGCTGGTAATAAATGCCGGAAAATATAACTGGTGACATTAAGGTGACATTTCCACCTTAACATAGCTGTTGACTTCCAAGGACGGGAGATTTTGCAGCCCAACAATAACAAAATCTCTTGAGTAAAACATGAACAGGTATTTAAGGTTTTTTTTTTCTGTTTTTTTTCTTCATATTAAAAAATATATATATATATATAGATGCGGAGTCTTACAGTAACTCTGGATATGTTAGGCTCACATCTTAAAAGCCATATAAGTGGGGGGAGCTATTTGTTCCAAGCACAGGCATGTCCACTCACTGCACAGCAAAATATGGGCTCACTGAGGCAACAGCACGGCTGTTTTGAAATTCTAAAATTAACACAAATTAGTTACACGAGAGTAGATTACACCCTTTGGAATACAAAACGTACTATGCACAAAAATGACTGCCGTAATCTATAAAAAGCCTGTATTTGTCTTTCAAGTCTCAGGGGATGGTAAACTGCAGCTGGAGACATATTATTACTAGCAAAGAACCTGCCATTTCATAAATGCCCTTGAGAATCAACATCTCTCTTCCCAACAGAACTCCTACCTAACCAAAGACCCAACGGGGCCTTGCCTTTATGCACAGTAGGGCTCTCCTCCCCCTCCCATGACCACCTCTCCCCACTGCCCTTCTGCTAGCGCAACCAAACCTGGGCAGTTTGGCCTGTCGCAGGTCCGTGACTCGGTGGCAGTACAGGCGTACCCACAGGACCTCGTCCGCTTCTGACTGCCGCTCCCACAGGTGACGCTACAAAGGGACCACGGGCTCCAGTCTCCCTCACCATCAACGTAGTCTGTATAAAAACAAAGATGAGGAAGGAAATGAAGAAACAAAACTCCTACTACCCAAAACTACTGTGTGTAGTGTTTTTTATTAAGAAGGCAAAATAGGAATGGAATCCAGATGTCTCTACCTGACGCTCGGGCTAAGTGCCAGGCATAAGCCTGCTGTTTAAATGGTTTTCACACTTGATGCTCCTCAGGGAAATGCATGCAGCATTATTTGAAAAAATATTTCCTTTCTCTTTTGACCTTTTGGCAACTGAGACTCCTCAGCTGCAAAGCTGGGTCACGGACTAACAGTACACATCTACTCACGTAATTTCCCTGAGTATAGGGATATGTTTTCTGATCACAAACTAATAATAGAGGATAAATTGCATTTCATTTTTCTTCTCTTCAAAACACACGGCATTAGGACAACAATACTTACCTAATTAACTTTTGGGATACCACGAATGTTGGACTGTGGGAGACTGAGGGTCAGTATGAAAATCAAAATTTGTTTTCTTCTGGAAACAGATATTACCAGAATACTGCCATGAATGTAGGGATCTACAAAGTCATCTGGCACCGAGAACAACGTGCAATGTGCACTGGTCTGCACAAATTATTAAATAACACCAAATCTGATTCCTAAGTAAGTAGGAGGAGTCTTCTGCAATGCAAACTATGGTCTTCTAGTAAACAGCCAAGATAAACAGTACCAAGTCTGCACCACTGAGATTTGGTGCCACCGTTAAGTATCTAAACTCCTTAGATTCAGTCTCTTATGTTTGTTGGATTGTCTGTTGCACATCCCACCTTGTGAAGGGCACCAGGTGGAGCCTGTGAACCAACCCCAGTTCACTTCCATTCTAATGGGCCTCCTGCCTTGCAGCCTCACCAGCTGAGCTTTGTCTCAGTACAAACTCATGGCTTAATCGTGTTCTCTGTAATCTACGTGTGTTCAACTAACTGACCCTGTGATAGCAGCCTGTAGCTTTGCTCATTTGGGCTATGCTCACAGGAGTAGCAAAGCAAACGTGAGTTTAGTGACTCAGAGAGAGCCCTGCTCTATAGCTACAGGCTGACCGTGTAGGCACTGACAAGATGCAGGGCCAGATCTCATCTGAAAAGGCCTCCATGCTACATGCCATTCCCACTTCCCTCTCACTGCCATGCTGTCTGTGGACTTCCTGAGCTGGTTAGTAGAACACGTAACTTGATTTGTACCATATGTAATGACCGACAACAACTCTGTAGGGTGCTATTAAATATTTATTGCCAGGAGTACGCAAAGGTTATATATCTCACTCATAGCAAGCTGCCTAGATGCGAGTTCCTCATGGCAGGGACCTTATGTGCTTTTCCTCCTTTTCTTACACTGCTGCTGCCTGAGAATCTGCCACATTTGAATCAGGTGGGCAGAACGATGATGCCTGCAGTACTGTCTTTGTGCAATGACACCTGATTCTGGGATGTGCTAACAAGAGGGCACTACAGCAATCTGAATAGGCAGAAGACCTTTTCAGATCTGTTCTCTCTCACTAAACCTGTTCTTCTTTACTGGGCTGGAACTGGGTGATCTCTTCTAAACCGAACCGTACTGTGATTCTATGATACTCATGAAAGAGCCCAGCCCAGGAAGCCTTGGATATGTGGTCACTGTGCAGTACTTTTCAGCAGGGGCAAGATAAAGCAAGTAGGATGGTGAAACGTGAACAGTGAGATGGCTGGAAATTGCATAGAAGCCCCCTGCAGACATGATCATCTGGTACAACATCCTCCTGGTAAAGGCCAGAAGCACACAACATTTTACATTAGTCAGAATGCCAAGAGTTTCTTGCAGTTAGTAAGGTGCTCTGGTGTATGGTAAAGAGCTCTAAGATAATTTGCAGGCCTGCCTGCCTTATCTTCATACTGCATTAAAAAGCACACAGTACCTAGCTACTATTAAACATACTAGGTTGAATTTTCTCCCAGATCTCAACCTGTTCTCCCTATTTTTAATATATATATGGTTCTTATTAATTCTACAACAATTATTTGTGAGAGCAATTTTATTTTGCCTAAAATAATAGCCACCTAATATATGAGTTGCTGGCAATAAGTGTGCCCACAACTAAGCACAGGTGCAAAAAGAAAGGATAGACTTTAATCTTCTGGCCACAAAAATTTCATACATATGTATACATTTAAATAAACCACTCTATGAAAAGGTTCTCTCCGGTGTTAAGGCTCTAGGACATAAACAGGGAAAATTTAAGACTGAAACAATGCACAACAGCCACTCTGCAGTATCTAGCTGTTGCAACACAAGTGCCACAAATACTCTGGCTTTGAAATCCTGCTCTAACTAATTCTATTTATTTATTATCATAAAACAGGGAGGCTTTGATCTACCTGTGGCTCCTGAAGGGCACATATTAATTCACCTCCCTTGAGTCTTTCCCATGCGGATAGTTATACCCTATTGGGGCAGTGTGCAAATGTAGCTCCTCTCTGCTTCTAGTTTCTGCAACCATTTCATGCAACAAGCTGAAAACAATTGTTTTCACCATGACACATCTGGAAGAGAATTACACACGCAAATACACAATGTTCCTGCTGCATGTGCCACTCCCCACACATGCACCAACATAATTCATCTTATTTATGTATCCACCAAACACTACCACGTTTTAGATCTTGCTTATTTATCCAATAATTATATTTTAGTTTCCAAACCACTGCACGATTCTAAATTTGTACTTATCCTTACTCTAAAAATAAATACAAAACCTTGTTTCCTTTGCTTTTAAAAAAAGTACACTTAGGACTAAAAAAAGACCCTCTTATGGGATAACTGGTATGATTTTCAAGATTATAGACTTACTAGTGGAATGTAGCTACCACAGTACAGCTTGTGCATCTGCACAGATTTGTATTTAAAAGCTGATGAACAAAAGCCACATGTTGAAAAATCCTATTTCATTTGGCATACTTTCAGCAATGCCTCACCATTCTCATTTCCCCCAAACTCATTTTACAATCCCAAGATGCCCATAAGAGGCCTGGAACACAAACTTACCATACTCTGGCTGCTCCTTGGACTCAAATGTCCGGTGACTGGGTGCATGACCATCCCACCCACCGAGAGGGTTCAGGAAGTTGCTGTCCTCAGTAGTGCTGTCATACTTGTAGTCCTGGTCACCGCTGCTCATGCGAGTCAAGGTGGAGGACCTCTGCCACCAGTTTCTCCAGTCAGGTGATGAGACCGACCAGCTAGACTTGCCGCTCTCTTTCTGAAGGTCCTTGTCAGTCTCTGTGTTGGGGCCATCCACCACTTCAATGGTAACCTATGTGATTCAGAACAGAGCGGACTGCCTGTCACTGTCACCTCCTAGTCACAGGGAGACTTTCTATACAGCAAAGACAAATGACCGATGTCGCCTTGCAAGGGGACTGTGTAACACCGTAGGGTTAGCATGTTGTAAACCATATGTGGATTACTGAGCGCAGAGATATGCAGAGGCTGAGTGATTCCTTCTGCTACCTCTGCTGAATCAGACCTTGGAACAAAGGCTAGGAAAAATACCACGCAAAATAATAACCCATGCTGTGCCTAAAACCTTTGCAGCAGAAATTTCTGCCTTATGGGGAAAATATGTTCAAACCTGGACATTTATGACCAGGAAAAAGAAAATCGTATCTGTTCCTCTAAATACACTGGGGCTGAATTTGAAGCAAGCATGGAACACACCAGTGCGCAGAGCCTGTTCCGAGAGCTTTGAGTGATGTAGCAGAGGGCTAAGGAAGTCCACAGGTGCGAAGGTGGAGGACAGAGCCCACAGTCTGCACTGGGTCAATTCAGGTTTGCATCAGCCTTGCCCTGTAGCAGCAGCTCAGCCTCGCCTCTTACACTGCCCGCCTTGCAGCACTGCATTTCCATCATGCCCTGCCACATGAAACCACACCATGAGGCTGAGAGCTAGCAGCTGTTTCAGACATTGCTACATTGCTACCTACACTTGCAGGCCCTCCTCCTGTGCTGCAGAGGGTAATGCTGTATGATCCATTCATGACTTCTACAGAACCCAGAGCCAAGATTCAAATTTTGCTGCCCCATTTGCTCACAGGCATCAAGAATGCAAATATAATGCTGCACAGGGACAGCCCTTGATTACTTGGGCTGAACAATGTGTAATTATGTAACTCTTGGATAAATATCGTGCGTGTATATAGGTGGCTACTTAGGTAGAAATAGGAACTAGCCATGAGAAACCTTGGCTCTGTGACTCAAGCATATCACAGCCACAGATAAATCATGAAATGCTCTGATGCTTCATGCTGGTGTGGTTCAGTGATTACACTGAACTGGCCAAGCGCAGTACAGAAGTGAGTATCAGATAAACCTATAACGTATTCTTCATGTTCTATAGATTTAAAAAACAATCTTTCAAGATACTACTCCAGGAAAACTGGGTTATTTAAGAACAGGAAAATGTATAATTATGTTTAAAGTCACAAGACCCATTCAATGAAAAGTTTCCAGTTACCTGTGATTGATCTACAGGGGAATCTACTGTAGGAAGCAAACCAAAGAATTGCTGCCATAGTTTAGTAGCAGCAAGCACAATTACACAGACAAGACAATGCCCATGCATCCTTTTTGGAGAATTTTGAATCAGTTCAGTGCTTTGCCTTTGACCATAGACAGACAGAGCCATTAAACAGAACAACTTTGAGGCTGGTATGAAATGGCACTGGGAGAAAGAGCAAGAGCAGTTGTCAGCCTAGCAGCATCTTTACACAAGAGATATTTTACTTTCAGACTAAATGTGGAATCAGAACGATTACTTCATTAACCTCAGTTTGTACAGACCAAGAATTAAAATGGATTTCATAAGTCTGAAAACTAAACAGGGTTAGTTCAGGGGTTCAAAACTGTTGCACTGACCCAAGCAAAACAGAGTTTTCACAATAAGTGAAAATAAATGATGCTACTGAGTGGGTAACACTGCACTGCTGGCCAGTCAGAGGGCTTTAGTACTGACCATGTGAAAATTAGTATGACTCTAGTACTTACTCTGGTAACAAATATTTTTTTAAGACCACATTAACTTTGTAAGCAATGACTCAGCAAATAAATAGAAAAAAAAACAAAACTTTTTTTTTTTTTTTTAAAGAAGTACTTGACAATCATTCCATTTGTTTTGCTAAACTGTAGTTATGTGACTGTGACCATAAGGATTTGGATTTAAGACATTCAGGATTCCAAGTCAGTTGAAGCAGAAGATAGTTTGTAGAGACTCAGGGCTCAGGACTGTTGGGCTATGTGTTACACTGAGGAAGATAGGCAGGTGAATTTCAGGCTCAAAAGACCTCATCACACCTTCAACAGCACTGCCAATTTATTTTCAAGACACATCTGCAATCAGACTGTATGTACTACAAAACAGGTTTATTAAAAAGGCTTTCAAAATGAGTTCTCCAGAACACAAGGTATGAGGAACTTAACTGTGCCACTGCAAGCTCTATGTCCTTACTCTATGGCTTAGAGCTAACTAATGAAGAACAAACTGGGAACTACACCCCAGTGGGCGGACTCAGGGCCATGGGTAGGCATAGAGTGTGTGCAAACATATGGCGCTTCTTTCAGTGATACGTGTGCAGGGGAGCAGTCTTGCACTTTGTCACTTTTCCTCTTGCATGACTGTAACTGACCCTGCAGGACTACGGTGCTTTGCCACCTGTGAACTACATAAGAAGTTAAGGCCTGAGTCAATCAATAATCCCTTTATCACAAAGAGAGAGGTCTCAGGAAAAGAGAGGTCAAGAGAGATCCACCTCAGCATAAGCAAGGTTTTTAATAGGCTACTGAATCAATGAACATAAAATCTAAATCCAGTGTGGCAGTCTGACAAGCACCAGTATTTGTCCTTCATAAGCTTTGATTACAAAGTTGTTTGTTTGCAACTTGAAAACCATAGAGTGAAAGAAATTCTACGAGTCCTGGGATTGTCTGACCTGCCCGTCTTGGCAAGTTAGAAGAGATGACTTCAGTAGAGTTCAGCCCTGTTTGTTTTCAGGGACTCATCTGTGCTCTGCCCAGCCCCAGTAAACTGTAAGGCACCTCCTGGAGGCAGGGAGGAAATCAGCAAATAATGGCAGAGTGCCTCCAAGATGGTACCCGAGGGCTAGGACAGAAGTGTGAGAAGTGGTTACTTATTTGGGATAAGGAATTAATTGCTTGACTGATGTACCATTTTGAAAAATAACCATTCACTGAATTCTTCCAATACTTACAGTTCACCTTAACAACATTAGCCTGTAACTAAGCATATGCGTATATATGATAGGCAAAGACGTATCCTTCGATTGGTTTCCATACAGTTTTGTGGTGGTGGTGTTTTTTTTTTAATAAAAAAGTGGAAAAAAAAAAGAAAAAAAAAAAAAAAAGAAGAAATGAGATCCAGAACTGTAGTCATTAAAAAGGGGGCAGTTAAGACAGCTCTGGAAAAGCTTTCCCGTCGTGTAACGATTCCAACAAAAACATGTTCTCTCAAAAGTGAAGAAATAGACCTTGTTTAGTATTTTTATCACGAAGACTGTTTTAAAGACTTCGTTTTCCCTGTTTTCCTCTTCCAGAGATTATCAAAACTGCAAAGATGATTATTTATTTTTTTGTCACGCTTCCCAAAATGTCTGTGGTAACATGGCTCTTGTATAAATCCACAATCATCTCCAGAAATATTCAACCCTAAAGTGAAGCCATTTCTTTTATGGTTGTTTGAGCTATAAATAAGGATGTTCCTCTAAAAATTGTTAAAAACAATTGGCATAGGTACATTAAAACAACAGATTTGCAATGAATTTCTAATGAAATAAATGTATCAAGCACAGATGTCTCGAGACACCAACGTCCAATTCTCTCCTGGCCAAAAGTATACAGAAAATAAATATTATCCCCACTTGCTGGAGTGCACAGAAAGTTCTAAGTACTTTGTCCTGTTTACTGAGACAATGTTTCTGAATTCACTTTAATGGTGTAAACATTGCCCTAAGCAACTGGAAGATTATGTTACAGGAAGAAGTCCACTAGCAGTATTGTGCAAGCTGTGGGTTCTGGGACATTTCTACTGTTTCCTTCATGAAACTGATACAAATTCTTCAGTGCAGAACTTGCCATTCTGTAAAGATGGATACGTGCAAGTCAGCAAGGTACGTACTGTAACAGCAGAATAGAAATTGGTTAATTATAAGGTACTGAAATGATGAATTTAGGTTTATGCTGCAGAACAGCTGAGTTAAAATGATGTCTGTAGTGATGAAAAAATCACTTCTGGTAATGACATGACAGCTCACTTAGAATGGTTTTCTGAACTCACTGGATGAAAGTGAAGGGTATTAAAGTTTGCTTGGAGCAACGAAGGCAACATGACTCAAATCCTGAAATTTTTGTTCTGATTGGCCTATCTGAATCCCTCAATTCAAGTTCTGGTCCCAAGCCCTGGCCTGAATTTTGCACTTTGTGGCAAGCTCCTCTTACACTATGACAGTAAATCACTGCAGAGGTCACACCTCCGCTATTGGAAGCTGTTAACCATGGCTTTCCAGCACCCTGCTCTGCCAAGACTCATCCTTCCAGCTTGCAAAGAGGACTAGCTTAGCTCCTGACATGGCTACTCCATGCTTCTGCTGCTGCAGTGAGCACAGCAAAGCAGACAGACTGAGCAGGCAGATGGTCTTTGGAGCAGGGAGTTCTCCATGGTACAGACCCAGCTTAAGGAATAAGAAAAAGAACGTGCACTCTCCACTTTTCTGGGTTTTAATTTAATGGTAGGAAGAATTGTGATGCTGCTATCTCAAAGAGTCAAACCACAAAGGTGTTACAAGAAGTCAGTGCTACTGCAGCCCTCTCGTCCTTACTGAGCTAGATTAGAGGTGGGACATGCTGGTTAGAGCTCAGTGCCACAGGTATTGCTGAATCTTCTGTGATAATACTAAGGAGTTGCTTTCCATTGCAGTGAAACCAGCAGCTTCAGAAAAATATAAAGTTTCTCTAAAAAAAAATAAATCTAATAAATTGCATTAAAAGCTGTGTGATAAGAATAGAGGTGAGAGGAATGGGTATTGATGAACCTAGAGAAGAGTTGAACTCTGTAGCTATGTTTTTAAAGCAGATCATACAGCCTTGTTTCTCTGTATTCTATAGAGCGGCGGGTACTGTGTGTGGGGTTTTTTATTATTATTATTAAGAGAGGGTAGAAACTGAGTAGATATCAAAGAATAGGAGCACCTCCCATACAAGGACAGGCTGAGAGAGCTGAGGCTGCTCAGCCTGGAGAAGAGAAGGCTCTGGGGAGACCCGAGAGTGGTCTCTCAGAATCTGAAGGGGGGCTGTAAGAAAGAAGGGGACAGACTCTTCAGCAAGGTCTGTTGTGATAGGACAAGGGGAAATGGTTTCAAACTAGAACATGGGAGATTTCAATCGGATATAAGAAAAATGTTTTCTACAGTAAGGGTGGTGAGGCAGGTTGCCCAAAGAGGTGGTGGATGCCCTATTCTTGGAGCCATTCAAGGTGAGGCTGGACAGGGCTCTGAGCAACCTAATCTAGTGTAGGTGTCACTGTACACTGCAGGGGAGTTGGAGTAGGTGGCCCTTAAGGGTCTCTTCTAACTCATTCTGTGAGACTAAATAAAGCTAACAAAGCAGTATCAGCGTGGCATGACTGACACAAACAGCCCACAGGTCTCGTGCAACATCGCCCCCAGCAGGGGGAATTAATTTCTTCTGCCTCTCTATTAGTACCAATGCCACAGTTTGCAGCAAGAATACTAATCAAAACAGATTTTATCATATTTCCAAGACACGCTGACATTTTCTAGGACAGGAGTCCTGCCTAACTCTGTTTCTGCTCAGAACCTGTCTTGTCATCTGTCACAACTGGAACTCACCCAGTTGTATTTCAGGTATACTGGTTGTGACATTTCATCAAGATTCAAGTTCTCAATGAGATCAGTACCAATGGAAAGCCTTTGCCTGACAAACAATAGGGAGTTTTTCCTTTTCTTATTTGTTGTGGCATTCATCACTGCTAGGAAAGCAGCAAAGTAACTGGAAGGACAACACCACCTACACAAGTATGGGAAACCAGGAGTAAAAAGAAGGGACATGAGCAAAATCTCAACTGCAAGTTGAGATTCCAAACAGAGGAACAGCCAGGAAGGTGAGACAGAGCCCAAGGCCAGCTGAGAGGCAGTAAAAGGCTGGTTAAAAGAGAAAAGCTGATCAGAAAATGATGGGTAGATGTAGTACTAAGGGACATGGTTTAGAGGGCAATACTGGTGGTAGGCAGATGGCTGGATGAGATGATCTTAGATGATCTTTTCCAATGATTCTATGATCCTAAATTAATGCTCTTAGGACTGTAGCTCACCAACCCCAAAGCCAGTGGGCAAAATAAAACATGAGTATTGATTCTGCTTTTGTTTGCCAAACAACTGATGAGAAAATTGCTAGTCACTAACTGTAATCACTGTCATTCAGATAAGTAAGTTACTACTTAATAAGCAAGAATTCACAATAACCCTTTTTTATTCCCCCCACCCGCAAGAAAGAATAAACCAACCTTTTACAGCCTTCAGGCAAAGAAATAGAATTTCTTCGAAGTCATTTCTACAAATGATTTTGTAATGAATTAATGAGATTTTTATCTTTGTAAGGCCTAAACTGCTGCAGGATTGTCAACTAGGAATTTAAGGAAGATTTGCACATCTTAACGCACCTGAATAAGCTGACTAAGTATAATGCAGAACATAGGCAGCCTATTTCTGAAAGAGTTGATCGGTGTAAGAAAGAGCTCTGGGATTAATGTTGCCCAATGTTTTCCAGTCTACAGGACAAGGTTTTCCAGTTCTCAGAGTCCAGCAAAACTGCTGACTTAGTTGGCTGACACATTTCCAGCATCAGGTGGTGGAAAAAGAGGTCATAGCAGAAGCAGTTACTGTAAAGACAAGCCAGGGAAATGTTTCCATCCTCCAGTCATTCATCTGTTCCTTAAGTCTAATCATTAAATGCTGTCACGAATCAGAGAAGGCTTTTGTTTCATCCTGCCCTCCTCCATGGTTTACATACAAACAGTGATTTTATACTATTTACCTCCTTCCACAATCTGGGGCCCCTATAGCTTCCCCGCCTTCCCTTCCTACAGCTTTCTGGAAGAATGTATACAGGCACCACATGTTGAACTTGTTTACTACCTTGGCCTGTCAAATATTGGACCTGCACTTGATCCAAATCTGTTAGACTTCTTAATGTTGCGAGCCATCTATGAAGTAATGGAGTGTTGACTTTGAGACAGCTTGTTCTCTCACGAAAAGGTCTATTATATCTTTATGTATGTACTTCTTAGACATATCAAAAGGATGGTAATTTTGTGGGCTGGGGAACTGCAAGAAGCCAGGAATTCATTTAACCAGAAAACTAGTTCTATTACTGTATTGTTTTTATAAGCACATCTTAGGCAGAACAACACTTCAATTTATTGTTTTGGTTAAAAAAGCCTTCTTATTAATGCCAATTTTGCTTTAAGGTTCTGAATTAAAAACAAATCACTCATTTTTTCCCCTTTCTAAGCCTTGAAGTTTTAAGATGAAAATGGCTTGCAAGAGGCCATTCCAAACCCAAGAATAGTTTGAGGAATAACATACAACAAAGTTTCTTGCAGACACTTTTTCTTTTACGGGCAGTTGCTGCAGAAATTGACTCTGAGACTTAGTTCTATACAGAGGACCACATTTTGAGAAGAAACTTGAAGACCTATTGTAATGCAGTAATGTGATGGAAAGTACAGCAAAAATAGTGAACTAGTACAATCCTAGGCTGCAGCAAATGAGAACAAACCCAAATGCAGCAGCCACCGAAACAAAGGAAGAAAAACTGCTTACCTTCGGAGGACCTCTAGCAGGTAGGGATCTCCAGCAAGATACCCTTAGCTCCAGTGCCAGTCCTTAAATGAGGTCTGGGAAAGGGTGGATCCTGGCTCCAGCCCTTCAGATTACTCAGGTACATTGCATGCACCTAAGCTCCCCTGGGTTGGCCCTGCCTTCCCACCAGGTGCCTGATCACTGATGCAGGCCGTGCCGTAGCATTTCTGCTACACGTATTCTCTTATAACATTTGGGGATGGTTGCACTTTATAATAGCATACCAAAAGAGAATCTGTTTATAAACAAATTTTACAATGGAGAGTTGAAAGCAGAATTGAAAATACCCATTTAACACCAAAGAAGAGAATATATTCTAAAATATAAAAGCAGTAGTATCGTGGATAGGTCTACACTGATACCTACAATCTGCAATCAACAATATCCAAAGAAAAATTCAGAAAAAACTGAAATCTGTGCCTTCACTGAAAACAAAGAGTATATACAATCTCTGTTTGGTAGAGAGGCAGGATATTCTGACTGCATGACACAAAAACCAAGCTGAAAGTTCACTTGATTCAGTAAAATGATGTTGTGTAGCTTCGTAAAACATCACAGGTTAGTATAAATTTGTACCTGAATGTTGGGATTTTGCCCGTTGATATCTGCTTTTGACAGGTCAGGGAAGTTTGGGAGATCCAGGAGGAAAGATCTAGGTCCATCTCTTTGTAAGGATGTATGCCCATTTTCCTGCCTGAATCGTTGCTTAGGGAATGGCCGGTGGGCAGCCTGGAGATCAGGGTATTCTCTTCTGTCCTCGGGGTTCAGGTCAAAGCTGTCTTCAGGAGAATGATCATCTGCAGTGAGTGTGTTCTGGGAAAAAAAGCAATGCGCTATAACAACTGAGGTGCAGTCCTGCCAGTACCCCCATGTCCAGCTTTCTGCTAATGATGACTGCAGAGTGCAGGTAGAAGTTCTTATGGCATCCTGACCCACAGCTAGTTTTTTAAACACACAGGATTTATGGTGTATTTTTTCAGGTTTCATGAGTTTGACTCCTGATTCTCACTGAAACATACTCAGTTACACTGGTGTGGATCTGTAACCATATGACACATTAGAAAATTAAGTCAGACTTGGGTGCTTAGCTCTATTAGGTTCCTGGAATATTCCAGCCTTCAAGTGACATCAACACACTGACACAAGCATCTAACTTAAAGCAGTTCTGGAAACATGAACAATTGAAGCAAGCTCTGTGAAATCAAGTTCTATCAGATTGAGCCTGACCTAGCTGTAAATATGTCCACATTCATTGCACAGGAGTTGGACAAGTTGATCTTTAAAGATCCCTTCCAAGTCAAATGATTCTATGATTCTATGTCCCTAAAATGGTAGAAGGACATCTTCACTACAAAGCATTTCAGTTTGCTCAGTTCCAAATTGGAGCAGAACCCCTGACTGCTAAGTTTTAGTTCAAATTCGTGATATTAAAGGGTCCTAATGTGTTGAACTGGCAGCTTCCTTTTCTTCTTAGCTTGCAACAACTTCCATCTAGCCGTCTGTCTTTCTCACCCGATTTCTCTGGTCTTGAACATCTGAACCTTCCTTCCTTCCTCTGAGATCTCATTTTCATGTTTGCCTAATGGTGGGATTGAATTTCACCAAGCTGTGGGTCAGCGGTTAATGCTTTTGTTATTGCTGAGCGTACTTTTGGGTTACGTAGTTTATTACAGCAGGCTGCCTTCGAACCAGTAGCACTGCTGTCACTGCCTTTGACCTCACCAAGGAGCTACATTCAGTATCAAAACACTCCGTGGGTTAGGACTGGCCTGGGGACTTGGGGTAAAAAAAGATAAAAAAGAGGCAGACAAGTCAAATCTTATGGCTACAAAAAATGTGTGGGGCTGATTGAACAAAGGTTTTGCTTTTGACTCAGCTGAAAAATTTTAGGTTTGAGGTCTTAGTATGACTGCCTGGGGAGCTTTTATTTTCAGTTCATAAAGAGACAGCAAGCATGGATAGGGTAAATGTTAAAGACATATCTTTTAAAACAAGCACAATTAAAGTGAAGTGGCCACATGTGGTTTTGGCTCTTCTTACCATGTTTTTGCCAGCATATCTGGTTAAACGCAACCTCCATCCAGCTCCTCTGGCTCAAATTAAGCTAATGTACCTTTTGTTAAGGTCTCAAATAGGCAGCAGTTCCAATGCCTTTTCCTTTATTTTGTGTTTGTTTGCACAGAATGTTCTAAAATGACCTCTGAAGAGATTTTACAATAAAAATCTGTGCACATTTACAGGAAACGTATTTGGGGATTTAAGTAAACCAAGTTTTAAGAGTTAATCTGGGACAAAGTGAAATCTCAAGGAAAAGGCATTTTATCCTCCCCTCTTCACTGCATTGCATTTGTAAAGAAGTGCAGAGTCAGATTTAGTAGTATTGAACTGTTTGTAATGTTCTCATGATCAGAATGGTTACACTCTGAAAGTGCCAAAAGACCATTACACGTCTGTCAACAGCACTGGTGAACAAAGTTCATTCCAAATTCATTCGTAGGCATGGATTAGTCTATGTGCTCCTAACTGTACTGTTCAAAAGCTAAACCAGGAATGCTGCTTTTCACTGCAGACCAGGCAAGACGTGTCTTTGGTGGGCCATCCATTAGCACACACCTTATTTAATACAAAGTAGAAAGTAAATCATTTGACAGCAAGCTCTGGGAAACAAAACCAATGGCCACTTAGCTAACTTTAGGTTCCTTACCCATATGCTTGAGCTTTAACTTAACACTTATCCAACAGAACTCAATTTCAAACTGCTTGGCACATGAGGATTAAGTGGTTTGTCAGCTATGCCTGATCAACAAGGAGTAACTGCACTGTTACTAAACTACTTCAAAATGGAACAAAAAAAATTAGGTATTTTTAATTCCTTTTTTTTCCTGGGGTGTGATGCACCTAATCTTGCCTTTATTAAAATAAAGTGAGATTTTGTTAAAAAAATAATGCAGTTCTCACATGGAGTTTCATACTTTCCTTATTTTCTTGCAAAGTCAGGAGCATCTTGTGTGTTACCATGCCATACAGCTGGAGAGCTGGCCTAGGACTTTAGAGACCTACATTTAATTCTCTGATAAGGCTTGATGTGTGATCTTGTTAGGTCACGGTCTGTCTGTGCCTTGGTGGGGATAATAGCACTTCCCTCCCTCCCTGTGATGTTCGCGGGAAGCTCAGCAACTACAATAATATGGACTATATAAAAAGATTTTAATAGTGTCAGACAGATGGAATATCACATGGAGTTAGTTAGAAAATTGTCATGGTGAAGTAATGACATCAGGCTGATCGGGCCCACTACCAAGCTGCTTGGGGCAGGGGCTGTCATTAATTACAGGCTCACTGAGTTGGGGTTGTTGAACGTTAAAAGGGAAAATTGAGGGGGAACACGGTAACTGTCCTTACCAAAGAGCGCTGCAGAGAGGTAGAAGATAGATAGACCACTCTGCATGGTCAGGGTGGACATGAGAAGAAGAGCTTGGTTCAACACTTAATACGTTTCTAATGGCAGTGTCAGTGAGAAACAACTTCAGAACGGTTCGGCTGGAAGGAACTACAGAGATCACTGAGTCCAGCTGCCTGACCACTTCAGGGCCAACCAGAAGTCGAAGCATATTACTGGGGATGCTGTCTAAATGCCTCTTGACACTGACAGGCGTGGGCCATCTGCCACCTCTCTAGGAAGCCTGGTTTGCTGTTTGACCACCTCATGGTAAAGAAATTATTCTTCATGTCCAGTCTGAACCTCCCCTGGCACAGCTTTGTGCTGCTCCTTCGTGTTTTGTCACTGGCTGCAGGTTCAGCTATCATCTGCTCACGGTACCAGGAAGAAAAGACCATTTTTTTTCTGTGATTAAAATGAATAGGAGGTCTGGTTTTAGGTAGGTAAATCCTAGTGCTGTGTCTAAGATGATGTGCAGTGTTACTAAAAATGTGGTTTTTTTAGTACAAAGGTAGCAGAGGCTGCCATGGATAAAAAGCAAGCTTGTACTGCACCTGACAAGCAGATTACAGGCTTGCTGGTTTCCTGCATTACCTCAGGCAAAGGATCTCCCAAGGCCTGCCTAGCAGGGAGAAGGCTGTCCTTTCCACAATGCCAGCGTGACTGCTGAAGAAAACAGTGTTTGTGTTACAAGGCTAACTGGTGAAAATCTGGGGAGGGATATCCTTCCCTTCTTATTTCTAAGTTATTTCACATGATTTTACTTCACAGTATTTATTTTTAGGTGTACGCAGTTTGTATTTCTGATTGCTTTTGGAAAAGCAGAGTTTCTTCCCTTGCTTTAGAAGCCATGATGTCGTTTCATTCTGAACTATTGACTCAGTTTCTTTGAAGTTATGACATTTCTAAATCAGGCACATCATTGGTTTCTTGCTCAAACAATGCATCTGCTGTAAATATTTTAAGATAAATTACCTTTTTTTCGCCTTTGATTTAGCAGGATTATTCATAACTTTCCATTAAGATGACTTTTAAGGAGCTGCTCATGATTGCTGTCAGCTACAGTTCTGCTGTCACCATGGGATCAGCAAGTCCCTAGTATAAAAACAGCTAAGGATTTCTGAGTATTCTGCATGGATAGTATAGAAGGGCAGGAACTCATTATTCACAGCTGTGTGACAAGGCAACGAATAAATCCTACAGAGAGAATCTGCCACGCTGTTTGCATTACACAACAACATACCTTGCCATACTCATCACTGAAGAAGGGAAGGCAGTAATTCAGTACCCCGTGTCTGACTGGTGTGGGCTCTGAAGGGATGGCAAATGGAGGGTATGGTAAAAATATATTAGAAAAATAGCATGGGGATAAAATGTGAAATTGTCTCCTTCACAGCATAAAGTTTACAGGGTGGAGCGTGAAGGATGAATTGTGATGTACAAGAAAGTAAAAACAGACCCAGAGCATTGTTTTCCAATCTCTGCCACCAACTGGTGTGAGACTTGATGAAGTCACTCTGATCTGGTTTAAAATCCCATATATCAATGCATTTCTGTCTATCTATAAACCAGGGAAGAACAATTCACAGGGATTTTTTTGAGTATAACTAAATGTCAGTGATCCAGGTGGGACTTACACTGTGGCAGGGTAAAAGGCGTCACCAGTGTACAGCACTGTGGGCAGGAAGAATCTTCTACCTGGTACTGCAGTTTAACTTTTTGATAATCAAACATATTTTAACTCTGTCCATTGCCTTCTTATTTTTTCTTCCTTGGGCATGTTAGACATGAGCTGCAGGGAAACACGCCATTTCCCGTTCCCATAGAAAGTTAAACAGAAATGGGAACTTCTAAAAATACTCAGCTAGGGGACAAGAGAAGTTATCTTCCTTTTCTCATCAGGTGAAGAATCCATCACCCTCCTTTCTTCCTTATTTTAATTTCCAGATTTGGAAAAACAACTGAGACAGAATAAGGGAGGAGCAACTGGAGCTATGGAAAATACTCTGGAGGAGCTGCTCCTTCTCTCGTACTTCTTTCATACTCACCTTCCTTCATTCCCTCCCCACCTGCCAAGCTGAGGGTACATTTGCAAGCACTGCTAATTATGGAACTGAAAGAATTTGGGGAAACTGATGCAGCTTGTAAACCTAACAACTCCCAGACAGCAAGGGAATCTGTTACCAAATCCTTGCTGCACCTACATTGCTTTTTTTTTTTATTTCTCGTATACTCCTTTGAAATATCTTGTAAAATGATCTTGACAAGAGGTCTTGAATTGGAACCCGACAGTCTGTCAGTGCACTTTCATGATGCACCTGTACAGCATCTTCAACCACTAGCAACAAGGAACGTTTATTTATTAGGAAACTTCACAGACGCTATAAAAGATTATATTGCTATCAGAGACAAAACGAAGCCTGGGGCCTTCACAGAAAATCATTATTGCCATTAGGGCTGGTTTCATTTCCCACCTGCCTAAACAGATTGTTTTGATTTTGAAGGCTGTCGTGTGTTCCCAGGTTAGTGCTAAGTGATCACTTTAAAATTAACCCATCTGGGGAGGCTGAGAAACATGCTGGGATACTACATGAGATTTTCACCTCTGCGGATCCAAGATCTGTAATGAACTTGGGTGATCTAATGCCTGGGTTTTGTTTACACATGTATCTACCTATTTATTTTGTATATCACGAGTACGAGCAGTGCAAGGCCCAGCAGGAACAGGGGTGAGGACAGTGCTGGCTGAGCACACAGTGCAGTGAGCAGCCGAAAAGCCGAGATGCACAGCTATGTTATCATTAATGGCACGTACAGTCCAGGCAGCCAGTAGATCCACGTTCTGTTCTAGCTCTGCTGTGGCTTTCTTATGCAGCAGACAGACCACTTAGGCTCATATTTAATTCCTGTGTGACTCGCATTCATTCTAATGAGTCACAGACAGCTCCCACCACCAGAAGAAGTCACAGTGAAGGCTTGGCACATCAGCCACTCAGCTTCTCTCATTTTCATCGAAGCACGCTTTCATGTTCACATGTATCAATGTGGTGAAGGACCTTACTTATCTTTAGAAAGCCACAAATGAATTGATGCAGTAATTAATAGCCCTTTTTAGATAATCACTCGTCATAAATCATTTAAAATGGACTACACTGGCTTGCATGTGCACAATTGTTTTCAGGAAGTGGCTGCAAAACAGAGCATCTGTTTTAAACATTATGTACAAGGAAGATAAATCCACTGATTATGGTTGCTAAAAAAAAAAAAAGTCCTGTTCAGCAGGGTCTATTTTTTTAATAGCTCTGCATTTAGTCCAGCAAAAACAGTATTAATGACATTGTGTCATTGTATCCTGTTCTTTCTAACTTGCAGTACCCCTGTGTGTGACTAAATGGCTGCAGCTACCAAACACAGGCATCCCACAGGGTATTGCTATGGGATGTGTGAGCTTCAGAGGTTACGTGTCTTCTGAAGCAATACTGTCTCCATAAAAAATAGGAAACAGTGTTGTTATTAGGACAGCAGAGCTTTGCAGGAGACATGGTGACCCACAACCACTGATGGAGCAGAGCCTATGAGCAGGTTCAATGTTGGGGGTGTAAACCCAAGGTACCAGTGTTCATTTTCTGCCATACCGTAGAGATAGATAGCTCTCAGGAGCTGCTTACAGCAGAAACAGCAACTCAAAGCATATAGGTACATCCATCTCAGATCCACAGGTCTTCAATTTTAGTTTTTTACAGTAGAAAGTTCTAGCACTTAGTTCCACGGGAACTCTCGAGAACTGAACACATGACCCAGACTTATGTTATGACTGCAGAGATTGTAGGCCATAGTACTGGGGTCACCTTCCCTTCCAAGGCCCCGTAAGTCCTAGACCACTCTCCCACAGCATCAGTAAACACCGAGGCCAGATCCAAACTGTTCTGGCAGGCACTGTTTTCCTCAGAGATCAAGAAGAAAACCAACCATATTATACTCAGATCTGGCAAATTCTTCCTACATGTTGTGGACACACATTTCACAGCACAGCTATTTTTTGTACTCTGTTGTTTGCTTGTATTTCATGTTTTCCTTAAGCTGGAAAACACAACAGTGCGGCTCAGCTTGGAAGTGAAGAGCTGTCAGTTTGTACAAACACTTTGATAATAAAATGGATTTGGTGGTGATGACAATTCGACGTCTGAAGGAAAAAAACAGAGGCCCTTTAGCAAACTGTCTAACATAGTGCACACCGATGCTTTGTTCTTCAGCACATACTCAGCCCTCCACAGGTCAGCCAAGTACACAGAGTTAAGATGGTGTAGAGTTTTGACAAATGATCACTGCCAAATTTTGCATGTAGTTAACAGATATTTCCAGTTGCCTGAACGGATTGATTGTAAACTTTCAGCCTCCAAGATCTCCTCTGGAATCGCTGCTTGGCTGGAGCTCTCCATACAGGACTCAATGACTGAGCAGCTGAACAGGCAAATGCCCAACTGAGGGGTAAGCCAGCTATTTCACTCCTATAACCTGTGATGCTGAAATGAAAATTCCTTGAAAGTACTGATTCTTTTAGACTTTATTAAATATTTGCACAAAATCAGTAGCATAATATAGTTTTAAATAGGATCTATTTATGTCATGGCTAAATTTAATTGAAGTCACCATTTCAAGTCCATATCATCAATTAAACCCAGAGTTCCAGGCGAATGGGAAAATCTGCCTTAAACTGTAGTCAAAAAACAAAGGAAATCCAGAGTATTAATAATTTTGTATGCAACTTTTTGGTCAGGCTTTGCAGGCCAGCACACACAAAGTCAGTGGAAATGGAAGAGAACAAGTATACATCTGAAATTATTTTCATGGGTTTCAAACTAGGTCCTTTTGCAAGTTTCTTCCACTAAATCACTATGGCTAGGATTTCACTAGGTGAACCAGCTTTAATAAATGAAGTTTTCATCTCTCCCTAGCCAAAAGAATAGCCTTACTTGAGACTTTTTCAAGGTTCAAAGTTGCTTTCAGCTGTTAGTTTCCAAAAAACAGCTATTCCCAGCCTCTGTGTCTCCTTCTCACATGCCACTCAATATCCACCCCATGCTCTCAGAAGTGTCTATGAGTCCGGCCGTGTTAGCTGGCAGATGTTTTTAGAGACTAGAAAGTGTTTAGTCCCCACGGACCAAAAGTTACATGCTGACTTCATCACACAAGCAAAAGCCAACAACAGGAAAGCAAGAAAGCAGACAAGTGTTACATTCCAAAAACACAAAGTTTCCTGCGCTTCTGGCAATACTCCTGTGCCTGAAAAAAAAGGTAAATCACTGGAGTCTTGGTGCTCAAAGCACACACCGTGGAATGAATCACTGCGGGATAATTTACTCGACCCTCTGCTAGCTGCTTTCCCCACCAATGCTGGCTTTTCATTTTGATGCAAGTTAGAGGGTGAAGGCAGAGGAAATGCAGTGCTTGTTTAGATTCAATATCTACGCACCACACGTATGCCCCACAACGCTCTCTACAAGGGGTTGTTACTGCACTCAGGAGTTTACAAGAAAACAGCAGCAGAAACCTGAGCGGCTGCCTCAGGATCGCACACATCTCTGCTCCAACAGCACAGCACTGTTTCAAGCCTGCACGTACAGCTGTAGGCTCTCCATCTGAAAGCTTTGGAGAGCGATACACGAGCAACTGGAAGTCATCAGCACAAATTGCAACTGCATATGCGGCACAATAGCGGTTGTATTTTTGTATTAAGCCATCATCAGTGGACATTATGCCCTCTTTCTACATCTCCGTGAACTGCCCTCACGACAGCAGAAGAGAAAGCAGATACACAAGAGAAAGGCCTCCCTCCAGTGACATGATGGGGAAGAAGAGCAGGCGAGTAGCTATGCAGCACACCACGCCAAGACTACGCGAAGGCACACCTCTCTGTTTAAGAGGAGAGAAAGCATCTACCCTGGAGGGAAATGTGGGCTTTTTATATTATAAATTCGATGCATGTCTATATAAATTTTCTGAGAATAGTAAAGGAGGGGGGCTATTTCCTAGAGCTGATTAAAGAAGTATGACTTGATTTTCAATTTCAAACGACTCGGGGGGCATTCCAATAGACTGCAGACAGGAAATGAATACCATACACACACTGAACGAGGCAGATGCTTTTGAATCTGATACTTACGTGAAAAGAAAATATCTTCATTTCTGTCTCCTCTCTACCCTACAGTCACTAGTTAGTTCTAAGCTGTTCTTGGAATAAGCGTTTGTATTTTTCAAACTTGTTTGTGGACTGAAGCCACCCAGGAACCAGCAACAATGAACTGTATGGAGTAACCCCAAATCATTCTCTGATTAGTCCTGGCAGCCAGAGGTAGCAGCAAAAAGTATAAAAGATCAGCAGTTCAGGTTTGAGATGTCCTGGCCTCCTCCGTTAGAGGAACAGAGACGTGACCCTAGACACCATCCCAGCTCCCAGGGAGAAGGAGCTGCTACTGCACAGAGGGAGAGCCTGAAGTGTATACAGCATATGCACTGCAGAGCAGGTTGGAAGAGCATTTCCTCATTGGCTATGGCACAGAACTTGCTTCCAGCTATTTAACCGTGCTAAAGAGATACATAAACGTCTTCTTTCCTCATATGGCTCTTACAACTAAACTGCAATAATCGTCAAGGGAATACTATGAGGTTTATAACCTGATTACAATGTAATTGTAGCTCTTTCTACCAACAGCAACAGTGTTTACTGGGGAATTGGTATACTCTTTTCCCTACTTTTTCTACATTGTGCAAACACACAGTTTCAGTTGCAATCTCCTTTTATTTTATAGTGGAAAGACTTAAACAGAATAAAGAAAAAAGAGAAAAGCAGAGAGGCAATACTAAATGGACCCTTGCTCTTCTGTTATGCAACTAATTAGTTCATTTTATTTTGATGTTAAGACTGCAATAGCTGTATTCTTACAAATATGAAAACAACAATCCTTTTAGGAGACAGAAGAAAGCGGGAGGAGTAGGTGAGAAAGGCAGCCGTGACTTACATGATTCAGAAAGCCATGAATGTCAGATCAAAGAAGAACAAGAATCAAATTCACTGCCACTGACGGATTTCAGCTGCTTTTTCAGAGCTATTGATCCCTTAAGGGCAAACTCTTTTAAATGCTAGTGATGCCTCTAACTCGCCAGAGCTCCCACCTGATAGTGGCTCAGCCTCATGTAGTTTGCTTTCATCAGCTGGCAAACTGGGGAAAGCAGAGACAGCTAAGACGCTGCTGTATCTGGGCCTGATGAAGGAGACATACAGCAGAGCACAGAAATACCATGTGTGTATTTTCGGCACCAGATGTTGCTTTTTAATGGCCATTGTGGTAGATGTTACATAAAAGAACAGATTCCTTACTGAAAATCTGTACATTTAGTGTTCACCAATACCTTGGAGTGCTTTGTCCCAGGCTGCAATCACCCAGCTGAACACACAGCTGCCCTGGGCAGGACTGGTTAGCTCAGCTCTGCCTGGAGGCACCATGCCTTGTGGATAAGTACATCTCCTTATATTTGTAGTGGGATGAAGGCAGGATAAGGCATCCAGAGCTCATCACTCCAGCTCATCTGGCAAGTGGTGACTCATTCATGAGTTTAAACTCACAGGTCCAATCTGAACCCCCAGTAAGGCACAGGATTCAACCCTAAATCAAGTCCTAAGCTGTCATGTGTGGATCAGCATCTTTTCTCCTCCCTTTCCTTCTTTGGATCAGATGTCCTTGGAGTCTGATGGAGAAATTTTCAGGCGTTCTGCCTTATCAGGACACTGCAGGATCATACCTTAATGGAACACTCCATTCTCCCACTGCACTGCACGCACAGCCACTGTGGTGCACTCCAGATTATTCCACTCTTTCCAAGCTCTTCCCACAATTAAAGACCTACCTATTCTCACCAGCTTTTAGTGCAATTTGGTACATTTTGCATTTTCATGAGATGGATGACCCTTCTCCTTCTGCATGTCTTGATCAAGAGCAAGAGCTAGCACTGCTCCCATTTAAATGCATATCAAAAGCTCCAGGACTCTAAGGTTAAATAGCTCATGTGAAACCTTCAGTGCTATTGTTACAGACATCTAAAGACATGGGCACGGCATGGCTACCCTGGGTTCCCTTTTGAAATATATTTCCACAAATGTTCAACATATCTATGTCAACCACTCTATTCTGTCCCACTAAAAGCTTGGATTCTAAAGCACAAGATGAGGAAAAAATACTCTATTGGCATGCTGCAGCTAGCTTTTCATAAATCGCACTTCAATCAATCCCCGTAAAGGAAAATGGCACTTCAGAAGCTCTATTCGTGCATACATCTGTTTTCTTATTGTAGGAAGGAATAAGAAAAAGTTAAATGTTTAAGGCCCAAACTCTAAATTAAGAAGAGACTGTAATGATGGATGAATTGTAAATGTTAAGATTGCTGCACTCTTCTGCAGACTGAGTCTATGCTGCAAACCTCCAATAGACCTGGACTACGCGCTCTATAAAAATCATGATGAATGCAGACTTGTTTTTATATTATGGAGGTCCTAATCCTCCTCCTCCTCTGCCTTTGCTCTATTGTTGCAACATCAAAGACCGACTGCTGGCCGAGATACAGTCAATATGAAAAGGGCGACCAGCAAATTTACTGCTTGACTTCATTCCCTTTAAATGGAATAGGCACCATGGCCCTTTTTCAAAGTCCAGTCACAGACATATATCTTTTTTATTGGACATCATGTACAATAAAGTGAAGCTGTAACTTTGAAAAAAAATAGAACACCTTAACAAAATCCCATGAGGTGAACATTCCTTTATAAAAATATCACTGTGGTTACATGTTTTGAAAAACTCTGTGCGCTCTGCAATGGAAAAGGCATGGGCTGGTGAGGTTATAGTTTAGCTAAGATGCATATCCATGCCTAATATCTAGTTGGTTTCAAAAAAACACAAACCCAAAAGTAATAAAATGTGATATATTTAAGACAGAATGCCAGTGTCATTCAAATAAACCGAAATGGCAGCATTCATGTCACAAGAATCATTAACTGCTTTGTTACAGCCTGCTCTGTGCAGTGAACCTTTACAGACTTCTTCTGTCCAGCGACTCTTAAAATCAGCTGCACAAAACGCCAACATGCGCACTGCATCTTAAACAACTCCTGTCTGATAACTGAGGTAATTTCAAAAGACACTTTCAGATGAGAGTTGTATCTGCAGACACTAGTGGCAGGGACAGCTTTATTGCTGTTGTAGCACTAAATGGACACTAAATGATTTCCCAGTATGAAGTTAAAACCGCACAAGCAAGTCATATGATGCGGCAGATGATTACACTGAGGTTTTACAGAATCCAGGCTAGCTAGCTCTGGTTTTTATTTTTATAAAACTTTCCCTAAAAGAATGAGAAGATTTTGTTTTGATCCTTTTTGTTTGGGTAATTTGTGCAAAACGCCATCAGTAAATGTCTATTTAGTAACATCAGATCAAGTTCACACTGACTTTAAAATCCCACACTGTTACGTAGGTGGCAGATAAAACCAAGCAAATTTATGCTTTGTTACACCCATAGTAATCTTAGGCAAATACTTCCAGTGGAGTAATTTTGGTTTCCTTGTACCAAAATCCGCTTCTGATGGTTTACTTCTGAGGCAAGAAAGACATTAAAAGTATATTCGACATTTTTGAAACACTAACACCCAAAACAGCCTTATTATCATTGGGCCCTCCTCACTGCTCTTTCCATTACATTACACTCCACTGTCAGTCACCTCCTCTTTCCATCACGGGCTACAGCAAAGAACAACTGGTGCAAGGAACTCACCTTCTGCTCAGCCTTCCTGGGCTTGTACAAGAAAAGATGTCTTGATAACAGTGTTCAGTTGTTCAGTACCTGAATATGCAATCCAATGGGAATGCAAAGGCAAGACAGCTGAAGGAGGTTTTCTGGAAGTTAAACAGTCCACAAACAGCACTGACTAGGAAACTATCCCTTGGAAAGGGAGGACTTTTTCAGAGCAGTAGTATGAAGAAGTGGGACAAACTATTTGGGCAGTTTATACAGATACTTACAGTGTACTCATAATGGTGTTGCCACAAGTACTGATCTCAAGATCAGCAGACCTAACAAAGAGTATTTTAATCTTTCTGTGTAAGAAGAGCTACTGTGGGACAAAACAGATGTTTTTAGTAGGTATAAAATTAACAATGAAACATTGTGGGTGGAAATGAATTCATGCAATCAGAAGAAAACCATGTGCCAAAGCCCAGATTGTCTTCATAGATGGAGGTCCAGATTATGTGTGTTACATGCATATCAATTCTTCAGCAAAACTGAGTTGTAAAATACTCAAATCCTAAAGGAACTTAGGCCGGGTTTGCAGCTGACAAGAGTCATTGGCTCTTCTTGCTTCATGAAAGGTCAATTTAAACATATCAAGAATGTAGGACTAGCACGGAGGTGTAAAAGTCAAGGTACATTTGAACTTATGTCTTTCAGCATGGTCTGAACCCATCATGAGTGATGAAAGGAATATTTAATCTTTGATTTTTCCTCTTTCATCTTTATGGTCACCTCCCTAAGATTAAGAGGACCCAAATGCCATTAGTCTACAGGAGTTTAGAGGTGAACAGCTCCAGGCCTGCTTTCATCTTGCTGACAGCTAGGAGGGAAGAATACAAAAAATATGCCCCACTGCTATGATTTTCCCAAGCACAGTAAAACAAGGGCAAAAGGATAAAGGAACTGTAGTCCAGTACCTCCCACACCAGCTCCCCTGACCAATCATTACACCGCCACACAACTGACCACCGTGGCCAACCATTGCTTGTCGCAATAACAAGTTATGTTGCACTTTGTTTTCTTTCTTTTTCCGGTGTTTCAAATTCAAAGTACAAGGAAACACCAATACTGGAAATGCTCTGCTCTTACTGATGGATCAGTGAGCTCACTGCTCTGTTTCTTGGAAATATTACTCATCTGTATGTGTTCAACTATGACATTTAACCTGGCATTTTTATTTTTATTTTTTGCCTTCAAAACTTTTAAAATCAGTATCCTGGAGGCACAATTGTGTTCAAGTACAACAGTAATCACTATATCATTCAAGAGTTCCTTTTGCAACTTACTAAAGCACTTTCTATTTTTCTAAGTTATCACTTTATTAGTCATTGTGACAGTGCCTACAGCCCGCATTCATGCCTGGAGACCTATGATGCTGCACATTGTTTGCAAGCAACAGCAACAACAAAGAAACCTCAAAGAGCTTGGATTAAGATTAAAAATAAATTAAACAACAACAACAACAAAATAAAGAATGAAACGCATCAGTGAGCTACAACTTCCACCACTGAAAACTACCACTAAAAAAGGTCAACTTTTACAGAGAACAAAGAGCTGTTGATTAGTGTAAAGCAGAGAGCAAGATACGACTGACAAAAGAGGCCAAACATGCACTAAACGACACTATGAAGAGAGCAAATGAGATACAACTGGGTACCATCACATTTGTTAGCGTGGAGCATAAAGCACACACAAGGTCGTACAGCAACCAATTCTGGGATTTAGATCTGTCAAAGCTGCTAAATCTTGACTATCACTCTACTTTCTAGACTAAGGAAAACCAGTTTGCTTCAACTTTATATTTGTGTAAGAAAATATCTAAATTGTCAGCATATATATCTGGAGTATGAATTCAAGATTTTTGGAGAATGTAAGCATTAAAAAGTTATGGCAAAACAATTTCCTACCATTGTGGCCAGGTCTGCCTAGAAGGTCACTGCCCTTCCCAGGGGAAAACAAGTTCTGTGGCACAACAGAGCAGCTCCGTTCAGCGTGAACAAGATGCAGAGGGCAACCTCTGCAGAGACCAGGCAGCTTCCTCACTGCCAAACAATGGCTACAGCATGGCTTTGTAGTACAAGAGCTCCTGTGCCCCCAGAGAGTGAAGCAAGGGCTGGGCATGTCTGCAGCAGGCAGTCTCTGCACTTCACTTTCTGTAAAGTTTTCTGCAAGGTTTTCAGATGCTGCAACACAACACAGCCAGAGTTTCCACCTAATCGTTCGCTGCTCCTTAAAGAAGTGTCTCATCATTTTGGAACAATAAGGCACTGATCATTAATATACAGACATAACAGGTATGAGTGGAGACAAAAGAACAACTGCAGAATTTGAAACAAGGTTCCCGATTTACATTTCATATAACTGGAATTAGTTAAATAGATCTCTTCCCTACTAAACAATTCCAGAGCAGAGCAAGGTGTTGAAAAGCTTAGCATGATGAAGCTCTGAGCACCAGGGCTGGATTACCTATTAGCAGGTCATAACATGCATGTTAAAATCAGAGGGGAGTGCACAATGACCGGCTACTGCCTGACAGCAAAACGATGATGAAATTGTTAAGGTCATGAAGACCAAGAGCAGAGCTTCGACCCTAGGCCTCCTGCTTTTGTGGACAGCTGGTGTAAGCCAACACAGAGCGGGGAAACGCGGCTGAATGTAGGGACCGACAACATAAGCTGGAGGAGTGGTGAGGTTCTTGTGTCGATCAGATAACAGTTAGGGGTCAGCATTGTTGTACTGCCATTGTACTGCTGTAACAGCTGTGACAGACTAGATGTGTTCTTCCTGTGCAGAACAGACTTACGTTTACAGGGTGACCACAAAATAAAAACTACTCAAGAACTAGCGCTGATTGTCCATGTTAGGTGAGCCACCAGAAGTACTGCTGACCTTCCAGGTTCTCTACCCATGTCTTGTCTCTACATCTCATTGTCACCAAGCATCATCAGCAAGGCTCTAGACTTTCCCAGTAGCCAGACCCAAACATAGCACTCCTGATACCACTGTGAGTCAGCCACCTAAATCCATTTTCAGGACTCCGAGCCATGCAAAGCAAGCTTCCCTTTAACCATTCTTGCTCCAGACCCAGAATGACTTTAAGACTATGCACACTCACTGTTTTTGTTTGTTTTCTTCCATTCAATACTACGAAGAGTTGGAAAAAATGATCCTAATCTTGCTTAAAACAGAAATAAAGCGCTTCAATAGAGTCTTCTGTATAAGGCACTATGAGAAAGCTGCTTCGAGATATAGTTGTAGAAATTGAGACGCACGCTGTGATTTCATGCCAGGTATTTATCACTGAAGACTAAGGATGAGCAGTATGGTTACTCTCAGCTGTTGAGCTAGAGAGAAATTCAGCAGAATGTGTGTCATCCACATATCTTGGTCAAATCTAACATAGGAAATTACACGTGTACCTGCCTAACACTGCTCCTTGCAGCCATAACTAAGTAAAATATTCCTGGATTCCTCTTCTAAATTACTGGGGTAGTCTCAGCTACTAAGAAGCTTGCTATGTCTTACCCTGAAGGTGCAGTAACTCTTTTCCACCAAGAATGCTTTTGTTTACCGGGAAATGAATCAATGGGATAGGTACGTAACTTAACATTTTCCGGAGTTTTCCAGAAGCCAGGACTGCCATGTGGAGGAATCTCTCCTAGCAGCCACAGACAACAGCAAATGCTCTGCTCAGAGCAGCAGCCTCGCTCCTTCACCCCCATTTCTCTGCTTCCACAAACGTAGCAGCAGCACACATAAAGCTAATCACCCTTCCTTCCCTCTAGATCCTGAAACAAGCCACAGCCCACTGGCAAAACCACTAAAGAGCACTCACAGTTCTCTCCCTTGGGAGAAGAGAGAATGAATTGCACATGGTGTAAGTCATTCATAAGGCTTAGTGACTAACTGGGAGAACATATGCTAATGGTGAGGGTGAGCTTCAGCTAAGAAACTATAGAAGAAAGCCTGCTGAGAACAGACAGGTTTTATCTATCACTGGGCTATCACTGTCAGAAAGCACAAACCAGGACATCCTCTGTGATGAGTAACAGCATCACCAAAAGAGATCTTGTTTTCCCAAGTATCAGCTTGCTTCACTCACGGGACACCTGCTCTGAAAGTCATTTGTGCAGCGTATGAACTGTTCTTCAGGCAGAGCAGGATTTAGTGTTCGTATGAAATATACGATGTACATTCAGTTATCGGCACCTTATATAGGCTAAGGACAGTCTGGAAAACAGGAAAACATGAATGCAAAGAGCTAAATCAACATTTTTTCAAAGATGATTTAGATAATCAGTTTCTATGAGAGTTAACCAAACGTAAAGCCCCAGAGCTCCAACAGGCTTTAAAAAGCTCAGCCTAAGACTCTCCCACAGTATACAGCCTGAGTCCTGCTTGGACTGAGAGAGCCAGAAGCTGAATTACACCACTGTATCTGAGTGAGACCATTTTGGGATTTGCCTGGATCCCTCCAGTACCACAGGAGCAGGGAAAAGCAAGCCTTGAAAACACCAAAACACATTTCCCATTTCACGTTAGTTTACCATAAAACCTATGTCAGCAGCAGCACAGAACTGCAGCAATGCAGAGCCTATTTCTTTCTGCAGCAGCAAAGTGAAGATACCCATGGCTGTATCCCACCCACCCAAAGAGCCCCAGCAGAGCATACGGGGCCGTTATCCCAGTTGGCCAGGAACAGGGACAGCACAGGGAGAGGCACTGGCAGCAGAAATAAGAGCAGGGGAAACACAGCTTGTTTAACTGTAGGGTGAAAATTCTATCATCTGGATTTCCTTCATCCATCAGCATTTCAAACATAATTGAGAGGCAAAAAAAAAAAAAAAAAAAAGAAAGAAAAAAGAAAAAAAGGTAATAATTCAAATCTGTCCTTTGTGCTTTCTCTCAAATCCCTCCATTGCTTGTAGGAGCAGTGCTGTGAGAAAGTAAAGCTCTTCCTCCCTTCATGAATCTGACTACACGCATACAGGTCCCCATTTCAGCCTACTTAAAGCTCCATCAGCATTTGAAATTAGAACAGATTCTTTCTAAACCAGCTTTATGGAGAAGGCTCAGGGACATGCTAGTATTTTGCCTGCTTGTTCTTTTTTTTAACTGGGACCAACGCTTCAGATTTTCTTCTGGACACGTAAGACCAAGTTCAGACTGCTTTACTGGTGCAAACTGACTGCAAAAGCCTTAAAACATCATACCTTCCTTTTGATATTAGCCAGGAATAAACCCAAACATTTTCATTTGAATGCAGAAATCTGCTCTGTCAAAATGCATTTCTCCATGCAGCTGCTGCACAGCGCAGTCTTCTCCGTGTTTGCCACAATCTGTGCAGCAAACGATGAGGCCATTTGGTCAGATGAAACACCAGCACTTGGTTGGATTCTCATAATCTTTTCTTTCCACAGACATACCGAGACTGACAAAAGAAAGGAAAACCAGAGGATAGGAACATTCAGAAGTGCAGCCCCACGGAACACCTGCCGCTTTGACAGCACCGCCAGCAGGACGGGGTGACGAGCCAGCCAGCTGTATACATGAAGCAGAGGTTCGCTGCATCACATATCCGTATGTATTCTAAATCAACGCTGGGGCTCTTTAGTATAAGCAGTAACAACCGGTTATAACACCGGAGAGGTGCCTATTTGTTCACACCAACAAACCTAAATGCAGTTTCGTGCAGTTTTATTCCTCTTTGACCCTTTACCCGGGAACACAATGCGCTGCTGTTTTGCGTTTCACTTCGGTGTGAGCCGTGCTAGCGGCCACACGATGCTCAGAGACACCCATGCAAAGTTCCCCTTCCTCCCTGTGCTGCCATGTGTCCGCTTGCCAGAGCTCACCCTTCTGAGGCAGGTGACGGTGCTTTCCAGCTGGCAGAGGAGTCCCTAGCAGCCCTAACCCAAGAAGAAGCAGACAGGCTGCCGTCTGCCCCGCAGATCACCCGCGGTGGTGTGCCTCCCGCCCGAGATGAGTTGCACAGACAGACTCTCTCAGATATGGAGCTGCAGAATCCACTCTGCTGGGAAGTACGTAAAAACTTCAATTCTACAAACGGCAAAATACAAACTGCTAAAGCCATTACGGTGCCTAAAGGCACATACTTCCCTAAGTTTTCTGTACAAATGAAATAAGAAAAAATGCTCCAAGCTGACAATCAACAGATTTGGATGAGACGGCTGAGGCGGAATGACAACGCCCTGAGATAACTATCCGATCTTCCTCCTCTATCACTTTACCTCCACAAAAGCACTCCGAGCAGAACTCCTCGGGGATGCAGCCCACACAGCCCAGCTGTTTCCCTCATTACGTTACAACCCCGGTAAGAAAAGGCAAATTCAGGGTTATCCTAATGATAGCAAACACCTCATAAAAAACCTCTCCTCATTTACTTTTCCAAGGAACATCCTTTTTGAAAGGCATTCTGAGCACCCGTGAGGAAAGAAAGCATCGTTTGTAAAATGTTATTAGCTGAAATCTTGAAGATATTAAACAAAAACGTTCCGTAGGGCCAGGCCAGCACTACAGCTGCAGAGGGGCACCACAGTGGGCCCTGGCAGGCGGCAGGACCCCCCACAGGAGCTGGGCTCGGCAGGGGACCGCATCGGGGGGCCGAGCCCATGGATGCGGGGGGTCTCCAGCACCTCCTCCTCACGTTTATAAAGATGCATTCCGCCGATGCCTCCCTTCGTCTAAGATGAAACTTGTGGGGTCGCGTGAATTTATGCCGGTGATGATTACACGTTTTCTATCAGCTTCTCATGTGGTTTGGTGGCTGTTTCTGTTCTAACTCCAGGATACGGAGCTCGAGAACCGCTGCACCTGACCAGCTACGCGCAGCCCTGCCTCGGCGCCCGGACGGCCCCGCACCACCGCCTCTCCGCAAGGCTACAAAACGGGACGCTGCATAAAAACAGAACCGCCGGACGCGGAACCGACAGAGTCCGTCGTCTCTCATCGAGGTAACTCACTGTCGGTTCCACGGGACCAGGAGGCTGGGACGGACGAGCGGGCCGTCCCCAGCCCAGCTCCCCATCAGCCGCAGGCATCCCATGCCCTCCGCCCCTCGCCCGTCCGCCCGCGTCTCGATAGCCCCCGGGGCGGCAGTACTCCCCGTTCCCAGCGCCGCACCCCGACTGTCGCGAGCGGGACGCCCCACGCAGTTCCGCACGTACCGCGGGTGCGACACCCGGCGGCGGCTCCGCCTTCTCTCCGCCGCGGCCGGGACAGGTGCGCTCCCCCCCCGGACGGCACTCACCTGCCGCTGGCTGAGGTTGGCGGCGCCCGCGGGGCCCTGCGGCTCTCCGCCGCCGCCGCGCAGCACGGTGATGTGCAAGGTGAGCAGGAGCAGCCCCAGTAGCAGCAGCAGCTCGGCAGCCAGCCGCACCATCCTCTTGAGCCGGGCGGCTTTAGGGCCCCGCGGCGGCGGCGGCCGAGGGGGAGGAGGAGGAGGAGGAGGAGCCGCGACCGCCGCCGCCGGAGCCGCCGCCGCCGCCGGAGCAGCCCCGGGGTCGGTCGCCGGGACCGCGCCGCTCTCGGCGTCGGCGGGGCAGCGGCGGCAGCAGCAGCAGCAGCAGCAGCGGGGGCCGCCACACCACGGCGGAGCCACGTCGGGGCGGGACGCGGCGGAGGCGGCGGCGGGAATCCCGTGGCTGCCCGGCGGCGGGCGGCAGGTAGCGGCGGGGCCGCGGGCAGGCGGCGTCTCCGCGAGCAGCCCTGCAAGCCAGAGGCACCGTGGGCCGTCGGAGGGAGGGAGGGAGCGAGCGGGCCGCGGGGCCGGGGGGAGCCGGGAGCCGCGCGCGTGTGTATGTGTACGCGGGAGGGAGGAGAGGCGGGGGGCGGCTCTCACATGGCGGGGAAGCCCCGAGGGGAGGAGAGAGCGGGGGGCTCTCGACTCCCCCCTCGCGAGGGGATGGGGGTGGCCCCGGAGCTGCCCCCCCGCCGCCGTGTCCTCGCCCGCCCCGCCGCTCCCCCCGTCCCTCCCTCCCTCCGTCAGGGCTCCCCGCGGCTCTCGGCCCGGCCCCTCCCGGCGAGAGGGGGGCGATGAGGGGCAGCCCCCCCACCCCCTCCTCCTTCTCTTCTTCCTCCTCCTCCTCGCTGCGGGCTCCCCGGGCCGCGGGAGGCTCAGCCGGCTGCCCTCGCTGGGAGCTGGGTACCTGGCTCCATCTCTCTTCTCTCTCTCCCGGGGCTGGGCAGGGGCAGCGCCGCACTCTCTCCTGCCACCGTACGTGCGTGCGTGTGTGCGGGCGGTCGGCTTTCTTGCCGCTGCCGCTCCCGCACCAACTTTCTCGCCCCCTCGCTCTGTGCCGGGAGAGGTGTGCGGCGGATGCTTTTATAGTGCCCTGCCTCCCTCCCCTGCTGTCCTCCCCCCTGCTCGCTCCCCCCCTTTCCCTTCTCTCTCTCCGCAGCTCCGCCGCTGCCTGTCGTCCCCCTCCCAACCCACAGCCCCCCGGGCCGGGCACTCGCTGCACCTTGCACGGAGCTCCGGGCTGCGGGGAATGCCGCGTCTGTGTGCCCTTGCAGGAGGCGCAGCTTTCCTCTTTGCTGGCTGTACAGCGGAACAAACACTGTCTCTCAGGTGGGAAGCCCCCGAGTTTAAAGTGAAGTTGCGATTGAAAAGAGATGAAAACAGTTCAGTGGAAATGGGCGTGAGAGATGACTGCCTGCTGTGAGTCGGTGTGCTGTGGTGTCCGATCTGGAAGAGCCCAACCTCTTCCTGAATGCTGCAGGTCGCTGTAATGAGAGCGCAGCTCAAAGAAACATGAAAGAGAAAGAAAGTCACCTCATCAAAAATGGGACGTTGAGAATCTTTGTCGTTGTTCTTCTGTAGTTCCAGCTGTGACATGTAAAGCAAGGATCTGTGCAACTGGGGCCTGTGTGAGTGAGCAGGAGAGGGCTGTGTGTGGCAGCTGGGAGGTCGAGCTGGTGCCAGAATGGCCAAAAGCAGAAGGAGCGGTCCCCACCCCAAACATTTTCAGCCTGGGAATGACATCCCCAGCAGTTCTGCTGCAAAGCGAGGGGAAGATGCATTTCCAGAGTGTGGTGCCAGCTGCAGCCAAGGCACGAGATGGGGTCCTGCCTGCAGCACACCACGCCCTGCCTCCCTTGGCCCAGCAGTGTGTGGGTCATGGGGAGAGCTGGAGCTCACAGGGTGCCTCAGACAGGTCTGGTGTGTCCGAGGGCTGCAGTCACAAGTGAGTCAGAATGCTGGCACGTTCCAGGCAAACAGGTTGCCCTTCCAATGCTGTGAACTGTCAGCTGTCAGACTGGGAAGTGGTTAAACTAATTGCACTGAAACACTGTTAGAGATGAGACCAAAAGCCACAGAACCCCACCCTTCAGGTTTAAGGGTTTTGAACCCGCTATGAGCGCTGCGGTAGGAAGGATCCACACAGACATCAGTGTCCTGAGCACTCTGCTGTGAGTGCAGCCTCTCTGTCTCATGAGATCGCTCCTTGACGAGCACCTGGTAGAGCACCCTTGTGCTTGGATGTGCAGGGAAATCCTACAAAGCCATTCCACATTACATAAAGCCCTAACAGCCTGTGGGATGGTCACGTGGCTCTAAAAGAAGGTTGTATTTTCTTTAACCCAAACATTCCTTGCGCTAATCAAAATACCGAGGAGATAAAAACACTGATGTGCTTCAGATGACATCGCTCAGACTTGGCTCTCCTGCTGCCATCACTGGGATGCTGGCTGCCAGTGGCTGTGGGCAGGAAGTAGGGGGCAGGGGAAACTGGGCAGCAAAAAGGCAGAACGGTCCTGCAGGTGTGGCTGGGCCTATCCCTGCCTAGCGGCTGTTGGTGGCTCCTGGCTGTTGAGGAAAAGTGGAAACTTGGCACGTGAGTTGTGTATTTCAGAGCTCAATGGCACAAATCGATGGCCGGGGGAGACAGGAGGCCGTAATGTGAAACAGTCCAAGCAACAGCCTGGTGAGAAGCACACACATGGATCTGCTGCTGAGCTCTGGGTAATGTATGTTCTCCCTCGCCTTATGAAAGGCTGAACCAAAAGACATCTTTAATCCAGATGAGATGGGCCCAAGCTGGTGCGCATTTCCTCATGGGACATTAAGTTTTATGCGTTACGCTGCTGTGGAAAGACAGGGATGGAACAGTGCTACTATTGGCAGTGAGCGGCTGGCAGCAAGAAACCAAAGTTCCTCCCGCTTGAAAAAGCAGGGACAAAAGTGGCACTTGTGTATGGCGACAGAGCTGCGTGGCTATATGGGGGGGAGCAGGAAACGTGTGCCAGGGATGCCAACTGAAATTCACAAACACTGTTAAACTCACAGATGACTTCATTGATGTACTGCAACTTTTAGGGGAGTTGTACTCAAAAGCAAAGGGAAAAGCAACCATGTTTTGAGAACTATCTCCTGGGGTGATGTTTCAGGGGTCTGTTAGGGCTCTGCTCGTCCTGTCCACCAAAACAGCACACCGTGGTCACCGTGCCACTTGCAGTGCTTATGGCCAGCAAGCTGTGCGTGGGGCTGAGTTTGCTTTGCAGGGCAAACCCCACCCGAGCACCACAAGGGTACCTACACTTGGTGGTATGAGTGCCACTCCTGGAAATGAAGCACCGCCTGGCTGAGAAATGACACCTTGTGAAGCCTGGGTGGTCCTGTTGACTGAAATCATTAGGGTGTTAATTGCACCCGCTCAAGTGTGAAAAATCCTCATTTTGGATGAGTGCTGCCGCCAGGTGACATCCTTCAAAGCTAGCTGGAAAGAGAGGGAGGAGAAACATAACATGATGTGATGTAACACCACCATCAATACTTCATTTCAGGAGTGCGGAGGAGGTGGAGGTGGCAGCAAGAGATGAACCAAGCATGAGGGCCGCTGCCACTGGTGTCAGAGCACTGTGGCTCAGCTCGGGCCCACACCCCATCTGTCCCAGCACTTGAAGGATGCCGGTGCTCACCTGTTTGTCCATGTTGCCCCCTTTAGTGTCAGCCTTGCTCCAGGGCAGTGGAGGTGCCCTGTTGGTAAGGCTGACAGCTTTTCAGATGTGGCTGCTGCAGCCCCACTGCTCTTCTCAGCTTGCTCCTCCCTGCGCCCACTCCCAGCATGCTGTTTTATCTTTAAGCCCGGGGGTTGCTTTAAAATGATCTGTGATGAAAACCTGGCTCCGGTAAAGTCACTGGCAAAGCTCCCATTGACTTCAGAGGAGCCAGGATTTCACCCGAAGACACTTTGTAGATGAGTGGTGAATGGAAAGCGTACATCTGGCTTCCCGAGGGTTATTATAGGTGGTGACGACCTCTGCTCTGGTGAGCATTGAGCAATGCTGGGTTGAGACAGTTAGCTAAAGCTTCTCCTACCTCTTTCCGGGCTTTGCTCTATGGCTCTTCTTGGATCCACTTATCAAGGTGGAATTCAATGCTTGTTTGCCCACACTGCCCTTCCCCCAATGCCAGCAGATCAGCAGATAGGAGACAGAATGGCTGATGAGCTTCCAGCTCCAACCTCTAAGCTGGGAGCTACAAATACACACACAACACAAGGGTCTTTAAAAAAAAACACAAAAAGAATGGAAAAAGAATCACCTTCCCCCGATACCAGTGTCAGCCTTTCTTTGACACGTACTTCCTTTATCTCAATAAATTACAACTGGAAGAGTAACACCATCTTTTTACAATGCCCGGTTAGCTCAACTTCCCTGCTTCTCCCAGACCTGCGCTCTCCTTCCCACCTTCATACTCAGCCCCCAGCCGGACTCGGTGGCTGGGACAACGCTTCCAAATGGTGTGACAGACTGGAAATGCAGCAACCGCTTTATTAAGACTTGAAGTGGAAACGTGTAATGAGTGGAGTCTGAATAGAGAGAGGATGGAAATGGAGAAAACAGCACAGCCCAGTTTCCCTCCTCTATTATTTTTAATACTGAATCGTGTTTATTTTACTCTGTCCCGCATTTTCACTTTTCAGTATGCTGTGTGTTTTGTACTGATGATGTGCAGCTGCACCGTAGTGTTTGTCAGGGCGCAGTTGTACGTGGCTGTGGGAATCAGCACAGTGGAGAAAGTGCCCAAAGAGCCTAATTTCTGCTGACGTGCACAGGTGCCCTCCACAGCATGGTTACAACCAACCAACCAACCAACCAACAACAAAGAGATAAATGGAGCGGTTTACACCTTCCACACCTACGGTTTCCAACCCCTTTATTTCCCCAGGGAAAACATCGCATTACTGGATTGCAATTGCCTTCTTGTTCAAGGTTGTTTTTTGTGACTCTGGAAGTACTTAATTAAAACCCAAAAGAAAGCAGAAAGCCAGCTGAGCTCTGGGGAAGGGGAGGGGAGGAATTTCACAACAAACATGGTGCTGGTGGGTGAGACGAATGGCTGTCTCCACTGCAGGGAACCTCACATCCCCACAGAATAAGTAAATAAAATTCAGCTCATTTCTTCTTGATGGCATTGGACAATGTCACCTGGCTTAGTCGATTTAACACAAAAGGCACAGGGCTGTGCTGGAGCTGTGCTGCCAGGGCTGAAGATTTCATTGGTGAGGTTGTGCCTCCTGGGTAGCGGCTGCTACAAAGGTGGCAGAAACCAGGACCAAGAGGACAGGTGTTTCCCTGCCATTCCCTTCTTTCTGAGGTTCTGGTGCTGAGCCCACGAGTACCCAAATCCAAGCACAATAACACTGTGATCCCTGCAGAGCTGTCTGAACGATCCGCTGCTTTGACAACAGTCTTTTTAAACTGGTATGTTTGCTGAAATGCAGGCAAAAAGCACTTATGTGAAGCAAATCTTCTGTAGGGATGATGGCAACGTGCTTGGTGCAGTCTTAACTGTTACGCAGCCATGTGGCACGCTGCAAGGAAACAGCAGGAGGAGGCTCACAGTTGTTAATGCAGGTGAAGAAACCAGGCAAACTAGCACGTGTGCCCCACTCTTAGTGTTCTTGAGTGGCTGTTCCTAAATTCATTTGTGCCAGACTACAGACAGGCAGTTGGGTTAGATATTCCTAACAGCAGCAGGGCACAGCAGGCTGGGTTTTGTGTCCTCTGTTAGCACAGCTTTAGCAGAGTGCTGGCCAGGTTAGCAATACCCCAGTACCAACAATGGTAATCATAACAGCAAACAGTGGTAGAGATCCTGTGGGATATCCCAGGCAATAGAGGGTGAGATTAATTTGAAAAGTCTTTGTAAAGGATGATGATATTATGTTAAGTGAAGCAATGGAGAGGAAAAAAAAAGAATCTGGGGCCTCTCACCTCTAAGTATTTAATTGAAGAATAACATTTTCTACTACCCCACTTCAAGCACATTGTCTAGGAAACAAATGTGGGTGGTTTGATAGCAACAGCTTCACCTGCTGTCCACGGCGGGATGTGGAAGTCTGCATGGATCTGGTGGCCAGAGCACAGAGCTGGGCTGGGGAAAGGCACCCAGAGAGCCTCTGCAACAGGCCTGGGGTTGGTGTGTGCTGGTGGTGAGGGGACAGAGAGCAGGGCCACCTGCCTGTGCCCAGGGAAATCACGCGGCTGTCTTCCCTGCTCTTGCCAGAAGCAGAAGTTCTGAGGAACCTGCTCCAAACTGGAGACACAGGGCTGTGAAGGAGGGAGGCAACAGACTAAAGCTCAGCACATGACTGTTCGAGGCAGCTATCCTTCACAGGAGAGGTTTGCTCCCTGCCTAACCTGAAGACAACAGCAAGCAGGAATGGAGCAGCATGGAAAAAGTAATACCTGGAGCTCCACCTTGCTGCCTGCAACAGTTACTTGCTGCTAAGCAAGGACTGAGTTTTTCGTCTCTGTTTACAGGTAACATCCTATAGCAATGAAAACCAGCTTCAGGAGGTAGCGCAAGCCTATGGAAATCCTCAAGGGAAAGAGGCTTCAGAAAGATTGGTGGAAAACAAGGTCAGCATCACCATCACCACTGAATGTCAACACAGCCCCATTTGATCAAGCACGGGCTTTCCCAGAATCATAGAATGGCTTGGGCTGAAGGAGACTTTAAAGCCCATCCAGCTCCACACCCCTGCTATGAACAGGGCTGCCACCCACTGAATCAAGCTGCAGAGCCCCATTGAACCTGGCCTTGAATGCCTCCAGGGTGCTTTATCCTTCTACTGCGCCAGACATAACCAGTGCCCCTTTTGTGCTGCAATATCCCTTCATAGTTTGCATGTTTACAGTGCATTTTCTCATGTATAGAGTCTTCTTAAAATGTGGGCTGACTGGGCGTGCTATTTCTACTGAAGCTGCTGGTGGTCTTTCTTCAGGAGAGTCCACCAGTCTAAGCAAAGGGCAGGTCTATCACCTGGCCTTCTGCAGTTTTCCTTCAGAGTTGTCTCTTTGCAAGGTTAGAAACAGGGAGGCTGTTTCTAGCACTAAATGCACACAGCAGGTGGATGATAAGATTATTAGCTCAACAAAACAGAAAGCTTGTGATGGGTCCCACTATAAAATGAAATTATTTCCAATAATTGAGAATCACATACTCATTAAGGTTGGAAAAGACATCTGAGATCATCGTATACAACCTTCAACCCATCCCCCCCATGCCCACTAACCATATCCCTCAGTGCCACATCTCCACATTCCTTGAATACCTCCTGGGATGGTGACTCCAGCAGCTCCCTGAGCAGCCAGTGCCAATGCCTGACCGCTCTTTCTGTGAAGAAACAATACTCAATGTGATAACCAACCTTACAATCTTACCTGATAATACAACAAAGAAATGAATTTCAGTGCAGGCAGGATCAGACCCTTGTGCTTTAAGGATCTCTCTACTGTATATGGAGACGCTAAAAAGATCCTGTTTAAACAAGAAACAACTTGAAACAGAATGAAGAAATCTAAAGAGAGAGAGAAAAAAGCCAATTAACCCTCTTTGACTTCTGGTGCTTAACCTCAAGCAGCTTTTTTTTAGATCCCTTGGGGGGTTCATCTGTAAAATGCTCCAGTTTACAAGTGGGTTTAACTACAACATGCTGCTTTTCAACCCCAGGCAGACAGGGACAGATCCAATTGACACCTGCTTCAGACAACAAATGGGACACAAAAGATGAAACTCATTTCAAAGGGTCTATTTGTTTGTCTCTTGTCATGGATTAAACCAGGGGGCCACTATTTCAGGATGGATTCTGCTTTCATTCCAGTCAATGGAAAAAAAAAAAATCCTATTTGTGTGGATAGGATAATGCAAAGCTGGCCGTTGGCAAGGAGAAGTGCTGGTTGCTGCCGAAGCTTTACTGACAGTTCTGCAGTGAGCGAGGATCCAGTACTTCTGAAATGCTCGATTTGCATGCCAGATGTTTGAAATATGAATATTCACACTTGTAGAACTTTAAACAGAACGATGAAAGTTTACTGAAAAACAAGTGGGAATACAAGAATTTTGGTAAGAATGCAAAGTACCACAGTGCTTTTTAAAAATAGGTCTTCAGTTATTTGATTCAAGTCTAACTCAATTTAGAAAATTCTTCCTGTCTAAAGCAATTTCTGTATGGGGGGTGGGGGAAGAACAGAGAAAAAAATTGCTGAAGTTATGCCTTTTTGAAACACAAACCAAACGAGGGGAAAAAAAACCCAAAAGCTGCCTCATTGCCAGCAGCTTCATTAATGGACATAACGAGATGAAGCACTCTAAATCAGCTGTGAGTTCCACCACTCCCTGCACACAGCGTGCCGACTCTGGGCACGTGCACCCCAATGAACTCCGTGCTGTCGGTTGCCCAAAGGGAAAAGAAATAATAGGAGAAAAGCCCGACACAAACATTTTGGCAGCTCCTTGCTTCAAAGAGAACAGAACTTCTGTCTGCTTTCTGTGCATTGTGACAGCCCTGCTTCCAATGCACGCACGCAAAGTAGGCGGTGCGCACAGGGGAGCGCTAACTCGGAATTTCCTGCCTCCTCCAACAGCGTTAACACATTCCATTAACAAATAATTCTGGGTTAAACATTACTTTGTAGCATGCGTATACCCAAATGCCTTAAGTTGGATTTCTGAGGCGAAAGGACACATGGCTTTGTGTCAGATCAACCCTTCTGGTTTGGCAAAGGTGCACCCTCTCTGCAGGTAGAGGCCGTGCACACCACACACATGTTCTGATTTGCAGGAGCAAGCGGTACTGGTATTAAGCCCCTCTTGCTGACAACCTCACCTTCTTTAGGGCTTTCATTGATTTAACTGTTTCAGTCGTACCTCTAACTGGAACAGAAATTCTACGTGCCCAGCAGGCAGAGGACATAAGGGGGCTGTAAGGCTGGGTCATCCCAGGCTGATGGTACAGGTGTGACTGGAGAGATTAGATCTGGAGAGATGAACTGGATGCGTGTGGAACCAAATGCCGCAGATCGCTGCTGTGTTGGATGACCCAAATGGTACCAATGGCTAAAGGTGCTGAGCCTGAAACCCTCAGGAATCCCAAACAAATTCACCTATGTTATACAGTTGCCTAATAAGTTAATTTGAAGTAGAAAGCATTTAGCATCTTCAGAAAAAAAAAAGATTATACAGATGTTTAAATGGTTCTGCTATGTGTCCTTCTTTCAATGGTCTTTACAATTAAGCACAGTGGCTGTGATTCTGGCTTTAACAAACGATACTCTTGGAAGCAGTCAGACTACAAACAGTTATGCTTCCCGGAGCACGGCAGTTCCATCTCTAATGACATCTACTTATTGCAGATGTCATTACCAAGTAAAATAATTGATTTAATCGCTAAGGAAATAGAGCACTTGAAGCACAACGTGACAAAAGATAGGATACCTCTGCAGTCCACTGGCATTCCTCATCTGTTTCAGCAAAATAACAGACAAAGCCTTGCAGACCCAGCCTTGCAGAAGGACTCTCACTAGTGATTATTTATGAACTAAGCATGGTAGAGAGGACAGAATTTTACCAATGGCAGAAAACTGCTTAAAAAAGAAACAATCCAGAACCAGCAGGATAATGCACACACATGCACATACATTAATTAGACTTCAGTCTGGAGCAAGGCTCTGGGGTGCCACGCCTATTCACTACTTGGGAAGAAGCTGAGAAGCGATGTGTTAAATTTGGCAGATAAAACAAAACTTATGTGACTAAAAGTGAAAGGAAAATGGGAACAAATTCCCTTCCAAACAGAGAATGAAGCAGTGAAGGAACTGAGGTAGAAGAATGTAGGAGAAATGACATAGCAAAAGTAAGCCTGTGTGTTGTCCTGCACTAGGGGAACTCTACCAGCATGGGTAGAGACAGAGAACAGCTGAGAGCTGTCTGTGGAGGAGTGCTCAGGCAAAAAGCTGTGATGTACAGAGAGAAAATTGTGCTGAAATCTCCTTTCTCAATGATTTCAGTCCTCAGAGCTCAGGATGCAGTCATCTCAAGACTAATTAAAAAAATAAACTAGTGATGGGAAGGATCCTCATTTGACTTAATTATCTAGGGCAAGGAGAAAACACCCCTTTCATCCAAGGGTTGCATAATTGTCCATTATGGGCTAAAGTTTGGCTTCTTTAAAACGAGTGACAAAACTCATACTGAATTAAATGGAAGAAGGATGTGACCCATAAGGGTTCAGACCTTTTGAAGCATCCGATCTGTTGATCATTGACTAAAGGATCGTGGGAAAAATAGTTCATGGCTTTCAGTGTCTGATAAGCCTCTCTACACTCCAACACTATCAAACAAAACCAAACCAACCCCCCCAAAAAGCCTCACAACACCAAAAAAATGTATCTACAGGTATATAATGAAATGAGAGTATGGGAAATCCAGAAGCAATCAGCACTCAAAAGACTGGTCGAGATTATCATTACAAATAGAGAAACCAGTCTTAAGAAACCAGCAATAGTCTGTGTTAGGCTGCTGAACTGGATTTCAAATTAAATTTTGCCCAGAATGATTTTTTTAAGCTTATTTTTAGCTTTAACCATGTGAGAAGCACATGGCTCCATAAATATATTTCCCTCAGGAGTAAGTTAGTGGGGAGGGGTGTGTGGGAGGAAACAACCTAAACAATTCATTTAAACTTACAAACTGCGTGAAGAATTTTATAGCTTCATGTCTTAAACATTTGTAATTAAAGTGTGATTGACTCTCATAATAACATGCATACATGTACCAACAGTGCCTGGGACAGCAGACTGATGGAAGGATTCACATAGGCTCCTGGTAGCCTGCAGCATCCCTGGGCCCTTCCCAGAGCTGAAAGAGAGGGAAATGATTTGCAAGAACTTTCTGATGCTGCTGTGGTAGGCTCTGATTCTGAAATGCTCCACAGAAGAACTTGTCTCTTCCTCTGTTCACTCAGGGAGGCTTTGGGAGAGTCAGTTTGTGTGCAACCTTCCAGCAACCACTCTGGAAAACTGTTAATAAGAAAAAAAGGAAACGAAAGAACAGTCATTAGCTAATGATCATACACGTCCACCAGATATGAAAGGAGGGAGCCACTGAGTGCACTAATCGTATTTGCCCTTCCTGTCAAAGAGGGGCATGAAGAAGGACTTACTTATGTGACATAAGATGACTCTGTTTTCCCAACTGCGTCCTACAGATCTTACAAAAAAGCACTGCTGCTTCTTCAAACCTCTCCTCTGGGTGATGCCAAAGGTCTTGTGCGGTTGGGCAAAATCACATCCTCAGTCTGCAAATATTTCACTTAGGTTGCGCTCCCTAGCTTTAAAAAAAACAAACACAAAACAAAACACAGAAAGAAGGAAAAATTAAGAGAAGTGGGGTTTGCTTATTCTGGTTCTTTCCCAAGTACTCTGTCAGCCTGTAGGCTGACAAGCAAATTCACACCCAGTAGGAGAACAGACCCCCAGGACTTTTCTGCTTCTGAGCGAGAGGCCTTTTTGACATATTGTTGAGACATTATAAGCACCAACTTGCAGTTGCAATGGTGGATTTGTCTCCCAGTCTGGAGGGGGGCCCCCAGAGAGGTCCTCAGGACCATCCTCTGCACTGATGAAGGGCGGGAAGCACATCAACATCCCTTTGGATTTAGGAGACGTATTTATTTTCATCACACTGGATGGAAGGCACAAAGGTTTTTAACTCATTTTTTACGATTGCTGTGTAACACACCTTGGACTTCCTCTCATAGATGATGCACGTAAAGGTTAAAGAAAATGCAATCACTGTGAAATCCAGAAAAGGGATCCCATTAGCTGAAATGGCAGTGAGCTGTATTTTTTGGTTTGCTGCAGTCTGGACTTCATCTCCCCCACTGGCTACGTCCATGTGTATATCTGCCTACAAACTTGTTTTTTCTCTTAAACTCTACAGGGGAATTTATCTTTGGTTACTTCTACTGTGGACTACTGGCTTTGCCTCTTTTCAATCTACAGATCAAAGCCATTATATAAAAACAGTGCAGTTATGACTAAGATAAACACTTTAAACTCTGTTGCTGTGATTTCATCCAGATTTTTTTTTCTAGGTTTGCATTAACACTCAAGTGACTCAATCAGCATTGGTAGCAGTAAAACACACATTATAATCCCCCGCTGATCCATCATTTTCGTTTGTACCAAGAAGACTTCAGTGGTGCTGCTTGCGTTTTATTTCCTTTTTCTAGCCTCCGTCAAAAGTACATGCCCTTCTGCAATGTACACGTGATACGTAGAAATCAAAAGAACAGCTAATTAATTGCATCCCACCTCCTCATGTGGAAAATGGATCTAAACTAGCATCTGAAACACAATGTGTTTGCTTTAAATAGCCAAACGCAGAGGGACCAGAGAGATCTGTGGGGAATTTTTGGCACCATGTGAAGATTCTTTCAGCCCTCGAATCCCCCACCCTTGAATTCTGTGGTGGGTTAGTAGGGAAAGGATATAAAATTGCGGATTTTTTTTTTTAAAGGCCTTTCTCTTTGTTTTCAATTCTCCTTGGCTGCGCTCTTATATTTTAATACCGTATAACAGTAAGGAACAAGGAGGGTCATTCAAAAATATTTTTTAATCGTTATTAAAAACAGAACTGCCTTTTGCTGCTGCTGGACCACATTTACCTACGGAGTCCTAAAATGGCTGAAAGGGCTGCAACCACTGCTGCTTCTTAAGGCTTTTGAGGGGTGCTAACCCAAGCCTGAATGAATGCAGGTGGTAGAGAATGGCAGTCCCACACTCGGTTTCTACATGCTGCTGACCACTTTGGTGTCAAGGCACCTCCCAGGGTCCAAAATTAGGTACCAGCACCACTTTCTTCTGAACAAAGGAGATGCTTTGATTTGGCCTGCCTTTCCCCACTTACCACTCTTTCATTAAGGCATATTTAACTTCAACATGGTGGCATGAATTTAAGGGCTTTGGTGAATGAAGAGCGGATTGCTCATGTGTTAATAGCTATGAAGTGCTGTAGTAGCAGGAGAGGGAGCGAATGCTTGGTCCCTGTTGTGATGTGACTTAGTTCTCTTGTTTCTAAGACTACATTACATGAACGTTCAGACGTTTTTGTGGTCATACATATATTGCACTTTTAGACTTAGTTTTACTGCATTAGGAAAAAAGAGCTGTAAATGCCTGAAGGAACTCCTGGAAGGAAAGAGAAGGGTATAGGGAATATGAGTATTTAGAACACAAGATTTAATTCAGAAGTATCAAGCCTGACTCAGCCTATTCCAGTAAAGGTGGTGGGGTGCCTACATTTGCTTTTTCTTTCTCCCCACGCTGTATGTTCTCAGCATCTATAGCCATTTGCACACATCAGCAGTAAAGCCTCCAAACACTGGAATAACAGTTTTCTTTCACTTGTGAGGATTTCTATTGCTTGCCTATTTTGTAAAGGATAATGTGGTTCTCAACTCCCCATTTCCAACTTCTATGCCATGGGCAAGACATCAAACTTCTACACAGCAGAAGTCAAACTCACTGGTCTAACTTCTTGAGAATAAGCAGATAATCCAAGTGCCCTGCTTACTCATACAGGCCTAGCTACTGGGAACTGAACTGCTGACATTATCTCATATACAATGCAGAATGGAACACGGAGAATGGAACACTAATATCTATTAGCAGTCATATATAAAAGCAAGTAAACAAGAATTAAGCATAAAAGTTAGAAGCAGATCATTATAAGAGGAGGATTTTGCTTTGTTTATTCACAAAAAAAAACCCAAACAAAACAAAACAAAACCAAAAAACACACAACACCAAACAGCAGTATAAAAAGAATGGTGATTTGGCTTGTGTAATGCATGAAGATCTGCCTGAGATTCTCTGTTACTACATTTGACCTTGGGGAAAAAAAACCCACAGCAGTTTCAGATGATTGGAGAGAAAAAAAACACAACAAATCATTAAGAAGAGCAAAATGCCATGTTAAAAATGACACAAACCATTCTCATTAGAACCTGCATGTCCTAGAATGTGCTCTTCAACGTAGTTACAATGAAATAATTTCTTTTTTTTCTCAAAGAGTGGGGAAAAGATCACTTCAATAAATACCGTAAATCTCCCAAAATAGCTTCTTGTCCTGAATTATCTCGGGACAAATGTCCAGCAGAAATTACAGCAACATCACAGATACGCAGAGTGAGTATCTTAGACCAGTCAGAGTATCTATTATTGCTCGTTTTTATCTTCCTCTAAAGGGAAGGAAGCTATGTTTGACCTCTAAGGAAGGTCAACAACTTAATTATTGTACTCAAGACAAAGCTACTCTGTGCACAGGAAATGAAAGCTAAAGAGACGCGCCGTGAAAAGAAAAGACATTTTCCTCTCTTAAATAAATGAGACCTGCATAATTCAATATTGTTTTCATCCTGATCAAGACTTGTGGCTGGACGCTAAGTGGGAAAAACAGGGAACTCAGGAGCCTTTCTGGATTTGCAAAACAAATGTTGGGGTAGGCAGTTAAAAAAATATCTATGTGGAGATTGCTGTCATAGCTGTTCTTTTGTTAGAATGTCAAATCCTACCTGTGGTAAATCCCCATCTGTGGAGCTGGCTGATCTTCATTTTTGACAGCTTGCCTGCTCGGTGATGACCCAAAAGTACGATGTCAAGAGCACGCCAGTGATTTAAAGCTCAGTTGGTGTTTTCAGAAGTCAGGAAGAACTTAGGAGCTTCTATTTAAAAAAAAATAAAAATGCAGACGGAAAATCTGTAAGGCAGAGGACCTGTGGAAAAATCTCCAGAGGTCATGCAATGAGAGGCTTAATCCTCTCTCACAAGAGAAATGACTTTAGCTTACACAGATATCCTGAATTCTGACATTTCTTACCACTTGAATACCTGACAAATTCTTTCATATATAAAATGAAGAACAACTTGAGCAGCTCAGTCTTGAAGAGTTTATGAGTTTCAAAAAACAGCGACATTTCCAATCCAAGATCACCATTTAGCCAAAAGATCTTCAATGACATTCTGAACTTTTTGGTTGCCATGCAGCCTTTTCTTACAACTGGTAGAACTGCCATGAAACTGGACTCCTTGTCAGGCAGTTAGCGTGATAACCGGCAGCGTTCACAACCACGGGGGCTTTACTTCACATAAAGCATCCCAGATGGAAAAGCCCTAACTTCTAAGTTCAAAAGGGATAATTTCTGCTTTGTTTGCAACTATTGGGAATATGGGAAAACTCTCTAAAGCAGACAAATTTTTCATTGAAGTCGCCACCGTGGCTGAGAAGTGAACAGTCTGGCTAACAAGAACAACCAATTATACAAATCTAACAGAAACAAATTTTAGGATGGCTGGGATTGGATTTACATATGTATGTCTGCATGTACGTACAAAGCCCAGAGTCTGCATGTGGCTAAGGCTTTCACAGTTTCAAGCTTCCAGGATGCGACCTATCATCTGTAGTCTTTGTCCACCAACACATGACCTTGTGTTTTGCTGTTTTAATACACATGTTCAAAGGGGGCTAGTTTACCAAGTGATGAAGTTTGCCTTGCAGACCTGACCCGCCTTGTTTATTTACCACCAGAGTATATCTGCAACTTTCCCAGCAGATTATTTATTTTTTCTTTCAAATCCCTGATAACAATGATGAATGGCCCAGGAACAGGAACAAATCATTGCAGAACCTTGATAAAAATACCCTCCTGGTACATTTCTGTCCTGGTATATCAGTTTAGTCATTTAGCATCTGCTACATTGTGGGTAGTGACATTTTAGGACAATTTTGTACAAGTAGAAAACTATTATAGGATGAAAACTGTGATGACTGGTGTCATTATGTTAACATCTATTTAACTAAACGTTGATTGTTTAACACATCTGATTTTCTTACAATTATCTCGGAACTGATGTGAGGTTAAGTGGCCTATATCTGTCTGGGCACACTGGGAAAAGGGGATCACCTCCTCTGTCCTTTTAAAATAATGAAACATTTGTGCACTTCAAGGCCTCTGGAATTTCCCCAGTACCTTATGAAACTGGGTGCTCAACAAGAGATGTTGATATAGAATATGGCCTGCCATAAGCAAGAGAAAAAAAAAACAAAACTTGGCCTTAAGGCTTGGAAACAATTTTGTAACTCAGCTTCAACCACATCAGCGTGGAAATGGATAGTATTTGTTCTTGTGGCTTAGCAATTGGTCCTGGTTTTGATTCTGATGTATTCAGCTCCCTTAAAACAACATCGAATTTCTGCAATTTATATCCATCTAAAATCTCCAATGTCAAATTACTGAGTTGCACTGACTCCAGCAGCACCATGATGTGGCATTACCTGGCTTCCACCTGTTACAGTAAATTTCCTGTGTTTGCACTAGAGTGGGCCCCAGCTTGCAAATATCAGCAGAACTTGCCTGAAGTGCAGGGATTTATGAGGCTGCCTGAAGTAGGCAGTTTCACCTGGTTTTGAGTTTCATTACGAAAGCTTTGCTCCAGTTACAACTATTTTTAAGGGTAGCAGGGCATCAGCACACTTCGTTACAAATGGAAAAAAAAAGCTGTTCATCCTTCAGGAGAACATCACTGCACAGAGACATCACTGGGAGACCATGTGACAGCAGACGTGCTTTTCCAATTGTTTTTGCCCGATCTAATTTTGAAAGCTCAGAGAGAGTTTTTGCTTCTTCCCCTATCACACTGAATGAATCAACTCCTCCTTCACTCTCCCGTATTTTCAGGCTGTGCATATGAAAAGCCATTTTTGTGGGACAGTGGATTTGCTCTGAGGACACAGAGTGCTCTCTGAAGGCCTGACAGGCAAACAGATGGCAAAGAAAACTTGTTGCTGGGTACCAGGGGGTAGCAGTCAGAGGATACAGCCCTGAGGGGAAGTAAGAAGTTTGCTCTCAAGTACAACTCACTACATCCAGTTGATATTTCTCCCAAGAGCACGGGTGACAAATCTATTAAATGGAAAAGTTCTGTCTTTTAACAAAAGTAAATCAGATCCTTAACTCTGGAGGAAAAAGGGTACTTGAACACTCATGAGGAGAAATTCTGCAAGAGAGAAAGTTCTTTGATTAAAGATCTGTCTTTAAAGAGACTCCCCATAGTGCCTTCCCTCATGCTTCTGAACAAAGACATACCTAGAGATCCATCTTGTCTTATTTTTCTCCTCGGAGTACATCATATCTATTTGCTTAGGACATTATTTTCCTTTCATCAAGAAGGATGGTTTTCACAGATACACTATTTATATGGGCACAAGGTCAATCTCTGTGCATTTTCTTCCACCCCTACTCACAACAGAAGGAAAAGAAAATTGCCTAAAAACAGAATAGATTTCACCACTACTTTTAGGGCTGATCCAATGTCAGCATTTCTGTTTCAAGAATAACTCCCACTTTCAACACCACAGAGGTAGAACTGGTCTTTATTCTTCATTAAATATCTAGCAGGCAAGACTCCCTGCTGAAGTGTATTAGGGTAAGTGGCTATTGTGCTCAGTTGGAAAGAACTCGGTTCACACCACGATTTCTTACAGTTCTTGTGGACTCTGAAGGCTCGTTTCCCCTTGTAAAGCTGCAAATGTACTTGTAGAGATGCATTTCCTAAGATAAAGAGGTGGCACCAGGTCCATGTCTTTCAGTTTCATGCCTATGTCTTTTAAACACTTACTGAGAAAGTCAAAGTCCTAAACTATTTGATGCCTTTTTGTAAATCACAGAGCAATTCTGTTCAGTGACTATTCTGTGGCAGTATAAAATTGACCAGAAAGACAGATTAGTCAGTCTCTGCCTGGAGAAGAGAAGGCTCTGGGGAGACCTGAGAGCAGCTTTTCAGTATCTAAAGGGGGCTTGTAAGAAAGAAGGGGACAGACTCTTTAACAAAGCCTGTTGTGATAGGACAAGGGGAAGGAGCTTCAAAGTAAAAGAGGGGAGATTTAGATTGGGTATAAGGAAAATTTTTTACAATAAGGGTGGTGAGGCACTGGAACAGGTTGCCCAGAGAGTTGGTGGATGCTCTGTTCTTGGAGACATCCAAGGTCAGACTGGATGGGGCTCAGAGCAACCTGATTAGTGTAGGTGTCCCCGTTCATTGCAGGGGGTTGGACTAGATGGCCTTTGAGTCCCTTCCAACTCAAATGATTCTATGGCTCTGTGATTATAAGAGGAGTCATAATGGTTTAGAGAGGGATGCAGGACTCCAGCTATAGACTGAGTCTTAAGGTTTGTTACTAATTCATTTATGCCCTATTTTCCCTTCTTCTCCTTACATGGTGTTTCAGGACATATCCTACATTTACTTAGGATTTTTCATTAATGTCCCTCAAATTTGTAACAGAAAGATTGTGCTGAACAGTGGCACGATAGTTCAAGCAGTTCCCTCAGGTTCTTGACATTTTTTGCAAAGACTTTACCCAACACAAATTTGAAAGCATTAGCTGCAATGCGCAAAAAGTTCAATCCAAGTGTAGCCAGACAGAGATAACCAGCCTCTTTTCAAAATGACAGCAATGGAGTACCCCAACTGTAGGTTCCTGCAGGCCTGTTATTCAGGTCAGGAGAAGGACCCACCTGTAATAACTCCATTCTTCATCTAATTGTACTTTAACCACATCCCTGTCTTCTCCCTGTCTTCTACTTCAGCTAGTAGCCTAGCTGAGTGTCTGCTTTTAACAAAATATGCTTTTTGTATTAACTCTGCAGATCTTATACTTTTAATTATTTATTTTTTTTTAAGTAAATCTGTGAAGAATATTTTTTGTCTCCATTAATAAGAAAAGATGGCATTAACTGTAACCTTGGTGCATTGGTTGCCAGGAAAGCTTCCTTCTGAAGTATAAAAAGACACCAAAAATCAGTGTGTTTCACTGACACAGCACTGATAGAGCACTTTCAAAGCTGTGCTTCCTGTGCTTCTTGTTTGCAGAAAGCGGCTACCTCTGGCCATGCACACATAGGCAAATACATCCATTTCTGCCTGTAACTTGTGTCTTGGGCTGCAGCAAACAAGCACAGCAATTTATACCAGACACTGGAGAATATGAATATTTTCTTTACTACTCAGCTCCAGGAAAGGATAATTACTGTAAGCAAAACCAGATGAAAATCTGAGAATATTTTATGATCCACTTTCATTATAAAAAATCTCTATTAGCCTTAGAACAATGGGGCCATATTCACACTCAGGGTAACATCACTGACATCAGTAGAACACTAGAATTAATTTAGCCCATGGGATCTACTTGAAGATATAACATACTGTCACAGGGATGACAGCCAAATTCTGTGGAGAAAAATCTTTCTATACTGACTAATTTAGCATTAAAAAGACAGCACAGCTGTACAAGCAGTAATCCAGTGGGCTGGATCTTCAACTGCAACTCTGCTTATGTCTGTGCAATAAAGCTAACTACCTGAGACTCTAGCCAGGTGCCTTTTCCAGACCAAAAGGGGGATCACAGAATAAATATCATTCAGCACCGGCATGATGCTCGTGTGACATTCAGATAAACAAAGAGAAGGACAGTGGGAGGCAGAATTTAAGAGGAACCAAGTAGCCAAAGATATAAATGAAATGCTGACAACCCTTCCTAATCCTTACTGATCCTGTCTTTGCCTCTCTCTCCCATTAAGCAGTCTCCTGAACCACAGTAAGCTGCACAACCAGAAAAGCAGAAGGCTTTTTTCTTTTTCTTTTTTTTTTTTGCTGTTTCTGTTGTCATTTATTTATTTTTAAACTGAAAATTCTTGTCCGTATCAGTGATGACATTTTAATGAATCCATCAATCACTACAAACTCCAAACTAGAATCCTACATAGAAGAGATCTATTTGTAATACGCACCCTAAGCCCATACCTCACAAAATTAGTTCTCAGACAATGCAGGTCTTTCATTGCTGTCTCCATGGAATCGTAGACGATTAAGCTGGACAGGGCATCGTGGGTCCTCAAATCCAATCCCCTACACCTAGAATCGCTCTATCCATGTGTTATTCCCCTGAGTGCGTTACCTAATCCTCTGCTGACTGATTGTGACCCACCTTACAACTTCTCTTCCACTGGCAAGTTTTCATTGTGCTTTGCCTAAGCCAGCTCTTGATCACCCTCGCAAGTCTCTGGTTCCTTATATCAATGTTTTTCAGGGTGTTCTGAGTGCTGTCTCCTCTTTCCTTAATTACTTCAGGTCTTTCCAATATTGCCTTTTGCTTTTTCTTTACTCATTTGCCCTGTACTTCTCAGTGCTGCAGGTCCTATTTCAAGGACAGGCCAGCAAAGGCTGCCCACGACCTCTGCCACCTCATTGGGATCCTTGGGGCACATTCATAGCCATATCAAAAACTTTTTTAGCTGCATATGCAGAAAATTCCCAGGCTCCTATATCACAACTCGATTCTTTGCTTCTCTTTTTATGGCTAACAGACCTGTTACAATCTGGTTTCATTACCTTTGCACCCTTTCTCTTAGGTCAATATTTGGCAATTCTCACTTTATCCCTCTGCTTATTTACTGCAGGGTTGCTTTTCTCTGCTGCTCTGCCATTTGTCCCGTACCTATAGCATTTGAGCTTCTTATACTCTTGGTGAGAGGTTTACTTAATCAGTTGGGTCAAGTGGAGCCAGGAGTTGGACTTGATGATTCTTATGGGTCCCTTCCAACTCGGGATATTCTGTCACCCTGTGATTCTAAGAGCATTCTCCCCACCAACTCCTCTTCCTCAGGACTCCCTGCCGCTATGCTGCTGAGATGCAAATCTCCAAAATCAATTTTGACTTAAAAGGGCCTTTAACTGACTCCACATTCAAATCTTCTAAGATCTTCACTGATTTAATTTTGGCTGCTGGTGACTTAAATTTATGTAGATGTGCTGCAACTGTGGACAAATCCATAGGCAACTTCCCGGCTGAGTTCAGAAATAGCAAAGAAAGCAGTTGCTGCTCCCTCATGGTGATCAATATCACCCCTGTTCTGAAAGCTACTATCATCTAAACTGTGCGGCTACCTTTGTGTATGAAGATGCTTCTATCTGTGCTCTTAGTTAAGTCTAAGCGAGCCAAGGTAAGAAAGACTTACTTGTGAAAGTTTAAGTCAAGCCATGCCTGCAGCCTGGTCCTGGTGTGATCACTCAGATGGAGAGGCTATTTATTGCAAAATGCAATTTCTAAAGCAACCAGATAATCCTGAACTCAGTGATTTGTCTCTGATCTTTTCCACTTTATTATTTATTTATTTTGTTTACCGCTTGGCAAAGCGTTCTCATTGACTACATCTCCTGTCAAGACTGTCTGGGATAACGACGAAGCAGTTTATAATCTTAGGTGGCCCCTCAATTTTCAAAGAATAGAAAGAGACCAGAACACTTATATTGTATACAGTACAGGAATGAAGGCTTAGATGTTCTCACAAACTAACTTCCTTCTGTGCTCACCATGGATGGCATCCCACAGCAAATGTGCCATTACGAAGTGAATGGCCATTTCAAACCTTTTAGAGAAAATTATCTTCTCACACTGGGACCGGATTAATACTTCTATTTCAGTGCGCTTTTCTCTTTTGAGGACTGTCATCCCTTACTATATTTCCTATCAAGCTTTTTTTCTTTTCCTGTCAGTTAAATCAGACAGTACTCTCGTGCCCACTTCCTGCTATTTTACACTTGAAAGGTAGTTTTACTCACGGGAAGGCTGGTGTCACAAGTGGCCAAATGGAGACCACCCTCAGAGAAGTACCTGCTTCAGGTGTTTGTATCTCAGCGATCAGACATCCTCAGATTTCCCTCACAGACCTATTTCTGAGAGCCTATATCAAATTTTCATTCCCTTATAATTTTCCACAAGAACTGGAAGAATTCAGTAGAAAAATTACTGGGGCATCTCTATCTTAAACCACTGTCCTCTTCCCATTGGATTTGTCCTTGTCCCATTTCCGTTTTGTCCTGAATGAAATACAGTCCTTGCTACCATCACCTTTCCTTATTTTTGCCACCTGAGCACATCTAACATTCCTAGCTATGGCAGACAAGGCATCTCTCCGCATTTCAGCTTGACATTGTTCCTCCCTCTTGTTAGACGATTAGAGACTTGTTCACAGTCGCAGACACGCAAGTCTCGGTGGTGTGGTGGGATCTCTTCTTCTCTTTTGCTTGTCTGAAAATCAGTCTGTCTTCTTTTCTCCCTCATTCTGTCCTGTTGAGTCTCAATCCTGCCTGTCTCCACTGTCTTGTTTTGTCTTTGGGGGATATTTTCCCTTCCTTTCTTCTTTGCTACTGAAATGTTTTCCTTCTCCAGTCAAACAGATGCGTGTCTCTGCTTCATCTCTCCTGCAGTGGCCAATTCCATCCTCTCTCTTGCACTTGCATAGTCTTCTTCCGTAAATGATTATTTTCACTTTTCTGTCCTCCTAGCCTTCTTCTTCAGAAGGTGTTCTCTGGAGTTTTACAGTCTCCTCAGGTTATTCCTCAGCCACAGCTTTGAACTCCCGCACGAATTTGAAATTACCTCCACCTGACTTTTGCACTGTTTTCTCCATTACTGTGATATGTTTCATACTGAGTACGTTCCCTTGTGTGCCACTCTGCATTGATATGTCACTGGGAGCTTCTGTAACCATCCATCATCTTTGTAAACTCCTTCCTCTTTTGACCATTTGAAATACTCCTTCCAAAGTGCCTAACAGAGTTAGGTACCAACATTCCACTGATGTTTACTAGGCTCTAGGTGCATAGGCTTATTATGCACAATAGAGAAACAGAAGACTATCATGAGCTGTTAAGCAATAAAAATCCCTGCAACATGATCTGTTGTGGTTGAACATTTTAGTGAAATCCTGGATAGTCATTTGCAAAGAAGATGACATGCAGGGTTTGGATTTAATCTCACATTTCCACTCAAACTGTGGCATTGTTTGAACACAACAGCTTTGGGATCCTGGCAAAAGAGTAAAACTGTCCGAGCTCTTCCACTCTGGTTTGAATTATCTCTCTTTTTATTTATTTATTTTTGGCTTTGAAGTCTGTGTACTTTAAAAATCAATGAACATCATATTAACAAGCAGACACTAATTACATTTTAACAAACTGGAAAGGCTCGGCTACAAATCTTTGTTAAGATAAATTCCTATTTTAAAAAGCTTCCTGGTCCAATTGGCATCATTGGAGCAAGACAAAAGGATCTGTTTTCCAGAATTTTTTTTTTCTATAATTTATAATGAGTCCTCACCATTGTACCATCTTGTAGATTAGGTCTGGTAAGCAGAGTACTCGTGTCTTTTACAGGATTAATGGAGAAATGAAAAGATCGCTCAAGTAATGACAAGACTTAGCTCTTTGATAGCTCTTCTCATCAGTTCAACTTCGTGTTCTACAAATAAGTCAGCATCACTACCACGGTTTTACAGAGGAAAAAAAGTGAGGCAAAGACCATTAATGTGTCTCGCCTACAATTACTTAGCAGGGCAGAGATAGAACCAAACGGATTCTTTTAGACTCAGCATAGAGATCTGGTCCATACGTTACACCGGTTGGCTGAGAAGAGGAACTCGACATTCGGGTGCTGGAATGTATGGTGGGAGACAGTGAGTTCAGATCCACGTGTTCTGCAGATAGAGAAATGTCTAAAGTGTGCATACATGGTCCACGAGTTATGAAAAATATCGTGCCTCTTCTGAGTGCTCTGGCTGCAAGCAGCTGCACCCTTAGTATTAGGGATTTTTCAGAAGCAGCTCCCACATGAAAGTAGGATCCCCAGCAATGTGAACAAGTTTCTGTACTGTGCAGAGAGCCAAGGCATCACGAGGTTTCTGTGGTAACAAGGGGAGAGTAGGACACACGGCATACTGGTGTCAGAGCAAGCTCCAGGAAACACACAGTGGAAGCTGTGCTTTTGTAACATTCCCATTGATTTCATCACTTCTGTGCTATTCCAGAACAGCTGCTGGAAAGGTCAGCAGATGAGGAACCTACTTCAGACAAGAGGCTACCACCTGCAGCACAGCAAAAGCCAGCCTGTGACAAGAGCCATTTACTCACTGCACTGCCTGGGACTGCGGAGGGCATCATGCTGGATACCAGTAGGCTCAGCAGCCCACTTCATGCTGTGCTCTCACCAGATAAAACACACCTGCTGCTTGCTGTGCTGGGAGTAGAAATGGAGCTATGGTAAGTAAGAGCTACAAACATATTGAATGATGCTTAATGCTTTGCCTTAGCATGAGAGAACAGTTTGATGCTCCAGAAACGGAAGGATACATACAGTTCTGGCCTACCCACAGCGTAGTAGAGGCAGAGAATTTTCACAGAAGGTTCTCTGAGAAATGTTCAGTGGGGATGGTGCAAAAGCAAGCTTCATCTGTCAAGTCTGGCACTGTTGTTCCATGGTGACACATATCAAATTTCTTCTGTTACTGCAAATGCTTGACTTACCTTCAAAGGTCCAGCTTTCACGGCAACATCTTCTGGTTGAGCTTGTTTGTCAGAAAGAAACTTATCTGCTGGAATAATCTACAGAGCACGTCCTTCTGTACCTGCAAAGAGATCCACCTGCAGCACTGGCACCTCAACAAGGATGCCCAGTGAGGGCATCACAGCCATCAAAGACTCTGTGCATGATTATCACTAGCATCACCTCTGAACAATTTTCAGCACCAATGCCGTTCACTGCAGATGGTGGCTCAATCATCGCTGCAAACCTGGTTATCCCTGCAGCTCAAGCTGTTTAACTTGGGTCTACTGGTAGTAATTAACACTTCTTGGTCTTTGTGCAGAATCTGGAAGGTGTGATTATCCATAAAACATAAGAGAGTACTAAGTGTCAGGGACACCTGCTTTAGACTCAGTCTATTCTGCCTTCTGATCATAAACAACCTGGAATCACACATGGGGTATAGCATCTCCTTTTGCCTGGCTCACAGTCACCATCTGAATATCAAAGACCAAGTTTTCCTCAAACCTGATTTTAAGAAATGTGAAACTCTTTCAATGCTAACAGAAAAAAATTGTTTGCACACACTTAAATCTTGGCTAAGACTCTTTTCTACCGTGTCTCTCCAGATCATTTACCTCTCCGTTACCTTTCCATTGGACAAACATGTGATGGATTTATCACTGCTCCCTTGCTATGTCCTGTCAGTGTGTCAAAAGAGACATGCTCAGCTATTTGGTGGCTGCTGAGCGTTCAGTCCAATTCAGACCCTGTGCTCTCATTCTGATGTTGCTGAAATCTTATTTTATGTGGTCAGTTGTGTGGTCAGTTTGGGACTGTCCTGAGGGGTCTGAATCTCCATTTTACTAATGGAGAGAGTGAGAGTCTCATTAGTTTGCGGCTGGCCTGCAGCAAGCACAACCGACATTGGATGTGTGAGTAGACGAGGGAAACATCGGGATCTGAGCTCCTTAGAAGATACCTGGAGGCTGGAATGTTCAGTTTCCAATATTGGAATGGCATCTGCCATTTCTCAGCCTGTAGTGTGGCTTCTTTAAAATTTGGTCCTGATCTGTGTTTCAATTTGAAGAACAATTAAACTTTAAGCACAGATAATAAGCAGATTATCCTATGTTAGATGATTGCTATTGCATTTCTAAGGAGGCATAATTCATACATAATTAAGAAAACACTTTTAAGGTAGGCTGCTTTTCCTACATTGTTGTTTTTCCCCATCTCAGCAGCGCAGGGAAATACGCAATGCTCCTTCAAGCAAACACATTTTAGAAAAAAAGAAGAGGGAAAGAAAATTCAAATCCTACCTTATATAAATTGAATACCATGTCATGGTCCTCCGTGAAGAGCAGCAGCTGTGAAACAGTCTGGAGACATCAGCATTCAGATCCCCCAGTAACAGATGCAGGCAGCTCACCTCACACTGACAGGTCCCTCTTATGGTTGCTCCAGGTTTAAACTAATGGTATTGACTTCAAAGCAAGGTTTAACCTGATCTACACCTGCGTGAGTAATAGGTCAAACCCGCTCTTGGTTCAGCAGCTTGTGCAGTTGTTCAGATGTGGTGCAACTGAGAAACCTAGCACCAGCAGCAGGAAACTTTCATGTGGAAATGGATGATTAAGGTCTGCAGGAGCTGATGAGGATACCAAGAAAATGAGGGAGAGAGAGGCAATGCCTACAGTCCAGTGATAACACACTTCAGGTCCCGTGCAGCTGCCAGTGCGCTTTCCCTGAGACCTGGAGGATGGAAACTTGCAGAAAAGAAAGAGCAATGTAAAGAGGGAGAAGTGGGTGGCAAAACCACCTTGACAAATAAGATAAGCTCAGGAAATGAAGGCTTTCCAAAAGATGAGGTGAGATAAACGTACAGGAAAGAGCAAACAACTCAGCTGCTTTGTCAAACAGACAACTGGAGTCTTCCCTGGCACGAAGGTCAATCAAGATTTTAGGTAAGGTAACAAGATGCTGGAATTGTAGCTTGCCAGCAAAAAGCTGGTGTGTGCATACTTACATTTCCGCTGGGTTAAAATATGACAACTTGAGCAATTTTTATTTATTGACAACAGTTCTTCAAAACCCTCTAAAACAATTACAGAGAACTACATCTCCCAAGAATATTCATGGTTGAAGGTGGAGTATATTGCAGGAAATGTGATCCTTATGCTAGATGTGCTAATTCCCTAATAAATATTCCACCAGTTTTTTCTTAAGCTAGCTAAAATAGGGTCTTCCAAGTGGTGATCAGCTCTAAATCTACTAAAATTGATGTAAATCTGGAAAATCTCCACTGAAATTACACTGGTGGAACAACCAGTGCCAGACCATACCTCAGCCTCATGAGGAAAAATCTAAGAGTCTGGAGTTCCTCGGGTTGTACTATTGCACCAGTGGGGCAGGGATTTCTCCCAGAAGGTTCCCCAAGCCCGGGGATAGTCAGCCCGTACTTGCTCTAATGTGTAAGGGATGGAAGAAATCAGAAGAAAGCATACGATAAATCAACCAACAGTCTCTGAAAAATAGCTGTCCTGTCTCCTTAATATGAGAGAGAGTAATGGTCTGAGGGCAGGAAGAATTCAGCCTTAGACAGAAAACATTCCCCTATAGGGGGACAAAAAGTGATCATTCTGTAGCTTAATCAATCTCAGGCCTCTCTTTGTGGAAAATAGCACGCTGACTGCAACAGCATGTGTAATAATGCTTGCTGAAATATAAACTACGGCCAGACACCCCAAGATGGAAGGTCAGAAGTCAACTGAGGATCTGGCCGCAGATGTTCCGCAATGGAGATCAAAATGCAATATATCACGCTCAGTACTTTTCCTCGAGGAACAGGTTGTGGAAATTTCCCAGCCCGTCTCCTTTGCAGTAAGTGCACTCACCCTGCATGTAGCAAAGCTGTAAATCACAAATCTCCAGGTTACTTAATGACAAAGTCCACCTTTCCTAATTTCTCCCTGTCCCGTGTCCGAGCATTTTAATATTTATACAGTGAATTTGCTCTTATCCACAAACGCAGCTCCCTTGGACCTCTGCAATGCTTTTCAAGTCCATCTAGCAGAGCGAAGAATCGTATGACACCACTTATTCCCGCCCCAGCCCTTGATATATGTTTCCTAAAGCCAACATCTGATATCATGGAATGTGTTGTAATCAGTTCTTAAAGTTATAGCACCACTGGATTTTTATTAACTTGCATGACAACAACAACAAAAACCCAACAAAAAGTGGCCCCTCATAACCAATCAGCCTTGTTATATCCTGAAAGCAGCTTTAACAAGCAGAGAGTAATATAGTGTAATTGGTACTCCGCAATTTAATTGTACTGTTCTTAAATCTAATATTGCAGCTGTGGGTTAAGTTTACACCACAGCTTTCAAGAGAACATGAAAGTGTGGTACATCTGTGCAACAGAAACCTAAACATCTCTCATCTGATGTGTTTACAATGACATTTGATAGTGTGGAATGGTTTGGAGTTCATTCTTAAAGCTGCAGAACCACTTTTCAACACCACAGAAAAGGGAAAAAGCTACAGTCTCCCTCCAACTACCCACACGAAGCTGACGGTTCTGCTGCTGAAGGCATTGCAGGGAAGCTGCAACTATAACATTTCCTCCAAGCGTCTCTGAGCATTTGTCACTTGAGCAGTGGAAAGGAGAACAAGGACGTCTTCCTCTCAGATGACATAACCAATTATTTGAAAAAATAAACCACCCAAAAAGCCTGCAGCTCGACAAGCAAAACAACCCCTGACCACGCATAAACCAGACAAGAACATTTCTTGAAATGTCATTAAATGGGTGACCTTAGCGCAGTTAGGAATGGCAGAGCTCTCGATTTAACAGGTGGGAGAACTGCTCGTGGTATCCTGAACGTCACATTCTGTATAACTAACAGCTTGGGCATTATGTACTTGTTAGTGAATTTATTAAGCCCATAAGTAGGTCAGGAAACTTAGGAATGGGCCCATAAATGTCATCCGCAGTTTGTGAACTGCGAGTATCTGACTGTTTTGATCAAGGTTTTTACGGGAAAGTTAAATGGTTATTAAAATTATTTACTGCTGCTACATGAAAAGGGAGCATGCCTGCTGAGGAGCTCTCGTCGTGATAAGATGGGGAAAGCTGTAGGTTAAATGCATTAGAATAAAAGCATTTCTTTATTTCTGAGCCCCAACTTTTGTATAATATGAGGCTGACAGTACATTAAAGTGGCAGAGAAAGGGTCTGTGGAGGGGAGGAGACATTCCCCTTTCCCATAATCTGTTGTCAGAAATATCTGATGAGGTAAGTTTTCTTGTTCTCAGCATTAGCCGCCTTCTAACTTTTTTTTTTGACCCCGGAAAAAGGCATGATAGGGCAAATTAGTTAAGAGGTCACTTTCTGCTCTGTAGCAATCCACAGTGATGTCTTGATTTATGCTCTTCAGCAGACAGAATTCAATTTCACTGATGAAGCTCAGTTATACTGCCATACTACACTGGATCCGTTTGGTTTTTAACCTTTATTCTTTCAGTCAAAATTAGGACTATCTGAAGCCTCTTCATAAAAAGGGGCCATAACAAAAGCTGTACGCTAGCAACATGATCAATGGATGCATTCATTCTGCATAAAAAATACCATAAGAAGAACAGATCTCCTGGGAGGCAAATCTGTATCAACATTTCAGTCTCTTAAATACAGAAATTTGATACAATAAAATGCAAAAACCAAGCTTTCCCTCCTTTCAATTAACTGAGAAACAAAAATTGTCCTTAGAAGGGAAGAAATGCATTCATATTTGGTTTTTGGGTTTTCCCCCCTTTCATAGCATCATAATGTTCTCTTCATGGGCGGAAAACTTAATCTTCAAATTCAAACCGAGTTTCTTCATACAGTTCAGGATGAGATGACTTGGAATACCGTGAATATTTCAGTTGTAGAAAATCACCCAATTCATCCAGAGCATTCAAAACCTGTAAGAACCATCACACTGTATCAATTCTCTGGGGAAAAGATATGGAGTTTGACTATCTTCAACTTTACAGCAGAAGAACAGGGCCACAAAGCCATCACACAAAGAGTATAAAGGGCTTTATACTCTATTAATAAATATTGCTTTTAAGCTTCCCGTAATGAATATTCAGCCACTGATGTACAACAGCATCCATGAGAATGCATGAGAACGGACTCCTTCAGTAGATCATGTTGTATCAGTCAGAACGTGAGTACAGATTAAAAAGATGACATTCTAGAAGCATGGGGTCAAACAATAATCCAGGTAAAAAGTTATGACTGCTTGTGAAGTAAGGCAATACTTCAGTGTTTCCATACAGATCCTGAAGACTGAAATATATTTTCTTGGATGACACTTAGAACACAATGCTGAACACAATGCTAATCAGAGTCACTGTAAACACTCTGAATAGCTTTATGTATTTCTAATGCATTCCACTGTTTTCTTGTAGAAGCAACACAGGCAGAGTTAGTAATGCATTAGGATTGCACTGCAATTTGCTGAGCTGTGTCCCCAGCTCTCAGCAGATTCAAAAGTAGCCAGGGAGCGCTACATCACAGAAAAGCAGCTAAACGTCTTGCAGCATCTTAACCACACTGAAGAACTGCCAGCCTTTTGGCAAAGAAAACAGCAAATTTGACTGTAAGCCTGTTTCTTTTAGGCCACTGAAATGTGCTCAAGAATAGAGAGAAGATGCAGAAAGATAGCTTTAAAATCATAAAGGAAGTTATTTTTGAGAGCTTGCCCTTTATGAGGATCTTTCCTTTTCTTAATTCCAGACCAAGACTCAAAGCAAGTTTTGCCAAAGGGAGGTGGAGGTTTTCATTTTGCTTGTTACCTGTTATTACACTGGATTTAGGAATGTTCACAAAGTATTTGCCCTAAGAAAACCTTTCAGTCTGTGTGTAATTAAACTCAGGGCATTTCCATTCCCCCATAATGTAAGGACATTAAAAAAAAATGCCACAAATAGTACAGAAATGACTCCAATTTCCAAGGCAAAACCACAGTATGTTCAAGAAGGATAGCTGGGGAATGTTTCAGGCTGTCACTGGCACCAGGAAGCAGTGATGTGCAGGTAGGAGAAGAAAACGCGCAGTGATGGCTTACAGGTGTAATGGGCTCGACGTTTGGGGTGGGTGGTGAGGAAACAAAGCAAAGCAGCAATCTCAAAAGATTAATATTCAGATCAACCTCCTTGCTTTCTACCAGTCATGTAAGCCAAAATCTGTTCAGCCAAAGAGGTGACAGTGACCAAGGCGTGTACATAACTATGTCCTGCTCTATGTGATTTTATTACATCAGATCTCGCTAATAACTACTGCACCTTTAAGAGCAGCAGGGATTTTGCACTGCACAAATGCAAAGCAGATTTGCAAAGCAGATTTCTCAGTGTTGTTTGAAAGAGGCCCACATTGGCACAGGAGCTGGTGAGCCAGGCAGGGCTCCCACCTCAAGCCCGTATCTCAGGATGCAAACGGGAGTCGGGGGCTCTTTGCAGGCACGCGTGTTTGCCTGCATGAAGAAGTGGCATCTTCTACTCAAATGCCTTCTGTGTTCACAGGGTTGGTTTTACGGTTTGTTTTTCCTCTAAGTATCATACTTGTGCAAAGAGAAGAAAAGGAAATCTTGAAATGTACTGCTACCCTCAGCACCGCCTGTCTCTAAGTTGGTTTATTCTGAGAATGAGGAAGGTATATCAAGCCAGGACAAAAAGACCTTCAGCAAGAAGGGGAGATGGAAAATGTTGAAGTTTTTCTTTTTTTTTTTTTAAACATTTCTGACTGTGTTGGAATGGGGGTTTAAGATGGAAGTCTCAACATATTCTTGATAGTTTTTCTGCTGTCAGAGAAAGTTACAGAGCTGAAGGAGGCCAGACAGCACCAATTAAACCTCATTAGGTTTAAACCACTCCAAATACGGTTTGCAGTTTCCACCTGTATCCCCAAGTCTGTCCCATGTACTACTGCAATTCAAGAAATACGTAGAAATACAGAATGAACACAGGGGCACGGAAAAACCAATCTGCAATTATTGCACATCAGTTCGGGCTTCCTACTCTGATAGTTTTGACCTAGCAGTTAACTTTTTTGTCTTGCTGTGTTTTTCATGTACGTCTTCATTAGTTGTGACAGATTTGGCCACTACTAGAAGCAGAAGAACATATTAAGTTAACTGTCTCATAATCTGTATTTTAAAATAAAATATATAAGGCTACAATGCCTTTAAAGATCAAGTGACAAGACTAGAAAAACAAATGTAAAAATGAATTACTGAGATTCAAAGTAACAGAGACACAGCTCCTCCCAGCCCCTGTGGCATCTGAAGTTAATTTCAGCAGGACATCTGTGCTTACCGTGTCTAACATCTCCCGTGTATGTGCAGCTGACACACAGAACCGAGCCCTGGACTCTGTGATAGGAGTAGCTGGAAACCCAACCACAACAACCCCAATATTTTTTTCTAACATGCGTCTTGCAAAAGCCCTACGGAGGGAAGAAGAAAAAAAAACAAAGTAAATTACCTCCAATAAACTGACCACAAAGAGAAAACATTCAAGTGTAATAAAACGATGGGTAAAATCTTGACTTCAATTGAAGCGCATGGTAATATTCTCACTGAATTCAATAAAAGCCAGAATTTTATCAGTAGGACCAAATTGTTTGCTGTTTAACAGCTCACGAAGCCAAGTCAGTATCAAATACTGGTGATATGATGGCAGAGGAAGCACTGTAGAGCGGAGCTGAGTCATTCATGTCAATCAAAGGCTTTGAGTGCAAATCAAAATGTGTGGGCCTTTGCAGTCCCCAAGCAGTGAAGAAGTCGAGCCTTTGGAAGGTCTGGGAGCTTGTTTCCAGCTCAACAGGAATCAAACAAACTGTGTGACGGTTTAGTTGCTCCTACAACTGCTCTGCCTGTTTAGGAACATTCTGCGAGGTGTGTACTAGACCCAGAGCACACAGCCACAATAGGCGACCTGCAAAATCTCCCTGCATGCTGACCACTACATGTGTCATGTCTGCGTCACAGCATAAGCGCTGCTTGATGGGTACTGAACGGTAGAACATCTTCTCTGCACAAAGATTGTTCAAATATCAGATGGGGATAAAGAGAATCTATCAAAACCAACTCATACATCAAAGGCTATTTATCCCTTTCACGGATTACTAGTTAAAAAATCCAAGTTCTAAATGTTATCAGGAATGTCACTCCATGAAATCACCTAACAGATGCTGTTTCTCCTATGAAACATTTACCAAAACCAACTACATTTCTCATAGCTTATACGAAGTAACCTTCAAAGTTGAATGGTGTTGGTTTTGCTTATGAGGTGTTTTCAGTACTTACCCTATCTTACCAGGCATATAAAGGAGTAATGGGACCACAGGAGAATCATCATTGCCATAGATGATGAAGCCCATTTCATGCAGTTTTCTTCTGAAGTATCTGGTGTTTTTCCCTAGCTGGCGCACCCTCTGGAGCCCTGAAATGCGTCAGTCGAGAGAATAGTCAGTGCAAAGGTAATGGGCTGGAAACAACTGTAGGTAACAGTTCAGAAAGTTCAACTGAGATACATATGTCGCTGCTTCATTCAGTAAAAAGCATGGAATGAGCAAAATGCAGCTGTATGGATTATTATGGCACTGTAGGACAGACAGCTGATGTTTCTGTGCTTGCAAGGTGCCTTCCCACTGGCAGAAACAATCTTGTTTTGTATCTTCTGAGGATATAGATGTGAATAATTCCCTTTACAGTACTGCACTGAGTAAAGTCTGCTGAACAACACACACACGTAGAGAAGAAGTTATGAATCATTACAAATATGGAGCATTATAGATAGGGTACATTCTTTCTCTAACGCAATTCACAGTAAGGAGAAACAACAGATCTCAATACATATGTTAATATACTCATGCATTTTCTCACTAAAGAAATTCTGCAAGACTCCTCATATCTTAGGCAGTTATCTTACTCAGCCTCAAAGTGAGCTCAAAGACAACTTGTTCTCACCTTCTTTTGCAAAGTAAATGAGGAATGCCCAGATGGAAAATGTTGCAAACCCATGAGATGCTTCCCTAACCCAGAGATCCCAGAGGCCCAACCTGACCATCCCTTCCACGTTTTGTCACTTACATCAAACAACTCACACGCTTGCATTCACAGGGCAACACTCAGCAACATGCAAGCATTTACAGAGTAGGTAAATGATGATATTCAGTTGTGATCGTATATATTACTGCAGAAAGGACAACTGTTAACCAACGAGAAGCTTTAGTTCCGTGTCAAGAAGTCTGATTTTATAAGGAATTCTAATTGATCCAAAATATGCTGTCTTAAATCCTGTGTTGCCTAGTCTTTGATATCTCTTTGAACTACTGCATTCACACCAGACATGTCCTGCAGCATGCACCATAGGTCCTGCTGCAGACACTATACAGACTTGCCCTGGTTCCTGGGGATTCGAGCTGCTGCAGTGCTGTGCTTCAGCACACTGCAGGACTGTAGTTTTTCAAACGTTTCAGACACAAATTTTGGTTCCTACATTGTCCTCATTCAGTCACTAATCCACAGATATGTCCCCCAGCAGAACAGACAGAAGAGTTGAAAACAATTATTTTAAATGGAAAAAATAATAAAAAAAAAAAAAAAAGGAAAAGACCAAAAACAGCAGAGAAAGTGTGCTTGAAAAATCAGCTCAGTTTTCTTTTGCAGTGTCACTGAGAAAGCAAACTCTGACAAGCACAGTTGCCTCCTTACCCACTGCATATAAAAGGGAAGAGCCACACTCATCATTACTGTAGGCAGGGGCTAGAGAATGCCCTTTCCCCACTCTACCCACATTACATTTCATCAGTGGGCTGATCCACGCGCTGCTCTTCTAACGCTGTACTGCACTGACAGGGACGGTGCCCCCTAACCCGTACCCACGCGCTGCTGCTTCCCACTGCCTCCCGAGCACCAGCCCTGGGCTCTCACAGTCGCAAAATGAATCAAGCCAGGTCCTCCATCTGCCTGAGGCTGCCAGAAAGAAAACAGCCACAGCACTGTCATGCAGATCGATTCTCCAACCACTGGCACTGTGCAGGCGCTTGTGCCCACAATAGTGGATGTGCTAGGAACACGTGGTAAGAGAGGGATTTAGTGGGACATCTCAGCTACATTATCTTTTGTTTCTCCTATTCACCAGCCCATACTTCCAGTACTGCTTAGATCACCTCACCATGCACAAGCACCGAAGTCCCCAGCACAATTAATTTGCTCCTTTTCCATTTGCTTTTACGTTGTCTTTGCACAGGTGTATTTCGCTTTCACTCTCCATTTACTTTTTTATTTTACTTTCCTTTTCATTGCCTTCATTCTTCATTTACAGCTTTCCGCTGCCACCATTCCCTGATCGGGTGCCTGGTTCCTGATGCCCCATCTCGCTCCTTGTAACTGCAGCAGCCACTCAGGCACTTCTACCTGCTGCACACCACCTTTAGCAAACTTGTCCTCCAACCACATTCTGCTGCAGCACCTGCTGTGCCTCTTCTTCCTCTCCCCTCCTGGCTGAAGTGGGGATCACTATACCTACATAATCCTCCACTAATCATTTCCGAGTGCACGTAGGTCTGAACAAGATCTACTGCTTCATCTGTTCCGTATCTTCCCGAGTGAAGGTTCTGTCAATGTTCTGGCTGGAAAATTTATAGGGAAAGTGGGACTTGCCGAACAAATTAAAAGATCTCATAAAACCAGTGAGTATGTAACTTTATGCACAAACTGCCCACGCAGACAACCTGTTAGTTACAGTTTCAGTCATTCAGCTTAAAGCGTTCGGTGGAAGAGATCTGCTGGGTTAGAAAAGGCCGCAAATGGTTTAACCATCTCTCTAACGCTGCTAAAACAAAAACAGCTGTGCCAGAGAAAAGAAAACAAATGAAACACAAAAGCATCCTACTACAAAGCTTTCCAGTCACTAATAAAAACAATAGTCTGTGGTATTTCCAAAAATATTTCTGGTGTAGTAGATCGCAAAGAACCAGGAGGAAATAGTGGGGAGGAGAGATGGAAGCAGGGGAGGTGGCAAAGGAAAGGGGCTGAAAGAAGAACTTCAGGACAGCACGGCTGGAGTCTGAAGGCAGAACCTTTTCATTAGGACTTTATTAACGTCTCCTGTACACCCACTTTACAGGGGGGTGGGTGGGGGAGTGCCCTAAACTAGGGGCTCACAGCCACTGCTGTTGCTTGCTGTCTTAGCCGCCCCTCAGCTAGTTTCCAAATGCTCAGCATTTGAAACTACTAGATTTTCAATTAGGGAAAGTTTTCATAAATGCAGATGTTCTTGGCGGATGCAGCTTAATACTTGCTGCCCTCTCCTCTCTATTCAGCTGTTTACCACAAAGCTGGAAACAAAGCGTCAGCCACGCAAGATTCCAGGCCCTTCGGTATTTATCAAACCATATGTGCAAGGCATAGGAGCTGATCATTTTGCTTCTCTTTCTTTTAGGTACCAAAAACCTTGACTCCGAAGCAAAAGAAACACAACAGCTGAAAGAGTGTTTTCTGGCAACCCCTAAGTGTCAAACACATCCTTTTGCAATTCTACCCTGCTAAATCCATGTCCTCGAACAGCTGGTGATGGGACGGGTACCCTTTTGAAGATCCCCACGGAACTCATTTGAAGGAAGCCAATGCTGATGCAAAAGAGCCACTTCAGCGTTTGAGAAACATCTCGAAATAGTAATGTCACTTGCAGAAATGCATTAAAGACCCTAATAAAAGATCAGAGCATTCGCATATATCTGGAGGGGAAAAAAAAAGCACATTAGGAGACGATTGCTACACACACTGGTGGGTGGGTGGCTGGGAGGAACCTACTTCTTTACCAAGTGTCAACACTTTCCTTTCTCATGTGAAGCTCTGTGGTCAGAGACCACATACACACAGCATATAAACAGCCATCTTACGCGCTGTCCTGATAAGAGCAATAAAACCCTTAAAGTTTTCAACTGTATTTCAGTGCTTTCTCCTGTCCTATACGGGACCCTCCAAAGTTAGGTAATGAAGGCAGATCTGAGCATAATGTTTATTTTGGTCTCACTGGCCCCATTTTCCCCCCACACTGCAGATTAAATCAGCATAAAAGTGATGGAATTCAGTTTAGAATTAGATCTTAGACCAAATAGCACCGTGGTATGTTTAATCACAGGCACTTTATTTAAGAACTATTTTCTTTGATTCTTGAAGCTGTGATCTTGCATCTTTTAGTCTTGCTAACCACCTCCTTTTACGAGCAAAAATCTGCAGAGTCAGAACTAAAAGGATACAACTGCATCTATTTGAGGGCAAGAATTTGCCTGTACAGCACTAACGACAGGATCAGAGCCTCAGCAAATATATTTGTTCAGAACTTCTTAGTTTTCAAAATTCTTGAGGATTTACAGCCTCCACAGCCTATGCAAATAGTCTACAGCACAGCTTGGAGGATACTCAGGTCGTTAGACTCCCTAAAACAAGTGAACCACAACACAGCACATGTTCAAAGAGAACAGAAAGCTTGGACAAGGAAAACCAACCCTTCACTAATTGAAATGACGCCCACTAATGCTCCTGGAGTTTGCAGCTACGGTTGAGCGTGACCTTATTAAGAGCTCCATGTTCTTTTAGCTGAATTTAAAAGGGCCATAAAGAGGGAAAACCGAAGGATAAAGGATTCTTAAGCTTCACAAGTTGTCTTCATTTTGCCTGGAACTTACAGTGATACATAGCCAGGTTACTGGGATTGTACTGATGTACTGGATTATTTACACGTACAGCACACCTACTGCTGGTGCACTCCGAGGTTACATTTGTTACACTGCTTTAAAATATTGCCTCAAGATTCTAAGGTGTTGGAGATTCTGGGAAAAAATGGTGGTGTTTTTATTGGTCATGCATTATTGCATATTGCCAGGTTTAGCGCATTAATCCCCGCAGGCTTTTTGAAGGCGTTACAGCTCACAATTAATATGGTTTTGTTTAGGATAAAAACCAACGACAACCAAGAGAAGGCAAGAGAGAAGGGAACGATAAAAGATAGATGGTCTGCTTATGATTTCTTTGAAGCAACAGACTTTTTAAGAGAGCCATGTGGAGCAGCAGAAGCAGTGGACGCTCAGTGGCACGCTGGGCTAGGCTACAGACCTGCCTGCAGTGAGGAACAGCTCTGCAGTCTGACAGCAGGAAGGCATCCTGACTGCACGCCTGAGGGCCTGATTGCAGGCGGGTGTTGCCTAGCACAGCTCCACGCACTTCAGCAGAACTGCACTACTTATGCCAGCTGAGGACCTTATCCTGGCAGCAGAAGAGGTAGTAAAACTATCAGCTCTTTGAAACAAAAGCTTGTTTTCCTCTTCCAGGGACGTCTGCTTTTTCCTCCTGCAAGGTTTTAATAAGGGAGAAGCTGGCTGCCCTCAGTTCTTGCACAAACAGGCTACCTTTGAACTCTTCCTGTAGGCTTCCAACCTTGGAAAGTCTGACTTGGTATACTGAAAAAAGGAATAAGCAGCCTGTAACCTTTCCTATCCAGATCTCAGGTGCATTTTAATTGAAGGAGAGCTATTTTCTCCTGAAATCGCTCCAAAGAAGGTAATCCCACATTGCACTCTTCTTTGGCACACAGGGGACTCTTCAGGATACAAATCCACCTGCTTTAATCTCCTCCAGCTGCTGGTTCATCGGATATTCCTTGATAATTAGTCACACAATCAAACTTTTACATACCAATGTCAGTGTGTCTCTTCAATCCACGTTCCTCGGATGCAGAACTCGATTCCCTGCCCTTCTTGACTAACCAGATAGTAAGAAAGCAAACTTGCATAGGCCGAAAAAAAATCTGGAAAACAATAGCTCTTCCCCACTAAACTGTTGCAGATGGACAATTTTTTTCCCCTCTGGTTCCATTATAAGAGTAACACACATGTACCTCCATGTGCATTAAATCACCAATAGAACGCTATAAAACTGGGGTGCCTAAAGGAAATATGTTCTCAGATAAAAAAATCTGTATAAAAAAAAATAACTTTGCTATGAATTGGAGAGAAGTGAAGACATTTTCTCCTCCAACCTAATGCCAACTATAAACCTAGCAATTTCAACTTAATTCAACTGCTAAATAAGCCCTTAAGGATTTACTTAGTCGGTCCAATTTTAACTGTGAACTGCTGCAAAACACTTTCCAGAGCAGACTACAGGAAGAAAAAGTGGCAATGTCAGTTGAAGCATACGGAGGAGAGAATGTACAAATACTGTCATTTTTAACTTATTCCTCAAATGAGTCGACTACACCTACCCAGCACCTTATCCACATTCAGATATTTAATGTCAGCATTTAGCATCCCCCACAAAAACAGGAGACAGAGCAGGCAGCCTTGTCTGAGCCTTATTTACTCCCAGCACAGGTGATTATTCTCAAAGCACATCAGTCTCTCAGCTAAAAACCAGCCAGTGCTCCATTTGCCCCTCTGTATCACACTAGGTGTTTCTGAAATGCCAGTGATCTAAATGCAGTTAGAAAAGGCGCTTCTCTCCTTCATGCTCCTCTGGCTGAAAACAGTGCTGGACTACTTGGGCAAGCAGCATCTGGAATGGAAGAAGGCTCCTTGTGCTTGGTCTCAGCAGCAAAGATACCCTTAAAAGGCAGCTGCGTCCCGCTGTCCCTGGGAAAGCGTGGCTTTCTCTGCTGGGGGCAGGCTGCAAATCATCCAACACATTGCATGCCGGCATGTGCTGAGAAGCTCACAGCCTCGTCATATCCCTCCTTTGCTTGCAGTTAATGCTTGGTTGTGAACACAGTGAGACCTATCCATGGACATTGTCTGGTAAAGGACCTGGAACTGGTTTAACTTAGACTATGGAAAAAGTGGCTTCCAAAAAGGCAGGATTTGATCAATCAGAGCTCTTGCAAGTTCCACTTGTAAATACCATTATTCCAAATTCCCTTCTTGGTCATATCAATGGACTGTCCCGGGATACACCTTGGCTTCCTTTAGAAGGTGGCTCCACTGGAACAGCATGTCCCACTTTGAGTAAAGATAGCAGTATTTAGCTCTGTTTCATCATCCACTGCTGAGAGAACATCTGTGATGTTTAGCTTAGACAAATAACAATCATACCAATGTATTATCAACATCAGCATCTTCACTGTCACACTCCACTAGTCACAGAGCCAGTGCTGTGCAAATGAGGGCTAAATTCGCTTCAGTGCTCCAAATGTAGGCACGTACTTATTGGGAATATTAACAAACTTAAAGCAGGATTCAAGTATTCTGCTTGACGGGGACCCGAGAGAAGCAATCATCTCAGAATGAAGCAGGGGAGAATTTGAGAGGGAACAGTAAAAACCTATGTGCTTTTTTTTTGTCTGCCTGTTTCTGCAAGCTGTTTCAAGCAGGTTCGAGGGGTCTGTCGCTGCACAGCCTGCAGTATTACAGCTTACAAAATAGTTTCATGATCAGTTGAGTCTGGCACAGATTTACTTCTCTGAAAATGGGATTGTTCCCCTTGGCTTCAGCTGCTCAAGTCCTGGCACTAAGATTCATACAGCCATATGGCAGACTGGCTCGGGGAACCATTTGGCTGTAGGCTAACCATTTGTGGGGACTTCAGTTATTTTTCAGCTAGATCAGTTCCCTGACTCAGTTCACTGCATGGCTGCATGAACGCTGGTGCTGGTGTAAGGAAATGGGGCATGAGTAAGGGGGTAGGAATGGGGAGAAGGGTTGAAAGCAGTTCCAGGCTGCCCTTCTCAGTGCTGGCTTATGCCAGGATATCATGGTGTGAAACTAAGGCAAAGATAATGTTCTCAAAAGGAAAATGGAAAATGTTGGAAACTGAGATGTTTAAGAATCTGGTCGTCCAGTTATGCAAAAATCTAAGGCAGATGGAAATGTCTTAAAAAGGAACCTTTTAAAACCAGATCCTCTTAATGCTAGGCCAAAACAGAAAACAGCGTTCTGCAGCTCCTTTGCAATCTGAATGCACTCAGATGCAAGAACTCACGATCTGCTACAAACAGAAATTAAAACAAGTAGTTACAAGAAGACAAACCAATCATCACAAACCGCAAAGAACATGATATTTTGAAGAAACACTTTCTGTCTAAACAACATCAGGAATTACCTTTTAAAGAAGACTTGCAGAATCTGAGGATATAGCTTTAAGTTTTGCAGTGTCCCATAAGAACGCTTGAAGGCACCCACTGCTGTTGATGAATTTCTGTATGCCATGCCTCAGATAGAGAAACAATGCCTTTGGAAACGCTACAATTTGACTTTTATGCCACTATAATTTATTTAGCAATTAAGTAATTTGTTTTACATTTCCCAGCAACCTTAATTCTGTCTGATTAAAGCTCTTATTCTTTACCTATCAAATTCAAAGCATAAAAATATGCTTTCAGTATTCTCGGGCAGAAGGGGAAAAAAAGGTCCAAGGTCACAGCTGGAGGAGCTGCATTGCAAACAACTGCGCATGAACATTTGCATAGGTCCAAGCTGTCTGAGTCAACAACAGTCTCATCGTAGAGCTGAAACCACTACAGCAGCTGCTCAGTTTCCTGAGGTATCTCCAGTGGCGTAATGAGAAACCACAAGGAGAATGTATAGAGAATATTTATACTGCAAATTATAAAGAGTAAACGCCAAGGGAAATTCTGCTTCCCATATCTTCTAATAAATGAGGAGAGACACACTTGAGATGAAAAGGTCACCAAGTCTTAAGAAGGATAAAGTGAGTTTTTTATAGACTGTATGAGCTGAACTGTGGAACTTGCAGCCATATGACATTACTCACGGAAACACAGCTGCCACAAGTTCATACACTTTTGAACAACTCTACTGTAGGCACTATGATAATATCTATGATGTTACACTACCAAGAATAAATGTGCCTTGTTCTAACTGTTGTTGATTTTCAGACTCCTGTAAAGCATGACACTGAAAAATGCCAGGACTTGAACTTCTACTAAAAGTATGATTTTACATGAAAAGGGAAATACCTTTGCAATTTTTGTTGTCATCCTCTCTTCTGATAAAAGTCACTCAAGAAACAAAGGACTTTGTCATAGTGATCCCAGTCTACCTCTTTGCCAGGCAGAAATAACTGCTCATAAACTTCAAGGGAATTACTGCCTTCTCCTAATTCAATGTTTCTTGCTCTTTTTTCTCTCAAGGCACAGCAGAAAACATGGCAGAAGAATACAACCATAATAGCTGGCTCTGATCTCTGCATTAAGCTCAGTAAAAGAGACTGGGAGCATAAGATGATCAAATTGCAGGATACAGGCATCACATTATCATGACACTAATGTTTCAACCTGATATAGTACTTGATCTGACTTGATCTGGCTGGCAACCCTGCCTGTGCCAGAGGGGTGGGAATTTGATGATCCTTGAGGTCCCTTCCCACCCAAGCCATTCTATGATTCTATGATTGACCTTCCAATCAACCATATTTTTAATAACTGAGAATAAAGAAGGAAATACAGGAGATGAATCATTTGGATACAAAGCAGGATAGAACACAAAGAGTATTACTGCATTTCTGGCCTTCGGTATCATTCACTGCATAATTTCAACTACCCCTACTCTTCTGTATATCAGCTGCTTAACAGAACTGTGGAGAATAACTGGCAAGACACATGGAAGAAAGCATGAAAGCACAATATTTGGGAAGATAAGAGAAAACTGTGAAATGCAAAAAATACAGAATAAAGTATTTTCAGAGCATGATCAAATCAATCCATCTTCCCCCAGTTTTCTATTAACCTACTAAAGTGTTAGTCACGAAGTTCACCACAAGCCAGATTAACACACCTGTCACCCTACTATTTCAAACTCTTCTCAGGAAGCACCTTCTAGTTAACACAGAACTTTGTAGCAAACTATAGTTTCATTACTATCCAGAACATTTGCAGCACTTTCTGCAAGGCTCCCTACCCTACAGAAACGCCCCCTGGAGGACAAGCCACCAAAGCAGATGTCCTTAGAAAGGATCCCCTGTTCTCCTTGGGGAGGGAATGCTATTTGAAATAAACTGCAAAATAAACTCCCTTTACCAATTCATCAGGCTTTCAGGGAAAACCCCTGGGATCTCAGTTCTACAGATGGACCATTATCACTTGAAACTTCTCTGCCCGGTATCTCAGCTACACGGCTTACGCTCCCACAAGGACAGCTCACACCCAAGGTTCATCATTCTCTGTGGCAGCAGACCAAGATAGCTCATTCACTGTTGTCCTTGGAAACAAAACTATCTAGAAGAGACAGAGTTTTCTCTCTTCCTCTCCTTTCTGAGTCACCATACGCCTCTCTCTGTACGCCTAAGCAGCATTGCAGTGTGGGCCAGCACAACAGCTCTTCCTGTATTTTTGGTGTTCTTTTTGGTAGTCCAGAAAACAGCCTAATGAAGGAAGGCCCACATGAAAGAAAACACAGCAGACTAAAATAATGAGTCTGGCTCAGAAGGGCAAGAAGTGTTTTACACATCACAGTCAGTTTGCTAGCCTTTGTACAACACTCTAAGCTGTGACATTTGTTTGCTCATTTGTTCTCCTATTTATTTGCATTTTGCATTACAAGACAAATTTTAATAACAGAACACCAATTTCTTTATTAAAGTATTTGCAGGACACTTAATAAGCACTTTATGCACAAATACAAACAGCGTGTCATTAAAGAACATCGTCTGTGAAACAGAAGACATTGCAAACTCTTCAGTCCTAAGACAGCCTGACATAAATATATTAAAAGGCTCGGTCTTGAGCCACGTTCTTCTATTAGCCTGCATTGAGCTGCATGCAGCACCATGCTAGCTGAAGGTCACTTGCAAGAGGCTTTGGAGGTTTGGAAATGCTCTGTGTGTTTGATATCCTACGTTCAGTATCTAGGAGAGCCCCGAGCATGGCACTCTCGGAAAGGCTCAGTGCAAGGCCGCCCTCTGACGGCAGCATTTCCTACAACCAGCCCAGGGCACAGCAGGATGGGCTGCATGCAATTCCCAAGGTAGAAGAAACATGTCAGAGCTGTTCTCTTACAAGGAACAGGATGTAGACATCAGCATACACCGCCCTGACCTTCCCACTTGAGGAGGGTAACTACAGTTTCCAACTTGCCCTCTGTCAAAACAGCAAAAGCATCATTTCCTCATTGTCTACACATTGCGCTGGAATTTTGCTGCACTTCGTTACTGGACTCAGCAGAATCTGGCACTGAGACTGGATTCTGTGTTCCTTCTTTCATTCACTGGGGCCTTGAAAACTCTGGCCTCACTGAAGGGCTGTGATGAACAATAGTCTCATGTCTATCATGGCTGGAAACCAACTTCTAGGCCACTGCAACAGAATAATGCAGAGCAGTGCAGTGCTACCTTATATCTTCTTACATATCTTTTTTCCTTTCCAACCACACCTAACCCTCAGTCAAACCTACCAGGGAGGGCTAATACAGAACTGCTGTTAGTCCTGTGCTTGGTAGGAGAAAGCAGCGCAGCTCTGCTGGGCCAATATAAATCAGATCACAACTCACAGCAGAGTCTTATCTGCATCTGCATGTTACACAATGATGTGATACTCAGGTACTGCTGACAAAGACTATACAAATTCAAAAGCCACCAGCTTTCCTCTGAGGTATGAACTAATGCATGGACATGGATTACATACCAACATCACTTTGAAATAGTAGCAGATATATCATGGTATTGCTCTGTTGTATGCTTCATAGAAAGCATGTTACACAGAACACTGGACTGTAACTGCATCTGTAACTTCAGCAAATATATATATAAACATAGTATTTTGTAAAGATGCCACATACGTGTTTTATTTTGGGAGGGGGGGGGACAGGAGAGAGGCATGGAGTAGAGGCGGGCAAAACATATTTCAAAACTAGTTTGAGGACACCATATCCAACTCCGTTGTATGGTGGGAGCTATTATAATCATCATCTCATACCACAATTTAACATCCAGTACACTCATGTGGAAATTTTGTGCCATACTTAAGATGCTTGCCATTTTGAAGGTTCATACTTATACAGAAGCTGAAGTGGCAGCACTCATGGAGGCAAGCTCTTCTGAACACCTACTGCAAAGCCAGACAACCTACTCAAAGGGCAATTTATGTCCTTCTATCAGTTACTGCAAAGCTGGTGACTACAGGCGGTAGACTGGAGTCAGAATTCAGGAATATTTCCATCTCTGCTGCACGTAAATGAGTGTGGAAAAAGTAGCATAGCTGACTGCACCTAGAAAGACGATAATCTAGATATTAATTGTACAGGAAAAATGATGCCCTTTGTATTGCATTACCTTCTCGGTTTCCTTCTGGGTGACATTCTGTGTGCACCTGTACACCGTAGATGTAATTGAAATAACAGACAGGCTGAAGAGGATGGCTTACCTTGCGTTGTTCCATCTAACCCCATGAGGCACTTCATTGCTCTGATGATTTGCTCTGCCACAGGTGGGCACATAGACGTAGCGTACACAGCGCTGTGAGAATGAGCTCGTAAAAAGTCCACAAGGACCTTAGACAAGGGAAACAAAGAATGAATGAACTTTGAGGTGTCTGAACATCAGACCTCCCTCCTAACAAAGAGTGAGAACATGCAAAAAGAGGTTTCACCAGCTGTTTACTTTCTTGGCTGCTCCCTTTAATAGACAGCCTGAAGAAACATTAGGCAAGTGCAAGCACTTTGCAATTTAAGTGAGGCAATTACAGCTGAAATAAAACAATGTGTATGCGCTGAGACTTATTATAAAGTAGCCAAAATCATTTAAAGGCCAATGAAGAGCTGCTTTTAAAATACTGTTCAGCCCATCTATGAATGGGAATGAAATAAAACCTACATGACAACAGCCCAGTTTCCCTGCCACAAGACCTAACAGGAAAAGTAGCCCTTCTGGAATCTGACTTCGGCTATTAGCATATACATTTCTTACAACATAAACTTCCTATTAGCGTGACAGGCCCAGTCATGTTACAGTCTGTAGAGCTGCTTTAACATTTCCCTGCATAACTAAGAGCACAAACCATGATCCTAGCAAAAGCACTGCTGTGCTGTAGGCATGTTTAAAGCACCAGTAACTCCTGAAGGCAGGGATAGAGTAGGAATTCAGAACTTGATTAAGACTATCACTGCTACAACAGTGCATATTTCATAGTGTACATTGCTGACTAACTGTTACTGCACTAAAAGTGAAATGCATGGTAGTGAGAAAGGGATGATGTCTGCTTGAAAGCACGCTTTGATAAAAAAATGCCTCCGGAAAATAAAGGTACTGCTGTAAATTACTGCCATAAAAGTTGCATAAGCCTATGCTGAAACTCCAGTGCTAAGAAAAAAGGTTTAATTAACTTTATATGTGTTGCGCATTGCTGCATTTCTACATTGCAATTGCAATCCTATGGGTTTAACCAAGTAGCTGAGAAAGCTTCTGTGCTCTTCCTGACCCAGCAAAAAAGAACCCCTGTAAGTTTACGGTTGCAGAAATGAAGGTAGGTGAACAGCTGCTGCCAAGGCCCAGAAGCCTAAGGCAAAGCTTAGTGATACACCAGGTGTGAAAAGGGTGACCACTTTCCTTTAAGAAAACTTCCAAGGATTAGATGATGAATTACTACGGATGTTTTTTTACAGGTTCGGGCACCCTATCATTTCCAGCTATATTAGCCAATTTTCCTTAGTAAAAGTCAAATCTTCAGACAAATTCAGGAAGCAAACAAAAGAAAGTTGATTCTTTATGCATTACGATAGTCTGTTTTAAAATCTCCAGGTGCAAAATCCCCCAAAGATGGTGAGAAATAGATGCTTTCTACTTTCTTACATCCCTTTTATTCTACTCAAGTGCTTCCTTATTAACGCCTTCCTGACAATATCCATATGAGCTGTCTTAACAGGATATCTCCTCATTCAGTAAACTACTTAAGAAATACATTCATGTATTGTTGAGGGTAAACAACCAACAACCACTTGACATCTCTGCTAAGCAATAAAAATGATGATGTTTCACAATGGCATTGATTACACTTTCTCTTCTCCAACACTCCCTGTTAAAACAAGTTCAGCTCGACTTTCTGTTGACATCCGCTGTTGGCAAGAGGTTGTTTTGTCAATGCATGTGGAGAAATTGAGGTCAAAGATGTTGCTATTGCGAGATATCCTCAAGTAAATCTTTCTCCATCCTAAAAATGCAGCTCTGACGATCCACAACTGTTCAGGAATTTCGTATCAGTGGATGAAACTGTGGCTTTAATTTCTCAATCTTGCTCCACACACTGTTTACAAACACGAAATAAAGTAGCAAGCCAACTGCATGCAAATTAATGTACTGAGGTATATTTAGCCAACCACAAAGTTTCTAAACTTATCCAAGACAAACAAAAATCATCAGGGTAGCATGAAGATACCCAACCTAAGCAAATTACATAACATGAGACAAAAATAAGAAATTCTGACAGCTTAATGTTCATTTGGGATTCAGACGGAAGCGGCACTGTCTTTAGGACTGTGCTCGTGTAAAGCAGTCTATATGAAAAGATAGATAAAAAAGTTCATCGCACGTAATGAGAAGGTATTTTTCCTCCCCTTGATGTTAACATGTTTGTGTTTTCCTTTTACCTTTTTGCCAGCTATGTATCCTCCAGCTGCACCAAAGCTCTTTGTGAATGTTCCCATTAATACGTCAACATCATCGGGATTCATACCAAAGTACTCCACAACTCCTCGTCCTGTTGCTCCCACTGCACCGATGCTGTGAGCTTCGTCCAAATAGAGGTAGGCTTTGTATTTCTTCTTTAAGGAGACTATCTCTGGCAGCTGTACGATGGACCCTTCCATGCTGTGGAGAGAATCACAGGTGAACAACTCCTATATCTTCTTTTCTCATTAAAACACTGCCAAAGAAGCATAGGCATTAAGTGCAGAGTGCAATTACCCCATGGAAGATCTTCTGCAAACCCCATTTGTATTTACAGTTCAAAGAAACACTGCAAAGACTTTCCAACAACAAGTATAAAAGTAAAATAATTTTAGAATTCAAGCAAATAAAAATAGCCAAAAAATACTTGAATATTTGCAACTTGCCAGCATGCCATAAAAGAGAAGGAAAAGTATGAAGTGAAGGGAAGGTATTTACCCAAGTAACATGTTACATTTGACTGCAAAAAACGTATATATTGTAATGAATTATAAGGAACTGCTGTAATTCACAGTCTGGTCCTTTCTTCATACATCTACTGCTACTGTGTCAACATTTCTGGATAATCTAGAGAAAAATCACCCTGGTGCAGAGGAATTGGCTCTAACATGGCCCACATGAAATGCATTGACCGTGCCATGGCTCAGAGCAGCCTCAGTCTTCAGAGTGGACAGAATCGGGGATTAGAAAAGATAATTCAGACCCAAGCTTGTTGCTCCTACCAGATGAATGGAAAAACGCTTCCATTCTTTTTCTGTTTATTTTCTTAAGGCCACATAGAAAATGGAAATATTCTAAACTTCTAGTAACGGTGTACAGAAAGCTCTAGAAACAAGAAACGGTGATACACCTTCTGTATTGTTGGTAATTACATCAGTAGCTTAGAAGGCACAGAAGAATTCTACAGCAGAATGAAAGCTCTGGGAAACGATGGAAATGCCCCCAAATTCTATAAAGACAAAGTCTCAATGGTATTGCCGTGAAGACTATTATGTCTTGAAAACTTTTGTGGGACAACTAAAGTTGTGCTTGGATACGCTTTGATGCACTCAGCATTCACTTCATAACGAGTTACACATGTTCTCTTCTCCAGGTCTAGTGAGCAGGCCTTCAAGTCCTAAATACTTCCTACCAAACCCAAAGTGAGTACGTTGTGCACCCCGAAAAGCAGTGCTCTGTGGCTACCACCTGTGGCTAAGGCGTATCCAGTTGCATGTGCTACAGCAGTTTCAGGTGAGCAGAACTGTCAAGTTTGCTCCCAGATGGCATGTAAAAATGAGCAGCGTGTTCAGTACAACCTCTTGGCAGTTCTGTGATCTTGGGCCAGTGGCTTTCGCAGACTCTTAACTGTCACTCAAGCTGATCTATGCAGCTGGAAGGTCAGTACCACAAAAGGGAACTGAGATGTTGGCAATGTTTTACAAGTTTTATCCTTTTTTTTTTTTCTTTCTTTTTTTTTTTTTTTTCTTCTCTTGAGTAAGCTTGGAAACAGCTTTAAGCTTAGGAGATATTTGTTTCCTGCTGTCAGCAGGTGTCCGCCAGTTTAAATGAACAGTTCTGGGGAGCAGCCATGGACAAGGATCGCTTGTGCTGGTCAGGGTGAGAGAGCCTGGCTGTGCCCACCTGTAGGCGTATTTTTGGGCATCAGGTTACTGCTGGCAGATCCTGCCTTTCTGCCTTGCCCAGTCATAGAAGAAGAAGCCATGGGGATGTGTATGGCACCATGGTTTCTTGCAGCAAAGGGCAGACAGGCAAGCTCTCGAGGACTAAGCTTTCTTTCCTGTCACCCCATGCTGGGGACAGAGCTCTCCAGCAGTCAAGCAGCTCTTTGCAGCTCTGGGAGAAGCAACTTGAACCACCACAGCTATTTTCTTAATGAGTATAAGAGCAGAACCCACAGTCCTCACATGACCCAGAATCAAACCATTAGTCAGCTAAAAATTAGACCAAGCCTCTGTGTGTGTGTGGGTACGCAGCATCCCACATGCCTGGGGGGGGGAGGGCAGTTTTGGCCATCTGGTCAGCTTGCAGGATGGCTAAGTGGTCAGAGGGAAAGTGCAGGGCCAAGGAGCACCTCTGCAGGAAACAAGGAAGCATACCCCACCGTGTCTTCCAGAAATAGCTGGGGAGGAAAAGAAGAACAATAGTTTTTCCACATTCACAAGGGCATCACATCACAATGGCTCATAGAGATTCAGGCGAGAAAAACAGCTTTTCTCTTCAAAATGATGAGAACAAAAATGGTAAATTAAAAACACAAAGATTGATTTACTGCGTATTTGCCATTTTCGTTGTTGAATTATGCTCTTGAAAGACACTGGCTGACATAAACATTACAACAGTTGACAGAGATCCTAAAAAGGGCCCGAAGCATCCTTGGGGCAGGTAGAGCGCTGCTGGTTTTGTGTATATTTCTTGGGCTGCTATTCAAACAGGTCTCAGCCCTCCTGGTGGCAGAGATGAGAGTTCGCTTTTGACTCTGGGAGATGGTCTGTGATACAAACACAGCTCTGTTTAGAATTGCTTAGAGATAAAACTCACTTTATGTGTCCCCTTGGGTAGTCCAAATGGAAAGTTTACTGAATCCTTCAGTAAATATTGATATCAACTGAGTTTAAACCAGAGAGCTTAAAGTGAATGAACTGCAGTGCCTCTGTCTCAGTCTGGCTGTGTCACTTGCACAAAACTACTAATCTGTTTCCAGATCTGCTCGGGCACATCTAAAGAGTTGTGTGCGGATGAACACAAGCTGGGTCTGCCTGTGCCAGACATTAACATTATGCGGCATTACATCCTGTCTCACAGCAAAAATTATTAGCTTGGCTGCAGGGATGCACAGCTTCTAGACTGTAGCTTACCCTCATCTTCCTTGCTAAAAGGTGGGGGCAGAAGAACTTGCTTCAGTATGCACTCAGTTTGAATCTCCTTTCAGACATGAGAAGGTAACTCAGAATTTTGGGATCACTGAATTTTGAGACTCGGTTCAATCCCAACAAGCCACTGAGAGTCCTTCTGAAGCAGCTGATGAATTCTACAGCCAGGTGTGGTGAGAGACAGTATTTGTGCTGGCCATCTCTCTTGGAATACAAGCTTGCTCTTGGAAGGATATTCTGACAAGTGTTGTCCAGTTTATTTTGAAACTTACCAGTAAAAACAGCTTACTACAATCTACCACGGTAACACAGTTTCAAACTTTTTTTTTTCTCCTGTCAGAAAAAGTAATTTACCAACACTCAACCTATTATCTTCTTCATAACTCCATCACTCAACTTCTCTATACATGCACCAGCATTACAGTCCTTTCAACATTTGAAAATATACCTGTTCCCCTTTCAGGTTGATTTGTAATTGGGAAATCCCTCCTTTCCTGACCTATTACTGCCAAAATGTATGTACTGCATTTTTTATTTATTTTAATATTATTTTCTTACATAAACCTTGGGCTTTCATATAACAAGCTTTGTTTTGTAGTTTAGAGTAATAGTTTAAGGAAACTCCAACACGGCCCTCAAATACAATGCCGTACACTGAAATGATAGAAATGTTAACCTTTAATGCTGGCCTCTGGCCAAGGACATTAAATGTTACCACACTCTTTTCTAAAGTCCTAACATCTAATCCCAGGATATAAAAAAAAAATAACCCTAATAAATTTCCTATGGTCATTGAAACTCATTCTACTGCATGTGAAAAAGAACTGGATAATATCCAATTAACCAGAGAGCTGTTTTCTGAACCGGAAGGAAATATATTCAAATTCAATCAAAAGCAGGGAAAAATAAATCATTTGTTTTGACGAGTTTCTGGTTCCTTATAAATCCCTCCCTCATCCTCAGCCTATCTGACTCCTAGGTAAACATGTGTGCAAGAGAGCAGAAGTCTACCAGAAGCCATGTAAGAACACAATAACTGATTAATCCTGAACTGGAAATAGTAGAAGCCAAGAAAAACATTAGCTGGATATTTAAATAATAGAAATATGATTTAGCAAGTCATTTTAATTTGTGCTTTGGACACTGCCAAAACTTGTTCATGCGTTTTGAACTGAAGATTGACGGCTGAATGGTCTCCCCGTTTGGAACAAAAGCTAAATACATTTGCTCCTAGACTCGTCCAAGTCAAGAACCAGCTCTCACGAGCAGTTAAATTTACTTCTGATTATTATTATTATTATTTTTTAAGATGCTAGATACATTAAAAGCAAACAATCATACACTTATTGCTATTTGTTTGACATGTAGCTTGGGTGCTTCCCAAGCCAAGAGGCCAATTCTGCCTTCAGTTGTAACCAAAGAAAATCTGCGGCTTATGGTTTCAAACATAAGTCTGATTTCCAGAAATGTTCGTGTTGGCTAACAATGGCCCTTTTCAAATTTTGCCAGCTGGTAAGTCCAGGCTTACGAGCAGTGTAAATACTTTAACATGCCCCTAATGCAAACAGAAGGCAATTTTTTTTTCCATACCATCAACTTTACCTTACTAAGACTATGGTGTCCCATACAGCAATATTTATTTTAAATAGGAAAGCTTAGCATTTTTTTTTGCATCTCTGGAAATTGCATTTCTGTATAAATTTGCCAAGTCAAACTTGCAAGTCAGGATATTTTAACTTGGAGAATGGCTCTGACCATTGAGTTATTTAAATTCTGTATTAGTTGTCCCCAAAGCAAAACTTAAATTTAACTCCTTAAAAAAAAAAAAAAAAAAAAGCAGCAATATTAACTGTCTTAAGAATGCATTAACAACAGTCTGCCTCCTCTTAAATCCTCTAGATGAATGTTCATTTGGCATCTGGCAAGTCATCAAGAGAACTAACATTAGCCAACACATGGGCTGGAAAATTTTAGTCGATTTCAAAAATCATGGGCCAAGAAAGGAAAGAACATGCACACAAAAGCAGTAAGTGTATTTCTAACTCATCTTTCTCCAGCTTTTTCTGTTGCATAGGAAGTGTTATTAGCTACATAGACTACATGGCTGGTGAGTCCGTTCCCAGCAGTGCAATAAGGACAAATCGGCTGCGTGAATCTCGCGTTGGCATCGATGGCAGGGACACAGCTCAGAGGGGTGTGGTGGCATCCTCCCTTCAAGCCAGAGCAGACATGCTTTGCAACCAAACCACAATCTTTAATTTCTGATCAGCTCAGACTACCAAAACAACTAACCAACCAACCAGACTACTGCTGGGGCTGGTTTCCAGTGATAGAATATTAGAGAGCTGAGCTTTGTTTTTGCTTCTGTTTTTTGTTTGCTTGTTTGTTCATTTACTTTATTTTTTTCACTTTATGCCTTTCACAAGCATTGACGCTCAGGACATGAGCAGTCTTAAAACTGAGAAGCTCCTATTCCCTGTCTGCCTGGTATTTCTCCGGCAATCAAAAGAAAATGATGAACTTTTAGGGAAATATAATTAATTTGACTGCAAAATCTCATTAAAAAGCAGTGATTTATGAACCACGTAGGTACCACCACCAACTGCTATCTAAAATAAATAAAAGCTCCCTTTTGGTGCTGTTCTCTGAAGCCTAGCATGTTTTTATTTAGCATCTTAACAGATAGTTGTGCAGACTTCTGAAAAGGAAATCTTTCTGAAATCCAACTACAAAAACTAGAGGAAAACAAAGCTTTATACTAAATACACATCCAGAAATGCAGCTGCAAGTATTACAACTATCAGCCAGTGGGTTCGCCCCAATGTTTAAGTGGATCTGTGCCCCTCCAATCTATCTCCTCTCTCCCTAATGGTAAATATCCAGAGTAAAAGATTTTAAACTGAACAAAGCTCAGCAGCTGGAGCATTTGCTTGGGCCATGTAGCCAAAAGGAATATTTGTCAGTAAAATGTTGGTGGTCCACATAATTTCTGAGTGATCAAAGCCCTTAATTGAGGCTTTCTTTTAGTGGTGCCAAGCTATGTTTATTTGCAGCTTTGCTCTGTTTACTCTGGTTGAAAGGGGACGTTCAGCCTGTTTTGGATCAGCTGATCTGCTGCTGACCTGTTTCAGCTCTGAGTGACAGGTGTTTAGATAAGGACTGATTTGTTCTCTCTGCAGATGGAGAATGCTAGGTAAGAAGAACGTGCTGATGACTGTGAAGTTGTAATGACATGAGACTGTAAAAGATTTCTCATGAAAAATCTAATCAACTGAACTGTACTAGCATTCCTCAGTAAAGTGGCGTAACCATCTGCCCGTGTGTACAGACTACAGTTCAGCCCACATGGAATAATCCCTGCATGTAAACTTCAAAGTTTTGTGTTTTGTTTTTTTTCCATAAACCACGTCACATCCTGTGAACGAATGGTTCTGCCTCCCCTTCCTCTGGTGCAAGAGTCACTACTCCTAACCCTACCCTCCGTGCTCTCACAGTGCATCTCCTGCTCACACTATATGCTGCTCACTGTGACTTGCTAAATCAACATTCAGAACAACAGAGGATCTCACTGCAGCAAGTTATGCCAGGGTTCACGCTGTCTAAATGGAAATTAACGTTTTAACGGGATCACTGAAGATGTTACTTAACCTTCATTCATCTCAGATTTCTTTCAGATACCAATGTTAGCTCCACTCAACATATCGTTGTGCTCTCAGACATGATAAAGAGCACTCACGTGTCTAAAACACACATACCTGTAAATGCCTTCCACAAGGATGATAATTTTTCTCCATGCTCTGCGGCTTCGGGGCTGGCCATATATTATTGCATCTCTCAATAACTTCTCAAGACTCTGCATATCTTCATTTAAAAACAAGTAAAAGGAGAAAGGAAAATATTAGCACAGATTTTTTTTCTGAAGGAATCTTTTATTTTCTATTTTATTTTTTTCCTGAAGAGAAAAAGATAACATTAAAAAAATGTATCCTGAAGATAATCTTCTTTTATTAGCGGGCAAGAACCAATAACTGATTTAGTTTGACTGCATGCAATCTTGTAAAAAGTAGTTTCAAAAAGCTGCCAGATATGTACTCCACCTGGGAAATTTCCACAGATCTTAACATATGTTTTTATTTAAAGGGAAAATGTAACCATTTTGCTTTAGTATCAAGGCTAATTGCCACCAGTTCTGTATGCGTTGCTGATACTCATAACATCTCAAGTCTTTTAAATGAAGAGCCTTCATTTGCTTTCCAGCACCATCAAGGGCTTGCGAATCACAGCAAAGGCTTGGATCAGGCTGCATGAAGCACATCAGGATGACAGCAAGAGAAATCCTCTCCTTCTCAGGAAGAAATGCTAGTGAAAGACTGCTGATGAGGGAGGGAAAGAGAAATGAATATAAGCACATAGCGTGGATACATTCATTTGTTGCCAAAATGCTTAGAAATGGCAGAACTTCAATATAAGGAGGCTTGGAGCAATGTTAGAAACTTAGAAGTTCTGAGTGTGAATCATCTAATAAAATGCTGAAAGGATAGGCACTGGTGTTTTGAAAAACATAAGAAGCTACAAAACAATAATTGAAAAAATCAGAGGAACAAGAGTCAGATCAAAATATGACTCTCAGTGCAGAGCTGAAATCAGGGCTCTGAATGAAGTCTCTCCAGAATGAATTCCTCTGGTACTCTTTGGAAATCCAAACTGATGCTTCAAAACGTTTCCAAATAACATCTTACAGAGACTCATTATACTCCAGGGAATGATACAGGTGTGGACAAATTGTGGGGGCTGGGAAAATCAGTGGCTTTTTCCATATTCCCATATAACACCACTGCTTCAGTAATAGATCTTCATGCAGTTATTTTTGGCTAAAATGTTACAAAACTAACCTTTAATTTTAATTCTCCCAGCTGAGGCAAATACACCTTACCGGTACTGATGTTGGCCTATAGCTTTGTTTTCACCTGACTGTAAGCAAGCTGTTTGCACAGCACTTGTCCGTAATGAATAACCAGTGACCTGAGAGATCTCCAGGATATGATCTAGATTGTTATACCCTGGTACCTTGCCCTTTGCTGAGGTGCTGATGTCAGTGAAAGATTTCTCAGGAACACCTGTGCCACTCTGCACCTTATAGTCTAATCTCTTGACCTAACAAGACCTTGCTGTATCTTACAAAGCACACTTGCATGATGAGTGGCCTCTTATTTCAGCCGTGCAATCAGCTGCACAGCTGGATGAGCTCCCAGACGGAAATGCTTTTATGAGTGATGCAATGCAGATAGCACAGTTTCCACTAGATGGCAATAAAGGGTATAAAAGTTCCATGCTACTTTACATAGTGAAAGTATGACCCAGCTAAGCGTGTTTCATGAAAGACAGCTGCTCGCCTTCTCTTCTGAATAGATAATATCTGGAAATCCTTCCTGGTTCTGAGGATTAAAGGGCTCCAAAGGATTACAGAAAGCTCATGATTTACAGAAATGAGGTAAGATTTTCAGTCACTCTAAGTGAAATTTTCTCCACTGAATTAATCATCTTTTTCATCAAAATGCCTGTAGGACCTTTGAAACTCCTCTCTGAATCACACAGAGTGAGACTCGACTCAGTATTCCGTCTACTTCTCAGTCCACATTGGTGCCAGACTTTGGGAAAGTTAGTTTGCTAAACTTCTGAACTGAAACGGTGGCTAGAAAATTCAGTTGTTTTAACGTAAGCCCACAGGGAAAGACAGAGGAGAGGACAGAGAGGTAAGAAATGTATATACCTTTTTAAAAAGCTTGTTTTATAAAAACACAGATGTGAATAGATCCCGTCTGATCTAGTGTGGAAGACAGGACTGCAAAGGGAAGAACGTCTCCAAGTCAGGAGAGGCCTGACTTCCCACATGACAGTCCTGCTTGAGTTCAGGCTGAGGACATGCCGGCTCAATGGAACAGGGCTATCTCATTGTGCTTTTGATGTCTCATTCTGAAAAACATGTAGGGATGACTCTCAAGCCTGCCAACATATAATTTGCTTAGATGCAAATGGATTTTACTGAACATTTTACCCTTGTTTGCAGAAAGGAAATTGGAAGGTGGAGAAAATCTATTACCTTTAATCTCTCCCCCTAGAAAACTGCTTCTCTTATTCAAAGTTAAGATGCAGTGCCTTCTGTGCTGGGACTTTCCAGACAGTGGGATATATCGAGTGTCAGGAAATAAACCAGTGCAACCCCAGCTGACTTTCTTCTATCAAATTATCTGGCCATTAAATATAGTTAGACTGTGAAACACTAGGGCAGAGAGATGAGTTACACAAGTCCATCTTGAATAACCAGTTATGGGGAAAATAACTGTCCTTCCTCGTTTGACCATCACAGGCCCAGGCTTTTCAGTGGTAGAGACAAACAACCGTTTGCCAGGCCCAGGAGGTGGGTGGTTGTAGGAACTTCTTGAAGCATAATCAAATTTGTCCTCGCCTCAGTTCCCGACTTAATGTTGTTTGAATTTAGAGGCTGTTTCCTAAGCAGTGACAGTGGATCACTAGGGTTTTTAGAACTTAATACAAAGTTGCATAATCCTTGTTTGGGATCCTTCAGAGTTACTTCAATGGAAATAACACCACAAAATTGCTGCTGGGTGAAAGCGAGCCTGGACCTGGGCAGGCAGTGGTGTGTCATGCTGCCTTGCAGTGTAGGTGGGACTCCGATTCCCGCGGGGCCCTGATGTGCTGTGCCTCCCTGCAGGGAGACACGGAGTCTCCACCCCTCATCCCCACATTGCAGCGCTGAGGACATCATCATCACTCTTCTGCGTGGGCTGAAATCCTCCTGCATGATGTCAACTGAATACATTTAATTAAAATGAAAAGGCTACTGCTACCCTTATCACAGTCCTTTCCTTCAATTTATGCTTGCCATTTTCATTTTGAGCTTCTCAGTTTGCCTTCTTGTGCAAGTTCACACAGACACTAACTGCCTGCCCCTTCTCACTCTGTCTTGCACGCAACCGGCCCTCTCCCCTCCTGGGTTCCTTTCCTGGTCACTGTCCTGCCATAGGTGACCAAGTGCCTAGCTCCGATCCTATCTCTCCTCGCAAATCTCTAAAGCAAAGGGAAAACACTGCAAGGGTTTCATTCTTCCAAACATTACCTGTAGGACTGTAAAAGACAATTTTCATTCTAGTGAAAACTAGATTTTGAGAAGTCTCTCCCTGCTGTCAGAGCTCTTGATAGCAAGAGTGTCCTTGGAGGACTTTCCCTAAAATCACAGCTTTGCCTTTTTTTTATTTTATTTAAATGTCAGCAGATAGGGTGAGGGGAGGGGGGGGAAGCAGTGGCTGCTGCAGCTGCCGTACAGCCAAAGACTGCTCTCCCTATCTCCCAAGAAATACGTAGCCGAGTGTAAGTGAAGAGCTCATGAAAACCTCCAGCTCACACCTGGCAACTCAGAGACGGCTTTCTCAAATCAGGGAGGGCAAATGCAGACACAGCATACTCAGAGCAGGATATTCCAGCCTTCTCACTGTGGCAGCGTCTGTATGTGTCACAAGGAAATACATGCTGAACTGGATTAGGCTGAGGTCAACTTATCTAGTGTAATAATCTTGTCTCTGATAGTAGCCAGAGGCTTCAAACAGGACAAAGCCTTAGTGGGTAGAGTGGCTTTCATCCTGTTCTGCAAGAACTAGAAAAGTGCCCACCCCTCTGAAATTCATGGACTGCTGTAAGAAGTCATGGACACATCTGTAAGAAAAAAAACCCCAAAACTAATGAAGCATCTCATACTAAGCCACCACAACCACAGAAAAATTTCACTATTTCTTACTTGCTCATTTTATTTGCTTACTTTCTTGAAGGCAGGCACATGTATTTTTATACTTGTTTTTTTCCCTCCAGAGAATACATTTGCACAGAGGTACGAGGGCCCTATGCTATTTTTTCAGTGTGAACTACAACCACTGCACATAGCTGAATTTTCTCTACAAGGTCTCCTTGTGGCACACACGTTCCAATTCCAAAGCTCTAATTTGACTGAGTGGACCAAGAAATGCCATAATTGCAATAACAGCAGCTCACCTGTTGTCCAGGCAAGAAACATTTTGTACAGAAAGCCAGAGAGCTCATGCCTGCATGATACACATTCATCATCAACCACCTGATCTCTGAGAACCCCAAAATACCCCCTACTGTTTTCACAACACTCTTACAAGGTGTGTGAGGAGGAGCTGGGAATGTACCACTGTGATCCTCACTTTTCAGATGTGGATTCAAGCACCAGATTAGAGGCCAGATTTTCATCTACCAATGGTACTTGGTTGTGCCTTGCAATTCCCTGCCTTCCTCATAGTATCACTTACTCTGATTGCATGGTGAAGTGTAAGTCCCTTGCAATGAGGGGACTGGATTGTTTTTCCCTGTGGCTTGACTTATGTGTGTAGTCATGACATTCACACAGATTGCTCAAGCAATTGCAAATCTAACCCTGAAAATGCGACAGCAATTTAGTTCCTTGATGCTATGTGGGAAAAATGCAGTAGAACTAGAAAGAGCAAACAAATCCTAACTCTTGTTAGGACAGTACCTAACAGCACCTTCTTATATGAGCTAATATGAACAGAATCCACCTGGATGCAGTCAGGAACAAACTCATCCATTCACTGAATGATGCTATCTTACGTTCTCATCTCACGCCACTTTAAGACCCAGAATTGCTGTGATGGAAAATCCCTGATAAAATCGTAAGCTGATTAATAGTTAGATGTTTGCTTTTGCTTTTCAAGTATTATTGGAAGAGCCAAGGGATTTGAAGAAAAAGGTAGGAGGTCCTGAAAAAGGACTTTAAAGTATGACATTAATAAAAAAAAAAAAATCATCTTAGAAACCAAAAAAAAATGAGGCCACTACTGCCACAGAGGCAGGAAGATGTCTTCACCTCCTTCCATTCTCCCTCTGCACACTGGCTGTTAGGTTCACGGGAGGAAGTGCCCGTCTGTTCTAGCTTCCTAGACAGGTCACTGCCCAGGAAATGTCAACATGGTGCCCACACCACGGCAGGGGAGAAGGCAGGCAGATGCTTTATGGGCAAGCAGGAACAATTTTAGCCCATTAAAAACACTACTGCGTACATTTGAGAGTGCTCAGGTCTATGCTCATATTTAGGTTTTGGTATCAGGCCTGACAAAATTATTCTTGGTCAATCTACATCTGGAAAAGCACCCCATAACACAAACTATTAATCTAATCAATTCCAACTTACATCTAGTCAGACTTAAAGTTCCTACTATTAGGTTAAGAAACACTGTCCTAAAAAAGAATTACTTCTGCTGCCAAAAAGGCTCTGCAGAAGAATATGTGGGGAATAAACAGAAAGAAAAAGAAAATGGATAAATGAGTATTTATTTTTAAGCAATGAGAATCTTAGTGATTTGGCAGGTAACTGAAAGACCACCTCTGTACCTCAACTCATCTTCACTGGCAACACAACCTAAGTGGCATTGAGTGACGCTGGAAAAAGGCTGGGCAATGTAAGGGAGAAAGTTTAGAAGACCAGAGCTTCCCTTCTTGCTGTGCAAATGTCATGGAGATGGTGGATGGGAGGTTTCAGACAATGACTATCCTCAGAAAACAGAAGAGCTGTGATTCACCCGTTGGCCTCACCTGGCTGCTGTGCTCTTCCTGAGGGTTGTGCTACCCTGCTGTCCCCTGCTGTTAAGGTTTGACTTGGCTGGGTATGTTCACATGTGCCTCAGTAACAGCAGTGACTACAGGCTATGCTCACTCTTGGAAGGTTTTGTTTCATCCTACCTCCAGTGAAAGAGCCTGGTGCAAATCAGGATGAGCTGTATGAGCAAGCAACACAAGGATCTTAATTCTGGTCCTTTTAATAAGTAGTAGTACCAGTAATAATATACAGTAATAACCACGATAAACCCTAACCCCACTCTTCAGAGTATATTCCTGAGACCCTGGCAGGGAAAAGACTAGCAACATTGCTAGTGATAGCCACAGGAAGGGAATGTAGTCCAGGCGTTTTTGGTGACAGGAATCAAGTATTCTCCTAAATTTCTCTCACCTAGATGGCATGTAAGTATGCACCTGAGCGTTTATCTCAACTCAAGCCTGTACATGCCTGCCTGTTTACAAGGAAGGGATCGATCATCTGCAGCAAGGATGCAGGGCACATCACTATATCCAAACAAAAATGGACCTACAGATCCACATCTCATTTTTTGCTCTATTATTCACTTTAAGGTTTGAAAGCCTTCTCATACACCTTCACCATGCAACAGTTTTGTCAAAAAAAAGAGAGATTTTTTTTTTTTTTTAAACTTAGGAGAAGCATAAAGCTTTAACAATTCTGTCAGCTCCTGAAAAACTACTAAGAATTTTTTGGCTGAAAATTGCAGTGCTTAGAACAGCCATCCACTGACTGAAATAGAGTCTAATTAACTTTTGTAAGAACAAGAATATTATACATAATTAAGGTAATATATAGAGATTACTTCTTTGCTAACTAATGAAATAAGGGTAATTATTTACTTTTGCATAATGACAAAGAGATCCAGTATTACAGATTATACACTGAAACAAAATGATTTTCACTCCTACGGATATAGCTATATAATAACATTTGGAAGACGGATGTGCATCAGTAACAGCTATAAGTAGCAGCTTTTAGTCTTTTCTGTAAAATATTTAGAGCGGTACTTTTTTCCCACAGAACACCGTTTCCTATAGTGTTTTTGAAAATTATTTTTCTGGAATAGGACTAAGGAAATCAAAGCCAAATTATGTATGTTCTAGGCAGTTTTAAAAGAGGCTGACGTAAGCAGCAAGGAATGTGTAAAGAGTCTGCTTCCTCAAGATGCAAGCTGATAGCAAAAAGGTAACTTCATAACCTGCTGCCTGATTTGAATTTATATTTTGACTCTCCTATATAGAAGGCATGTATCGAGCAACAGTGGTGCTATTGCCTGGCATTCCTTCCGTTTTCCTTAGTGTAGGGCAACCCTAGGTCCAACAGTATTTGTGTGACTTGACACAGCTTCAAGGGAGATGAACCAACTCGTGCTAGTGGACAAAACTGGCTCTGCATCTAGGAGTCATAATGAAAAGCGCATTAAGCCCTAATCCTTTTCAGAATAGGATTCAGATTTACTCTTCCACGCTTTGCAGGAGAATTGTTCCAACCTCTCAACAAAGAGCCGTAGCAAAGCCTTTGGCACAGTAACATTCTCCAATTGATGCCAGGAGTCAAACTTATTAAAGGATCACTGATTTCTCTGTGTGAAACAGAAATAACACGCAGAAGTCCCCGCTCCATGGAAAGGGGGGAGGTGAAAGGTACTGAATTTTTCTATGACTATGCAGAGAACAATCTTAAAAAGGCAAAACACATAACTACCTGATGCTGAGATTAACACTTGCTAATGTTCTTCAAGTGGTAACTCAAGGTACAAAGGAACCTTTCTGTCACATCAAGTAATTTGACATACATAACAACGTAATTCCCTTGTTTATAAGCATGGCAATGACAATACTAAAATAGACTGACATTTTGGGCATGTGTGCACACCTGTATATAGACAGATGAGAAGAATCATCTGGGAGGAAAAGAAACACAACTGATCTAACAAAACAAATGAGAACCTACCTAACTGAAAAGAACCCCCCATCACAAGCTGGAAGTTTAGGTTATGTGTCCCCTTAACTCATTTCCTATACTTGTATTATATTACTCTCAGATGGATCCAGAGAGAGCAATGCTGTCTACTTCATTTCAGGTGAAACGGAGCACTCTACAAAGACAGTCTTGCTGGATTATTATTTCCACTGCAGTCATTCCCCAATACACATCCTCTTTTCCCCAAAGCAAAAGGCACATAAACGTATTTCTGCACACGATTTTAAGTGCTATTAAACAAGATCTCCTCTTTGCTGATGATGGCAGGTGGCAGCTGTACCTGAAATGGATTGTATGCTTTGATTTGTGCTTAAAAATGTGGACAAGATGATCTGAAGGATGCTCTGGTTCTCTTTCACAAGGCGCAGTGGATTCTAGTTGAGAGAAAGCTAGTATAGCAGCCATGCCCAGAGTACCTACATGGACGTGGACCAAGTTGGGGCATGCTACTGTCTAATCCATGAATAATTACTTCTGTAAAAACATTCTGGTTCACATGATCATTCATTCTTACATGATCTTCAGAAAATACTTCTTGTCCAAATTATGAACAGATATTAATTGCAACACCATCTTACATTATAATTATAGCGTGTCTTTCATTTCAAGAGATCCTTAGGCTTCTTACAGCATATACATAATTCATTTTTTATCACCTCAGGGCTGAACACAACGCAATAATAGAAGGGACTGTATTAGTTATTAATAAAGGTAATCAGATCTCTTTTCTCATTCCTCACCATTTCTCTAGCTTCTTAATTTCTCTTGCAATCACTGCCTGGTGGCTGCAGTGGTGATATAAAGGAAATTTGCAAAGTGGAATAAAGGAAAAGAACAAGCTCTTGTCATCAAAGCCAATCACAATGTCTCTGACTGTGACCACAGCATCATTAACTAAATAAAAGTTAAAAAGCACGAGTATTTTAGAATATATAATTATATGATTGCAAAGTTAATGTTTGGCATTAGTATGATTTCTATACTAGAATCACACCTCAAAGATTATTTGGGACGGTTATCTTAATGTAACCATCTGCATTTTGGTATTTCCCCCTCCGGGAATTTGGAGAGACAGTTTCAAAGATACACCGTGTAACCCTGCTAGGAACAGAGGCAGGAAATGTAGATTATATTTTTCTAAGTATGTCTGTACTATTTTGCTATGGTGACAATAACAAAACCTTTTCAGCAGCACAAAGTCATTCAGCCTGTCAAAAAGACAGCAAGAAGGTTAAGGCTCCAGATTTCACAGAATCATAGAATCACCAAGCTTGGAAAAAACCTCTAAGTTTATCCAGTTCAACCATCCACTTATCACCAATATTTCCCACTAAACCATGTCTCTCAGTACAACATCTAAATGTCTCTTGAACACCTCCAGGGTTGGTGACTTCACCACCTCCATGGGCAGCTGGTTCCAGTGCTTGACCGCTCTCTTGGAGAAATATTTCCTCATGTCCAACCTGCATCTCCCCTGGCACAAATTGAGCCCCCCCCGCCCTCTACCTTCCACTGCTAGTTACATGGGAGAAGAGGCTGACCCCCACCTCACTACAAGCTCCCTTCAGACATTTGTAGAGAGCAATAAGGTCTCCCCTGAGCCTCCTCTTCTCCAGTCTGAACAATCCCAGCTCTCTCAGCCACTCAGAAGGCTTGTGCAACAGACCCTCACCAGCTCTGTTGCCCTTCTCTGAACACCTTCAAAAATGAAGGTCCAACCTGATAATCCAGACCTTTCACAACAGCAAATACAATCTCACACTGCCAATTTCTCCCCCATCCGAGATCACTCAATGTTGAACAGTTAATCCTTGTGCCTGGATAAAAACTTGATCTGGAAATTAAAAGGAAAGCATGCACCGAAAGGAAGTGCTCCTGCCTTAGAGACAGACACGTTCACACCTCAAAACATTTCCAACTTCAATACTCACTATTATGCTTGAAGATTCTAATAGTAGCACCTGAAAGCCGTGCACCAAGAACAAGAGAAGTGTGGTTCAATTCATCACTTAGAATGAGGCAACCCTGTGGAGAAGGAGCACAATAAGTATTTGCATGAAGCGGGAGGCTGTTTGCAAGTGCGTGTGTGAGTGTTTCATCATACAGTTATGTCTATATATACATAAATACATACATATATATAGCACTGCATCAATTAATCTTACATGTGAATTGGAATTTCTGCAGGAACCACTGCAAAGACAGGCAGAAACAAAATTGGGATTCTCAGACATTCCCAGGAGGTGCATGAGATTAACATAAGGAGGACTGACACTGAGACTGGACTAACATCAGCTTGATAACTGAAATAAGATCAGGATGGATCGAAGCTGCCATTAAGATTCAAGTAGAGCCAGGGCACTAGGCATGATCTTACTCTCTCTGGTAAATTCAAATACAATTCATCTGTAGCGTATGCTTCACTGATAAACTCAGTTGAAAAATTACTTTCTTTACAGAATAAAAAAAACCATAAAAAAATAAAAATAAAAAAAATGTTGTACGCTATATCAACAAGAGCCAAGATCCACAGTTGAAATTGAAGCTGAAGCCCTAATGTAGCTGTTTTTTATTGTATACTTTGTGTTGTGACGTTTCACTATCCAGTACAAGGACGACACAATATTAGCTAAGTAAGTATTATTTAGGAAACATGGATTGTGCCTAGGATTAGAGGTACCTACACAATTCTGCTTAAAGACTGATGTAACAGCAAGAGTTAGATATGTGCATCTTGACAATATAGCTGCTAGATTTAATTATAATGAAAATTTAGGAATAAATCTCCCAAATATAGGACAACTACACAATATCTGCAATACGAAACACCTTATAATAATATGTAATATTAGAATATACTAAATAGTTATATTCTACACAGTACAGTAATAACTTCACGTCACTTGTACTTAAGTATCCCACCTCTGACAAAGGCCTGCGTCTCCACACGAGGCCAGCTAACTGAGGGATAAATATTTTAGACCTAAGTGAGAGAAAATTATTTTATGCTGCTGTGCATGTCTGCAATTTCATAAATTTACCTCTATTAGTTCTTAACTGTTTCTTCGGACATTACTGGACTACTTTTCCAGCACCATGGTAGATTGAAGTTCATGTCCTCAGTAGCCCAATCACTGCATACACATATTTTAGAAATCTCTTGTAAAAGCTGGATTCTTTCTCAATAGTGAGGAAATGACTTCACCTCTAGCCAGGTTCTTTGGAAGAAATCTTGAACATACATCGTGTGGTGAATTCATTCCATCGCCATCAAGGGGGAAATATTGTTTCACATTTGCCTGAATTGGAGAGAACAATTTTCCCAGCTAACATCACAGTATATGAACATGTTGCATCAGGAGCTGTGATGAACGGGATTATACGTTTTCATGCCTTTGCATCGGGTACTCCAAATTAGAGATGAGATTCCTTCAGAATCAAACAAGAACCAAACTTTTGTCACATGACCTCATCTCTAGACTTGCATTTGCTGCCAGCCTTCTTTGCAAGGGCTGGCCAGAGATTCATTCATCAGAAATGCTGAAAGCTGTTTTGCTTTCCTGGTATCAAGCTTTTTTCCTCAATTGAGCCTTTCCATTTAATCCATGCCCAGAATACTGCAGCAGTTGTTATAACAATTATCAAACAATAGTTCTGTGTGTTTCATCGGGAAGTACTCACCTTCCCAACAAGTGCTGGAATATTCATTGAATTTGTTGCAAATCCCATGCCAAACACCATCGCATCTTCCACACCTAGGAACTTGGCCACAAGATTCTCTAGTTCTACATGCTTGTCTAGGGTCCCTGCAGAAACAAACACAGGCAATCTCATTAGATTGTGAAAGTTATTAATTCTAAGGACATAAAACATTCAAAAGCATGAGTTGGGCAATCTGTCATTAATAAGCCAAATTGCTTTTTTTTTTTTTTTTTTAGTTCTATTCAAGTTTCTCCATTTGTATCTCATACGTTTGTGACAAAACAAGAAAAGGAAGGATGCAAATCAGCTATAACTAGTGCTAACAAATACTGCCATTGTTAAGACAGGAAAGCAGTTGCTTTGGAAAAAAAGTTTCTGTTTCCCATAGCAACAACTGTTGATGTAGATTATCCTGAAGAGTCATTCCTTGCTTCCCCCCTTGCGAAGCACTACCTCACTATCCTGGTGAGGAACAAGACCTTTTTATGTGTAGGACAAACATGTTAGGCATTCTTGAGTTCTTTCTGAATGAGAAAGCAGATGACGACTACAACAAAATTCCTCAATTTTTCTCCCAAACGTCTGTATGTATGAGTATGAAATCCTTAATTATGATATTTTATGGACTGGCAAATGAAAGCTTTCTCAGTCCTGTTAGACTATGCGTAATAAAAGCTAAGCTACGCTCCATTACTGTTAACTATGCTCTTTCCTTCCTCATATCAGCCAAACTTAAATGCCAAGGCAACACTAAGAGTCTACCTTACTGGAAATTATTTGTCTAATATTACTGCCAGGAGTCTCCAAACAAATATGGTGCTCCAGATGTCCAACAAAAGCAGTATCTTTGTCCACTAACTCACAAAGGAGGACAACAAAATACAAAAGAGGATAAATAAAAGAGCAGTTTTAAGAGATGACAAATTACTTCGAACTATAACGAATCATCTAAATTTGCCAACTCTCTAGTCTTTGTTTTCCTGTCTATGCACTGCAGTACCAAGGCTGAAGGAATTCTTACAAGATGATCTGTGGGAAGAAAAGAGAGTAGGCTGTGGATTTCCCCTATGAATAAGGCTCCAAGCAGAGAAGAAAAAAACCTAAGTTAACCTCTTGCCTTACTTGAGTTGCACAAATTGATGTCACAATAATACAGGCAAAGTGGATTACAATTAATTGGAACAGGAATTCGGTGTTTACTCTGACAGGCAAAGGGCAGAAAACTGGAGGAAAGCAGAAGCTTGGCTAGAGTATCCTAACAATAATTTTGAGTCAGGAAGATGATCTTACCCTTACCACGGAGATAAGCTCATTAAAAACAAAAAGCAATCAGAATGACAGTACAGTTTCAGCAGCAGCACTAACTCAGCTGTTGCAATGAGATAATTCTTTTGTTAGTTCTTCTCAATTAAATATCTTGAGCCTCCAGTAGATGTGAGTAGACTGCACTTGAAAGTCTTGGAGGGCGGCTACTCTCTGCAATTGTAGATCCCAAGATGCACACAGACGTGTGCTAGCCCTGCACACAGCTTAGCAGCTGAGCTCCACAGAATATAAAAACAGCATTTCAGATTGAGCTGTCAGCTGGCCAGGTCACAATAGCATGTGTGAGGCTCTTTCTTTTGACTTGTAAGCCCAATAGGTCTTGATATATTTCCATAGTTTTCTCTGGATTTTTTTGTTAGTTTTTTTCAGCCTTGAGCTTGGTTACAGCAGTCATTGATATCTGAGATATCCAGTCAACTGCCCTAGTGCTCCTTGCAGATATTTTGTCACTTCACTGCTTTGGTCACACACAGAGAAGATGTAGCCTGAAAAGAAAGCCAACCACATTATAGTAACAGAATGAATTAGAAGTAGGTTTGTGAAAGCATGCAAAAAAAGCAGCACTTGCTTTGCAAGGCAGTGATTTTAAAACATGAGAACATTGCCACCTGACTATTCCAGGAGTAAATTTGACACTGCTGGGATGGAGTTAAATTGCTTTTTGGGGTTGCAATGTAGGTTTTCTGTTTTTGCAAGTAAGGAGAGCCTGACTCATGACGCATTATTCTCTTCAAGCATCTGTTATGGGAATACCACACTTTTGACCCTTTTAAAATGATTTTATGATGATGAAGAATCAGATCTCTGAAAGTAACCTAGTATTTCTTGTCTACTAATCTAACAGTGAATGTGGATGATGATGTATATCACTATTGCTAACAAATACGTGACTGAAAACTGGAATCAATAGGGGTTCGTTTTGCAAAACCAAAACCTGAACAACAAGTATTTGCAATATCATCCCTAGGGTTGAATTACTTGAATTATAATGGCAATATTGTAGGTGGTAGGTGAGGTGTCGGAGGAGCAATATGATACACATCAGTACTGACAGTGGGAGGTTAGTGACAGCCACATATATTAGGAAGAGTAGAATTGATAAAGCACATCAGCTTGTACTTTCTCAACATTACAGTAAAACGGGTATTTATTTAAAAAGTGTTGCAATTATTTAATCTCATTAGATTTCTCCAGCATAGATCACTCTGTAGGCACAGTATAAACCACAACAATTATATCACAACACTTTCCACGGGTGGGGAAAAAAGGAATAATAAATGATAAATCCCCTCTTAATCAAATGCTGACCCAGTTTCCTTCCTTAAAAGCATTTTGGGGACAGGGAACATGAAGTAATATTTGTCATGGCAGACTTTCATAGACTTAGCCACATCCTCGGACTGTGAGTAGCTTTCAGTCTACTAGATACACAAAGCTTGACAATTCCAACTACCAATGCAGTTTAGTTTTGACGCTTCCTTCAGCTTAGACAAAATGGGTAATGACAGTTTGCCCAACAAAGTCTTCTAGATTCTTACATGCTAATGACATATGCTGGCTGAAACTCAAACACTGGCAACAGTGTCTTTTATTGTAGCTTTTAATTTTAAATTTTGAAAGGAATAAAGGAAAATACCTGTTTGCTTCAAGTAAAACAAAAGCTAGATGAGTAAACTGATACAAACAACAAGCTACTGAAAGAAAAAATAACAGATTTTTGTAAACGTCACTTCCACAACAGCTGCTGATCTTGAAGTGACTTGCCAATGTGAGTAAGAACCATCACTCTGAGTAAATGATGGTTTGTCAGAGGTACTTTTAACTGGGTGTGGAACAAAATAAGTCACCTGAAGATCCCTGCCCAATTGGAAACTTAAGGTCACCAACTCTATTAAGATGTTTATCAGAGATAATATTACTGAGACACATATACACTTTTAGAAAGGAATATTAAATGAGTTATTACTAGAAGGATGAAGAAAGAAAAGATGTAGAAACTGTATTGCTTTTTCATGTCACTCTACAAGAATGGATGATCCAGACGGTATCACAGTCCCACAGAGTCTGCAAGAGAGCAAAGCCTAAACTTGCACAGTGAAACACAGTGATCAAAAAGAGGGAGAGAAGCACATAGTAATGTTACGCAGATGCCTCATTTAAGGCTGCATGTGCATAAAAAAGCCTCAAAATAAGTGAGGTTTGAGTAAGCATTTGAATAAAAGAAAAGATCATGCTTTCTAAATGTTGCCATGTGCTGACAGGACTTTCAAACCAAAAAAACACTTCAGGTACCACAGATTTAATAACATACCCATGTTATTTACTGATTCTCAAAAGAGTAGATGGATTCTTATAAAACTTCCAGTTTAGTTTGGATTGTTTTGTTTGATTTTGTCCCCTGTGTGAAACTACACAGCTAAAATTTGCAGCTGAACTGCAGCCTTGATAACACCAAAGCATGGACGGCAGCATCTTAAGGGGGGTATAAGCCAGAAGGGGACATACTGTTTAGCAGTGTCTGTTGGGATAGGACAAGGGAAAATGGTTTCAAACTAAAAGAAAGGAGATTCAGATTGGACATAAGGAAGAAATTTTTTACAATACTCGTTGGGAGACACTGGAACAGGTTGCTCAGAGAGGTGGTGGATGATGCCCCATCCCTCAAGACATCCAAGGTCAGGCTGGATGGGGTTCTGAGTAACCTGATTGAGCAGTAGCTACTTCTGATCATTGCAGGGCAGTTGGACTAAATGACCTTTAAAGGTGATGTGAATTTAAGTGTATTAATATCTGTACGTATATAGATAATTTGCTATATATTGGTAAGTTAACATACATATATTTAAGATCTTTTATGTTTTATACAGACCACACAACCTCTATTTGCTCCTGACACCTCAATTCAATCTGTCAGAAGTTGAGCTGTTTGTAGCTTAACCACGCTTTACATAAACATACCTTAGCGGTGGTGAAATAACAGGAACAAACCTGACTTTTTGATCATAAGTTGGATTAGTTATTTATGAGAGGCTAGGCAGAAAAGGGAAAACAATGTTAGCAGAAGATGGCAAGAAAGAAAATTCTTCTCGTTAACTGCTTCCTGATGTATGCTCCACCCTATCAGAAAGCCAAGTTTGCAAAATATACATACACGTTAATTCTTGTTTATGCAACTGTATTTTTTCCTTAAGCTCTCATTTGGAATCTCATAGGAACTTTAATTCCTTATCACTTTCTCCAAGCTGAAAAATGAACCATTTAGTTATTCGTTCAGTACTGAGTTTAAAATGGCCCTTGCCCTCATTAAAGCTATAAACTGATACAAAAGAATGGAAAGACAAATTACTATTTTTATCTTCTTGAATCTGCTGTTTGAAGTTCATATTAGGCCTTAAAACCTAACAGAAGGATATGAAGAGGATGAAGTTACTTTTGCAATTTAATTGCTGGCACATTTTCAGATTTGCTTTTTAGCAATTATATAATCAAATAACAAAAATCCTCAAAAAAAAACGAACCCAAAAATTATACAATCAGTGCAAGGAAGGCATTAAAAGATCAGTTCCCAACCATGCCCTCCAGAATGAATCATTCTGCAAGCGTTCCGTGCAGGCTCCGTCTTGTCTTTTGGTCCAAGACATAATCACAGGAGAAGGATTTCAAAAGGGCAGGAATCCTGCTTGGTTGCTTAAATAGCACTAATGATATGCTTGCTCCTGTTACTCATTTATGTAATCTCCATAAGGAATAATGGTGTGTTAAGATAAATAGAGCACTGGAACTACTAGTTCTCATGCAGCATCCCTCTCGCCACCACAGTGCTAAGTCTAGGAGCGTTTAGGGCATGACAATCTGCTTTATTTCATTAAAAAAAAATTTAAAAAAAAATTACAAATTTTACTATCTTCTGCAATTGGTAAAGTGGGATACAGGTTTAAATAATAATTTTGCATATATTTGCATAATTATCACTTGCTAATTTTATGTTAGATTCCTTAGAAAAGGCTGACTATAAACATGACAAGAGAAAAGGCTTGTCAGCCTGTACCCAGCAGTGGCCAACTCCCATGCTATCCATAAAAATCCACTCATTTGCTTGGAAGATTTCACATTCATACAGAAGGGATACACGCTATTTCAAATTTATTTAGATACCAACTCGTTAATCTGACAAGAGGATTAAAATAAATAGAGGGTTTTCTTTTCTGTTAGCTCACATGAAATTACCCCTAATGTCCTGAGTTACTGAGTTTCCGTTCACATAAATCCCACAGTCAAAAACTTTCTCAGACAATTTTTATACCTGTAAAAGTGGGAAACAAAATGGTCTGCTTTTGTCCTATCCAAATTAGTCTAATGAACTAGTCAAATTAAGTAGTCAAATGAGTTTTTCTTCCTCCGTAAAAGAGACTGCAATGAAAAAAAAAAATAATTTAAATTTAAATTACACCCATGGTAAGTTTTGTCAGACACGGCTGGTGCACATCTCTGTTTACCTTCACTTGACACCTCAGACAGTTAACACAGCATATTTTGTTCTGGCTAAGCTTAACCTTGCTGTGCTCAGAATGCTCTTACTATCATGCACAAATGCTTTTTATCATTCTCCCCAGCCTGTACCCTCTGACCATGAGAGTCCTCATTCTACATCTCCATCTGCTTAGAACTTTCCTGAACGATCCTATTTAAGCTCAAGTTTTCACTACCAAATTCACACGGGGACTACTTCCATCACATGTACCATGCAGAACTGAAAAATCTTTCACCTCTAAGCACACTGTGATGTCAGCATTTCTGCCATCCGCAAACAATCACTTTAAAATATTCACCCAAGCTACTGTTCTTAGAAGGCATGCTCCAAGCAAATGTGCTATACTTTGTTGTTAATCTCTTGACTGTTCACTTAATCTCATCTTAATCAGAGTGTCGTCAGAAACACTGAAAACAGTCAGGTTATGAATACTGCTTATGAAAATTGCTTCATTAGTTCCTTACACTCTATCCTTACCATAAGTAATGTCTAACTTTATAGAAGCACGAATGTGTGCACATTCCTGATTCAAATCAAATCTGTATGATGCTTTGCTGGTCCACAAGTCCAGTGTTAATGATTATACAGTAATGGCCATAGTCATATTAGCAGTAATACGAATTAATACTAAGCTAATTAAGTAAAATAGTGCTCAACAACTATCTTTAGATGTACTGTGCCACATGAAAGGTTCTGCAAGCCTCCTGTGTGAAGAGTTGCCTCCTGTGTTTAGTTGGAACCCTTCTACCAACTTTATGCAGTGCCCTGTAGATCTTGTAGGGGAAGATACAACTAACAGCCAACTCTGGCCACTCGTCCAAGCCACACATCATTTTGAAGACTTGTATAATTTTCTCCTCTTGGCTCTTTTCAAGCCAGATGTCTGATTTCTGCCAGCTGAAGATGGCAAGTTCGGTAGTTCTTTACCCAGAAGTTGTCTGAGACTTTTGATGATCCCTATTGCCCTTCTCTAACACATTCCACTTCTGCTGAGTGTTTTTGACCAGAACTGTGCCAAGTACTTAAGATGACAGCAAACCACATCTTTATACAGCAGCATACTGAGATTCTATGGTTAACTTTTGGTTCACTTCCTAATCATTTCCAGTATTTGATTTGCTTTTTGACCACTAAACAACAAGCTAGTGCTTTCACGGAACTATCACTTATAACCCTAAGACCTTGCTCCTAAGGGATAACAGTTAGCTTGGTCTTAAAAATGAAAAATATTTTTCTTCCAGATCGAAAATCCCAGAAAAGCCTCAGGAATGTGTCTTAAATGACACTGTTATGCAAGGAAAGTGATTTGTTATTGTTATAATTAAAAAAGAGAAAATAACTAAAAATGGTGAGAAAAGTCCTGAAATTTTGTATGTAGCACAAATCCAGAAAGATCAGCCACAATTGTTATCCGGTTCCTATGCTTCTGTGTTTACTTGTGTTCAATTGACACGTGCATAATAATTTATAGAAAGCGTGAACAGGACTTCACAGTTCTCACTGTTCCGAGGTATGTTTATACACCGTCTTCAGTTACCTTTATGAGAACATGAGACAACTGTTCTATGTTTATCAAGGTTTAGTTTCACTAAATTACTTTAGTAAAAACGTTTTGTGAATATATAAACAACTATGTTAAAACTTTCATGTCAACTTATTCTGAGAGCAAACTACCTGCAACAACATCCAGATATGGCAGCATTTAACACCCACTCCACAGTCTGCACAGTTATAGAAGTTTAGGCAGAAGACTCAGAGGATAGGTTTAGCATCACATATTCTTTCAAATTCCTACAGCTCACTGTATTTATAACTCACACCACTTAGCTTTGATTGTTATTGGCATAGTTAAAGCTTTGAAATGTTATCTGCCTGGGAACAAAGCCATTCTATTTTATTTTACTAAGATGAAGATGGCAAATAATAATTAAAGCAATTGAAAAAACAATCAATCAAAACAAGACAAACAGAATTTTTCAAATCTGCTCAAGTGTGATCCAGAACAGACCTACAGAGCCACAAATGGGGAAAAGAAAAAGAACAGAGGGTATCCACGCTAATGAGAAGTACTTTCCTTCAGTTGCTTATAATGTTCTTATTTAGAGGCAAACAGGCTGCAACAGAGCCACGGTCAGTGAAGTAACCACTATGCAGAATTGATCCGTGCAGGAATTTTTCTCTCTCCACTGACCATGCAGGCACAGAGCCTCTGCTAGCTGCCTAGGAGAAAATGCTATGACTCCTTCTCCATGTGGCCTAAGCCAGGTCTTAACACTCTTTCCCTATTTTAATAAATCCTCTCATCCTAGATGCTCTTTGACATTCACTCTCTAAAAGACTTTACGACGTGCAGTAAACTATGCATGATGAAGTTGTACTGCAACAAAAAAAAATTAAGCTATCTCGTTTATTTCATGTACTTGGATATCAACCACAATATGTCCCTCAGGTAAAAAAGAAGCCACATTTCAGTAATATGGGTGGTGACCTGACAAGAGATGTACTTGTTCACAGCCCATTCTTGCACTATTAGTAGTCAGACTGAAGACCACGGGACTGTTTGTGAACACAGTTGAGTATGAAAGTAAAGCTTTGCTCGCTGCTTCAAGATAACTTCAGGAGTATTGCACAGGAGTACAAATAAAGTCCTAGAAATCTGTACGCTGTGGGTCTAGATGGAGAAAAGTGGAAACACTTAAAAGATGCGTGGATTTGGCACTCAGGGACATGGTTCAGCAGTGGACTTGTAGTGTTAGGTGAATGGTTGGACTTGATGATCTTACAAGCTTCTTTTTCTTTTTGAAAGAGTAAATCAAAAGTCATGAAAGTCTTCCACATCCAAATGATAAAGAAAGGGAACACCAGGAATATTTTTTGAGGTACTCAAAAGAACCCAAAATATTCTCAGATGAAATAGAATTCAAGTAAAAAAAAAAACAGAGAAACATTCCTTAAATGACTAGTAATGGTGACCACTTTTAAGCATGCAGACACGTTAAACAGTATATTGCACTGCAGTCACCACATGGGTCACCTTATGAAAAGACAGTAGAGTTAATCTATAAACTGCTTGGTCTGGTCTCACTGCCAGTATTTTACTGGCAAATCAAACCATGATGACAAGATAAGTAGTTTACAGTTTCCATTACTACCATTATTGTTATTATTATTATTGCCTGGAAATGAGACAAACTAAAAATATGATTTTCCACAAGAATTTGAAAGGAAAATGTTTGCTTTGAGAAATATGAAATGAAAAAACCAATTCAGGTTGCATAAATTTTTTCAACAGCTCTCAAGAAAGATAAAAAAAAAAAAGTGGAGACAACTTCCTGCATTTCTATGGATGGAAATAGTTTTCTCTGAAAGGCAGGCTGATTGCACTATTAGGAATGCATGATTATACCCACACTTAATACTGGTTCAGTACTGGCTTTGTGTAAAAATATAGGATTGAAGATGCAAGAGGTATGCAGCCCACAAAGATATACCATTCAATCCAGAAATGACAGATTGAAGATCATGCTACATGCAGCCCAAAAGTAAAAAAGCATTCAACTCATAAAGGACATATCAGCTCAAGAAAGTGATACAGAACCTTCCTGAATCTCTTCTTTACAGGTACAGTGAGAATTTATATGCTGTACCGATCAATGTCTCATAAAACATAACAATATATTCTTAGAAAATTTACAGAAAAAATATGTGAAAACTCATCTTCATAGCCAGAAGCCCTCTGTGTGTGGTAGATGTCATATATCAAAGATGGATGCAATTCAATTTGCTCTAGAACAATTATTAAAATCTTGATGCTTAGTTTATCTCTTTGAAAAATAACTCCGTTACTTCCATTGTTAAAAATTCCAGGCCACTCTGATACACTTGTTTTAGCTTTTCTAAAAAAAATCAGTAATTCTTTCTCATTTTAAAAATATTCTTCTGTGATCATTAATAAAGCATCCCTTTTGGCACTCAAACAAGTACTTGGTAGTGTGACTAAAACATGACTAAAAAAATATCCAGTTCCTTCAAGGTATCTGTAAAAAAAAAAAAAAATCACATAGCTATAGAAACTTTGGTGACCATCCAGCAGCTGTTTACTCACCCATTTCTTGCCTAGTACTGCAGATTCCTGTTCCATATTTTTGTAGCTCTTTGGTTACAGTTTTCAAAGCATTAGGATCTGTTTCTGCAAAGCCGAGGTAGTTATAAGAACCCATATTGATTACATTCTTGATAGTTCTTCCTGTAAACCTATAATCAAAGCAGATTTTAAAGAATGCTGTGACCCTTCTTTGCTCTCAAAACAAAAACAAACAAAAAAAATCCCATCAAATTTTGTTCCTTTGTCAGACTTCCATTTGGAATTTACAATCCTTATAATGTCAACCTCTTACTGAATAATTATTGCATCCTGCTCACAATCAGCAGAAGAGCTGTAGATGGCAATATACCAATATTAGGTGAAATGGCACTTCTGTGGATTTAAAAAAAAAAAAAAAAAAAGCCTAGGACTTTTTATACGGTACAACTTAGAAAGATTATTTTCTCAAATGGCTTGCCAACAGCTTCCACAAAGTTATTGATGTTATTGTACCTACACACAAAATAAACATGAGGTGAATGACATGGGAAACACTGATAAACTCCAGCCTAAACACTGTCTGCATGATGAACTTCCATATCTATTTAACTGAGAAACAGACGTGACAGACTGAAATTTTCAAGTTATAAACTGATTAAAACTCACTTCCAGAGACTCGCTATGCAAGTTAGAAGCCACATTTATGTAATGCAAGAAATTATTATTCTAGTCCCAAGAAACGTTGTAATATTCTGGCTGAGATGCTATAAATGAAGCATAGGCAGTTTTACTTAGGCTGATACAGGCAAGCAAAACTAGTTCGTTGTAGAGATCAGTCCCTTCCAGTTTTCATTGCCAAACAATGTTCAGAAGAAAAGGGACAGACTGCCAGAACTGTACTGATTTCAGAAAAAATACGTGCTGATGTATATATTAGTTGAGGATCTAGGTATGATGCACCAGATGCATTTGTTCCGTGCCTTGCAAATATATCAGGATGAACATTTACAGAGCTGAAACCTGAAGAGTGTCAGCTGACTCACCTAAATGTCCAGTTGTAATCATCTGTAACGCGTTCCATGAGGTCAAACTGCGGCCCTGGGACACTGCAAATTGGACGATTCCAGTTATCACGTATTCTCATATAGAGGTTTCTGGTGTAAAAGTTCTCAAAATCTTGATAAAGTGGCACAAAATCCTGGTTTGAAAACATGCACAGGGTTATGTTGCTAGGAAAATGTCTGCTAAGGAACTCAAGCCATTCCCATTACATAGGAGAAACTGATTGATTAGTATGCAGAAAGTTACAATTACCACATATTCTTATGTTACAAATAATTCCAATCAGAAAATACCTTCAATTTTCTTTGAAGTACAGGGTTTGCTTGTTTTTTTAAATTTACTGATTTAAATTTCATATGGTCCAGAAGTTGGCACAATTCTACAACCCAATCTTTGGGAAGGTCAAGATGAAGTCACAACACTTTCACTTACAGAATCCAAATTTCTGGAATGGGGCATTCTGTCATGTGCAGAGCACATACTAAACCTGAGATAAACAACTGGTTGCATCTCAGTAAATGTTTGATACATTAATGCAAGTCCAGTGAATCTGGTTTGAGCACTGTTGGCCAGACAACAAGTTTGGTTGTCAAGTTTCTATCTGTGGATTTCAATTTGGAAAATAAACTGACAGGAAGGCAGTGAATGAAAATATTTATCTGAAACTCTAATACAGTCACATTAGACACTGCACAGAATAAACTGGGAAAAGAAAATGACACAACATGTAGGAGACTGGAGAATGGACTGGAGAATGAACTGAACATGTAATGCCTGGTGGATGGTATGGAGATTTGACCAGCATGTCTGAAAGCAAAATAATGCAAACATGTCAAACAGTCAAAACGTGAATTCAAAAAGAAAATCCAAAATAAATATATAACCAATAAATAAATTTCTTTTGAAAATGCACGCATATCTTCAAAAAGCCAAAACAGAAAACCTTTTTTGAGATTTTTATATTTAAGAGGAACAAAGCCACTATTTACATTTTTCCATTCACTAAGCCAAGTGTTATTTTAAATTACAGTGCAATCTGGACAGGGAAGGTGGAACAATAAAAAAATCTAAACAAATTCAGAATGCAATTAAGCTTGCTGAGGTGCAAGTTTCACTTAGGAATATGCAGGATAGAAAAGTTTCCAGGTGAGGACTCATAAGAATTCAGGCTACATTCACTTTGCAGTAGGACAACAACTTCCGTATGTTTTGTGACCAGCTGTTTGGCAAACAAAAGTTAGCAATTACAAAAATGTTGGCTCTGCCTATTGTTACGAAGGATGAGGTAAGACAGTCAGATGGGACAAAAAAGATCAGAGGTAAAGAGATTTGGAGTGATGATGTATCTAACAGTAAGGGGTTTCTCAGTTTTCTTTTTCTATGGATTGAACAAAGACACTGTGATACATAACTTCTTTTTCATACGTACTTTTTGTTGCTCTCTCTCTTGTGCAACGTTACGCTTTTCCAGTCCCCAGGCTCTCATAAAATCTCGCAGGTAGCCAAATATTGTGCCCACTCCAAAACCCACGAACGTAAGAACAGCAACATACATTGGTGCTTGTTCAAAGTGCTCAATAAACGTTTTTTTGTAGAGAGTTCCATTTGTTACACCATTCTTCTGAAAATACAGAACAGAAATTTGTGACGTTTAAATAAAATAACATTTTATTGGATCAATGCTTATACCAAAAACCTTAGATCTTGAGGAAAATATTTTTGTCTACAATGCCACAAATCCAGAGAGGCACTTAGACCTCCCACCGTATCAGCTAATGCAACCTATCCTTGAAGAAGAGGACCTCTAACACCGCACTTGGTACTGATCGCTGCAGGTATGTTCCATTTTCTCTCCTGTCAACCAATGTCTTCAATTGCAGATGTCTTCAGCACCACTCCCATGTCTATTTTGAAACATTTGAAACTTATGAAAGACTAGCAACACATTATTGTGTAATCGGACAATTATTTCAAAGGTGATTAAATGGAAGCCACAATATTCTGTTTTTGCAAGACAGAACTATAAAAAGGGAAGGGCAGCATTGAAAACTCACCCACATTGAGCCTGACGCTGCTTCTTAAAGTCTTGCGTAACACGCTAGGGCAGCTATCCTATACACAAGAAATCCTGCCTAACACAGGGCATCGTTACCATGATGTTCATCATCATGTGAGCAAGTATTCAAAACAGCAGTGATCCCAGACTTTTATTTTTGTTTCAGTTAAAAAAACAAAGCCTTTAAACACTTTCAATTACCTCATCCATACTTCTAAGGGTACTTTAAAAGAGGAAGGATGCATGGACACGTGCACATCCCTTGTCTGCTGGAATTAGTCATCCTCTTGTGAGGGTTGCCTAGGAGTTTACAAATGTGTGGATGAGATTATTTTGGTTGTTAAAATATACTAAATCTCCAGCAGTTGTTAGTGAAATAAGTTATTCAATTGCAGTCTTCTCATATCAGTATATTCACAAGGTTATCAGATTATTCTTTTTGAATAGAGGCCATCCCCTTACTTCCATAAAGTATGACAGCATTTTGCTGTTACTTTCTAGCAAAGTCCAACCTACCAATTCAATAAAAGGAAAAAAAGTAATCCAGAAAGTAGTACTTTCTGTTAAACCCCTCCCCCCCACAAAAACAACCACTTTTTGCCTGTGGAATGAATGAGCCAAAAAAACCCCCACAAAAAAACAGATTATCTATTGATGCAGTGTAGCAAGCTGAAGTACAATAATCACATTAAGAACCACCACAAATTAACTGCACTTTACACAGAACAGTTTAGACAGTTCTAGTGTTACTGGCCTTCCCAAGTTGCTGATATAGTCAAAAGATTTTCATTTCCACCATAACTGGCCCAATCTTGGTTTTGCAATGTTTTCTTGGAAGAAAAAAAACCACTGAACACAAAATAGAATGTAAAGATTTCATAGGTAACCAAAAGAGCAAAAAAAAACCACCAAAACAACCCACTGAAGAATGGTGAAAAGAACATGTTTAGACTTTGGAAAGATTTACTGCCCTGTGAAGGAGAAGGAATGAAAAGCTGCATCTCCCCACGTGAGCACAGAATTTGGAAGCAATTTTACACTGGCACCCCTACCCAAAGCTAATTGCTCTTTTAGGCCAACCTATCTACCACATAAAACGTTTTGTGAGCCCGAGTTAAACAAGTCAAGTCATCTGTCAGGTAAGACACAACAGCTATGTGTGCACCACATCACAACACTGTATTTCACCAAGGACTAAGTCCCATTACCTTACATGCGTCATGGGCTAAGAGCATACTTATGGTCATCTATGGTAATTCCATTGACTTTATACTTTGGCAAGCTGTGATGATGTGATAATGAACCTGGGTTCAGAAGAGAGAATTAGCATGATGATTCTGTTTTTACTAATCCACTTTATTAATCAAACTTTACTATTACATATTTCATTTGTAAAGAAAATGAGAAGCTTTGGCTTAGACTTCTGCATTGCAAAACTCTTCTGCAACACTCTTCTGCTATGGAACTCTTGTTTCAGCTATGCTCTGAGCTCAGCTGCTCCCATTTTATGCGTTCAGCATGGTATATGTGTTTAAAGATTTAGCCACTGTCACCTCCTATTCTTATGGCAAACAGTTAGCAGTAAACTGCACATCAACAGGAGTAAAACACTAAGAACATGAAGTCAGATAGTGACCCAAACTTTCTAAAACAATGACAGTCTATCAGTATCGAAAAACAAGAGTCTTCAAAAAGCACAAGGTAAGTATAAGGCTGAGAAAACAAATTCAGAAAAATATAGCGATTTTTTTTCTAAAAGAGAAGTGGGTAGAATGGGGGGCACACAATCCATCCCTGAAGTTCCATAAACAAAATAAATAAATAAAAGTAGAGAAAGACTCCAAGTGTTGAAATAGCCAAAATAGGTGGATCTGACACTTCTACGGAGTCATAAAACTGGATGCTTTTGTGCTGCACTTCAGATCCAGGCACTGAGCTAAAGATGACCGAAGATCTTGAATACATTCAGTAATTTCAGCCAAACTAAACAGTCAGTGGATGAATAGCAAATAGGTATTTTCTATTACGTTACCATCCACTTTTCACATGTTATCATGAAGGAGGAGATGAAATCAGACTGTGAATTTTAAGCAGCTAGACAGCAAATACTGTTGTCAGGCTGGCTGTTGCTGGCACCACAGTAAAATACAACAGATCTCTTAAAAAAAGATCTGAAGTGATTCAGAGAAAATAGTTACACACTGGGTGCATGGTTGAATTGTATACTTAATATACTACTACTCATAGGAAAACCTGCAGTAAACAGGACCTCCCTATACCCATACCTCAACTCTAGCAATTCTTAGCAGATGATGAGGGAAAGGTTCGTGAGTAAAAATAGTGATTGATGCTTTCCTTAGCACATTCTTCCAGCTTCCAGCAAACTGAGTCTTGGGTATTTCGTGATCCTGAGACTATATTATCACATTTAATAGTCACTGAGGATATCGTGAATATGTTCTTATTTTTGAACACACAAATAGTTTGGAAAAAAAAATAATGAACATCAATAATTGAGTTAATCTGAAAAAGAAAAGAAGTATTTTAAAAATTTTTGTTAGGTAACTGATATTTTTACTCAACAAGTTACATTACCACCATTGCCTTCCACTCAGTTTTCCTATTCAGCAAATTATGCTACCTGTAATTTTCTCTACATCTGTGACTTTTGCTTCTCCACTCATTCCTTTTCAAGTTGAAGAATCTTAATCCATCTGATTCTAGTCTAGTGTCTTTGTTCCTATATATAGGAAAAAAGTGAGTTTTAAATACATATATATATTTATTTTTTCTGTCTTTTTGTGATGGGTTACTGTTCTAGAAATATCCCTTAGTAATTATAGCGTATCCTTCCTTAGCTGCAGCAGACACCTGATTGAGAGCAGGATGCTATTTATGCAATCTCAGTATCCTTTTCCCCATCCAACTTATGCATTACTTTTTATTTACTGACATGAAATTCTGTCAACCATTTTATCTTCGTCACATACTACCATGAGAACTTTCTGCAACTCTTGTTATTCAGAATTGATTTTTCACTACCCTGAAAAATGCTGTACTGTCAACAGCTATAGTCACCAATTCCTCCCGACCCCCTTTTTTATTTATTTCTTTCCCCTCCAGAGATTTGGTAAAAACATGAGACAACATAATTCCAATCAGAGATCCCTCAGGGACTCAATTCCCTGCATCTCCCTGACCAAAGGTTGTATCTTTGTAGCCCTCCAATTCTATGCAGACAATGCCAACCTAAGCAGCAGCCCAGAGTTGCTCAGCAACTTCATTCTTCAGAAATCTTGAGTAAATATTATCCTTTGTGATATGCTAATCCAAATTTTATTGTCTTGTTTAAAAAAAAATTCTGCTGATGTTCCAAAACAAAATAGTTTCTCACTAGTCCGCCACAGAGTAAGAGTACTTTCTAGGCACAAATGCAAGGAATCCACCAAAGCAAGGAACAAAGATAAGGAGGACAGTAAGCTGATAGATTAAATTAAAAATGAACAGACATTTTAATACTCAGCTCAGCAAATCTAGGATTTCATCAGCTTTGTTGAAACAGAAAGTAAAATCAGGATTATAACACTTAACTTGTTTGCGCTGAGTCTTGGCTCAGCTTACCAGATCACACTGCTTTGTACACTCTTGCAACCAAAGATCATTCTGGCAGCTCTGCCTCATAACCTCCGTTTGCAGTGCATAGTTATACAGAATCCTTGTTGACAGATGCGGCAGCAGCCTTAAACCACAGCTGCAAAGTGGTTTCCAGTAAGGCACTCACAGCAAGAGAATTCCTGGGCAAAGTTTTGATGCCAATGAAGTCAATAGGAGCAATTCCAGTACAGTCAGTAAAGTCAACTTTAAATGCAATACATATCATATCCCTGTGTTGTGCACTTTACTAGTGAAGAGGTAACCACTTACACTGGTATCATCTAGGAGTAAGCCCATGAATGGAATAGAGATGAGGAAGCTGAGACCTGAGAGCCCATGCTTTCACACAAGACCATTTTGTAGAAGCAACATACACTGCAAAGAAATCCAGAAATCACCATCTGCTTTTTGAAACCTCTCCTTAATTAATATTTTGTAAGCTATTATGGCTACTTCCAGTACAGCAGCGGTAGGTGTGAACAGCTATATCCTTGAACTAAAACTACTAGGAGAATAATAAAGTCTTTGTCTTTAAATACATTTTTATCACCTAGAGAGAACTGATCCAGAAACAGATGAAGCTTTATTTTACTCTCCCTCAGTTTAAGAAGAGCATTTAATTTGTTTCTGGATTAGATGTTATCATGTTGTTGCATAAAACCTATAAAAATGCAACGCAAGCTGAGTGATCCACATAAAACTGACATGACAAACACAAATATGAAAGGGATAGATGTTGAAAACCATAAATCAAATGACAGCCACATTTGCCCAGTTTCTGCCAGATGCCAAGAAGCCATTGAAATCTTGAGTGAATTATGACAGTGCATTGCTACAGCCAAAAACCGATGGGAGCACTGACTGACAATCACTGATGAAACATCTGGTTGCTTGCAGATTGGTTCTACACAGACATTTCCTACCTAACACTGGAAGAAAACATCTGGAGGAAGATCCTAGATGCAGGTGATTTTAGATGTGTGCAGCAACCAGACGGAGACAGAAGGTATGACACAGGACCTTCACAGTCTCTTACCCCTCTGGAGCAGAAGCTGAAGAAGTGACACGACAGGGTTCCATTTCAGCCATGAAAAGGGTCTGGCCTGCCTGCATCCATCTCAGAGCTTGCCACTGCATTCTCACAGTTTGAAGTGGCTGATGTGCAACTCTGTCCTCTACAGATCTCCATCACTGGGAGGCTGGTCTCAAAGAATGAAACATATTAAGTTCTTTGCAAACCTGGTATAACTATTGCTTTCTCTCAGAAACACCATGTCTTGTTATCCACTAGAGACTGCGGAATTCTTACTGATCGTATGAAGTCCCCAGGAAAAGAAAAAGGAAATTACAAAAGTCAGAAGTTTCCTATTAAGAATATACTCTTGACACAAACTGGGACCGTTTCACAAGTCTCTTCAGTTACTGTGAGTGATCTCCTTTACTATGTGTTGTGGTTTCTTCTCTGTTACATTTCAGACCTTCCAGGCTCAAGTCTCAAGGATACAAACTAAAAATGGCTACACAGGGAATTCATATCTTACTGAGCTATAGAGACAATTGTAAAATTAAAAATAAATTAAAAACAACATTCTTAATCTAAATCTGATGATTTAAAAAAAACATCCAGCATAATTCTTGACAGCATATTATGGACAAATACGAAACAAGGGATGAAAAGACAGGATCTTCACTTGACGCATTTGCAACACTTTTCAGTCAAGAACAAGTGAAACTTTAGCACGTTCACCTTGTAAAAATATTCTTACAGCACAAAATAACAAAGTCCTGCAATACCAACCATTAACACTATGAAACCACAGCTGTAAATGGTAAGAACATACAAAATATACTGTCAAATAGAAAAAATTGTTATATAATTAGGAAAAAATATTTTGTATACAGATATTTAGACTAAATACTGCGAGGAACACTTGTTCCAAGCTCAACACTGACTGTTTTACAACCCCCTTTCTCTGGCAGACTAATATGGGTGACACTGTTGCGGGTATTTATTACAGGGTGATTGAGAGGAGGAAGTTGATGAGACCTTCTAAAGACAGCTGAAAGTAGCCTCACAACCGCAGACACTGGTTCTCACTGAGTACTTCAATCACCCTGATATTTTGCAGGCACAGAGCCCAGAAGGTTTCTGCAGTGCATTGAAGATAACATACTGATGCAGGTGGTGGAGGAGTCAAAGAGGACAGGTGTGCTGCCGGACCTTGTTCTTAAAAGTAAGGAAGGAACGGTTAGGATGTAAAGGTTGGTGGCAGCCTTGAGATGGTGGAATTCAGGATCTTGAACAGAAGAAACAAGGCGATAAGTAATATTGCAACCCTGGACCTTAAGAGAGACAATTTCCATCTCTCCAAGGACCTGCTTGAAGTTATCCCATGGGTTAGAGCACTGGAAGGTAAGGGGGCCCAAGAAGGCTGGCTGATATTTGAGCACCACTTCCTCCAAGCTCATGATCAGTGCATCACTAAGTGTAAGAAATCATGGAAAAGTGGCAGATGACCTTCATAGATGAAGAAGGAGTTCAGAGAATAACTCAAAGGGGAGAAGAAATTTATGGAACATGGAAAAAGGGTCTGCCTACTTGGGTGGAAGACAGTTACATATGAGGGCATGCAGAGGGATGCAGTGAGGAAGGCTAATGCCCTCTTGTAATTAAATCTGGAGACTAATATCAAGGACAATGTGAAAGGCTTCTTTAAGTACATCAATAGCAAAAGGAAGGCTAGGGAAAATGTGGGCCCACTGCTGAATGAGGTAGGTGCCCTGGTAACAGAGAACACTTGAGAAGGTGAAGTTACCGAATTCTTTGCTTCCGCCTTTACTATTAAGATTGCCTCTTAGGAGTTTCAGACCCTGGAGATAAGAGAGAGAGTCTGGAGAAAGGAAGACCTCCCCTTGGTTGAGGAAGATCTGGTCAGAGATCACCTAGGCAAACCTGACACACACAAACCCATGGGCCCCAATTATGCATTCACGGGTGCTGCGGGAGCAGGCAGAAGCGACTGTTGAATAACACTCTATCACCTCTGAATAGTCATGGAGAATGGGAGAGGTGCCTGAAGTCTAGAGAAAAGCCAATATCACTCCAGTCTTCAAAAAGAGCAAGAAGGAGAAGTCAGGAAACTACAGGTCAGTCAGCTTCATCTCCATCCCTGGAAAAGTGACAGAGCAGCATATTCTGGATGTCATCTCTAATCAAATGAAAGGAAAGAAAGTTATTAGAAACAGTTAACACTGGTTCAGCAAGTGGAAATCATGATTCACCAATCTGGTAGCCTTCTATGATGTCATGACCAGCTGGGTAGATATGAGAAGTGGATGTTTTCTACCTTGACTTCCACATTCTCAGAGGTAAACTTCAGAAGTGTGGGATAGATGAGTGGACAGTGAGGTGGACTGAGAACTTGCTGACTGAGAGAGCTCAGAGGGTTGTGATCAGTTGGAGGCCTGCCTGGAGCAGTCTGACCAGGGGCAGTGGAGTCTCCTTTGGAGATATTAAGAACCTGTCTGAATGCTTTCCTCTGAAACCTACACTGTAGGGAACCTGCTTTAGCAGAGGGATTGGACTAGATGATCTCCAGAGGTCCTTTTTCAAACACTATGATTCTGTGATATAGCATTTAGTAACTTGAACAGTAATCTACATGAAGAGTACATGCAATTTAACATCAGAAGAACATCTCAGGGCATATTAATACTGAATGCTACTTGAATGTTGAATATTCAAGTTTTGATTAATTCAATATTCAAATGATATCGAATGTTATCTTTAATGTTACTGGTGACCTCTAAAACATTGTAACAAACTGGAACTAATACTGGATATCATGCAGAATTTCAGAAACAGCTCCATTGTATTGAATATTGATTTAAAACGAAAGTACTATTTTTTTTTGAGTGCAACTTTGGAGGCTGAAAGACACTGAAGACTTGCTCATAACTAATATTAGGAAGAAAAGAAGCTGGTAGAAGTTAGAGACAGCAGTCACAAGGGGTTTAAACTAGAGCAGAGATGAACATGAAATACAAACAGTTCATTGCCTTAGTTTTGCAAGTTTTTAGGCAGATTTTCACACTCATTCAAGATACCTCAGCCTGGTGTTTCAGGATATGTACTTCTAGCCCTGCACACACTATAGGTACCATGTATTCTAGCACCATCAAATGGTTAGTTGCAAGTACTAAAATAAACCATCTACTCTGTGCAGTTTTCTCCAAATCTATAGAACTGCATGTTTTCATCTGGTACAAATTAAGTACAAAAAGAAATGCACATTGCCAAACAGTCAGAAGAATGTTTGTCAAAAGAAAAGACATCTTCCTATAGCACAGAAGCTTAGATACATAGATGTGGGACAAACATGAAGAGTTTCTCTGGAGAGCTTCTATGCCAGTAGCAAATAATGAAAATACAACACAATTATGGAGACAGTGAATAGGACATAAATCTGAGAAAATTCTGCTTTGAGCTATAGGTTTCAGAAATTGCTGTATAAATAGGTAGTATCCAGTACCAACTAAGATTTGTCAAACAGCATACAGAGAAAATAAACTGCATAGTAAATTCTTCCAGTGACTATATACACTCATTACAAGCAATAGTAAGAAACACTAAAATGAAGAAGTATGTAGAAAGTCTGACACAGTTATTACTCTGCTTGCCCTTGCTCCCAGAGAATTCAAAGTGGACTCAATTCAATATAACTGGAAAGGGATGAGAGCAAATATGGAGCTTAATAATTTCAAATTATTAGAGACATAACAATGAAGTTCACTAACCAAAGAGACACTTACAAACACCAGAAGGTATTTCCTAACCTTACAGCAATTACAGAGTAGAAAGCCAGGCACACTGAATCACAGAAAAGAACTGGATGAGGTGCTTAGGTTACAGCAATCCTGGCATAGTTCCCAGCCTTTGAGTTGCAGCAAGTGTTTGCTATTATTTCCAAAGCTCATAGTGAACTACAAGAGTCACCACTGCCCAGCCACATCAGATTATCTCCCTGTCATTCACATCCCATGGCTTTGGCTTTAAGAATGAGTGGGGAAAAAAAAAGGGAAAAAATACCAAACAAAAACAGGTTGAAGTGATACTGTATCACTTCGTGCACATCACTACAGCAATCTACTGACACAGAAAACTTGTTCCAGAAATGACTTAGCATTTAGGAAGTCACTGAAGTCAATCAATCAATTTTCTACGTGTTTTCACTGGGCTTGAAACCGTAAATAAATGGAAAGATACTTGAGATCATCTAACGAGACTGTTAATAATATTTGTTAGTGATTTTGTGGTCCATGCTTAAAATCTACGTGAAGCAATCCACCAACTCAGTTTCCTACATATTGACTTTGCAAAGAATACATAAAGTATTCTAACTAGCATCAAACCACTCTCCACACAAAATTCCCCTGTGAGGACAACGTTACAAGTGAACAGACAGATCTCAAGCACTAACTGGCATGACTGGAACAGCACTGAATCCCAGTGCGTTTTCCGTTGCAAATTACCACTGCTTCAAACAGGGACAGATTTCTGTACAGGAGACAAATGGAAACAGCTAAACGATAAGACAAGCATTTCCTATCCAAACAGATGTGTCCCTGAACTTCCCATACCAAATACCTCACAAGCTCAAATCTTCTGTGCTTCAGCTTCAGAAACAGTGTCAGGCCATCCTCAGCTCCCAAGACAATGGCACCAGTTTTAATAAAGACTTCTGGAAGTTATAGGACACTGGGTCCTTTGTGAAAGGATCATTAACATTATTTCTATTGCTCACATTTCTAATCTCCACGTTGTATGTCATTAGAATAATTTGAACATTATCCCAGTTATTCTGTCAGGAATGCAGAGGTTATGTTGAAAAGGTGTGCTCCCCAAAACATTCCTGTTATTGCCAGAAATTACAGACCATATCTCAGAAAAGTGATGGCAGAAAAAAATCACTGCCAATTTTGTTAATGCAATCATTCTGGACATTTTTAAAGGCTTATATTATACTTTCTAAGGTAATCTAATTAATTATTGTAGTGGTATTTAAATACCAAGCTCCAGGTGTACCATGGGCAGAGAGAAAGAGATGGCGTACCAGAATAAAAAAGTTAACAATTTAATAATGAAAAAAGTAGAATTTCTCAAGGACAGCTAGGAAAGGGGCAATAAGGACATGCTACTAGTTTCACATGTAGGAGGATTAAAAACTCATTATGAGAGAAAATAAACAGCTAGTTAGACAAGGTTCTTTTCTGAGCTAGAAGAAGATTCAGGCATCAGAAAGAACTTCAGAGGAAAAGGGTTGAGTATAAACTCATTTGATATATAGCATATTGTTTTTTAGGACAAAAGAATTCGAGGAAGAGGAGAGAGAACCATCTCATAAAATTGGATATAGTCTTACATTAAATTACAGTGGGAAAAAAAGAATGAGAAAATAAATAGCTTGACACTTCCAAACACAAAGGTTGTTGTTTAAATAAGACAACAGGAATTCATTCAAAGAATACTTAAGCAATCTGGCAGAAGTGCATGTGTTGTCATTGAACTGGGATAGATCATACCAAAACTGGCAGCAAAACTGGCATACATGATTGTATTAGCGCACCATTTATATAACAAAGTGACATAGCCTGCAACCTATCTATCCTCAAGTTATGTCACGAGAAGCCTAGAGAAAGTTTACAGAATAACCTGGATTCACCAACTAGTGAGACTTTACTGAAGATTATACACTTTATTTCAGAAATCCTGTTTTTTGTTTTTAAAATAATACTAATACCTGCCATTAGAACTTTGAAATTGTCTCATTCCAAATGGATATTTCATCTGAAGCGACATTTTGTAGGAATGGGTTGAATAATATCACCATGCAAGCTGCACACCGTTAATTCTTTCTTTGTATATTTTTGATATAATCCCTAAATTAAATGGTTCCAAACTTTTCAAGTGCTCATCATTACACACATTCTTTTTTTGCATGTCCTGTCATAGGATCTTGATTTATTTGCAACGGAAGTGTCATTATTAAACAAGCTGGTTTGTGCCACTTATTAGGCATCCATAGCATGTTTTATTTCCTGAACAGGGCTGTTCAGATGCAGAGGACAGACTAATATAGAGGAAACAGACTAACTTTAGCCAATACTTGAAAATACTGTGAAGAACGCCAAAGAGAGACTGCAGGTGAAATTCAGAGCAAACAAACTCAAAGCAGAACATTTCTGAAAAAAAAATAATCTCAACAGGATAGTATACACTACATTCCAAAGCATGGATTTTTTTTTTCTTAGAGGTTTCAAGGCTAAATATCGAGAAATCTAGAAAGTGATCAAATGCTTGAGTATTACTGCATAAAGATCTGGATCAGAACTGTAATCAATATAACAAAACCCAGTACATTTATGGGAAGATTACACAAGTTCTTCATATGTTGATTTTGAGACTACAAGAAGAAACGCCATCAGAAACAGAATCCTTGACTAATTAATATATGAGGGAGATATGCTATAATAACTCATACTACAAAAATAGAAATAAATATTTCTGTAGACTACGTAGAATATTCCACAGAATAAAGTATTCTTAGGAGAGATGTCAACCTGCTAATGGAAGACGGATTTCCAACTTTTGGTTTTTTTTTTAAATAACTAGGGAAAGAACTATGAGGTTTACATTAGCATTGACTACATTTAAATCCCACAGATGACAGCACAAGAGTAATGAGAAGAAATATAGCACAGCAAATCTTCCACCTGCACCTTCTTGTAAGGTACCAATACAATGGTTACGTACCGGAAAGCTGAGTGAGATTGCTAAATATCTGACGGTAAGCAATCAAACAGACAAGTAAACACTACAAGATAATCATGCAAGAAGTCTAAATGAAAATCTTCAACAGGATTTTATAGAATCTTTTAATCCATTTAAAGGACAAATACAGTGTGATATTTCTTTTACTCTTGGGCCCTAATGCAGTAAAGTTGTGCATTTTAACAGACGATAATAAAGTAGTTTATTATTCTTCAGAAACAGTCACATCCTTCTCTAGCTACATACATATTTTTTTTGTTCAGAAAATATCAAGAAAAGGTTATTTCAATCTATTATGATTATGCCCACTTTTATGCCTTTGAGGAACTCACAGGACAGGGCTCTGAGCAACCTGATCTAGCTGTGGTGTCCGTGTTCATTGCAGGGGAGTTGAACTAGATGGCCTTTAGGGGTCCCATCTAAAACAATTCTGGGATTCACGGATCCCAGAGACAGCACAGTAAGTCCTGCAAGAGGCATTCTATACCCACAGATTTCAATTGTACAATTGACTGTGATAATCTACAACTTGATGACTTCATTACAATTAAATAAATACTAAGATGTTCATTAACTGCTATTACACTGGCTAATTCAATCTCAGAGCTCATGGTGAAATGTACTGTACTTCAACTACTTGAAAATTAATTTTAAAAAATCTAGAAATAAAATGTGCATGATTTTCAGTACATCACATAATAAAATACTCTTTATGAGCTGTTACATTAATTATGCAAGTCCTAACATTGAAGATCAGAATGGCTTCCATTCTCTCATCTGAACTAACCTCTTCTACTCATTATATTTGCAGAAATTACTCATAAATACATTCTGTCTTCAGTTTTTACTGCAGTCTATGTAGACGCAGACAACAAGGGAAGTCCTCAATCCAACATGTTGTACTAATTGTCATAACCAGATACACATCTACCCAGAGGCAAACACCTGGGAGCTGTGGTTCTTGGATGAAAAGAGAAGGACTAGGAAAAAGAATACCATAAATTCAAGATACAAAAAAACAGGTGTAAACATACTGCAAGAAAGGGATGACAGAAGTATGATTTGATTCAAAGAAAGACACGTTTTCAAACACATAGCAAGTACCAAAAATCAATTTGAATTTGCTTTTGCATATGAACAATTTTAACTTGCTTTCTAAGAAAACAATGGGTTACGTTAAGTTACTTCTCAGTTTGCAAGTATCCTCTAATAGCTTTTGAGATTGTAGTCCAATTTTAATGAAATTTGATGGAAGAACTGAGGTTTTAAAGAAGTGAACTTTTCTGAAATCTTCAGAAAAATCTAACCTTAATTCTCTCTTGCCCATCTGGCAAGTGAGAGATAGGATAGTAAAACTGCAATGCTCTAGAGTGGTAGAAGATTCTAGACACACAAGATGAAATCATGCTTCTTTATTTCCATCATTCATGGAAAGAAAACAGTTGAGGATACTGCACAATCATTTCTTTCTTACCCCCGATACTATTTCTTCTCCTATTGCTGTAGGGCAAATTAAAAAAAAATAATGACTACATCTTGGAAATAGTTTAAGTAGACAGTAGGCTACCCTAGCTTTAAGTTTTTATTTATACTGATCATAAGACCATAAAATGGTAGAAATCAAGGGACTTATGAAAAGAAGAGAATGGAATAGCAGAATAACAGATTTTGGGAAAGTGCTACTGAACTCAGAAATAGAGTGTAACTGTATACGAAGGATTAATAAAAGGAGTTCAGAAAAGACAGTCACATCTTAAGAAAACAATGCTAAGGTATAAAGGACAAAGAGCAGAGCTGAAACAGACGGGTAACAGCTTTAAACTAAAAGACGGTAAATTTAGACCAGGCATTAGGAAGGAATTCTTTACTATGAGGATGGTGAGGCACCAGAGCAAGATGTCCAGACAAGCTGTGGATGACCCGTCCCTGGAAGTGTTCAAGGCCAGGTTGGATGGGGACCTTTGCAACCTGGTCTAGCGGAAGCTGTCGCTGCCCACAGCAGTGGGTTTGGAACTCAGTGGTCTTTAAGATTCCTTCTAAATCAAACCATTCTGTGATTCTATAATAATCTTGTTTCTCAAACATGATAATTGGCAACAAAACCTAAGAAGAAAGTCTCTCTGAAATAAATGCGTTACTAAAGTCCACTAAAACGCAAAGATTTTAACAGTTTAGAAAAACAGCAACCAAAAGAAAAACAAGCTAATTTATGAGAAAAGCAGTTCTTTAAACGTGTACAGGATAAGTAAAAACATAAGCCAAAATAAAACTTCACACAGAAGATGAATAAACCTTTCCTTGAACATGGTTTTGTTTGGAAAATGGCAGATATGAACGTGATCTGCAGACCTTAAATTAAGAAAAGTTATTGCAGTTTGATACAGCATTCCAAAACCATCCTCCTGCATCCTGAATCTCAAGTTACTATTTTTTCTTCACTTGGTTTAAAAACTTAAGAGTTCTAAAAATTAATACCAATACTGCAACTCTTGAAGAGAAAAAGTCAGATATACTGAATAACTCCTTTATCCAGACTACATTATATTAAGTAGCAAAACTCTTTTTAAAGTGCTGTCCATTCTGCTCAGTAAGAGGAAAGTAAAAACCCAGTTAGAGTTTCCCATAAGCAGGGACCTACGAGGCAGAATTTTGTGTCTCCCACTGTGAGCTTCAAAGAAAGCACAGCTGAACACTCAGGAAACAGGTAGTGGTGCCCTAGAGACTTCAAAAAAGGATAAATCTTTCTTCTGGAAAAACAGAACTTACAGATCCAAAGACTAAACTAGGTAAATAGTCTGAGTTACCTTCTTAAATAATTTCCTCAGTTGTGGGAGAACCTGATGTTTCCAAGGATGTCCCCTAATCTTTATTTCAACCAGCAGTGATCCAGGTTGGCAGGAGATCACATAGCCTTCTCCAGCCAAGCTGTACTCCTTATCTTGCCTCTGCAACATGAGGTTCCTGGCTCGCAGAAGGTCTGCTGACCTCCCTGGGACACTTCAGCAGCACCTTGCCTCTGTGAGAGGCGGAGGCTCTGTAATCAGGCTTAGCTCACTAACGGTAGTGGTCTGGCTTGAGCCTTGCTGGCATCAGCAAAGAAGAAGATGGCAGTTCATACCCCCATTCAGTGTTACAGTCTAACCCTCCTCGTGTTTTAAGGGCTCCAGCTTGAAGTCAAGTTAAAAGAGAAATGTATTTTTTTTCCCAGTAGGAAGGAAAGAGGGTGAAGATGGTTCAGCCACTCTAAATACAAGCTAAGCGCTCAGTACATGCAGCTTCATTTTCAAAGAATCTCTATAACCCAAAATACGGAGGTAAAAGGGTATCTTTTTTCAAAAACAAACAAACAAACAAACAAAAAAAAACACGGAAAAAATGGAGTTTCCAAACTGGGATTCTATCACAGACACACTGTTCTAAAGGTAGGTTGGACTAGACTCACCATATGACTAAATTGCTTGTAAGTAGCATGATTGTGCCCTACACCATGCCTAGACAACAGCTGTGAAACAGTTCAGTGGTTACTGGGAAAAAGAAGGTATAGAAAATAAAAGTACAGTAATGTTTAAGGTTCAGATTATAACATTTGTCTTGACTGGAATGGAAGTGCCAAGTCTTCACCCCAGCTCAAGTTCACCACATAATGCAGATTATTTGCATTAGAACATAACACAAATTCTGGAAGGGTAAAGTCATGACAAGAATGAAAAACATTTGAAGTGAACATTCCTGTGCTGCCAGGAGAAAGGATCACAGACCACAGTATTTCAAAAGATTTTCATTTTAGTGGCAGTCATTAACAAAAATCTGGCCACTTAGTTTGCAAAGCAGGACTCAACTATTTCCACATTCCATCTATGTCCGCCAGCCTGTGCAGTGAATGAGAGCTAAATGTTACCAACTTTTCCTGTGTTTCAAACCTCAGCAGAAGAATGTGGAAGACTTCTTCTACATGAAAAACTTCAAGTCTACCCTCATTTCCTAAAATCTGTACCAGTTACTCCTACCTTCCCCTCTCCATATGGCCCTCAAATCTGCTTCTGTTATAAGAGACATACTGCAGAAGAGACCACATTTGCCCACAAACCCTATGCTCAACTTCGGAAAGAAAATTGTAAAATTAAATATTTCCTTAAAGAACATAAACAAAAAGAGATTATAATATGTTTAGCCCAGACAAACAGAACAGAACAAAGGAGTTGGAAAAAGTTACAAGATTATTCTAGAACTATCCTAGAATGGTAGCATGGTTAAAAGCTGGCTGTGGCAGCTACAGCAAGCATGGCTCCTTATATGCTCTGATAAAAATGTTCAGTCAACACTAACGTATTCCATTTCAGAGTATTATATGTTGGTCAATATAAATGCTGGTTGTCAATTTATGTTTCTATAGCTATTTTTGTGTCTGTCCTGTTCAGTAGCAATATTTTTTTGCTACTTGCAAAAAGGAAATAAAATATCACTTCCCCCTTTTGAGACTGCAGCTGCTCACTGACCTACATCATCCTGTCCTTGCACCATTCCTACCCCCTCTGTTCCTTGCCTTCATCCTGGCTGAGATCACCAGCCACAGGCTCAACCCATCTACCTTTCACCTCCTCTTGGTTTTCCCTCCGTAGCCTCTAGCTACACCAGCACCCTGGCGAGCTTGGCACACCCCTGACCTAGTTCTCAGGGTGCATGCTCTGCCGAGCAGCTCCACCTCACTCCAGCAGAGCACTACTGCACCACTGAACACAGCTCGCTCCTCAGAACAACCAAGCTAGACTCTCCAGTTCAACCACTGCTTTATCTCAGCCACCCCATTTCTACCCTGCCTGGCCAATTTTCACCTGTGAGAGTGCTCTTTATCCCTTGCACTAACTAATGAAGGTTTTACTGACCTTGAGTTAAAAGTAAGAAGTTACAAAAGTTTCTGCTTTATCTTCAGATGATTCCTTGCCCATAAAACTACCTCCCAAATTCTTAGATATTCTACCAGGCAGGTAAATCTTTCTCATAAGCATGCTTTTCTCACAACAAATGTGAAAGTGGGATGTAAACTATTTGTACTTGTAACCTGCCTGCCTTATGATCTAGACAATTTTGTATGTAATCTGAATACGCTAACTAATCAATATTAAATAAATTAGATTACGCAGCTTATTTTTCCTATTCCAAAAGTTACCGTTATCCATACATAAGACATACTTCTGGTAGCTCTAGGGACATCCTTCCAACACCTTGCATCTGGGCAGTTTCAACTTCCTTTCGAGATTCAACCCCATTTTTAAAATACAAAACATTTTGAAGCCCTGGAAACGTTATTACCCATTAAACTGCTAAAATATTGTTGTATAGGAGCTGTACTAAATCTTACATGTTGAATGATAAATAATGCTGACTGAAAAATAATCATAAATTAAAAACTCTTGTTCCACTTCTCAATGATCTGCTAGAATAGACAAAACTCAGGTGTGACCACTTGTTTTAACCGTGTCTGAATGAGGCTAATAAAAGAAACAAGACACTAGCTGTTGTATCAGGCTAAGACAAAAAGCTCATTGCCCAGTAGCCTACAAAGCAAAAGTGGTTCACGTGCTTCTACTATGAGTGTTAAGAAATTATGCCAGAAGATTTATCACCAGACTTTGTAACTCTCACTATCATCACGATCTGATAGGTAAATATGTTTCCTATTCCAAGAAAATATGTTTGGCAAACATGATTGCCAGCACTACAGATTGCCATCTCTCATACCTTCGCAATAATATTGCATTGCAAAACCTGAGCAAATCCTGTGGAAAACCGATGCTTTTTTTGGTCCAAGCAGATAAGTGGGCATAACACAGCCAAGAATGCAATGCTCTATGCAGTGCTCACAAAACACAGCCTTTGAATGTCAGCCATAAGCCACGAAGATGTAAAATCTGAACAAAGCTAAGATAGAAAGAAGTAGCAAACAGTGTAGTTCGCAAACAAATTAGTGGTGGTTACCTACTGAGAAGTGCCAGAATGCTGAGGTATTTTGATTAGTTTTCTCAACAAATCATCTGCCAAAATAATAAGAAAGCTAAAGAACCCTTAAATCATCTTCTGCCATCACTCAGACTTCATTTTTAAAGCAGAAGCCTTTCTCGTGTATCCGGTTAGAAACTCTCTGACAGGCTTTTGACACTTTTCAAGTAATTCTATTTTTTCGATTCTGAAAAAAAAAAATCTTCTAATTACAATGCCCCGCACCTCAGGGAAGTAGTGAAGACACTATAAAATGCCTAACCACCAATCTTCTGCCTGAGCTTACAGAATCTACGGGCTACAAGGTGAGAGGTTTGCATTCATTATGTTTCTGTCTTTATGTTATGCCTCAAAATATGTCTCCCTAGAACGCCACTGTTCTTGGAAAGGGGCAATATGTGATCAGCAGGAGGCAAACTGAAATGATGCAGTCCTTGTGAAATGTGTAAGCACCAGCCAGATGACAGTGATGACTTGGAATCTGCTTACCTTCAGACCAGTCTCTAAAGATGAAGAACTAATGCACGACTGAGTTAGAACTGAATTGCTTCAGATCAACCAATAAAATATATTTTATTTAAACTCAAATTTCTGTATATAGACTGCTAGAAAGTAAATATCCTATGAGAAGTGGGACCAAGCTGCACTTTTCTACCCTGGCTTAACCAAGGCAACTACAGAAATAGATAGGTAGACAGCTTTATACAATACTGATGACAAATCACTGATAAATTGAGAAGGCTGATGAAAATCCTCCGTGAATGAAGGCACACTTAATAAATACTGCTCCTATGTGTACCAAGAATTTTACAAGACAAGAACAGAAAATACAGTCTTTATCTCAGAAAATTTACAATCTAAATAAATTCCACAGAAATGCAATGATATTCGCCATGCGGAAATGAGAGCGTAAGTAAACAGAGCTCTGTGAATTCTGGGAATAATAAATTCTTGCTTTCTATGTGTCTCTTGTTGACTGACTTTGCTACCAAATATAGAGCAACTCACAGATGGAAATTTGCTCTTATTTGGGACACAGATCAAATCTCTCTTCTACTAGAAATTCTCCAGGGAACAGGAGGAATGAGTTCACCCAGCAGCTTCTCTTTAAACAAGGAATTTGCAAGGCGTTTTTTTCCTTCACCCGGCTGCCTACTTTAAGGAAAGAAGCTTGGTCAAATCAGAATGGAAATGGCTGACAAGTTCACAAGTTGTTAAGGAGCTGACAGATAGCTACTATCACTATGTGTGTTTTGTTTCTGTAGAAAATCAGGCCCAAATAAACTCAGATCACTGACCTTTTAGCACAGCTGCATAGATAACTTTACATTTTGCATTTTTCCCCCTCACATAATACTCTTCTTCCCTAATCACACATATTTTAACACCAGAGCCAGCAGGGAGTAAAAATAAGCACACCTATGTTTCAAAAATCTGAATAACTTGTCACTGACACTGCTTCCTCTAAACATTAATATTTCTTTAACAAAATCATAGGATTGCAACAGTATGTTTCTCATCAGGTACACAGCATGACAGCCAAAAAAGCCAAGGTTTCTGCTAACAATAACAACTGAATAAATGAAAACATAAGCTTTACTTGACCTACACACACACACAAAATAAAACCAAAACAATTCTCAGCACGTATGCAAGAGTGTACTCTCTCTGAAAACTTTAGAATACTTTCCACCTACTGAGGAGCAAAGCTGTTTTTGACCTTCATTTGCTTAATTTAATCACGCTGTTCTAATATAGACAAGTTAACATTAATACTTTCAAAAGTATAAGGTCATTGGTACCTTGGGTAAGATTGGGGGGAAGATATAAGCAGACAGAGCTCAATTTTTGATCCATTACGCTTCGTTATATGATCTTGTTCATGGCTAGCAAAGAGTTCAGTAACTTCCACTTTGGGAAAGCCACCTGAGATAGATCTCGAATGCAAAAACCACAGTGATTTCCTTCCCAAATCAAAAAGGTGATGTCAGGGCTTCTTTTATACATTAAGACAGAAAACAGAAGAGGTTTCCTTTGTCAGAAATAAAATTTAGGAAGAGCCAAGACACTGACAAAGCACAGAGAGAAGGTGCTGGAAACAGGCAGGTCAACTTGAGTACTTGTTCACTACTGAACAAGGCATGAGAGAAGGCCAGTTAATTCCTTCTCAGGGATGCAATTACTCTTCTCCTCATACAAAAGGTTTATCCCAAGATAAAACTGAATTTCATTAAGAATACTCAGTTCCCAAAGCACGTCTCCTGTCCCAATGCAGAAAACTGGCACATAATTATGTTGCTAAGATGCTTGGATATGCACACGGCATATCCTATGTTCCACAATACTACATGTTTACGTACCATTCCATTCATACGCTCCTCAAAATTAACACAGATAAAATTGATAAACTATCCATATCTTTAAAACACGTGCAGATTTTAAGAACAAACAGTTAGGCTTAGCATACATTAACAGCATAACTGTCTGTCATAAAACCATGATGTTGCACGGGATGAAATGAACAAAACTTTTTTTTCCTTTAAAAGGTGCATATTTTGCTAAGATACTGTCTTTGTTTTGGAATCTTCATTTATTCCTACTTGGTTATGAGTAAGAATCAGACACTGGAATCAAGGGTTCTGAGTTCAGCTTGAAGAAACACTGTTAAGAAACATTTAAAGTCCAAACCAACTGACAGGTAAGTTCCACCCACGTGACTTACTTCATTCATTATTTGATACAGTAATTCTACATTTCTCAACCTGGGATTGCACGTCTGTAACACACACACACACTAGAATCTACTTTCTAATGCTCCTGATATAATCACAGATGCACCAATCCAATACTTAAAGGCTTATAAAAATCCCACTATTGGCTCTTATACAACCGAATGCAGGTAGAAAGCAATTAAGGATGGTGGCTTATAGGTGGGGGAGGCCTGTGATTAGAAGAGAGGAAAAGGGTTGGTGATTGCATCAAATCACTGTTTTGTTTCCTTCACAATGAAAACAAAACTACAAAAACCAACAAGATTTCTCCTATGGGTATTAACACTCCCCAGCCTCCCAGACAACCCCAGACCACCCACACACGCAAAACAGAAAACTGTTTATGTAACAATGATGCAAGGAAAAATTGTAGGGCGACAACACAAAAGAGTAATGCCTTATGTAAGGGAGATACAACATCAACAGATACGCGGATAAATAGATTTGTGCCGGAGTAAAATGCTCCCTTCGAGCATGCCTAGTGTCAAGCGACTGCCAGAATTCAAAAGCTCATACTAGTTGAATATGAATAATAATTTTAAAAGCTAAGAAAATGCATTGATTTTTCAAACGCTTTTTTGGATCACAATATCCCTTTAACAAAAGCTCCCTCAACTCATTGTGCCTGTGAGTTCTTTCATTGTTTGGTGCTGGTATCTGTGTTGTGCCTGCAGCTCTAGAAGCGAGGCTGATCAGCAAGTGGCCTGAGCGGGAGATATGTTTGATCAGATCACAGCACTGGGATTCTCTCTGAGAGCAGCTGACAATGAGATAAAAGCTGACAGTCACAGATGGTCCTGAATTTATTTCTCAGGTTATATTCCCTCTGTGGTTCCCATCTCAATCGCTACAGTCACAGAACACAAGGAAAAGATAGAAATTTGAGTATGGGGACAGACTGAGGTACCCTCTTGCAGAACAACCCCAAGCTCAGCAATGTACAAATGGCTGCTGTGATTCCAAGAGTAGGTCAACAGCTTTGTAAATGCGAGAGCAGCCCAGCTGAAGTCTCAGATAGTCACAGAGGGCTGTATGCCAGCCCTGAAGACCACCTGAATCATCAGCAGTGACAGGAAAGCAGAAATTCTAATGGAAGGTCCTGGAGGAAGCAGAATGCAATTGATGTCAGCTAAAAAGGCTCCAAGTCTCAGCTCCTCACCATAAATTAGTCTTTCCGTACTCCCACTGCTCAGTGAATGAATCTTCACTTCTTGGTAGGCTGAGAAGGGTGGAAATAGATATTTATGGAAGATGGGGGAAAAACACAGCACATGCCAAAAAACGCATTTGGCCAAACAAAAGAAAGGCTACAATTGAACAATTTCCAAAAAGACTGAGATGATCAAAATATACAAAGCTCTGCTGTGCTATATCTACACTAGATGCTTTCCCAAGAATTCAAAATACTTTCAGTCTTTGGTTGCAGTGATAGAATCTTCTGTCTCAGCCTGAAGAGAGATATGGGTCACTCTCAGATTGGTGTTGGACTCCTTTCTATGAACAAGGGAGGGAAAAAGCCACCAGGCCAGAACAGGTTATGCATTACCTTGTACTGAAGACTTAAGTACACATTGATATTTTCTGCCCTGGAAATTCAGCCCCTCACTTCACAACTTCATACCAAAGGTATCTTCCTATGTGCTTTCGGTATCTGTCTGAATTAACAGATCCCAAAGGGTGAAATTCTCTTGATCTTCAGTCTGGCACACAATACTGCTGGTTCCTGCTGCCCACTCTGCTCCTTGAACTCTGTTTTTCTTCCTTACTCAACATCCATCCTGCAAAGACAACTCTCTCAGACAGTGGCCTCATAAAACTTCTGTTTTGGTTATATTAAAGAAGTGTGTTTTTCTGTGGTAAAGTTAGCAGCCAGGAATGGTAAAAATTATCTGGCTGTGCCTATGGTCATTGTAGGGAAATTTAATTTCCTGATTAGTTGCATGATGCTACAGTCTCACCACAACAAATGCTAATTTTATTTAGAAAGAAATTAAAAAATAAAAAACCTTAAGAGAGTTCATACTTCTTTTGGCAGCAGGAACAGATCTGCATAGCGTGATAAATTAAGGGCTCTTTATGGTGTCTAGTACCATATAAAACAGGATTTGAATCACCACTGCACATTTGCAAACAGCAAGCTGTGAGAAGCAAGATGATGTTAATCATATTCTGGCTTAAGTTCGGTTTTGTACAGACCTAGACAATCCCTAAGCAACCATTACTTTATCATTCTGCTCATTAAACTCATGAACTGCTTCTGCAATGAAATGCAGTCAGCTACATCCCTTGCTAAGCTAAGAAAGCACGTAGAGAAATACGTATCACCTTACCTTTTCTGAAAGCTGTATTGCTGCTTGTAACTTTCAAAGGGAATTAATTCCTATGCTGGATTGGTGTTAGTAGACAGGAAATGGGACTAGCCACTTCATGGCTTTTATTTTTATTTTTAACTTAATTAGTGAATTACTCTAATGAGCAAGAGTAAGCTCCTGCGAAAAAATATAGTCTTTTACTTAATGTGTAGATATAATCTTGATTTAGGAGTTTAATACATATGGAGTGAGAAAGGAATTCCTGGAGAATACACAGCGCTTTCCAGAATAAGTGTATCACAACGATTAAGGAGACAGTGATAATGCATTATTTTTGACAGTCTGAAAAATAAAAGGGTAAATAGTCACCCTCCAGGTGAAATTACCAAGCAAGTTCAACACATTTGTTCTCTGAAGGAAAGACCTGATATTAAGCAGAAGGGTTGAGATTTTAGCTGTAATTTTGAGATCGTTATTAATGCTGGCCAAATTGTTACCCTCTAGAAAAACCACCATTTGGGCAAACTTACTTATTAAAAAGATGTAGACTAAAACTCCAGTAGCATTGTGCATGGCACCTGTGACACTAAATGAGATTTTTCTGACTTTTTTTTTTTCATTGTTTAAACGTGGATAGGTCCTCTGACACGTGACATTGAAAAGTGATTTTCCAGAATGCAAAAACCTGAATAGCATTTAAACCAATATATACAGTTATCTCAGCAGGTAGGTACCCACAAGAACCCAAGTGGGCTTCTGCAACAATTCTGTCCATCCCTGTCACCAGAGAAATGCTGCCTCCTTATACTATAGGATCACAGGCCCACTTAGACTGGATGAGTAACCAAGTCCCTGGTCCAAACATCCTGTTCAAAGGCAGGACAGCATCAAATTCCCAGCAGGCATTTGCTCAGAGATTTGCCCAGCTAGGTCTGGAAAGCCTCATGCTGCATGTTCCAGAGCAGCCTGTCTCAATGCTGTTACCCACACCTTGAATTTTTCTTCTCTTCATATATGAAATCACTCCTGTTTCAATAACCATTGTGTCTTTTTCTCCTTCTGTGCACTTCAGTAAAAGCCTTACTCAGATCCCACAGCCTCTCCTCACCAGACAGGTGCTGCAGCTCCCTGCCCATCCTTGGTGGCTCACCAATGGAGCCACTCCAACTTAGAAAGGGACCCTTAAAGCCCATCTAGTCCAACTCTCCCACAAAGAACAAGGACACGTGGCTAAATCAGGTTGCTCAGAGCCCTGTCCAGCCAGACCCTGAATGTCTCTGAGGACAGGGCATCTACTACCTCTCTGGGCAACCTGTTCCTGTGCCTCACTGCCATTACTGTTAAAAAAACAAAAACAAACAAACAAAAAACTAAAAAAAAAACTTTATATCCAATCTAAATCTCCTCTCTTTCAGTTTGAAACTATTTCCCCTTGTTCTAAAACAACAGACCTAAAGAGTCTGCTGAAGAGTCTGTCCCCCTTCTTTCTTAAAGACTCCCTTTAGATACTGAAAGGCTACTCTCGGTCTCCCCAGAGCCTTCTCATTTCCAGGCTGAACAGCCCCAGCTGTCTCACCCCGTCCTCATAGGGGAAGTGTTCCATCCCTTAGATCATTTTTGTGGCCCTCCTCTGGACATGTTCCAACAGGTCCACATCTCTCCTGCACTGAAGACTCCACATCTGGATGCAGTACTCCAAGTGAGGTCTCACCAGCACAGAGTAGAGGGGCAGGACCACCTCCCTTACCCTGCTGGCCACACTCTCTTCTGTCTTAGTGGGCCCAAAGCTGATAGAATCATCCTAGAAGTCATCTAAAAACTGCCAGGTAAAAGTGGATCAATATACCAGCTATGCTCCTGTTAATACAACCCAAGATGCTGACAGTCTTCATCTCTGTCAGGCTGCCCTGCTGGTTCATATGTAGTGGACTGTCTGTCAAGACTCACAGACCCTTTTTGGCAAAAGTGTTCCCACATGTCATTCAGTCTCTAGCTTGTACCAACGCAGTGCAGCTTTGCATTTGTGCTTGCTGAAATACTTGATACTTCTACTGACATATCTCCCCAGTCTGCCTAAATCTGACTGATAGCCTTGTTCTCAAGTGTATTGTCTATTCTCCCCACTCTCGTGTTGCCCACAAAGCTGGTGAGCAGGATTTTCTTTCTCCAGTTTCTTGATAGTTCCCACAACAGACCCTTCCCACAACAGACCCCTGAGAACTCATATCCAGCCTCCAGGCAAAGTATGGACCACTAATCACTAGTCTTTGAGCCCAATGATCCAGCCAGTTATTAATCTATAGACTAGTCTACCCACCAAGACCACAGTGTCCCAACAAGTATTTGAGAACTGTATTGCTAAAGTCATGGTAGATGACACCCACCACTGTACTCTAATTCACAGATCTAGTCTCTTTATCATAGAAGACCTTCAGTCAGTCAATTAAAAAAAAAAAAAAAATCTTCTTTTCTATAAATCCATGCTTACTATTCCCAGTTACGACCACCTTTATACTTCCAGAAACAGTTTTTTGCTGGAAAGTATCTGTATCCTGAAGATGGGTGGAACATCTGCCTTTCATAAGTTATCAGGGATCTTCTTTATATTCATGACCTTTCAAAGATGAGAGGGAAAGATTCTAGTATGACATCAGCCAGCATATTCAGATGCAACCCTTGTGGTCCCTATGCACTTATATGGGCTGAGATTTCTGAAGAGATCTATGACTCAATCTTCCATTACTAGCAGTTCCCCTCCTACTCAAATCTTGTGGTTCAAGGCTTCAGAAAATTCGTTAGTGAAAACCAACACAAAGAAAGCTCTAAACAGCCAGTACAGCCTTACCTGTACCTGCTGTCAATAAGTCATTCAATCTATTCTGCAATGGACCACATTTTCAACAAGTATTTATTTACTAGAAATGCTGCAGTAAGGGCTTTTCTTGCTTCTCTCGATATCCTTTGCAATTGCTAACACTAAGTGAATTGGACAGTCTGAATACAATCCAAATGTGTCCTCTTTTGTAGCCTGTTTTTGCTTTAATCTCTTGTGCATTGCCTGGTTGCACCAGAGGTCAGTCATAGGTTAACTGGTTAGCTAAGCTAGACTCCTGACACATTTACATTTCATAAGTACAGGGGTGAACTGCTCTTGTGTTAAGAAGAGGCTGACCTGACGTCTTCCTTAAGCTCATTTTTCCCACTGAACTACCATTCGCTCTTCTGCTTCCTAGGCCTCTCAAACCAAAGCAAATAAATACACACTGCTTTTCCTAAGGCTTAAACTTTCAAAAGTTAATTACCTGAACTTAGGGATTTCCAGGTGCCAACAGTGTAGTGACTCCAGTCCTACTGGAAACTTATTTGTCCTATGCAAAAAAAAATCTCTAGACTTGTATTAAAATCTAATGCAACAGACTTAAATTATTGCTACAAGAGTCCTTTACTGTTACATGTGCCTACATACTAGTCACATCTCAGCTTGCTGAAGGTAGACTTCAACATTTCCTGCTTCCAATGGATTGAGCTCATCACATAGCAAGGCAGATGACAGAAACAAGGGTGTGGATCTGAGACCTGTGATTAATGGCCGAGAGTGCTGGTGTAAAGCAACAAATTTCTGGGGCTTGGAACTGAGAAGTCAGGAACTGAGGAAGAGGAGGTCATGTCTGTGGTGCCACAGAAGCAACAGGTAAAGTAATTGGTAGGGAGCGCAGACTGGAAACCAACTCTTAATATCCTGCTGTCACTACAGCGATGCAGCTCCTACGAGGATTCTGCTTTCTGTCAGCACATGCACAAATGGACAGGTCCTAAAGGCTTCTGGGTTGAAGATGAACCAGGTTGAGGTCAATGAAGTCTCCTTTCAGTTTGTTTTTACCCCAGAAAGCACCAACAAAAGATATTTCAGGAAAAAAAAAATCTATTCTGATTGTCACAGTTGCACAATTGAGGCTACAAACTTGGAAAAGTTGTCTGATCAGCCTTAAGCCCTCCCTCCTTTCTCTTCCCATATTAACAAGTCTCATCGTACCACCCTAATTGCAGGAATTAGTTTATTCCCCCCCCCCCCCCCCCCCACAGGGCTTATTAATAATTACATTGAGCTTCCAAAATGCTCCAGTTACACTAACTGCTGAAAAAGCCTATGAAATAAATGCAGTATGTATGTGAGAGTACACCACAGAGAACAACTAGAGGAGGCATTTAGAATATACAAGAAAATAAATTCAACAGCTGCATGGTATATTCTTTCATTTTTATTTTTTATTTTTGTTTATTTTTTTAAAAACAATCAATGTTTTCTTCAAAATCTTTGTTTGGGAGCGAGTTACACTGTAGTGCAGAAAAGAGATGAAGAAAAGCATATGAGAAGAAAGCATTGAAGAAACTGAGGATGACTGCTGTAGTACTGAATTAATAGCAGAGTAAAAAGGTTGGGAGGAGGACCAGATTCTAGAGGACAGAAGGTAAATATAATCAGCCTCTGAATTTTAAAAGTGCCCACATGAGGTCATCATGTCTTCTGGCTATAAAATAAGTGAGGTTTTCTGAGCTTGATATCATCCTAGGCTCCTTTCTGCTATCAGAATAGTTTGAAAGCCCTGAAAAAGATGGTAGCCTGTTTGCTGCAAATTTCTTCCCAGCCATAACCATTCTTAGTGCAGAACGGAAAAAAAAATGAAACAATTAATGAATAGCTTCATGCTATCTTGGAGGCATCCAAGGAAATGATCTATCAAATAAATAAAATTGTTGAATGCATATCATAGAAAAAAATAAAGCTTCCATTGGATCAAACACACAGTTTTAAAATATGATGTCCCCTACAATTTACACCCACAATAAACAGAAACAATAGCAAAAGGAACCGCAGCTGGGGAAATACCTTTCCTGGCTACTACAGTTAGATAAACTAAATAGGCTAGCTACTAAATTATCCCTTACATAATGATCAGACCAGGTTTCAGATTCTGGATTAAAAGCACAGGTGAAATGGAAGGTATTTCCCACTGTCTACCTCCAACCCTTGGGTCTAACTGTAGTCTCACTTCCAATGAATGCTACCAGCCAGAACCAAAGCAGTCAGACAATATACATATATATAATGTATAATATATTAAAATATTATATATGTATTTATAAAATAATCTCAGAAGCTGTTCAAACAAAGCGGTCTCTCTCCACTCAAGTAGCATACCTCTTCCCCAAATGCAATAGCATCTCTTCTGGCAGGACACTTCACTGCTTCCTTATTACGTGGCTATCTCCTTTACTTCCCTTGATATGCTACAGATTGCTAGAAGCAGACAATCTTCCCTGCTCCCCTGCATTTGAGCATCCCTAACCACCCTCCACATTCCATCAAACAAAACTGTTATTTCAGAAAACTGGAGGCTTTACTGTATCAGAATTCTCTTTCTGTCATGCATATCTGCACACAAATGTTCTTACATCATTAAGATGCATTCCTGAGCCAGTGTTTTCAAAGGCAGCGTCTCCAATGCCAGTGCTTCCTGTGTGCTCCCTAGAAAAAAGGCTTACTGAGCCAATTTCTGTAAAGCCTGATGTTCTAGTCAGTCAACTGCATGCAGCTACTGCTACGAGCTTCTAGCTTAGAAGCCTTCATTGTACTGTACTTTTACTGCAGCCTCAGCACCATCTTTTATCAAACCAGAACACCCACCTGTCTCTTTCCGACTTGCAACATAACACACCTGTAACTAAGCCCAGGAGTTAAAAACTGTCACAAGTCTCAAATGCTAAAATCAGTATCACTAGCCACATCCTGAATAACCTAGCACTGTATTTCCCACCCTATTAGAACCATTTAATGATGAAATAATCTGAATAGGCAGTAAAAATATGCGTGTGAGTGCATGGCAGAGTATTAGGGGAAATCAGAGCAACACGGAGAAAGACAGGAACCATGACAAAACTGGCTCTGGTTCCTGCACAGACTTAACTGTGCTCCCAGCTACCATTTCTGCTGCTCCTCAGATCCCAGCTGTAAATGGCGGAGTACACCTCAGCAGGGTATTGCAAACATAAGACTGTGTGATGTTGCACACCTGCAGCAGTAAGCCAAGTAAACACACCAGGTAAGAAGGAACAGTATCTATTCCTGTAAAATAGGATAAAGCATAAGTACCGAACAGGGTGAGGCAGCTGGGGTGGGGAAACAGACCAGACAGGAATGGGGAGATTCCTACCGGGAGTGAGATTCCTGTTTCATACAGGGCTCTTGTCTGTTGTTTCCTTCTTTCCCAGTCTGCATTAGAAGCAGGAAGAGAAGGAAAAGGCAAGTAATTTGTAACAGTGCTAGACTTGGATTTATCAAATTAGCCTTTGATAACTCTCCTGAACTTCTTAAAACTACTTCCTCAGCCATGAGCACATCTCTCCTCTTCCCTTCCAACCACACAGTGCTTATAGCACTTCAATAATTCCACAGGTGCATCTACTAGAATTTCCTTAATTTCTTCGCCTTCCCTTTCAGCCCAGTCTTTCTTTCCTTTTTGCTCAGCCTTACCAGTATTCTTCTTTACTTCTCCAGACATGTCTTTTCCATTAAGGAGGAAATCCCAATTAATCTCCTCCCTATGAGTTTACTTCTTTAAAAACTGCTACTGTGTAGCAGTTTAATAATAAACAAGGTAACATGGCTCAATCCTTGAAATTTGCTAATCAAACTGAAAACAAAGATTTCTGGCATCATAGTGACAAATAATAAAATATAAAAAGATTAGGAGATAGATGCTAGATTAGGTTTCTGGAAGCAGATTCCAAGAAAGGCCTTTTCGATCATTGCACAAGGTTTTGTGCTCTTCTCATCCTACACATGCCAGTGATCAGGAAACACCCATACCAAGGGAGACACCTAAAGCCAGACAATCATTAAGCTTGACACTGGGCGTGCCTTCATTAGCAGTGCTAGGTGCGTGAGAGCTCCATTTAAAAAAACATATTAGATAGCAGTTTACTTGTAAAACAGTGAAGGCCTTTCCACACTTGTTGCCTAAAGCTTTCAACAGGCTCTGAACAGAGATGATCAGGTGAGCACTGAGCCTCCTGAAGTAACTTCTCCATTCCCCTCTCACCATCAACACCATGCTGTAAAGCCAGCCTTCTCCCTAATCACTACAAGAGTTCCTACTAGTGACAACAACAAGATGAAGAATTGGGATGCTTTAGGACAGGTACTGCAGAGAGACAACATTAAAGAACTGGGCTCTTGTGGCAAAGGAGTACCCTTGGTTTTGTGACACTATACACCAGCTGTTCCACAAAATGCTCGCATGAATGAGAAGCGTTGGTTTGAATGAAAACAGCTTGAGAAAAGGGACCTGGATTTTAAGCTGCACAAGGCTGGGAAGCAGACATCAGTGAAGCAGGTATTAAGCCAACTGTATAGTAATACACACATCAGGAAGACAGCTTCTCCTGCCTACACTTTTTTGGTTGTATTTGTACAACAACAACTCTCTCTTTGAAAACCTCTCTGCACACACTCAGCTTCCCACTGGTGATTCGTACATTGCATAGTCAACTCCGGAATTGATTAAGATTTAAAAGGAAAATGCTACCTTTCAGATTGTCGTCCTTGTCGAATAACCACTCTCTAGTTCGTATCAAAATACATTGCATGAGCATTCACAACTCTTAGTTCAGTTTAAGATGATAGAAAATAGGCAGTATTGTATGCTGAGATTGCAAAAGTCAGCACACAAGCCAATGCCATACCACCTGTTCAATGGAGACCAAGACCTTCATAAAACTACCTTAATAAGAAATGTTACATGACTATTTGTTTTCAGTGCTAAGACAGTGAGTAGCCAAATCTTACCTTAACTCCTTTGGTAATTCCATTTTTCTTACAGACTCCACTTTTTAAGACGTTATTCTGTTTCTGATGGTGATGATGATGTAGATGTCCATTACAGACAGCACTGGGATTAGCCATCTGTTTAAATTAGTCAGATTCTCAGTTCTTAAGGGTGTCTCAGGTCTTTCTACAGTAAAAAAGACAGTGGGATGAACAGATAAAGTCCTTAGTTAAGGCCTGAAAGGTATCCAACTGGTCTGTCAGGATTTTCCAGGATGAGAGGAGGAACTATCTTTTGCAATATCTGAGAAACTTAAAACTCCTTCTTCCATACACCTTCAGTTCCAGCAACCTAGAATAGAAAATGCATAGCAGAAGGTGTACTCTCAGAATCTCTGAAAAACACTGCTCATCGTCAGCTATTGTATGAACACAGCTTTTATGAGTCAACAAGACTGCTGCAGCTATCAAGAAGTGGGTGGACTCAGAGGCGGAGACACTTAAAGACATATTACCTCCTAAATACCTCCCAGTGAGGAACATTACACTTTTTTCTTTTCCTGTCAGTTACACTCCATACAGAGCCGTGTTACTCCATTTAGGGCAGAGTAATAAAATGTTCTGAAAAATTAAACAAAATAATCTGTAAATTTACAAGCTTCATCTTATGAAGAGTATGCGCTGGCTGGAAAAATGTAGTGTTTCACTGAGTAGAACAAAACTTCTCTCTTTCTTCCATTTTTAATTCTTTTATATGCAGTAATAGACACAAAATTAACCTTCATTTTAATACTGAAACAATTTATTTGGCCCCATCTTACAGACACATGCGCGAGTGATTACCATGGTGAAGCGGCTTTTTAAACTCAGTTTGGCATGCATTATGTGAAATTCCACGCTATTACAATCAGTGAGAACCTGATTTTTGTAAAGTACATCAATTTAGGTTTATTATCGTACTTCAGATTTTAGTGGCAAAACATAAAAGTAAAGGTGTTCCTGGCAAAATGTGATAGAATCCCTTCCTTCCAGAATAATTAAAATTACTGTGGAGACAGATTAAAGGAAAGCTATATGATAATATCAATTTTGGGAAACAGCAAGGATGAAAGGTTAGGAGAATAAAAATACATGGATTGTTTTAATTAGGGAAAAAAAAGTACAACAAAAAGCCCTATGTCATCTCGGAAACAAAATGCAAGCAATATATAGAAAATGCAGCCTAAAACTGGAGGACACGATGGGGGAGATTAAATACTACATGAGCCACTGAGAAAATACACAGGAAAACACACTGCATTGACTTTGAAAGCTTGTCTTAGCCACCTATTGAATTGCTAAAATGTATTTCTCCTTTGAAGAGGTTTGCAAAGTAGGATGCCTGCACAGGTTGAGACCAAAAGCTTGCTAATGAAATGCAGACCTGACTGAACTGCATTTAAAATGAATATTTGTGTATTTATTTCTTCTTCATTTTGCTCATTTCATACCACTTTCTGATTTGCTGAGTTTCCCATTAAGATGTATAGATAACTTTCACAATGCATTACCTGGTAGCACTTCAGTTGCTAAGAAATCCATCCCTTATTAGGTTTGATTTTGATCTCCTTGGAAAGACTTCTACTTACATGTTCCAATTAATAAGATAACAGTTTTAGTCAAGAAAACTTCTCCTTAACTGACTACAAATAAGAAACAGTAAAAAAACAAACAAACAAACAAAAAAAACCCAGCAAACACAAAACAACGTATTTTGCTTTGTAGTTAACACCAGACTGAGCATCAGAACTCAGATTTCCTGGATTTTCTTTTTACAGATGTGTTTTTCCTAGGCAGGAATGCCTCATTCCTGTATGACTCAGTTTTTTGTAGGCTTCATTAAGGTATCTATGAGAATAAGTCAGAGAATAAGTCACCTCAGTCCCTGGAAAGGCAATGGAACAGCTTGGTCTGGATGTCATCTCCAAGCAATTGGAAGAGAAGGTTATCAGGAGTAGTCAGCATGAATTCATCAAGGGGAAATCATGCTTGAAAAACCTGATAGCCTTCTATGATGTCATCACTAGCTGGGTAGATGGGGAAAGACCAGTGGATGTTGTGTACCTTGACTTCAGCAAGGCTTTTGACACTATCTCATCTCCCACAACATCCTTGGTAAGAAACTTAGAAAATGTGGAATAGATGAGTGTATGGCAAGGTGGATTGAGAACTGACTGACTGGCAGAGCTCAGTGTGTTGCCATCAGTGCTGCAGAGTCTGGTTGGAAGCCTTTAAATAGCGGTGTTCTGGGTCTGGTCTTGTTCAACATGTCCATCAACAACCTGGATGAAGGGATAGAGTCCAACCTCACCTGAAGGCTGTGCTACCATTCAACAAGATCTGGACAGACTGGATAGTTGGGCAGAGAGGAACCTGATGAGGTTTAACAAGAGCAAGTGTAGAGTCTTGCACCTAGGGAGGAATAACTGCATGAATTAGTACAGATTAGGGGATGACCTGCTGGAGAGGAGCTCTGTGGAGAAGGACCTGGGGGTCCTAGTGGACAACAGGCTGGCCATGAGCCAGCAGTGTCCTCTTGTGGCCAAGAGGACCAACAGTATCCTAGGGTCCATTAAAAAGAGCGTGGCCAGCAGGTTGAGGGAGGATATCCTACCCCTCTACTCTGCTCAGGCCACATTTAGACAACTGTATCCAGTTCTGAGCTCCTGAGAGAAAAAAAAAAAAAAAAAAAAAGACAAGGACCCCCTTGAAGGAGTCCCAGCAGAGGGCCAGAAAGATGATAAAGGGTCTGGAGCATCTTCCATATGAGGAAAGGCTGAGGAACCAGGGTCTGTTCAGCCTGGGGAAAAGACAACTGAGAGGGGATCTGATTAACGTTTATAAATATCTAAAAGTGAGGTGGGAGGCAAATGGATGAGGCCAGGCTCATCTCAGTGTTGCATAGTGATAGGGCAAGGAGTAACGGCCTAAAACTTGAACACAGAAAGTTCCATACTAACATGCAGAAGAACTTCTTTATGGTAAGGGTGGTGGAACACTGGAACAGGTTGCCCAGAGGAAATGGCCACAAGTTGTACCAGAGGAGGTTTAGGTTAGACACAAGGAAAAACTTTTTGTCTCAGAGAGTGGTCAGGCACTGGAATGGCTGCCCAGGGAGGTGGTAGAGTCACTGGCCCTGGCAGTGTTCAAGAGGTGTCTGGATGAGGAGCTATGAGATATGGTTTAGTTTGGGGTAGTAATGGTAATGGGAGGATGGTTAGACTAGATGATCTCGCAAGCCCTTTCCAACCTTGGGATTCTATGAGAAGTTGAGGAGTCTCTTTCTATGGAGATATTCAAGACCTATCTGGACACCTACGTGTGCAACCTATTGTAGGGTACCTGCATTAGCAATGGGGTTGGACTCAACGATCTTCTGAGATTCTGTGACTGTGCATATGTAGTGATAGGATCAATTACAAGTCACACTGTCTAGAAGTTCATATTTGCAAGGAAAAGACAGATGAGGAAAGCCCAGTATTAAATAGAATGAATAGTCAGTAATATTTTACATCTGTCACTGACGATGCCTTGATAAATGAAACAAGGTAATGCAGGAGAATGATCTCAGCACCTAGCAACCCATTCCCACCAAGAAGCATTCTTCATCTAGGTATTATTTCCTTGGCTTTCATGGCGAAACATTCCATTTGCTTAACCAATTACTGTTCATTTTGACTGCACTATCACAAAGGTAAAACAAGAAAAATTGCCAAAGTAGTGGTTCAGCTCCTTGGCAGCTTCCAGCAACTCAGTTAACAGTTCTGCCAGGTACGCTTCCCAACAGAGAGAGCACCTTCCAGAGCACAAAGTGATATTATCAACATTATCATTATCAACATGTATGTCTTATTATTTTTTTCATTGTTTTATGGGGGGGGGGGGGGGGGGAAGGTGGGAGAAAATCTGATTAGATAACAGATCATGTAATTCTGACTATTAAACTCTGTACTTGTTATTAATTTCAAGAACCACGAACAAAGTCCTTTTGTATGAATACAGTAGTGAATTAAATATGGTATATGTTTAGTTTTCAACGTGTCTAACAAATTGATGGCAAGCAGACAGAACTAAAAAAAAAAAAAAGACAACATTTAAATGTGAATTTAAACAAGCAATTTTTAAAACCCCAGAGAACAGCTGTCCTTTTGGACTTCTTCTAACTTTACTCTAATATCCAAAGCTCACAAAACAAGTACCACTAGGGGATGCATAGAATCCCTGCCCTGACTCTATTTGGAGCAAATGTTTTATAGAAGGGATGAGTCTTGCCAGATAAACACATTTGATCTGTAAATAGGACATGGTATTGCTTCTGGAGAATAAAATGTTAAATTGGGCCCTTTAGAAACCCCATCTTACTCAAAGCCACCTGTTACTCAGGCTTCTACATTTCTATCATGCTACTTCTTAGCTGCACCTAAATCAATTATTTAAATATATGGGAGTCTCTTCTGCTTGGACACTGAAGGAGAGACTTGATAATTGTGTGTTACAGAACATCAAAACCACAAGCACTTACTTTTTTTTTTACCATTCTTTAAAGTGGAAGGAAAAAATTCACTATGCTAACTGTAAAAGAACTGTGTGTATTTTAACTGCAGGGAATCCCAATCCAATGTATTTCACTTTACTAGCTTAGGTACTGGTCAAAAGTAAAAGTTTATCTTTGAACATTGGCAAGAAAATGATGAATTACTAAGGCTAGTAGCAGATCATGTGTCCCACAGAGATGGTAGCTAAGTCTGTAAGGTGCCTACTATTACAAAAGTACAATCCTGCAAGAATGTATGAGAACCAAATGTAAACTGTCATTTAGAAGAATTCTACAGGGTTCCTGTTCATCTTAGAGAAAAGTTAGTTATGAAATGGTCTTGCAATCTAGTTGCAAGATCCTGATAATTTCAGTTCATGACAGGTGCAAATTTACATGCCACAAGAAACAATAATGGCCTACACAAAGACACCTACAAGCTTTATGCTTAAGTTTACAGGACAGATAACAAATGGGAGATGAAAAAGACCTGGGACATCAACCTCAATATGTTAAACATTGTGGTTTTCATAATAGTTCAGCTAACAGCAGAGTATGTGCCAGTAGTGGAATACAGAACTACAAAGCCTTCCTGCTATCCTGATCACTTCTCTTACAACGGAAGTCCATGCTATCATGTCTATGTACCACTGAAGACTTATTCTCAGACTAGCATCCCAGGATGTTCAGTTTAGTACCTGTGAGACATGGACATCTGAAACAATTTCTGCTTCAGATATGTTCATAAAAATCACTGTATAGTGACCAGTGAATCTGAAATAAACAGAAAGGTAGCAGAGCAATAAAGCAACATAAGCAATAGCAAATGCCACATAGCAGCTGGTCAGTTATCTTTTTTCAGTCTTTCCAGATTCATTCAGAATTCACTGGCTGAAGACTAAACTTCCTAAACATTCAAACAGAAGGATCCCATATCCATATTCCCTGCTTTAAACCTTATCTATCCGATACATCCGTAGAAATGGGTATGGATGTCATCCTACACTTGGGTATAAAACTGCACATAAACGTTGGAGGATCTCCTCAAGTGCCCTTGCACAACTACCCCCTGAAAGACATTTAAATTTGGTTCAGGAAATAATCTTAGAGCATAGAATCATAGAATATCCTGAGTTGGGAAGGATCCATCTTAGAACTAAGGCCCATGGCATGAGCAGGTGCACCCAACCTGCACTGCAACAGCAGACACAGTACAACAGGCAGGGCTCTGCTACAGCAACACTCCCACCCAGCCTGCAGAAAGACTATAGCACAGGACACCCAGGGAATTAATGTATAAGAATACTAAGCAAGAGGGATGGCTGAGGTGGCATGATGCAGAATTGGTGCATTGCAGAGGGAAGCCAGGTGTGGACCTGGAACCAAGAGTCAGAGGAGCAGGCAAGGATACTGGGTGCATGCCTACTGCTTCTGCTCTGCAGTCTGCTGTCAGATCCAGCTGTCAAACACAGTTGCTTGCCAGTTACTATAACTTTTCTGGGTAAAGCAAGAACAACATCTCAGCAGTTTTATCCTGTCAGTGTGTACAAATGACTAATGTTCAGAAGGAAGAAACTTTTTTCCTGTCTATGTAAACTTATTTAACTTCTGCTTTACACTTGCACATCATGTCTTGACGGGTTCCCCCCTGTTCTAAGGGACATAGAGGTTACCATTCAGCTGACAGAGGTCTGTCCTTCCCACCTCAGACTGCAGCTTAAGGGGAGTGGAGGCCTCTCTAAGGGCTGATGGATAGAGAAGCGAGAGAAGTGTTACTTCATAGCTGGAAATGTGACTTCAGGCTTCTGAACACCATGTGTTTTCCCTAGAAGACATTTTTAGCAATTTCAATCTCATCTGGTAATTATAAGATTGCAAGAACATAGGCAACTAAGGAAAGAAAGCCTGTTGTGCAAACCTACAGTCTTTATGGAGGGATCTTCAGAGTTGAGGGGTATATAAAAAACTAAACATTTAATTTGGTTTACTAGAAGAAGCTGAAGCACTCTGCAAATTAAGTTTTTCAACTCCAGCAGACCAGGCAGGGAAGGAAAGTGCTTAAACAGACTCTCTTTCCAGATGAGCCTTGCAAACTTGTTGCTATTTAGTACAGCAACGGCCTGGAAAGATATGTTGATGTTTATTACAGAGGTGCTGTTACTAATCAGCTTTCAGGCACACAGATCAAGGAGTGGCACAATAGCATTGTTCTGTGAGAAGTCACCTATACTTCCACAAAGGAAATATGAGACTCCTCATTTCATCTTGAGCTAGATAATTTTTGAAGGTCCTTTCCAACAGAACTATTCTATCCTTACCTCTGTCCCCATTTGATTCTCTGCCTCTAGAAGGAAAAGAAATCAGCAAGCCTCCAAAACTCAGCTCTAGGCAGTCCAGAACAGGTGGTACCTTTAAAAGCTCAAATGCCTCATTAATCCTCCCCAGCTCTCTGTTGGACGGCTCAAGGGAATCTCTTGGGAAACAGCATGGAGCAAGCAGAGACTTGATATTTTACACTATCTGAATTCCAAATGTATTACTTTATCATCACGATCTGTGGTTTCTATCTTCTCCCCCTTCAACAGATTTTTGTGGATAGGCTCTCAGTAAAGCACAAAGGGATTCTGGCCTTCAGTCATCTTGCTTGCCCTCAAAATCTTCAGGGGAAAAAAAAATACAACAAAACCACAATGCAACAGAGTAGCCACAGAAAATGCTGAGAATTCTTACTAGATGTTATTAATAAAAAATACTTGAGTGGGAATAAATAAGGGAAGAGATTTCCAGTTATGATCGTATACCGGCAGCCAAGTGGTGACACATAAAAATACATATTGGGAATCAATCACAGTTTTCCTTTGATGCAAGTAAATTCACTGAACTGGTCAAAGCTCAGCATGCAGTTATAAGTCAATACATCCACTGAAACAATGTGGAGAAATACGCACCCTGTGTGAACACTGGTTGGACCACCCAGACTGACAGTAGCTTTCCAAAACTTCCCTTCAAAACTAACTCCTACGAAGACAAGGATGAATTCAGTTTAACAACTTGATTACAATGACTAGTAGGTTCATGAAGGGATCAGAAAACATTTAAAAACTAAATGACCATTCTTATCTCAGAAACTATTGGCTTAGGTACTGTAGATAGGTGCCACTGAAGCAAAGAATTTTTCCAAAACTGCTTTTGAAAAAAGTGCTAATAATTTATAGGAAGATAGACTTCTAGTAACTGTGCACTTAGGTGAGAAAGGAAGTTTCCTCACACCGACATGAAAACACTTGTTTTCAAAAGGAAGCTCAAACATTTCTGACTAGAGCAGATGCTCTATTTATCCTCTTTGCATACACCTAGTGCAGAACTAACTTCTGAATTTGGGTTCCCATCAGCTCTCTCTCTTACATTTCAAGTTTTTTGGTAAGCTCTGCAGAGCAAGGCTCACATTTTACATACTGAACATAACAGAGCTCCAATCACACCTCCAGGTGCTTATATACCCATGTACCAAACCTATATACCCATGTAACAAACACCTTTCATTGAAAAGCAAAATAAACTGCAGCAGGGAAATTTGCTGTTGGTATCAATGCTCTCAGAACTATGCTACTTTTATACACTAGTGAAGTTAATTCAGACAGACATCTCCTTGCAGATTGCTAGACTATCACTCTGATAACCCAAGTACCCCCACTTGCAGTGGACACATCTAAAAGCCCCAAACCAAACATGGTATGCATAATATGTCTCATTTTAATGCTGCGTCCAATAAGTTGCTACAGGGAGATAGACTGAAACCTTAACGTACAGTGAAGCTAAAAGGTTATGCATGCGCTAAGTCCAGCTGTTTTACTAACCTGAATTATGTGGGACACCATTATGTCCAAACGCCAGGTCATTCAATTGTTGGATGTCAAGATCTTTGCTTAGGTGCCTTGTTTACATTATTTGTGCTTTTGCAACTTTAACTGTAGCTGTTAGAGAAACTCAGTCTACTTCTTGGTACCCTCACATGTAATTCCTTCCTTGAAGTTTCATTTTCTCTTGCACAATAGATAGGCATTATTTAAGTCACACCTTGTTAGTGGACTAACAGCAGTGTAAATAAACAACCAGTTGTAACAGATGTCTTCAATTTTTTAATTACAACATTTGTCAAGTGTCAGCAACTACCACCAGCTTTAGTGGCTTTTTTTTTTTTAAAGACTTTAGACTATTAAATCCATAGATTACATACTATACATCGGTGAATGATGACAGATGGGCACATTATTGCCAGACCTAAGCTTCATGTGTTAGCACACGAGCAACATTTTGTTATTCCTGAACTGATAGGGAACGCACACATTATCAAGTTTCCAATTCATGTTCCAGAACCATTAATGATTGAATCTACTATTCAGGCTGGGGTTTAGATAAAAGTAATAAACTACTCCCAATTTTTCTATTAGTAATCAAAAGTACACGCCTTAACTGTCCCATGTCTGCACTAACGGTGATAAAAAATAAGGGAGAGTATGTTTTGAGTAGAAAAAACCATCAGGCATCCAGGTAGCCAAGTTTCTTCTACTTAAAGAAAGCTTGCAAGGGTATTATGATATGACTTGAAAGCAACCTTTTATCAAGATAACTTGGTTTCCATGATTAGTAGTCTGGGGTGTTTTCTTGGTGTATGAAGCTTACAGACAGATTTGGAAATTAGACTTGGGAGGCTGCATTTGTTTGGATAATTTAGGTCTGTTATATCCTAGCAAAAATTCCTTTGCTGTTTTGCTGTTATTTCCATTATTCCATTATTTCCATAATCTTTTTTTTCCCCCCAGTGTTCATAAGCTGAAAAATAAAATGTATCCAATACGCTCTAAAAAGTTCCAATGTACCCACTGACTCCAGGTACTAATTTTGAGTACTGAGGCTTCTAGCTTCTCCTTTCTTCCCCTTTTGTTAATTTTACCAGACAACCTGAATTCTCAGACTGCCTGTACTCTGTATTAAGTGTGCCATTATCATAACCTATTCTACAGAAATAGAAAGCCACAGTTACGCTTTCCTCTGAAAATACCTACTTAGCTTTAACATTATCAGTCATTATATACCTTACAAAATTATTTTACCATTGGTCTTCACAATTTACTGGATGCAGATAACATCAGGTATGGAAATATAAAACAAATTCAAAATAATTATGATCTTAGACCCCCTCCTTTCCTAAAATTTCAGACGCATTTGAGTCCTATTTTTAAGTACTTGTTGCAAAACCCATTAGAGCTCAACATTCTCTTGTAACTGAAAGCTGGTAGTCTTCCAAAAAATTTAAGTTCCCTCACTCTTAAATCATAATGGAATTACAGGTGTTGTTGCAATATTCTCCAAGTACCACTCTAGAATTTGCAAAAGTGCAAGAATTTCTCTGATTCATAGAATCACAGAACTACTCAGGTTGGAAAAGACCTCAAAGATCATCAAGTCCAACCACAGCCTAACCATAGTACCCTAACTCTAACAACCCTCTGCTAAATCATATCTCTGAGCACCACAGTCAAACAGCTCTTAAACACATCCAGGGACGGTGACTCAACCACCTCCCTGGGGAGCCCATTCCAGTGTTTAACCACCCTTTCTGTAAAGAAGTGTTTCCTAACATCCAACCTAAACTTACCTTGGTGCAACTCGAGGCCATTTCCCCTCGCCCTGTCACCCGCCACCAGTGAGAAGAGACCAGTCCTGCTCTCACTGTAAGCTCCTTTCAGATACTGGAAGTGAGCAATAAGGTCTCCCCTCAGCCTCCTTTTCCCCAGACTAAACAGCCCCAGCTCCCTCAGCCTCTCCTCATAGGGCTGATTTTCCAAGCCCTTCACTAGCCTCGCTGCCCTTCTCTGGACCTGCGCCAGTACCTCCACATCCTTTTTGTACTGAAAAGCCTAAAACTGAACACGGTACTCGAGGTGAGGCCTCACCAGTGCCAAGTACAGGGGCAGGATTACTTCCCCTAGTCCTGCTCACCACCCCATTCCTGATACAAGCCAGGATGCCACTAGCCTTCTTGGCTGCCAGGGCACACTGCTGGCTCATATTCAGCCAAGTGAGCGTCAGCACACCAAGGTCCCTTTCTATGAGGCACCTTCCCAGCCGCTCCTCCCCAAGCCTGTAGGGTTGCCTGGGGTTGTTGTGACCAAAATGCAGGACCCAACACTTGACCCTATTGAAGTTTTACTTTCAAACAATTCTGCTGACTCTTGAATGCAGACAGAAGCTGTTATAAACATTTTTGTAAAATTCTCTCAGATGGACTGACAGATTTTGCCTCAGGTAATAAAAAGGAATACAATACAAGCTGCTGCACTTTTTAGGGAAAAAGCATCAGAAATTACTATGTTAAAAATAAAGGTTAAATTTCAATATTTGAAGAACTCTTCAGACAAATTAAACAACGCTCAAGTTAGGAGTCTAGAATCCCTACTGAAGTAATGACATGAGATAGAGCCCTCCAAAAGCTCAAGAATTAGAAGCTTACCTTCTTCCACACACTGTGCACATGATCTGGTAGATGACCTCTACACTGATAGACCAGTCAAGAGTGGAACAGGTAAAAAGTTTATCACTTTTATCACTCAAGGAAGTGATCTGGAATTTATCCATATGTCTGCTTTCAGTCTGGAAAAATAAACAGTCAATTTTATTCACTTCTCATTTACCAACCAAGCAATTTTATTCATTTAATGTTTCTTTTTGATTCGGTGTTTTAAAATCAGTATTGTGAGTACTGCTATTCTTTCCAAACTGTGCCCCTACTGAAAACAACACGTTCATTAAGCCACAGAAGATACATCATAAAACTTATAAAGTCCCATACCAATATAACTCATACCTTTGATTACAAAATGTACCCCTTCTTACTCCCTCATGATGTACAATAAGACAGAATGAAAATGGTTGCAAGCCATAAGCACACACTGTCCCCATGGTTCCTAAAGTAATATCACTTGAATTTGTCTTCTGCATGTATTAAGAAGTCAATCAGCTGTGAGTGCTCATAACATTAGGAATTTGTTGGAATTTTTTATTTATGGCACATGTATTTGCTTAGGAATCTGTACACAAACCAAAGACATTCCGTGGCATCTCATACTTAATCCTTGCAATGATTAAGACTTAATAAATTGGACAGCTGAATGCAGTTCTGTCTCTGTTCCACTACACAGAAAGAAAAAAAAAATATCTGACTCAAATGTTATAGTCAGACAAAACAGACAGTAATACAGAAAACCAGACCTAGGCAAAAATAACACTACAGTGACCAAAAGTCAGCTGCAAAAAACAGCAGTAAGCATAAGTAGGCCTATTCTAGCTTCTTCCACAGTAAATATCATGCCATTACTACATTCTTACCTACTATTTGGTACATCAAATTTACAATTCTTACTCCTTAAATGAAAAGCTTCATGTGATTAGATACCTATCTACTCATCCAAGCCAAAAGCAAAAGAACTTCACAAACACCCAGGTAGTTGCTACAACTATTTATTGGGACATTTCTCTATTGACATCTTTCATCAGTGATATAACCTCTATTGCTGTGTTCTGTGTCAATCTGTTAGCTTGCCTGGGTTGCACTGAGTGAAGAAGAATTGTCTTGGGCCACATAAAAATTTATAATATAGTTTATGTACATGGCTCTGGGCCGAGGTGACAACTAGTAATGCTACTTAAAAAGACAACAAACATGTATCATTGTGAAATAGTCAAAATACCCTTTTTAATTTAAAAAAAAAAAAAGGCTAACTTTTCCAATTCTTACTCAGTGAAGCACTTTATGTGATTAGACCTTGTGAAGTTAGCAGCACTACTCACCCAAGAGTAGTTATGCTTCAACACCTTTTTATTAGCATCACTAAACTTAGGGACAGTAAATTGCTTGCCCTTCCCATTGCAAGTGAACAAATCATTTCAAGATGTGACACAGAATTGAGCTGCATTAAGCGTGACTCCATACATGGATTAACTCTAGTCTAATTTCTCATTGCTATTGCCTACAGTTTTGATATTCATTATTTGAGTTCTGTCCCTACTCCTTTTCAGGAAAGTACACGAGACATACATACAAAAAATATCTGTTGCTTATCAGTCATAGTTAAAGTACTGCTTGGTAAGTTGCCTTATAAAAACTAAGATCTTTTTATTTGGCAGTCTCACAATACTTTAATGTTGATATTTTTCCCGAAGAGATAGAATAAGTGAAATTATTGTTCCCTTTACCTGCATGCTGTAAAGAATCCAAAGGTCTTCTAGATCCAATTTCTTACATTTTGACATGGGCAGAAATTCTTTAGTCTGAACTTCCAGAGTTTTTCTCTATCCACAGCTATGTAGACTTAACTGCTATTTTGTTTTTAAAAAGACTTAGTTGTATTTTTTCCTCAAATTTATGTCCCTCTGAAGTCAATGAAGCTCTAAACAGGTACAAAGGTATAGATGGGAGGAAAAGAGTCTGAACAAATTTAAAATTAAAAAATTCATCCTAGAAATCAATCCAATTAGAAGATTGGGCAACACAGCAAAATAATTGTTTTTAAATCCACAAAGTTCTGAGGTAGTGTTTGGAATTTGTTTAAGCTTTATATTTAATTGCACTGTATCACATTTAAACAACAGCAACAACAAAAAAAGGTATTACTGTTCCTTACCTGGAGTAATTTGTATTTCAGATTTAGTGTAGATTTAGTTAAAAACCCCCTGCATTTGTTACAGAAGCATTTGGAAGCTGAACACCCCCTGATGTTCCAAAAGTACTGCCATGTATCAAGAGCTAAAACTCCAGGCTTATGCCTTAAAGTCAGTACATAAACCAGGGAATAAAATTACCTGGAGGAATCCGAGAGCAGCAGGTTCATTTTCAAGATTTTAGCTTCAGTCACGAGATTTTCATTAAACACACAAACATATGATCAGAGTATTTTACATCATGAAATGCCACTGAAAAACTAAAGCTTCTCTTCAGTGGTGCTCATTCATTCATTCTTATACTCCATATGACCTCTAACTGTTATATTATGCAAGGTGAGTTTGACAGATCACAGGAAAGAGCTGGAATCAAAGTTGGTTTTTCCAGTGTCTGTAATTCTGTTTTGAAAGAAATCCCTGAGTCAAAGAAAGATGCATATTATATTCTACTGGTGGAGAAAGTTAGACAAGCTGGGACTTGATGTACTTTTAGTCAGGCTTCATCCCACTTTCCAGCTCTGTGCTCCCTGAGAGGTGACTTCTTCAGCAGTCTTTAGCAGCCTTCTTGTAATGGATTTCCAAGCAACCTTTTTTTCCCCCATGCATGAGACTGTAATCCAGGATGACCATCTTGTGCTGTTAATTTTAATGCTGTTTGAATTTCAAGCTATTAAGTGATCAGCTATAGCTTGCTCTGAGACTGATGTTCCAGAGTTCCTTCAGATCCAGAGTTCTCATTACAGCTAACAGATATCTAAGTCAGCATTTCATCTTTAACAGCTGCTTTTCACACCAGTTGTTCACTGGCAAACAACAGCTGACGTCACAGATTTAGAGTAACATTAATGCAGTTTCTTTGCATATTGTTTTCTTCAGAGGAGGAAAACTTGCTTAAAATAGAACAGAGATGACTCAGTATTTCTCAGTGGGAAAGGCACTGTATACTTAGCAGAGGAGGATACTAGAATTCCATTCCATTGAAAAAGGTGGATAAGAGTATGGGGTGGAGCAGGAATAGAGAACTGGCATGGGAAATTCTGAAGAATGAGGTTTACTATTCTACTTTTGTGAAATAAATAGGAGGAGAAAGGTTTTAACTTTTCTTTCCTTCCCACAGCTACTGCCACACTACAGACCTTGTTGCCTCCAGCAGGCTATTCAGCTCCCCAGATATCTTGTTCTGGTAAGGGAGACAGCTGAGCCATGACCATTGTACTGTCCCAGGTGCTAAATGACCTAACTTACTGCCTTTTTTACGTTATTTAAGGCAGCTCTCAAACAAATTGATAGCAGATTATGTGTTATTGCCTAAGAAATATATAACTCTGATATAGTTTTTACCCCTTTAAAAAAAAAAAATAAAATCAAAACAGCATGAAGGTGACATCCTTATTACTAGATATCTAAGGCCAGGAAACATCACTAATCTTAAACCGTTAAATCTTAGACCAGTGTGATTTTATTCAGTGAGGCTGATGTACTCCTAGTATGCAGCCTGTTGCTTTCTTATGCATTTGTGTTTGACTAAAGGACACACCTGAAAAATTATCTGATTTAACTACAATTCCTCAACAGTGGAAAACATGACACTTGCTTTAGCAATATATTCAGGATTACCCATGCCCAGACTTTGATGCTTTAGACCTCTAAGTCTAAATACACCTAAAGAGTAGTTCCATGTAAAAGCAAAGTCTAGAGGAAAAAAAATATATATATACCTTATGATGACTTCACAGTGAATCATGACCCTCTCCCTAGAGGGCATGGAGCTCTGTTGGCTTTAGGCACTCTGCCCAAACTCAGAATTTTAAAGTCTCATAACAGAATATATCCAGTCCCACATATGTTGCTCTGAAAGTAATGCCTCCTATTTATTTCCACAAATTCCACAGCAGGTACAAGCAGCACAATAACACTACTTGATAGAGCAAATTCTCAGCTACAAAACACTATTTTTCAACACGGTCACCATCCATTAGCTATGCATTTTGGCCAGCAGTGAACAAGAGCCCGGATGCTGTACTCGTAAAAGCCTGCACCAGCAGAGATGACCTACTGTTTCATAGCTGCTATGATGGCATTGTTGCCCACACAGTCCAACTTTCACTGTGCTCACATCCACTGTTTACTCTCCACAAGCCTTCAGCAACCACTGATGAGCATCAGTGGGTGCTGTTTTTCCCACATGGAGGAATTCAGCACCACACCTTTGTTCTATATGCACTGCCATGTCAGATGCCATTGTGTCAGACTGCCCCTCTGCTACCATCTGTCACATGGCATCAAGATGTAACATGATATTGGTGGGAAGGTTCAACCTCTACTACCATCCCACCAACATCTGCCTCTGACATTGTAAGCCAACAGAATAAAGGAGGCGGCCTTACTTTTGGAGCACTCCTTGTAAATACTTAGATTTTCTTCCCACATTCAGCATGGCCAGCTATCACTGTTTTATTGACAGCCCCCTTGCATTTACTGTCTTTGTTTGTTTGTTTGCTCATTCATCCTATATCCCTACCTCATGGAGGAACGTGCCGCTGTACGTTTGGCTTCATGCTTTTTTTGTTGTTTGTTTTCAGTTGTTTGCTTTATGACAGTAGAGGAACAGTTGAGTCAGGGATTTTTCTACTTTCATGTGTTCCTCCACAGCCACAAAGGCAACAATATCTTAATGAAAACTGAGATTTTTTCAGATGAAAAATAGCCGTAGGAACTATGATTCAAGATAAGTAACTAATACTATAAAATCCAACTGCCTTGGCAGTTCTAGGTATGGGACATTTCTGTAGTGATCCTTGTCCTCTGAGTCTAAGTTTCGGTGTTTTTTTCCTCAGTAAGACCATGTAAGTTGCATTATAAGTTTTTAACTGACCTTCTGCACTTGGATTCTCTTTTCATAGCTTAGCTGTAGATAGGAAGCAGTTCACATTACCATTTCTGATGTCCGGGAAACTAAAATAACATTTAATTGATTTTTTTTCTTCTGTTTCAATATTTCTTTTGGGTCAAACTCAAAATCATTTAGAATGGTTTTTCTTCTGAACAAAATCTTAAACCCATTCTAGCTACCAATTTTTGTTTATCTTTTACATTTGGCTCTAGGGAGAGAAGATTCCATAATTGATAGCACGTACTTATAGCAGGCGACGCAAGTTCAAATTCATTCTCTGCCAGACTCATAACAGAGCTTTCCAGCCCTTTTCTGCAGCGGGGACTGAAACCACCCAGTTCAGCATCTGTCTTTCACTCTCCCACACTACATCCAAACAGAATCTTACTCATGTTCCTCTGAGGAAAAAAAAATCATAGTGAAACAGATGCAGAAGTATTCAGGACTGAGAACCAGTTTTGGAAAACAACTTCTGAACTTCCCAAATCCTCTGTTCCTCAGAGTCTTGTCATACTTCCAATTTTTAACATATCCAGTTTATAGCATATTTGTTGCAATAATTGTAACATATGGTAAAATCAGCTACAAATCCACATATTGCAAGCTTCAAAATTTCATTCTCTTTAACTTGAGATTATTTAGATAATTTTTTTTAATTATTTTTTTTATTTTTTTGGAGAGCAGTTCCATCAACATGGGGCTCAAATGGGCCACTAAAAGTAGTACACTGCAAAGTGCAGGCTCTTTGCCGTAGCTGTCCCGGTGCTTGCTTTTGAGCTTAAGCTTCATAACCAGTAGGATGAAAGATAAACAAATCCCAGTGAGGCACAGGAATTAACCAAAGTCTGGAAAAGCCCCTGCATACCAATTAGCAAATGTCTGAAAACTGGAATGCGTGATAAGTTATGCTCCCCAAACACACACAGAACAGAGCATTTTTTTGACACACTGCACAGCACGAAGATATCAGCACAAATACATGTTTTTTGTTCATCTGCTTTTTACAGTTCTCAAGAATCCTGTTATCTACTAAGATGTCACAGAAACGAAGTTTCATTTTCATCTTCATCAAAAACCTGTTACAAAGCTGGATAAATAAAAGGCTCTAAAATATACTCATATGAATGAGCATGTGCTGACCTCTGATGGTTGTGAGTGTGTATGACACAGTCCTGAAATTGCATCTTGGAGATCTACTTGAGATAACACTGGCATATCAAGAAACAGGATCTTGTGAGAAATACTTTATAATGATATTCTGGGATTATAATTGCTTTGTACCATCATTTTCTTTTGAAAAAGAAGGTGAAAATGTGGGAAAGCCAAGATGAGAGCTTGCAGAAAAAGTTATTTCCAATGGAAATTCTTAGAGCTGTTCAGAAATATCATCAAAAGGTTTTATTAAAATACCTTTCTACCTTATTCTTTCTATATAAACAAACCAATCTGATCACATGGCTGAAAGCATCCGAAAGAGAAAAAAAATATTGTCAGAATTGTTATGGATGCTGCGTCCAAAATATGCCACATAAAACACGATTCCTAGCACTACTAAAGTGAGAGGAGCACATGGACTTAAAACCTCATCAGTGCATTAGAAAATGATTAGCAGCATTTCATATGTGCCCAGCTGTGTGGGAAAGAAGAGAGGAAAGGAAAGGGGTGGGAGGGGAAGAGTGGGACAGAGGAAAGAAAAAAATTCAGCCTGTTAAGATTTTCTCTCAATGTCACTTTGCCTCAGGGAAAGCCAATTCCTACAGCTTTATCTAGAAGCCTTATTAGCAGTAACTTTGAGCCACCTTAGAGGAAATGCTGCTCTTGATTATTAAACAAACAAAGCTACTTGGGCTTTGTGAAGATAGAATCCCCATAACTCTGATAAATAGGCTTTGAGAGTGAAGGGGACAAGTGACAAGTGCGTCAGTTCGCTATATGCAGAAAGAAGCTGGCAAACTAAACATCCACTTGAGCATCTACCGTAGACTGAAGAAAAGCAACCACACACATTTTAAATCAGCTCCAAAGTATCACACCTCAAAAAAGTGCAATGGCAGATATGGAACACAGTTTCAACAACACACTACTGAGTTTTCAAGGAAATCAATTGCTCACCAGTGTACCATTCCTTTCTGTAAAACTGTTAAAGAGCCATCCACTCCCTTTATATGTCCAGAATCACATCTGTTGAATTGTGACACAAAGAGACAAATTAAAAGTCATGGTTTGATTCTCTGTGCTTACACTGAATGGCTGAGGAGGAGCCTCAGCTTTATTCCTTCCTGGTTCACTGTCACAGCTGATAAAAGCCCCTGCTACAGCTGCACACAGTGGGGCACAAGTAATGGTCCCAATAGAAGCATTTCGTACATTGAAATTTCTGATCTCTTCTACCTGTTCTACTTTGAATAGGTATGTTCATGAAGGTCTAATAGAGGAGGTGACCTGGTCTCCTGTGTGACAATACTCCTGGCGGGCTCAGAAATGAAGGTGGCATCACAAACACAAAAACATCAAAACATACTTTAATATTAAACATGTGACCAGCATCACTTCTGTTCTCCACCTCAGCACAGCTTCCTGCCAGACTCTTTCCATACTCTTCAGACGTGACAAAAAGAACTGCATTTAGCTGAAAGTAACTGTTCTCCACATCTCACTGCAAAAAAGAGTTTGCAGAAGCAACTTCAAAAAGTGGCAGAAGATGAAAGCCTTTCTCACTCAATAAAAATCAAAACTTCAGTATTTGCCCAGATCCAGTAATAAGGAATTGGAGCCTTAATAATAGCTCATAGCAAATTCCACTGTAGTAATCACCCAGAATAATTAGGATTCAGAGTAGGAACAAGGAGCCCTCACATCCTCACACTGAGTTAAATATGGATGTTCAGCATAGATTTCTTACTGCCTGTTAGGCTTCCATAGAACATAGCACCAGGGATATTTAAAAGAGAAAGACAGAAAACTCTTGGCACCTATAATTGGTTTGAAAACACTCTGGAGTTAAAGTTGAATCCAGAGATATTCAGTCCCATAGAAAGATTCCCATTTATTTTGGTGGGCACTGAATCAGGCACTAGAAGCTCAAAAACAGAGATGGAAATATTAAACCAGCTGTAAAATTCCCATCTTATTGAACAAACTGACTTCATACCATTTCATTTTGTCCTAAATGTGAAGGAAAAAAAAAATCCTATCTTGAAATGGTAAACAGATCGGTAACTCCATAATGCCTTTGATAATCTGATGATATTAAACCTGAAAATATGACACAGCATGCTGTCAAAATAAAAGGAAATGAGAAAGTCAGAAGTAAATCAGAAAATGCAAACAAATTAACTCATTGATTCTGGAAACATCTACAAGCATATCTGTCATCTGTGATGGAAATAGCCTTGCAAAAAATTACTATTTTGAGGAAACTAACATTTTCCAAAAGGAAAAAAAAAAGACAGCAATTACAGCAGTCTTGGCATAGCAACCCTGGTACTCCAGGCATTACCAAAAGCCTTTCCTGAATTACAGATGTTCAGATCCTTTGCAGGGAAGGAGCAAAGAGGGTTTCATGCCAACTTCTTGTTGATAACGCAAGTCCATTTAGACACTAACACAGTGATTGTTTTAAATCCAAGGAGCCTCAATACTGCATGACGAGGAGAGGAACTCTAAAAGGTTAACTTTCCAGTCAGGACCTGAATCATTTAGAAAAGCTTTTGCTAATTATGAATAGATTGAATCTGATACAGAATAAATAGCTTTTACTGAAAGGCACCTTAAACGTAAAGTAGTCACTGAGAAAAAAACATCAATTGAGAAAAATCTCTCAGGTGTTTTGCAGCATATCCCCTGCACTTATTTCCATCCTCTTAAAGGCTTTTTCATACTGCCAGAGAAACTGGGCTTTGGTAAAATTAAAAACCTCACTTTGTCTGATGTGTCAGATGTCTGTACTGTGCTGAAATACAGCTTTTTAAGAGGCTTGAACACAGGCAAGTGTGATTCTATGCAAAAAATATGGAGTAAAGCGAGTATGAAAGAACTTGAATTTAGATTAAGACACTGCATGGATTTTGAGAGGCGGGTCAAATGTGCTATAAATTGAGTGAGAAAATACAACTGGTTTAGCACAGCACTTGGGTGAAGTCTAAAATCAACAGGAATACTCACTCACAGGTGAAGGAACATAACATCACAAGTGACTGGACTCACAATTCCTCTTTCCAGTGAAGTGCTGCAAAGCAGTACCTGGGTGGCACCTACAGATCTGCTGCTGCATGGACAGCAAACATCTGTGGCTAATAAATCTTTGAATTACAGCCTACTCTCGCATAGAAACTTTTCAACACCCCAAAACGTATGCATTTCTCCTCTTCCTTTAGTAGTAACTGCAGCTTAATATGGCCTGAGAATACACTGAGTATTCTCATATATACATCTAGTTAATTTAAAAGTAAATGACACATACACTGTGTAGGTTTTAATTTCTGCCCTGGCATGGGTTGTGCCAGCAGGAGAGTGGATATACCCCACAACATCTTTCTACCCAAATTGGAAAGATATGGATTTGATGGGCAGACTATTCAGTGGATGGAGAACTTTGGCTACAGAATCGAGTCCAGAGAGTAGCGGTCAATGGCTGTACAATCAACAAATATACAGTTAGCAGAGCAGCATGCTATTTTACAGGTTTTATAGTTAGAATGATTATTGTGGTAGAAAGACATAATAAAAAATAAATGAAATGCTCACCCATGTTCTAGGCTCACCGTAGAAAACTCCAAAAGGAGCATTACCCCCAGAAAGAAAACCTTCCCTAGAGGCAGTCAGTCCTTAAATGGGGTCTAAGAGAGGTGCAACCAGGCTCCACCCCTTCTGGTCACACAGCTGAATTGCCTTCACCTGTTCTCCCAGGGCTGACTCAGTCCTTGCCTCAGGTGATCAATCAGTGGTTCAGGCTGTGACTCAACAATTCCCACACAATGGCTTCATGTCTGGATGGAGATTAGTGATGAGAGGTGTCCCACAAGGGTCAATGCTGGGGCTGATACTCTAACATCTTCATCAATGACACTGACAGTGGGGTCAAGTGCACCCTCAGCAAGTTTGCTGATGACACCAACCTGTGGGGTGCACTCAACTCACCAGAGGGATGGGATGCCATCTAGAGAGACTTAGACAGGCTGAGCAATGGGCCCAGGAGAAACTCACAATCAAATCCAAATGCAAGGTCTTGTACCTGGGTCAAGGCAATCCTCACTACCAATAAAAGCTGGGGGAGAAAGTGATTGAGTACAGCCCTGCTGAAAAAGACCTGGGGGTACTGGTGGATGGTAAGCTGGACATGAGCCAGCAATGTGTCCTTGTAGCTCAGAAAGCCAACCTTATTCTGAGCTGCATCAAAAGAAGTAGTGCCAGCAGGTCAAGGGAGGTGATCCTGCCCCTCTACTTTGCGTTGGTGAGACCTCATCTGGAGTACTGCATCCAGATGTGGAGTCCTCAGTGCAGGAGAGACACAGATCTGTTGAAGTGCATCCAGAGGAGGGCCACAAAAATGATCCAAGGGATGGAACACCGCTCCTATGATGACAGGCTGAGAGAGATGGGGCTGTTCAGCCTTGAGGAGAGAAGCCTCCAAGGAGATCTGAGAGAGGCCTTTCAGTATCTAAAGGATTGCTACAGGAAAAAAGGGAACAGACACTATCACAGGGTCTGTGGTAATAGAGCAAGGGAAAAAGGCTTTAAGCTTAAAGAGGGTAGATTTACATTGGATATAAGGAAAAGGCCTTTTACAGTGAGGGTGGTGAGGCACTTGAACAGGTTGCCCAGAGATGTGGTTGATGCCCTGTCTCTGGAGACTTTCAAGGTGAGGCTGGATCAGGCCCTGGGCAACCTGATCTAGCTATGGTGTCCCTCTTCATTGCAGGGGAGCTAACTAGATGACATTTAAAGGTCCCATCCAACTCTAAGGATTCTATAGATTAATTTTGAGCACTATGATTTAAGACTAGAAATGCAAGCATATGTCTTCAATTACTGAAGTGTCCTTGATACTGAAAATGATTTATACAATGTAAAAAAAATTAATACTGTGGGTCAAATTATTGCCTGTTTTAATGCCTCTACAGCAAAGTATCACAAATATATTATAGAATGTACAATTCACTGTTCATTTTCTGTGATAGTCACACAATTAACAGGAAAATTGGCCAATTTATCAAAAAATTTGATCATGTTAGCAAATGCGCTAAATCTGGAAACCAAAAATCAAGCTATTGAAAGCTAAACTACCAATTTTTTTCACAGACCAATGCAAGGGCAGATCTGATCAAATCTATGCCTAAAACTATCTCATAGAAGATGAATATTGTCTTCACTGTTAAACAAAGAAGTAAAAGTAACTTCATGCTTAATAGAGAATTTTGGCATTGTTCTTTTTCTATATCAGAAGGGATTGGACACTCCACAACTTTCTTCCCTCCATGGTAGACAGAAAAGCCTTACTAGTAATGTGCTCTATAAAAATACATAGCATTATTTGAGCTTAAACAACTCATGCACTTTGTTGATCTCAAAGTTATGGTCATCCTTGTGCTATTTTAAAGAGAGATTATATGCTAGAATGTGTTTTATTATATTTTGGCTCCCTGGGGGGCATTCGATGTAACTCAACTGGAACAAGGGTTGTTGGGAAATATTTCAAATACAGAAATAAAAGAGGAATAAATACACAGTCGAGCTTTTAGGAAAATGGATGGGAGAATCTTCCAAGTTAGGAAAGCATGGTATATCAAGATGTACCAATCCACATTAGCACCTAAAATATCCTGGTATAATTTCTTTATCAGTACAGTCACGAAATTTTGAGTCCTATGGGAACAGAATCCATGGATAATGTTCTGTCTGCATAACATTGCAATTCCATGGATTTGCAATGTAATGCAGACTTTTTGTCAATGCACAGTGAAATGAAGAAAATGTTTTGCGTAGGAATAAGGCCAAGATCCCAATGTACAGATCTCACATTTGACAGATATTAGAAACAACTAAACAAGAATCATGGGATACTGAGTTCTATGTAAGTGTAGAAAATTCAGAAAATTTCAGGCCGCCACTCTAAGGTGGAAGAATAAATTGTGCTGAGGTGTCAAATATTGTTCCAATGTTAATTACAGCTGCCTCAGTGGAGAGCAGATGACAGCAGCATAGGAAGCCCGCAGCTGGATGAGTGCTTTCAAAGTAACTAAGACTGAGCAGGTATATCTAGTAAGGAGAAGAGCAGAATGCCACATAGCAGCGAGCCAAATTGGAATATACAATTGAGTAATGAACCAGGAGAAGGAAGAAGGTTGCTTGTCTGTGTGAAACTATGGAGATCACAAATTGATGGTAATTCATAGGCAGCACAACTAGGAATTCTGCTGTTAAAACAATTCATTTGGTACTCAAGATGTGCTACAATTCTGCTGGGGTAATCAGCACATGCACAAATCTGTGTGATGTTAAAGAACAAAACAAAAAACCAAAACCCTACAGTGTCAGAGTACTTCAGTTTTAATGCGAGATAAATTCAGATAAGTCAACTTTAGGTAGATGTATAGTGTCAATATCATAAAGTGAAGTGTCTGCCCTTCACTATGTTTTACCTCAGGAAACCTAAGGTGTGTTAGATAGCTCAAGGTTAAAAGGGGGAAAAAAAAAGAGCCATTTCAAGTCACAGTGAAGACAAGCAGTCAGTTTAATTTACAGTAAGGTAAGCAGCAAGGCTGTGCCTAGATAAGAATATAACGCTGGCTTTATACGCCTAGCCAGAGGCAAGTACCTGAAGTGTCATCATCTTTGGTATCTGTGGTGACATAACCCACATTTGTTATCTTGCTCTAATGATCTCATCTGTCTTGTGCAATGAAGGCAAAACCTCCATCCATCTCAGTTGCCGGGTCAAAGGCAAAGCCTGGAGGAGATTATTAAAGGATCAAACATATTAGGAAGTGTTGTTAAAATGTTTTGTTCTACTTAAAAAAGGGTTTGGTTTTGCTCCTGAATTTCTGAGGGGTTTTTCTTGATTTCAGTAAATGAACCATAGCTTTTGTCTCCTTCTGTTGAATCTGATTTACCTTTCCCTTGCCTTTAACACAAGCTGATACCTCATTTCCCATTTACATATCCCATTCCTCATTACTTCTGAGAATGAAGTTTTTATGTAGGATACATCCTGTGCTTGCCTCTGAGGGAACCTAGGAGCTTGTGGAAGCGAGTATCTCCAAAGAGCATCAGTCAGCAATTTTTAAATCAGCTCATTTAAATTACAGGAGGAAAAAGAGCACCAGGCTTTATAGATTGAAATGGAAGGAACGTCACAAAATTTATATTAAGTACGACATGAAATCAGAACTAAACTAGGGCTTTCCTGTTACAATTTGCTGACCAGGCAAGAATTATACCTTACATAGCAGTAAGGCCAGCTTTTCTTAAAACAGCACACAATCTGCCAGGCATCTCCACTGAAAATGCATAACCTTTTTCTGACACATTCTGGGGACCCTGTGTTCCTGTGAAAAGACTTCATTTGCAAATGGGACACAAAATTTCTTGCAGTCTAACTATTGTTTTGTAACTAACTGTTGTACTCAGCACTGCTGATGCTGCACCTCAAGCGCTGTGTTCAGTGAGTGTTGGGCCCCTCATGACAGAAAAGAGATCGAGCGCCTGTAGAGTGTACAGAGAAGGGCAATGAAGCTGGGAGGGGTCTGTAGCACAAGTCTTATGGGGAGCAGCTGAGGGAACTGGTGTTGTTAATTTTGGAGGAGACTCAGGGGAGACTTTATTGCCTTCTACAACTGCCTGAAAGGAGGTAGTGGCAAGGTGAGGGTTTGCCTCTTCTCCCACCTAACAGCAATTGGACAGGTGGGAATGGCCTGAAGTTGCACCAGGGGAGGTACAGGTTGGATATTAGGAAAAATTTCTTCTCAGGAAGAGCGGTTGAGGCAGTGGCACAGGCTGCCCAGGGAGGTGGTGGAGTCACTGTCCCTGGAGGTGTTGAAGAAACGTGGAGGTGTGGCACTGAGGGACGTGGTTAGTCAGCATGGTGGGGGTGGGTTGATGGTTGAACATGATGTTCTTAGAGGTCTTCTCCAACCTTAATGATTCCATGGAATGACTTCCCAACTGAATTACTAATTGTGTTTGGACTAAGGAAATGAGATTCACCGCCAATATATATTGTGAGCATTTTAGGCTATCAAGGGCTTAAGGTCATATAAGAGAGCAATTTGAATTCCCTGCTACAGGCTATAGAATTCATAATCTGCAATTCGTAGAAGCTTTGAGATCTGTATTTTAAGATGTTGTCCTTCTCCAACTCGTACACTGTCCTTCGAGGTACGTCCCTTCAGTATAAGCTCAACCTTCATTCAGAACATGATATTAATATATAGATTATAATGTATGGGATAAATGCACCACTATATCACCAGCTGTCATACTCTAAACTAAAATATATATACATACAAAAAACCTGGAAACACAGACCAAAAAAAAAAAAAAAACACAAACGAACACAAGAACTGAGAATGGCAGAGTTTTGATTGTCACAAGGAATGCAGTGGTCAAACACTTGGTATCAGCAAACAGTTTAAATATCTCCACGAGAACAATCACAAATATCAAATATTCATTGTAGACCTCTGCCACGAAACATGGCAAACAAATCATTAGTTTGGATCAATCAGTGAAATTCTCTACTCCTACTTATTAAATTCTCTACCACTTGCTTAGCATAACCAGTTATTCAGATGCCATTCCTATGGTTCAGAAGACCCTGCTCCCTCATCTTTACTTTTTACAGCCACTAGCTGTTATTTAATTTTGCAATTTTGCTGACCTGCAAAAGAACTTAAAAAGCTGAGAATGAAACAAAATTAATTTATAGCCATTTGAATTACATTACATTTGAATGAACAAGCGACCTTTTACATCTAATTTTTAACTGAAATTCAATCTATTTGTTTTCAGAGGAATATCTAGCATGTGATTTTCAGCAGTGACTCAATTCTTCTCAGCTTTAAATGTAATCGGCCTCATCAGGGTCAAAGGAAAAAAAAAAAAAAAAGAAGGCAAGGCAGGGAGGTCTCAAAAAGTTCACATTTTTTTGGTGCAGATGAAAAGACCACTGATAATATTTCCATTGAATTCACTGTGTCTTAGTGCTTTGTCCCAGGTATCAATGTGCAGCTGTAAAGGCTAGAGGCAGCAGCAGTATAGGAGAGGCATTAGAAAAATCTTCCCAAACACTCAGCCCGTGACAACATATCAGGATCTCTCCTTTCTGTAGTCACTTTGAATAGTAATAACATGCTCTAAGTATTACAGTGAAGATTGTTATTGCAGAGGGAACCAGTATATCCACTATTTTATCCATTAAAATAGATCTAGGGATGGATAGTAAAGTGAAGTTACCTCCTTGAAATTGGAAGCTAAACCTACCTAGGTGGTTCCACATCTGAGAAAGATATAAAAATCAGTTCAGAATGGCAGTCTGGCACAAGGTTTCAGATAGGAGGGAAAATGTGCTAGCTCGATTTCTCAGCACAAACATGCAGCAGGCCACGACATGCAGCTAGGCTAATTTATCAACTTGTGTATCTGCATCAGTGGACCTGGGATAATCAAAGGCTCAGTTACTGACTGTGTCATTTAATAATCAATATGTTGGAAAAGGTTTTAATTAAAAGGTACTAATACACAAAGCGTAACAATCTAAAGTGCCTAATCCAAATCTTACACTAAAATGAATATTTTAAAGGGAGATGTGATCTTCATGACTATGTTCTTCACAATACAGGTGTCACACAAGGGCTAAGCTAGACTTCTTCTAAGCAATGACACACCTCTTGCAATCATGTGCACGTCTGCTCTCCCCAGTCAGTAGCCCAGTGCTGAATCCATCATTTTGATGGCAGCTGGCCACAAAAAGATGCAGAAAACCTCTCTATATCCAGAAATGTACAGATGACAAAGCCTTGCCTGCATCCCAGATGTCTGCACTACCTCAGGATCTAATTTCACAGGAATACACTGTCTTTTAATTGACTTACATTCAAACTGAAATTATACTGTCCACAAACACCATCTGCCCTAGCAGTAAGCCCTGTGCTTGTTCCTTTCTGCGTTACCAGCAGCCCACACTGAGACCTGGAAGCCAAACACATTGCTGCACAATCCAACAGATGGCTGTCTTGCATTTCTTTCCACTAACAAATCACATTTGCTATAAAGAAACAAGAGCACTGTTCTCGGGAATCTATTTCCCACCATGATTTTACATAATTTTGCAAGGAGAAATAAGAAATTCCCTAATCTCTTCCACTTTGTATAAGGAGGAAATTTTAACTGTGGTATGACAGCACTGCTCTTTACATCTAAGAAGACTGCTACACTAAACCACTAAACCTTTTTTTTTTTTAATCAATAAGCCTCCAATTACTATGCTAGATTTTTTTCTACTTTAAATTAAACCTTTTCACACTATCTACCCTTAGAATTAAAAGGATAAATGCAGAACGATGTAATTATCCAGAACAATTAGTTAGAAATATCCTATCTACACTACCTATGAAGTCAGAAAAATTATCCAATATTTCCACCCGGTCTTCAGAATCTGTTAGTCAGCAGTTATATAGATCCTGAGCAAGAAAAAAAAAAAGGGTTAACTTTTTATAAGTAGTGTAGGCTCATTCTCTCCTTATTTATAGCTTATTATTATTAGCTGCATACGCATAACTGCATGGCAAATATTTTTAGTCCTGAAGATAATTATGAGTCCTAAACAGTTTACAAATAGACAGTGAGTAATCACCCATGCTGAAAAGTAATATTGCTAGTCATCATGGGTTTGATGGTTTTGCTTATTTTCTCATCTTAACAGACTAAATTATCTAAGCATAGTATAGAGGGTGAAAACGACGAAGCAGGGATATGAAATAAATGTCTGAAAAAAATACCCAGTCTTTAAAGAAACAGTAGGAGTGAAAAGCTCATAAAAAAAAAAAACAAAAAAACAAAAAACCCTTCATAATCAATTTGTTTTTCAGCAAGTGTTAGATGAGTTTTTGAGCAATTAACACATTCATAGAAAACCAGATCCGTTCAGGAATCGGAAAAAAAGGCAGAAGGTGAAACAGTTCAATAGTTCATCAAGAATGATTTGAAGACTACTAGTCCATAGTGCACTTGACGATTTACAATTAATCACCATTTGTCAGAGTCCTATTCTTAGGATTTGAAACAAATTAGACCGTATTCTGAACAACTCAATTGTTGGATGCAAGAGCTTGAAGGATATTTCGTTCAGATTAGTGGACAGAAAAGCAAAAGAGCTGAAAAAATGCTACTTTATGGACATCTGCATGATGCAAATGCAATTGTGGTTGCATTCACACTTGCAACTGACATTCCACAGAAAGCGCACGTTAGAAATACACAAGCAAAGATCTCTACAGTGGTCACTTGAAAACATATCAGTGTTTCTTCTTCATCATCCTCTACATACAGAAAATGTTGTGGAAGAATCCTACATGCCCCATTTCACATACTTTAGCTAAAAGAAATAGTACATTCAATTTGGAGCACTTTGTCTGAATTTCATAGAATTTGCACTCCTTTATTTGCAGGAATCAGAAAATGGCATGCCTTTTCCCCTTAAGAAGTACATTAGGTGCAATACGGAATGTTGACTTTGAGAACTCAGGCACAAAAGTAACGCAGGACAACATGATAACATCCTGTCCTTAAAATGCTTGTAGTTTTGGTGATGTTATTTGATCAAAGCTGACAAACAGCTTGGGGCTTCAATTCCATTTTCAGTTATTATAGTTTTGTACACAGACTTGCTCTTTCTCAGAATGTGTATTGTCTTGATTCAAATCCTTTTTTTTTTTTTTTAGATGAAAAATCAGATCCACATAGAAACAGAGTCTCAAATACTGTATTCTAGGATAAAATCTAGAATCCTAACTCAAATTTTTATGTATCAGCTACTAACAGAAACACTGTCGTAAGACTAATGTCACCTCAAACTGTTACCTCCTCTGAACAGAATCCAGATTGAATTTATAGCTCAGTTATACACCTACTCATTCTAAGCAACAAATACATCTGGAAAAAAATACAGCTAATTCAAAAACAGAAGGCAAAAATAAAATGTATTAAATATATTTTCTATTATCATCACAACGCAGAGTTCTTCAGAGCGCAGTTGTTGAGCTTACATTATTGTCAGATGAAAGTGAGTGATGATAAAGCAATATATAAAATATTTGATCTTTCCAGAAAAACAATTGTACAGTTACTTGAAAAAGATCCTAGAGAAAGAAATGAATTTCCTGTTGGAATAATAATAAAAAATTCTTACAAAAAGCATGGCAGCCTCTTGCATCCACAAACTAGAACATCTGCAACATCAAGTAGGTGCCCAAAAACTTGGCTCTGTGTAGAATAATCACAGGGAATCTGCATTTATTGATTGATTGATTGATTGATTGATTGTTTAAATATAAACCCTAACCTGCGAGGTGTAAAAGACTGAGGATGTAGTTACAAACTGAGCCAAAGAAAATTCCACAATAGTGCTTTTTTAAAATTCCATTTAAAGGATTTGATGAAAAGTAAGAAAAAAAAAAATGTTAAGAATGGTCCTTTCCTATATTGGTTATTTTTTTCCAATGTAAATGCTCTTTCATTGTATCCTTCCTTGGCATCCCAGGAAGAAAGTTGCGGGGTCAATCATATCAGAGGGTTCCAACCATGCAGTAAGGAAGCTTCTGCTGGGGAGATGTCACAGGGTATTAATTCCTCTTCCTACCTTTTCCCTGTCTTTTTGCAAAGGATCTCTCTTTTTTTTTTTTTTTAATGTTGTAGAGACCAAACATAAAAAAAGTGGCTGGTGAAAGAGGCCAGGATAAGAGGAAGGAAGTGGCAAGTGATGGTTTTGGAGAATGCCTTTGCCTGGAATTTTTCATGTTAGTCCAAGCATCTCAAGTTGCTGAAGGGCGTGAGGTGGATGATGAAGAGCAGAGACCTCAGCAGCCCACTCAGCAGAAGCCTGCTGCTGACAGTACATTCACATGGTAGAAGGCTAAGAATGAGCCAGCACGTATGCAGCCGACCAGCTCGGAGCTTGTTCTCTTATTACCCTGTTCACTACCATGTATACTTACACAGTTCCAAAAATATTCTCACATGTAATCCACATTATCTTACAGCTTTTGTTCCTGCTAATGTATTACCTCCTTATTTCCCAGGCCTGATATGATTTTATCAAGCTTAAACTGGTTCATCTGCAAAAACAACCTTCAAACTAGTTTTAGGTGCTGGGATGGTTTGGGCTTTATTAAGGCTGGTGTCATTAAGCCAGACAACAAAAGGACAACGAGGTTTATATTATTAAAATGACTTGATCCTCTATACTTAGGACTCTATATTTTGACACTGAGATCAGAATATGAACAAAAGACAAAATTAAAGAAATAAAGGACAACAAGTGTCCTTTAAACGATACTACAAATATCTTTTTTCATCAGAAAAGCTTTTAAGAGAACATTTACAGTTTAGTGAGTCAAGAGGCTGACAAGGCAACAGAGGTCTTTGAGTCTATGAGGCCCTGGCTCATATCTAGCCTAGAACTGTAAGCATCACAGGAGAGCTGTTTGTATTTAAAAAAAAATTGCTGAGGTAAAAAATGTTTTGAGGAGACAGGAATCCCATGATCTCCATCACAACTGACACCTTTTAACCACTTTGTGAAGAGATCTGCTTAAGACTAAATCCAGAGATACTCCCAGTTAGAAGACAAGGATGCTGCTAGAAAATCCTATTCTCTGAGATCAGTACAAAATTAGCAATTTCAGGTCATCTCCTTGTTGAGTGTGCGCTCTAATTCTTTTAAAGACAACAATAAAGAACACGCTGACTACAGTGGAGTAGAAGTAAATGGTGTACAGCAGAGCTCTTTATGGAATGTCACTCATACGTTTTGAAAAATAAAGGATAGTTTTATAGATCAGACAGAGATTGGGATGCAAAAGATCTACATTCACCTCCTAGTTCTGCCTGAAATTTTGTGGTTAAATGAAACAAACAAACAGACAAACAAAAACCCCCAAACAACTCACACAATACCTCTGTATAAGAGTTGCCAGATGAAAAATAAAGCAAGGAAGCCTTATGTGCCTTGATATTTATTCTCAAGTTAGATGAAGATGGAGAAGATTGATACCCATCTCCTTCCTCAGCATCACACCTGTAGAAACGCCGTAGCCACAAAGTGCTCTTTTATGCTTGGGGCAGAAGCCTGAAACTAATGAGACCAACACCAAACAAAACTACCTGAGCTCGAGCTAACAGGGCAGCTGTCAGACACTGCTCGGGGAGCTATCTCATTCTGTATAGTTGCACAGAAATGCCCAATTTAAACATCTATGGAGCAGCTGAGCTGCGACAGCAGAAAAGCGAATACTTGTAGTTTCCAATAAACCAACACTGGCATCTCCCCTCTGTGCTGCAAGCACTGATGTACCTTTTGTTAAAGACAGGACATCACTCATCTCTCTCTCACTCTTTGAGTGCAGATGTCTTACAAGTCAATTCTGTGGTTAATACAAGCTGACAAAACGAGGTTTATGTGCCGTGCAACAATACCCACTGCCACTCATTCAAAGAGAAGACACTTCAAGGGCAGCCTGCTCCTATATGACACAACTACTGCTTTGCTAAATGAAACAGAGGTCTTGCAGCAGTAAGAGTGCTTCCCACTTTCAGTCCCTCAGCTGGGTTGTTAACTTCTATCTTGCGGCACATCTGAAGATTAATCGGTCTCTTAGACCGCAGTGGCCCAGATAATTTAAACACAAACACACTCTGTGGAGAGCAGAAAGCTGGTGGGAGCTGAAGAAAGTGCAGCCAGATAATATCTTTGCAAAGGCTGTACACAAAATAGGTAAAACCAAATTAAAGATCTGTTAGAAATAAACTAATGGCACCTGCAAATGAAATTAAATTTAAGATAATCATTCTAATAGCAGGGTCTCTGGTGAGCATTAATGCCTTATTTTTTATTATATTTGATGAAAGCATCTATTAATCAAAAATATTTATGCAAGGTAGAGGCTTGACAGGAATACTCTGTGCAACCATTCTAACGAGAACTGCTTCTATTAATCAGCTGTTTTAGAAGAAAATGCCTCTACTCTATACAATGAAGGCAAGAGTGTACTTCAATAAATCTTATTTAGGGCCTGTGATTCCTAAATATCCTCTAGGGCTAGAATTGGATGGAGTAGGCTGCTTTCTACAGCATGATATAATACACTTTCTATTGTTTAGTTAGCTCACACTGAAAATAAACCTGCATCTAATCCTCTGCCTCCCCTTCTATTGTTAACCTTTTATTGAATTGTTGAACATCCAAGCACAAAAGCAAACGATCTGATAAGTATGAATACACTGTACAAATGAGGAGGACAAAGGCAAACGTTCAACAGTTGGTATGAAAATATTACCGCCCTTTGAGGCAGGGGCAAGCCAAGACTGTGTGTCATTAACGAGTCTATTCAAAGTCATTTTGATGAAGTTATGAATCTATTGTCATTCAGCACTGAGAAGGAAATGCTTAATGTTGGAAAAAGAATTGTTAGTCATTAGGTAGCTCTCAGGGGCACTAACTCTTTCAGGATTTCCCTGATTCTCTCCCCTCCCCATCTTTTCAGTGTGAGCAGTGCTATGAAAATGGAGGGGGTAAGAAGTTGTCCCTGACATAATTCATTACAAGTTGTTAGTTTCGTCTTTCTGTATTTATTACCTTGAATTCTGTATGAGGCACCTGTTGGCTGTGGAGAATAAATCAGTGGGGAGGTCACAAATGATGTTATGCCGTATGCTTGTTTTTAGGCCTGTGAGGAGCTCGCTGCTTTGCTCTATAGGAATAAATGCTAGAAAGGTGGCCACTCATCCTGTCCAGCACTATTTTATCATGTGAATTGCATCATCTCCACACAAAAAAAAACAACTCCTTTTACTAACACAGTCATAATCTAAATCAGGTTAAAGATGGCAGCAGCTTCAATTAATGATATCAATTAAGTAAGCTACAATTAAATTTATCCACCATATCTTCTGCTACGCTGCAAGGAGAGAAACAAGCACCACAAAAGGATACTTAGAGAAAAAAACAGGGAAGCATAGATGGAGTTTATGCAGCTTTCTGAAAGCTCTGATAAGAGGGCCTGGCTACGCAGTCCATCATGCTCAATAAGTCAAGGATGGTGTGGTGTAAAAGCAAGAGTGACGAATGCATTAAATTGAATAAGAGTGGAACAGCCGGAAATGTGTCTTTGACTTAATGATTTCTTTTGATTATGCTTACTACTGTGGTACAACACACATGTTGCCAGCCATGTAGGAACAACAGAAAAGTTGCCGGGAGCCTCTTGCATCCTTCTTTTTCTCTATCCAGCTACAATGCAGCCAAATGAGGGAATGTTTTCTCAAGAAAGGGAAGTCAAAACTTGTTTTTAACATGTCTCATGAGAATTTCCAGTCCTGGAAAAACTGGAGTTAGGGTGTATAATGCTACTTCTCTACAGTGCTGCCCGTACATTGAGCACCACAGCATATTTATGACTACAGCACTTGCCTGAAAAATGGAATACAAACTTCATGTCCTCCTTGGAAGAGGAAGGAGACAGATACAACCCTACTGGAATTCAGAAGCCTTGTTCACCTGACAATAGGCCCTGTGGGCACTCTGTCTCTCCTCATGCAATGTATTTTATCACTCCTCTCTGCAATCTAGAACTGCAGCAAAAATGAATGTCAGAGCACAGACAGAACACCCATCCTTGCATAAAGTGAAAGTGTTAAGAATTGTGAGTGAAATCCATCCCATACTGAAGTTCATGGTAAATATGCCACTAGCTTCAGTAAAGGTAAAATTCGCAGATATTTCAGTAAAAAAAGAGACAAATATTACAATTCAGACTATTTTAATTCTAATTAAATTCAAGGAACATTCAAGTATAGTAAGTATAGTCAGCAGGCAAATAATGTTACTTTCTCACTGAGGAGATCTTCAAATGTTGACCAATCAGGGTCTTTCTTTTCCCCCATAAACAGAGCAACTTTCCCATTCCAATCTTATAGATGCTGTACATCAGGAAATTGTATTATGAACTTTCAAGAGATTATTCCAGTAACAACTAATTGAGAAATCCTGAACATCTAGCATTTGCTCATCATTAACGTATAGAACAAATTGGCCTATTCCCCAGACATCTCACTCGGCAGTACCTTCTGATGATACCAACATATTAGCAGCAAAGCAAAATAGACAATGAACAAAAAATGAACTATCAATCTGTCTCTAAGTGTTAGCAGACTGGCATTATTAATGGCTTTCCCACTTCTATTGATGGGTACCATGCTGCAAGCACCATGCAGTGCCAGCTCATGTAATTTGTCATTTTTCTGATAAAGTCAATAGAAATGTGCAACTTTTGCACCCAGGTGAGAATCTGACCCAACATTCAGATGTAACATTACTCTGATAAACATGCAATGTAAAGAGGATGGTGCCGTAATAAGCAAAAGACTCATTGGGAAGGCAGAAAGAGAGACAACTGTAGTCTGTCAGCACAGGTGAAAGAACAGGGGCTGAAGAACAGAATAATAGTGATAAGTACCAGAATTTGATTTCATTAGCCAAAGAAGACTGAGGCTCTTTGCTGGCCATTTTACAATTCTCTCACTTGACTTGTTTACTGATGGAAATGTTTGCCAAGGAACTTTGGAAAAATAGTGACATACGAACAATCTGTTGCGGCATATTGTAGTGGTGTTGTTTGTGCTGCTTCAGTTACTAAGCTTTTAGCATTTTCATAACTTGTCTTGAAAAAGCTGGAACTTGGCATGAAGTTTTTGGGTGATTCTATCTTCAAGTCAGATGGTTTTTATTTCTTTTTGTTTTTGTTTGATATATGTAGCTTTTTCTTTTCTATGTGTGGAAGAGCCTGAGGAGATGCTATGTCAAGGAAAAGGAAAAAGTGTACTTAGCAGTGAAAGAAGAAGGTGGGGGGAAAAAAAATAAGCACTGCAAGATGAGAAGAAACAGGTGCAAATTTGTTTTCAAGGTGAGAAAAGTGTTTATATGATAGTCACAGGTCTTGTGTAGCTGCAAAATCAGTAGGGATATACAGGGAAGCCCTTGGGATTTTAACTTTCTTTTAGTTTCAGAGCTTAAAGATTATTTGCATCATTGCTAGCTGTCTGTATGAGCCATTAGCCTGACACAAAATCCTGGTTTTCAGTGAGCTCATTCAACACACTCCAGAAGATCAAGTCAGTACACTTTGGAAGGAAGTACTGCTGGCATCTGAAATCTGTTTACACTTCAGTTTGCAGCAAGGATCACATCAGTGAAACAGAAGCATTTGTGACATAAAGTTTTTCAGACCTTTCTCTTGCACAGACGTGGCCCTCAATCGCGTTGAATAAAAAAGAAAAACACTCAAGGAAGAAAATTTCTGCACAAGTGTTTTAACCGTGGACACAAAATAGGTATGAGGAAGTGCTATGTTGCTGTGCACCTGGCAACCCATATTCTTTTAGCTCTGCACCTGTGCTGGACTATCGGGTAAAACCTACCTGGGCCAAAGAACTGCACGTGAATACCAATACGGTGAGCAGAAAAATGGTGTTTATTGCGTCGTGCGATTTACCTATATACCTATCCTACTTCGTCTACGCCCCTTATGCATACATTAACCTTTCGACACCGGGCAAGGGGAGAGTCCTACCACATCACCTCCCGAATCCTCGCTGTCGCCTACTACAACATGCAAGGACAAAGAGAGATGGACAAGGAAGATAACTTGAATTACCACATGGCTCTGCTGTGGTGGGGCACAGAACTACCCACCTGAAACATGGTCTGCACAAGTACAGCAGACATCTGGTGGAGAGAAGGCTAGACTAGCCCTGAGGGGATCTAGGGAGAATTGATAAGAGTACTCAAAATACTGGTAGATGTTATTCTGTTCAGGACTCTTCTCCCATCACATCCTAGAGCTCTGTAATTGCTAGTTCCTTTACTGCTAAGGGCATATGAAATATTAAGTTTCCATCAGAAGAATAATACTGTCATTTCTCCCCCACAGAACATGTCCTGCTTGCCTGCCAAACATCATCCTAAATGCAGGAAAAATCTCATCTGACACATGTAAGATTAATAAGGCATTTACGAAGTGTTATGGAAGTCTTAGCTGCTCAAACGTCATGTGTTATCACAATTTTGTAACAATTTTCTTGACACCTTGAACTTTCCATAGGTCTTTTTGAGGGAAAGGGAGGCCAAACGAGAATATCACAGCACTGTTGATGAACCCATTTGCAGTAATGCTCAGTGTGACTTGGAGAAGAAAATATACAGATAATTGTGCACTTCTAACATTTTGTATTTCATAATAGTTTAACAGGTGGACTCATAGAGAAGCTCATTACAGCAGCTTTAAAATCAATCAAAACCAACTGAAAAAATTATACACTGTATGCTTAAACCAACAGAATTAACAAAAGATAATGTAGCTAGATGTTTGGCAAGATTAAATGGAATTAGACATCTATAAGCATCATGGTATAACCTATTAAGATGTGCATGTAGATAGTAATGTCCTTTGTTAGATCAGCTGAAATACATATTCATATCTATATATAAATTCTGATATCCATGCATGTATTAGACGTGGTTATGAACCAAAAGAACAACAGCTAACCAGATGATGATTAGAAAGAAATTTCCCCTCTGGGGAGTTTATTCCACAAAGTATCTTCTAATTTACTCTCTTCAGGAGCTCACACAGACCAGTGTTTCATCCAGGATACTGCTTATGAACATCTAGTTGCAGGATAGAGGTAACAAGTCTTGCATGGTCTCATGTTTCCCTCCTTGAGTCCCTGCCTGGCCATCTCATACAATGAAACACAAATTGTCCATAAAAATGATAATTTTCTTACTAGTTTTAAAGGTCAAATCAAATGATGTGGAAAATACGCAGTGGTGTGACATATAATTTACATAATTGCCACAAAACACTGCACTAAAGCTGTGTGAAAAATCAAGCTTCACTCTGAGGAAAACCCAATCAACCAGAACTGCAGAGAGAAAAGTGGGACTGCATACCTGATATGAGACCTGATGGCCCCCACCACAATCGGTTCTGAATTTACCCTCCACTCCTACCCTATCCACTTCTTTCTCTCAAATATACACACACACAATGAAGCTTCATGGGGCTTCAGAGAGACATGGTCTGAGAACGCTGACCCCAGTGAAGGACACACAGAAAGATGAAGCAGCAGCTGCTATTCTTGTACAGGGAGGAATGAAACTCAGACTTTACAGCGATTTCCTAGAAGCTCTAACAAAAAACAGACTCTGGAATAATGTAGATTGTATCAAAGAAAAAGCAAAACCGTAAACAACACGCAAAACAAAATCTGAACTATTCTGAAGCAAACTTGCTGTAGTGCCCTGTTGCTGCACGCTTCAAGTAATTAATATGATGGTTGGGTTTGGCTGATGGTTTTAGAGGCATTTTTACACAGGAATTATATGACTCACAGAAGTGGTTAATAAGCTTTATTCCTGCTCATTTCTTTTACATTTCAAGGTGCATCTCTCCTCTGTCTGTCACGTGTATCAGCCATTACACTGGGCTTTCCACATGGCGCATGTGGCAGCCAACAGTTATGCTTACCTCTGAGATGAACACAGGAGGTTGTCCCTTCTTGTGTAAATGAAGTATTAAATCTGACTATATAATTGATTAACTCAGTTTATTAGTACATCTTACTACGTTCTGCCTTCTTTACATATGCATATTGTATTAAGCATTCACCCATCTGTTTTGGCTATTTTTGTTGTTTTTAATATTACAAAGCCAGTGTTTCTTTGATTAAAGACTGATTTTACCTTAAAATAATTAAGCTGACAATAGCTGTCCACATGCTCAAAAAATGAAGTAGAATATTGAGAAAAAATGGTACTTTATTACACTATGTCTCTATTTTGGATTTATTACCTAGTTTACTCCATATCATACAAATTTATCATCTAGGTTCTTAACAGAACTTTTTAATCAGCAGAAGGGAGAAAGACAGCTTATTCATTTGACATGTCACAAATTAATAAAAATGTAATGAATAAACAAATCCAAATGGCCTTTCAGACCAGAAGCTTTACTGCCTCTGAAATGCAAAGTTCTGTTATGAAATAGAAGAGGCAAAATTGTCTTCGCTATCAGCAGGGGTTTGCGTAATCCACTGCATATATTAAAGGAATCCCCACAAGGTAACTATTCAAGGACAAGTTAGTCTACATTTCCATAATATTAAAAAGAAAAAAAGTAACAGTGACACTGTGACACATTGAAAGAGGGCACCAGGTAATTAGACAAGGAATATTTGTGATTCAGGCATTTGGAGAGCTTAAAACTAATTTTAGAAGTGAACGATACTACTCATGATTTTAGGAATAGATTAACAACAGCTTCCAAAACACAGCAGAGCTATAATACAGCAGCATCATGATAAAAAAATCATTTTGCACACGGTTATCAGGGACACCACAGATAGAAACAATTCAGTTAGTACTGATAAATCACTAAAATTGAAAATCCTTGCAGTTCTTAAATGTTACCAGAAATGCATACATATAATTAATTATCACACAAATTTCCTTTTCTCTAAACTTCTATGCGTATCAATAGATAGATGATTGTTATTTAACACTAAGAAAATAAACAGCAAAGCAGTACATGTGCAAATAGCTCATCTTCCTTACCCCATTTTTCCAAATCCCCTACCTCTTCTTGGTGAATATATGGGAACTGTTGATCACACCTGAATCTCTGATTGACCACCTGAGGCAAGCAATGAGTCAGCTGTGGGAGCACAGGTGAAGGTAATTCAGCTGTGCTACCGGGAGGGGTGGAGCCTGGGTGCACCTCTCCCCCATTTAAGGGCTGACTGCCACTAAGGAAGGATCTCTTTCTGGAGATTGCTCCTTTGTAGAGTTTTACTGTGAGCCTTTACTATTGGAGAGCATTTTCATTTATTATTAATTATCTTTCATTTGTGATAATTGTACTTAACCAAACGTCTGTATAAGTCCAACCTCTGTACACCTATCAATTGTACAGTGGGTTTTGGGTTTTTTTTTTGTGTCTACTTGCTGTGCCTGGTCTCTGACAGTGGCTTTGATGAGTGAAGGCTGTCACTGATGAAGTTTATAAAACCCAGAACAATCAGGCCTGTAGATGTTAGAATAATAATAAATCACGTCTGAAAGGACAGCTCAAGGAAGGGAAATATTCTGAGCCGGGAAATAGATACTCTGACACTATCTGGGCAAACTTTCCTGCATTTAGTGTAAGTATACCTTGACACAGCTTTGGAGGGAGCTGCTGGAAATGAGGGCCCTCATTGAAGTGCCTTTCTTGGATCTTGCTGACTTACGTCACTCATATTGATAGAGTACGTATGTCATACAGGAACCCGTCTACTAACATGAAACCAGACATTTTTTTGCACAACACAGTCTGGAGTTAAATTTGTCTGTTTCCCTGGATATTATTAGCTTTTTATTAACATTAGGATTCTCAGACATTCTGAGACCCATGTATATACTTCGCTCTTCAGACTGGAGGTGTGAATTAGCATTATTGCATGAATTAAAAATAAATTACAGCCCTTGAGCCAAAGCAGCTTCCAAGAATTTGTAAGACTGATCCTGACATCTTATTGCTATCCTTGGTCAAGGGTCACTATACTAATAAACTGCTCCTTCATTCCACAACCCAATTTCTCCCAATATAATGAAGTTGACAAAAGCAGAACATTCACCTTTGTTTTCTACTGTGATTTCAAAAATACACCTATCATTTCTTATGCCTGCTGACTTGTTTCTTTCTCTGATATACACTGTTTATTATCCTAGACAACAGGGTTTTGAGGGCAGGCACTGTGTTGTGTGCCAAACAATGTGATGCTATCCTTGTTGAGGATTATTAAAAACTCTTGCAAGCACACAGTTCTGGGTAGTAGAAAAAGAGATTGGAAAGGAGTAGGAAAAGAGACAGTGAATTCCAAGTTTGGTTTGTGAATGTCACATGACACAGCCCGGAGAGTCACAGCAATAATGAGCTGCTGAGGGGTCACACTGTGAGCTCTCACTCACAGCCCTGCGCTGCAGGTAGCTGTGAAAGCTGCTGAAAGCCTTGAAAATCTCATACTTACGGTCACTTCCTCCTACACATTTCAAAGGCAGTGGAGAATGTCACAAACTGGATAGAGAAGTGGTTTGAAACAAGAAGAGTTGTTGCTGAAGATAGCTGGAAATACTAACGTAGTTACATTTCCACCAAATCTCAAGTATGGACAAGATTTATTTTTAATTTGTAGCTTGCTCAATATGGGAGAATAGGAACTCTGTAATCTCTACCTCTCATCTAATAGCTTCAGACAGGATTTAGATGATAAAACACACTGAAAGAAGAAGGCAGACCTATGCTACTAAGATTATGTACGTGTGCATCAGCTTACACGTATTATTGCCATCAGTTTTGAGCAAGATCTTACCTGGGAGGCTAGTACTATGGAAAGCAAAAATGTTGAAGGCTTCTTTTAAAGCAGTTTGGTCACAGGCTGAGGATCAGACTGCCGTGCTGAGATTACTGCCATTGGCCAATCTCACAGTTAATACTGTGATTTCTTATTAATGTATGAAAGTACAGTAGTGGTACAGGTGTGTCAATTTTGTGCCACATCAAAATACTGAAGTTTTAACGTAGATACACTATTTCCAAATTCTTTCCATTACTGTACATCTTGCTTTAGTGTTCTCCTGTATTATAGAGGCTACCAAGAGACATGTCTCTCTCCAGTTATGCATCAGCTGACCTGCAATTCTGCTTGCCCTACAAAAGTCTCAATTACAAGTTCTTTTTTTTCTGTGCAACTGCGGGCAACCAAATCATTTTCAACAAGAAAGGAGCTCCTGCGTTCCTGAGCTGCCAGCTGTTATGGTGGGAATGACAGAGATACCCGGAACAATGGCAAGCTGCATCTGTTGGGTAACTTACGGGTGTGCAACCTTCTGGCTTGCCTGGTACACACTGAGTAAAGAGGAATTGTCTTGGGCCACATAAACATAAGTTGCTCTCAAAGTAATGCCTCCTACCTATTTCCATGGAAACTACAACCAATACAATGAGCATGATAACACCATTTGTTAGAGCAAATTCTCAGCTGTAAAGCACCATTTTTCAGCATAGCCATCACCGTTAGCTGTGCATTTTTGCCAGTGATCAAGAGTCTGCATGCCATGCTCATACAAATCTGCACCAGAGGAGGTGACAGATTCAATGACACACCTTTGCTTCATATGCAGTTCAGTGTCAGATGCCATTGTATCAGAGTGCCCCTCTGCTGCCATCTGTCACACAGCAACAAAATGGAATGGAATATTGGTGGGAAGGTTCAATCCCTACTGCCAGTCCACCAACATCTGCCACTGACATTGTGGGCCGACATCATAATAAACCAGGACTTTTGGAGCAGTCCTCATAAAATATACAATATTGACAAAACATTTTAATTTTTAATAATTTTCTTAACACATTAAAAAGGAGGAACAAAACTATCAAACTAGTAGGATATTTGACCTCCTTTTTGTGAAATTAATGCATCAGTCTGGTTCAACAGAAATGGTTTCAGTTCTTAGTGAGGTCTCGAGGTGTTCATGAGAGATTTTTGATGAAATTTTACTCTCTCTGTACTTCATCCTTGACAACTGCTTGCAAATGTGCCTACTGCCAAAAAGTGATGACATGATTAAGGCCTGGTTGTGAAGTGAGGGATATTTCTGTGGTAAGAGGTTTTATGAGAGTCTGGTAAAGAGACGTGATGAGATTTTTGAGCTCAATATCTGATTGCAACTCTGTATATTCCATCTGAAAATCTGGAGGCAACATATTTATATCAACTGAAAAGGGTGTTACAAACATAAACTGAAGATTTTTTTTTTTTTTGCAATCCCGGAGCACATACTCGAACTACTTCATCAAAACAGAAAACAGCCGTGTTTTCTTCGCTGTTCAGAGCACCGCATTCAAAATGCATGCAATTATTTGTCATCGCTTGAGTCAGCACTGCCCTCCCTGTGCCCTGGTTTCAGTCAATACTGCGTTGATAGGTCTCAGATGGTTTGGCTGATGCTGGGCAATGGGTACGTGGCAGGGGTTGCTTTGTGGGGAAGAGATGCCACCTTTATAGTGTAAGGCAGTGGGCAGCTGCATTGCCAGCCATGTCAGCCTGCAAGTTGGACATGCCTGGTAACTCTTACCACTGAGACAATGGGAGTGAGGGATCTACATGGGGATTTGAGATTATGACAGGCAGAGATTCCCCTTACATAGCTCTAGCCTTGATTTACATGAATGAAAAAGATTTTCCAGAGAAATTTCATATTCAAAATTTACATTTCAATGTGGAAATGAGGAATTCAGGCTTTAGCTACTGCTTTTGTTATTCACCACCCTCAGAAGGATCAACAAAATTCTCCTGAATCTGAATCCCCTACTCAGCCAGACGTTTGTATCATTATTTGGGGGCTATGGGAATGATGCTGGTATTACTTGAAGTGTTTCAATAGTGCAGCAGCAGTTATTTGTCTACCTAAGGTCTGTCTTGATAGTGGCTGCTGAGACATCAGAGTCAGGTCAAGCAAAAGCAGAGTTATGGATCACTGTAACAGCCAGTCTGTCAGCAAACTGTTACTTAACCTACAATTATATGTGGATCATTACTACAAATTGAGTAAGGCTCAAAACAGATCATAAGGGAATCTATTTTACTGCTAGAAAAGCCAACCAGTCTGTAGTGCTTTTCACTCAAAAGAGAACCAAACACATAGATGCTCACAGAATTCAATGAAGGTAATGGAACCCTCTGAAAAACTTTCACAGCCATATTTCAAGATCTGCTGTCTATATTTCTTTAAGAGGTTTGGAAGCTTTTCCCCTAAATAAGCTCAGTTTAAATCAAGGCACAAGTGAATAGAGAACACACATCAAATGACACCACATTGGTTTGGTGAGGTTTTATCACGTACTTAGTAAGATTAACATGGAGGACTGTTCTGGGCCTTGTGTCACTATTATTTATAAGCAAGCTACAGCAGGACTTCTGTCAGCAGAAGTTAAATGTACCAATTGAGGGCAGTATATCATCTGCACAAGAGCTCACTTCGATAGGCAGTGTTCATTTGCTCTATACAATTTTTTCAGCCAACTAACTTCTTTCTCGTCAGAATTTTTTTCAAGCAGATATTTCCAGCCAGTTACAGAATAGATGTTATGACACACAAAAAAATCCAGTCTGCTCCTGTCTTTTCAGAACAAAATATTGCTCTCTGGCTTACTCTTTCAGTGCTTACCAGAGTAGCAAATTATTGCTGCAGGAGCTCTGAAGAAATTTATGCAATATTTTGCTCACAAAGGCTTGCTGTTATTTCTCAGCAGTCATAATAGAAAAATATATACTAAATACCTTATTGCTTTTTAGCATCCATAGAGTTTACAACAAATATGTTAGGAGTTGCCAAATGCATCATCCAGATGGAGGCAAGGCTGCCACAGCTCTGTGTTCCCAGGTCTGGTGAGCAGTAAGGCTGAGCATATATCCTGCTAGGTACACATAGAAACACAGCTACACAACAGACGTATGCAGAAGCACATGGCCAGCAGAGAGAAACGCTAAGTACTTGCACAAACGGACAACACCAACTGCCTCATCTCATCTCCCTCTCTGGCTGAGAATAAAGCCCTGTTAGTGGGAAACACAAAATACATAAACAAACACATGCAACACATGCCCTAAGTAACTGGGCTAAGATAGCCTATCCTGCAGCTAGCCCTCAGTCCTTGCTCCCCACCCCAGCTACAGGTGCCTCAGCAGCAGCAGCCCATGACAGCTGCTGGTCCACAAATCTGCTCATGCACACACCAGAAATCTCTGTGGTCCCTGGCCTTAGACACTGTCTATTCAGTAACCAGCCGTGGATCCTCTCGTCTCAGTGCCATACACAAACACACACGCATTCTAACTTTTATATGAGAACATACTTAATATATGTGAGATCGAACATACACACAAGCACTGCTGAAATCCAGAGGTCTTTAGATCATCTGAAGCTGACATAGTTAATGAGGTGGCAAGGCTGAGATGGTACTATTAGGACTGTTTTGTGGCTGACAGTACAGGAAGGGTTAATTTCAAACTCAGATCATGTAGTTTCCATGCAAATTATTCCTTTCCATCCACTTTCTGATGATTTACTGTGAATGAACAGCTCAACTCCGGATGCAAGGCACCAGCTGAACATCTGACAAATCACAAAGCAATAGCTTTGCAGTCTAAATGCCAGAGGAGATTGGTATCAGTGTTGTAAGAAAAACAAAACCAACAGGTCTGTTTGGTAAGGAGTCTATTCCTGACTAATGGGAACAGAAACTCTCCTCGATGACCCCTAAAGATGATGTTGTCTGTAACAATAACGTGGAGGAAATCTGCATCAGGGAAAAGTATCAGAAGGAAAAAAAATAGCTAGAAATCCAAGTACTTCCTAGCTCTGGTGACAGAAGGGGATTGTTATTTAGACAGGTCAAGCAGTAATTTAGACAGACCAGGCAGTTGCCATCACAGGACAGGAATTCACAGAACAGCAGGTGTCCTCTTTTCTTATTTCCACAGTTTTTACAAGAAAAGTGGCAGCCTGCAAACATCCTTATGGGATGCAAGTATGAACTTGAACAGTTGTGTGAATATGAACTGGAACACTTTTGGGACGCTGGATTGGAGGGTGGCCTCCAAGAACATGTCCAGTACACTTCAGTATGGCCAGTTCACAGGGCCATGCTAACACTATTAAAAATTAACTTGACTCCAATGCGATACCCATGTTGAGAAAGCATCCTCCACACCAGCTGCTTTGCTCCCTGTATCCAACCATGCTTGGCTGCCTCGTTACTTATTCTAGATTTCATATGGCCAGTGGCCACTGAGCTGCTCCATTAAGGAAGAGCAGAAGAGATAGTGGCACAGCACATGCAAAGCTGAATTATGCATTTGCATTTCCAGGCACAGACAAAATGATAAAATGAATGAACCACTAACATGTCAGTATTGCTGGACAGCAAATACTCCCAAGTCTAGAGCAGCAATTGTTGAACATGCACACAAAGGTAGGAACTGAGGTCTGTCCATAGTGACACGTGCTTCCTGGCTGCACTCTGATTTAAAACCCATCACAGCAAGCACTGTGCTTGGACTGAAGGATTTTTGGAGCGCCACCAGCATAAAGTTTGCTTCTGAACTTGCAGTACTTGAAAGTTAAAAGCAAAACAATCAACCTAGGCAAATTAGGCTCTGAATCAGTTTTACTGCCTTTGAATCATGGGCACCAGCATCACTGAAAGTAAAAGCAAAGATCAAGAAAGTAGACAGTGTCTATTCCAGTCAAGGGTAACTCCAAAACAGAAGTGACATCAAGGACAGGGAAGGAATCCAAAGCATTTTCTATAAATAACAGTGTGTGAAATTAAGATTACATAGCATCATAATGAAATTGAGAACCCTCAGCTGATTTAAGCCTAACGTGCAACACAACTAAAGTCAGATTTTCTCAGTAGAGCCATATGATGATTTACCACAAAAAAACTTGTCTTTACCAGAATCAGAAAGATGTTAAATGCAAAGGGTTATGTATGGTGGAGGCTGAGGCAATGACCCATGTGAATCTGTGAGCTGAGAGCAAGCCCACAACAGATCTTAGCAGTGAGGACAGAGCTTGTGAGAAAGAGCAGTGGGGCAGAGCAGAGCAAAGCAACTGCAAGAAACAGTAATGAAAGGATGGGGTAAGAGTTCAGTCCTTCTTTGGTGTGCAACAGAATTGCCACAAGACAGAGATACAAATAAACATGGAACACCAAAACTGTGTTTTTAAAGGTCTGACAGACACTTCTGACATCAAGGTAAATTGGTGGTGACAGTGCAGAGATGGATCCCAAAAATAGGCATTAAAAATTATTTTAGTATTCTTGCCTAGTCCATGCTTGAGATCACAGTCAGGAGAGGGACAGAGTTTATGCTAGATAGCAAACAGAAAACTGTGAAGGTGATAGAGAGGTAGCATTCTGAAAAGCAGCCAGATTGCAAATGTCTTTTTTCTTCTCTTAGGAAAGAATCTTTCCTCCAGTCCAGCTGAGCAGCCAGCTGTTCCCCAATGTGAGATAAGGATTTACCATTCAGCCCACGTAGGGTAGAGTCAGTGTTACTCAGCTAGACTGAGCTGCAGTCCGTGCTGTAATTTAGGGATCTATGGAAAAGCTCTTCTCCACTGCAAACAGGCAACTCAGCTGTGGGACTCATGATATCCAGCATGCCACTCTGCTAGCAAATGCAGTAACCTCTGAAAAGATCTGACTAATTGGTACAGCTCTGAAGGGAGACACCTGAAGTCATGCATAAGCACAGAAATGATTGCCTTGATTTTCACAACTATAAAGCATCCAGCACTCTAAAATTTCACAGGGTTAAGTGCTAAAAGTTTTAGTTCTGGATGTTTTAAAGAAAACAGATACAAATTTGCATGCAGCTGAAGATCTCAATGGTTTGAGGTGACTTAGCACGGTTATAATTTACACTCATATCTTCTTTGAAGACAAAGATTCAAAGATTCTAGGCTGCTTGGAAGGGTTTCAGTTTGCACCCACACTCAGTTCAAAATGAAAGATTCAGTTGCACCCACACTCGGTTCAAAATGAAAGATTAACTAAATTAGCTAATATATATTGAGATAGACTGTAAGGATGACCTTTTTCTACTCCTAGAATCCTTTTTCTGCCCTGGAGTAAATATCTGGCACAAGGTTTCTAAAAAGAAAAACAGTATTTCTTTTCATACATTTTGCCCGCATTGTAAAAGTGTCTTTATTGTTATCCTGCAATGCTGTTGTGTGTCTGCCATAATTGAACAGCCTAATGCAAAAAGAAATATTATACAATCTGAACATAGACATAATGGGTATTGAAAAAACCCTGGCAACAACAAGAAATTAAGTAAACAAACAAATTATCTTGCCTAGGCACAGCATTTCTATTAAAGGAAACAAACAGATGAAATGCCTGTGTTGGAAAACTGAATATTTCTATACATGTTCTATATATTTCTATACATGTTCATATATATGTATAATATATAAATATATTAATATTTATATTTATATTTACATATACATATAATTGTGTGTGTGTGTGTATATATATATACACAATTCCACACAATTCCAGCTAGTCCTACAGATTTTCTTAGAGAAATATCTGTGATTTTAGAGCAGGAATATTTCCCTCTCCTTTATGCTATCTCCTGGCCACAAAAACTTAGCTACCCCCAAAAACCACAAAAGCGTGGACAAGAAGAAATGGAGGGAAGGGAAGTGGATTGCTGGTGACTGGCACAATCATGCAAACAGCTGTGCAGGAATGGTTTTAAGATTTTTCAGGATGAAGCTGCAGACTGCAGACAGAAATAAGTGCTTACAAGAACAACTAGAAGGTTGAAACAGAGCCATCAAAGGCAGTGAAATAGGATTGATGGTGCTTGTAGATTTGTTGGGTTTGTTTGTTTGTTTTCATAAATTGATCATATAAAACAATGTTAAGGAAGCTTTATGTATTTCTATCTTCTTTTTTGCTTATTTGCACAGAACAACTATGCCGGCTTTTTTCATGACAGTTGGACATGTTGATGAGGAACAAGCTGTAAATCATGCAAGGAATTTAATTAAAAATGCATCTCAAGGGCAGAAACAACGCTGGCAAACAGAGGAAAGTGACCACTGCTCAGAAGTTACAAACTAACATTAAACATTATCACACACACGTGTCTTTGAAAAACTCAAAAGGTATGCATAGCGTTAGATCTGAAATATTCTAACTGCTGCTAAGAGCTCCGTGTCTACTACGACAAATAAGGATGTATTATTTGGAGCACATCAGGGTGATCTGGGTGACTCTCAGTTTCCTGCTAAATCTTGTATTTTATATACATATTATATAATAAATATAATTAAATATACACATATGCACTTCCTGATCCCCCAGCCCCCAGGCCACAGTTAAGTTTTACAAGCATCACGTCCTTTAATGAGAACTTGGAATGAAAGAGATTAAATTGTATGTGGTTACAGTATCAGTCCTAAACATGTCAGAGCTCTAAGCAGTTTGATTTATGACTCTTTTATAATATTCCAATATGCCTTTTTCAAAAGATATTGGAGAAAAATGCTAACTAAAAACATTTCAAGCAGAAAAGCATTCCAATATTTCTTAATTGCCACGTAGATTTCTCACAACAGTCTACTTGGTTTCAGAAGGAAACAGTTTTATCTTTTCTCCTCTGTTTCTGTTATTTTGGCATCTTTTAGCTTATGTTGTTGAATTTGCCTTTGAATGGAGGGATAGAGAGAACTAATTAATCAAACACCATACCTATCCTTCAAGAAATGCATGGCTTCCTTACACTAAAGAACTTTTCCAACTGAAGCTGGGCCACTGTGTCCAGCATCAGGCACATGGAATCATGCTCCATAACTGGGTCAGCTGATAAGAATTGAAAATCCAAATTTTCTGCTAAATTGGGAAGTTCATTCATACAAGTCAAAGTTATGTGCTTAAATTCCTAAACACGTGAAAGGCTCTGCAGTAGTGTTACTATCAAAAGAAAGCTGTAAAAGAGTGGATGAATATCTGAGAGCTCTTCAAGCAACAGCAAATATAGCTAACAAATAGTAAACATAAGGAGAGTTGTGACAGAATGCTAATGCAGGTTCAGATGGAAATCACCTTTTTAATAGTACCACGATGAGTATCTCTGTGTGTGTTTGTTCTTGTTGTGCTTTTCTCTTTCTTTCTTTCATCAGTTCAACCAGAGCTGGAGTAATTCTGAATCTTGCTGCAACACCACAGTGCAGAAGTTGTCTCCTCTTGGTGTAGCATCCAAACGAGAGAGTGTCCTCCCTCTTTTCTAAAGGGCACAATTTCCATTTACATCAGAATCATCACTGATTTCTCATACACTAGGATGCTCACTAACTGAATTGTTAACGCAAAGAAATATTCAGTAAAGCTCTATAAGAAGCTCCAAAGGACTCTGGTTCATACAGCAGTCCCTGTAGAGGGAAAATTTTATGGTCCAAGGTAGGAAAGTAAGGGCACTTCTTTCTGATGGCTTTTATGAGAAAATGACTCAAGCATAAGATGATTTATTCTGATCAACGTTTTCAGAACTACAGATACTGTGAAATCACGTCAGGACAGTCCCTTTAGAAAGGTCCAAGCCTTGTGGTTGTATCCTATTTATAAGTGTGTTGTGGTTTTATGATTTTTGTTGTCGGTATTCCACATCAGAACATCATGCAGAACAGCGGCAGTTAAAGAGTTCATGTTCTGGTTCCGTATTACTGCCTTCTGGGGCATTTTGGGATCCTGGAGGGGAGGGGCGGCTTCCCCAGAGGACTTGGTGCGAAGAGGAAGTGCGGTGGGACTCCGGACTGCACCCCAGCCGCTCTGTGCCTCTGGCCGTCTCAGCTCGACGCGGAGAAAAGCACGTGCTTCCATTGCACTGTCGTGGTTTGACTCGTACTTTGGACACTCTTGTCTCTCTCATTTTGTTTGATTTGGTTACATTCAGTAAATTCTCGTTCCTCCTCAGATCATTGCCATTGTGTTTTCTCTTTGTTAAAACTACCTGCTCGCTCTCTGCCCTTCCCCCTCTCCTGGAGTGTGTGGCCGCTGGGCTAGCCAGGTCATGTGGCAAACCTTCCTTTGTTTCTTCCCTTCACTCCTTTGTCTCTCCTTTTCTTTCTTTTTCCCAGGGCCTGTGCCCCCCTGTCATGGACTTCTATTTAGGGATGACCCCGTGACAACTATTGGTTGAGAATGAGGGCAACTATGGGTCCCTACTTCATTTTAAGAGCATTGTAAAGAGGACTAAGGACCATTATTTTCCTTGGAACACGCTGGTCTCTTTTTAATCTCCTCATATTCTGTGTCAGAGTTGTACATATTCTATAATCAATTAAGGGTGCTGATGGCGATACCTGCCTGGTCCGTGTACATCCCAGCTAATTTAAGCAACAATATGGTGTTTGGACTGGTTTCCAGGTGCTCTTCCCAGTTCCTTATGCATGTTCAGGGTGCCAGCTTAGGTACCGTGCTATCAGTCTCTCTGCATGTATTCTCTGCAATAGTAATTTACATCATGTGGAGGAAGCCTTCCCCAAAACCAGAGAATGCTGAGTGGCAGGGAATATGGAGAGGTCTAGGAAAGAGGTTAGAAGCGTGGGGACCCCCGGTGTCATGGGATTTTACTCTTGAACACCTGTGGGACCCTGAGAAACTAAGCGAGTATCTGAGTAAGGGATGGTGCAGCACAGAAAGATCTGAGGAGGAACAGCTTATTTCAGGCTTGGCTTGTGCTTATCAAGCTCTATATAATACTGTTGTGGAGAGGGAGAGCTTCCAAACTGATATCCGAACCAGAGGGGAAACCTCCAAGTCAATCTTGATCAATCACAGGAGGCACCAGTATCAGTGTCAGGTGCCACTGTGAAAGGCCAGAAATGGAAACAGGTGTCCTCAGACCTGGAACGGAAAGAAGAAGAAATGAAGGAAGAAGAGGAAGACCCAGGTGAGGGGCCCTCCTCAAAACCACCACCACCGAGAAAGGCAATGGAGAAAAGTAAGAGATGGAGAGTGATGAGGAGGGAGTTACTGTTACTACTATTAGCCGACCTCTGAAAATGACTGAAATCCAGGGCACAAGAAAGGAGTTTATGCGATACCCAAATGAAGCTGTTGTTGCCTGGTTGCTTCGGTGTTGGGACAATGGGGCCAGTAGTGTGTCCCTAAATTGTAATGAAGCTTGCCAACTAGGAAACATCACCCAAGACTCAGCTATTGACAGAGGAATTAGTAGATGTCTGGATGGAGTCGCCACCATCTGGAAATGAATGTTATTGGCTGTGAAGGGAAGATATCCTTCAAAGTCAAGCTGGAGCCTGGGCTGAGAAGATGGAATACTGTTGAGAAAGGCATCCAGTATTTGAGAGAAACAGCCATCATGGAATTGCTGTATGATCCCACATTTGTTTCTAATGATCCACACCAAGACCATGATCCTGAGAGAGTGGCGAGTACACTTGAAATATGGCGGAAGCTCACAAGAACAGCACTGGAGAGGTATGCCATTTCATTCGTAGCACTGACCAATAGATACGAAGACGTTCTTTTACTTCGAAACTTGGAACAAAAATTACTGCCATCTGTAAGAGAGTATTCTTCTATACCATTGACTCAAAGCTTGATGAAGGACACAGATTAACAAGTCCAAGCAAGTCCTGGTCAAGGGTTGAGAAATCCCTCATCTGAGGGACACAGATGGACAAGGCCAGGGGCAATGAGAGAGAGATAAACTGCAGATGAATGGCTGGGAAGCAGTCTTTTGTGTGGGCTTATCTCGAGGAAGATGGCCATCTCAGGGGTACTGTACATGACTCTTAACCAAGCACCCAGGAATGTCACGTAGGCAGGAAAAATGGAGGATACAAGAGGGATCAGCAACCATGAAGTTAGGTTTTCTGACATCAGATTTCTCACAACATGATGAAGAACAAGAGAGGGTTTCTGACATCAGATTCCTCACAACGTGATGCCTGCATGCTGAAGAAGAACAAGAAGGGTTTCTGACAACAGATTCCTCACAGCCTGAGACCTCCATGCTGAAGAAGAACAAGAAGGTGTCTGCCATCAGATCCCTCACTACAGAAGTTCTGCATGCTGATGGACTCTCTTGGGCCTGCTACCTGAGTCCTGCTGCCTCCCTCTCAAACTTACCCTGTCACTTCTTCCTGCTACACGCTTGCTGCCCAAGGCCGGTCATGCTGCTGCTGCTCTCCCCCCGTGTGCTTTTGCTTTGGACCATCAGAAATTCTTGCAGCGGGACCACTGCTGGATCGTGGTGGTGACTAACCACACTTTACACAATTCTTGATCTTTTCTATCACCTGCCTTCTCTTCCCCATCACCCTAAATCACTTGTCCTCTCCTTCCCCATCTCCCTGATTAAGATTTGTAATAAACTGGTTGGACCAACATTTGAACCGTTGTTTCTTAATCTCACACTGGGTATACATATACCAAAGAACCTCCTCTCCCTCCTATAAATTGGAGCGAGACACCATCCCATGCTTCCATATCAGCCATCTGCCAAATGGCAGAAAGACTAGATAAAGTGGAGAAGAGCCAGGACAGCATTCGGGATGAACTGTCCCTAGCGATTAATTGTGATGAACCCGTGGCAGTATCAGAAACACCCGATGAAGATCAGGACGATCAAAAGAATCTGCTGAAGGAGCTGGTCAAACTGATTAAAGTCTCAGCTATCGAGGACAAATGCCCCTCTGTTTGAGCAAATGACTGCAGTAAATTTATGTCTCATGCTGCCCTGTGGAGCTACTTCCATGAGCATGGAGAGGACATGAAGAAGTGTCATGACAAACACACTCCTGCACTATGAACATGGGTGAGAGAACTACAAAGCAGATAGACTGATGTTCACTGAAGTTGCTCCCATTATTTCAGGTAACAAATAGAGGGGCCCTGCCCTCAGCCAGGGGAGGGAAAGGGATAATAGAGTGTATTGGGCTGTGTGGATTCGATGGCCTGGCACATCAGAAAGCACTGGTGGACACCAATGTCCAGTGCAGTCTGATGCCCTCGAGTAATAAAGGAACAGAACTGATTTATATTTCTGGATTGACTGGAGGCTCTCAGGAATTGTCTGTGTTGGAGGCAGAAATAAGCCTCACTGGTAAAAACTGGCAGAAGCACCCTATAGTGACTGGAGAGGGGACTCCATGCATGCTCAGTATAGATTATCTTAGAAGGGGGCATTTCAAGGATCCCAAGGGATACCGATGGGCTTTTGGAATAGCTGCTGTAGATACACACAGCATTAAGCAACTGTCTGTCTTGTCTGGCCTGTCAGAAGACCCATCTGTTGTGGGGTTACTACAGGTAAAAGAGCAGCAGGTACCAACTGCTAGGAAAACGGTGCACAGACGGCAGTGCTGCACTGTATGGGAACTGCTGATCACAGCCTGAACCTCTGATTGACCACCTGAGGCAAGCAATGAATCAGCTGTGGGAGCACAAGTGAAGGTAATTCAGCTGTGCTACTGGAAGTGGCTTGGAGCTTCACCCCTCCCAGATCTCATTTAAGGGCTGACTACCACTAAGGCAGGATCTCTTTCTCTGGAGATTGCTCCTGTGTGGAGTTTACTGTGAGCCTTCAACATCAGTGAGCATTTTCCATTTATCATAGGTTATCTTTCTATCACGATAATCTTTTGTACGAAACATCTGTATAACCTCTGTTTACCTATCGACTGTATAACTGTACAATTCTAACTGCGCACGCACCAACAGGGATGCCTTGCTCCCCATTCACAGGCTGATTCATCAGCTAGAGACTCAGGGAGCGATCAGCAGAACCCACTCACCATTTAACAGCCCCATATGGCCAGTGTGTAAAGCCAGTGGAGAATGGAGGCTGACGGTAGATAACCATGGCCTGAATGAGATCACACCCCCACTGAGAGCTGCTGTGCCAGATATGTTAGAACTCCAGTACAAACTGGAGTCGAGAGCAGCCAAATGGTATGCCACCACTGGCATTGCCAATGCTTTCTTCTCCATTCTGCTTGCCACAGAATGCAGGCCACAGTTTGCTTTTACTTGGAGGAGTGTTCAGTACACATGGAACCGTTTGCCCCAGGGGTGGAAACACAGCCCAACCATTCGCCATGGGCTGATCCAAAACACATTGGAACAGGGCGGTGCTCCTGAGCACCTGCAGTACATTAATGACGTTGTGTGGGGTGATACAGCAGCTGATGGGGAACCTCAGCCATCCAGGAATCCTAGAGGTGATCATGGACTGGTCTGAAGGTAAAGAGTTCGGCACATCACTGGCAGAAGAGGTATCATGTGCTCAAGAGGCCCCACCATACAACGAACTACCAGAAAATGAAAATAAATTTGCCTTTTTGTGGATGGATTGTGTCGTATTGTGGGGAAGCATCACAGATGGAAAGCTGCTGTGTGGAGCTCCACAAGACAAGTTGCAGAGGCCATCAAAGGGAAAGGAAAATCAAGTCAGTTTGCAGAGGTAAAGGCAGTCCAGCTGGCCTTGGATGTTCCTGAACGGGAGAGGTGGCCAATGCTTTATACTGACTCGTGGATAGTGGCAAATGCATTACAGGGGTGGTTACAGCAGTGGGAACAAAACAACTGGCAATGGAAGGGTAAACCTATTTGGGCTGCTGAACTGTGGAAAGACATTGCTGGGTGAACAAAAAATAGGGTTATGAAGGTGTGCCATGTGGATGCTCACGTGCCCAAGAATAGGGCTACTGAAGAACAACAAAACAACCATCAGATAGATCAAGCTGCCAGAATTGAGGTGGCTCAAATAGACTTGGACTGGCAGAACAAGGGAGAGTTATTTCTAGCTCAGTGGGCCCATGAGACCTCGGGCCATCAAGGCAGAGATGTGACATATAAGTGGGCTAGAGACCGAGGGGTGGACTTAACTATGTATGCTACTGCACAGGTTATTCATGACTGTGACACATGTTACATTCAGTAAATTGCCGTTCCTCCTCAGATCGTTGCCATTGTGTTTTCTCTTTGTTAAACCGATCTGCTAGCCCTCTGCCCTTCCCCGATCCCCCGGGCTGGCTGGGTTCCGAGGCAAACTCCTTCCTTTATTTCTTTGCTCCTTTGTCTCCTTTTTTTTTTTCTTTTCCCGGGGCCTCTGCCCCCCTGTCATGGACTGATATCTAGGGATAACCCAGTGACAACAGGCTATTATTTGGCACTGAATTTATCCAAGTCTGTGCATTTCTCATACATAAAAATGAAAGCCTTGTGCTTCCTGCCTTATGAACATCTGTGTGGTAAATGTATTATATCGTCCATCGGAGTTTACTCAAACCCATTTTGCTTAATACTGCTTGATGAATGCCCGAGAACCTAATATTGAGGGAAGAAATGGTAAATATGACAGATTATCCCTTGTTTTTTCAGATTTCCTGATGATTAGCTTCTGTTCCAAATTCATGGCTAAGTTGACTGCAGATCTCATAAAGACTAGGAATGAAGTCTTTGGAAGCACTGGCTAGGCAAGTGAAATAGCAAAGGCTTATTAGATGTAACCTTCATTCCTACTGAGCTGTTAGGTATGTTTTTCTTCTTTTCTGGCAGGGATTGAGATTATTCCCCATCCAGCATGGAAGGTTTTCTGGGGGAAATCTGAGCAGCACCATACTTAGGGCACTAAAAATGGTACTCAAGACTTATTTAGTGCAACACCATAGGCAATTTAGTACCATTACAGCATCATGGAATGGATTGAAGTGACTAAGTTTACCTTAAACCAGGTAAGCTAGAAGTAATACTGAAGAACAGCATAATCAGAGTGAAGACCAACCGATAGTGATCAGCTGTCAAGTATAGTGCATGTTCATGGGTTTTGGTGCTCAGTTCAATTCAAACTCCTTTCAGAAGCCCAAAAGGGTGAAGCCAAAATGGGAAAAACTCATGAAACTGATGATCCTGTTCAGGCTCTCATAATGCGTTCTCTGTCATGGCATCTGGGGGTTGATTCCTCTTTTTCTTTGACCTCATCCGGTTTTACTCTTGCTATCCACATCATTGTCGCTTTATGGAAAAAATGATGCTAAGCTTATTTAGGACAGAGTTGGAACAGTACAGCAAGGAAGACTTTGAAATACATCCCCGAAGACAAAGGTATGAGGCTTGTGGAGCAAATATCCCAACTTTATTTGATACTGAGACACTCAGAGGCCTCTGGGAAACATGCAAGTATGTGCCAAGATTTTTGACAGTTTAGGATCAAATTACCTTTAAGACTACTTCATTTAAATCCAAGCAATCAAGAAGCAGCAGCCAGAAGAATATTCCAGTCAGAAGCTCATTTCTCTCTGTGGTCAGAGGAGATGTGGATTTATCAACTTTCTTGATTTTAGCTGGAACCTAGTAAATGGATACTTGAGGACTGAAGTACCAGGTGGACTGTCAGAAGGAATGAAGGTCGACTGATCTGGGAAGGATTTCTGAAGGGAACACTGCTCACCAAAACAGACTACTCAGGAAGGTCTATTGGATGCACCTATCCGTTGCTCTTTGTGTCACCAGAGGTTTGAATCTGCACCAGTTTCTGCCTAGTTTTCAGTTTTGTGCATGGATAATTTGAACATCATGCAGCCCGTGGGCACCATGTAAAGAAGCAGGAACAAACTGAAGGCAAAGGGAAGTCACTCCCTGGGTAGTAGTAGTTCAGTGCACAGCATTCATCTGTATTACCACAGTACCCCTCTTGCTTAAGCAACAATACGGCACGAAGGTACTTAGAGTCTCATGAAAGATAGCCACACGTTTGTGCAGTGGGACAGGGCAGTGGCAGAGAGCTTCCTCTCTCCCTGCCCACTCAGTCTGCTCACTGCTCTCCACGAAACAAGCTGTTTTCTCCTTTCCTCTACAGAAGCAGATGATACAGTGGAGGAAGTGTCAGGAATAACAAGCAATATTGCAGGGTATGTAGTAAAGCCCTACAGAATATATCATCCTTCAAGAATTATTATTTTTGAAATACTGTAAAATGTGTTTGTTTATTGGAGTGAGGGGCACTCAGGTCCTAAGCTTCCTATCAGTCAAGAACAGTTAATATAGACAGGCTTTAATTTGCTCTGAGACTTGGTGAAAAAAACATATTCCTTTCATCCAGGGCACTAACATATCTATGCACAGAATATCTTTTTGCCTACTAAGTATTCATGTTAATATGATTTCATACTTGCATAAATAGGATAGTAGATATATTTCTATATGTGTGATTTTAAGAACCTATTTGAAGGAGACAGTTTTAGTGCATCCATTGAATAATAAAGCAAAGCCTAAATGAGGAATTAAAAAATAAAATAAAAATACAATGAGCTTGATTTTAGAGTTAAGCCTTTCATGCTCCATAAATCTTCAGTGAGTGCCAAGGCTTATACAGGACTTATCTACATCTGAGCAGTAAAGATTAAGGTATAAGATCAATACGTGTAATCAAAATGTGCTTCTATTTTTTCTGCCCTTCTCAAATGATAGCTAATGAGGCCTGGAAAGATTTGAGAGTACGTGTGCAAAAATAAAATAAACTCCAGAGAAATAATCTATTCGAGTTAGAGGTTGTTTAAATGTGTTATTCTTTGGTGGAAGGCACTGGAACTTTTCCAGTATATTACTCTGCAACTCGTAGAAAAAATTAAAAATAATCAAGAAGCTGATGCTGCTATTGTCCCTGTCCACATATGTGTTCCAAGGAAAGCCACACTGGGCATGACTAGAGCTCACTTGAGTCGTGGAGTTGCAGCAGTTCACACCCAAGCCAGATCCTCAGCAAGCAAAGAGCTTCTTTTAGAATTTTTCTCCTATGTTTAACTCCAAATGTTCCAGAAGCAACATTATTATCTTCCAATAAAATAATTCAAATTACCTTTTTTTTTATTTTATTTTTTAAACAATAATTCCAAATGGATGGAACCACAGGGATGCAGTGTTTCATGCAGGTGTCGAATTTGCACATCAAAGTCCATGAGGATGGCACATAGAATCATAGAATCATAGAATTACTCAGGTTGGAAAAGACCTCAAAGATCATCAAGTCCAACTGCAGCCTAACATGAACATGCCTTATCTTAATTGCTAGCCTTTTGAGCCCAACATGCACCTCCAGAGAGCACAACAGTACCAGGATGTAAACAGATTGGTGTGCTCCTCTTGAGCAAAGTTTTTCAAGAGTATTTAAATAGATGCCAAGATTTTGGGCTCTGATGCAGGAAGAAAAACAGAATCTTATTAAAGAGCACCATAAAAAGCTCAGTGGAAGCACAGAGCCTGGGTCACAGGAGCAATGAAACAGATAAAATTACATTATACCAGAAGAATAAGCATTGGCAGATTAACAACCACATTACAGACCGAATACACAGCAATATCCGTAAGCTTCAATGACATTTCCCGACAAATAATGCTACCAGAACCAGTACTCAACAATGGGGATAAAAGGTGGGGGAGGACAGGTTGCCATGTTGTGTCTTGGGACTGTCCCATTTTGTTTTCAGCAACAAAATCAGGAAGGCTGCAGAGTGCAATTAAACTTTTGCTCAAACCAAACAATTCTAAAGCAACTGCAGTCTAATTAAACAAACAAACAAATAAATAAATAAAAAGCATGTAGTTGCTTTAAAAATATTTATATTTTACACATTAACAAAGTTACATTTTCAAGGTAAACCTATTCATTTATCCTTTATCTTGTCTACCAAGAAATCTGACATGAAGTAACCTGACATGCATGAGGCAGTCTGTACTTTTGTGGGTGGCAAATCTGTTCACTGACAAACTCCTAGAAAATCTGTCACCCAGCAGGCTCTGGAAGTCCCAGCAAGCAGCAGGACAATCTGCTACAGACCTGCTTGGGCATTCGATCTAGGTTGATAATGCATATGGCTGTATTGCAGGGGGTTGTTCTCCCTTGGCAAGCAGTGGCTAAACAACTTCGGCAAGCGGCAAGTAAGCAGGGAAGAAAACTAGAGTTCACAGAGAGCGCTGTCAAAATGGACTTACTGGCAAATGACCGCCGCAAGACATAACTACAGAGAGCTCAGAACTTCAGAAACAGCTGGGTTTACTGCCTTCTCAAACATTACAAACTGTCTGTTTCCATGTTTATAGTTCTGCATCAGAATACGCAAAGTTTATAGTTTGATATATTGAGGATTCATTTGTGATATGGCTCCAAAACTGTTGCAAGGAGCCAAGATGAATGAAAATAGGGAAGGCAAATGAAATATCTCCTGAAAATAAGAAATAGAGCTTTGCTATTCAAGTCATGATTCCTTTTCTACATTCAGAAACTTTTTCAGTGATTCTGGACTCAACAAATGGATAACCAGTCAAAAGTCACTAGCCAAGCCTGACTTTTCATCTATTTTTGTATCAGTGGCACTACTGTACAGCTTTTTAGGTAAGGTTTGCATTCTGTAGCATTAATACTGGAGATCAACCGTGCAATCACAAGACTAACTTTACCACACCAAATCACAAGTAATTCCTCAGCTTTGTTCTGGTGAGGAAGTGGGTCTCAACCCATCAATATGTATTTGATATTTAAAACTCAAAGAGTCCAGACTGAGGAATAAAGAAAATCCCAAAATACAAAGAAAGACTCTTTCTATGCAGTGAGAGCACATGGAAGGCCAAAAATAAAAAATAAAAATAAAAAAAATCAGACACCCCAATTGGTTCCTGATCTCTGAGACATTGTTCCTGTGTACACAAGACTTTCAAATCTCAGATAACGCACAGTCGCATTTCACTTCCTTTACCTCACCCTCAGTGCCCAAACACTGAGGCAATCACTGCGGTTCATTTATTTCTTTTCTAGGGCTCTTAAAAGACCAAGAATTGAGGCAGTAGATAGTTTTAAAATGATTGCTATATCATCTGAAAAATAACCTGGTTAAATGCTATTTCTTAATCAACAACAACAAAGCAAACAAAAACAACAGCAACAGTGGAAGGAAATAAGCCTTCGCTTTAGATGTTTAGGCTACTTCTTTTCTTTTGCTATATACAAAAGTTACAGTTGAAACAAAGCTAAGACAAAAATTCCAAATTAGGACATTTGGCAACATCAACAATAAAATTATAAGCATTTCATTAAACGAAACCAAATATTTCACTTGAAAAGATGCAAATATAGGAAAAAAAATATAGGCTTTTCAAAGGTGTCTCCTCCTTCATTTCTTCCTAAAAGACACAAATACCTTGAAAAATTCTGAACTGTATTTTTCTTTGGATAGAATTTCAGTACTACAATCCCCTTAGCGTTTTCCCAATGAGTTCTGTTTTTGAGGACTGCAAGCACGTTACAGATGAAGCTCCCCTGGCTTCACAGGGAATAGATGAGCCTACTGCTTAAGAACCTGCAATCCATTCTGTCTTGAAAGCCTCACACAAATTACATTTTTTCACCACATCGGTACGTAGCCAGAGTCCCATTCTGTCATCACCTCTACCACATGCAACAAAGCCCATAAAGCAGGAGAAGTAGACTAAATTAAAGGCAAATTTCTCTTTGATGTATACTGTTGGGGCCTATTCTTCATTTACACGGGAGCTGTTTTACAGCTGCAGCACAGAAGTTTGGAGCAGAGGCCTTGTTCATGCATGGGCTGCCTACCTGTGTGAAGCACCGTTTGACTTCCTTTGCTTTTTTGTTATTTCAAGCTTCAACAGGATAAAGTTTCTCTCTTACCCTTCTACCCCAGAAGGCTTACTCCATCACATACTTATTTAAGCAACTCTCCACTAATTTCCACATACGCTTGTTTAGTGCAGGAAAAATTGATCCTTATTATTATTTTTTAAATACAATTTTATTTAATTAACAGATGCTATTTTAATAGCTCTCCCATACAACTATTTCTCACTGGGAATCTGTATGGCTCTAGGGAACTGGCAGTGACTTTCAGCTTTTCCAAGTCAGCGATTCAGATGTAACCAGAGCCACTGGTGACTGAGAATGAATGCAGAGAAAACTGTTTGATAGTCTGCGTGAAATAAAGTAATGATTTGAGTCCAGTTGCAGTTTGACAGATTACTATTCAGTGCTTTCTTGGGCCTTTTGGGAAAAGGAGCCAGAAAATTAGCTTCTGCAAATTATCTTTCGTGCTAGAGCCATCAGGCACGCAAGGGTGTAGCCCTTATTATCAGCACACCTTTTTTTTTCACGGCCAATTATGGAGATTTCAGAGTTTTTTCCAAGTTAAGTTCTATCAGTTTGATATTCTGGAGGCTGTTTGCCATGTTCTGCTTTAGACTGAGAAAGCTAATCTCTTTAAGCTTCATCTATTATCCAGGGGAGGGAAGGAGAGAGAGAGGGAGGGAGATAATTCTGAATTATTCTTTAGAGCCTAACTTAGAGAATTTAGAGCATCTCCCTTGCACTGACTGTAGGGACTGTCTTGGTAGCATAACCTTTACAAGGCTAAAATCTGAGACTGTAACCTTCACCCTCATGCCCCCTGCAAGTATTCAGATAGACTGTCAATAAATACATCAGACCACTGAGTTCAGATAGAAGCCCTTTGGCACAGCAGTTAGGGCTCTACTCCACAATAAATTTCAGATTCAGCAAGTCCAAACTGGACATTTTGCTTAGGACCTCTGGCAAAAATATTGTTTTCACCTCATGCTCCTATTCTGATCAGCATATATTTTTAAACCTCTCATTCTTCTCAGTGACAAAACTGGCTGTTAAACATCAACACTATTAAAGAACATAGCTCAGGACTTTTTTTTTCCTCTTCCTCCATCCATAAAAGGGAGAACTAAGTTGCAAAGCAAATCTGTGTTTGTAGGAAAATACTGTTCTCATAGATCACAAGATCCTGCAGTCTTCAAAGAATGGATGCACTGATTCGGCTAAAATAAAAGCGTAAGACCAGGATAAATGGAATATACACACATTCTTTAGATTTCTACATGCTTTTTCCCATTCTCTCATTAATTCCTACTGAGAAAAAGTAACCAGCAAGGAACTTTGTTTCTTCATAATTACCTTGCCAAGTTCCCAGTTATGTACCAATATAGGGATACTTGGGTTGTTTTCCTTGTGAGGTTTGTAATGAACTGCCACTGGTAACAAACTAATGAGGTTGTCAAAAACTACAACAAAACAGTTCTACCATTTATGTGAGCAGCATAGCATGTAATGTATATTTTTATATATTTTGAATGGATTCAGCTTTTCTCAGCATTATATGAAGAAGAAAAGGTAGGAACATCTTTGCTTAATGTCATGCAAGGAAAAAAGCAGAATGAGATGAAAGATTTCCCAGGGAATGAAAAGATTCAGAAAGAAACCAAACCAAATGGCCCATTTTTGTCTATGACAACAGAAGGAAGAAGGAGGAAGCAGTGCACAGCTAGTACCTGGTTACTAAGCACTTCCCTGGTTTTATAACAAACCATTTTTGTTGTTGTTGGTTTTTTTGTTTTGTTTTTACCTTCTGTGTCATTCTTTCTTTATTTATTTTTTTGTTTTGTGCCAGGAGAGAAAAGCATTCTGTCTAAAATACACCTTCACATAGTTTGGAGACCTGAGGTTAGCTTCAATTTCATTTACAATTTATAGCATTTGCAAATTCAGACTCACTGAAGAGAAAGAAAAATCCCAAACTCCTGTTACTTCACTTAAGGGCAGAGGATGCAGGACTACATTCTGAGCAACAGTGCCAGATGATTTTCTGCTTTTTTCCCTTCCTGACATTCAATGCTAAATTGGCAGTAAGCTTTATTAACTTCTAAAGCTTTCAAATATTGGAAGCAGCTGTTTGAAATCCATGGCAGTCCCCAATCCTATAGAAGAATTTAATGCTGTATAATAATCCACAAATTAGTAGGTGTAATGCATCATCTTCTATTATAGCTGTCATTTCTGGAGGGTCCTGTTTCAGTGCCAAAAGGCAGTCAGAATGTACAGCATAGAACCTTCCAATGGTACGGCTCTGAAAGCATGGGCAACTCTTTCTGCAAGGGTAAGGCTTTGAGATTCCGCCTGAGCAAGGAAAATAAAAGCAACAGAAGGGCAGTTCCTTTATCAAGAGGCTAATCAAATGACTGGCAGCAAAGTAGGTTAGGTGGCAAGTCACATCAGCTAGTGTTATATTGAAAACTAGAATGCCATTAGACAGTTTACTGATTAAAATTAGCACGAATCAGAGCATTGTGCAGTTATTTAAGCAAACGGAGAATCTAAACTTCTCTTGATAACAGAGTGAACAAAATATGTGCCTTGTAACTCTGCCATGGTAGGAAATCTGATAACAAAATTATTACATACCAAGGTATTCACACCTCCCAGTTCTCAATGTCTGCACAACGTGAAGTGTGGAAGGGAAGGACCTCTGGTCAGATGTCAGTTCTAGCTTTCTGAAACTGTCTGCTGGTTCCTGGAAGACTAGATGTAAAGCATACAGGTGATGGATAGAAGTTATCCACAGCTTATCCAGGGATCCTTAGGGTAGCATATGGCAAAATACTGAGAGCAAAAGGATCGGGTGAATGGAAACCAGCTCTGAAAACAGGCTGGAAGCAGCCCAAGGAAAAGAAGGCGGAGCTGCAGCAACCCTTGGCCTAGACACCTCAACAGTGTGATTCGCAAGTGAAGACAGCTTGGGACTCATTCCTACGTCCCTCCCTTCTCTCAAGATTTTTTCTGCTCCTAAGCTCAGCTGCTGCAGCTCATAGCTCTGCTGTCAGGTAGAAAGTGATGCTTTTCTCTCTCTAAATGCACCAGATGACGATGCAAGCAGTTCAGCAGTTGCCATACAAGTAACTGAGTTATCCCAGCAAGGCAAGCAGCTAAGGGTTAGAGGCCCTAACAATCGCTAAAACACTAGCAACCCCTGCTTGCAAACAGTGTACACCAGATTAGATGCACTGCATTTAGTGGGGGACAGAAATACAAAGCTTTACAGCCTGAAAATACAGGGGAATGAGTAGTTCTTACTCCAAGACCCAGCTGCACCTCAAAACTAAGTTTGGATCAGAGAATTCATCTCAGGCCCCCAGTGCCTTGGAGGTTTTGTCAGCACTAGGCTGCAGCCAGAAGCTAGCTCAGAGGAAAAGTAGCCAGGACTGTCAATGGGGCTATGCACCTCAAGTTGCCCAGCATACAGCTCAGAAGAGGGAGGGGATTTGGAGATCTATTTCTACCTGTTACACCACAATGATCTTCACAGAAGTTTATTTCCATGCATACAAACAATAGTGTCACAGTCATTCACAGCAAAGAGGCAGACAGTGGAATGAATAACCAGTTTCTAACTACAAGGTTTCAGAGTGACAAACACAAACCTTGTAAAATGAACGCTATTCCCAAGGAGAGAAAGAGCCAGCAATGCAGGAGTAGGTTCAGGTTCCCACTGAAATAAAAAGAAGTCCATAGAAATGACAGGAATTGGGAATGCTGGAAAAGAGCAGTCAACAGGCAATTCCCTGACTGCTTCCCTGTGGTCTCTGTAAAATATCCACTTTCTGTCTGGAAGAAGCAGTAGACTGAATTTCTTAGGCAGTGGAGAGGAGAGGGAAGACAGAATAAAAGATTAAGAAATTAACAGTTTAGACCGTAAAGCTAAAGGAATTTGATGCTATCTGCTGCTTTTCGCAGCATATGTGCACAAGGTCAAATCATTTACAGCAGAAAGTTTCAAGTGGCAGCTACAAGAGTTTAATGTCCAATGGGCTTCTGTCCCAGAAGCAGCAATTCCCTAACCCATGGTCTGAAACAGCCATTGCTTGCAGGAACAGAGCTAGATCTTAGACTGATTTTAAACACTACTGCTTATCATTTCATATCTTGGCATTAACAGGCCCTTTTGGTGAAAAGGTTTTTTTTTTTTGTTTCTTTTGGTTTCTTGCCCTATATTGCAAGGTTTGAAATTAGTTATTAGAGAAATAAGGAATGCTGTATAAAAACAAAGGGAAAATACTTTCAATTTCCTATAACGATCATGAGAGCAGTAAGGTAAGGCAGCTGAGTTTTAGGTCGCCTTTAAAGATTATTACGAGCACTGGGAAAAGATGGATTCATCTTTATTAATTATTAATTAATAATTAATAAGCATAATTAACCATTAATTATGCTACTGGTCATGCCCAACTGTATCACCTAATGACCCTTTGTACTAGAAGGAGAAAGGTGAGCACTTTCAGAGGAGAATTTATCCTACACTAGGGTGAAACACATAATTCTCAGGAAGTGTTTACATCTCTGTGTAAATCAGTTTAAACAAGCTCCTGGCTTAAGGGCTGCTATAATTAGATAAAGTGAGCATCACACTATTTTTACACTCCTCAAATGAGCCATGCTTTGCAGGAAAATTAGCAACCACAGCTGCTTGAAGCACTGAGACAACCTCAGATCATGGTTACAACCACTGGTCATCTCAGTCAGACTATGCAAAAAGTAATTTCTCAAGTGACAGTAAATTAATTTTAAATAAATATTCAGTGAGTTATAGAATCTAGCAAGTATTGAATTAAAAAAACCTCGTAAAACATGCTTATAAAATGCTTGTTATTTTTTATGGTTCATCCAATCCTCTATAAGCCATTTAAAATATCTTCTAATTTAAAGTGCATGCAGTCTCCACCTGGTGATCCATGCTTCTGAAGATTCATATGAGGGATTACTCAAAGTATGAACACTTCCACTGTAGCTAAAACAATTTGGTGCAGCAACATTATCCGGCATGGCTTTCATCATTAATTCCCTAAGAAAATACTCATCTAACACCAGATACGGTGAGGCACAGCTGAAGTGTACACACATTCTGTGGACAGATGTTCCCCACAGGAGCACGGACCCTGAGAGGCTGTGTTAGCAGGCATCGCTTTTGCTATTTCATGAGAAAGCGAGGAATACTTTCTATATAGATGCTTTGGAAATGTGCCTGACTGAGACTCAAGAAGACCAACTAACGTCCCAGCAGAGAAAAAAATTAAATGAGAACAGATGGACTAATTCAGCATTTTCAAGCAGTGAAATCCAAACGTGAAAGAAACCTGGCCGACTACAGATGACAAGGCCTGTCTCAGTTCAGTGTTCAAGCAGTAACAGCAGGCTCTTGATTTTTTATTTTTATTTTCCTCCATCAAATTAATCTTCTTGAGGAGGCTGGCATTTCAGTGGGTTTGAAGCTTCCCTCTCTAGGGGCTTCAGATTCAAATCAAAATTCTATGTACCACTCACTAGACTTGTTGCTCTCAGTCTGTTCAAGAAAATTCAAGCAACATGCACAGTTTGTTATTTACATGTGCCAATATTATCTGCTGGGAAAAGGTCAGGGTAGAAGAAAAAGTTTTCAAAGGTCAGCCTTGAAGTGCCCTTCCAGAGGTGTACAGATACTCAAACAGCTCTTCAACATTGCTAGCTTCTAGCACAAGCTGATTATCCGCTATTTAATGGATGCTGCATTTGGATCTTAACTAAACTTAACCGAAAACAAAACAAAGAAGAAAAAATAGCCACCAAATTCAATTTCACTTGCCAAAGACCCCCCACCACACAAACATCATCTATTTGTAGTCTACCAATATGTAAGAGATGATGTTCTCTTGCAATATCAGGCAACTTCAACATTCAAACCAGTGGGTTTTTTAGCTGGAAAGAGAAAATGTCTGGGGAATCTGAAGCACCTTGCAATTCCTACATTAGAGGAGTAAAAATGTTAAAAAAAAATCATCTATTTATTTCCAAGTGTTTTGAATTGTAATAGTTTGGAACTTCTTATTTAAAACCGCAGTAGGTTTTCTGAGAGAACACATGGTTTTAGTCATCCTCACATAGCAATCTTTCTGTTAACTTCTCGGTTCCCTTCAAAATGCAAAGCGCTCCATGTTTTGAGATGATAGAACTTTTTTTTTTTGCTTTTGCTGTCCACACGGTTAATAAACTAAAACTAAGTTATTTCCACAAGAGGCTTCTTGAAAGCCAAGTAGGCAATGTAGGAAAGGAAGGCAGAATAGATAGCAGCATTTTAAGCATGTGTTGGAACACATAATTAAACTGAGATTATTTGACTTCCCTCAAGTGTCCTGGGATGTACTGTCCTAATAAGGGTAAATAACATTTCTTTTGCCTGATCTCTTCATGTAGTTTCTTTTGCCATTATTAAGCATTTCCACAAGCCTAAAAAGGGAAAGGATCTGTATTTGTTTATCCATAATGTAATGTTCATTATTTCAATCTCTAATGATATACATGGTTCTTTAGTTTGGATTATTTACATTGACAAAACTTTGTCTCTGCACAGACTCCTTCCCTCACAACTCCTGAAACACCAACTCCCAGTTGCCAGAGCAATACCTTTAAAATAGAAGAAAATGCAAAATGCAAAATGCAAGTAAAAAACACCCCCCCCCCCCACCAAAATTTATATATCTGACATATTTAAGATATTTTACATTTAGATCTATTTTCAAGGCAACTGATAAAAAGGAAAACAAAGCACAAGGATATGCTGTTTATAGGAGCAATCTTCAAACTCCTGTCACTCTGCTCTTCCTATTGTAAAGTACCCTAAGTTACTAGAGCCAACACTAGAGTTACTGGTATTGCACTTTGCCTGCAGGGCAAGCTCCTTCCTCAGATATCCCTTACAGCAGAGAAGGATTCCCTCAAACAGGGAGACAGTTTTTCTCCAGAGAAGCTGCACATTGGCTCTGGGGTCAATTCTGTCTTATTCTTAGAGTTTAGCAGTAACACAGACTTTTGGAATTCCAATTCTGCCTAAATTAGGAAGAGAAAAAGCCCTGCAGAAGCATTACCGGGATTTGCTTCTTCCCCTGCCAAATTGGCTCTTTCCACACAACAGCTGCCCTTAGCTGATTAACTGTTCATGGCTGAGGTGAATGAAAGAACAGAGGAAAACGGACTGACTCCCTCTTAGTTTAATCTCTGAAGAAGAGAGACATGAAATGAGACTGACTGGCCAAAGTAAATTTTGACTTAGCTTTCATAAACAGTAGCATATATGCTTTCAGCAGCCTTTCAGTTCTATTGATTCAGATCTGCTTATCTTTGTTTCCTCTTCTTACAACTTGCACAAGAAAACTACGTCTGCTGACAAAAGTTCTATTTATCTTTAATAAAAAAATATATTAATAATTAGAGAAGAAAAATGGGAAAAATTAATCCCTTCCTTTGTTGGAGCTCTTCATTAATTATGTTTGCTTATGTTAATTTTGATTATACAGCAATGACTGTAGTTGCAAGATAAATTTGCTTTGCAGGCAGGCTGGTAAATACAATTATAAAGCTCTACAGAAAGGGGAGAACTACATCTGTCTTAAGGTAGAGTGGTTTCAGATGTTTTGTTCAGACAGATGTCCTCAGCTTTCACTAGAATTCACCTCCACAAAAAAAAAAAAAAACAACACATCATTTGAGATAGCAAATCACTCACTGAATTTAATTGAAAGGGGTACATTTCTGTTGCAGTCATCCATGTGTTTCTTTAGAAGCGCAAGGGAAAAAGAAACCTGTAGGAAAATCATGTCTGTATTGACATTTCTCATCAAATGAACTGAAGAGGAAGCAGTTACCAGTTTTCTCATGCTCTTCATTATTCTACAGTTTTCTGTCCCATATCTTACAATTAAAAGAACTCCTAAAGACTAAAAAAAAAAGAAAGAAAAAGACAGGAGATACAGTTACCTATGCATGTGTACTGAGTAATTTATGCCAGAGCTGTCATTAACTTATGATTAGGTAACTGAGAGGTTAAAAGTCTAACACAAGTGACAGAAAATAATGTTCACTGTCAAGTGGTACAGCTCAGAAAAGAGACAACTGAGTCAAACTCCAAGGCCATCTACTTTGGTGTAAAGGATATTTAGCTAGGATAAAATAGAGTCATTTTATAACTCAGGGTTGGGCTGTGAACTGTTACCTGTTCTTAATCTCCATGTTATAGTAACTTAAACCATTATTTATTGATTTTGAACAGTTTGGCAGTATTGGTGAGGTAAGCTTACCTGACAAACTGTTTCGGGTTTGAAGTGCAGGTGGGTAGAATTTTGTCGTAAGAGATTATTTGAATCATTCAAAAATGCAATCAATGCTTCCATTCAAATGCAAAAGGGTAAGAGAAGAAATCTTGTTTTCCTAACACAAGGGAAAAATGCTTAAAGTGATAAACAAAACCAAATTTGAAATATTAGATTTAATATTACTTTTAAATGGAAAAATGTTACAATTCTAAGTTTTTCACCTCATTAAAGAAAAGCTGAAAAGGCCAGCTCAGATAAAAGAAATACTAAGCATTAGTATAAGAACAAAAAAGAACAAAAAGTATAGCAAGAACCATTTTGATTTTTTCCATACTGTTCTTAATTTTTCTTCCTTCCCTAAAATGAACAGGCCAGCAGAATAACAATTACATTCACTAAAAGCATTGTTGTCACTGGATTAGTCACTTAGTTTTGAGTCAAAATACCCTGATCATTAGTTTGCTTTGTTCCAGTCACTGGTACCTTTCACTGTGCCGTCCAGAAACTCCTGCTGGTTGGAGCAGGCCGGCTACATTCCCTCAGACATTTACATTTTCACTAAGAACATATATCAGCATTACTACAGATACGTCTTCAACTGTAAGACCAGCAAAGTGGTTAGTGATAAATCAGTAGAGCAAAAAAACACAAGGAAGATAAAATTGGAAGGCTTACAAATAGTAGATTACAATCAGTAACAGCACAATCAAACATCACTGTGCTCCTGATTTCAAACAGCCCTATTCTAGCAGTGCTCATTACTCACTATTCATCAGTGGTTCCCTTCTTTCACTGACGATTTTAGGTACTGACATTCTTATGCTGTTATTTATAACATCAATAAGAAGTATTAGGGAGAACTGTTTTCACTTATGCTGGGTGCTGAGCACTGCTAGACCAAAATCCATTTAGATGATGCATTTCTTCCTACAAATTATCTTGTTAACACATTGTCGAAAATAGCAACACAAAAAAGTTTTCAGAATTCCACTGTTTGTCATCATTGAATCTGCTGTTTACTGATGCTCTACGTCATGATCACTGATCTTCAGTACTGATTCCAAAGTATATTTTACCACTCCTACACTTATGTGAATCATAATGGTAGAAACTACCTACAATAGAGCTTTGGTTCAGATTCCTGAAGAGCACCTGAGCTCAGGAAGAAAAGTCACAATTCAAGCTAGGTGCCTAGTAACCAAGTACAAAGCACAGGGAAACCTTAATGACTAAAATCAAATTGTTAAGTCACTGCATTCTAGGAAGATGTTACAAGTATCTGCTTAAGTCATCCAACAAAAAAATATGAACATTTAAAATTCAGTGAAACTTTTCTCCCATTTTCCCTGAACCCAATATGCTTATGTTTAACCTGAAATACGTGTTTTGGACCAGGCCCCACAGACCCTTTTTTCGTCACTAAGTTTTTAGGGACCAATGCTGTGTTTATTCACAGGACACAATGTGTCCTTCCATCTCCACACCTGAAGGTGACTCCAGATCACTTGGTTAAAGTGAGGCAATCCTCTGTGTACTGAAAAATGTAGGCTTGAATCTCTTTCATCTGAAGAGTTTATTGATTGAGGCCTCCCGCTTCATGATTGTCAAACTGACTGACTGATCTTATACCACAGGCCTCATGTTAGCAGCCCTTCATCTCTTTTTTCCTATGTATTGTCTGATCCATATGAGTATTAACAGAACAAGCAAGGGGGCTCTAAATATTGATGTGAACTAGATGGTCAGGGTCCAAACTACAGCTCTTAAAGAATCTTAACATTGTGGACAAGAGCTGAGGAGCTAACCTAACGGCAAACAAGAAACCCTGGATGTTTCAACTAGTTCTTTAACGTGGATATTATGACCACTTACAGTTAAGAAGATGAAGGGCTATGTGACAGCAAATCTTTAATTAAAATTAGGGACCACTATTTCATTAAGTGTCCTGTTGCATCTCAGATTTTCATGAAGACCCTTCAGAAATGATCCTATAATTCATTCACTGGGCACCTGTTAGCCAAGGTGTTACTTATTTATCATGCAGTATGAGAATCTATGACTCACCAGAAAATTAAGACTGGGGTTTGTTGAATAGAAGATGAAAATATTTAATTTTACCAGAACTATGCTGAATTCTGGTAAAGTATTCATCAGTGCTTACTGTACGTTTCTGGAGACCAAACAGTTGATGTCAGCCAGTAAGGTGGTGGTATGTTTTAAGAGTGGCAACAATGACGTGGAACACAAGCTATATTCTGGATCGCCATGCACAGCTGCCTCATCACCAAACAGTGTCTCAATCAGCTCATTCACACAGATCATCAAATTACGATCAGGGAACTGTGTGAAGAACTGAACAGCAGCTACAATGTGTTGGAAATGATAGTGGCAATGTTGGTATGTCACAAAGTTTGCACGAGGTGAGTCCCATTGATGTTCACACAGGAAAAGAACGAACGCCATATGCAAATTTGTCAGGACCTATTGAACCAATGTGAAGCTGAAGGTGACAAGTTTCCTGGTTCACATCATTACCAGCGACAAGATGTGGCATCACCACTACAAGGCAAATTCAAAACATCAGTCCATAGAATGGCAACGTGAATTTCCCATCAAATAAAAAGTTCAAGATGCAATCCTCAGCAGGTAAAGGGATGTATGCTGTCTTTTGAGAAAGGAAAGGGGTGATCCTTCTGGACTTCTTAGAACAAGGACAACTATCAACTCTTGACACTGATTAAGTTGAAGGCTCCAACTTCCAGCCTACGAATAGAGAAGATCACAACCTTTCTCTCGTGATTATGCCATGCCCCATAATGGTTTGAAGACTGCATAGCACATGGCCAACCTTGGCTGGACTGTTCTACTACTCCTACCCTATAGGCCAGTTATCATAGAATCACCAAGGTTGGGAAAGATCTCTAAGATCATCCTGTGCAAGTGCCCACCTATCACCATGACCCTCAGTACAACATCTAAATGTTTCTTAACAGTTCCAGGGACAGTGACTCTACTACCTCCCTGGGCAGCCCGTTCCAGCACCTGACCACTCTCTCAGAGAAGCATTTCCTAATGTCCAACTTGAATCTCCCCTGGTGCAACCTGAGACCCTTCCCTCTATCCCTATCAGTAGTTGCATGGGGGAAGAGGCCAATTCCCACCTCACCACAGTCTCCCTTCAGGCATTTGTAGAAAGTGATAAGGTCTCCCCTGAGCCTCCTCTTCTCTAAACCAGCACCTTCCATTTGTTCAGGCCAATGAAAGATGAACTGCATGGGCAGAGTTTTCTTAGCAACATCACCATCAATGCTGCTATGAAACAGTGGGCTAGCCCCACTGATGCAGATTTTAATTCCATGCAGAGCATGACATGCAGGCTCTTGTTCATGGCTAATGGTGGTGACTAATTGGAAAAAGCGTTTTTAGTTGAGAATTTGCTCTATCAAGTAGTGTTGTTGTGCTCATTGCATCTATTATAATTTCAATGGAAATAAATAGGGGGGGGTTATTTTTGCAGCAACCTATGTAGACACAGCTTAGGGTGTAGATAGAAGGCCTTAAAGAAGACAAATTTTAAGCTTATCTTTATAGCTGAAGCATCAATATCCTTTTCACCCTTCCTTCTTAAAGTTAGGCACTGGCTTAAATGCATTCCTGGATCAAGAATTGATGGAACAAATGACTCATTTAACACAAGGGAATCCATAGTAGAATCAGAATTGAAAACTACTTTCGTAAGTTGTTGGACTGTGAATCAGTGACAAATTTATCTTTTCCCTGTGCAACAGGGAAGCACTTGATGCTTATCTGATTTAACACAAGCCATGCTAAATACTGTATCTAAAATAGAACATTTAAATGGTGGATGAGGAACAGAAAATAGAGAAAAGGGCTAGGAGAAAGAAGAATTAGGGATGACATTTTATGTCTTTTAAAAGCCTGACCTTTCGAAAATATCACTGTGTACATTTTAAATATTAATAAAGGCACTAGCTGTTAGAAGGCACAGGGCTGTTGTTGTGAGGTGACCTTTTATTGAAGTAAAAGAAAATTGACAGTTTTATTAGCCATAGAATACTGCAAATAGAAGCTACGGGGGAAAAAAGCAAGTAAAAAAGCTGTCATTCTAATTAGCTACATTCTGTAAATTAATCTGAGGATGTGGTCATGTCTAAATATTGCTGTAGGTCCCCCTGTATCTCATCCCAGACATTCCAAACAGCTTCAGAGCAAGACAGAACAGCATTTACCAGTTCATTTATTTAAAGATATACTGTTACCAGTGAAAAGAACAAGAATACTGGGACAAAAAACAATGAGATTTTCAAGACTCAATAACTGTCACCTTTTGTGTGCTCCCACAGGCATTCTCCTTTCCCCAAAAATTCTCAGGAATAATCAACATCAAAAAGACCCTTCTTGAAATGACTTAGGTTTATTCAGACTAGAACTTTAGTGCTACACGATTAGGAAAGAAAGCACTCCTCCACAGGTTCATCCCAAACCACTTGTTTTTCAATAGAACCAAAACAAAAGAGTTGACTTGTATTCATTTTTGCTGGTGATAATCATGAGGGTTCCGCTGTCTGTGATCCAAGGCCAGTTGATAAAGCACAGCTGTGTAACCTTGATTGAAACTTGAGAAAATTAAGTTGCGAAAATGAGATGTGAAAAACAAATGGAGACAGTCACCCAAGATAAGAAAGGTAAAATTGTAGGCAAATGTGGGATTCTTGAGATAGAACACTTAGCAGCTCAAGGACTTGAGAGAAAAAAAGTCATCAACATGAAAACGTATAAAGGCCTGTAGCAAAGAAACAAAACAGGACTTGTAAGTTAACAACACTTCATCAAGGATCTCTGTTCCAAAGAGAGGATGTTCTAACAGAGGTACTTCCTTCCCCATGTGATAACAACCTAGCCATCTCCTTTTATCTATCAACTGTACAATCTCCAGTGTTGCTTCCAGGCAGAGGTAACAAGTTTATGAAGGAGTTGATTCAGATTCTACAACCCCTAGTAGAAATGAAGGAGAAGGACAAAAAGAATCCTTCTTTATCCTTTAGATACCTTTTACAGACAAACAACGTGCTACATAACATTTTTGCACTTCACTGCCATTTCCTTAATATGATAAGACCATCCATTTCAGCTCCATTCAGTGTGTTTTTTCATTATTTTATATGCAGATCATTGGAAAAGCTGCGTTTACAAACTAGATCTGGTATTGGAGTTATTAAAGGGCAAAATCTGCCCTCCCTTGAGAGAGGGACAGATGCCACTTCACAAATGTGGCATTTCAATACATAGGATTTAGAGCTGATGTGTACCCACATAAAGCCAGCTCTTGAACACTGTTCCACCACAAAAGCTATCAGAAGAGATGAGCTGCGTGGATGAATAGGGAGCTATTCTTGAGGCTCAAGGAGAAAAAGAGAATCTACCTCCTGTGGAAGAAGGGATGGGCAACACAGAAAGAGTACAGAGAAGTTGTTAAGATGTGTAGAGAGAAAATCAGAAAGGCAAAAGCCCAGCTTGAACTCAATCTGGCCACTGGGGTAAAAAGAAACAAGAAGCTCTTTCACAAATACATCAACAGTAAGAAGAGGACTAAGGAAAATCTCCATTCTTTACTGGATGAGGCTGGGAATGTGACCACTGAGGATAAGGAAAAGACAGAGGTTCTGAATGCCTTCTTTACATCTGTCTTTAAAGGTCAGACCAGTTCTCCTCAGGGTACTCTGCTCTCTGACCTGGTAGTCTCAGCTGGGGAGCAGAGTAAGCCCCCTACAATTCAGGAGGAAACAGTCAGAGACCTACTACTGCAACTGGACTGCCACAAGTCCATGGGGCTGGATGAGATTCACCGAGAGTGCTGAGGGAACTGGCAGAGGTGACAGCCAAGCCGCCTTCCATCATCTATCAGTGCTCCTTGTTGACTGGTGAGGTCCCAGAGGACTGGAGGCTTGCCAATGTGACTCCCATCTGCAAGAAGGGTTGTAAGGAAGACCCGGGGAACTACAGGGCTGTTAGCCAGACCTTGGTGCCAGGGAAGGTTATGGAGCAGATTGTCTTGAGGGAGATCACTTGGCATGTGTGGGACAACGAGGGGATCAGGCCTAGTCAGCACGGGTTCACAAAGGGCAGGTCCTGCTTGACCAACCTGATCTCCTTCTATGATCGAGTGACCCATCTGGTGGACAAGGGAAAGGCTGTTGATGTGGTCTACCTAGACTTCAGCAAAGCCTTTGACACTGTCTCCCACAGTATTCTGCAGGAGCTGGCAGCCTGTGGCTTGGACAGGTACGCTCTCATCTGGATAAGGAACTGGCTGGAGGGCCGGGCCCAGAAAGTGGTGGTGAATGGAACTAAACCCAACTGGCGACCAGTCACGAGCAGTGTTCCCCAGGGGTCGGTGCTGGGGCCTGTCCTCTTCAACACCTTTACTGATGACCTGGATGAGGGCACTGAGAGCACCCTCAGTAAGTTTGCAGATGACACCAAGTTGGCTGGAAGTGTCGATCTGCCTGGGGGTAGTGAGGCCCCACAGAGGGATCTGGACAGGATGGAGAGCTGGGCTGAAGCCAATGGGATGAGGTTCAACAAGACCAAATGCCAGGTCCTGCACTTTGGCCACAACAACCCCAAGCAACACTACAGGCTTGGGGCAGAGTGGCCGGAAGACTGTGTAGAGGAAATGGACTTGGGGGTATTGATTGATGCTTGGCTGAACATGAGCCAGCAGTGTGCCCAGGTGGCCAAGGCCAATGGCACCCTGGCTTGCATCATAAGCAGTGCTGCCAGTAGGAACATGGAAGTGATTGTCCCCCTGTACTCAGTTCTTCCTTGAGTACTGCGTCCAGCTTTGGGCCCCTCACTGCAAGATAGACATCGAGGCCCTGGAGCATGTGGAACGTGACCTTATTGCTCTCTATAACTACCTGAAGGGAGGTTGTAGTGAGCTGGGGGTCAGCCTCTTCTCTCGTGTAACTGGTGATAGGACTAGAGGGAATGGCTTCAAGCTGTGCCAGGGGAGGTTCAGGCTGGATGTTAGGAAACAAACACACTGCACATGTGCAAGTAAAAGGAAAACTTTTTTTTTTTTTAAAGCAATTTTCTGAAGTATAATTTATTTTCCATTCTCAGGTTTGGGTTTTTTTGTTTTTTTTTTAGATTTTTTTTTTTTTTTTAGATTTTATTACATTCTTTGGCAGGATAGAACATCAGGCTATATTTGTTAAGAGAAGCAGGCAGGAAAGGAAAGCTAAGCCTCAAACAAATATTCCTTCTGTATGCCACAGTTTAATCAGTTCATTCACATAGGGATGTGAATGTGAGATTAAATACAAGCCAAAAATATGACCAGGAAACCACAAATAAATCAAGTGGGAGGGAAAAGACTGAAACAGTTGTAAGCAGATTTATAAATGTTACCTGAAAAATAATCCAGGTCAGCTCTGTGTATTCATCTATTTTTAAATGTCCAAAGTATTTTAGACATAAGAAAAACATAGAAACACTGAAAGTTCACACATTTATCCCTCTTAGTATTTCGTTAGAATTAAAAGGTACCTATTTTTATCCTTCCTTTTTTGCCTCTGTACTGACAGAGTTTAGGGTGCTTTGAGGGTACCATTACATTACAATAAGGTGCAACAGCCACAAAAGGCAGATACATCACTGATAAAGCTGAGGACACAACCAGTGTGCATCTGAAGGACAAAAGACTTGGCAACCGTCACTGAAATGCCGCACACAAAAGGTAATACCCCTTTTTGGTGTATGCTCAAACAGGAATTAATAATTGCGGTACCTACTGATGTCACTGGAAGTAGTTCTCTGACCTCAGTAGATTTTAGGCTAGACATATGCTCCACATGCACCACTTAACTATCCAGAATCTAAAGGATATAAACATTTCCCTTTTCTTTTTTTTCCTTTTTTTTTTTGAGAGAAGGGATGGAGGAAGGGGGGAAGAATCTATCATAGTACTTAGATATCTCATATAAAACAAAGACTGTTTTTATTAATAAAAGAGAATAATTGCCAGTTAGTTAATATAGTTATTCCACCACAGAATGACAAACTACTGCTATTCAATGTAGAATAGTAAACATTCAAAAGTTACCAGATTCACAAAGCTGCACCATGAATGACAGAGTTATTTAGGGATGTAAGGAAAAAAGACTAAAGAGCAAACTGCTAGAGAACATTTTATGACAACAGGAACGAAACCTTAACAAAAACAAGTTGCTGTAGCAAGTTTCCTTGCCTAACTTCTGTGACCTCAAAAAGAAAGACATAAACCTTGGAGGTCCTGGAGACATCAAGTAGGCTGGGGAATATTCTTTCACAAAAGGGATTAAGTTTATTTCATACAAAACAGCTAAGCACAATTATTCCAATAAGATTCTCTCAGTCTGTACTTCAAGCTGTGTACATGGAATCATCTCTTCTGAGCATCTTCCACCCCAATCTATATAGTTATATTTAAATAACAGCAATACACAAACTAATGCTCCTTAATGCTGCATTTTCTCTTAGTATCAGGAAAATTACTGATTTTTAAGACTTGCCTGCCAGGGGGATGCAGAGTACAATTAGAGGACAGAAGTTTAACGGGGAAATAAGTTCCTCTTTGCTATCAAGAAATATTTCACTTCTCTCCCATCTGTGGCTTTTGTAGCTGTTCTGAAGCTGAGAAGCAGGTTTCTGCTGAAAAACAGCCTGAGGAAGTACAGCCTCCTCATTACCTATGGAAAGTAAAGTTACACTCCAGGGAAACGGCTAGAGATTTCAGCTTTTTGTCCAAAGATCTGAAGACACAGATCATTTAACTGATACAAAGCATTCAACAGATACTCTACTGGAATAAGAAAGCATTATATCCAGCCTGTGATATACTATCTTTTAATGGACTCTTGCTCAGAAAACCACTTCCAGTGAATCTGTTCACACCTGAGCTACAACCCTATGCTAGTCCTACACGCCACTAAACCTCCAAGATTACCGCAAGCAAGAAAACATCACCTCCAGCATGCTCAGCAACCAACCAGGATGACAATCCAACCAAAATGACAATTTCACTAAGTTTGAAAATACAACATCTATCAATGACCTGAGGGGTGTCACCAGAAAATATACACATCCTAATGGTACAAAAACAGAAAGAGCACAATTACCTAATAAAACAAGCATGTCCTTTTGGCAATTAGTAATGCCTGTGTCAGCAACTCAGCATAACAAGGGTGAAGAAGGAAGATGACTCTGGATAGAGAAAATTCCTAATACATCTTAAAATTTGAAATAATCATGTTTTTCCCTTGAACTGCAAGGTAGTCTGGAACAGGTTGCCCAGAGAAGTTGTGGATGCCCAATCCCTGGAGGCATTCGAGGCCAGGCTGGATGTGGTCTGGTGGTTGGCAACCCTGCACATAGCAGGGGGGTTGCAACCAAATGATCATTGTGGACTTTTTCAACCCAGGCCATTCTATGATTCTAGTCACATGATAAAACATAAGAGGAAAAAGAAAATTAATCCAGCTAATCACAAAGAAAGAGGAAAGCCTGGAAACAAAAGGGAAGGATAAGTATTTTTTTATTAGTTCCTGAGGATTTGCATAGATAGTTAATATTTATAGAGCTTGTTGCATTTGGAGTGAATCTGAAGGTGCTTAGGCATAATTTAGAGATGCCAGAAATATATAGGCTAACATTTTGTAGTCAGTACTGACACGCTAATCAAGAGTCAGTTCTGAATTAGCACATACATTTCCTAGGGATGTTTCCTACCTCAACCAGAACACGGCGCACGCAGCTTGTTCTTGTACCAGAGATGAGTGGGAAAAAGACTTTGTAAACATATGGTAGGCTGGTTTGGCTCCATTTACAAATGGAGCTTCATTTTTGGCTTCATTTACAAATGAACTGTATGTTATCTGCTAAATGCAAGAATGGAGAAGAAACAGAGAGAAGATGCTCAAGCTGCTGGCTCAAGAATTTAATGGGCAGATGTTACCAGTCAAAGGTGGTAGGGTTTTTGTTGTTGTTGCTGTTTGTGTTGCTTCTTAGTAGTCATGCAGTTCTGCGTGTTATGAATATGATATTTAAGCTCCCCAGTGCTTTCAGTATAGTGCTTGTCACCATAATGGAAATTCTCAGCTTTAATACCTTATCCCCTCCTACCATAGAAGTCTCCACTCTGGTTAACCAGTTCCACAATGCCCAGCAGAACTACCACATAACTCATTTCCTGGCTAGATGAGATTCCTTTCATTTTCTACAGTCGTTTTATGGAGCATCACTACTTGAAAAGATAATTGCTTAAATCATGGCTTGCTTTGATTTAGTGCAATGAAGATTGGTAACATGGACTGCAAATTTTCCGTATGATTGAGGCACTGAGAACCTCAGCCATTTCTCTTCATTTTTCTTTAAGATAACAGTGGCATACTTCAGCTAGGACTGTAATTTAAGGTTCTATTTATACATCCTAGCAAACAGGCTGAACTGTCCTCTTAAGGTAGTCGTTTCTCACCCTGACAATACTGGGAACTAATTCTAATATATTAAGTTACATGAGAATCTGAAACTTTACCTCTGAGAAGAGAATACTACTTTCCTATCTTTGAGGATATTACTTTAGAGATTACAAAGATTTCAGTCACTGCAATCTTACAGAAACAACAATGGTAGTAAAACAAGCTCCAGAAATACTATTCAGCATCATCTAAATCTGCATAATGTGTGCACAGCCATGGGCTTAACTGCAGATCAAAAGCTGTTAAAGAAACATATGAATTTCACCTAAGCAGTGATTTAAGTCTCTTTATAAATAGATATCGCATTTACACATTTTTACAACCAATCTATTAAGGTATCTTGACAGCTTTAGATTCAAGTATTACAATCCTGGGCTCATCTACTTGGAGAGGAATGTAGCTCAACTGGACAGAGCTCAAAGGAGAGTCAGGAAAATAATCATAGACCAAGAAAACACAAGCTACAGAACTGGATTTGATGAACATAAAAAAAAAAAAAAAGGCAGGAGAAGATAGCAATAATCTTCAAATAAAGAACTGCCAAAAGAATGAGACCAGAATGGTGGATCAGAGAAGGAAGAAACTTGAATTACAGCAAAAAAGACACAAAAAAGTTTTGGAAAGACTTCAAGACTGCTGGTGTTAAGGATAGGGAAGCACCATTAGCTCCTTGTATGTCACTTTCCTTTCTGAAGCTCAAGATGCACATTCCCCCTACTAACTTACCCAGAAACTCTTTCGCACTTCCACTATTCAAACACCATAGGAATACATTAACGTGACAGATGAAATCGGAGTTAAAAAATGTAAATCTTCCATGTCCAGTATGTATCCTGAAAAATCAATACTTTCTTTTTTTAAAGTAAGCAACTATTTCAAATAAAGTTAGAATAGGCAGCATCCCATAGTTGGAAACCTTTTTGAAGATAGCTGGAGGTTCCTGTCACTTTCCTTTATTCAAGAAAAGATTAAATAAGATGTGAAACACAAACAAACCCAGTAACTCTCAGGTCTATCTCAAGTATGTTGACAGTATTTCCCATATATGCATTCTCCTGAGAGGCCGAGTTGTTGCTTGCAGTTCATGTTTTCTAAACATTTGCTTTTGTGTGCCAGACTCAAGTGCTTTTGAAGAAGAGTACCCGCACAAAACACATGTACTTATGTAATCACATTCCATCTTCAAGAGAAAACAGAAGCATTACACAAGTGGGCAAAGAAGCAGGTGGGATACAACAGGACATGGAAACGGACTTCAGCTTTTGAAAGGTGCTACTCTTGGTTTATCAGTGCACAACTTGCACAAAAGATTCTCCCTTAATCAGGCTGTCAGATAACCATCCCACCCACACACAGTACCTCCAAAAAAGAAGCAATGTCAGTGGGTATTTACACTGGTTACAAACTTAATTATGAGCTATTTGCAAGCAGCTGGCACTCAAGGAAGAGGCCTCTCGCAACCTACTATCAACCCATTATTTCATGTGGCATCCTCCAATTTTGCCTAGTGGTGCAAATTCAAGCAAAAATTTGAACAAATTTAATCAGTCTGCTGAAAAAAACCCACACAAATAAATGCAGAGCAGAAAAAAAGCAGACTCTGACAGTGTCATGGCTTCTTATTTCAAGTCTAGTTTTTTTTTTGTCTGCAGCTACTCGATTTCCCACTCACCCCTCCAGCAAAGGGCATTGCAAGAAACTGATTAAAATAACTTCATAAACTTGTGGCTTGTATCTGGTATGAATATATAACAAAATCAAACAAGTTACTTTACCTACTGGATACGGAGGCTGGAGGGCAACATTCAGGAATCTTAATGTATCACAAAAGCACAACATATCAAGCCAGCTAACTCCTGTATATGATGGCCACCTAATGAATTCAGATCTAGAGGCCTCACATATAAACCTGAAATCAGCTGCCATGGAAAATGAAGACGTATTTCACTTTAGCATAAATCAAACATACATGTGGATTTCTGTTGAATTTTTGTTCATGCTCCTGCGTTGTGACTGTTCCCACATACTTTTTCTTCCCCCATGAGGGGCAAAAAGCAGCTTAGCTAAGCCTAATAACACAGTTTATCTTGCAAAAGGACTGTCTGTCTCTCTGCTGGATAACTTCTTTCATTTTACAAAAATTCTAAGGGCAGGTTTGCAACTACATAGCATCAACAGCAGGCTGATATGCTGACTAAAAGTCAGGCACAGCAGATATAGATGTTTGGTCCCCAGTTCAACAGGGGACTTAACAGTCTGTTAATATATGGCCAGATGGCATCTTCTAGACAGCTGCAGATGAGGAGGAACAGAACAAACTGAAAGCTGTGTTAATGCAGAGCTGATTTAAAGTAAGCAACGCTCACCAAAAGGTTGGGGAAAATTCATTCAGGTTTGGCTTTTCTGGGCACTGAGGCCATAAAACAGCCTGCAAGAGACACTGAATGACAGAACGCATCTGTCACTATGCAATAAGTGAATAGTTACTCCCCTCCCAGAGCCCTACATCCCTTTTTACAGAAGAAAAAGAATCTCTACTTTTTGACTTCTTTGGGTAGGAAATATTATACATATGACCTGCATCTAACTACATCAGTTCATAAGGCTCCAGTTTTAGTTTTACCATAAACAGGCAATATCATAATTATTAATGCTTCTGCCAAAATCAGATTCCTGGAGCTTTTATTTACATGAGCACTGTAGTTCCAAAAACTCTCTGTGCCTGCTCTCTGACAGAGTGCTGTATTTGGAAATCACGAGTGGGAGTTTAAAATAGGTTCAGCACACAGCTCGCACTGTTCCCATCCCTGACATCCATATGGGGTTTGGACAATCTGGAGCTTTCTTTGAAAGGACCCACTCTGTGTAAATTGCAAAGTTAAGTTCTATATTTGCTGCTATTAGGCTTAGCAAGTTTCAGCACTTTAAGATGTCACTAACTCGATAAACAATGAGGTTTATAAAAGCATCTGATGGCTAAATAGACACGTGCAGGATCAAATGTTTGCCACACAAGCAATCAAACAAATTGATGAACATCAAAAAAGTGATTATAGAACTATAACTGTTCTATTATTAACCAGCAATCTGCATATCCTCCTCCAATTAATGCTAGAAAGGAGATGTGAGTTAGTGGAAACCTAATTGCTGGCATAACACTTTGTTGATTAGAAGTGCAGTAACAGGCATTGCTTCTACTTCATTTATGCAAGGCCCATAATAATAAGCCAAAGGATGTCAGTCAGTCACTGCTTTCCTGCCAGAAGTTTCTGCCATAGCAATAGCTTCTAGTGTAAATGCACTTCTCTATCCGTGTCACTCAGCTTGGTAATTGCCTTGCCACTCACATAAAGGAAACAATTTCCGGCTCTGATGGGATTTTGTCTGCAATGTGAAACTGCTACTGCAATTGCAGCAGCTAGGTGTTAGATAGGTTACTTTGGCAGATCATAACACGAAACTAATCTCTAAAAAGCAGGTGGAAAGAGAGACTCACGAGCTGGTAGGTGCTAGGAAAATGGTGCTGTCTGAGTGATTAACATAACATGCTAGGTGAGGTGGAACTGAAACAGAAAGAATAAAGTGGAACCAAGAGAAGAAAGTTCCTTGGCCATTTTCCTTTCATCAGGAACATCTCTCATTTCAGCATATCTGACAGAAACTCTCATGAAACCATATACACTTATTTTATATGCCACAGGCTGCTGACCAGCAGGGCCACTAACTCAGGGACAGCAAGCAAAAGCAAGTATTGTCTGCTTCCCATCTGCAGCAACAGAAACCTGATTTTATTGATCACCTTCCCTTACTTTCCAGGTGGATTCATACTGAGGTTTTCATGAGCAGGCAGAAGAAATTCAAAGGTTTTAAATCATCCTGAAAGGGATAAATTAATCAGAAATACAGCTTCTCAGTAGCAAGCTGAGTACAGAGCAAATGCAACCGCTCACTTTTCATTGGTTACAGAAAAGTACATACAGAATGTGATCCTGTTTTAATATCCTTTTTGACAGAGGGTCACAGCAGAAAGACAGGAATGAGATAAGAGAAAAAGGAAAATAGTAACCAACCCACCACCCTGTAGAACCAATCAGAAAAAATCTCTAGTCTTAGACTATAGTTCAAAGTCTCACTTTACAGACATAACAGGCAATTTGAAACAGCCAGGTTGATCATGAACAAACAGAAAAGCTACATTTCTACATTCACAAAGTTGGTAGTGCATGAGAGCAAAGCATTATGTTCAATTCATACAACTTGCATAACGTACATATTTGGCTATTAGAAAAATAAAGCCCTAAATTATTGGAGTCCCAGAACTTTACGATGTCAGACAGCAACACTCAAGTACTCTGTCAGCTACCAGGCAGTCCAACCCACAGGCACACACATTCCAACAGTAAGCCTGCTGCAACATTTGATAGGAAAATTAAAAAACAACACATCTACTTCTGTTGCTTCCAATGATGCTTTGGGTTCATATTATACCTATTGCTTTCAATACTGGTTCTCCCATGATTTAGTAACAGGACTGGAATTAATTCTCTTCAACATGCTTCCATTTTCGAGCCTATGTGAAGGCTTTAAATACATTAAGCTTCTCATCTGATCATGACATCATCTATACCAACCTAAATCAATCTAAATCAAGCTCATACTTTACCATGTATATCAAAGTTCTTGGGGAAAAAAACAAAACCTACTAATTTTAATCTTTTGGTCAGTTTGACTTCAATTGCAGTGTGTTTAACTGCAGTGAGTTACTTTACCACTGTAACCGCTGTAGCAGTTCAGAGGTATAAATGTCTGGTTGCTTAAAAGTAACACCAGATCTGAGCTTTTGAGTGATTACAGCCCTTTTTCTTATAGCACAAATTGAATGCACTCAAAGCACAGACTCAGGGAAATCCCTTGAGGTCAGCTGAAGCCCCCTGGTTTCTTCTCCTATCCAAAAGAAAGCATAGTAGCCATTCAGAAAAACCATACGAACTCAGGATGCACATCTCCAGAAGTATCCAATGACTCCAAAGGTATCAGGCTTTCAACTCTTGCTAATTCTAGAATAGCAAAAAGAAATAACGTTTAGGCATTTCTCTCCACAAACAGCACAGACTAAAGTTTAAGAAGATAAAAATATGAAAGATAATACTATTATGTTCTTGATCTTTAAAAAAAAAAAAGAAAATAATCACTCCTTGGCAGATATCTGGCTTTGTAATGATCACTTCTCCTTCTTCACATATGGTGAAAGGTTAATGTTGACTACAGATTAAATAAAAAGAGATACGCAAAAACAACCCACGCTTCACTTTATTGTGAGATCACTGGCAGCACCCCATACTTGATTTGTGTTGTATTTTTGGTATGGTTTATTTATTTAGTACAGCACTCTTGAAAAGTGAAAAACAAGTAGAAATCAAATAAGCTTGAAACACAACCGGGGCAAAAACACTTTAAAAATGTAAAGAACTGCTGAAGCAGCACTTAACGTGCAATCACAAGTTTAGGACAGTTTTTTCCACGCAGTTCCTTACTCCATGTTTTCAGCAACTCTCTTACACTCTATTCTTATCCTTCATAGATTTTCCTAGCTTTCTATTCTTTTCCTCACGTTTACTTCTCCTTCCAATGAAAACCCACTTTCCTGTTTCCTTATTCGGAGGAAAAAAAGAAAAAAACAAATAGAGTCAGTATACAAATAACTAAGAAGCTACTGCATATTTTAAAAAGGAAATGGCATTTCTAGCAGATTGCAAAAAAGAGTTAAGTTGTATAACACAATGGAAAACACAGCAATGACAGTAGAACAGCAAGGCCCCAGGCTGACAGCAAGCACAAACCTGCCCAAATGCAAGAGCCGTGGACACAGAAATACAAGACAGAAGCTAGTTACCTTTAGAAGACCTCCAGTAGATACAGATCTCCAGCAAAACATCCTCACCTCCACTGCCAGCCTTTAAATGAGGTCTGGGAAGGGGTGGATCCTGGCTCCAGCCCTTCCCGTCACTCAGGAGCATTGCATGCACCTGAGCTCCCCTGGATTGGCCCTGCCTTCCCAGCAGGTGCTCAATCACTGGTTCAGGCCATGACTCAGCTTTTCTGGTACAAGTACGTAGATCCTTTCTAGTAAAAGCAGAAGTGGTTTCCAAGCATGTCTTTCAAGGTATAGGGATTTCTCCAGTACCGGTTATTTTTCCCCAAAAAAGCTTGTAGAGAACCACAAAACAACAGCCACACCCAATAAGCAACCTCAGCACGAGGTTCTGTAAAACCTACCTTATCATAGAATCATTAAGGTTGGAAAAGAGCTCTAAGATCATCTAGTCCAACCGAACACCCACCACCAATACTGCCCACTAAACCACATCCCTAATTACTACATCTACATGTTGTACTGGAAATGGAAAAATTGTGTGTAGATGGGAACTTTCTTGCATCACTTTTGATTTCACTCGGTACGCTCTTTACTGTGCTCTTACCTTTGAAATGCACAAAACAGAGCAAGCTCTACTCAAGCAAATGACACATTTGGAACAAACTCACAACACCTGTGTTCAAATGCTTCACGCTTCTACCAGAGAACACGAACTACAGGGTCAGCAAAATGAGGGCAATGAAAATAAAAAACAACCCAACAAACGCTACCACCTATTTCTTATTGTAACATAAAAAGGCATGAACAAATAAAACCAGCACAGATGACCACAGGAACTTTACCCCACATCTCCCTAAGTGTTCCAGCTAATGTCTCCTCCTTGCTCATTCCTGTTCCTGAGGCCCCTATTTGCTAACCACCTGTGTCTCCAGAGCAGCTTGGCTAATTTGGCTGTGACAGCTATTAGTCGCCAGGCAACACCCAGCACTAGATTTTACACGTCTCTCTATTTACTCATTTATCCTTTTCTTTAGGAAGATCAGAAAGTCAGCATGCTACAGACATGAACAGAAGGATGAACCTCAAATAAGAGCACATTTCTCACACTTAATTCATATCACATTTATGAATATTCATAAGAGGAACACAGCCAAGATGGAGAACGGTATTTTGGGGATAAGTAACAAATGCAGCTGCTGATTAGCTTTGTGAAGGCACACATGAAAATTGTCACAGCTTTAATTGATTGCAAGAAAGGGTCTTCCATGCATCTCAAAAGCCATTCTTACAGCAATAAATACCCTGGGATATTTCTATTTGGCAGAATGAACCCTAGAACGAATAATGTTTCAAAATGCCTTCCATGGTCACTGTAAAAGGGTCATGAAGACGAAAGACATAAGTGTCACACAAGTAGTCTTTGGGGATTAAAAAAAAAAAAACCACGAACATTTCTAAATGCAGTTCAGCTGACCTAACAAGAACAGGAAAGGCTCAGTACTCCAAAAGCTTTTCCCATGAAGCAGAGCTGTCGTACTTCATGTTAAAGATATCTCATTAATGCTTATGTAAACATGTAGCAGCCACATCAAATCTGTGGGAGAGCAAGAGTCCTTAAGTGAGTACAGAAACAGAGAGGTCTTTGGAGCTTCGTTTGCATTTAGTAGAATTAAGGAACCCTATGAATATAAAGGTTAATGGAATCCCTAGAATGACAGTGTGCTCAAAAAGCCAGCCCTACGGAGGGAGAATTCTGCTGAGCTGGCCTCTTGACTTTGATAGCTGAAAGAAAAAACCTAAGTGATGGCTCAGACAAGAGGTTGTTGTTAGTCACTGTAGGTTTCTTAAATCTTTGGAGGTGTTTTGTTTTTTTTTTACTGTATGTGTCACTGCTTCCAAGGTTGCCATCAAGAGCTTAATTCTTTGTTGCTGTACGTTCATTTCTTGCATTTACTTTCATAGTTGAATTTGCATGTACTGTATAGCAACCTGTGTTGTTTCTTCAGAAGACAACAATATCCAGAAAAATAAGATTCCATAAAGAACCTGCAGAATATCCCATCAAGACTAGGTGCTCTGAAGACTCATATTATCGAGATACAAAACACAGGAAAAAAAGCATCTTCTGATATGCAATTCAGTTACGTACAAGCAGGGGAAGAGATGGTTGACACAGGATAAAGGAATTCAAACATTATCTGATCTTAACAAAAACAGAACCTAGGTTTAGACACTTGTAAGCTCAGTAAGAAAATATGACTTTCACCCAGCAACCTGAACAGGATTTCAAAGAATATTTGCATGCTCCCTAATCTCTAACTCTTAAGACTATATTGGCGGTGCTGTATGTGCTGATTTAAAGAGCTGCATGACTATTAGCAGCTGCACCTGATTATGTGCCAATTAATACTGGAGCTCCCACAGGGTTAATATGGATGTTTTCCTTCTTCTACTGTTCATTTTTATCTGACTTTGAAAAAAAAAAATCAATGAATTACCCTACGTGTGTTCTCATAGTGTTAATATAGTCATTTATTATGGTTATTAAGCTGCTATAAATCCCAGAGAACTTTGACAGATCTTACCATTTTAGACGGGGTTTTTAAGAAACATTTAGGAAACCATTTGTAGGAGCTGAATGTCCCATCTCCAAACTACACGCCCTCAGAAGCACCAGGCTTACCAATTTTGTCTCATTCACCAAAGTGCTACTCAGAATACCTACCTGTCTCTTTGGTTTCTGGTAACAATGCCGGTCCTGGTGAACACTGATAATCACAGAGGAATATAAATAAACAGATTGAGAACCAAATCCAGAGAACAGAGAGAGGCTTTTAAAGGTGGATCAACTTGGGAGGCCTGGAACCATCCCTAGGCCACGCAAGGTGACTGTGGTTAGGCACCTGCCAATGAAACTGGTTGTGTATTCTGGTGGTCCCGCATGGGGATCTTGACAGAGAAATTTGCAACTATTACTCCTAAATACACTTCTTGGATACCAAGCTTGATTCTTTATTACTTTATTTCACAGCCTCTCTGGTTCCTTAAGTTGAGCTTTGTCACAGAAGCTGCATCCCTTGGCAGGGTTGGACACCCATGCTCTGTCATGTTAGTGCTCCTGTCTGTGCATAGAGCAAATAAACAAAACCCTTTGGCTGTGATTTTCAAAGGCTACTATAAAGGCTTATTATTGTGAGTAGTCTTAGCTCAGGTCAGTCTGCTGTTTTTGAAAACTCTCCTCCTTGGCCTTAATACATTTTTTGTAAATAGTGTATAAATGTTCTGGGAATTAATGCTCTCCTTCTCATAGCGACTGCATGACACAAAAAGAAACACCACCTAAAATAACCATCAATTTAAAAGTGTAAACAATTTATTCTTAGCCAGCTGGCTTGTGATATGAATGTCTATATCTGAAAGCATAGCTTTCTCCATTTCTTTAGTAAGTATGGGTAATCGTAATGGTCTATCATTGCAATGCTCTTTCACCTGGGAGCAATTTGTGGCTCACATAAGCCACCAGACTTCTGCAATATGGCCTTATACTATACACTGTACAATTTAACATTGATATTGATTACAGCACAATTCTATGAAATAGGACATTTTGCTACAGGGAAGGAATCTGCATTGCTTTAACACATTTATGACTTACCACTTACGTAATCACACCTGAATCTGTTTTAGAAAATCATTCAGAAATTGATTTTGTGTATGTGTGTGTATGTTTTCAAATGTTCCTTATGTTGTTTAAGTTCTGAAGCCCAGCTCTGCCCCTCTGATTGTTTTCAAGCTATCATTTCCTCTTTATCCATGTGGCCGAGCCTAGTAAATCAGGAATGAAGAAAGGGAGATACTGGCTTCCTCTTTTACACAGTGGAATTGTTTATGGGGACAACAAAAAATCACCTGAGTCAAATTTTTGATCCTGCAGCTGTCATCAGAAAGTTGATTTTGGCAGAGCAGCATTTTCTCTTTGGGTCAAGTAAATCCATCCATCTCTCACTGTCTTCTGATACCTGCAAAAAGACAGAGTACAGGATATACACATCAGGATGTAATATATAGTCTGCAGGAGGGTCTCCAGATAAATCTATTTTGAAACACTTCCAGCATTGTTTGAATATTCTTGTTTGCTATAGTGTTTAAGATGCTAAATACATCGTTAAACTTCCATAGGAGTAATATACAGAATAGGTTAGTCAAAGAGAGAATGGGGGAAATAAATTTCAATCTAACCTTTTCTGGTTGCTTTTCCCCTGTTTTCATCAAGAACTCAAGGCTTTTGGTTGCCATCAAATTGCAGGAGGAAAATGAAAATACCTTATGTCAAACACGTTTAGTAAGAGAACAGTAAGGTTTTGGTATTTGGTTTTTCTTATTAATATAGAGCTCCCCTGCAACTCTTGAGCTTATTTTATTATCTCCAGAAGATCAGCCATATCGTGTGCCAGTGCACATGCAGAATGTGCTTTCTGTTAATCCCTTGGTTATTAAGCCATGCTCCAGCTACAAAGCTATGGTTCAGGATCCAAGCAGAGAAACACAAGGGCTGAACTTAATACAGACACAAAATATTTGTTTCATTTCTGACACACCACTGGCCAGCTGTTTCCAAATGTGGTGTTAGTCAATAAAGTGTAGAAAATACTCTGACTACACAATTAAAAAATGCTAACCCCTTACTCTACAAACGAATATATTAGTGTTGTTAATAATCACTTGCTATTAATGCAAAGCTGTGCTGTCATCTGCAACAGAAGAATAGCTGATGGGAGTTATACATGGCTATTACATTACCAGGACGCCTGAAGCCTTATGCTGACATAAGGTAAAGTAAGCACCAGATTTAATGCATTTAACTGAGTTAAAAATATATATGTATATATCATACCTTTAATTTAATATATGCGTGTTCTTCACTGTGAACAGTCTGGGCTTCAGGGCACCAGACAGTTTATTCAGGATTATTCTTATGGATGATAGCACTTTATGGTCTCCAAAAATAGGCTTATTCATTATATTGCTTTCTGCTAACAGGATTTCTGCAAGATGCCCCATCAAGTGTTTTTCTGAGAGGGTGTCCCTGAACCATGAAAACTGTAAACTGATGTGAGAGTGATTTCAGAATCACAAAGCAAATATGAAAAGAATACACTGTGTTCTGATACAGTCCCTTGATCAAAGAAAACATTTTTTCAGGCACGAATGAATGACTGGGAGCTGAGGGAAAAAAAGACCCATTCAGAATTATTAACCCGATTTTCAGCTTGATTTCTAACAAAAAGTGAAAATAAATAGTCATCATCTCATAAATCCATGAACTCAGTTATCTAAGTAAGGCAACATACGTTTATACTAGCTGAAAATTATGCCAGTTGTATTTATCTGAACCCGTAGCCTACCAGAAATCTGTTCCACGTTACTGAACAAGAATGCCCTGATGTGCAATGGGCATCCAAGCGTTCCAGTTAGATCATTCCCAGCAATTAGCAAACAGAGCTTTGGTCAGAACAGACCAAATGCTAATTTAGAAACTTAAGATTCCGATGGCCCTTCCACAGCCCCACTATATTTTTTCTTTTTACTTCCCTTCTGTTTTAAGGTTCAAAATCTTAGCTGATAAGGACTGTGGCTCCTTACTCTGTGATTGTCACTTACGTTCTATGTTTCTTCAGGTAGCCTGTCAAATAGGCTGCTTTCTGGGGTTATACTACCAGCTTATTGTGCAATATATCAAGAAAATAAGAGAATGGGCCACAAAGGCATAGGAAACACTAAATTTATTAAGCACAACCACCACAATCTTTTTGTCAGTGGCTTTTTCCTATGCAGTTATACAGAACTCAATTTTTTTCTTAAATATTGACTCATTACCCTGTTGGCTAATTTTATTCTTAAACGATTAATAACATGTTTTCCTGGCAATGCATTTCCCCAAACTATTCGTAACTGGCCAACAGAACATCAGTGTTGAAAAGTTTGCTTTCTCCAGTACAGCTCTAACTGATTATTTGCTTATTTATAAAAAGAATTAAAAAACCCAACGACCACACAGCACTGTTTGGTCTCACTAGTATGCAAGGTTGTAAAATATTGGTCTTTTGAAATTGTGGCTGGAATTTGAAATGGCTCAGGAGTATTCCTCTGAAATAAATTTACATTGGAAAAAGATCCTTGCAGTCAAAGGTTTTGTTCTCTCTGAAACTGCTGGGTTCAGTTCAGGAAGCAAGCTTAAAAAATGCTGCCTCGTGTGAGGTGAATTGGTATTGCATCATTCGGCTTGAGTGACCAAACCAAAGCATCTGCACCATTATAGCACCAACCAGTAAAACGCTTCAGCCCACACAGAGGAACTACATTTCATACAGGTCACTTCAACGACTTGATGCACTGTCTCCGACAAAATAAACCAGGATAAAATGTTTCAGAGTTCTTCTTCAAGCAGAATTTAATTTTGTTTTCTAAGACATAGAATTACTTTGTTTCGGGTTAAAGTCCTGATGATATACATACATATTTTTAAATTTGTCATGTTTTAGTGTGGATTTATTCTCAAATATAATCGTCTTACACAGTAGAACAAGTTTCAGATTGTTGTATTTATTTACATTTCATGAAGGATATGTGACCAGAGGAGAAACCACTGTTCTTTCTATGGCGTCCATACTGCCATACCGGTGTGAGAGGGGTTGTTCAGTCAGAGCTTGGAGCTGCCTAATCTGCTGATGAAATATCCCACTAATAAAAATGAAATACCCAAAGACATGGTTAAGCCCTGCACTCAGGAAATTCAGGAAGATTTTGTAGAGCATCTTAGTGCTAGAAACACCCAGGGAAAGCAGAAGAGAGGGAACAGCAGTGATTGCTCTCAAGTTTGTCACTCTAAATACCTCAGTAAAAGAAGGTGCTGTTACGTGGGATTTCTTAGTTATGTAGTACCAGGAAAGTCCACAGCACACCAAAATGGCAAAAAATGCTGCTTTGACGGGTCAAAGCGTGACCCAAGTTGGTCAGCGAAGGCTGTGGAGAGGACGGGGTGACCTGAGGTGGGACAATGGCAGCCATCTCATGCCAGGCGGGCATCTCTGTGGTGAGGCCTCCTCACACCTCCCCCCCTTCCAACACGGAAGCTCCCCTTCCCTCAGCTGTCCCTGCTCCGACACCTGTCAGCTCCGTCCCCTCAGGGGGCAGGAGCAATCCACCTCAGGCAGCGCAGGCACAGGTGATGGCCGCTGTGAGGGCCCTTCCCTGCAGAGAGGCAGCTGGGTGGCTCAGTGCTAAGCAGGCTGCAGCTCCACAGCATCACCCCCAGCCTTCATCCTAATCTCCCCTGAACTGCTTTTCATTGTTATCCCGGTCCTGAATCGGGGATTTGCAATGCTTGGCCACCACAAGTGCCAAGTCCTAGGTTATTTTCATTTTTATTTAAATACCACCTCAACATTTCATTTCTATTCTTCCTGATGTGTTGGTGCCTATTACTCTTTTATTTGCTTTCCCACTCTGCTTTTGAGCCATCCCCAGCAGCGTGCTAAGCACTCCAAAATGAATTTACCTTCTCCCACTGTAGTATTGCTGTTACCGGCAACAGCCTCATCATTTACTCTGCACTAAAACACAGGAAAGGTTCAGCCCTTGGGTAAGCTTTCTGGCTCCTCACTCTAATAACTAGTGCCACTAACACAATAAAATTTTATATCATTTTTATTGGATCCCTCCTAGAGACTTATTGGAGGAGCACTGCCTTGCAGAGCAGATGTGTGAAGCTGCAGACAGAATCGCATCTGTTGCCTTTTGCCACAAATTGTTCCATGTTGTCCCCTGCTGACAACGAAATTTAACATACTGTCACTGCACATCACATTTGTAATAAAATCACTGCTGAACATAAACACATTATGCCATTATGCCCTTCTACCTTATTTATTTATTTATTTTTTAAATAATAAACTGACCTTATTTCCTCTACAACTCCCTCCTTATCCTCCAAAGTAGATTTTCCTTCTGGTCCTGTCATTCCCTGGAGCTGGGTCAGCTCCAAAAGTTTGATACTGCCTTTCACAGCAGTCCTGACATTGAAAAAAACAGTACATGTGAGGTGGGGAAATGTCAGTAAGAATCTGCCACTTCCTACTAAATCAAGAGATATTTGCCTCTGCCTTTCTTGATTGTTATTTTTTTTTTTTTAAAGCAATAAGTGTTCCTTACTGGCAAAGATAAATAAGTTGTAGTTCAGATCCAGATAAAGAATGAAAGAGAAAAGCTGTGTTTCCCCGTTGCAGAAAGTCACTAGCAGCCTTTAATTTCGAAGCTGGGGCAATGCCTTGCTTTTGCTGCAGCCCTGTATGCCCTGCATATGGCCTGGGTCACTGCAGCCACCCTAGTCTTTGGGCTGCTGGATAAACCAGCTGCTACTTGCTGATTAACACAGAAAACAGAGCAGTCCAAGTCCACACTGTCAGGCAAAGACACGCTTGTTTTGCTCATTTTTCCAAGCTGAGGGAACCTGAATGCCTGCAACATGTGGAGGTGTTTCAGAGCTGTGCTGGGAAAGGCATTTGGCTCCCTCCAACTGCATCCAGCTTCAAGATGGCTTGGGGCTGTGGCTGTACATTGCTCTAAACAAAACTGTCACCTTCTGCCATCCTCATGGTGAGGCACTGATGAACCACTGAAATACATGGGTATGGTGCCAAGCTGGGAACGCAGCCGACACGCACAGCAATGAGGGGAAGCCAATGGGATTATGAGTGAAAATCACATCTGCAATAAAAGTGACAAGGGCGGTCACAAGCCTTTTAAGGGGCTCTGTCTTATTTGCATTTTCTTATGCTGCTCAGAAAACTTAATGAAGTTTAGCTTCTGACATTAAGATAAACCAGCTCTGGGATAGTGTTGTCAGCTGTGCTAATTAAAAGTCAGGCTCTGAGTGCTTAAACCCTGTCTATGCTTGAAAATACAGTTCGAGGTAGTGCATAAATTCAAAATATAGTTGTTATTCCAACTAAATCTTTAAATCAATGTATTTATTTTGGGATAACACTGCCTTTAAGCTTGAATCAAATGGAAACAGGACAGTTGCTTTTTTCCTTTCACGGCATAAGAAACAACTGAGGGGTGCCCACTGCAAAGCATTCCCATGCACAGACAAACCTTCACACGGCTGCAGGACAGCAGCACTCCATTCTGTATACTTCCCTTTACACATTGCTTTGCCAGCTGAACTGGAGCTGTAAGTAACAACTGATACATTTCTTCAAACAAAGTGCTAAATTAATTGATACAGATTACAATGATTAAATTTTTAAGGACCTGCAGAGCTGCTGTTAGAGTATAGGGCCGGAATTAGAAATCTTAAAGCTGTAATAAAATACTTCTAAGAAATATGAAGTGTTTTTTAAATATTTCATGAGCAAGCAAGTTAAGAATAGAGCTAGACGTCTGAACATGTGGGATCGTCATTATGTGCATTGTAGGAATACAGTTATCAACTAGTTTAAGAAATAGCTAGAAAATTAGCACTAGGGAATATAACGAATTCCTATTACCATCAAATGTGTTTTTGAAATTAAATTCCAAGAACTCTCACAATATCCATATTCGGAAAATATCAGAATACCTGAAAAGCACAAAACAAAGCTCCCTGTCTTCCTTTCATGTGCTGCTCTCCCCACTGCAGGTTTCAGGCAGTGCTTTCCTGATGCTTGCTAGAACAGAAATAGCACCTACAAACCATCAGTATTAGGGAAATATGTCTAAGACAAGGGCGAGAAAAGACACGTCAGAGCAACATAACATGCACAACTTGGCTCTCATTGTTAAATCTGGATGATAGGCATAGACAGAAAGATGCTGTTTGAAAAGGAAGGCTGTTCCCACTCAAAATGATCAAAGTGGGGAAAAAATAACGGGCATTTTGGCTGCTTTTTTGCATTGGAGTTGGAGTCTCATGGAGCGTAACTTTGGGTTGGCTCTTTGGTTTTTGGCTTCTCCAGCTAGGAAAGACGGTGAGATTAGGAGTTTTTTTTCAGAATCTTAAATGTAGAATCATTACTTGTGCGAAGGAAGGCAAAATGGCACTTCTGTCATCCATTATCAGCACAGATTTTGGAGAACGTTGAGGGACAACGTTCCCTCAACGTCATTGTCATTGTTTGAATGACAAATGGAGAGTCACATATAGTAAAAAATACTCTTCGTGTGAAAATAAACAGTTTGAGAGTCCTTGCAAGGGTGTCTGACTGTGCCTGTGTAATGTGGAAAAAACAAACAAACACAAAAACCAAATAGCATTTTTGCTCTTACACAAGGTAGAGAAAAATAGGATTGCAGTATAGTTGGGAATAGACTACTCTCTAAAAATTGCAATCGTATTTCTTAATTGTCTGCCTCCTATTTCCGGAGGAAGTCGTCCAACATTTCTTCTTAGAGGTCTGCAGTGGGTTCCCACTGAGCAGTCAGCTAATGGTTCAAACACAGCCGCCTTCCTACTACACAAATGGAAACCTCTGTTTCCCCTCTGTTCTGGAGGGGATGCTGGTAACACAGAGCTACCCTCCATTCCTTATGGGGGGAATATAAAAGGAAATACGCAATATTAATAAATAAAATGCAGCTACAAAACGTTCTCAAAATTGTTTAGTGGGAGGAGGAATGCTACATACTATTACACAAAGGCAAACAGCCAACAGGACTCCTACACACACATAAGTATTTATATGAAAACATATATACACAGGACAGGACCACACGATCGCTTTCCAGCCTGCCCTGAAGGAAAATACAGCGTGAAATTAGTAGTGGTCATCCAGCTGGGATGAGGTGTTTCTCCTGCTGGTATCCAACCGCTTGCTTGAAATTGAACCACTTGGCAGTGGCAATGCGCCACTGCTGGAAACCGCAAACAAGTCAAAGCAAATAAACAATCTCAAAATTAGCTTTAAAGCAAAGGGGGAAAAAAATCAAACGTCATTTGAAAGCCTACTAAAATTGGCTGGTGTCTACAAGAGTGCTTGGTAGTTCCGCGATTCTCTGCTGAACTTCAGAAATTGAGAGAAACAGAGAAACAGTCTTAGATGAAGCAATAAATAATGGACACTTTCAACACATAATTTGCATTTGAATTAACTAGGCTGGCTAAATTAATTCATCCATTATGAAAGAGGAATTTCACTGTCTATATTTTCAGGCTCCCTATTGTGCTAAGTTAAATGGGCACTGAGGCAGAGACCGCTGGCTTTGTAGAAGTTGCCAGTAAATTAGCTACCTCCTAGCTATTATCTAGTTTTACTCTCATGTTTTGGAAGCTTAACACTGATGATAAGAATTGTTACAGGGCCTTGTCTTCTCTCCACTGTTCGCACTAGTGATGATGTACAGCTACAATTTTTCTTTTATGTGATACGGGGAAATGGGAGAATTCAGCCAAAGGTTTTGTCTGAAACATTTTTCCAGGACTCCATCGCCAAAAGGATTTAATCACATAAGATAAGTTTATTTTGTATTAAATATCAATTTAAAAGACTGGGAAGGTTGAGAGGGTGATTCCTTTTCTATATTATTTGAATTGCTCCCTTGAGACAATTTCAAGCAATCTTAAAATAGATGGTTGACACAGCGTATGATAATAGGTTATTAATTACATAGCCTATAGCATCAAGAGCTGTCTGGAGGAAGACAAACTTTCCTGGAGACTTACAGAGTAATGTATATATTCTGTTGCTCTTAAAGCACAGACCTCTTATTTTCAACTACAAACAAGTTATATTTTCAAGAATTGTACCATTACGTTTTTCTCTTTCTTGAAATTTATACAAATTTTTGGTCACATTTAGCAGAGACCTTACAGCTTAAGCCTGGAGATTTTAGCCAGGTAATTTGTTTGTTCTGCAACATTGGTGCATACATTTATTATTTTGATGGTATATTCTGTAGGGAATGTAACTAAGACAACATGCAAGACAGGTCACCTCTACACTTAAGTACCAATCCCTTGTGCTCTATGTAGCCCTTTGACACAACCAGGGTTGGAAAAGCATGTTTTAATTTACTGGAGCAGATTAGGAACAAAGATTCAATGGGAGGAAGATCCCTCTTTGGATGAGTTCAGAGAGGAGAAGGGAGCACCCCAGTGCATTTCTCCAGGTCACCCACAAATGCTAATTTCTCCTACATGAGATGCAAACTCATCTCATGTAACAAGGCTCCAGCACTTCTCTCTCTCCAGCCTTTTCCACATGTGCTTCCATCACTTTCCCCTCACAGCAGCTGAAAAATGCCATAAACAATTGAAGAAAGGGAAATGAAATACTACTATTATTTCCCCTTTGCAAACAAACAGTGGCAGAGGAGGAAACCTGTTTCACAATTCTAGCCATGTTAGGTGTCACACACCTCTGCCCATGCTGCTGAAGGGAGGACGCACTACACCAAATACAATGTTGGCAGCAGGCCTCCTAAGGGACAAGCCATGCTATGGACTGAGGGACGAGATTGGAACAATGCTTCAATGAGAGCATGGCTCACCAGCAAACGTATTTAGCTGATGGACACTCTTCTCTGGTGTCCGGAGAAAACTTTTCCTGGTAGGAGAACAGGAATAAGCAAGTGATGGACAGCTGTCTGGCAGCACATACATTTGCCAGCAAAGCTTTCAACGCGTTCTCAGGAGCCACGCAGAGGCTTATACCGGGTATCTCAATTCCAGTAGCTAGGTTAGGACAGGATGAATTTTGGCAGAAGAGCAACATTATCCCAGAACAACCAAGTTAGAATAAAAGTCAGGTACATTGCCTATGGATCGCTGAGCTTTGTGCCCCACTCTCTGGTCTGTTGGTGCCACAATCTTTGCAGTGGGGCAGTGGGTCTGGTGTGGAGAGCTCTGGCACCACGAGGAAACAGACAAAGTGATGCTTTCTTTAGACTGCCATGACACGACAAGCCACGTGAATCAATGCCTACAAAAGCCGCCCAAATAGCTTCCACTGCCCTTCTTCCCCAACCACTGATTTCTCCCAGGCAGAAGCACACCTTGTTGCAGCAGAAAACCACACTTCACCAGAAAACCCAAAAGGGTTGTCTACTCCCCTGCGTTCTTGTGACAGGGAGAAGGTGGCACCAGGCTTTGTGACAGCCTGCCCCTGCTGCTCTGTCCCTTCAATACCAAGTGGGATATAAGGTATATTTTATTTATCGTTAAACATCAGAACCAAGATGTGTTGTTGCATCCTTCATGATCTGAATCTATTTACAGAAAAAAAAAACCACAGAGTTTCTTCCCTTGATTTTAATTCCAGAGGGGATTAAAATACTTCCATCTCCAGAGTGAACTTTAACACTGCAACAGGCTTGGGCTTAAAATATAGATTTTCTTATTAGTAGAAGGTTACAGCAGAAAGCATTCACGTCACTCAGAGCAAGGGTGGACTGACACTGCCTATAACAGCTAACGCCCCGGAGCTTTACGTAACTTTTATAAGTGTCCACTAGATGAAGAGCATAGAAATTACCTGGCTAAATATAATTAATCTACCTGAAGTGACTGGCAAATGATTTACTCTTGCAATAGCCATCTTTAAACCAATTGTGAACTCTGACTGCACTTGGGTAGGGAACAACTGGAGTGGATTGCTGCTGAAGGGCGTGATGCCTTTCCAGCCAGAGGCTGCTGGTGATGAAAAGGAAGTTTAGACACCATACATAGCTAAAGATCTACAGTTTAATTTATTTTTTTTTTAAATTTTTTGTGAGATGATACAAATCAGAAAGGCTTTCAGGAAGTGTGCAGAAGTACTAGGCAATTCAGCAGCAATGGTAAGGAAGAATAAAAGTATCCCACAAATCCTGAGGATAGGCATTTTCCAAGATTGATGAAACCGTTTGTATCGTCGAAGATTCAATAGCTAATATGTATTAAATATTATTTATGCATTCCTTTAGCCTTCAAATGGAGGGGAAAATGATGCATTTCATAAGCTGGTGTGGATAAGGTAGCTTGCTCCCATATCAGAAACATTTCACTTTGAACAGGAAATTCTGTATCTCTGAAAAGGTCATTTATTTGGGATGAGTGACAGGTGCCATAAACTTACTCGATGTCATTTGCATGTCAGTTCAGCTCAACTGAACACAAAGCAAATCAATTCAGCCCAGTCAAGTGTAATTACCTGCTGGAGCGGGATACATCGTTTTGCATTAATTATTATTAACAATGCCACAGGAGCACTAAGTTCAATGGCACATTTGAGGTCGAACAGAGCTCTTCCTTTCCAACTGCTTACTTCTCCAGGAGTTTACAACATGATCATTATGATAATAATAATAATTTATTATTTGTACTGTGATAGTAATTATGTTCCAATTATGAATGCAAGTTACTAGGTCTGGTGCTAGATAAGCAGGACCAAATTTCAGTTGGAAAGGAAAACAAAAGTCTCAAGAGGATGTGTTTCCAAGAGCTGCAACTTCGCCTGCGCTCACAGGACTTGAATCTGGGGACATTTGCTCCTGTTTCTTTCCATTGTTTTGAAAATGGCCAATCCCCGGAGCTAGGCCATTGATTTCAAAGGCTAATTTTGCCAAATCACTTCAGAACCCGGGCAAGCTCAATCCTTTCGTGACACACCTCTGATATATTTTTTAGCCTCTAAACGTCAAAGGCTTTTATGGGGGGAACAGGTGCACGAGTCTCTTTCAGACTGAATCCAGCTGGCAAGCAAAACTCACCTACCCTTGCAAAAACACTGAATATGGTGGGGTTCTTTTTTTGTAGAAATTTAGATATAACTCCCAACAAACTGATGTGTTATGCTAGATGTTAATGTTTTTTTTACACCTGGCTTTTTCCCCTCCCCCACTTCTTAGAATCATGTACCTTGTGGAGAACTATAACAGATATTTTAACCCAGATGGTTTTTAATCTGCTTGATAAAATGTGAATGATCAATGCTTGGTCAACTGCACTTCAACGCAGGTACATGTATGATGTTCATGGAACACAGAGAAAAGAAAAAGACTAAAGGATTGACAGCAGCCAGCCAAAACCTACAGACAAATTAGGTTAGCATTTAGCACATTTACAATAACCAAAAACCAAGTCAGGAAGGTTGGAAGTAACTGATCCTTACAGGAATATTTAGAACAATCCTGTGCAGTTTAAGTCCTACCAGCCTGCAGCACTGCTGTGTGGTTGCACTGCAGTAGTGCTGTCACTTGCATTTTTTTGAACATAACTGCAGAAGTGTTTTGGCTTCATAAAATTAAAAATAAATTACGATTTAATAAAAAGAAAATCAATTAAAGATAAGTCACAAGACTAGAAGCTTTATGCACCGCAGCTACCAAACTAAGAAGGCTGATCCCATTGGGCTTATTGCTAAACCACCCAACAGACAAATTTGCCAGTATGCACTGGAGAGCAATTTCCCTAACGCCTTTCCAGAGCATTAGAAACCATGATTCTCAGTTCTCTAGTGAACGTGCTGTGTGTTATTCAGCATAAGATGCGCTTAAAGAACAAAGAACTGATTCTATATAATGCAGAGCACAATTTGTCTTGTTTTGTAAGACTGCTGCTGAAGTCCGGGCTCTCAAGGTAGCATAGTCAAAATCAATTCACACCTCCATTCATCTTGCCTCGGGGATGAATGGGCACCGTCCGTGTCACATCCCTAAGAGCTACTTCCATTATACTCCAATCTCCCCCAAACAAGTATAATTCAATTGATTTTCTCTATACCTCTGAGAAGGTTACAAGGAACAAAGCTGGGCAAAATGGAGGAGAACAGCACTCTTCTCACAGGGTTTGGAAAATGCTAGGACAGGGAGAAGCAGGACTTCTAATAGAGGATGCTCTTAGGCATGTGTGCCCAGAGGCTGGAGACTGCAGGGATGTGTCTTCCTAAGTCTCTGGTAACAGTAATGGCATAGGAAAGTGCTTTTAGCTTTGCAGTTTCTGACCATTTACAAACACAGTGCTTTCACATACTTATTTTCTATCATTTAGTTAAGACAATGCCTAATGGTCACAGATCACAATACAGGAGATTTTACAGGAGCATCCTTGACATCAGACTGACAAAATCCAGGACTTGTATCCAGTTTCCTTACTTTCATTCCTGGCCTCAGGATGAAAAGAAAACCAAAATGAAAATCAAACAAATAAATTAAAAAAACAACACAAACAAACAAAACAACCCAAACCACAAAAAGTTGTCACACTAAAAAATAAAAGCCCTACTTTTATGCTTTCCATGTGAAACTGACATCTTCAGGTACCAGTTCCTTATCTTGCTCCGTTAGATGCTCTTCAACTATTGTTTGGCTTAGGATCCGTCCACTTTTTGTTTGTTTGTTTGACTTGAAACAATGAACAATTTCTTTCTTTAATATATCTTTACCATCAGAATCTAATGGATTCACCAGAAAATTTCAAGCTATGGGAAAACATCGCTTTCAGTTATTTTTGTTTCTTCATCAAGAGAATATAAATGAAATACACCACTTTCAAGTCCATGCTTTGAAAAGAACCATTTTAAATTTAATAGTACTATTCTTTGGGGAAAAACAAAGAAAGAATCAAAACAAGCACGTCTTGCTCTACTGAATCATTTTGTTCCACTGCTTAAATCTCAGCATTTTACCGCATATGGGACAAAGCACCATTACTCTCCTTATTTTTAAGAAGAGAGCCTGTCACCAGAATATGAATAGATCCACACAGATCTAATTGACGGTATGTATCTGTACTGCATGTTCCCAAATATTCTGCTTTTTCAGTCACAGTATAAGAACAGAAAAGGAAGAGTTGTTTCCTCTTCCAGCATTTAACATAAGCTGTAGTAAAATTACTAAAGCTTTTTGGATAAATAAAGTATTTCATGCACTGAGTGAGCAATGGAAGGCAGAAATACAGTTGACCCATGAATGCTGAGACTGAAGAATTTGACCACCAAAAAAAAACAAAACCAAACACAAAAGCCCATAAACTTCCTGAACTGTTTTCATAGTAGCTCCTTTTAGCTATTTGGTGCGATGAACAACCTCTGTGACCAGTACAGGATGCCATAACATTCCTTAAAACAGTGTAATTCATTCGTATCTCCCTTGCCTTCCCTTTGTGAAAGCAGCATCCTCCATGCTCCCAAATTAAACTGGACCTGCTGCTCTTCTGGTCTAACATCAAAGAGGTCACAGGTGCTCCTGGCAGGGTTGGCCCTCTCCTGCTGAGGAAGGGGTCCTAACAAAGCACACACATATTCAAACACCAGACAGGAGAGAGGCATTATCACAGGGATCTCTGCCTGCAGATTTCCCAAAACCACTTGCACTCTTCGCACAAATAACATACAAGGACACAAGGGCTGAGTTCACAATTACCTATTTTACATTAAGTCATAATTAGCTGCAACGTATATACTTCACTTTAAAACAGCTATGAATAGACAGAAGAAATGCCAGGGACTGCCATCTGCTCTCTGTGCCATAATTAACTGCCTGATTACAAAATACATATATATTTATCTAATTAGCTTTAATAGCGCTGCATTTGCTGGCACTGCACCAAAAATAAGGTGAAGAAGCAAGTCCTGCTGCTTTGCAGGAGAGGCTGGAGCTGTGCACAGCTCTCACGGGGGTATGTTCCGGAGTTCAGCAGCAGCACCATCGGGTCATGATAAGGGTGCAGTTGGTCACCCCAAACAGGGCAATGCAGCTTAAAACAGTTCATGTTAACTGTATTTGAGCCCATAGAATTCTACTGTCAACAGAAGCACTTTCCATAGAGACTGGGATATTTATCTATTTTATTTATAAATAAATAAATAAATCTCTGAATAGATTTTTTTTTTTTCCCAGATTTCTCTTGAGCATAACCAGTGTTGCATTTGCTATTAATTTAAGGCTGATTAGCCTTAATGTTTTGCCACAGGACAAGTTTTGTCATTAATTCCACATTTTGATTGCAACTCATTCACTTCCTGCAAAACAAACAGATTTTAGAAGTATTTCAGATGCCAAAGGGTACATTTGATAGTGATTTCCAGGGAAGGCAGGAATCCAAATGCATCAAAATCCAATTGTTCAGCCTCACCCCACTGAACCACTTACTGAGCTTCCAAGGGCTTGCAGAGCTGAACTTCTGTTTTAGCTCAGGTAACTCCACTTCTGGTAAGCATGGGACATGACTATGCACAGAAAGTCTCAGCCAAAGGAGTAGAGAAGCTGGTCAGTATCCTAACCAGATTTTGCAGAATCACATCCAATCTGTCAGATTTTCTCCTGTGTACTAAACAGCATCTATTATTTACACATCCTCCATGGTTTCCATGGAAGTTTATCCACAACGTCTGAGAAGTTTACACACAGCCCCTAAGATGCATTGCTGGAGCTCTGGGTCTCCCTATGCTCATCTCAAACCTTGGCAGCAGGAGTTCATTCCCACAAGGGAATACCCACACCTTGTAGGAGCAAAGGGCCTGACTGCCGGCTGATTGAGTGTCCCACCATGACCAAGGGCTCCAGTGCAGACCCTGGGTAGTGTTCCCCACATCCCTGCACTGGGAGGTGTGACTCAGTTTATGGGGAGACGTCAAGGCAGAAAAATCACTTCCCCTGGCTCCTTCTCACTTCCCACCCATCCCTGAAATGCAGTGTGGATGTACAGAGAAGGCATAAGGGGGATGTCCAAACCCTTAATTGTCTCATAGCAGTGAACTACTTCACACATCTCAACAGACAGCACCTAGCACCCACACCCACATCAGTTATATGGGAGAACAATCTGTCATCCCAGGTCAAGATTTTGCCAAATCCAACATCAAAGCCCAGTAAATGAAGTGCAACACTTTCTCACTTGGTACTTGCAGCGGTGCCAGTTGACAGTGGTGATACTGATGTGACTATCACCCAGCACAGCAGCTACATTAACTCAGTGACACATGTGCCTGTCTCCACTCTCCAGCGTGCCCCCAGTGACCACTAGCTGTAGGCAACATTTCTCAGACCCATGAGGAATTCCTTTATAATGATTTCATGATTTTATTTCAGCAGATGGGCTGAAATCCCCTGACCCCCAAAGAGCCTGCATAGCAGCATCCTTGCATGCTGCTGGACATGCAAGAATCCTCAGTTTCCTTGCTCTTCTGGGAAGCCAAAGTCCTCTTGCAAGTCCAATGAACTGTCACTGCTCAGGTACAGAATTTATGTGCTGTACAGAGCTGGCTATATTACCGATGCCACACAGAGGGAGATGGAGATCACAGGTTTTTTTCTGGGGGGAGAGGAGGAAGAGATGAGGAAGGTAATTTTTCAAATGGGATCAATAAAACGATACATCCCCCTTTAGAGCCTATTTCTTGAGTGCTGCTCACAACCTCTCTGAGCCATAACAAGGCAACAATTGTTGGAATAACAGAATAGAAAATCTTGATGTTTTGGTAAATAACATGGAACAGGCTTAACTCTCGCATGTCCCACAGAACACACCAGCAGCAAGCTGAGCAAGATGTTTTATCTCGCAAGAATAATGCACACAGTGAGATAAAAAATCAATTAAAGGAAAATCATGCCATCATTCTGGGCTCCAGTTTCTTCTGGGATATACAGAGCCCTATTCCTCTGACCACAAGCCTGCTGTTACCTATTCTTTATTCGTGAAATTAGGATCCCATTCTGTAAGACCATTAGCTAAGCAGCTTTACTGCTCTAATAACATTGCTTCTGTGAGTCCTTCTGTCTGACTCCTGATGGCCTCTATCCAGAAAAGCACTTAAGTATATCCCTCTGTAGCCAAGGGAACATCCGTTCTTTGGCTCCAGAGGAACTTCTCACACGCTGGAATTCACAAGTGTGCCATTGAATCAGAGCCTCCCACTTATATGCCCAATTAAGAGCATAGGGCTCCTTAATTACAAGCAAAGCCAGGCAGGTACTATGTTTCATTTGTAGGAGCAATTTTGGAGGCCCTGTGAAAGCAATTATCACCAGTTTTTTTTACAAAATCTATGCATATATATACACATCTATTAATAAAAGCATCCTCCATTTTAGGATACCTGTTTCTCACCCCATATCAAAGGTCTCTATTCATCAGCACTGGGGTTACTGCATTCTCACCCCTTACTTGGTCTTAGACATTCCAGCAGGAAGACTGCACTCCACAATCATCTTGGATAATAAAGCTGAAGCAAGTACTGCAGATGGAACAAGAAGGAAAACTTTTCCCTCAGTTAATTTATATTTTATCACAGATTTAAATGATGCTGGCCACAAAAACGTGCAGAATTCACACGCTGCTCGCTGGATTCTGTAAGCAGAGCTGAGGCCACGCATTGCTGTGATCCCAACAGCCAAGCTTGTACAGACCTGTGCAAAACACCTGAGTTTCCTCTGCACCCCTTGGCATCAGCCTGTTTCACTTCCCCCCCAGTCAGGAGGAGCCCCCATTGCATCTGCCTGCTCATTTTGCCCCATGATCTGCAAATACCAACCTGCCTCACCAAGCCACATTGTCAAGAACTTCTCAGAGCCCCAAGATACTCCTATTTTCCACTTCTGACACAGATTTGAGCACACATTTCCAGAGGGAAAACAAACAAGCATGGAGAGTTTTGCTGTAATCCAGCTCTAAGCTTACCATTTCTTTGTCACATTCTGCAGGCTTTTGCAAATGGAAAAACTCACAAACTTCCTGTCCGTTTCCATCCCTCACTTTGTTTTTCTAAAACCATTTGTTAAGATAAATGCATTTCATTAGGGAAAGAAAAAGAAAAGGAAAGAAAGAGATGTTACAACACGCAGTTTTCTCCCTCCCTCCACTGCTCTTGGAGCAGCAGCACCACACTGATAGCAGCATCAGACACAGCTGCTTCCAATGTGGCAGCTGCTTTGGTTTGGGTTGTTGGGTTACAGTATTTTCCAGGGCAGGCAACCGCACTTTTTCACAGGATAAAGGATTATGCATCGGAGTGGTGCAGAAGGAGTCTACACGGATCAAGATACCCCTTGCATGAGAAATGAAAAAGCCATCCCCAGGCAAGGGCACAGCTGGAGGTTTAGCTTCTATTTGTGGTTTGGCACCTAGTTTGCTTCAACTTTAAGCCATTCCATCCTTAAAACTTTTTTTCTTTGTGAAGTTCTTTGAAACTACACAAAAACACAGCTGGATATTAGAGGTCACTGCACAGCACATGGTCTCTGTGAAAGCTCTGAAGTTTCTCCTTCTTAGGCATGCAGCGCAGTAAAAACATAGGTGAAAGTGAGCTAAGCCCAGTCTAACTGTGTATAATGCCAAACTTTACAACAGCATCAGCTTGGGATTTCTCTGTTGCTACAGTTCAAGGAATGGTTTCTTACAATAAGGATATTTTGTGCTCAACTCCATAAGTGCTCAGTGTGCAAAAACCCAGTGTGAGAAAGCATGGAGCCATCTGGTTGGCAGACAACATTTTCAGAGAGGAGTAGGAAAGGAAAAAATAATAATAATAAAACCAGAACCCTGTATGATTTGAATGTTGAAAATACAAGAGAGCTCACGTATGACTTAGTGAGACACTGGCACAGGCTGCCCAGGGAGGTGGTGGAGTCACCATCCCTCGAGGCTTTCAAAAACCATGTGGACATGGCCCAGAGGGACATGGTTAGTTAGAATGGTGGGGATGGGCTGACGGTTGGACAATGCGATCTTAGTGGTCTTTTCCAACCTTAATGATTCTATGATTCAATGATTTAAAACTTCAGGTCTCCAAATCTGTGCACGTGCTCTCTGATCTACCTGCACGCTGCTCCTTTAACAGTTTCCACATAAGTTCTCAGATTGGATCTCTAGGGCTCGCTGCTTCCCAGGGCAGCTGGGCTGGAGATACATGATGGCACAAGGCTCCTGTGCCTATCTTTGGGCACTGCATCAAGCAAGTCCTCAACACCCACATATTTGTGCTTTTGTATGTCACGTTATCAGCCAGAGACAGCAGAAGCAGTGACATTTAGACAACCTAAGTAATGACAAGCTAACAATGCATTAATTATGACAGATGATGAGCTTTGCCACGTTTAGAAGGAGCACCCTGCAAAAGAACGAGCAAACATCTTTTTTCCCTTGACTCTGTGGAGGCTCGGCATGGTTGCACAGAGTAAGCATCCTCCACCTCCCCCTCCACCAGCCAGCCCCATGGTGATATTTGATTGGATTTTTGTCACCTCTGTGATTTGGTAGCTGGCTTCTTGACAGTGGGTAACAAGAGTCTAAGTGCTCTCAGAGAGCTCTCCTAGCAAGGGTCTTTCCTTACATAAAAAACATTGGATGACAGCACGATGCCTACACTTGTCAGCATCCCTGACGCCAACCACTATTCTCATTGATCTAACACTTCTCCAGTGAGACATAACCAGGGGCCAGAAACCCCAGTCTGTGTACAGGAGACACTGCAATAGGGCTTAGTAAAAAACACTTAATGCTTGAGAGATTCTTGGGATCTGTGGAAAAAGTTTAGTGCAATGTTTTATTCCTCAAATCTATTTACAGGTCACACGTAAAGCAGAGTTTTCCTGCAGAGCAAGACTGCCAAATGAGGCAGGTTCTGTTGCTTTAAAGTTGAGATGGTATGAGCGCATCACATAGCATGCTCTGGGCAGTGTTCTGCTGAGAAGCTGTGGTTATTCTTAAAACTCTAGAATATCCTGAATTAGTATTAACACTGTTTGATGCGCCTCAGATGAAGTTGTGAACATTGCATCAACAGACACAACTTGGCCCTGGATGCTAGGTGTGAAGAGCCAGAGCTGCCAGAGGCACACTGGTGGCTACAGAGCATCCGCAGTGTCCTGCAGACACAGGCTAGTGATCACCCTCACTGGAATATCAGGTGTCCCAACTACTTATTAAGCACAGCCCTCTCTAAAAGGACCTGGGGGTAAAGATGGACAGCAAGCTGTACATGCACCAGCAGTGTGCCCTCACAGCCCAGAAAGCCAACTGTATCCTTGGCTGCATTAAAGGAAGCAAGGCCAGCAAGTCAAGGGAGGTGATCCTGCCCCCTACTCTTTGCTGGTGAGGCCTCACCTGGAGTACTGCATCCAGATGTGGAGTCCTCAGTGCAGGAGAGATGTGGACCTGTTGGAACACATCCAGAGGAAGGCCACAAAAATGATCCAAGGGATGGAACACCTCTTCTAGAGGACAGGGTGGGACAGCTGGGGCTATTCAGCCTGAAGAAGAGAAGGCTCCAAGGAGACCTGATAGCAGCCTTTCAGTGTGTAAAAAGGAACTATATGAAAAAAGGGGATGACTTGTTAGCAGACTCTGCTGTGACAGGACAAGGAGAACTGGCCTCAAACTAGAACAGAAGAGATTTAGGTTTGGATGTAAGGAATTTTTTATTTTTTATTTTTATTTATTTATTTATTTTACAGTGAGGGTGGTGGGGCACAGGAACAGCTTGAGGTTCTTGAGGTGGTAGATTCCCCATCCTTGGGGACATCCAAGGTCAGATTGGATGGGGCTCTGAACAACCCGATTGAGCTGTAGGTGTCCCTGTTCACTGCAGGGCAGTTGGACTAAATGACCATTAAGGGTCCCTTCCAACTTAAATGATTCTATGATTCTTTCTAAAAATAGTGCAGCAGAGGTTAAGAGAAGGAAAAACTGAAGTTTGTTGCCATTCTCCCACAACTGGAAACAACCCTCATGTGCACGAGGGAAAGGCTGTGTGGACACAGCAGCATCAGTGCCATTAAAGCTCAGCACCCCATGGGTATAGACCCTTATAAAGTGGCTTGAAGCTCATTAGAAAAAGGGGAAAATCGTATTTGATGGCTGAGGCAAGGAAATGCTGGGGAGTCACTGCCCTACTGCTGAGCAAATCTATGAGTGCTGCTGCTGCAGTAGAATTGGTAGTATGGCAGCAAGAATTAAGGTTTATGTCTATAACCAGTAAAAAGATTTTCCTTAAGAAGACTGAGTCCTGTGTATAAGGAAAATGTATTCAGCAAAACGGCAGCTCCTAGCTTTTCTTCTCTCTTCAATTGGCCTCCCTTTGTGTCACCCTGAGCGTGTGCCTCTCTGTTCAACTATTATTAGTCCTGTAAAGCTGCTAAGAACACATCTAGTATGGGAAATGGAATATAATGGTGGAAGCACATCCTCTTTGGTGAGATTCCAGGAAATGGAGGGGGAAAAAAAAAAAAATCCTCAACAACATGTCTGAATAGGAAAAAACTCTGGATAAACATGTTGGGCAAAACCTCAGTGCAACCACATTTGCAAATATCAGACCAAGAGTTAACTTACTGAAAAGTCTGGCTGGTTTTTTCTGTTTGTTTTCATTACTCCATAAGATCATAAAGTCCAGGTAGCCTCAGCAGTGGGTATGTAAAAACCTGGAAGAAGTCAGCTTCAGTCACAAAGTGAGTTACCTTCATTCTTCAGAAGGAGAGAGCTGTGACAACATTTGAAGAACAGAACATGCTGCAGATATATCCATCCTATCTGCAAGAGAGAGCACACCAAAACAGATGCATACGTTTGGTCTACTGATTTTTTTTCCCCCCCCGCATAACAAAGAAAATGGACTTTTAATGAGACAAGCTTCTCTTATGGGTTTCACCTGCATCTGCAGGACCTTATCAACTTATTCAAAAAGCTCTGAAAAAAACTGTGCTCAGTAGCTCTACTACTTTGTGCGTTATGTTCCTACCAAGCCACAACATAATTCTTTCGTAAGTTACTGAGATGAAGCAGCTATACTACCACAAATATGGTATCCAGCTCTCAAGCATCCCAATTTGATATTTACACTCGGCCCATTGCAGCTTGTTCACCTTGAACTCTCGTTTTCAAACGAAAACTGCTAAGAGCTCCCCAGCTATAGCTGACAAAAGGACAAGCAACATCTCCCTCCTCTACTGAAACAAAGAATTTTGCTCAGCTGGAAATGTCAGATCAAGGCATTTAATACCAGTATTTGAGTGACATTCAAGGCCAAGGTCTTTCTCAAACATCTTCCCTAGGTCAGAAGGAACAGGATTCATACCCTTCCTGCTTGAAGAGTCTGTCAGTGCCACATGAGCAGATTGTATATTTCAAAAGCCATGGCTCCTTTTGTTCTTAGGTAATGAAACTTGCTTCTTTAGACAAGTTATTATTAAAACAAATTCTCCACAGGATTTAAACAGGGCAGGAGACAATTTCAGGAAAAGCCCAGCTTTCATGTTGGATGTAGAAAAGGCACAGCATGTAAAAGATGACATCTGAAGCCTTTTTTTTTTTCCTCTTATTTTCCTTTTTTCTTTTATCTCCTCATCAAATCAATCAGCTGAGGGATGGTACTTTAGAAAAATAACAGTTTGACAAAGGGTTACACCTCAGGAAGCTCAGTGGCATTAGTCAAAGATCTTTTTTTTCCCCCCCTCCCCAGAGTCACCCTGGATTTTGCACAGAAATCCTATTGCTTTACACCAAAAACATACATTGGTTAAAACACACTGAATTGTCCTAACAATAGCCAAGTATCTAGCCTTTGAAATAGCAAAGTGGGCTGATTCTTCACTCCTGCCAGCTGGGCCTCCCCATGGACTCAGCCCCTTGCCAGGTAATCCACCCACATCTTATATAGTCCCATCATTGCTACCCTCTTGATGGAGTAAAAAAGCCAGAATAAAATGAAGACAAAATGTTTTTTTGCCTTTGCTAAAATTCATGTCTTTTCTTCTTACTTTGCCTCATTTCAGGCCAAAACGTATCAGCATCTTAGAATTCCTCCAGGGAAAGGAGCTCCTTTCTCAGCTTTTCCAATGCTATCACAGTCCCAGAGCTGCAGGTTCAATGAAATTCAGTGACCTGTGTAATCAGAAGGCACAGCTCATAGGAGACACATCTACTCCTCACTGCATCCATAAAGGCGCAGCCTTCTTTTCACCCACAGAAACAACTGTGTCTTCTCCTCCCTGTAGCAGTAGCACACAGCCCTTGTCCCAGCATCTTGCTAAGGGGGAAATACTATACCTCTGAGTCAGCCAAAGTACAGCCTCAAAATGCCCCTCTCTAGCTTTCTCACCACGGCCCTGGCTTGGTCCTAATAACAACCTGGGCAAGGTGACCACACAATCCTCTTTCTCACACACTACTAAAATAACTCTCATATGATCAAAAGCACAAAAGGATAAGAATTTCAGTGGAACACAACTTACAACTCAGAAAGCCCAGCCTTTCCAGGAGCACAGGGAGCATGCACAAATACACATATCCCATTTCTCACATCAATCCTGAGCCCAGTGTCTACTGCAAGAGCTGGCAGCCTGGGGGGCAGCTGGTCCCATGCTGGACCGTTTGAAACCTCAGATGAGGAGAATGGAATATCAAACCGCTTTCAAAAGGAAAGTCCTCACTCTGCACAGAAATCCAGCATCTCTGGACTTCACCCAGTCATAAAAGATGAGCCCAACCTGCCGGAGCATTTTGCACTCACAACTGTTCAGTTAGGATTGGCCTGTATGGGCCTAAATCACAGCCTTTTTTTTTTTTTTTTTTGAGCTTTTAATCACATCAGCTCTTGCTATTCCCCTTTGCCCCAGGATCAGTTACTCAGCTGCACTTTGGTCAGTAGCTCATTGCAAAGTATAATCTTATGTGCAGATTACACATGTGGCACAGGCATGCATGGTTCCTATTTCTTCATAAAAGAAGAAAAAAAAAGATGTGATTTCTTACAGCAGCCCTTCTCCTGAGTGCATAGACTTTCCAGGGCCCTCAGGTTTGCTCTATGATGGGCAGCAGTGGAAGCACTGCACAGTAGACAGAGGATCCTTTTTCCAGGATGGGGATTCAGATAGCCTTGTGCCTCTGCCGTCAGCAGGGACACTCCAGCCCTGCTCAGCTCTCTCCCAGCAGAGGCAGCAGGATGTGGCAATGCAGTATGGATCCTGCTGCTTTCCATCCTCAGACTCAGTAATGCTGTCCCTCTGGGCTTCCCAATATTTCCATCTTCTGCACTTGCCTTCAGCCTTTTTCTACCTCTGTACCAGGACAAGAGGAAAATAAAGACCTTGTACAACTGTTGATGCACAGAGCATGATCTTTCCAGGCAAGGACCTCTCCAAGGACTTCAGGACAGGGAAAGTGAGGCTAAACATGCGAAGCTATGAACACTGTTGCAGCCTGCAGTGTTAGCTAGTTACCATGGAGAAAAAGAAGTAGAGAACCACTGAATCATTAAGGTTAGAGAAGACCTCTAAAAACCTCAACACTTCCAACAGTTGTCCCATCCCTACCATGCCCACTAACCTACGTCTCTCAGTGCCACATCCATATGTTTCTTGAACTCCTCACATTCTCTTTTTTGATGCAAGTTTGTTATTTTGACAGTACCCAAACAAATTTTAAAACACTATGATGAGAAAAGTTAAAAGATATATATTTATATATAAATAAAAGAGCAGATTTAACCATTGGGACTGTTTTAATTTTACCTGGGCCATCTTGGTCACTCATAGGCAAAAGAGATCAAAAGATTAATTCATAAGCTTTAATAAGGGTATGGATCTCTAGGTCCCTCCTATCCATGTGGTATGCAGCAGTGGAGAAGGGGCTGCAGACCCCCCACAAGATTCACAGAGCCTGTGCTGGCAGGGGGAGTATGGGCCCTTGCTCTCCACAGGGATAAGCAGCAATATTTCCAAACAGCTCTCCATCTAATTTGTACTTATGCAAAAGAGCTGTCCCATAACGCAAATCATCAAGCAATTAGCATGCAACGTTGTAGCGAGACTCTCCTTCGCTTGTTGACAAACTATCTTCAATGCTATTAATGAGAGCTAATTAAATCAATCAAGTCACCATCATTCCTCCAACATTAGCACAGTTACTGAACCTGTATCGGATGGGGCGTGCTTTCTTAGGCACTGTAAATACCGAGACGCACATTTATCATCTTGTCCTGCCAGCATACATCTGCCTTCCATTTATCATCTGTTGTCACCATCCCAGTCCCCAACACATCCAGGCGTCAATTAATTCTTCCCCCACTTCCCTGCGTGGCTCAAGTGCATTACACTGAATAATCTGTCTTAACACCTACGTAAGGATCTCCTTACTGGAAAGCATCAGCGTTCAGCCACATCCCCTAAGTTGCATGGCTGTGACCACATCCTCTCTGTTCCTGTGCTGCATGGCATTAAAACTGGAAGGAACCTCCACAGAATATGAAATCTTTCAGGGGAAGAAGCACAGGTTTCCACTCCCCTCTTCCAGGCCTTGGCAGGAGATTCTGCAGTGAAGTTATAAATATATATATATACACATACAAAAAGATTGTCTGGGAATGATTTCCAGGAAAACCTTTCAAGTGGGTAATTGCTGTGGATCATGAACCTCCAGATTGCTTTTCATAACTGATGAGCATTTCACATTGGACTATTCCAACACCAATAATATTAGACAACAGCATTTCTGATACATTGCCAGCCTATGAACCTACTCCTCCATTCCTACAAGCATGTGAATAAATAGCGGTCTTTCCCTAAATAGGAGCATCTTAGATTATATTATATCATTCAGTCTCTGTTTATGTTTCCACTCGATCTGGCTAACTCTCCTTTTCATTTATAAATCAACTATATTAATATGCTTTGATTTCAGCACTGGTGTTTATTTTAGATTGAAATCAATTGGCGAAAGAAAACACCCTAACGGAAAGCACCACCAGCTCTGGTGATATATCCCTTTCTTTTAAGTCTTCTACAAAGAAATGAGATGTTTGTGGGGTTTTTTCATGTTTTTATTTCCCCACAAACATACCTAGTGGCATTTTCCCTGTTTTAATTTTTCAATTACATAAATGTATCTCATTGCTCAGAGGCAACAGCAAAGCATTAACTTGTTAGGCACTCCCCGCCCATGAATGCACATTCCCTGCTGTCACTAAAGGCTGCTTTTTGTCCCCTTGTGTAAAAGGGCAATAGAGCCTCATTGGAAGACTTCCAATGACATATTAGGAATAACTGGACCATTATTATTAATTAGTATGTAAGATCACAGGAAAAAAATTAATGCTGGGGGTCTCATTTAATCCATCATTCAGCTATAGAAGAACCCCAGATTAAAGTCCTTCAGGCTACATAATCTCAGTTCCCTCAGCTGCTCCCTGTATGACTTGTGCTCCAGACCCCTCACAGCTTTGTTACCCTTCTCTGGACATGTTCCAGGGTCTCAGTGTCTTGTGTCCTCTAGTGAGGACCCAACACTGAACACAGTACCTGAGCTGCACGAAACAGGAAAGTCTCAAAGAAGTAGAAATAACATTGTGGGTTTTTTAGGTTAGACCAACTCGCCATTATGAATACTACAGAAAGGAAAAAATCTACAACCCTACCAACAAGGGTCACAGGAACAGCAGCACAGCAGCCAGGTCTCATGGAAAACCTCTGGACCCAAACCTCCCCCACACAGGGAGTTTGCTGAGCTCTAACACAATTTCCCCTTGTTCTGTCATGCCTTGATACAGTGCTGTACCAATTTTAAGGTTGTTGCAGACTTGCTCACTGAATAAATACATCTGGCTGTATGGGTCTCCTCCACTTCAGAGACAATCAATGAATTTCTTTCCTTAGAGGAAAGGCTCCGGCAAAATCCTCAGTTTAATCCAGTTAATATCATATACTCAACTAAATTCACACGACTGAAAGCATTCTGTCAGTTAAATGCATTTCAGGCATACACACAATTCTGGTGACAAAGTGATTTCTGTGAACGGAACACTGCCTGGCACACAAACAGAAGCTCGCTTAGCAGAGCGCAGTTACACGGCGATGGCAGCAATCAGATCCCTCCAATTACACGGTTATAAAAAGGCACAGAGGAGAGAAAAGTTATCTGCTTGGTGCCAGACCGGGGGAAGTGGCTGACATGAAAAGAGGAGCTCACGTGGCAGCATCAGCTTCCTATGGGCCTTTAACACTCGCAGAAATCAAATCACCAGCACAGAACCGCGGTCACGTCACATGGGTGGTTCGTTTCCTACTCCGCTTTTGGCTGCAACGCTTTTGATCCTGTCATTGGTTGATCTGTTTAATGTGTTAATTGCAAACTCCTCTGGTCTTCATCCAACGTTTCTTCTGTTTATTGGTGTGTCTGGCATCAGAAACATGCAAATAAGGTGACCAAATTATTTTGCTTTCTGCGTATCACTGAGCCTGTATCCGGCCTGCTTTGAAGAAAGTGCTGCATCTGAGCAGGGACTGACAAACCAAACAGCAGCACAAAAGCTCAGCAGTTCGTGCTCCTGACTTTCTCCATACAGCATTAGCAGGTTACATCCTGCTCATATACTCAGGGCATTTGGAAGATGCCCCACATGATGCTGATCCCAGTGCAACACATGGGATGGGTGAGCTGACTGCAGCACAACTGCAACAGGACTTCTGCAAATAGCATTAGAAGTAAAAAAAGCACCTGACTTTCTGTGCTCAGATGTGCAAAGTAAAGTGACTGATTTACTGCTGTGATCCAATTATTCAAGATGCTTGGGGCCTAAAGCACACTCTAATGCTGGAGAATGCCTTGATACAACTTCAGCATGCACAAGGGATACCACCACTGGGAAGGAGACCTCAACATGTGCCAAAAAAAAATCAGTATCTGCACTCAGGAAGCCTGCCTACCATTATATTTGGCTGGCTTGATGCATAGCACTCCTCGCTGACTGGTAAATGATCAGGTTTTAGGCATAGGAGACCAGGAGATAGAAGTGATTCATCTGCAGAGAAGAAAGAAAATGCAGAGAGAGGATACAGCTGCTATGCACTAAGGAAGTTGGGCTGCAAGGGGCAGCACACGTGGGAGCAACAAAAGGGGTTTCCTATTGCGGAAACAGAGCACACAAATACAAACACGCAAACAGAGGAGCAAACACAACCACACAGCACATGATTACAGTTACAATGCCTGTCTTCAGGAGATGCTGACAGAGAGAGACATAGGAAGTCTCAGAGCAGCTCTGTTTATATAGTGGAAGCATGTCGGTATCTGCACACCAAGGCTAAGGCAAAACAATCTGTCCTGAGCCCATGGGTCAGCATGGAAACTCATGCCTTTCCTGCTCTCAGAGGTCAGAGCAGCCAGAGAAAGGTTCCTTCTGTGTCAAGCAGCAACAAATCTCTCTTTGGTAGTTAGGAAGCCTTGCTGGTGACGTGAAAGGGCATCAGGGTTTCTGCAAGAATTAGAAGCTGAGCTCTGCAGCCTCTTGGTGTAGTTTCACTGCTTGCTGTGCCCCTGGCACTTGTCTTTTTCTAACACGACTTTCAGGGTCATCCTAGAGTTGCTGATGTGTCTCCTCCAGGAAACTCTCTCTTCAGTTACTGCAGAAGGCTCTTCATTGCTATAATCATTTTGAAGCCTTTGAGCTGTACTTACAGCAAGTGGTTAGCAAGCAGAGCCGAAGCGCTCTATTAGGAGATGCTAAACCAAAAAGCCATGTTTTGTTTCTTTTTCCCTCTAGGAGAGGAATCAAATTAATCTCATCCCCCTCCCTTCATAGTAGCACTTGAGTTGAAGCAGTAATAAAGAAAAAAAATCTCATGAACAAACCACTAGCCACCAGAGTCATTTGTCTGCTATTGATCTACTGTGTGATTTAATGGCTGGAAGGGCAGGTACAAGAGCATCCAGCCCATGGGCATGCTGTACCCTCATGCCCAGCAGCCCCATCTGCCAGCAAGACAGACCTCACGTGAGGAGCAGGGCACACAGCCTTGCTGCCATTTCTGTCCCAAGTAGGGATTACAAACCTGTTGTACATGACAACATCCAAATGGCCTTACTGAAATACAGGACAAGTAATTATGGTCAAATTAAACCAAAGTGACAATTAAGAGAAGATTCTGGAGAGGAGTTTTCGCCAGGCTGCTGCTTAGAAAGGCTTCAGCACTTCCTCTTCTTCCTGCCAGCCCACATACCTGGGGTGGGCAGCTGCTCCTCAGGAGCTAGTGTTGCCCACAGGAGAGGGCAGTCCCTTCGCAGGGCTTTTGAGATGGGAAAGAAAATGAAATCCTTTAGTTCTGCACTCAGTGAACGAACCCTGAAGAAAGAGGACTTAAAATCAGCCTGCCAAAAATGGGAAGAGGTTTCACCCCCACCAGGCAGTTCTTGTAGGCTTTTATGCTCCAGCATTTGCCATAGAAAACAGATTTGCTCTCACACTGTTCACATGCTCTGCACCAGTAAGAGAGCCAAAGCTACATCACAAAACACCTTGCAATTCATGACTGATGTCACCACAAGCCCAGCTCTGCCCAAATCATGCAAAAACCATAAGGAGCTACATGCACTGAGCCACAGGCCTCCAGCTCTCCCCTCTTTCCAACTTAATACTGAGCAGTAAAGATGTCCTTAAGTCTACACAGCTGCCAGCCCCCGCACTTGCTGATCATATGCATAAATAAAAAGCCACAGTGACCTCATTCGAGTCCCTTAAACAGCAGAAGTGAGCACCAGAGGTCCCAGCCAGCCTAGCTGGATTGACTCGCAGTGGTTTTTGATTGAAGTCAACTATTAACAGACACAATTAAGACACTGTTGCAGTTTAAAAATGAATTGGCCATGCAGTGACAAATTGTGAGTGCTTATTGCTGCACGCTGTGGCAGGTAATCAGGGGATGAAGCTGTAATTGTGGCACCTCTTGTTTTGCTTCTGCTGGAGCACAGAATGCAAGATTCAATTTAACAAACAATTTGCTACACTGCTCATTCCTGCTGGGTGGGAAAGCAAAGCTTGCTGGCAAAGCTCCTTTTGAGTTTCACTCCTTTTTAAACCTGTTATAAGCAAAAGTGGTACTTACTTTCACCTTTGCACCAAAGCAGAAAGGAAAAAGAGAACCCAGGAGTGTCACTGAGGATGCATCTCAGGCTTCATCCAGAGCAGGTGAAAAAACATCAGTGGAAAGAGTCGTCCTTATTTTGATGTCTTTGGAAGCATCAGAGATATCACAGTGCAGTAGGGCCAGCATGCTGAAGCAACAACCACAGAATAAAAGACTCATTAAGCTTGGAAAAGATCTTAAAGGTTGTCTAATCCAGCTGTCAACCCATCTCCACCATGCCCACTAACCACACCCCTCAGTGTCGCACCTCCACATTTCTTCAACACCTCCAGGGATGGTGACTCCATCACCTCCCCGGGCAGCCTGTGCCAATGCATCACCACTCTTTCTGAGAAGAAATTTTTCCTAATATCCAACCTGAACCTGTTCTGGTACAATCTGAGGCTGTTTCCTCTCATTCTACTGCTGTTACCTGGGAGATCAACCCCCACATTGCCACAGCCTCCTTTCAGGCAGTTGTAGACAGACAGAAGGTCTCCCCTGAGACTCCTCCAGACTAAATAACTCCAGTTCCCTCAGCCACCTCCCATAAGACCTGTGCTCCAGACCCTTCACAGCTTCACAGCTCACCTCTGGACACCCTCCAGAGTTCTCAGTGTCTTTCTTGTAGTGAGAGGCCCAACACTGAACACAATACTCGAGGTGCAGCCTCACCAGTGCAGAGTACAAAAAACACAGATGTGTGGAAGGGGATACAGACCTATCTGAATGTGGTGAGAATTGCTCTCCCTCAACAGGGCTGTTAAGCTGGAGGTGCTGGCTGACCTTCAAGCCAAATGTTGTCCCGAGCTAAAGGAAGGGAAGGGTAAAGTAAGGAAGAAGCTACATGCAGATTTAGCATCCCCTCACCAGCCTGTCCCTGTTCTGCTGCTGGGAAAGGAACACCGAAACCCTCACAAGGCAAGTTCTTAGATGCTTTTTTGCTCACAGTAAGAAAAAGTGTAAACTAGGCACCATGGTCTGGTTATTACAGTGGGTGGCTTTTCTTTCTCAGGTGTTGCTGAAGCAAGTGCTCTGCAAGAGAAATAATCTTGTTCTGGTGAACCTCTAGAAATAGAGGTAATTTTAATAGGCATCTCACTGTCAACAGCTGCACATCTGCTGAGTGCTAAACTAAAAAACAGAAAAAAAACCCACCATCATTCTTCAGTTTGATATCAGCAAGAGAAAGTTGTCCGAAGTGTTAAATGCAACGCATGCTCTGTGTGTACCCTGCTTCTGCCATTGCTACCTGGGCCTTCTTGTGCTTTTCTCCAGTTCACTCCTTCAAGCCCTATGGGGCTGCAATTAAAGGACTCCCAAAGATGTCAATGGCAGAGATCTCCTGCACCAGAGCAGAGCTTTTCTACTTCTTTTACCCATTTCAAGTCCATCCTTGCATGGAGCCAGCACCTTAGAGTTTGCAGCCCAGACCTGGCTCCTCCAACATGTCCAACTTCACAGATGCATGACCACCACACCATATATCCTCCTCACTTCACTGCTGTTAGTGATTCACAACCAAGCAAGCAATTTAAGCTAATTCAAAAGCCCAAATCTCAGGGATTTTAGTTTGTTTCCTTAGGTTAAGTATGTCCTTAAACGTTTTTTGGTAGCTCAGAGCCAACCAGAACCAGCTGTTGTTTCTTCAGGACAAAGATGCCAGCATTGCCTTTTTGGTCAAAAGGAGGACAAAGTTGTCTTCAAGTTGCCAGTTGGATTTCCCCCAGCTATTGCAGACAAGTTTCCCCTTTTATAAGCTTATCGCTCCTCCCCCCACATCCATACAATAATATCAAAGAGCACAAGAGAACATTTGGTGGTTGGTAAGTAGAGAGGCTCCAACAAAAGCCATGAGAAAAAGGAAAGAAGAGAAAGAAGCTTCTGTCTTTATAAATTGTTTCTGGTCATGGTCCTCAGAGAAGACATTTTCTTGCCTGCAAGCACCGCACATGGCTCAATATGCGTTTGATCCTGCTCATGATTCCTCATCAGTCTTGGAAAAGCCCTGAGGAAGATTTCCAGGCAGCCAGTGACAAAATTTGATAGGACTTTATGCGGGCATGACTCAAAAGCAAGAAAAGCTAAGCTTATTAGATGAAAGTTCAGTGTTTTGGACAGAGGCAGGCTGTCAACGCCAAGGGCTGTATGCTCCAGCAAAGCAAGAAGCACAAACAAATGCTTCATAATTTGTACATCAGTGGCACTTGAGGGAGGAGGGGAATAAGCAAAGAATAACCTGCACACTGATGAATGCTACTCTCCAACACCTCCCTGATACAAGCTGGCCTTGCCTTATTACAGGGCTTGCCCCTGCTCACATGGCTGACAGGAGACTAATAGAATCGCAGAGTCGTTAAGGTTGGAAAAGACCTCTAAGATTATCAAGAACTGGCCAAGCACCAATCACTAAAAGCACCAGCCAAGATGCAACATCCATTATAGGGATTCATTCTGGGGCAAGATGATTCTTTTTCGTTAATTACAAGGAATCTCCAAGCCTGGTGCAAAAACTCTCTAATGGAGGGGCACAGCAACTACAGAACAGAAGTAAACTTAAGTCATTTGTTCCACTCCCAGCTGGAAATAATTCATCTTGCTCTTTTAGAAAAGGAAATTATATACAGGTTCCTATTTTAAGGAGTAGAGAATGAAGAGAAAAGCAGTGTTTGGATCTGTTCCAACACATATATTGAACGTAAAGCTTTTTGGCTGGTCAAATGGGATCTTAAGAAGTGAAGAGTTAAAGGCGAAGGCTGCATCACAAGGTGAATTTGCTATTCCCAGGGGGAGCTGCTGGGTCTATTTGGCTACTACACAAGGAAAGAAAGGGCAAGTACTGGCTTGTAACCCCTGCCCATTCCCCAATAGCAGGACCTGCCCCCTGGATATTCTTCAGGAGCTGTAAGAGTAGGTTACCGCAGAGGAAAGGGACAGACGAGGCAGCTCATAGTGCTGCCCCAGGCACATAATAGAGACGCAGGTTACAAGAGGCAGTACATGTTCCAAGATGGGTCTACCTTTGATGGCTCAAGTCAGCTAGAAATAGACACCGCAAATATCTTCCCTTTCTGACACAAGGGGGTCATGTTAATTACTCAGCTGTGCAGCTGGGCAGGGAAATCAGGCAGAGAGAGGTCAAATACCTCACCTTGCAAATACTTACATGAATGCTAAATGTCTCATCTCTGAGCAAACTCACTGCTTCAGTACAACCATAAAAGACTCATAAGAAAAAGGGCAGATCTCTAATCTGCTGTTTGTTTCATAGAACTTGGGGATACAGGGATGCCAGTTGCCTATCTGAGCCATTTTTAGTCTGCACCACCCCCTAGCACCAGACTAAACATTAACACTATCACCACCACACCATTTTCAGTTATTTAGCATCCTACCAGAGCTGACCTACCAACCACTCCAGTTATCTCAGGCCACAGACACAGCAATTAACGCTGTCTAATCCAATAAGCCATCAGCTTTATTGCTACAAAAGGGAAGAGGTTAAAGAAGATAAACAAATCTCACCCTTTAAAGTGAAGACCATTGTTCCCATTTTCACCAAGGACTGAACTCTGAAGGCAAGACACATTGAGGAACAAGACACACACCTCCTGCTCTTCCTAACAGCCAAACCCTACACTTGGGACAAGAAATTCAGGGCAGCAATTTACAAGGTGCCTCCACACATGAGGGAGCCCCTACTGGGGCTTTGTATGCCCTACCCAACATCATGGGATCCTCAGGTTCTGCTAGGAAGGTACTACGCTCTGCCTGCCTAGAAAAACCCTGCAAAAACACAAGCCCACCACCTGGGGCCAATTTAGCCTCCTGAGGAAGCAGATTGAGCAGCAATGGGGCCAGCTCCACCTCTCCCCAACCTTTGGCCAGCTGTTGGGCTAGCTGGAGTCCTGTCCTCATTAGCAAGTGAGAGCAGACACCTGGGCAAGCCTTGAAAAGCCATACTGGTATTCACCTGTTATTTCTGAGATTGTTAGGTGATATAAGGTCATACCTATCCATACTGTCCCTTCTGGGGGCACCCCCAGAGCTGAGCCTCCAACAGGCTTTAGCCAAACTCCGCATGCAAGATTTGTACCCTGGTTTTAGCTGATGAAAAGCACTCCCTTAGGTGACTGCTGAAGTTTCCTGTGGCGTGGAAATGGCAAAAAAGCTCTGTGGAACCGTCACCCATTGCTTTTATCTTCCTGGGGTAGGGACAAAGTTATATAAGAAATGCTACGACCATCTGTAGATGGCTTTATTTGGAAACAAATGCATGTGTTACCACACTAAATTAACTCAGCTAAGGAGATGAAAATTAGATCATTTAAAAGCAGAAAGCTCTCCCATATTGTTTCAGCAGAATCATCTTTTTTTATATAGCCAGGCAAGGGGCTCATTCTGGGGGAAAACAAACACATCTTTTATGATTATGGGCATTCAAAGCTGTTTCTTACACTCCAAATTGTCTAACATGAAGGATCAATGGTGTTCTCAGATAATGATTTAATTAAGAACTCCTCCTTTTTTCAAGTTGAGATCTGCAAAATGCTCTGAATGGCTGATGGATGATTTGCTATTACTTTGCCATCTTTCCTTTAAATATTTTTTTTTTCCTCAGAATTTTAATTGCTGCCATTTGAGGATTATTGATTAACTGTAATTGCTTCTTTTCTCAGGCATCTCCCTAGTTATCTTCGGCTGTGTGGTCTATGAAGTGCTTCAGAACTGCAGTGGTTTTGCTTGTTTGTCAATGAAGATGCAGATACCTTGAGTACGTGGGTATGCATGTTCATGCCTCCTCTGCCCAGACTCTGCACTGGCGTGAACTTAAAAGTGGATCAGCCTGTAATTTCTCTTTCCTTAAACAAAGCACACCAAAAGCACTAAAAAGCCCTGGTGTAGCCCAGTTTCTATCCAGGAGAAATTCAAACAATGAACTCCTTACAGCACTGGAAACTCCTGAGTTCACAGAGAAACAAACATTCCCCTTGCCTTTGGTAGTCTCCAGGGTGGGCCATTTTCCTCTGTCTTGCTCCAGCACTCCTGTGTCTTCTGTGGGTTGCAAATGAACAGCTCCTCCTCCCACCAGGGGCTTTGCTGCCTGTTTCCTTGTTTCTCCTACATTTGTGAGGTTATGTATTTCAAATTAGGGGGCCGAGCGTGTTGTTACATGAGCAGTGTCAACCACAAAAGGGGACACACTTTGCTGCAAGGTTAAAGTTGTGCATTATAATCTCAGACTACAGTATTTTTGGGAGGCAGTAGATGATGCTGTTGGAGTACGTCTAAGTATATATACAGATAAACAAAAACTAACCTTCATTATTAAAACCAGAACAATTGTTTTTAGAAGTCAATCATCAGCTAAGTGGGAGTTCGTTAGCAGAATTTCCCTTTTTAGAATTAAGTTTCAGATATTGAGCAGCTGTCCACAAGACTTAAATAACAAAAGTTATGAAATACAGCAGTAGAAACTTGAGAAATTCTTTGCTTTGATTTTTTTTTTTGCCCACAGATGCCCGTTCTCTGGTGGGGAAACCAGCACTGTACTCAGCTCTGCTTCAGCCCAGACACTGCAGCAACTACTGCTGTGCTATGGGGAATCCTGCTCAGCACAGACTGCACGAGCATCCTGCAGCCAGGAGAGCAGGACATAAAATGTCTCAATGGTCAGAGGGTGTAGGAGCTTCAGCAGAACCCTTGCACCCTACAATGGCCCTGCAAAACTTTCCCTGCTATGACCAGGCAGGCAGATTGCTTGCAAAAGACACTACTGGAAATGTAAATCAAGGCACAGCAGTGGGCAGGGAGACGTATGAAAGGAATGACAGATTTCTAATCAGGTTTGAGAAGACAGCTCAGGTAGGCAGCTAATTAGGGGCCCAGGGAAACGGCTTCCCAAGCTGCATGCAGCAAGCAGCTCGAGGAGAGAGGAGCTGAAGGTTTTCTGCATGAACAAGCTGACAGTTAGATTGAGCATAGTATTGATGGTAAGTGCATTTTATCACCAAATTATTGTATACATATATATAAATATATATAAAATACAGCAGAGAAAAAGAAAATCAAAGTTTCTGTCAAGTTTTCTGTGACTTTTTCACTTCTCTAGGAAAAAATTGCTTCCAGTACACGGGGAAAGACAGCACAGGTTGGAACACTTTCATTTAAATAAACGTCACTTAGACAAGGTAACTCTATGCCCTTTGTTTTACTCAGTGAAGAAGAAATTAAATACTGAGAACTGTTTTGTAAAGATGTTGGTCAGCCTTATATATTTTTTCCCCATTTTTTTCTTGGATATGCAGGAAAATGATTCTTACAGTTCTTTATTTTGAAAAAAAAAGGCATTTCTTCTGTGTAAAATTCCATAGAATCGTCATTAAATCATTGGAGTGACCTTCGTTATTACATCTCTGCTCTGTGGAGAGCAGCAGAAGCTCTTTAGGCACTGGGAGCTTCTGCTGCCCTCACCTTTCAGTTCTTTAGTCTCACAAAGCAAGGACAACCCCAAAAGAAAGGAAAATATTGTGACAGTAAATAAGAGGTTCTCTGGGTACAGGAGACAACAGTTGGACCATCCAGTCAACGTGGCCCATGCATGCACCTAAGGACTGCAGGGGCTTCAAGGATTAAGAGGGCAGAGAGCTCACTTCTTTTGACAAGAAAACTATTTTTTGAAGGTCGTAATAGAGTAAAATTTAGCATAGAGATGGAAAGAACAAAGTTGGAAGGAAGCCATAAAGGATTTCACAGGTGAACTCCACCTTGAAGATTTAGTGTACATGTTATTTCTGGGGTAAGATGAAGCTTCTTGCAGCACTTTAGCAAGTCTTCATTCTCTTCGTTATCATCAAAATATACTTCAGTGGATTTTTTCCATATGTTTTGATAGGATTAGCAGTATAAATTCTTCAAAAGCATTTTTTTAAATAGTATTTTTAACAGAAGATGAAAATGAAAATTTTCATTAATCTCAAAACACTGGCCTAATCCTCTCTCTGTTGTATTACAATGGCAATTTTAGCTTTAGTCAGAGAGAAGTTGGGCTGATGGTGAAGACAGCATGTAGGTGTATACATACAGTTACAGACAGCAGAAAGACAAAACTCATTGCTGTAGCTGCCATCAGGTACTTGGGGGAAATTGGGCTGATCCCACAACATGCCTATGTTGGGGGCCAGATAAAAACGCATGAAGAGTGACACAGAGAACTTACACTGGAAAGCTGACTTTATAAGACAGGCATCTATGTCTGCTGTGTAAATTTAAATGATACAGATACCCATCTGAGAGTGAACCTGGTGTAACATAGTTAAGGCAAACGCATGCATTTGACCATGGATAAGCAATTTGGAGGTGTCTCCACTGCTGACATAGTACTTCAAAGTCTTCATGCAGAGAATTGTTTCACCGTCATGGGAAAAACTGCTTTTTGTGAAGGGTGAGCTGGCAGCCACTAGGTGGGATAGCAGCCTTGCGGGCTGTGGCTGGGAGATCCCACATTACAGCCCACACAGCCTTTGGCCAGCATCGCTTCAAAGGGACTGGCAAGTAAAACAGCACACTAGCTATTAAACCTGCTCAGCCTTGGTCATGAAGCAGAATTAGGAAACTACAAAATCTTTTAAAATATTCATAAATGCTCTCTGTAATTGCTCTGCTCACCTTCAAATGGTTTTATAACTTGACTACTGCAGTTCCATACCTGAACTTGCCACATTTGCTAATATCCTAGCAGTGTGTTTCAGAGCTCTGGCATAAAATCACAGAATCACAGAATTGTAGGGGTTGGAAGGGACCTCCAGAGATCATCGAGTCCAACCCCCCTGTCAAAGCAGGTTCCCTACACCAGGTCGCACAGGTAGGCGCCCAGGCGGGTCTTGAATATCTCCAGAGAAGGAGACTCCACAACCCCCCTGGGCAGCCTGTTCCAGTGCTCCGTCACCCTCACCGTAAAGAAGTTCTTGCGCACATTCATGCGGAACTTCCTACGCTCCAGTTTCTGGCCGTTTCCCCTTGTCCTGTCTCCTGCTGAAAAGCGTCTGGCCTCGCCACTTTGCCCCCCACACCTTAGATATTTATAGACCTGGATCAAGTCTAAATGTAATGCTCCACAGAAGTAAATGGGAAAAAAAATACTGAAGTCAAAAGGTCTAGCTTAATTTTCAACAGAAGTAATTTGACCTGGAGATTTCTGTGCTATATTTTATCATGTAAGAAAAGAAAAAAAGATGATAGATCCACTTTAGTATTTACAAAGCATCATTCATTAATCTTTAACAGCACTGTTTATAAAAAATGCATTAACAATTCTGGTTTGCTTCAGGCAAGGGGATCCTTTACAGGATGGGCAATTTGATTTGGAACTTAATGATTATGACGTTCCACCTTTGTTCCATGAACTAATGCATCTGAGAGACAAACTTCTGAGGAATATGCAACAGTGAGAGCATGGCCTTTGCACATCAGTATTCTTACAAAGAAAACTCTTGCTGTTTTACAACTCAAAGCAGCTCTGGAAGAAATCTCTACTCAGGAGACAGTAGCTATCTATCTAGAGCAGGGGGGAAGTCAGCTATTAAGTAGTAAAAAAGACAAAATAAGCCTTAATAATCCCAACCTCAAAAAAAATTTGCATGGGTCTGGTTTTCCTGTCTCTGCTTTCTCCATATGGAATCGTTGCCATTTCTCTTTTTTCTGTTTGTCTTCACATGGGCAATAGGGATTTAGTCATCCCAAACTTGCCTCTGTTCTAAATAATCAATCATCACCATGACCCAGAAGCTGATATGGCACTGCAAACAATGCTTCAGTGTATAGGTTTCCATAAGAAGTCCACATCAACAACTGGATTTCAAACAAGAAAAAGCTTTACAGGAAGGTTTGCACAGAAAGTGTTTGCTGCAGGTCAACAATTTAGGAACCATTTGGTCATGTGTATGTAATTCACAATGATGCATACACTATTTCCAAAATGGTGAAGATGCTCATTTTGCAGGAGGGAAGGAGGCTGAATGTCTCCTACATGAGTTATGGATCAGAAATTGGTAATCCTTAAGAAAAAGCAGACCTGCAATATTAATGAACCCCAGGCAGGTCCCAAGTAGGAGAGACAATACTAAGACTAGCAGGCTTTTCCCATTCAGAGTCCCCTTCTATAAAAGTGGTCTGAAGATGTAGGGTTCCTTAAGAGCTTAGGCTGTTGTGAATAAATCAATCACCTCAAATATAATAAGGAGGAAAAATATATCTTTGTGTATCATAGCGCTGATTTCCCTTCCAATAAGAACCTCACTTGCCTATGAAACCAAAATAGAGAAAATTATGGAGCAACATGGAGAAAATTTGCTGGATGATCCAATTTACCTTTCAGTTTGCAGAAGAGAGAATTTGATTTTGCAGCTTATTCAAATGGATTTAGTATTACAAAACTAAATCAGAATTATTATTGTATATAAAGTGATAAAGATTGAGAGACACTTGACTGATTCAGGATTGCCAATGTCCTAGCTAGAAAACAACCGTATATTAGCAGTTTTCAGCCTAAGCAGCCAAGAAAAGAAAAATGCAACACAAAAGAATCATTATAAGATTTCAGAAGCTGCTACTGATACTGGCTGCCAAAATGCCTTGCTCTTAACAATTAGACATTGTCAGAGAGCTCAGACTTTGAAAAGCACCAACTCTGTGTTCCTTAAGCCACAAGTCAGGCATTGCTAAAAACAGCAATCAGCAAGAAAAATGGATGAAACATTTTTCCCTGTGGTGCCATTTTTACAAATAGGGCGTAACTGTAAGCACATTGTCTCGTGCCTTACAAAGCCCTTTGCTCCCACAGATTTCTAGTAGAGTCTGGCTCCAAAATCATGTGGGCTTATAAATAATAATAACAACCTGCAATTGTTGCTAAGTAATGGATGTCACTCATCCTCCCTGTGCCTCTTCTCAATGCCTTCTCCTCAAGACCGTGTCTGTTTCTCCTTCCAAGCTGCACCTCATTTTCTCATGAGTGTTCATAGTGTCACAGAACTGTTAAGGTTGGAAAAAACCTCTAAAGTCATCGTGTCCAACCATCAACCCATTACCACCTTGCCCAATAAACCATGCCCTTAAGTACCCAGTCTTTATGTTTCTTGAACACCTTCAGGGATGGTGACTCCCCCTCCTCCCTGGGCAGCTTGTTCCAATGCATCACCACTCTTTCTGAGAAAAAATTCTTAATATCCAATGTAACCTTCTCCTGGTGCAACTTAAGGCCATTACCTCTCTTCCTGTTACTAGTTACCTGGGAGAAGGGCCCGACCCCCACTTCGGTACAACCTTCTTTCAGGTAGTTCAAGGTCCTCAAGATTTCTTTTGTTTCAGGAAATCTAATGGCAAGTGTGGCTGAGAAGAGACTTGTCTCAGGTCTCAGAAGAAAACAGCCATTGGTGTGAGACCTCAGCATTCAGTTTTGGCATCATGCTTCCACTGCAAGGGCATCTGTTCCTATGTGGGTACTGAAAGAGATGTCAGTCAAGCAGCTAAAGGATGGAGAAGACCTATGGGGATGAGAGTCCTCTGGGGTGACATGGTTTCATGCTGTTTCTTTAATTTTTTGTCTGGCAAGTGAAATGTATTTCACCAGAAGGTGGGAAAGGACTTGGAACAAAATTGATCTTGGCTGAGCAAACATTTGACAACGTTCTGTGGGAAACAACCATCTGTCTTGGGAGATATCAACTCCAGGAGATATTGATGGCACTAAAAATATCTGCCTTAGTCCACAGTCCCAAGGCATTTAGTTTTCAAGCAAGGAGAACCTCAGTATTTATTTATTTTTTGAGTGTTGACTTGCCAGGTGTGCAGTGAAAGGCTTTTGTTTGTTCAAGATGCAGCCGCGCATGTTTTGGCACCTGGGCTGAGCGCAAAGTGTAGAGGAGCTGAAGCAAGATAATTAATATGGATTAAATGGAAAAAGGGCTTTGTGTTCTGCTTCACAAGTACAGACCGTACACAGCAATGGATGTCTTTATCTCAGAAGAGCTTCCTGGAGCAGTTTGGCAGGCTGGTTTCTTCTGAGATACATGAGAAGAGATGGGAAATAAAAGGGAAAAAAAAAGAAAAAAAAAAAGGAATCTTGGAAAGAAACTTTAAAAAATGCAACATGAATTCAAAGCAGATCTTTATTCCTCACTGACAAAGAGGTTAGCATATTTATGGAAACCGAGAAATATCCCCCATCCCACAAAACATTAAGATTTACAGCATTTCATCCTCCCTGTGTGGATAAAATCAAGAACATCGGAAGTTTTTCCAGGGAGATGGAAAGATGGTGCAGTCTAAATTCACTGTTTGATGTTCTGCACAAAAGTTGGCAGATCTGCTTTCATACCTATCAACTGTTGCTCTCCTGCTATCCATATATGTGCTCTTTCATGGCTTGAGAAATAAGGAAAAAAGTAGTTACTTTTCCACTACATTTCCTGCTACAAGAATGTACTCTCCTTCAGAAAAGGCAGCCTTTTGGCCAACAGAGGGATATCAGAGACCAGGAAAAAGCCCTGACCTGTTATCCCGTACCTACTCCATGCTCTATCATTCTTACCTAGTGTAAGAGTGCTTACAGCTAGCACAAATTCCCTGCCAGAGCTATGCTAACATCTACATCTTCCCAAGAAGAGCTTCAGCTGCAGTAAGAACAAGATATATACTTCCTTGGGAGCAATTTGTAGTCGTCTTTTTTGAGCCCTGTCCCATCACACTTCCACTTACTGTCATGATCATTACAGCCCTGCTGTTTTCCCCTTTTTTGTATTTGTTTGAGCCCGGTTTATGGCTGTTGCCATATGGCTGTTGCTGAGAGTAAGCAAAAATGATACTTCCTGGGGCTGCCCTCTAAGAAGTCCCAGAGCTGGATGCAACTTCTGTGTTTGGACTTTGCTAAAGGTACCTTTTTTTAATCATTGCCAGTGTGAAAATCACACAGGAGCCCACACTGCTTGCCTTGCAGAAGCCAGTGTCCCTGCATTTTGATCAGGGACATGAAAAGGCTTCCCAGAGAGTAACTTTTTGGCATGGTGAAGATTTCTAATAAGAGCTGGCTTGGCAAATAAATAAATAAATAAATAAATAAAATTGATATTAATGCGTGTTTAAGTTTTCTGGCTAAGCCTGCCTTAAAAGCTGACTCAGATGATATATAAGAGTAAGAAATTATATTGAAGACAATCAGATACTGAAATTACAGAGGAAAGAGTTGCAATGACTACTTCATTGTGGCATACTCACATGGAAAAAGACAAGGGGGTGTTTTAGCACACAGCATGCTTTACAGGACAGACTTTACAGAAAAGAAGAATCCCCCCCCCCCCCCCCCCCCCCCACTAGATTAGTTGAGGAAGAAAATGTAAATGAAAACAAGAGTTCCATAGTCCTGGATAAGTAAGTGCTACCTACGCATGGTAGGGTAGGGAGTAGTGGTTTACTGGGCAACCAGAGCAGACCAGAGCATTTTGGGGAGCCAGAGAAATAATGAATTAGAGATTAAAAAGAAGTCAATATACCTGAAAGAGAAGGGCAATCAGGAGAAGGGATTTCTCCTTACACATACAGTGAGAAGAAGCCAAGACAGAAGGTTGATAGGATGCATACCTCTGTAATGATTTTTAATTTTTTTTTTTAAGTTGGGTTTGTTTGCATGACAGCTCTAAAATAGGATAAGAACAGAGAAGGGCAATGCTGCATAATGTGAACAAGGAAAGGGAACTGTTCAGCTTTTTCATTTAAATGCATGAAAATCCCTGTGAGGTCTGTGCATGTGTGTGGGGGAGGGAATGAATTAAAAAAAAAAAAAGATGTGCTGAAGTAAATGACTGCTGAAACAACAAACTAAATCTGAAGGTTCATAAGCGCTGCTTATGAAATTATGAACTGTGCTAATGACCCCAGCCCATGTTTCAAAAAGTTGAGTGGGGCAATGTCTCAATAAATATGCCAGGAAAACAGAATTTAACACCAAAAAGCCCTCTGTAGTACTTCAGAAACATACCTCTGTGGTCACAGGGACCTGGCTGTCAGGAGAGGATGGATGGATGCTACTAATGTGCTTTGGTTCTGCTCACCCACTGGGAGCCCTTGAATGTGATGAGGTTGGTGTCCACAAGGTTGATGTGACAAACTGCCCCTATAGAATCACTGCACAGATCCTTCTGAACCTCCCTGCATTGCTTCATCCTCCTCTTTCCCTGACACCAGCACTGCTCAGCGAGGGAAGACTGCAGCCCTGTGACTTGGCCTCACAGGGACAGAGGAGAGGAATGAAAAAGCCAGTAGGCTTCAGGCATGGATGTAACCCTGGAGGGAACAGGCACACCAGAGCAAAGGGACTCACAGATTTAGTGGTGGGAGCAAAGAGTCCATGCTTTGCTTCTTGCTCGCTCTTGGCACAGAATCTCCATCCATCACATATTGCCAAGGATGGCTGCCACCAGCATTCTGGCTGCCTTCCTCCATATGTCATCAGGCAGGGGTCAGCTGTGTGCTAAGATGACCTTCAAGAGTGAGGAACAGGAAGAAAACTTTTGAGAGGCACTGAACTGCTCAAGGCTGGAAGATGTAGGTGAGACCTTACCCACAAAAGGTCTTGCTAGCTTTATGCCATCTTTCCCAGATATCCAAACCCAAACTGTGTCCCTTTTAGCATCTGAGGGAAAACTGTGTCTTGTGTATTAGAGGCTGGCCTGGAACCTAAGGAAATAAAAATCAGGCCATGATGAATCAATGACAGATCAAACCTCTTACTCTCCACAACTCAAACCCAGATGAGGCCAATTAATGGAAAAGCTGCATATGGTCACAAATAATACATACATTTTGGTTGTCCTGTGCTAGCCAAAAGGATTTCTGTCACATCATCAAGTATCTGCGCACTCTGTATTCAATAATGATTTATTTATGTATGGCTACAGTGCAACCTGAAACACATAGCTTGCTAATTAACTCATAGCCACCTGGAATGGTAATAAGCAAAACAATCTGGAGCAAATCTATACGACTGATCATGGGATGTACATGCTTGAAAATAGTCAGTCTCACTGATTTTAAAAACATGCATTTCAAGTCACATGCCGAGGCTATCCAGTGCTAATTACAGGACTGAAAATTAGGCTCTGGTTTTACAGGGAAGTGTGGGCTTGATTTCCAGTGGCCTTCAAATCTGCTTAGCAGCAGCATGAGCATCATGGAATCCTTAAGGTTGGAAAAGACCACTAAGATCATCTAGTCCAACTGTCCAAGTACCACCAATATTGCCCACTAACCACATCCCTCGGTGCTACATCTCTGTGGTTATTAAACACCTCCAGGGACAGTGACTCCACCACCTTCCTGGGCAGCCTGTTCCAATGCCTCACCATTCCTTCTGAGTAGAAATTCTTCCTAATATCCAAACTGACCCCCGCACACCCTCCAGCACAACTTGAGGCCATTCTCTTTCATCCTGTCACTGGTTACCTGAGAGAAAAGGCTGACACCCACCTCATCACAGCCTCCTTTCATGCAGCTGTAGAGAGCAATGTTGTAGAGAGGACGTGCCTTTCAGTATTGAAGGACTGTACTGAGAGCAAGTGCTGGAAGCTTTTTATCTGATGGAAGCATTGCTGTCCAGTGCTGTCCCTCAAGAGACAGTTAACTGCTAAAGTTACTCTGGACTGGAGGCATTCTGATGGCGAACCACAGATCTGCATGGGATCTGTGTGCAAGACATTTGGGTAAAAGACTTCATATTCTGTGTACATGTGCAAGAAGGCAGCTAAGTTGATACAAAGCTTTTTGACACTGCAGCTGCTTGGTTTGAGGCTTCTGGTATTTTAACACTTACTATTTTACTGTTTTACTATTTACAAAGACATACAACAACTTGGCACTGCTGATGCAACTCCACGCTCTGCTTTTATTGCTGGTCAGTAAATTTAATCCTGCTGGAAACATGGGGACGGGCTGTGGAGGCCAAACTGTTTCCTATTGGTGTTTAGGTTCCTTTGTGCCTACTGAACAGCTTCACCTAAAATCAGTGACAACCTGCCCGCTCCCATGCCTATTCGTCATAAATGTGTGAAAACAGAACCCAGCATAGTTAGTAATTATCCCTTCATTATGCCAATATGCTTCTGAAAGCACAGTCATGATCAAAAGACACGTGATTCTCCTCTCGCTGCTTTCTGTTTGCAAGTTTCAACTTACTTTCCCCCCTCCCCCCCCGCTAATAAGGATTTTTTAATTTGAAAAATCAACAACAGCTTTTGAAGCCTGTGCCTGTCCTCATGGTAATGACAAATTTCCCCTGACCTGAGGACTCAGACTCTGCAGCAGTGAATAGCAGCTGAAATAACGGGCACGTGGAAACGCCGCAGAGGACACATGAAAAGCATCTGAAGCTCCAGGGGACTCTTACGGATAATCTGGTGCCCGTTTCAGGTGGCTCAGTTTGTACTTCAGTGAGGATAAGTTTTGATTGACATTAGTTAACTAGCAATTTCCTGTCTTGTTTACAGCACATTCAAAGAAGCTCTGTGACGCACACCTGAGCACACTGGAGAGGCAGCAGAAGTCAGTTCTAGGCAATAAGCTCAAGCTCAGTGTGTGTCCTTCAGCTGGAAACTGTAGAGCTTCCCCAGAGATACCTAACTGGCCTCTGAGTTAGAAGGCAGAAAGCAAGAGGGCACCTTTCCCGCTTCCTACAGAGGAGGCTGCCAAGAACCACTCTTGATCCATTCATCCACCCAGTGTAAACTAATGGCCTCTTGTTATTCTTATGCTAAGACTGATCTCAAATTTTGCCTGTGCCTGCATGCCCTTTCTTTTCATCCCCTTCATTCCTGTCTCTCCAATCTGTTTGTAAGGATTAACTGCCCATGGCAGTCTCCTCTTATCCAGAAGTGTTCACATTCTTCCTCATAACCATACTGACACAGTCTTCTGTCCCATCAGTTCCAGGTAACCAGTCACTACAGCACTGATCACAGGACTGGAGCACCTCTCCTATGAAGGGAGTTGGGCTTGTACAGCCAGGAGAAGAGAATGCTCCAGGGAGATCTCATTACAGTCTTCTAGTACTTGAGAGGGAGTTTACAAGCAGGAAGGGGACCGACTTTTTACATGGTCTGATAGCAATGGGACAAGGAGGACTGGCTTTAAACTAAAAGAGGGGAGACTTAAGTTACATGTTAGGAAGAAATTCTTTACTCAGAGGTTGGTGAGGCCCTGGTACTGCTGCCCAGAGCTGTGGGTGCCCCATCCCTGGAGGTGCTCCAGGCCAGGTTGGTGGGCCCTGGGCAGCCCGAGCTGGTGGGGGGCAGCCCTGCCCATGGCTGGGTGTTGGGGCTGGGTAGGCTTTGAGGTCCCTTTCAACCCATGAGATTCTGTGATTCTATACTTTTTGAGAAATAAATAACATTTTGAATGTTAGTAAAACTGTGATGATCCTGAGAAGGTATTTGTTTAGCACACTGCACAGAGAATTTAGGAAGCTGAAATTTCCCAGTTTAGGAAGTGGGAAACTATTTTCCATAATACACTGTCTTTTTGGCAGAACTGATTAGAACATACCTGCGCTAGTTATTCTATGAGTACTGTGTGTATTGGCAGCTGTATCTAAGACCTTGCAATGGACAAAGGACACTTGTAATTTATGTCCAGCTTACTAAGTAAGGCAGCACTGGAGTTAGGAATGGTTAATTTGTGCACTGTGCCATTTTACAAGGCAGCAACACCAGTGGCTGACTGTCACCTTCAAGGGAGAAAGCTGTGACTCCTGTACAAAGATACTGCTGCTAGAGGTGAGAGCATCCATTTACCAGCGCTGGAGGACCAACCACCCCAGTGCAGAAGGACGATCAATGGCCACAGTAGCTTAACATTGACCCCATGAAAGCTTCTCAGTCCTCTGGAGAATTGATTTGACTTTCAAGGACAATTAAACTGTTTGCGCCTCCACTCAGTCTGTTTGGTGATGTTAAATTCCACTGCAAAATGAGTCTCATTTGAAAGAGTGGCATTGGTGACAGATAGCTTTTTGTAATTACATCCTCTTATCTCCTTTGATAAGTTAACAGTGAGCAACCACAATAGTTAGCAATGCAGATAGCGTGAAGCTACTGACATCTGAGTTAGCAGGAGATGAGTTTACACATCAGAGCTGAAGTTTCAGGCTTCCAGAAAATTGAAGTCACCCCTTCCTGCACAGAGACCAGCAGCCCCAAAGCACATCTTCCACCTCTCACCGGTAACACAGCCTGTCCTCCCCAGCACCACACACCACTCAAAGGCAGGACACGGGCAGAGAGATCCTGCTCAGATCCTGCTTTGCTGCATCACGCTGCTGCAGTCTGCCAGCCAGAAAATCTCCCTTTGGGCAGCCACAGACCTCTGCAGCAAGCCTGAATCCAAGCCCAGAGCTCTCGCACTGCAGCTCCTCTGGCACAGAAATCCCCACCACGTTCAGACTAATCTGAAGGAATTACCAACAAAACTAAACACCCCCCTCCACACACATGGACATGTCCAAACCTCTCCAGGTACTACTCTGTGTATTTCATCTATTTTGCCTTTTCTCACTGAAATGCAGAAGAATGCATCTTTCTTACAAAAAAAATCAGATTTAAAAAAAAAACCAAAAAACACAAATAAAAGCAGACCACTCCTTTAGGAAGAAGCCATACCCAAACCAGGCAACAAATTGCATATGCATTTCCCCCACAGGGAGCGTGCGAAGGTGAACAAAACGTGGCAGATGTTAGTCCTGGTGCTCAGTGCGCTGCTGGAAGGTGCACACATCCCAAAGCAATGAGAGAACAGAAGCCTACAGCACAGCAGCCAAACACCTCCGGATGAGCCCTTCACAGTGCACTGTTTTGAAATACTTCAAAATGATGTAGCACACAAATAACTTAAGCAAGGCTGGATTTTCCTAAGCAAGACAGCATGATAAAACTTTGTGATACACAGCTGAAATTACACTACCTGAAAAGACAATACCTCGTCTGAAACACTGAGTATCAAAATTGATATTTTTTTTTTTTTTCCCCATCAGAATATGGAGAAGATAAAGCACATTAAAGCAAAGTATCTTCAGAGTGAAATACAAGCTACCTTGCAAATTCAGAGCTTTGGAAATATGAGTTGTCTTCATTTTTTCAATCTTTTTGAGTTCACTAAATAACTACCTGAGCTTGGTTTTAAACAGCAGTGACAGCCTTGTGGTTAAATGCTCGGATGTCATTAAAAATATCCTAAGTGACTAAAAAGGAAAAAAACAAACCCAGCTCACAGTTTTGGTGTGTTGCATTATATCATCATTTGACTTTAGGACGTCGGAGTTTTGCTTTATCAGGATTTGACAGCATCTACCTCACTAAGCAGTAGCTCAAACACACAAAGACGTGATAAAAACACCAGGAATGTCATGCCTGTGAGCTTCAAAGCAGTACAAGGCTCAACTAATTTAACATCTTTTTACTCCTAATGGAACTGCTCACCCACTGATTCATCTTCTGTTCACTGAGGATTGTCCTGTCACTACCGCTCGGAACACCAGCATGTTTCCCTCTGCACAGTAAAAAAAAAAAAAAAACAACCAACAATTACAGATATAATAACAAGCTTCGTGGCCTCTGCTGAAGGCTGCTGAGCTCCCTGCGCTCTTTGCAGGAGAGCTCATTAAGCATGCATCACGCCAGGACCAGGGCAATAGATGCCTGCGCAAAAACGGTTCTGCAAAAGCGTGGGGCATTTAAACAAGAGGATGGATTCACTGCCAAGGAGAGCAGTGATAAGGGCAGCTCTGTGCTTCTCAACTGGTGGTGGTAGTATGGCTGACTGCTGTCTCACCTGGGGCTGTTCTGTCCCCAAGTTCAGGAATGGCACTCTGGGAGGTGGGTTCCTGGTGCCCTTTGCTCAGTAGGAATAGAAAAACACCAACTCAGGAAACACAGGGACATAGCTATCCCATGGGATATGTCCTGTAACACCACTGGGACAGCAGGAGTGTCTGTAAGGCTTGTGGAGAACTTCTCGTGCAGCATGCCCCATTACTGGGAAACACCGACAAGAACTGGGGAAAACATTCCCTAAGGAGAAAGCCTGTATAAACCCAAATCCCCTTGGTAGCAACCTCTCCACATCACTTGTGTGGTGACCAATGAGATCTTCAGCAGTTAACATTTGCTCGTTTATGTATCTTCTCCTCCAGGAGCCCTCAGGTTCTGTGTGTGTGCAGGAAGGCACGGAAACTTACCCTTTTAAAACTTACCCTTTTATTTCATTTCTTTTACTGAAGAAAATGTTGCTCCTCTACAAGTCATATATCACATCAGATATTCTGGACATCAGCAATCATGCATCCTGCTGCAGCATCCGGGTTCCTGCTTTGTGCTGAATTCAGGATGTAAGGGAGTCAGGTATCATATAATTTTATGTGAGCTCAGTGGGTACAGGATTTCACTCACACACACACACACACACACACACACACACACAAAACGAACAGAGATAAACAGCCAAAATTAGAGGAGGCTGCATTTCCTATGGGTAAATATTAATTCTACAGAGAAGTTAATAAAACAAATTTTCCTTTTAAGCAAATGCATTTTCAGAAAATCTTTGGAAAAAAAAAACCAACACAAACATACCTGACAGAATATCTGAGTCTTCCTTCTTTGGTTGGTTGGGTTTTTTTTCCTTCTTTTTCTCTTTCCCTTTGAGGAATTTATTTCTTTTTCTATTCTTTTGTTGTCACACTTGTATGAATATCTGTGTTCTCTTCCAAGTATTTTGGGTACTGTACAGCAAACTAACACACAAGCAGGAGACTCGAGGCTGCTGTTTCTTCCTATTTGGGGGGAACAGGTGCACAGATCTCCGTGGCATTCAGCAGGAATGGCTCCTTAACATAAGGGAGACAGTAAAACCAGCTTTTTGTACCAGTGCTCCACTTTTGATACAAAAAATACCTTAAGCAATAAGCTGGCACAGTAAGGACAGGTATGTCTGCAGTCCCACAGACTGAACAGCAAAGTGAGCAGGAGAGGATTAACGCATCAGGAGCAAAACATAGCAAAAAAGCACTTTTCCCCCCTACTTCTACCCATGCTGCCTTCCCAAGTACTAGGAGAGGGGAAACACACTGTAGACACCTTATCACACCCAGCATCACATGCCATCATCACCTTTTGGATGTGCCAGCAGATAATTTAGATGAAGACCAACAGGAACAAGGACAGGCAGAAATACTGCCAGCCCCAGCTCTGAGGATGATAGGTTGTTACGAGCATTTCCTAGGAGGCTGCAGTTGCGATCTCCCTTTTTCTTTTCTGCTTTCACCTCCCAATCCACAACCTTCAGAAAGCGGAGTTTAAGTCTCTTTTAAGTTGATGTGCTACAAAGGAACTGAAAGAAAGCCTGAGGGGGAAGATATTGGCTTAAGCTATTTGATCCAGCTTTTCACATTGCTATTCTATGCCCGGTTCTCAGAAAAAGAAATCCCTTTATCCTATGATTCCTTACCTAATCAAAACTAGGCTATTTTATCCAAATAGCCAAGGCACGTTGCTTAAGTCCTGCACTGATTTTTGCCCCTGGAGAGTTAGACCTAAAAGATCTTTCCAGGAGGACTAGTCAGAAAGTAGAGCAGTTTCTGCCGCTGCTGTCACAAAGCCCTGCCTTTGTCACAAAATATTACTCTTCCCATCAAGAAAAAAAGCAGTGCAGCAGTGTGGGGAGGGACCATGGGAACACAGACAGCTCTGCCCTGAGCTGTCACCGGGGCTCTGCATTTTGGTTGCACAGGGTTAAAGCAACAGAGCTGCAACATAGATGGGCACCATTTCCCACAGCTCACATCAAGAAAGTCTTGACCATTTTGAGGTTCTCCCACCTCTGAGGAGCAAGTATCGCCAAAGGTGAGGAGGAGGAGAGGTAGGGATACCAGCAAGAGAAACAGCATTAAAGACAACACAGGGAGCTCCAGCACGAGCCAACATCCACTTAGTATCTCAGTTTTCCTGGAGATCTGCAGGAGTGTGGAGGTGTGGGGATCTCCCCAGTTTTCCAGATTCCCTTTAAAATACAGCCTAGAACATGAACACCTTGTGGCTCTTCCCGGGACCATTATCACACAGAGAAAATCATTAAATCAGCGGATGATCAAAAGCTACAAATTGTTCGTGTTATTTTTATTTATTTGTTTTATGGGTGTTAATGCCAGAGCAGAGTACAGCGGTCAGGGAAGCTGAATTTGGAATACAAATGAAAAGAACTTTCTGTAGCCGTCCTACAGTAATAAGCTGTGGAGTACTGTTGGCTCCCAAAATAATGCAGATGAAACTCAGCCATCATTACACAGTTGGATCCCCAGCAGCAGCAGAGAGAAAAAGAGTGGATTTCAAAATAGTTTTGACTGTAAGATGAAGCTGTACCCTTCAGTCTGAAATTGATTTGGAAGATTTGCTGAGCAAATGAAATGCTGTGCCTGCATTTTGTCTCTGCATTCTGAACTCACTTCCCTCCCCCATAAACATTCCTTCGCATGCTGCTCCATCTTATTCTTTGCAAAAAAAAAACCAACAAATCCAAACCTGTACACTGCATAAATGTTACTCAGCCTCCTCTGACCCACCACAAACTCTGAAGCAATTCTTAACCTAATCTCAGACAGCTGTAACACTGAATATAGCTAGACCAGTTCTCCCAGCACAAGGCCTGCTCAAGCCAACATACACTTCTAAGAGCAAGCCCTACTCCAGACCACTGTTCTCCATCAGTTCCAAAATAAGGATGGGCTGATAGCTCATCCTGAATCCTGCCTTCACTCTTACAACTGCCAGTATCTGCAAAATGAAATGTGTCATTGCCAACCCCCAGGGCAGCAAAGAAGGCTCTCCACTAAGCAGGGCTTACCTGCTTCTTCTTTCTTCTCAGTCTCCATGTAAATCCTGCCCTGACCTTTGCTTTAATGTGTTGAGGGTTACTAATGTGCTAACACTGGCAAGTTGCCTAACTCCTTCTGAACACTGCCTTACACTGTCTTATCTTTATGTGCTGATAACAAATGAAGCAGAAATAATGACTTTTTTTTTTCCTTTTTGTAGCAGAGCATCCCAGAAGACCTTGCATAAAGTCTGCTGCCTATGCTGCCCAAGGAGATGCTGAGGCATTGCCATCCTCTGTTGCCGTTACTCACGCTTTAGCAAAGGCAGGCAGGACCCTGAGGTTTTCTCTAAAACAGAGATGCAAAGATGAATTTACTGCTTCAAGAAACAGAACTGGTGGTGCAGAAAGCCACCAATTACTGGATTATGATTTGCTTCGGAGCTTTGCTGGCCAAGACTTTCACAACAGCATTGAGACTCGGGATTCATTTTTTAGGGTGTTTTTTTTTTGTATGATTTTGGTCTAAGAAGGTCATACTGTCTGTATCCCATTCATTCATGTGAAAGTTTATTTAATGGAATTATCTTGGTTTTTGCATTGTAGCTGTCATTAGTCTGTGTAGCTGCTCCAGGCAGATGACACCTGTGTATGGCAGGCGTGTTTTCTCAGAACAAGTAAAGTACTCCAATATCTGGCCATCAGCCACCCAAACTCCAAGCCAGGACAACACATTTGGGATCTACCAGCTAGCAGCATGGACAGCAGATGCTTTGCATCAATGGATGAGGAAGCAGCAGGTTTTGGAGCAGGAACCTTTGTGACTTTTGCAACAGACGCAATATTTCCATGAAAAAAAACAAAAAGAGATTGGTCACATGATGGTGGATCATCTGCCTCTTTCTAACTTCACTCTCCTTGAGAAGGAGACTAAATTGCTGGTTGCAAATTCTGCAGAGATCCCAGGCAAGCATCTGGCAGCTGTTCAGTCTGCATCACCCCAACACTGAAGCAGCCTGAATTCACTTTCACCTTCAGTTGTTTTCAACCACGGCATTAAAATCTTCCTCAAACACCAGGCTAAAAATATCCTTAAATATCTACACACCTGTAACCTTTTCCTTCTCAAGAAAATCTTGCTTTCTTTTTTTTTTTTTTTTTTTTTTTTAATTAAACAAAAGTGCATGAATAGACAAAAGAAAAACAACAGGAGAAGCCAAAGCATAATGGATGAGGACTACAAGAGTCTCAGTTAATGAGCTCATAGCATACCTTATTTGTTATCTTATTATACCATACAATCTCCCTGCCATAAAACACATTTCTGAAGTTCACCTTACATCCTGATGTGCATCTGCGGGAGGGAGCTTTGTACTTGAGAAGCAGAGTCCCTGCTGGTATTGCTATGGCAAACAGGATTTTCTATTGGAAAGGAAAATGAATTGCTGAACGAATATTGAATAATTACTCAGGAAAGTAACAGCACTAGAGCAAGATCAAAACCTATAGTAGCTTTACCTACTGTAATGCAGCCATATCCTCAGGTTCGTTCCATACAGGTGGCTCATAACAGCATGGCATGCATGAGAATATTGAGCCAGTCCTCTACTATGTATTTGGGAGAGATTTCCTTTATCATACCGTACTTGAGCTGAGGAACTGAAGCAGTTACTCTGCCTGAGGTTCATGGGACAGAATTAAATCAGAAGTAGCCTTGTTTCCCAGCAAAAATTACTAAATGTCTGCTGTTCACACTATACGTCAAAGTTCTCAAGTCCTCATCCTCTAGAGCATTTCCAATAGTTTTCAGTGGGCCACTCCTCCCCCTCCCTCAATGCTGCTTCTATCTGTGACTTTGGGGGGACAGTAAGAGTAAACATCAAAATATCTGTTAGTGGTGTGTGATGTGTCCACTCAGTGACATAGAAATTAGGAGGAAAACAAATAACAATGAGACTCACCCAATCAAATCTAGTGAAAGGCAGCTGCTAGTGGAGAGAAATTTTAAGCTGCCACATTGAATTCACAGTTAGAATAAAGGGAGCTGCTCTCAATTTTCAGCCAGGTAGTGGTGAAGAGACCCTCCTGCTTCTGTCATCTGCCACTTCTTCCCATCAAACAGAGGGCTACTGAAAAGGTCAAGAGACTCAGCTCTCTACTGCTGCTGCTGAGCTTACCATCTATCCCACAGCCTGGAGGCACCAAAATCAAACGTGAACTTAAGAGTGTGCAGCTGGGAGAATGGAATCAAGTGAAGAGACTGGTGAGTGGTAGATGAAAGAGAAGAAAGCTTGAGAAAAGATGAGAGACTTTGCACAGCTCTTCCAGAAAGTCAGAGAAGAGTCTAAGCTGACTAAAACAAATGGTGTTATCAGATTAGAGGACTGTTTTGTAGTATTCATGATCAAAACCAAGCAGAATTTCCTCCAGTGTACTTCTAAATTAAAGCTTTTCTACTGTTGAGAAAATACCTGCAATTAACTTCATTACCCTGTTTCTGGATGTCAGAAGTCACTATCGATTTGCCTTGTCAGAGGCTGTGCCTAACCATTACTATACACATCTCATTCCAGACTGATCTGTAAGAACAAACTGTCCTGACCTCCATGAACTAGCAGATATATCCTCATTGAAGCTGAATGAAAACTTTTAAAGTATCTTTCTACCGTCTGCTATTTCTCACTGTAGAATATATGATTCCTCACTACCTTAGACGACAAACAGATCCGAAATGCAAAATTTAGACTTGTCATAATTCAGAAAGGGAGAAGGTGCCCGCAGGCAAGACAGTGTGCACAGATCTGCAGAGAATGCAAAGCCACACACAGACATGCAGAACTAGGGGTGGCCATGACTATAACCTGTAACCATGGAGTTTTTATCTGACACCCTTCTGCTTGTGTTTGCATAGTTGTTTATGCAAGGAAGAACAATCATTTTATGGGGGGAACACAGCTGTAAACATCCAGGGTGGTCTAAACTGTATTTCCACAGCTAAGAGAGATCCAGATTATCCAAACCCTTGGGTGAGCAGTGCAAGGAGCAAAGGGCTTCTTGCTAAAAATCAAGATTATTAAGAACACAGAAAACAACAGAAAGCATGCAAAGCTCACATCCCTGTGCCTCTATCTCTACAGATACCTGCCGATGCTGGGCCCTTTCTATCAACTAACCTGTAGCATCTAATATGTGCTGTCATTGGGGAGCTCAGTGTGTAAGACAGGAGTTTGATGTACCAAGTATGATTTCCCCTTCTGCTGCTTGCTGCTTTTCCCCTCCAAAGGGGAATTAGAGATGGCATAAGCCATGCTACCTTGCTCTCAGATGAGCGGAAAAAGAGATAAATCACGTGAGAACTCAAAAAGCTGCTTGACCCTCCCTACAAATGTTCTGAGAATCCACAGCCAAAGGACACATCAAATGGCTTACAATGATGTCCCAGAGGGCTGAGCCCCCTCTCCCAGGCTGGTCCTGGTTCCACCTCATTGGATCCACTCCTTGCCCCAAGCACCACAGAGAAAACCATGCCCTTGTATCCTCTGCGCCATGCAGCACAAGACACTTTCAGGCTTACCAGAGGCTGATGATTTTCAACAGAATTTCACTCAGACTAATTAAAATATCCTCATTTTCTCATTTTCCAGGCACAGTTATAGTTTGCCATCCCTCTTTCCAGGTATGTTACTCTGGTTCTTTAAGCTTTACCGCTACAAAGGCAAAACTTCCAAAATACTTCCCTGCAAGTCTCCCCGACTTCAAATGCTAATGCATTATATAACCCTGCCATGTGCTGAGGGACCCTTTACATTATTTAAAGGTTGTCAGTCAGGTGTGAACCTTCCCATTGATTTACCATTCACTTCTCCTCTCATAGATGCATTAGGAGGCTGCAACCCATGGCTTGTGTTGAAGAATAACAATTCCATTTGTTTGAATCTGGTTTAGCGCTGTTCACTTCTGCAGCCCATAAAATTCTCCTTACTGCAGTTTGTGTGACATTAATGACAAAATAAATAATTCAGCATGGTTTTCACCCAGATGTAGCCCTGTCAGAGACTAACAGACGGTCTTTGCTGGCTTATTTAAGGTAACAAGCCACTGAATTTAGTTTTAAAAGCTGAAACTCTTATTTTAATGGAATTTATTGGCAAAGCTCTCCTGAGACCCAATGGTAACTAACAGGTACAATCTCCTGCTCCTGTTCCTGCCACCCTAGTTAGCTGTTACATTTGTGCTCAGCGCCCATCCAGCAGGTCTGCAGTCTCCTACCTTGCGAATGTAACAAAACAGGCTGGCTTTTTAGGAAGCTGCACTTAGCTCAAAGGGAATATGAACAGAATGGGAGAAGCTGAAGAGCACAGGGGATGTCTGCAACAGGTAATTATGAGAAAAGGGAACACTTACTTCACTAACGAGCTCTGGCAGCGAGGCTTCATGAATGAAATCACTTCTGATCTGGGTCTCCGGGCAGTGGGATTGGTGATGAATCCAAACTCTCCTGACATTTGAGAAGTACTGCTTGTCTACATCGTTCTCTAACAAGATCACTGTGAAAAAAAAAAAAAAAAAAAAAAAAAAAAAGTGGGAAAAAAAACCTTTTTTTTTTTTTTACAATAATGACAAAAATTCCATTACCTTTGCTGAGACCAGGATATGCTCCTTACTACAGACTCCCCAGTCCTTCCGCCTGTGTATTTGTTCTTCCTTTCTCACACACTCGATCCTACTTGCCCTGTGCTCATTATTGCTTTCCCTGAGCTGCCATGCTAAAATTGGTGTTGATAGCTGTATAATTTCTGCATAAAGGAACACTCCTATCAAGGAAAGCCTCATAGCTTACTGTGCTGCTTTCCCTAGCCAGAAAGGCATCATCTCAAAATGATCTAAGGGTTGCACTTGGATCTAGAGCCCCATTTTTTCATGACTTTATATTCACCTCCTGGTCATATTTCCTTTTTTTCCTTATTTTTTTTTCCTGAGCACACCACTTAATCTGTGGGTAAGAAACACATTCACAAGTGGCAAATACCTCATGCTAAATTGTTCTCCCCTGCAGCAGGGTCAATTTGATATTCAGATTGACTTTCCATTTATCCTAGGTCTGCAAAGTGATTTTACTTTCTTTCAGCTTCAATTTACCTAAACTATTGTATCCGATTTTTGATTTCACAGAATTGAACTGTGCCTACACTGCTATCCAGGGTGTTTTTCCTCACAGAGTCTGTTTTTCCTGTTGTGCAATTGCTGTTTGGGAAGATCATAGTGTTCATTAGGTAGCTGATCAAATAAAAACCTCACGAATTCTCACAGAGAAAAATCATTATGGATTGTGATTTCAAAATGCACAAATTGCCTATTTTCTTCAAAATAAAATAATCATGAATAGGTGACACATTTCAAAGCATAATCCAAGAGAAATTAGTAGTTGTTTCATGGAAGCTGGAAACTGTGGTTGGGGAAAGGAACGCATTTGCTCCCCAGAGCAGCTGTGATTAGCAGGGAATCAAAGAGACAAGTAAGGTATCCATTTGGGTTATTTGTCTCCAACCTTGGCCAAGAAGACTGTAATACCACAGCCAGAAGTTTTCTCACAGCCCAGGTTCCTTTGCAGCCCACATTTCCCTTGGGAACCCTTTCCCAACACCTCTCCAGCCACACTTTAATCTCTTTCTTGTTCTCCCTATATGAAACTCAACTCTAAAAATAACAGTGCATCTACCACCACGTCATCTTTGCAAGGACAAATACAGCCTGGCTTAAAGTCCTGATTGGCTAAATTAGTTGAGAAGCTATTAATTTATTAAGAAAAAGTGGAGTTTAACATGAAAAGCCTTACTTTTAAATTAAGCCTCATGATCACTACAGACTTTAGCCTTGACAATGGCACTGGCACAACTGGGAATTGGCCCAGATTTTTTTCCCTAAAGTCTGCAGCCTTGTTGCTCCCAGATCTCCCACCCGTTTGGGCCCTCAAACACTGCACATTTTCTCTTCATGCACCAGTTTTCCCTTGCCTCTATGCTGCGGGGCTAGGGAGGAGTGGAGGTGACTCTTTTGGGGTTCTTGTACCAGCTTGATAAGAAAGCTTAAGGTGAGCTTGTGGTCCTGTATAAGGGTTTTGCTGCTTTGAGAAGGCTCTCTAAAACTGTCATCATGGGCACCAGCTGAACAATTTAACACACACACACACCTGAGATAACTTGTGTGGCTTTGGCAGCAGAGCAGAATATCAGCGCAAATAACGCACTGATATCACCCCTGCAAGGAAAGCAAATGGCACAACCAGCCCGGCTCTACATGCTACCAGAATATTTATAACCTGAGTGTTTTGCTCAGGGAGCTGCATCCTAATTTAGGCTCCTGTTTCCTGCTTGCTTTCCTCTCTCCGAACAGACGCCAGTTTTCCATCATTAATCTCCAGAGCCTTGCACTTCCATCTTCCTGAACTTATATTTCTCTTTCCTGTAGATGCATCCTCTCCCCTTGGAGCAGAGAACCTGGACACCATTGCTGATAACACGTGCAGCCTCACAGGATCAGGCTCATTACAACGAATAAATCACTCCTAGCTCTCCATGCACACATTTGAACAAGACTGGTTAAAGTGCCTACACGACCTGCAATAGGTTACCGAGCCCCAACTCAACCCCCCCGTCTTGGTTTAAAAGTGGCTTCCATCAGATTTATTCCTCATTCCACAGTCGTTTTTTTTAGACCAGAGGTCACCTCTGCTCGGCACTGCTCCTTTTATTTTCCCTGAATATAGTCTGTGAAGTTTTTGTGCTGGTATGGATACCAAATACAGGGGGATTTTAGAAAAATAACCAACAGTATTGAGACTACAGGTAAGAATTTTCAGCAAAACTGAATCAGATTTGAAGTGACATGCAAGCCTCAGCAGGAAGGGGCAGTTCGAACACTCATTTAACTCAATGCCACCCCTGCCTCAGTCACCCAAGGCAAGGGAGGGCCACACAGCCTGACTTCCCACAGCACCCTGCTCAGCACAGGTAAAGGATGGCTGCTACCCCTCTGATACAGTCTTTGACCACCTTCCCTTCAAGCTCCCTTGTGCCCTGTCTTTGCTACCGTCTGAAGAAACGACATCTCTGCTGGACCCTGAAGGATGAGGTTAGTTGTGCTTCTCTCAGCTTGTGATTCAAGAGGAGCACAGCTTACTTTTTCTGCACTAGAGTAAATGCCTGCCGTGTCTTCAGCCACAACGCACACCAGACAACACAATGAATGACACAGCAGTCTTCACCAGCGCAGGCATGTCACTGCTATCAGTGCTAATGGGAGATGTATTCATTTTTTAAAGTGCTCTTCTGGAAGCATTTTGCACAGTTAAGCAGAGGTAGGTGAAATGATAGAGGGCAGTGCTTTATACAGGAAGAAATGAAGAGCTAACTGAAACACTATCACCAGCATTGGAATGGGAAAATATGGAAATGTTTTCAATTTGTTTTTCAAATTATATCTCAGAGTTGTAAGGCAAAGTAAAAGGGATTGAAGTGCCCTCAGTAATACTGACAACAACAACAAATCAAACTTGAAACAGATATTACTTTCGCTAGCTAACAAATAATTCAAATAATTGCTGATCCAGCAATTGCGAGGGCACCAGTGAGGGCAGAGAACCAGAACGTGCCCTTCCACTGACACAGAGGAGATTTGGGTGGGTCATCCCATTAGCACAGTGGAAGTCCCTCCATATTATTATTTTTTTGCATTAATGAGAAAATGGGGCATCAATAATGAACAAGGTTTGGGAACATCTCCTTGGTTCTGCTTCTGGATCTCAGATAAGGAAATCTCATATTTCCCATCTCGGCCAGAGCGTGGCTTATGCATTGCTAAATCTACGCATATGCTCATGGCAGGGAAATGTAAAACCATTGCAAACAACAAGAAACATTAAGTGCTAGGCTCTTAGCATTCATAAGTTTGCATGTCATTAAAAGCTATTCATTACACAGTAAAGAATCATAGAATCATGGAATCCTTTGGGCTCACTCAGCCTGTCCTCATAAGGAAGATGTTCCATTCCTTGTATCACTGTTTTGGTCCTTGCTGGGGAGGTGAAGAGAAAGAGTTAACCGCCTGGCTGTGAGTGGATGTGCTCTGTGCAAGCACTTGACTCAGTAACATCCTCACCAAGCAACTGTGTGAAGGCTCCTGGTGTCACAGCTATTGTTTCGTCTCCTTATCTGTGCTCCACACTGCCGTGGGCTCTGCAGCTCTTTCCCTCTTTCCCCAAGAGGGCCCCCCCAGGATGCTTGCGCACACACAGAGCACCATTAACATGAAAGTGCTCCCAGATGCTGACTGTCTTCCTGCACACTGTCTCTGCAGGCTCATGAACTGTGAAGCAAAGGAATAGGTTTTGTTTTTAGGCTGGAAAAGTAGCATGGCAGTTAGAAGGAAAAAAAAAAAGAAAAAGAAAAGAAAAAAGAAAAAGAAAAGAAAAAAGAAAAGCACCTGGCTGCTCTGGTGGTGGTTCTTCCAGTTGTTAGGACAGACCCAGAGACAGGACCCGTCATAGAAATTGCTGTGTTTTCTATTGGTTGCTGCCGCATAATCGCATCAGGCTTGTTTACATGTGAAATCACACATTACTTCAAATATTTGTCTTATTTAAAAAATGCACGAATCCATCTCTCTCTCCAGCATCTAAAAGGGGGAAATAGTGACTGCCTGGAGTGAGACATGCACCTTTCTGAAGCTTTAGTGTGGCAAGGCCATGAGGACCACTACCCACAGGAGGATGGGAGCCCAAGTGCCCCTTCAGCCAGTACCAAATTACAAAAACTGTCTGTCTAGTTTGTTACCCATTCTGGTTCTTAATGACTCTCCTCTCTGGCTTACCAACACTCCCCATTATCTGACTTCCGTGATTTCAGAGTAACTCCTGTATGGGCTTGAGCCCCTCAGGAAGGCAAAAGTCAGAATGGCATCCAGATGGCATCCGGCCATCTGGATCAGATTCATGCATTTATGATGTTCACGTTAACATTACTGTGTTAATGATGTGCCAATGCTTTTCTGTTGGGCTGGTCTTTTTCAACATTGATACTCTTCCCAAAGTGAAATGCAAGAGAAATAAGCAAAGGTAAAGCTTTCTCCCCACCAAATCCCAAACTCTTTCATGCTGGATGGATAGCAGATCGTGTTTCAGCATGCCATGAACAACTTCTCCTATGCTGTGCTAAGATCTCTGAACTAAAACAAGAAATAATTGGGGGAAAAATTTATGGGTCATTCTTCTACTTGGCTGAGCTGAGAGGATGGACACATAGGATGCAGTAGTATTTTTGGCTTCCCAGTGCACCAGCTGCTTGGAAAGTTAAAGCTCTGCAGTAGGCTTAACCTTTGCAAGAGTCCCAGAAGATGCAACCAAAGATTTCATGGTCCATTCTTTCAGGTCCCAGTCAGGTCCTGCCACACACAGACTAACAGAAGTCATCACACAGCAATTACATGGCTCCTTAACACAACACACAAACGCTGGGACTGCATCCATGCCAGCCTCAGCCTGGTTGAAGACCTGGATATGTCTGGTTGGGGCAGCTTCATGCTCCCTCCACAAAAACCCAGAGCTCAGCAAAAGCCAAGGCGCTTGCAGCAGTGTATGTCACCTGACAGCCTGCAGGATTTATTTTGTCCTGCTTTACAAACCATTTTGTCCTGGTATTGGGTGGTGGTTTTAATGAAAAATTCAACTCCTGGGGAATGCAGGAATCTCAGCTTTCATGGAAACCAAATTACAGCTTCTAATTGCAGAATCAACCTGAGAACACCCAATGAGAAAATTCTAAAGGATGGGAATCTGAATGTAAATAAGAAGACCCTCCCCCTTCCCTGACCAAATTTTATCAAAGCAAATGCTCTCTGGGTTTTCAAACCAATTCAGTGGCACGGGAGTCATACAGATAAACGCTTTCTCTTAGAAATACTGATATTAATACAGTCAAGCAGGCTGGCAGGGAGAGCAGATAACCATTGCTTTGAGCGTTATTAATGGCTTATTTTAATAACAATAATAATATTAAAGCATTTTCACTATGGCTCAAAATAGGTAACACATTCTTTGATAGCAGCCCTTGGAATTAGGCCTACACGAGGCAGATCAGTGTCTGAGCAGAGTTACAGTTGCATCTCTTTAATATTAATATCATGAGAGCATGAATTTAGCAGCAGCGAGGGATTGCAGGGAAGCTCTGGAGTACCTGGGATAGAAAAGTACTGATGAAGTTTGGAAAAAAAAAAAACACAACAACAAAACTCAAGCAGAATGAGTTACAGCAAATTGAGCTCCAAAAATGAATATCACACTCTTTCCTAACCCGTGGAACCTAGGAACTGATAAGGAATAAAGCCTGCGATATTTATGATTCAGTGAGAAAGGGCACGCCTGTTTTCACAAGTCCAGCTGCCTTGCAGAAGAAAGGAACCAAACTAGCCAGAGTCTCATGTTCTGACTGTAAATTATGATTCTTTCTTCCAACTGTATTTCTGGTTATTAAATTCAAATCGAAAAAAACCCTTTTTCTTATGTTTACACACCCACGAGGTTAATTGGAAGTAAAAGTACGTCTGTTTATAGGCAGAAGTTCTACCCGTGTTCGGAAGAAACAGGTTATTGTGCAAAATTCATGTAATTGCTTTCCATAGCCCAGAGCAAATCAGGAATAATTTCTTACAGCAGAAGAGCAGATTTATCCTGAAGTGTCCCTTGAAATTTCTCATTCAAAGGCTGATGGCTCTAATGACTGCCTTTAAATTGCTATCAGTAAAAGTCTATGGGTTTGGGGGGGGGAGGGGGAAGTCAGTGTGCAATTTGGCAAACAGCTGTATGTTCACAGCCTTCAGCGACTAATCTAATCCGGGTGCTAATTTCTCTTTGTGTAGATTGGTAATATATCCAGGCTTGAGCTCAATAAGGCCATTAGCACAAGTAGATTTGCTCAGACCCATAAGCATGTGCAGAGCCCCTGCCTGCCATCAGCTGGCACCGGGCCAGCCCCTTCCCTAGCTAGCACTGTATGAAGGGAAAAAGCCAGTCAAATGTTTCTCTTCTTGGGTCTCTACCAGCTCCAGTGCTAAGGACATCCAAGTGTCTGAAACCAAACCACTCTGCGCAGAAACATGAGCCTCAGGTTTTGGCTGTCCGGTCCCTGCCTGGATGTCAGCACCGAGGCAAAACAGGGTCCAGCTTACAATGCCTGGGAGCATCTCCCTTTCCATTCCTCTCTGATCTGGTGGTAAGCAAATTGCTTGCTATTTCATTCTTCCTCTGTGTGAGGATGAGCCTTCTGAATTCACCATGAGGGACAGCCTGGGATAAAACTGAACCAAATGTACATGTTTATGAAACAAATTATTGACCAGCAAATCATTTTCCCGTCAGACCATGATATAGCAGTGATGGTGATAACTCAGGTTTTTGGAGTTGAACAGCCTTGGAAAGCCTTTTCACCATTACACATCAATGGGGCTGGCTAAGTGCAGGCAGAGATGGATGGCAGCACTTTCTGCATCTCCTGCTCCCACAGGAGTGCTCTATGTAACATGGGCTGGCAGATCTGCCCCAAAAAGGGATGGAAGAATGTGCTGTATATTACAATTACGAACTGCAGTACATCGAACTCATCTTCGCTTTTCCCATTAAAAACAGGTAGCAAAAGATACTGCTATGAGTTGAACACAGAATTATTTTCCTGCTAAAATAAGAGAACTCCTTGAAACACTGGGTGTCTAAAAAGCTAAGATATCTTTCCAGAGTAGGTAATAACACTACCATTAAAAGAGAATTTGGAATGACATGACTCAAAATGAAAAAATCTGCTTTGGAACAAAAACCCATTACCTGCAGTACAAGTGTTGACTTTGAGCCTGCTCCTCAGCCTGCTGCTCCTCACAAGGGAGCCCCCAAATTTCTCTGGTACTCTTTCAGGGCAACCCAGAAGCTTGCAGCTGTTCTCCCTTAGCTTGCACCATCCAGAGGTCTGTAGAACTTTCATTCACATATTGCAGTGTCACTCTGCAAACATGAAAGGTACACCTGGTATGGCACACCTGTGCTTTGGCCTTGGGCACTATCCTGCAAAGAGAGAGCTGAGGAGAAAGGAGGGAGAGAGGAAAAAAAGTCCTGGAAAACCTGGATAACTGATTAGGGGAAAAACAAACAAACAAACACCATCAACACCAACAAATAGCAGATGGATGTAGTGGGTGAAAAGAATAAGAGGACAGACTGAAAATTAGGCCCTAAAGAGCAGGTCCTGAAAGGATTTATTGGAAGCATGAACAAATTAAATACAGACAGGAAAGCAGGACAGACAAAGCAGAGTCTACAACAAGGTAACTGTAGGCAGTAAAAGAACACAGAAAAATCTTTCTCTTAAAAAGGATGACACATTTTTTTCTAAGGAAGGAAGACAAAAGCAATTTCAGCTGAGAGCACTGTTCACTGACATCACTAGAAGCTTTTGCATGGTCTTAACTGGACGTTATGGCCGAACCTCAGCCCCTGAGCAAATAAACATACAATGAACATGTGTGCAAACAGTCACAGGATGCTCTTTCTTTATTTTCATTAATACAGAAGTATCCCACCAAGTGGAATTTAAGATGCATCCTTCACACCTAGTAATCACCATGATTACGTGTAAATACTCACATGAAGAAAACCAGCCCAAACCTATGCTGTAGTCAAGAAATGAGATGGAATCAACCCCTGCCCAAACAGTAGGACTTGCTGTAGGGATAGGTAACCTTAGAGCAATCCAATCAGGGCTCTTTGGCACTGTGAAGCTGGGAGGAGGCATTTGCTTTTGTTATTTCTCCAGTACACGCCCATACAAAACAGGCACCTGACAGATGAGCTCCTCAGCTGTTGGCGACAGGAGGCCCAGGAACAACTGAGACATTTTTTTTAGAGATTGAGCAGATGAAGATACCAGCACTTTGCCGTATGGCGAAGGCCGAAAATGTGCAGCAAGTGCTTTTATTTTTCATTGGCCACCAGCTGGTGGAACATCCTTGCTTTGATCTACTTTTAAGTAAGCAAAACCTTTCAGATGAGCTAACTGCCTTAGGTGTCTTCTCTCAAAGGTGACCAGGAGTTTTTTGTTTTCCCACTGTAGCACCTGTCCTTACCCACATTGAGGAAGGCCCCAGACAAAAGAACGTGCTAAACAAAGTTTGTGAGAAGGGAGAAGCTGGAAAGTTCTTCTTTCAGACTGAAAAAAATAAAAGGATTTGGTACAACTGCCTCTGGGTCTCCAGAACACAGCGAGCTCAAAGCAGCCAGAAGGACTGGAGTCACCTCTGAGTTTCATCCTGGACTGTGTCCTCAAGCAGCCTGGAGGGATCCATTTAGAAGAGCTGCCACCACCACCTGCTCAGCTCCCTCAGTACCACGCATTCCTCTTTTTTCTTTAGAAAAAGCTTTGGCGCACTTGATCCCCTCAACAAAAGAAAGGGGGAAATTGAAATCAGAATCTCAGCTGAATGTTTTCCATTGTTCTTTTTAGTCTTACTAAGAAATAAATAGAATCTTGTCTTCCTTTAGACTTCACAAATGACAAATGTGTTTGCAATGACACAAGAAGAGAAATCCCAGATCCTTCCAATGCCAGAGATTAATAGACTCCTCCCTGCTCTGTGGGACTTCAGTCCTCATTAAGGTCAAGCCGAATTGCCTTAAAAACAATTCAGCTATGATCCTCAGCTCCTTGTTTCTGAACTGCCATATTATGCAGCCACTAATCAGTTTGGCCTTTGCTTCTGACATTCAGAAGGTAAACTTACTCCATGCTTGTCCTCTTACTGCATTTCTCAGACACATTAGAATTAAGAAATAAATTCTCGTTCCCTGCTAAGGACTGATGATTCTTCATGTTTCATGGAGGATTGAATGCAACTTTTAATAAATTTGTTTGAAATGCACCCATTTCATTTTGCCTACTCCCGAGGAAGCAAATTTCTACTTGATGGGCTAGAGGACACGAGAGATTGTTTATCACTGTACGTCCAGGTCCACTGTTAGTTGCAGAGCCATACATGAGGAAGACAGCACAGTAACTGATCTTCAGTTAATTTCCTGGAAAGTCTGAAAACTTTGCTCTGAGTGATCACTGACAAAGATATAATAATAAAAAATACCCAGAGATGGCTAAACTCAGTGTGATAGTTTCCACGAAGATCATTTTGATCAGAGCTCTGCAGGACTTCATTCACTGATACAATAGCACTCCCTCCATAGGACTTAGAGCAAAAATTCGCTTTTATACCCTGATCAGATTTTTGTGGGGGTTTAGCTGCATTTAGCTCTCAGATAAGAGAGTGGCTCTTTAATAAGAACCACCTGCACATCCGAGGGCTGAATCTCACCCAGCAAGGATGTTCAGCGAGGTTTAATTTTGACAAACGATCAAAGGCCATGGCCTTATCGTTCAGTGCGTGCTTCAGCTCCCAACGGATAGCAGGTATGCTCTTGAAATAAAGCTCTGGCTTTCCATTACTGCCATAAAGCAAGCTGCAAAACCACCCTTTCTTCATTTGTCTTAATTATAAATGTATTTCCTAGCTCATGAAATATAGAAAACTCCTTTCCATAAGTGATTAATGAACTTGCAGATTCTCTTGCAGATACAGTCGATGGCTATGAAAGGGCCTTTTCTGCCAAAAGTCCTGCTTCGACTACTAATTATTTACATTCCACCTACAGTAGCTGACAGTTAGGGACAGCTTTGGTTGTTTTGATCATGTTCCCACCAAAACCTAGAATAAGCCTGCAGAGCACCAGCTCCCAGCCTTGTAGCAGTGCTTCACATGGGCGTGATTTTGAGGCAGCTATAAGAAAGCTTTTGCCATAAAAGCCTGAAACACATAAATATGATGGATCAGCTGGGCTCTGTGTCCGCAGAACTCCGTTTTCCAATCCACATACAAGGATCATTCTTACAAATCCGTTCCTACTGAATGTTCATACATGAAATAAGAATTACATCTTTCTCTATTATAGCCCCAGAAAGCTCTACTAAACACCTACCACCCATATCCTGGCTTGGAAAATTTGACTGTTATTGAAATAGTTTTACAAAAAGCACTTGTTTGCAAATACGTATTAAGTTAATGTATAGATTGAACCCAGCGTTTTACTTATTTATTTATGAAACTGGGCTTTCCTACACACTTGTGTGTGAGTTACAACAAACCAGGCAGCGTGAGACAGGGCATCTTTCACAGCTAAGCAGGTCAGCAAAGGTCTTCGATTTCATTTGCTGCCACCTGTATTACCAAATCTTGTGATTTTTCCATTAAACCTAAGGTACCTGACACAGCAAGAAAGGGGGCTCAAGTCTTCTAAAGAAACAACATTCTGCAGGATACACAGAGAATATTTTACAGATATTTCATGCCATGGATTAAGGTGAAATTTATGATTTACATGAAAAACTCAAAAGGAGTACTTCAACTTTTTACTTTGTTACAAACACTTCTTGCAAGTGAGACCTTTATATTAAACCTGTTTCCTCTTCCTTTTCATAGTAAATTTTCAGAATAATAAGTGAGACACCATCATTAGGTTCTTCCTGTATCCCAGTTTTCCTTTTTAGTTGCAGCTCTAGCTTCGTAGGATCCTCACTGTCCTTCCTCACTCTGCTTATTGTAGGGAACATTTTAATTTTTTAGAGGTAATAACAAAAAGCAAAGAACAGCAATGAGAAAACCAGGAGTGAAGAGAGGAAAGGTGGGTTGTTGGGGGTTTTTGTGTGTGTGGTTTTTTTTGGTTTGTTTTAAAGACCTTACAATTTCTGGGGATGCAATGTTATACTCCCAATTTCTTGTTGTAAGCTGGTATGCAATGTTGACTCCTTGCATTCAATTTTGCATCACTTTAGAGCTCAGCAGCTCAAATAATTAGTCAGTTGTGAATTTCTCCAGCTATGCATGTGTTGTAGAACTGTTTGTAGCTGTATGTGCCTGCAGACAGCTCCAAGTTTGCACTCCCTGAGCACAAGGCAGTAGGTATGAGGGAGATGTTTCCAGGAGGTCCACCCCTGTTAGACAAACTCCATAAACAATTAGTTTTCTCCTTTTGTAGACTTTTATAGCCAGACTGTCAAAGCTGTTTAGCACCTAAAACAGCCAGTTTGCCTAGAAGCCCTGTTGTTAATTTCAGTGGCTAAACGGGAGCTGACCTCAATCATGTGAGGGAGCTCTTTGGAAAATCCTGACCACAGAGCTTTCATCTAAACTGACTGTTCTTCAGGCAACTGGTAAATATCTTCCGACGCCATCCTCCTACTTCGGTGTCCTAACATATGCAGACTGCTTATTTATAGAATGTGTGTGCTTCATATACACTCTGCCAAATCCCTCAGGACAAAATCTCACTCCGTTTCACACAGCGTGGCCATTGGCTTCTCCCAACTGCCAAGAGCTGAAGGAGCAACACGCCACACAGGAGAGGGCAAAAGGACCCAATCAAACCCCAAATCAGCAAGCTTTCTGGGAAGAGTAACAACTAATAATAAGAAGAGACGGAGAGAAGAAGCTGATCAGCTCACTCCATAGAAACAAAAGCAGAAGATCACAATACATCAGTTGGGAAGTTATTCTCTCAAGTGCAATGTCACACACAAAAAAAACAAAGCCTATACCCAAAATATAGGACATTCAATGTTGGAGACAGAGTCCCCATGTCCTGTTTTTTTTTCAGACAAGTTTTTCCACCAGCGCTCAAAAAAACCCAAAAAACCTCAGAAATACAAACAAACAAAAATAATAAAAAAATAACAAAAAACCTGATCAAACAGAAGAAACAACACCAGAAGTCATCTCGCCAAGTTTGGCGTAGTGGAATTAAAAAGTAAATCATGAGAAACCAAAGTTAATGCCATTCTATTCCATCCGGATATCAGTAAGAGAAAATGTTTTTTCTTTTGGGGATACATAATTTCTTTTTCCCCCGTGGAAATAGGGAAAATGTGCAAGAACATGAATTAATACAGAGAAAAATCAACATGCAAATCCATCTATCCCCATGAGAGGTTTGACACACTGCTTTTTGGAGATGGAAAAAAAAAAATGGAGCTGAGGTATTTAATTCAAGAGAACAGTAGCCACCATCATGCAAGCCTTCCACTTCATCAGATGCAGGCAGGGAAGCAAATTCCCTTCTTCTAAGGGCTACAGTGTGTTCTGGAGGGCTCTGAGCTCAAAGGCAGGCCAATCATCACATAAATAAGCTTTAACTGGCATTCCCAAATGCTTTCAAATTGTATTGCCTCCTGCTGGCACTTCAAAATATATGCCTCTAGAGACATAAAATAAATACATAAAAAATACCCCAAATCACTTGCAATTAAATGCAACAAATCCATACCTGACTGGTATGTGCCAAGGTTAAAAATAGCATCAGCCAAAATGACAAATGCCTCTTGGTTTGTCAGGAGTCGAATGCATAGCACCAAGCAAGTGATTATAACAAGCTCTGATCAGTGAAGCAGACAATCATCCTCCTTGTTATCTTGCAGCCTGCCCATGTGAACAGTATCAAACAACGATTAAAATCACCCCACTCCCCTGCAAAGGGAACACTGGTGGCGAATATCTGAAGACCTCCTTGTTAACAAGGTAACCTTTGAGACTAGTGAGAAGACAAGGAAGCATTTACCAGCCACCCTATGGATAATGATGGGATAAGAAAATTGTAACTCATTGTCTATTCCAGTGAGAGGAGCGAGAAATAAATAGGCAGAAATATCTCACACCATGCGCAAAGCAAGCAGCCCCTGCACAGCATCCCCCACCTAGGGGTGCCCTCTGACAAAAAGGCAACTATCCATGGAGCTGCTCCTGTGGGGCTGCTCAATACCACAGTGGCATACATTTGGTAATTAGCCCAAAGCCTTTCTGCTAGTAACAGGAGGCTCTGTGGCACACAGCCCTCAGAGAGGCCCAGACACCCTCATGAAAGTGCTCTGAGAGGCACCCACAAGGGTGGGCAGCAGTACTGCACACCAGGGCTGAAGTGCTCAAAGCTGGTGATTTTCCCTCCTTGAGGCTTTTCAGACACATAAGAATGAGGATGCAATACTAAGAATACCTGATGGTAACTTGGTTCACTCCCCTCAACATTTCCCCCTCCTGTGTCACCCATGCAGCTTTAAATACCTTTCAGTGCTTCTGCATGCAGCCATCTAACCCCGATGGGAGCAATGTGGGAGATGGACCAACTCCTGCCCCAGGCCCAGCCCAAGGAAAGCTATATTGCCCCAGGCTCCACAGAGCATCCCATTCCACCCAGGCACAGCTTCACACCAAACTACCAGTTATCCTCTCCATTAATTGTAGGTATCAGTGTGGTTGACAGGACAGCCCTACCACCAAGGGATAATTTAATATGACTAAACTGTAATCAGAGCCTCAACAGTCTCAGAATTTAATCTGTGCAGAAGTGGTAGGATTTATAAAAGGGAAATGACGACAAAGGCTAAGATGAATAATGTTAGTTGTAACATTACAGCCAGTTGTAATAGTATAATTAGTTGTGATATCAAGAATTAAAAATTACAATGCTTTGAGTTCCAGGATGGGTGCCAAAAAGGAGCCGTTAGTCACAGAGATGAGAAGCAGTTACAGAGTCCATTATCTCACAGACTGTGGGGCCCAGAAATGAATCCTGCACATCACAGGAAAACCAAAGCTTGGTGTTTTACAGCAGCACAGAGCATTTCATTTCAGCCCTTAAACCAAATTCTTCCTGATTATCAGTGTGCTGTACTTCCCCACTTCCACCTTGAACCCAGTTTGACATGACTCCTGGCTGAGTTGCCCTTTTCCTTTGGGAATGGCCCCATATGGTCTCTCCCAGCTATCAGAGCCTGCTCAGCCCTGGCAACCCAAAACACAACAAAACCCCATCTTTCTTTGGTTTGTTTTCTTTCCTCGAAGGGCAAGGTTGCAAGGTGCTGGTCTGGCTTGCCCCATGCAACAGGTGCTGCTCCACTGAGGGATTAAGCAGCCCCATTGCTCCCCCTTCAAGACCAAATAGTGTGATTAGGTAACATACTTCCAAGCACAACACTTGTAAGGTATCCATAAAAGTAGCATTCGGTACTGTAATGTGCAATGAAGAAGCCATACTAAATCAAAATGGTGTGACTCAAACTCTTCTGCTTTTTTAAACCATCTCACTCGCTGACAGACACCGAAGCAACTGCTTGATAGTCTTTGCTGCAGAAATTTTACATGACCTCTACATCAAAAACAATAAAAAGCAAGCAACCAAAATACTCAAACTATTCAAAAATTCTCTCCTGATTTTAGGCAGCAATAGAGAAATTAAATGCTTTTTAAGGTTGCGCTTATCCTTTTCTCCTTCATTTCCTCCTATGTGCTTTCTTTTCCCTCAGTGCCAAAAAGAAAAAAAGCGTGCTTGTAAAGGAGGAAAACTGGGAAAGAAAAGATAACTCCCTCAAGGGAAAACAGGCAGGAAGGAGTGAATAGAAAGAGCTGTGATTCTTTTTTCCTTTTCAAATTACTTGGGATTGAAATAACCGAGATCTTTTGTCCTCTTTGCTTCCTCCTCCCCATTTTTCTTCCTGCTCCTGGCTGACGCACACCTTCAGGGCGCCTGTTTTGCTGCTGCAGTGCAGAGCCAGGAGATGCTCCCAGGAGGGGTTTCGTGTAGGGCTGAAACCAGCAGCATAGCAGTGCTCTGTTGCTCTTCCTCGAGCACGTGCCATTGCTTTGCGGCTGTGATGCTGCAGGCTTGCGAGCACTCGGTGTTTTATACATGGGGAAGGACTCTGCTTAATACATGTGGGAAGCACTTCCCACATACACACTGGAGCCCTGGCGCAGAGGCAATTAAACACTCCAGGCTGCACATGCTCACACAATTACCTTTTGTGACTGTCACTAAATAAATGCTGCACTGAGCCAATAATTCTTACAATGGCCTCATTTTGCTAGCGATGACGCCTCAGGCAAGGCCTATGTGGCCCAGAAAGGGAAAAGGTTAACTTTTTCTGAAATTCCCTAGTCCTGCTTATCTGCTTCTTCTCCCTGAACATCTGCCAGCACCAGACACCTGTTAGAAATATTGGTTTGTATTGTTGCGGTTCCTGGAGCCTATCAGCAGACTGAGAGATTGGTATTGTCAGTGAGTCATTCATTAACCCAGCGATTCAGTTTTGGCTAACCTAAGACTAATCACGTATTTAATTCCTGTCTAGCCGGACCAAATCAATCAAAGAGGGGGAAAAAAGAAAAAAGACTGGGTAAATATCAAAGATCGATAGGTAATAAGCAAAAACCTCAGAACCTTATCTGAATGCTAACAAAGTAAAGTGAAGGAGATTGTTTCCCGTCAGGTCATTCTGTTAACCATCATGCTTTCTCCCCTGTTCAGCCACTGAAGCAACTTAAATCCATGGTGAAAGCATCACTGCGGCAGTTTAGCACTGTATAAAAACTCTCCCTGCCCACCTGGCACAGACTCCATGCAGCAGCTCAAGGTAAAATGTGACAGTAATGTTTTCCTGCATGTTCCCTGTGAACTGGGAGCCACAGCTACTGACCTTCCTGGCAAGGAAGCAGGGTTCCTGCTGGTTGCTCCTAATGGCCACCATGGCTGTTAAAAGGGGAGCAGGAGCTGATTTCCGTCTGTGAGTCAGCAGCAGAGATAAATAAGCTCAATAAACTATGCTGTGCAAACTAGAGAGTAATTAAAGGGAACTGGTCATTAAGCTGATACCCACATGTATTGGTGGTTCAGGTCCCATGCCATACTCACCTCCTGTTATGGCTTTTCATAATACTAGACCAACAAAAGCATGAGATAAAGAAAGCAAAGGTCCAGCTGCTGGTTTTCAGCTATAGTCAGATACACCACTTTCAATAACATCAAGGCCAAACAGACACATCAAGAAGCTAATCTCTATTGATGCCAAGAAAGAAAAAAAACCCACAGCTTTACTGGGATGATACAAGCAATCCCAATGTTTTGTTGGCAGCAAAACAAGCTCAGAGCACAGGCAGTCTGCAAACACCATCAGCTTCAGGTCCTGGCAAGGAACTAAGACACCACACCCACCTCCCTGAGACATGCCTGCCAAGGTCTGCTCTCAACCATTAAGTTAACACACCTGTAACAAGGAGGAAACTCAGTAGCAGGAGCAGGCAGGAAACAGAACTGCTGACTTGCCTGTTCCCTTGCCCTGCCCTTATTTATGCCATTCTCTGCCAGTTTCTTCCATCTGGCTCTTCTCTTTACCTGAATTCTCCTTTCTGTATTAGTTCCTTCCTACATTGGTTACCTGAAAAGAGTATCAGTGCAGTATTGAGACTCCACTGAGAAGATGTGAACCCTCAGGGTCTTTAACAGAGCTTTAATTCCCCATGTGTGCTGAGAGCTGCTATTTCTTATCTTTCTGCAGGCTTCTTTACCTGAGCATGCCATGATGTTTTGGTCAACCAGGTAACTCATGACACAACATACAAGCTGCAGGCTTCCTTTGCTGCTACAGGCTCAGCTCCAAGCATCTGCCTGTTTCTCAGTGTCTGCTGTACTTGCAAATGTAGAACTCTCCTTTAAACAGTTCTATACAGGGCACAGGCACTCCTGGAAGAACTGTACGCTGTGGTGTTCCCTAGATTAGGAGCAACATTTGGGTTACCTGTGTCTCAATTCCATTCTTTGCTTCTGAGGCTCATGACAAGTGTGTTGGTGGTCTCAGTGATCCACGTGGGTCCCTTCAAACTCAGGATATTCTATGATTGCATGATCTGTCCCACAGTCCAGCTCTCATTTCCGGTGAGAAGCCCTAATGAAGCAAAGAACAACAGCTACATGAAAAAGATGTGAAAGGCAAGGCAAGCTTTCACCTTCTGAAAGCTTAAAAATAAACAGTTTAGCTTTCAGCAGACTGGTCTGATTAGAGGCAAAGAAAACGACACTGATTTCCAAGAAAACGGGCTGTTTTGTTGCTGCTACTTGATCTTGTTCAAAAGTATTAAGAAAATAAACTGGTGTAATTTCAATACCTGGAAAGCACTAGTACAGTTAAAAAATTAAAATTAAATTGATTTCTCTTAAAAGAAAGCTGATTTTTAGTTCCTTGATTGGTGTATTACCACTGGAAATGAAACACACTCTTGTAAGAGCACGGCAGGAAATCACAGAAATACCAAACCAATGCTGCAGCAGCAGGTTATCCACATGGGTAATACCTGCATGGCCAAGTCAGGGTCTTCCGTATAACTTCACCTCTAAAAACAGTGAAGAATCTTTCTTAAAGTCATAAATCTTGCTAACGTTAAACCAATTACAAAATGGTTATTACAAAGGTTCTATGAAAGAAGGATCAGGCCTTGAATTCTGCTTATTTCTAATGCATAGGAATTTTTTTGTAGGATTAAGAATTATCTATGCACACTCTCGAAACAAAATAACTCAATTAGTTGGAGTTCTCATCTTATTACTGTGATATATATATGCACAGGGAGGTTGGTTTGTTTTTTTTTCCAAATGCACAGTGTCCTATTTCAGTTTAACCCAGACAGTAACAAAACAATCACTTAAAATGGGGCACCATTGTCATGACCTTCACTGCAATAAATACTAAACACAGGTATGAACAGTAACGCTGCTTTGTTAGCGCAGTTGTTGTTATCCTTATAGACATGCCCTGGGGTAGGATCATCTCCAATATTTCAACACATACCAATGGGATGCTGGCACAGCAGCATCCAAATGCAACAAATTTGCTAACAAACAAATATATATATTAAAAAAAATGAAATGCAAAATATTTTTTCTTAGCTAAAATAACACATTGTGACAGTAACAACAAAAAAAATTCATTTCCTCCTCTACATCTTCAAAGTGACATGTCAGCATAATCAGCAAACTTATGGTTTCTATTTTGACACTGTGACTTTTTCGACAGATTTTTCTCTCCCTGTAATTTCAGGTGACACAGCAGGTTGGTTGAGGCTGTTGTACATTTTATCATATACTGTATTCTCTTACATGGCAGGAACTAGCACATGCTTGTGTTCCAGTAGCAATGACCCAAGAAAGAAAGTGGAGCCAGAAAAGATTTGCCCTGATGAGGAGAGTGGGACACAAGCCCCTTTCCTAGAAGTAATTAGGTGTTGATGGTTAATGAGAAGTCACAGTGAGCCAATTAACTGAGGGGCCATGTGAGTACAGCCGTCACCAAGGGGATGGGTGAACTATTGCAAGTAACAGCCTGGGTAAGGGTGTACATATTCAATGATGGCCATTGCAGAATTCTTGTTTGCACATTTCTGTGTACAGACACCTTTTACTACTTCATGATGATTTTCTCCTCTCAGATAGGTTAATACTACACCTTCAAAAGCTAGGATAGCTACGAGTTCCTCCATGTCTGCTACTCGCAGCCATACAGGTTCACGATGCAAACCTGATTGCATTAAGGACTGAAGTTAAGAGCAGCAGATCAATACTCAGGAGAATTGTCAGGATGAAATATGGATACCTTATCCACAAAGGAAAGGAAGAGCATGACATGTTAATGACAGAAAAGGAGCCTATCAGCTGTATTTTCATCCACTGTGCTGTGCCTGGCAAAAAAAAAAAAAAATATTGGTGTACTCTGTTCACCTCTTCAGTAATTTTACTTTGAGCAGCATCTGAATTTGTATTCAATCAGCAGACCTTATTAAGTGAGCTATTTTTTGGACACCCAGTGGTTTTGACTCTGTATGTGTCCTTCTGTTTCTGGCCTAATGCATTTTTGCTTCAGCGCTTGCCGGAAGATACCTGAGGAGAGCAGAGCAAAGCCTGCCAGTTGCACACTCTGCCCAAACAAGGCATTAGGTACGCATCAGCAACTTTTATGTAACATCACCTGTACAGCTTGTGCTGCATTCTACCTAGCTAGCTTGGCCGTCAGTCCCTTGCAGTACCTACTCTGTGCAGTTGGACATCCCCATTTCACTGTTGCAGGCATGTTAAAAGGCACTGCTGTGTGGATGGTGCTAAGCAGGAATGTCCTTGATATTTTAAACAGGTAGCTAGGGAAATCATAATGAAGGACTTCCAGCGTATACTGATAGATTAAACAGCACACCACTATGCTGTTGTTTTGTTTAGTTAAAGCTAAGATCCTTTTAAAGCAAGGCCGTGCTTATTTAATCGTAAGTAATGACAATCAATTTGGACCACCCCAAAATGCATCCAAACTCAATAAAGGCCATGGCCTGACAAAGAGGCAGACCATCACTGAGCAGAGGAATGCAGCCTGCGTGGAAGACCATGAAAGCCATAACCTGGCAGCTAGGAGACTGATTTCCAACAGCCTGACTCAGAGGTAAAGCAATGAGTGCGAAATCTTCCCCAGACCATTCAGATACAAGCACTTCAGAGGCACTGGCAGCAGATTATCTCCCTTCATGATGAGCAGTTTTCCTATTTTCAGAAATCTCTTATCCCACTATTTTGGCTGAATCAGTCTTTGTTTTTGACTACAAAGCCATAGCACAAAAAGACTTAAATATGGGGCCAGATTGGCTCTTCCTGCCTTCTCCTCTAGGGTTGGAGAAGGTCCTCTCTGAGCTAGCAAAGGACCTCTATTCATGCAAAAACAGTTGCTTCCAGCCCACTTTCTCAAAATCATGAGTGAATGCAGCTTCTTATCTCTTAACTTTCTTCTACAAAGGAAAGGTACAGATAAGCAGTATTTAGGTCAGCAAGATCACATCCATAAGCCATCTATCAAATCCAACAGGCATCAAACACTTATTTGTTGCTCACATAAGCTTAAACATTCCATGAATTCTAATGGGATTACTTCCCAATGGGAACTGTTGGGTTTAGTTTCTGTGTCATAGTGGGCTCATCACCAAAGTGCCCCAGCAGTCTTTGTCAGCTGGCATAAGGAGGTGAACTGGGCTGACATATATGACAAAAACAACAGTGTTTTGTTCACAAAATGCCAGCTTCTGCCACATCAAACTGTGTTATGTGAATGATAGCACCGCTGCATTCCCTCTATGCAGGACTTCTGCTTTACTGCACGTTAGACCAGCTTTGTGTTGTAAGTCCCTGTGCTTTGTCCTCCTTACATGCAGACATTTTAATTCATCAGCTGTATTACCCTTCCCTTAGTGTATAGTTGCTATTATACAAGGTAGTAACAGATGATAGTAACAGATGAATATCCAGAGGTTATAGAGGAACAACTCACCCACACTGAGGCTCACAGCAAGGATGGATGCTCACCACAAGGAACTCCACACAGGAGCAGTCTCCAAAAGAGATGCTGCCTTGTGGTGGTCAGTCCTTAAATGGGATCTAGGAGAGGTGGAGTCAAGCTCCACCCCTTCCAGGAGCACAGCTGAACTACCTTCACCTGTGCTCCAACAGCTGACCCGTCACTTGCCTCAGGTGGTTAATCAGAGGTTCAGGCTGTGATTAACAGTTTCCCATACACCTCAGAATCCCTCAGTTGTCTGGCTTGATGCTTTATATCAGTCACGAAGAAGCAGCCAGTGAGAACCTTTTCAATTAAGGCAAGGTCTTCCCCTTCCTGCACACAATCAGATCTTCAAAACAAAAATAAAGCAAGCTTCTGCTTGAAAGAAGCATCTGAAACAGGGAGGATGTAAACTGCTGGAGTGGGTCCAGAGGAGGGCCACAAAGATGCTCAGAGGGCTGAAGCACCACTCTCATGAAGACAGGCTGAAGGAATTGAACTTGTTCAGCTTGGAGAAGGTTCCAGGGAAACCTCACTGCAGCCTTCCAGTATCTGAAGGGAGCATACAAGCAGGAGGGGAACTGACTTTTTACGTAGTCTGATAGTGATAAGACAAGAGGAATGGCTTTAAGCAGAAAGAGGGGAGATTTAGGTCAGATATTAGGAAGAAATTCTTTACTCAGAGGGCAGTGAGGCCCTGGCAATGCTGCCCAGAGCTGTGGTGCCCCATCCTTGGAGGCGCTCCAGGCCAGGCTAGATGGGTCCTGGGCAGCCTGAGCTGGTGGGGAGCAGCCCTGCCCACAGCTGGGTGTGGGGCTGGGTGGGCTTTGAAGTCCCTTTCAACCCAAGTAATTCTGTGATTCTATGATAATCCCCATACATGCACAAGAGCAATTCTTATGAACAAAAGATGGAGAAACTGCTCATGGAGAAACTGACTATCTTAAAGGGTGAGGAAATGTTTTTCCCAGACGAATACAGATGGAAAAAGGACAGTTAAGTTCTTGCAGTTCTTCCTATGCTGCAACACAGCAGTGGAGCCAGAAACGATGAGTCTACCTGATGACCTCTGCTTACATGACTGGCACAATAGGAAGTACTGAGCTCTCCAAGAGTGATTCCCCAGAATTTGACATCCTCCAAATACAGCTGGAAAACTGGGCTTGGAAAAGCTACGTTTTCAGGCATCACACATCGTTTATCTGAGGCCACAATTAAGAGGGGCTGGTGGTAAGTGAGAAGAGGGCTGTGGAGGACATACAATGGCAGAAGCATGCTGAAATACTGACTCTGCTGTCTGTAATTGCGTAAGTGCTTTCTCAAAAGGATGGGGAGAAATTTTCTAGGAAATTGGCTGTCTGAGGTTATGGAGATAATAAGTATTTTCAGAAATCAGCACTACTGCCAGAAAATAAAGTGGAAAACCTCCCCCATAGAAATGAGAAAAGGCAGAGTCAGGAGTGCTGGAGGAGGAAGAAAATACAGTGATGAGAAAGCTGGGTAAATACTAGGGGAAGTCTCCCTTCATAAAACAGTCTGCTGCAGGGAGCGTGAAAATTAAGCTGGCTCTTGGAGGAGAGGAAACCCACTCAAAGCCTTTTCTTTTTTTTTTTTTTTGAGGAAGGGGATTGTCTTGGCTTCATTCCCTACAAGCTATTAAACATGCAAGGGAATTTAATTAAAAACTGCTACTTTTCTAACGGTTATGGCTATTCTCCGAGGCTCCCAAGACTTTCCAAATTCTTCAGGATTTGTCTGGAGATGGATTTCTTAACTAACAGCTAGGTTAGGCAAGCAGTGGGGTCTGGCTCTTGGTGCCCTGGTCAAATAGCAGCTCTGATGGCTTATGAAGCATTGACATAATTTTGCTGAGATGCAGCCAGCCACGGGATTTATTTTGCGTGTTCTGTTCTTCCACCTCAGCAGAGTTTTCCATTGGGCGCAAGCACAGTACTTGCTTGCTCTGTACCACAAGGAACCCTGTGGAGTTGCTGTGTGCTCTATTTTGGAGGGACCATGTTTCACAGGTTGATCTTTATCTCAGTCTGAAAGCAGGATGTAAAACTCACCGAGCTCACAGGTTAACAGCTTTCTGTTCCTCTGAGGGAAAGAGCCCCAGTGGGATTAATCAGATTGTTTTGGGCCAGAATGTAGGTTTATGATCTGTTCAGACTCCAAAAAAGCTGGTATCTGGGGCAACACTCGTCTATTCCTGGTATTTGCAAGTGTGCTTCTCAATACACACAATACATCTGATTTTTTGCAGGTGTGACTTCAAACTGAGTAAGGCTGAGTAAGTGCTCAGAGCTTCCGGGCCTTGTTAAAACACTCCAGCCTTGAAATTACGTAACAGGAAAATGAAAAACAATTAAACTTCTTTTAGACACATTACGAGCTTATCAGTTTTTCTACTCAGAAGTTGAACCAAGTGAACAATAAAAAGTGACCACGGCTTCAAGCTAAGCAAAATAATACGACATTCCTACAACAAGATGCAAGCCTTAAACTCTTTCCCCAGCTTCGACGGCTGTGCTGACTCCCCAGAATACTTGATTTGTCAAGAGTCCTCAACTTTTGGGCTGTAGATAGGAACCAAAGGGCTAGTGTCAGGAATTTCACTGCATCTGTCTGGGAGCTGGCTGCCAGGTGACACCCACGTGCAGCGCGTCTCAGAGGCATGTGCCTGAGCCAGTCAGGTCTGGTGGCACAACATGGGACATGCTCCAGCTGTCACAATCTGCACCACCGGCACTGCTCAGCACCAGCACTCGAAGGAAAAAATACTAATGCTACCCACCATGGTTGCTGCAAGGTGTCTGACTTTAATGCAGCCTGACATGTGGGTATATGCTTAATATAGATGAACAGCCGGACTGTTCTTGCTAAACCCTCCTCTAATCCTTCCATTCTTCCAAAACCACCCAACAACTTGAAGCTGATATTTGGAATTGAATTTTCTACCTGCGCAGTAGACTTGTTACAAGATTAATTACAAGGAATAAAGAGTGTTAGACAGCAACAGGTATTGCTACAAGTCCTACCATTAATAACAGATTCAGACCAGTGTGCCTCATTTTACATATATATCTATATTAACAGCTCTCTTCTGGTATTTGGCAGGAGATCTAAAGTTTTTATTAACATCCTTTTCTTTCCTCATGAATTAAAACAAACAAAAAATGCACAACTGCTAAGCAAGGTCCTAAGCTGTCATGAATTCTCTCTAGACATACTGCAGTTGTAAATCTACGAGGAGCAAAGCAAAGAAACTACAGCTGTAGAGAAGTAAAAGAGAAGCTCTTACTGAGATTTAAAGCAAACGGTATCTGTTATGTCCTTCCTGTCAAATGGCTCATGCCTGAATGTCCTTCTGCTATTGTGTTTGGTATTTTTTTTTCGAAATTTGATGAGTAACTGATTGATTTTTCTTATGGCATGACGTGATGAAATCTGAACTGACGTTACATTTTGCTAATGTACAGCACCCTTGAGCCAATATCAATTTTGTCTATAATGGTTTTGCAAGGGCAGAGGTCAGTTAGGAGACTTTCCTCTTAGTTCCATCAGAACTTCCTGAGTTTTCACGATAGTGTTTTAAATAAATCAGACTTCCACATTTCAAGAGAAGAGTCAGATTCTGAAAGGTTTCTCCTACCAAATGAAGAACAATTTTTACTTGAATGATGTTTTAATAAAAAATGATCAGGAATGACATGATTCAGTCCTTGAATGTGAGTAGAGTGAACATAAAATCTGTTGGGTATACACTGACCGTTTTCCAAAACCTGGAAGGACTTAGATTGAAAAGTTATAATTTGTAGATGTATAACTCATACCATGTGGCTGCATTCATCCAACCATGTTGCGCACCTTCACCTTCATTTTGGATTGCGTTTCCCCTTAAATCCAGACTACCTAAAGGCTCTTTCAGCACAATAACCTGCCATATGGACACTGTGCTGGGGGAGAACCGTATCACACATTGCACATCTCAGCTGACTGCACTGTTAACTCTGATTCTCTATTCTCTGGGAGTAATGCTGGCTGATGCGGAGAACTAAGGTCATGGCCTTTCTTCCCTTCCAGTCTCCTCTTTCCTTTTTGGGAAAGAAAAGATTATAACTTGGAACTTCTCAGGAAAGAGGATGCTGCTCTGGCAGCCCCCCAGGCCCCTAGATGAAGGCTGTGCCTCCTAGCCTTACCAGGAGGAAAATCCACTCCAGGGGCAATTTTGGTACTTCTTTGTTCTCACAACACTTGGCAATGTTGTCAGCTCATTGGCCACTGCAAGCAACTTCCCTGGAAGGATATCAGCCTGGGATAAATAGATTTCCATACATGGTCAGGATGAATTTCACTTACCTAGAATTGCAGCAATGTGAAATTGAACTCACTTGACTGATGGGCTAGGTAGAAAAAGCTATTATTTTACAAATACTGGACAGACTAGTCTGTGAAAATCTTTAATTACTATTATTATGGTTTACTGAGTCTGTATGGGCTCTTGCACTTCCCTGTAGTTTTAGCTGAGCCTACTCAAATTCTATTATCTGAGGTTTTCCTACACAACATCTGACAGATCATCCCTAATAATGCACAAAGTTATCAGCTTGACAGGCACCACCTTTTTATTCTCTTTTCATTTATTTTTTGGCTGAGAGTATGACACAAAGCAAGCTGAAGCCTCTTCTGCTTGGGATGTAGGACTCAGAAATTGTATTAAATCAGGGCGGGGGGAAATGTGGACGAGCTCTTTAGCTAGACTTTCTACAGTGCCATCAGCCCCCACTAGATCTTCCCCCCTTTTTTTCAACTGACAGCTGCTTACCACCGTTTGTGTATATTTTCGCTAGGTTAAATGTGTATATGCATAGAGTAGATCTAGCACACAGCTGAGTCAGTCTTGAGTTCTCACACAATTACAGATGCAGAATACTGTTCTTCTTACATGGAGTGACCCAAGGTGGCTCCAGCTGAGCTGACCTTGGTATGCATTTGGACTGAAACAGGTTACAGAGTCATTGCCTGATGCTTTCCACCCCATAATGACATGAATGAAACCTCCAGCTATGCACCACAGTGTCCAGAAGACACCGCTGATACAGTGAGACCACAAATCATAGAACCATTAAGGTTGGAAAAGACCACTAAGATCATCATATCAATGATTCAGCCACCCCCACCGTGTCCACTAACCATGTCCCTCAGTGCCACAACTCCACAATTCACGAGCACTTCCAGGGATGGTGACCCCACCACCTCCTTGGGCAGTCTGTGCCAATGAATTACCACTCCTCCAGAGAATAAATTCTTCCTAATATCCAACCTGAATTTCCCCTGGAGAAACTGGAGGCCGATCCCTCTTGTCCTGTCACTTTTATTGGGGAGAAGAAACTGACCCCCACCTTGTTACAGCCTCTTTTCAGGCAGTTATAGAGAATGATAAGGACTCCCTTGAGATCCCTCTTTTCCATACTAGACATTCCCAGTTCTCTCAGCCAAGCCTCATAAGACTTGTGCTCCAGACCCCAGATACTACAACACAGCGTAAGCATGCATCAGTTCCAGCTGTCAACCTTTACTTGGCCAGTGCTCTTTGTCCTCTTGCATGACTCATCCCCAAGCAAGTCCAAGAAAACTGAACATAACAAATGGCTCCGCATATTCTTCCCAGAGAGGATGCTCAGAGCAGATACTCAGTAATTTTCCTGTGAAGACAAGTGGAGTGAAAACATTTGTCTGCATAATTTTGGAGCCAGAGAGGAGATTATTTACACACACACACACACACACACTTAGCCCTCAGGAGTAGAAAGCAAAAATCCACACAAACTCTACATTTTCCTGTTTTTTTCCCATTCCAATCTTTAATTATTCAGCTATAAAATGTCATAAAAATACCTTATTTTCACAGCCATCCTTAGCAGGTAAGACATTTGAAGCTAAAGTGTTATCTCAAAAAGAAGAAAGGAGTAGTAGGACTGACCTCAGTGCTAAGCTTAAACCATCCTAAATTCAAATGCCAGCTCTCTAGGAGTCCTGAAGTGCGTTACTCAGGCTCTGAGAAGTTAAAAGGAGAAGAAAAAACCCCACAACTTTCTACTTCTCTGGCAAATTCTGAGGATTAAGATGCTAGGAATTATGAGTTCTTCAGTAATACCTTTCTTCATCACAAAGATCTGGTGAGATTAGGTGACTAATTTACTTGCTGATGTGAGAAATTTTCAAGTTCAAAGGATTTTTCGTGTCCTTACCTGAACTCTCACTGAAGAGAAATTTTTCAACTGAATAATGACTGCCTTAAAACCAAGTTATAGGTCTCAAGGGAAGGGCATTTAGGGTTTTAATTCTCAACAGTCACGTCTAATTCCTCAGTGAAAAATGCCATGACACCAGAAGAAGGAAATTGGTTACTTAGATTGAAAACAAGATGAACGTTTGTCATAAAGAACAGCTTAAAAAGGTGGGGAAAAAGCCAGCATGTTAAAAGTATAAACTAACCCGGCAGCTAAGAGAAAAAATAAAATAAAATCACAGGTCCATGGGATTCATTTTTCTGATAGATTTTCTGCTTCCATCCACTGCAATTAATTTGGTCAGATGATTTGCAACAGGCTTATTTCTCTTGATCCCCAAGAGTCTTAAAGTTATAAGGCTGGGTAATGATCTTCAGCCCCAGAGAGGCTTTTTCATAGTTATGAGAGCCCTTGCTGGGAAAGCAGAGTGGTTTTCATCACTAGCTTGACTGGACTGAATCTGCAGAGATTACTTAAAATCAGAGACCTGGAACCTCTCAGGGGTTTTGTGACAGCCTATTCCAAAGTCTGGCACTGTTCAGCTCGAGAAAACTTGTTTTATGGAATTTCCCACAGAAAGCCAGTCTAATTGTAGGCCAAGAAATACACCTTGCTCCCATGTTACACTACAGCACCCACACTAACAGGGAAACTAGTGAACTTTCCTGAATAATAATTTCTCTAGAGATAAAAGAAGAAATAAATCAAATGCTGTTGCAAAAGCAAGAATTTTTATATGAAACTGAATATAGAAATATTGGGATACTATAAGGAAATCCTTTGGAGCAAGATACTGAACTGGCTTCTGTGCGTTTCTCAGCTTCCTGCCCTGTGCCTAATTCCACTGTGAGGCTGACAGTGCTCAACAAGACCCAAAAGGATGTGGCAGAGGTGGTCACTTTTTGCTGCACCAACATTGCTGCTGCTGTGCTCTTCTCCTGTATAGCTCATTAGGTCTTTTTCAAGCATATTTCTGAAAAGGACCTGAAATCAGTTTTACGTGAAGCAAATAAAAATTTGGAAGCACTGCAGCAATGTCAGAAGGTGAGAACTTATTCTCAAAACAGCCTTATTCTCACATCCAAGGGGATATCTAGGTACCAAACACCCGTTTTCTGGAATCCACGTGGATATCAGTGGCAGAGGCTGTGAGCGCAATGATAGCCCTGAGCACTCATAAGGCTCCTGAGGGATGGCAGATGTGGGCGAACACAGCCAGTGAAATGCTCTGTACAAGCAGTGTTGCAGCTCAGTGGATGAACTGTTCTCATTAGAAACCCAGGGCGCTTTTATATTATTCCTACATGAATCTGAGTTTCATTCAAGCCCAAATGCTCACTCTGCTAAGATGAATCACACTTCCATTCCTTCTCCATTGTTGCCAGAGCTCATTTTCCCCATTGTTCTTCTGTAAATTAGGGTAATTCATTCAGAAATGAAATTCAGTCCTGCACAAAGGCCTTGGCAAACCTAAGTGCTGTTGAAGGGAAAACAAGGGATGCTAGCTCTCCTAAAATAGGGAATTTCACTGTAACTTCTTTTGGCCACGTTTTATAATTAAATTTTGAAGCAGCCTCATTAGAAGCAATCTCTGTGCTTTAGTCCACCTTAAGTATGAAAAAATTTAGTGAAAACGTACTGTTTTCCTCCTTTTTCTTGCTTAATTTTGTTGAATTGTTAATAGTTTTAATTAACACCAGAATTTCTCAGCAGCACACCATCTCCTCCTTTTTCATTATAGGTGTTAATTGCAGATTCAAATAAAAGGATGAAGTAGAAACTGAGGTAAACGTCAAAAGAAGTGCAGCACTGCTGGATGTGAAATCACTTGCACAGTTGTTTTATTTGGGCTTTGCTTGATGTATAACAAAGTCTTAAATCTGATTTTTATATATATATAAACACACATACATCCTACCTACATGTATTTTTTTTTTTTGTAACAAAACGTATTTCAAGCTATTTTCTTTTTTCCAAATATATATTTGTTTTTATTCAGACACACCTTGTTCAGAAAAGCTGACAGTCAGATCTTAAGCACATAAGTCTATGTTTTTATTATCAATGTTGATTTTGGAAGATTTTATCAGTAGTTAGCCTTGTTCGGACCAAATTTTGAGGGCTTCTAAAACCTTGACCTAATCGATATCAGTTACCTCTGTGTATACCCCTGCATACTGTTACGTATACATATGGGAACAGCAACGCTTTCCAGTTCATGGAGCTCCACGTATGGACACAAAAGAAATCAATGCAACAAAAGTGCAGCAGACAGCTTGAGTTGGATATCTTTCAAATTTTCCTAGCCTCCCTTGCCAGAACTTGCAGATCAGAGCCCCCATCCTTGTTCTAAGCCATGGCAAGAACAAGACCATGGCATAATTTGTCTGCTGTTTGATGCACCTTCAAGGTCCACTGTGTCTCCAGTGTCATCTTTCCCTGCATTCCCCAAAACTCAAAAGCCCATTAACTCCCAGGTAAGTGGAGGCACTGTTGTCCTGGCCAGTCACCTCCATGCCCCACCAACACAGCTCCAGCGTCACCCTGAAGCCCTGTATACCACATACGGTTCAGGTGGGACCTGCCCAGCCACAGTTATGTGGGAAGGAAGTTTCTTCTCCCTGCTTGCCAGAGAGCATGGGAGGGATAGCTGGGAGCTCAGAACACTCACCTGCATTGACAATAGTCTTTATCTGCCAGGTAATAATGAAGCATAGGCTTTATTCTTCAATATTAAGTTCGTAATTTTGGATATGAAGAAAACAGACATCTAGTAGATCATAACATGTCCCTTACCTGCCCAGCACTGAACGATGAAGTGCATAAATATTCATAAGAGCATTGTCCATACTAAATTTGAATGATATAGTAATCTCCATTTTATAGCTTCCATCTGTACTGTTCTTGCCCTAAGTCACACTGTCCTTAGCACTCATGACACTTAAATAATTAAGACTTATTTATTCTTACCTGCTGGTCAGATTTTTCTCATTAACATGTAGGTATGTCTTCATCTACAAGCTCTGTCATTCTTTCTTTCCTTGGAAATCCTTCCAGTTTTCATTCTACATCACCTTTCCTTTTGCGTCCCACTGAAAAACAGTCAAATCAAAACGCACGTGTATCACATGTTACATGCACGTGTGCCTCTTGCTGAGTTAAAAACAGTGATTACTGATAATGGTATTTTAACCTACCTAATGTCATCTCTAAAGAAAACAGAACCCTAAAAAAGAAAAATCGTGGATGAAGGAAGAGTTGTTCAACAAAACATGGACAGATGAATACTTTGTTGTCGAGACAAACAATAAGGCGCTCTGCTTCATTTGTAAGGAAGTTGTGTCAGTTTTCAAAGATTACAATCTGAGAAGACATCATGTGCAAAAACATGCTGCCAAATTTGATGCATATCAAGGAATGTTTTGTAAAGACAAAATAGTGAAACTGAAAAAAAGTCTGTCATCTCAGAAAAATCTTTTTAAAAATGTTACAACTCTAACAAACTCTAAGCTAGTTATGTGGCAGCAAGTCTGACAGCAAGAGAATCAAAACTGTTTACTGATGATGGGTTTATTACAGAATCACAGAACTGTAGGGGTTGGATGGGACCTCCAGAAATCATCAAGTCCAAGCAATTATTAAGCCATGTATGGAAAACATGGCAGATACAATTTATCCTGCTAAAACAAACAAACAAACAAACAAACAAACAAAAACAAAACCAAACCAATCAAACAAAAAAACCCAGGTTTTTCTAAAATCAGTCTCAGCAGATTATAGCCAGGCAAACTGAAGAAACGGGAATAGGTATCGAAGGTAATTTGGGGAGTAAAGCTGCTAAATTCAAATGTTACGCTTTGGCGACAGATGAGAGTCTTAATGTTACGGATACATCCCAACTTGCCATTTTTATTAGAGGTATCGATAACAAATATAATGGCTTCTCTGGTGCCATTAAAAGACACAACTAAATCTCTTGATTTATATGAAGCAGTAAAAATTACATTACAGCGATTTTTCTTTAACTTAACCAACATATCTGCTACAGCTATTGATGAAGAACCAATGATGATTATTAAACAAAAAAAAAAAAAAAAAAGAGAGATGTATGAAATTAATAGGAGGCGATGCAATTGCCACTGGCCATCACACTGGATGAGATATCACCGCATCGGACATCGAGAAAATTCATGTGTGAAAGCTTTAAGAATGGATAACGTTGTGCAAATCATCATATAAGCTTTGAACTTCATAAAGGCTGAGTGAGTGAATCATCTCCAATTCCAGGAGTTCCTTAGAAGTATAGATGATGATTATGGGGACATCATCTACTTTTCTGAAGGAAGACGGCTAAATCGGGGTAAAAGTCTAAAAAGATTTTATGATTTCCAAAATGAAATAAAATCATTTATAGAATCAAAAGGAAAACTTGTGCCAGAATATTCAGATTTAAAATAGCTCATAGATTCAGGTGGGTATTTTTTGGTGGGTTTGACAGCTCGTTTAAATGATTTAAGTGTGCCTGTTCAAGGTGAAGATCAACTTATCTGTGCTATGTTTCAAACCACAGCAACATTTGAAATGAAACTTAAATGATGGCATTGAGTTATGGCAAAAAATTTCATGCATTTTGATATATTGGCTGAACAAAGTTCTGTGAACAGTGAAAACCACGCAGCTCTGCTTTCTGTTTTGATAAAAGGATTTAAGAATCATTTTTAGGAGTGCTGAAAAAAATCATCAGTTTTTTTGTTATATTTGCAACTCCATTTTCAGTCGACATAAAAACATTGCCTGGGAATTTTCAAATGGAATATATAGCATTGCAATCAGACATTCAACTCACAGAAAAAAAATTGATCAGGTCTCTTCACTGGAGTTTTATAAGCCCTATCTTACCAGAGGGAAATATCCCTCGCTTCACAATCATGCCTTATTTAATGTCATTGCTTTTTGGCAGTACGTAGATTTGTGAATAACTAGTTTCCAGGATGAAGCACAGGAAGAGCAATGTTAGATCAAAAATCTCTGGTGAGCACCTTGAAAATTCAGTAAGAATTGCAATCACTTCCATAGAAACAGATATTGATGCACTAGTTTTGCAAGAACAAGGTGAAAACATCCCACTCATCTTACCTTTTTGTTCTCCTCTATTTTATTTTTTTTTAAGTTTTAATAAAAAACAGAAGAAAATAAAATAAGTTTGGTTACTTATAAACATAACTATATTATATTATTCATATACGGTCCAAGACAAATTTCTCTTCACTCAATGCAACACAAAGACAAAAGTTTGGATACCCATGGCTTAGGGGATCTCCAAAGTTCAGATGGCCTTCGTAATCCAGCGTTTTCACCTGTGCTTGAGAAAGGTTTCTGCATTGACGGTTCAGATCCAGGCTGTAGAGTGATGACATCTTTCCAGATCCCTCTCTCTGTGTGACTGAATTTAACCTAAAAAAACCCTACCGCTTTCTATTTTCAAAGTTCAGTTTCTTTATAATTTGTGTTTATATATATGCGAGTGTGTGTGCGTTCTTTCAACACCCCCTCCCCAACCTCCTTCAGTACATTCTAATTTGTGTTATGCAACAGCAACAAAGTCCTCTTCTGTTCCCACTCCCCAGTTCAGTCCAACTCTCCATTCCCTGAGAGAAACTGTGCAATAATTTGCTAGGAAATCCCTCAGGAAAGGTTCACTTGATTTAACTACAGTATTTCACAAGCCTTTCCAATTTAAGCCCTTGAAAAGAGTCTCAGGAGGAACACTGTTACACGCAGCCTCAATTTTTCTAAAGAAATCCTTGTTTGCCCATTAGATGCTCACTTCATATTTGCTTTGGTCCCCAACTACGCCTTCATAACCCATATGCTCTCTTTTTCCTCTGCATTCCAAGTAAAGCAGCATATCACTATACTCCCTAGCTCCTTCACCATCTCCTTCAGCCAGTACACAGAGGGCAGAAGGTAAGACCTGGAAGGCATTTGCAAAGGCAAGAAAGTTTGCAGAAGTTGTAGCATTTGGGGCACAGGCTGGCAGTTCTGATGAGCACTGACAGCCAGATGACAAAACCCCATTTGGCTCACTACTTGTTTCCCTCTGCTTTTTCACTAATCTAGCCTTATACTTCATTCCTCCACTTGCTTTCTGCTTTTAACTGTTGAGTCCTTCCCTGTGAAATGCTGCTCTCCCTCATGGATTTTCTTCTTCAGGGTTTAGGGTTTATTTTTTGGGGGTTGTTATTTGTTTAAATTTTATTTAAAATTTTCATTTTTTCCTAAAGGAACTAAGACCTATTCTGTTTTAATCACTGCTCCAGTTAGCATCCTCCAGCATTCTTCCAGCCCCTTTCATTTTCACCGCTTCCTCCCAGTGGAGCTGGCCTACTCAATTCCGTAACTCCCTCAAATTTACTTTCTTAAATGTACTGCTATGTGCATAATTCATCTCTAAACTGAATTTGTTTCCTACAGGGATAATCATACAACCTTCCTTAGCATGCCTTTGAATTGGTTGTTATCCTTTCCTTCCCGGTAATTCCATCTATAAAGGTATATATTTTGGGCAGGAAAGCTAAGGACAGAATATTCAGGGCAGAATAAAGCCAGGGCTACCTTTAAATCTGTTATTGTTTTTTGTTTTCCTCACTCTTAGAATGATGAGCTAAGTAGCTTATCACATTAATTTTTGAGCCATTAACAGTGTGGAGCCTAATTTAGAAGCAAAGCTAACACACAGGAAAAACAAGCAGCACAGATGACAAAATTATCACACCTTCTCTGGTACTGGCAAGCAGAGTGAGGGCTGAGTGCTTGCACATGTGGCTTACTTGCATTAGTGTGAAAACAAGGACTTTGGGGAAAAATATACTGTATTTTATTATTCAAATTGGATTTGGTTTTGTGTCAATTCATGACACAACATACTTTTTTTTGGTGAGTTTTTCCTGCTAGGAGGGAAACACGCTTACATGGATCGTTGATATGGATTTATTTTTCAAATTATCACAGGAGAAACAGTGATGAAGAGCATCCATGCAAGTGTGCCGCCTTCACATATGCTTGCTTCAGGGTGAGGGAGAAGACAGGCAAAACCAACCCAAACAGATAGAAAACAGGGCATGACTATTTGTAAGAGAGATATATATGAAGAGTTTCCTACAGCAGAGCCACATCCCTGAGCTTCACGCTGCTCCTAAAGTACAAAAAACATATATACAAAGTACCTCATATATCAGCTTGTTGGATATTATTGCAAGAAATCCATCAGCCATCATATTCCATGCAAATCCTCTTACTGCCTTGACTGACAACAGCATTTCAGAAATATATGTGTTTAAAAAAAAAGAAATATTAGCCTGGAAACAAATTCTTTCTTTCATGCATGTCACCAGCTCCTATTAACAGTAATGAGGGTTTCCATGTAGGGGCCTTTTAAAGTAGGAATGGACTGCTCGCTCATTTGCCTTACTTAGGAGGGTAAGCTGTGAACTGCACACGTGTATGTGTCCCTTTTTTCTTTCTTTGTCCTGGCTTAATTTATATATATATATGTGTATAGATATATATATCTTGAGAGATTAAAGCAGGAAGCCAGGACAAAAGAAAAAGGATCCCAGCACACATACACACACAGCCCACTAAGAATTAGAACATTTCCATTACGCAAAGGTGCAGAATTATGTATCTGCTTGCTCTCTGATAGCCTCCTGAATCAATGGGACAGAGCCCCTCTTATCTCCGCCCTGATGCTGTGGGAAGGTGGCTGCCAGCCCACAGCTGGGAGCAGGGCAGAGCTGCAGCTAGCAAGCATGGAATATGCTGGAAACTGAGAAAACTGCAATCATTCTTTGCCTCAGAAAATGTAATTACTCTGCATATGTAATTTCCCAATCATAAATTTCAAATCTTTTTCTCTAGTGCAAACTTCTATAAAATTGATTTCTTTTGAATTCTGTATTTAAATCACAATCGTTCAGCTCCACATAGCTCCAGAGATAAAGGCTATTTTGTGGTCTTTTCTCCCTCTTTCTGTCTTCATAACATCCTCTCTTTTTAAGAGCAAAGTACAGAATGGTTACCAACATTAAACTCCATCACTTCAATATTACATAAAATAGCAACCCTGTTGGTTTTCTTTGTTTGTTTTTTTTTTAATTTATTACATTTCCATGGTTTAGGGTTTTCTTATCCTCTGCCACTACATGAGAATCCCAAAAGAATATAAGGCAAATTTCAGACTAAGGAAAGAAGCTTTTAATTTCACTGTTCAGGGTGACAGAAAGAATCAATCCCACACTAGCAACCCTTCTATATCATAAAATGAGCTAAGAGGTGGGACTGGTTTCAAGGAGCTTACCTTGTGGTGCTAAGTGTCAACATCAATTACAAAGGAACAAAGATTTCGTGAACCTGCAAACACCACGGGGAGCCCCATTAGCCATGCTGACAGGCAGTTCTCTAAACGGCTTGCCCAAAGCAATTTCTGTGTAGGTTCCCATGCTACAACACTATTTAGCACCGCTCTTACCCCATCTTCCTCCTCCTGCCACCAACCCTGGTGATGTAGGGAAGCTCAGCTGTCAGGTGAAGCATGGGGTCAAGCACGTTCTGAATTCATCCATTCAGTAGTGATGAAAAGATAAAAGATTATAATGGCATATAAGATGCAAGACATAAGCAAATCCAATGATATGTTTCACCTAAAAGGAAGGGGAAGATCTAGATATACTGTGTGCTGTATGTCTTCTAGGAGATGAATAAGTGATTGGAAACTTATTCATACACTCCATAGGCTTCTGCCATTCACTAAATGGTGGGTAATAAACCTTATTGGATTTCATATTTTGTGGAAAATTACTCTTTCATTGCTTTGTCCCTTTAAGGGCACTCATTTAGTAAAATATAGTACAGGTTTTATTGCATCAAAAGGAATAAAAGATTTTAAATGAATGTTAATGCTCTCTCAAAGTGAAAGAGCCAGGGACTTCAAGCCAAATTCACAGCTAGAAGCAGAAATCTTTCATAAGCTTTTGTGCATTCAAAAAGAAAAACTTTGGGTATAGAAGAGTTTCATTTTAACAATACTTAGGTCTCCTTTCTTCTTTTATTCACACAGGTAACCTCTGTCACCTCCCTTCAGTTTTCCTTGTCTTCAAGTTTCTATTAAACCTCCTCACTCTCCTCCTTTTGCCTCGACTCCTCTTTCCTTCTGCCCAATACACCAGTTCCAGCAAAGAACATGCAAAGAACTTCCTCCCCCATCCTATTTCAGAAGTGTCTGTCTGGCACTCACCACTTGTATATTTCCTTCCCCCCTCCCCCCCCCCCCCAAGGCTATTTATCAACACATCTGGGAATCGCAAAATAACAGTCTCTGTTTCTGGCATTATTGTTCCTGAACTGGGGAAGTACCATAAAAGCAAGAAAAACCTCTTGCTCCCTCAGTTTCCAAGGCTCACAAGCAATTTCCCTGAGGCAAGTCAAACTGACAAGTTCGTGAAGATTTCCCACAGATCTAAAGATATTGCCTTCTCTCATACTGCCAACTGCAAAGACACTTCAAACATCCACAGCTTGTGTTTCATACAATCTTATTTTACCCAGGTATATTTTCATAGGCAGCTTCTTTCTGCACATCTGCCATGGCCGTGCCCAGCATCCTGGCACAGGTCAGTTATTCAGCATGGATGCATCTTCTCCAGGTGGTGCCTATTCTTCACTGACTACCTTGTTCTCTTCTTTATCTAACCTGATGCCATTCCCCCCTCCTTCTGCAAGCTCTCCTGCAGAAAATTTAATCATTAGAATGGCTTAGGTTGGAAGGTACCTCAAAGTTAATCTAGTTACAAACCTCCCTGGCTGCAGGCAGGGTTGCCGACCACTAAATCAAACACCAGATCAGGTAGTCCAGGACCCATCTAACCTGGCCTTGAACATTCCAGGGATGGGGCACCCTCAACCTCTCCGGGAAAAACTTCCCTCTACATCTAATCTGAATCTCCCTTCCTTAAGTTTAAAACCATCGCCCCCTATCCGATCATTATCTACCCATGTAAAAAGTTGATTTCCCTCCTGTAATTATGACAATTAATGATGACAAATCCAGCCTCCTCACATGCATGCACCTAACCTCTGGGAGCAGATCAGTAGGTAAACAAGCCACTGCTTTTGAGAGGCACAGTCAAGGATAACACACAGTCAAGGGAAGTAAAATCTTTCCATTAATTTCAGTTTCTCAGGCACACAACCTAGCCTGCATGCATGCCAGTGACTCAGTCTGGAGTTACTATCAGAGGCAAACGTGCTCAGCTCCTTGTAGGTCTAGGGCTGGTTGCAGCAAAGTCTTTAAATGGGCACAGTGTTCCCATGATTTAGTCATACTAAATGACATTTTTACGTTTCAAGATACATATATATAATCAAGAGCAAGCCTCCAATTAGGTAATGAGATTGCCCATTTCTGCTCTTATTCAAACCTTCTAATTCCAATTCAGTAATGAACTTTATTTTCTGTGACTCAAAGAATGATTTGCTTTGTTTCACATCTCAGCATCTAAAGAAGCTTTGACAAGGAGCATACCTCGAGTTTCTGATACAAGTGTAATAAATCTAATGTTGTCAAGCATGGTGGCATTTTTATTTTATTTTCAAAGAGAATTTAATCTAACTTCCCGGGGGATTCTTCTCTCATGTCATAACAAAGTCTGGCTTGTAATGGATTTCCCATTTTTCTCTCTGTCTCGAATAATGACAAAATTGCTGCACAGAGAAGCAGCATTCTATAATATGCCACAAAATACAAGTGGGAAGTGACAGTTGTCTCAGAACGGCATCACAGGTCTAAGCATCTTAAATCTAGCATCATGGGTACTTAACTGGTTAACATCTCACCGCCATTGCTTTCCACCAGACTTGGAGCACAAGGAAAGTCCAGGTGGAATAGGAAAGAAAACAGACAACAGAGGAAAATAAAGAAAACACATAAATCAATAAGTAGCATTGAAGGACCACACTTTCGGTTGATAAAATGTTGGTACAAAGCAGCTGAGAATCTGCTTCACAAATATTCATCTCCATATGTCATTCTACATAAAGGATTGTTTTAAAAATAAAATTTTTATTTCAAGCAATAGTATTTAATGGAAACCGTGTATCCCTTTGGGAAGAAGACTACTGTTATATTCCATTGTAAACCTTTATGAACCAAAGGATTAAAAGCCACTTCTCTCTTCAGTGACATAATTTTCTTCAACCAACTTTAAAATCCTTTCACTGCTGCAGAGCATCCTCATAAAAGTAATATTCTCTCCTGTAATAGGAATGACTGGATCTATTTTACTAGCTCAAAAATTGCACTGGACATACCTAGCAGAAAGATAAGCTCGTGCTCACTGTACACAAAGTCGTATTTGCCACTTAAAAACAAAAAGAAAAAAGTGAGGCTTTTTCCCCTGTGTTTCTCATTGTAGACCTCAGGCAAGGAGTTCAGAGCTCAAATAATTAGTGGGTGAGCAACCTCACACTTGCGGAACCTCATGTTCTGTAACACTGATGGTAGCAAGAAGTCGTCATGGGAACCCGGAGGTAACAGTCCTGCTCATATTTCAGTATGCATTTACACAAATCCTAATTTGCTCTGTTGGCTGTACCCTCCAACAGCTCAGATCTTTTATTTAAGAGGTCATTCCCTATCAAGCCTGATCAAGACCCAGGATCCTTTGTACAGCCCTTGTGGATGCTGCTGTCTCTTCTCCCTGCTTACTGTTAACAGTAACTGCTGGGTCTTCTCTGCATCCAATCCCAAAGCGCTCAGCAAGATGACTATAGTCATTATTTTCATTCAACAGGTGAAAAAAACTGAGCAACAGACAGATGCCTTGCCCCACGCCCAGTGGACACTCATTAGATGTCCACAGCAAGGTGGGTGCTGCTGAGGCTCTTCAGCCTCACGGTCGATCTGCTCTCTGCTAATGCAGAGAGGAGGAGAGGGAGTTGTGTAGTTGTTCTGAAAGCCTGCCAAGCAGCGTGTTTACAGAGTTTAACCGTCTGTAGTATAATTTAACACAGGGAAAACTGTGCAGCTTTCTGTTACTTGTGACACAAGGTAGCTCATTTCCTCATTCTAACATGACAGGAGAAAACTGACCACATGGAACAGGGCAGCTACCGAATGCAGCTGGACCTCTGCCCTGTTGCATATCTCAAGGAACCCAGGTCTCTATTCCAGGTGCACACTGCTTGAAAAGATGCCCAACTCAAGGGGATCCAGAATGAAAATGAGAAGGAGTTGCAAATTCGATCACTGCAAGACCCAACTTCAACACATCCTGGTGCCACAGTCCAGACTTAAAAGCCCAACTTTCCCTCTGCCTTGCACTAGCCCTTACTCTGTCTTGCCCCTTCAAGCACAGAGCCATCGATAATAGCAGCCTGCTGCTGGATTAATATATCTTCTGCATCTCTTTCTATGATGTTTGCAGCAGTTTTTTGTTTATACCAAGGAATACTGAGTCCTTCAGGTCAGATATTACAAAAAATTTCTTCTCAGAAAGAGTGGCTAGGCACTGGCACAGGCTGCCCAGGGAGGTGGTGGAGTCACTGTACCTGGATGTGTTCAAGAAGCATGGAGATGTGGCACTGGGGGACATAGATTAGTGGACATGGCGGGGATGGGTCAGTGATTGGACACGATGGTCTTAGTGGTCTATTCCAACCTTGATGTTTCCATGATTTTTTGGAAATCCAGCCAAGTTGTTTGTTTTCTCTGCTACAAGAACTGATGTAAAAGGTAAGAGAGAACCTCCAGGACCCTAAGTGAGAGCTGGGTCAGACTCGTACTCAACCATACCCATCAGCCTGCTGCAGAGAGAGGGGCTGTCAGGAGAAGTTTGTGTTATTGAAAGGGCATCCTACCCATCTGACTCTGAACCACAGTGTTCTGTGAATGGGACAGCTTCTCCTTGTAGAACCTTACACCTACTATCCCAAAGTAAATTCTTTCCTTTTTCTGCTCCTTCCTTTCCACTCTTAATAGAGAAGCCGGTCCCAGCCACATTTCCCTTGCTAGGCCAGTGTTGCCACAGGGAAGAAGCTCTTCTTGCCAGGGGCTGCTGGAAGATGCTGCCATGAGTGGTTTCTAGCCACCCTCCTCCCATCCCTCCCACCCCTACTTTCTCTTTTTATTTTTGAGAGGTTGAAATATCACAGGATAAAGAGACTGCAGCTGTGTTGGGGAAAAGAAACCAGTCACGCCTCAGCAATTTATGGACAATTTCCCATTAATAAGAGATAATGGAGCACAGTTCAATGGATTTGCAATTGTACACTTGCTCTTTGAGAATATGGAGGGGAATCTGACAGCAGTTTGCTCCTCTCAGAAATGGCATTACCATGATTTTGTATATCCTATTGTACAGAGGGAGGTTTGGACAGTCTGAAATGGTTTAACAGCCTATTAGAAAAGCGCAGGTGTATCCAGTTATTGAAATGACCCCAAATACTGTCACTGCGAGGGAAACATCTGATATACATTACCCATGAGCTCACAGCTCCCACCTGCACGTGCTCAGCTGGCCAGCATAAGGTGCAGGAACAAAGTTCTGCTGGTCTCAGTAAATATGGGATCAACTTGGTTCTCCTTGTGAAAGAGGCTGGAGAAAAACATGACAAAGGATGCTCCACGAGACATGAAGCTGCAGACTGTGGATTTACATGCCATTTTCATGGCAGGTCAGCATGCTTGATATACATATATTTGATTCAAGATTTTTTGGAAAGGCTATCCTGACCACAGCTCTCCCTCCTTTAGCCTCACAATTGTCTGGAGTTACTCTACCACTTTGCACTGCAAATTAATGCAGGAACAATACCAGATTACCACAGGTAGGTAGACAGGGGTGAGAAGCATGAGTCAGTTGCAGAGTGTAAGCTTCTATGGGAGTTTTCTCCTGGACCTTGACACTGAAATGCATGATTCACCCCTACAGAACCAAGGACTCATAGTGCCAGATAAATCTGCTCACCTGTGGTTGTTCGTCTTCAGAGTCCCTCTAGATATGGATATACTCATCCTGGAAAGGCACATTGGTTAATGGTACACACAGTTCCTCTTCATTTCAATTTGCAGTTTTCTGGTAAAATTGACCCCTCTCTGAATACCTTATAAACAAGGGCAAACAGAAGTGCACTTCTCATCAGTGGTTTCTACGCACACCCTCTGACACATGTCCTGCCTAAAATCAACTTTTCCATCACTAAGATTAAAAGCAAGCAGAGAAATTCCAATTCAAATTCATCTCCAGATCCTCTCTCGGTCTGTACTCTCTTGGAGATAATATGATTAGAGTTCCCAGTGAAGAAGTATCATCAGTTATTTTAAGTCAGTGATTATATCTGATGCTTTATTTTAGTCTTTCACTGTACTAACATTTTGTTTGCATCTGTATGACTACAAAATGCATTTTAAGCATTTCTCCAAAGTGACAGCAGTGAAGTGTGAGACCTCTTTTCTCCTCAATGTACTGATAGGTCATTTGCTTATAAGAGTCCAAATACAGAGGACACGGCTATCCAAAATAAATGAGTCCACTTCCTACTGCCCCCTCCACCAGACTAATTGCACTGACAAATACCATCTCAACCATTACATTTTTAATGAACTTAAGAAATGTATTTCAAGTCATAAGCTTCTGTAGTAAATCTAAATTTCACCAAAGTTTGCAAGCAAAAGGGTTTTTTTTTTTTGTTTTTTTTTTTTGTTTTTTTTTGCAGAACTCTTTAGAGTCTATTACTATTTCCTAGCTTAAAGCATCTTTTAAAAGGAAATGAAACCATGGGTACACCAATACTGCAGAACTGCACCAGCTCCGTACAGAATTTCCTTTGGAAATAAACCAGAAATAGCCAAATCAGTCCATTTTCAGGCATAGGTAAAAGTGGGGTTGCAAGAACTGAGCATGCAAACCTTGCTAAAGGCTGCAAGCTCTCCTTCCTGTACCTATATCCTGAGACTAAGGCCCTGATGCATGAGCTCAGGGAGCATTGGGACACCAAACCCAACATGGGGTTTGGGTGGTGCTGTGTAGAGCCAGAGGTTGGACTCAATGATCCTTGCGGGTCCCTTCCAACTCAGGATACACTATGATTCCAATTTAAGAGCAACATTTAGGAGCTGATAGGACTCCCCAGTGCTTCAGATGGAGCAGTTCTTGCAGGTCTAAAAATACCAAGCACAGAACTCACCCTCAACAGGTTCAGGCTCAAGGGGAAAATGATGCGCTTTGCATTTCAGAACATACCCAGAGATATCTCATTTACTTTAAAAATAGTGAGAATTGCAGGAGGCATCTTTATAGATTTTTTAAAATAGCTTGGATGAAAACCAACTCTCCTAATGAAAAACAATAGAAAATTACTTAGCTATTAATCTCGTGCTCAGAGGCAATTATTTCCCAACTGAGATTTCTGTGTTTTTGGGTTTTTTTTTTTAAATAATCATACAGATTATTTTGGAAAGGTGACAAGTCTGCTTCTTGGCCCCCCTTTCTTTTGCTGTGTCTTAATTTGCATAAATATGACATTAAAATTGAAAGAATCGCTTTAAAAAACAATTACTCCATCAGCAAAGCCTGACAGTGCAGAACTCAACTGCACCACAGAGATCATCTTGGTAAGAGGAAGAAAAAAAAAAAAAAGGATTTTTTTCCCCCATTTACTGACATTAAAACACCTCTCATTCCTAACAGGACGGTAGTTCAGATTTATGTTTTAGAATGCTTTAATAGTTGAACGTCTGCAAATATCATTATTCTTAGATGCACTGCGGCAGAATAAAAATCCCACACTGAGCATCTGTGGGGGCTGTTCAGCCCAAGGGGGGTTGAAGGGCTATGCAAGATCTTAACCACGTTGAGATGAAAAATAACTAGACACCTTCCCATTATCACACTGTGCTTGTCTCTGGAAGCTTTTGTTCCATTAGAAACTTGTTAATTGCTGCCTTAGTAACAAAGGAGCAACATGCTGTGGTGGGACTATTAGGAGTCTACATGGCTTGTTCACCCTTAGAAATGCAGAGGGTTTAATCGGCTGTCTGCTCTTAGAAGATGCAATAAAATGGGATCATCAAGGGTGTCAGCGTATGATAATGGAGATTCTTTACAATACGGAAGAGAAAACACAGAACCTACTTAATAAAAAGCTATGGCATGCAAAAGAACTAGATGCAGAATTTGTGAAGAAGTTGTGCACAGCCAAAAACCAAAAACCTAAGAATTTTTGAGAGCACTCATCACTTCAACTATCTGATGAGACATCCTCCAGTTCACCACACAGATTTGCAGTCTCAAATGCAAAACAGCTAATTATAAGTCAGTTTGCCCAGAACACCCACTGCTCAATTGTATCAGCTTGCTAATAAATAACTCCCTTACTACAGAAATGCAAGGGCTGAAATACTTCTTCAGCACTCCTTGGCAAAACAGAAGCTTTCTGTAAACCTCTCCCTGCTTTCAAATAACCTGTTTAACAAGTTCTTAAGTACTTGTCTCTTTTGGGAATGCATCAGTGGCATATTCAGAGTAGGAGAATACAGCCCTTACTCAACTTCCTACATTGGAGTAGAATAACTTAGAGAAGAACAGAGTAGGGCCATGATGTTGTACACAGTTCTCAAATCTACTAAGCTTGTAGTGCAAAATAACTGGATCTCCCTGTAAGAAAATCCAACCAATACACTCACTGCACGAGAGTGTGGCCCATGGTTCTTTTTAGCCCATTTCTTAATGACATTTTGGCATCTAGAGATGGGCGGACTGAGCCTCACATTTTTTCTTGTAAAAAAATAAGAAGTCACCATCTCCTTTTTACTTATTATCTCATGATATTTGCGAAGCAGAAGATTCCCCCCACTTCCCAAGAAGACAGTGATAAATGTTTCACTGTTATTGTTTTTCTTATAGAGTATTTTGGTTTTATACTTTAAAAGCAACAAGTAACCTTTTCAGTAAGAGACACAGAAGAAGGTTGAGCTCATGGCCTTTTCTCCATCCTCACAGCAAGCATCCTCAAACAGAGAGCCGTCAGATGGACCCCAAGTAAATCCTTCTCTTAAACAAACACCCTTTCTTTATTAGCAAGTGGACTCTTTTCTTGTTTGTGTAGACTCATCAGTGTTTGTCATAAGACAGAGAAGCAGAAAGAGTTAAGGCTGACCACAAGGACTATTCATTTATTTTCCCATAACATAACCCCTTTGTGCAAAGCAAATGCCAACTCTAACAAACAGTTGTGATTACAGCCCGTTTACAAACCTCATTCTTCCCTCCCAGACCCTTTGGAGTTCAGCAACAAAATGCAATATAGGCAACTTTAATTGTATATATCTGAAGAGACCCTGGCAAGACCAAAGGTATTTTCCTGCCAAAAGGAGCCCAGACCTTTGGCTGGAAGAAAGTGGCAGATTGGAGGCTTCAGATTTACCCCACAGGGCTCAGGCCTGGCACCTCCCTTGCACTGCCAAATGGAAGGAACAGTCTGTTTGCATCCTCATATTAATACCAACCAGTAATGAAGTTGGGAGCATCGCAAGGTTTTAGCTGTATATGGGATTAGACCAGGCTTAGATATCTGAATAAATGAACTGACTTAATTAGCTCTCCTGAAACAAATTATTATACAGCACTCATTTCCAACTCTCACATGAACCCCAAAGAATTTTAGAACCGCATTAATTCCTTGAATAATAAATCTGTACATTTTTGCATACCTACTGCAATTATGATGGATAATGAGATTTTAATTAATCAGACCCAGATTTTTTTTTAACACTGTTGAAGAACGCAGCTTCATTAGAGACCGATTTATTTGGTAAATCTGAGGGGAGAGGGTGAGGAATGAAGTAAACAAAAACAACAACAAAATCCTATGTTAAACTAGCTGACATTTAATAATCTTAAGAGCACTTATCCTTCAAACACCCTTATCATGAATGTGAACTCTGTATACTATCAAATGCTGGTCAAACTATTAACTCTAAAGACAAAACACAGTTATTAAATATTTTACCACTTGGAATACTCTCTTGGTTTGACGCAAACAAAGTTTTTTTTCTCCTGTATTCTGTGTACTCTGTACACAGAGGATATTCTCTTGGTCATATGTTCTAAGCTTCCAAGATCTTACAAGTGACAACCACTTCTTACTATTAGCATGGCAAAGCAGCTGTAAATACAATTATTAAATCTTTCACTCCTGCTTTTCTTTTTTTTCAAACCGTTCTGAGGAGATGGCAAAAGATTTCTCTCATGCAGCTGTCATTAATCATAAATCAGTTTGATAGTATGACAGAGAGCAAAGACTTGGGGGGGGGGGGGGGGAATGTCTCATTAATATGAGATTAAAATTCCCTTAAAGCATAATTATTTTGCAAGAGAACCTTGGGCTGGATTTATGAGTACGTATTGTATCTCTGGCTTACCACATTGACAAAAGCGATGTTGTTGGTCACAGAAAGAACATCGCTGATGAGCACCACTTCTCTTGGAGACAATCTAGCGCTGAAGGAGAGAGGACTTCAAATTCTAATTTCAGGTTTCTGACCCTTCTTTCTGAGCAGCTGTTTACCTGGAGATGGCTGAGAAAATCAGGAGAACACCCTGGCAGCGCATGATCAACTCTTGGGAGCATTTGTAATGAGGAAACAACAGTAGTGCTTCTGGTTTAAATAACATAGACATTTTCATGTGAATCATTAAGGTTTAGTTCTTTTTGTCCACTTTGCAGAGAACCTCTGTGGAATTGGCACAGGCAGTACGTTGTATGCATTCACTCTGAACCATTTCCCCTGAAAAACCACTTTCCTCAGAAAAATAAGGTCAAAAGAAAATGCTTGATTAAATCTACCAATTGACAGCATACTCAGGCATCTTTTCCCTCTGATTGTACTGTTAATCACTGCACTAGAATAAAATGCAGTCCTTTCTGAGCCACAGCGGAAGGACAGAGGTCACAGACACCTCCACATCTGGGGCAGAGCTACAGTAGTCCGACCTTAAAGTCCCAATGTACAGCAGCAGTTGGCTGAGCTCAAAGGATTAGGAAACTGTATACTTGAAGCCTAGAGGGGATTTTCCTATCTGTATCTCCCCGCTCTTGCACAGCCTTAAAAACCTGGGCCTTGTGAGTGCTTGGCAGAACATAGCCAGATGTATTCTCCTTGGTCTTTCTCTGGGGAAGGCTCACAAGAAAGAACAGATTTTCTTTTGTTTTCATTTCCACAGACACGCTCATTATGTGAGCCAGCTCCTAGCTGAACCGAGCAGCCCTTGGTTAAAAAAGCAGGCACCTGGCCGGGAATTGCAGTCAGCTTTCCTCTGTGCTGCTTCTCTTTGGCAGCTCCTGCACCCTGTGCCAGAAAGCTTGTTCCAACAGAAGGCCAAAACAACAGGGATGCAGAGGATGCTAAACGCCATCTGACCCAGAAGAACCGAGGACATGGAGATCACATACTGTTCATAAGTTTTGTTCTGGAAGTCTTAAAAAAAAAAAGAGAGATTTTCTCCCAAGACGAAGTAGTTTTGCACAGGTCTCCATGGGAAGAAACTTGCCATTTCTCATTAGCATCAGTGCTACCACTACTCATCTGTTAATTCCAAGCTTCATTTACAAGCTGCTGATACGCTGCGCTCAGCTCTGAGTCCTGAAATGCTTTTCTGAGCAGTTCCCCTCACCCTACCAATTTAGATGCCCTCCCTCCCCACCAATCTAAATTTGCTTTCATGTGCTAGGAAAACAAACAAGCAGAAAAAACCTAACGTGTGAATTTGCCACTTCTGAACATCTTGTCCTCTTAATTTGTACCATGCTGGTTTCTTCAGCACAGAAACAGCACTGGGAGCATAGTAAATTTAGTTGCAAGGCAGGGTGGGCTGAGGGGTGAGCAGAGACCCTCTGGCTGGGTCTGTTCTCCTCCCAGTGCCTTTCCAGCAGGTTTTGTTGTGCCCTTGCTGACTACATTTTGGAAATGCCACATCCTTACACAGCTTCTGCATCATTTTATCCTGCTTCCATCATGTTCCTCTGTGGGCCCAGCTCCTTTGCTCAACCTTTTCCCCTTCGACTCTCTTGCTTACATTTTTGACCTTAATTCCAGCCACTTCCTCTGAGTCCTCCATGTTTCCCTCACCATGAACTGATGGTATTCTATACAAGATGACAGCAAGTGAAGTCACTGAGCCCAAAGACTAGCACTACTGAAAAAGTATGATGAAGGTATTGTGATGCAAAAGCCACTCAGGAAAGATGTCTCAGGACTGAGGTGAAATGGAAAATTAACTGAAAGCAGTGAGCAAATATGTTTTCCATCAGGGCCTAAGGAACACAAGGGGAAGCCTTGGCAAGATGCTTTATGCAAAGGACAGGCAATTTGGAGGAAATCAGTAGCTGCAAATCCACAAGTTAATCCATGCAACTTCTTGGGCTTGTTGCCCATTCGATTTGAAACAACAATTTGTTTGGAATAAATAGCAAGGTTTTCCTCTTTAGATGTAAAAAAGGACAACTGTAAATCAGAATTAGTCATCAGAATAGCATTTCTTTTGGCATTGTAATGAGCTGATGGCCTTTGAAAAGGGGGAGGGAATGGCCAGCTTCATCTATACTGCATTTATTTTATGTAACAACTTCTCATCTGAGATGAAAACTGAAAAGGACAGATCGGTTGTTAGCCCAAGAGAGCCAAGTCTCCTTGCATTTATGGAACAGAAACAGGCACGTAAGCCATGATAAGTGGTTATCTTCAGCCAGCAATAAGACACTAGCTACAGAGAGAAAGTGGGTCAGAATCTGCACTGGTGAAAGGTACATTGCTCTACTTGATGATCGACACCATAATTTTGGGTGTTTAAGCTGCTCTCTTGGAGTAAGAGCCTTCACATTCTTTGGGGTACTTGGAAAGGTAGGGATCGCTATGCTGGCATCAGCAAATAAATACATTCATTTAGCACCAGCAATACAAATATATAGGCCTTTACCCCAACAATGTGAGACAGTGCCATCATCTGCTGATGTGATCTTACATCACCCTTCAGAGCTCCCCATGAAGCCCAAGATACAAAGTGCCACGAGCACAGGGTGCAGGAATTTGTGCCTTCCCGATCAGCCCTGATATTGGACTGGTCCTGCCAGAAAGCAACTTGGATGTCATGGCTGACACTGTCTGGTCAGAACAACCCCAAAAAAGATCTAAGAGAAACCCTGCACAATTACTGCCTAATGTATCAGTGCAAGTACCAAGCACATCGTTCTCAATCTGTCGTAAAAATACATACCATCACAGCATATCTCTATAAAAAGCAGTCTTACGAACGTTGTGAGACTTCTCTCAATGCAATGAATGGTTGGATGCGATACAGAGAATGTTCTGAAGCAAAGGCATTTGACTCTTACACTCCAATTACCTCCCACACCTGTGTGAACAGCACAGCCCCAGATTCTAGCGTCACTACCACCATTGCTTGCTTCAGCCATTTCTGCAAGGAATGGAGCATTCCTCCACCACCATAAGTTCAGCATATGGGCAACAGGTTTTTATTCACAGGTACTATGAACATATTCTGTTTGGATACTGGCAAAATAATGTCTATCCAGAGACCTCTGTTACTGCTTGGAGACAGCTGGTACTCAATCATCCACATGGGGCTATTTCCCTGTAAACCAGCTTTGCGGTCAAGCTCCTTCTCCCTGTAAGAGATGCACCTGGCCTCACCAACTGCATGCAGATGAGGAAGGTTAGTGTATCACCTAAAAGCATTTGCTCATCCATCACACGAGATCTGCTCCAGAAACTTTTATACCCATTCATGGTCTGTGACAAGCTACGTCCCCTCAAAACCCTCGTGAGGAAGACGCTTCCCAACCACAAGCAAACAGTGACATTCTACTGCATGGTGGCACATGACTCATACTGAATAAGGCCAAGTGCAGGACTTGTGCTCTACAGCAGATCGGTGCCTTGATATTTTTTAATTTTAACTATATAGAGAAATAAGCATATGCACACAATGCGTTTATTTCACTCAATCAAACGTAACTTGAACAAACATGACAATTATTACTGTGCAACAGAGTGTCTCTGTGCTAAATATTTTAAGTTTCAGTGCTTTGTAATTGTATTTCTATAGGCGCAAGAAGTGTTTCTATGCATAGTGAATGCATTTCATTAAATAGTATAAATTTACACTCTGTTGTAAATGAATGTTCATTTCACACTGTAATTTTTTTACTGCAGAATGTTGCCGTTTTAGTATTCGCTGTAATCACTCCACTGTGTTTCAAGCAAATGTCATTTATATGGCATGTAAAAATTCAGAGATTTCAATTTGAGGGATCTCAGTGTGAGGTATAAATACATGCAAGCCACGTAACACAAATAAACTCACTCCAGATGGTTGCTTATAGCAGATAAAATCAAACTTCTCCATCCTAGGAAGTTAAATTCCCACCGCAATCGAGGCAATTCTGTATAGTTTCTGCTGACCAAAATGGCCAGCAAGTTAACACCAATCCAAACACAATAAACGTAATGAAGTTTTTGCTATTAATAACAGACCAAACATTATGGTTTCTAAATGCTTTAACTGCTTTTCTGTAGGAATATTTTTGAGAATCCAGAGATCGCCTCAGCTGTCTGTCCCAGGAAATGCTCTGCCTGTAAATGTCTAGGAACAGGACTATTGATACAATAAAATAAATGATTCTAAAAGCAACCATGCTTTATTTGCTCCTCTACCATTACGGCTGCCTGGAGTACTTACAGTACAGCCCGAGAGCATTAAGAAACAGCCAGGCTATTTCTTCTCTGTTGATAGCCACCTTATTGCTTTCAGCAGGTAGCAAATTAAACCTTCAAAATAATTCTCATGTGCACCGACTGTAAAGTGAATTTAAATTAAAGTAATACATTACAAGAAAAGTGAGTACCTAACCGGAGTTCTCAGCAGCCTCCTTCCTTCAAAGCCAACTTCAGTGCACACAAATACAGTTACACAGTTCACACCTGCCATGGACATCTGCACGTACCATACGGTGCAGGATACACCTTGTCCCAGCACTCACACACAGATGTATTTGCAAACACCTCCTGCCGCTGAGAGACAGATTAGTTGAGCCAAGTGCTCCTACAAGCAAACAAGAAATGCCTCACTGCACATTTCTCCTCCATCAGCACCCACACGTTCTCCCCAAGGGCTGTTCAGAGCACAGGGCAAGCTTTATAATGGTAACATCCCACCCAGCCACCATAAGCAGATGAAGGCCTACAATCATCCCCATATAAATGGACATGAAGCCTAAGAAATGAAATTACTCAATGATGTCATAGAACAAACTTGCATTCAGCCCAGAAGGCCAATGGTATCCCAGGCTGCATCAAAAGAGGGGTGGCAGCAGGGAGAGGGAGGCGGTTGTCCCCCTCTGCTCTGCCTTCATGAGGCCCCACCTGCTGTGTCCAGGTCTGGGTTCTCCAGCATGGGGAGGATGCAGAGCTGTTGGAGCAGTTACAGAGGCCACAGGGATGATCAGAGGGCCCAGGAGTACTTTGCAAGGCAGTCTCATACCTTTCACTTGCTGGCTGCAGTGCAGAACTAAAGGTTAACTGAGAAGGTTTTTACTGCTCTCTTTTCCCGAGGTGATGCAAATAGGATGGAGCTGAACTGATGGATCGGAAGTGCTCTACCGTAGGCTGCAGCCATGAACAGAGCTTATCTGCTGGAGAGAACCCAGCCCTGGGAAATCTGAGCACCCTGATGTGTGCTGAATTATGTTCCCAAGAGCCACACTCGGTAGTTACTTTGCTGAAAGTTGACTTAAATGAGAATTAGGGAAGCCACTCATTAACAATTCATTTATTAAATTATAACTATACGTTATACACGTTATTTGCAATCCCATTCCTATTGTTTCTGTGTGTATGTATCTCAATTACAGCGTCTCCTACATGTATTGCCTGCAGATTTTAAGCTAAACTTGAGAATAGTCAAAAAACTCTGATTCCAGGTCAAACTCAAGATAAAGTTAGCTATTTGCATGTAACTCCCTGCAAATATCTCAGCAGACTGATCACGGCCAAAATGGCGCTGTAAGGCAGGCACTAGGCACAGCCAGGCTGGGAAATGGGTATTAGCAGATGTAAATAGGCAGAAAAACCAACGGCACCAATGCAGCAAAACCCATTAGGCACAACAGGAGAGAAAGCCAGCAAGAAAATGAGAGGAGCTTTTCCCATGATAGGTTTTGTTCTTCTGCGGGACCACAGAAATATGAAAGGAGACAATTTCTCGTGTGTCTGTGCAGCCCTTTGCAAAGCAGGGTGATTACTGTTAGGCCTGCTTTATAGCAGAGATGCAATGAGTCTTCAGAGCAGTGCCAGAGCCATGCGGCAGCTCACTGGGGACAGATGCACAACCTGTGCATCCTTAGTTCCCATGTATTAGCAGACAGCTGTATGATCTGTTCCTGCAGAAGTCCTCAATGGAGTTTGTGCTGGCTAGAGACAGTCAGCTAGGAAAAGCTTGGAATTATGCTCAGTGCATTGGCACCAGCACTGTGTCTGCAGCAAAGGCCAGATGCTCCAAAGCTTTATCACTGATGCTTGCACTTCTCCCATTTTGCAAAAGCGTGTCTCACCTTCTCCTCATTTATATCCCCAAACTGAGCATGGCTTCAATTATCAGCTCTTTTGGTTTGAGAGGTCCCGGGTAGGTAATAAGCTTTCTCCAGTAAACTCAGAAACTACAGAGAATCTGAATTTAGCATTTTAAACCTTGATTAAATTAAATGAATTAACCTGTTTAATTCATTATTAATGTCCCCTCAACGTCAAGAAAGGAATTCCTTCATCGCAGCCAACAGACAGGACCACAAAACTTTCTCACAAAGTTATAAACCATGACTCTCCTTGCGCTTATGCACCAAAGCATAAGGAGCATCAGCTCATGTTATTACTCTGCACAGCAGAGATTTGATTACTAAGATCTGCTCAATAAAGAAGTAGCTGGAAACTACTGGCATTAGCACAGAGCTCCTCCTGGATAATTCTGCAGCACTACAAGGCTGCCTATGGTGTTTCTCAGTACAGAATTGGATTTATTGATATTACATTTCCTGATTCAGCCTTCCAGGTTGGAAGTTTCCAACTACCTTGGTGGACTGTCAGTTATGCACAGATCCAGCATCACTTTAGGTACCCTTTTATAGAAAGAGACCGATATTGCTGGATGGGACCCATGCTATCTGCACTGCAGGTCACTGAGTACTCCGTGCTTGCTGCTAATTAAATTCACTGTTGGAAGCTCCTTACATCTCCACATGATACATATCTGCAGCAATGGATGTCACCCATAATTGCTTTTTGTAACAAGGTTCTGAAAATCATATTGTTATGTCTAGGTATGGCAGGGCCCTAATGGAACACAGTGATCGTTGAAGGTGTTCATAGTCTACCACATTGTGCCAAAATTGGGTATAAGGAAGTTTCAGTTGTCTTTCAGTATGTTCTTATTTTGGTCAGTTTAGAGCTGTACTTACAAAGAAAGGTTAAGAAATATTAACGTAAAATAAACTCAAGTTTGAGGCTGTTGATACAACCTAAATGATGTGCTAATTTTAGGACGCAATACAGTCTGTAGGAACAATATCGATTGTCAGTTTGCATGATTTCTCTGATAACACATTACCCCCTTATTCTTTGACCTGACGCTGAAGGAAACCAAATGAATGAATACATACCAAGGCAGCTGCCTTGGGCATTGCTTGTGAGGGCTGATTGCATAACTTGGCAAGGAGCTATGTGGCAAACAAGCACTGTGTACAAAGTGACCTGTTTTTAACTTTCCCTTGCCAAGAACTGCTGCAAAATTTCACATTTGAGCAAAACGAGTAAAAGGGACAAAGCCGAAACTACATCATCCCAGATGTTACTGGTTTTAGTCTCAGACATGAGAGAAGGAACTAAGGAAAGAAAACAACAAGGTAAGCTTGCCCCAGACATGCCTCTTGGCACCAATACTGCTGCTATTTCCATCCAAAGAACACATTCCCTGTGAACTCAGCTCCTGTAGAAGATTCCCTAGGAACAAGTGCCTGTGCTATTGGGCAGAAATTAAAATCAGATCTCAGAGGAGGTTTCATCCAGGCCAAGGATGAGAGAAGTATTTATGCTACCTATAGGAACATTCTGCGGTTGCTTGTACTTTTGAAGTCTCATCAAACCCTTATGCAAAATTCACACGTGTTGTTTTTGATACGTGAAGTCTGGGTTTGCTTTATGGAGGGATAGGTACTACCAGATCATCAAGTTTTTTTTCTGTGGTAATAGCTTAAAATAAGTCAGGGGAATTGCTCCTCAGAAGCGCTTATTGCTCACTTCTGAACACAGAGCAGCTGCTCAGAATGAGACACCTCCACTGCAAAGAGGAGAAGCATTAGGCTTAATGATCCCTGCAAAAAAAAACTCTTGAGGCACGGGCACATCCAAGTCCAATAGCAATTACTTATTAGCCAATTAATCGGTTAACCACATTCAGATATGCATTTGGCCTAGAAACTGCTCACCAGTCCTACATATGCAACTTGTTTACATTAACATTTTGGAAAGCTTAGCAGCTTCCAAGTTCTTCTGTGTTTGCACACAGCATAGATCTCTGGGAAAGTCTGAGCAGGAAGCATAGTGTAACTAAATAACAGAGTCATGTGTGAAAACAGTCTTAAAAATAGGCAACTACAACCATTATACGTAGAATTTGATTGTTGCTATCCAATTTTATTCTTCATCAATTGCTGAGTCAAAAATGAAGTGGAATTTTGCCAAACGTTTTAGGTAAAAAATAAAGGGTGCAGAAAACTCTTGTCCCAATGGGCTTTCTGCTTAAATGTGCCCTTAGCCAAGATCAGGGAAATAAAACATTTCAGCCCTTTCCAGTACCCAGATGTCAACAAAATTAAAACCATCAGCAGCAAACCTATAACTAGAAAGTGCTGCTGAACAAAGCTCGCTTTGCTTGGGTGCGCCAGCTCAAACCATGTTACGCTGAGCTTTTTGTCGGTAGTAATGATGTGCTTATAGGCAGAAGATTAAGTTATCCGGCCTGTCATTGCATCTCTCCCCCAGTCCTTTACATTTCCACCAGGAATCCAGGTAGGATGTAATGGCTTTGGTTTGCCTGAAGCATAGTTCCAAAGAAGGCATTCAGAATCAATTTGATGGTGAGACCGAGACAAAGAGAAGAACATTCACATAACTCACTGAATGCTTCTCTTTCAAACACATGGCAGAAATTTGTTAGATGATTTCTCAGATGGCAAAAAGAAAGCCTTGGGGAATCAAGGCATTATTTGTTGCTGCTCTGTGCCTGGAACATCTGAGATTTCTCCATATTGGAAGAGGAGACCGTGGGGAGCTGCAGATGTTCCCCGCAGCATCTCTGCAGCAGCAAAGGCAGACCCTTCTGCTAGCTCCCGGCACGACAGCTGTGTCACAGAGGCATCGATGACACTGACGTGCTTAGATCCCAGTTTAGCTGCACTGGTGTTTGTTAGTCACAGATAGAGGGGGTTAACACCCAGCTACACATTCACTTTCTTAGGAGATAGCTGTAAGAGCGCCAAGTGTTTTGACTACATCAGCATCTTAGCTCTGTTCCTAAGGTTGCTACTAGTTTCTTGTCATAATGTGAAAGATGATATCTGCTCGTAACTCAGGTGCAATAGAGAGCTAATGGAGGGCTTCTGTCAGTGACATGTCATCCTGGCTCTGACATGAGGGACAGTGTCCAGATCCGAAGGTAGAGCATCTCTACTTCAAAAGCCTCTACAGCTCAAAGAATACCATTTTGCTGGGGGCAAACTGCATTCAGTTTCACACATTCTTATGTTTTCTTACTGGCAGCTTCAAAAAAAAAAAAAAAAAAGTGCAAAAGATTTAAGCATGTACATTATGTAAAGAATTACAAGAATGACATGAGAGAGCTGCAGTTCAGCATTACAGACACTGGTGGGAACATGTTTGCTGAGATAGTTGCTGGTTCTTATTTGCAATTCAAGGAGCTCATGATTGATCAGACCATTGTTGTTTCTCTGCTGCCTAACATACTTTCCACCTTCAGGGAAATACCGAAGAACAATTAATGAATGATGTGCTTGATGTACAGACCTGTGACAATTTGGTTGATATTTTAAGTAATCCTAGCATTTCATTTAATGATATAAAATAAAGACTTATACAGCCTGGTTTCCCTCGCACTATTCCAATCACAGGCCTGAATGTCAGGTGGAACATTATATTTGCAAATCAGATTTTGCGGGTGGGGGTAATAAATCTGTCAGTCCACGGACTGATCAGAAGTTTGAAAGAAAGTCTTAGAATGAAAGGGTAGAATCTTGGCTGCAGAGTCAACAGCAGCCTCATCCAACATTTCTCACAGCTCTTTTAATAGCATAAATGTTTCAAGCTAGTACATCTGGGTCTCTGAAACAGTGAAAGCAGTATTTCAAGTATCCTCAAAGCCAGCGACTTGGATGGGCTTGAATTGGTGACAATAATTGTGAAGATTAGCTTCTCAGGCCAAGTAGAAAGAAGCCTGGGCCACGCAGGCAAGCTTAGTTCTCCCCCAGGAAACACGTGAGCGGAGCAGGATGCCAGGGCTCCAAAGAGGAGAAGCTGGAGGGCATACCAGCTCATGTGCTGAATGGCAGAAAATTAACAATTTTGAAATCACAACTACTCAAAGCCAAGTATTACTGACTACATGAAGGCAAACAGTAGGAGAACAATAGAAACAGAGGTGCAAAACTAGAAAATATGCTTTGGACACTGAATAGTCAATATTTGTTCCTCAAATTATAACCAGTGAAACAAACTTTATTTATGTCACAGAAAGGACCGTGAGGGATACATCAGCCAGCATTCAACAGAGCAACACATACCAGACTTTTCCCCATCAACAGGATTCTCAAAACACATCACTTAAGGCGGGTCATGCGACAGCAGCTGGCCTTTAGCTTTCTTCCTGTTCCATTTATTAAACAAAACTTTTGGTAAGACAAGTCAGACCAAATTCAGGTACAGTGCTGCCTCTTACCCCAGCCACTTTAACCCATTTGATAACCAGTCCAGATTGTATGCCAATGTTTCCAACAACTAACTTGCAAGAAATCTTCAATGAACCTTAATCTCTTTTCATGCTGATTTCAGTATACTCACAGAGTTTGACATACATTCATATGCAAGTTCAAATACAACTTGAAAATAAAACAGTGCCAGCCTAACAGACTAACTAGTGACCTGAACATTCCAGATAATGATGATGTAGTGAGATGATTTATGCCTCAGCTGTCCTTGCTGAAGCAAGGAAGGGTTCCATCAAATAACCTGAACTCAATTATTCCTCAGAAGCACCAGTTTCCCTAACCTTGGGAAATTCTTGATGTAGCTGGTAAGGGGGAATACATCTCTCTGGCACCTAACTACAAAAGGAGAAAGTGAGACATTCAGCATACGAAAACACTGAAAAAGCAAAATACACTGGAAGATATATATGAAGAGAAGGGGCAGAAAATTTCTCCTTTACCAAGCAGTACACCAGGCCAGAGGGTTACAGATCCATTCTGTGCTAACAATGCTGCGATCACAACCAACTGTATTCTTTTATTGACTTTAAATAGTGACTTTGTGGCTGCCTCTTATGGGAAGGAGATAAAAGGAAGCGTTACAGAACATCTCTTGATCAGTCACTTGGCCTGACCAGCTGAATTTGATTGTTATGAGCTATGCCAGGGAAGCCAAGCAGGCCCCCAATGATTGGACGGTCTTCACTGGAGACTGATCAAACCATTGCCTTCCTTCTGGGAGGATGCAGTCCTGCAATCCTGCTGCTGGAACGACGCTGTGATAAAACCTTGTGGAAAATTGGCAGGAGCAACCATTTAATGTCACATTTCTGCTTTTACTGAGCAGCTCTTATTACTTTATACACATTAAAAATACATAGCTGCTTATAAATCTTTGATTACACTGCACTAGACCTGTTACATTTTCCACTTCCCATCTAGAATCGAAATCTGCACATTACATATAAGCCATACTGGACATGAGACACGCTGATATTCCACAGGCATTCAAAGCGAGCAGCAGCTGGTTCTGGGAATGGTCCCAAAAGCAGGAAGGCAGAATTTATCTTTTTAGAAAGTAATCAGGGTGAAATTGTGAGAGGCAACATCAGTGTTTCAGAGTGGTGTGCCTGGAGGCTGAGATGTGCTTTCTTCTCATTGTATTTCCTTTCATGTTCCTGCTGTGAGAGACAGCATGACCCTCACCAAATGAACAGCTACGATTTCATATATATTTTTTAAAGCTCCAGGTAAATTAAAAAATAAAATAAAAATAAAAGTCAAATAAAATAAAATGGATGTGCCTGTCAGTATAACCCAGTTTCCTGAAAAGGTAACAGTAGCCTACAAGCCACTGGAAGGAATCACTCATAAAAGATGCATAACAGTTATCGAGTACCCCCATTGATCCAGCTTCCTACCAAATGGTACTCTTGAGAAAGCCACTAGTGCAATGCCTTATTTGCAGTCTTTCTCCCCCTTTCTCACCCATCCCTCCTCATCAGATCTTCTTCTGCTACGTCCCCACTGCCATGTAGCAGTCACATCCCTGTGCTGCTCCTCCTGCCACCCAGTCCTCAGCAATTGAGAAATGCCATCATATCACCCCCTAACAAGTGCAGTCAGCCTGCGTGAAACCTGCTGCAGAGACAAAAACACGCCTGAGGAACCCCCCCTGTCCCTGTGGAAGGAGAGGGACACACCAGCCCAAGGACTATGAAGGAAGGCCACAAAAATGATCCAAGGGATGGAACACCTCCCCTTTAAGGACAGGCTGAGAGAGCTGGGGCTGTTTAGCCCAAACAAGGCTCCAAGGAGGCCTGAAACCTTTCAGTATCTAAAGGGGAACTATAAGAAGGAAGGGGACAGACTCTTTAGCAGGGTCTACTGTGATAGAACAAGGAAAAATGGTTTCAAATTACATGATAGGAGATTCAGATTGGGTTAAAAGGAGGTTTTTACAGTAAGGGTGGTAAAGCACTAGAACAGGCTGCCCAGAGAGGTGGTAGACGTCCCATCCCTGGAGACGCTCAAGGTCAGGCTGGTCAAGTTCTGAACGACCTGATATAGTGTAGGCATCCCTGTTCATTGCAGGATTTCTGATTGATTCTAAGCTACATCCTGAAAATCACAGTTTACAGAGCTGGGAGGATTAGACAGTTGGTGAGGCAACTATATTGTCAACAATAAGGAAAAGCAAAAATAAATAGCAGCATACAAAGAAAAGGTGTCAGAGTTGTGCATTGTACTTCCTGAATGAGATCCCACCACCACTCCCTCCTTGCCACTTCTTGCCTTGAGACTTACTGCACTCAAGTAGCTGTGCTGTCTTCCAGTTTAAAGCAGATTTGGGAAGAAGGTGGCATTTCTCTGCCCACGCTTATTTTTTTTCCTTCAGTGGAGGTACATTTGGGTGGATTTCAGAGTGTGAAATCAATAGATGAAAGCCTCTGTGACCAAAGGAGCTGGATGCAGGCAGCTGTAAGAAAACCCCCCTCAGTCTCTCAGGTGGTGATGAAGGAAGCTTTGCACCTGGCCCCATATCCCTTCTACCTGCAGTAGCTCCTGGCAGCCAAGCCCTACTCTGCTCTTAACTCTGCAGGGCTGGCGCTTCTCAGGCACTCCGGGCAAGCACTGCTGCACACAGCCCCCTTGCTGACCGCTTCACTCCCTTAGAAAACACACTGCTGCTTTCTGTGCTTTGAAATAATCCCCTTGTGTTCGGTATCGTGCAGATTACAGCCAGCAGGTTTTCCCTTCTTTCAGCCTCCTCTCTTTTTCAAGCCAGCATCAGGACAGCTTCTCTGCGGAACTGCCTGTTCCATGTACCAAGAGATTAAGAGGAAAATGCGCTATTTTCATGAGGGCTGACACAGCCATTTTTTTCCATTTATTCTTACTGACTTCTTTTTTCCCTAATGTAGTGTGTTATACAAGCTTCTCTCTCAGTTTCATTTTTTACAGTTGTGTTTTAATATCCTTTAGAAAACGCATGCATTATTTAGCATACTGCAGAGCAGGGGCAGAGCAGGTGGGAACCCATTTCACATTGCAGGAAAACACATTCTCTTTTCCATATAATTATCAAACCTCCTTCTACAGAGAGCTCTTCCCTACAGGTAGGCAACGACACCACAATACCTGATGCCACATGACCAATATTCAAAGAATGTGGGGATTTCCCCTGACAGGTAAAGTACTTAGAAACAAGGAAGTAACCAAAGGAGGGGGAAAATGCTCCTAGGTAAAGCTTGGGTTTGTTGGCAGGTCGTTTCTCAACAGTTCAAACTGAGTATTGAGAATAGGAAAATCTGTGCTTCCCATTCCAATATTGTTTGAGGAATATCAGTTATCAAAGAGGGAGAAATGCACAGCGTTAGCAGGTGTGTTGCAAAGTGAAAAGCACTTTCCTCTTCAGACCTGGTTAAACAGAGCAACCATCTGAAATGCAGGTGAGAGTATTCAATCTTACCTTGCAGGCACAGAACCATCATTTCTGTCCCAAAATGACCCTAGATTGCACTTTTTCACCCAGGCATTGAAGCTTTCCCGTTTTATGCTTTCCTTTCATTTTCCCCCAAGTTACCCTTTCAAATGGAGCTAAACTGGCAGCTAATCCCTTTGATGTGAGGGCTGTCTATATGAGAGTACTTGAGAGAAATCAATTCAGATTAATTAAGAGTGCAAACTCACGGCAGAGGCTTCAACCAGCACAAGCCCACGTTATGAATACCCGTTCACTTTTACCGCAGCCTGAATGCAATTAAGCAGAATTTGTTTCCACAGCAAACCATGTAGGCTATGTGCGTAGGGTGCACTCGATTTTCAGGGTGTACATTCACATAACCTGCAAAAGTACGTTGTCTCAGGACAACCATTCTGGGATAGCACTAAAAGCGCCCTGATGCTGCTTGTTCACTCCAGTGCAGGTGAGCGCTTCCAATACTTCTATGCCTAAACCAAACAGTAATTGCTTTAATCACCAACAAGCACCTGCATGCAGCATTAACCATGCTTAGCGCAGTGTTATATTTGTTTAAGCTGCAGTTAGCACGCAGTAACCTCTTTAAATAACATGCCCTATCTCAACCTCTTCTGAACACACCTGCTCCAAGACTCCCTGTTACCAGAAATTATCATAAAAAAAAACTTCTTCCAAACATCTGCCCTTTTTGTCTTCACTACAGAGGCCCATCCCTGCCTACTGCAGACCACCTTGTTCCAAACTGCCCAACCATTGGGTTGTTACCTGTGATACCTGGCTTTCAGCTTCTGCTCACAGCAATGCCTTCCTGTTAGTGCAGAGAATGCAGCAAAGCTGAGCAGAGTGCTCATGAGATGCCCATACAGCCTCCTGGGAACAGAGCTAATATGCTGCTACTGAAGCACGTCTTCCAGACGGTCACATCAGCAGTCCCTCTGTCAAGGAGGAACCATGCATCACGTCCCACCTGAACTCCGCAGGAAACAAACAAAGGTTGGAACCTTGCTGCTGGGAAAGCCTGAAAACCCTTTGCATAAATTCATTTACACAGCTATTGAAAACAATGCTATTCCGAGGCATCTGCATTGTTAACGTGATGGGAACAGCAACATTCTGAAAGTTGTTGGCATTGCATCTCAGGCACTCAGAACAAGAGAGGAGTATCTATGGTCACACACTCCGGCAAAGCAGCTACAGGGCCTACATCACAAACGGAGAAACAATGTAGATTCAATAAGATGGTTACTTTTAATAACTTAGTGGCATCCTAGGAAATAACAAAAATGCCACTGACTGCTCATGGAAGACTTCTGAGAAAGAGTTATCGTGCATTTAACAGTCAACAATCCAAACATTACAGGGGAGGTTAACGTGGCCCCCATAGCGCAGTGGAGTCACCTCCATATGCGAGTACTTCGTGTCGCTTTGTGTCATTATTTTTGTACCACGTAGCTGTATGGGATCAGACAAGAGGAGGAGTTCTGAACTTTTCTGAGCACAGATGAATGAATTCCGGCTGAAGAAGCAGCACAGACCTCACACGAGCCAGTCCAAAAATAGCAAAGAAATCCCTTTTCTACATTTAGCACCGTGTGGAAGGGTTTACGTGTTCATTCAGGCACTCCACGGCTAGCTAATGTTTTAGAAGAGCCATATCTTTTTATTTCTACCAACAAAAGGATGTAGGAGTTTTGAATATTATGAAGATAGTCTCTCCCTCCTTGTGTCTCGTTCAGTAAGGCTGGCTCCAATAAACATCATGTAAATCTTAACTATCTGTAATAGGCATTTTTGAGAAAGGATTTCTTGGCAGACTACTATCCATTCTGTACTACTTCTTTCCTGGTTCCGTCTTCTTTTCTTCTGTGGGAAGAAAACAGAGATTTTTCCTCTTTCCACCTTTTTTTTTTGGCCTGATCTTCTTGTTGTTGCTGACATAGAAGAGCACTGATACCATGCACTCTTTTATTTTGGCAGCTTTTTTAAAATGGATTCCACAGCATGATCTGACCAGTGACAAGTGACCCAACACCCCCACTCCGAATACTGAAGCTGAAAGATCTGCCTTCCTGGGGTCTGATGGAGATGCAGCAAGAATCAAAAAAAAAAAATAAAAAAAAATCACTGGACAGAAGCAGTGGTGACTGATGTAGGGTCTGCATGCTGAGCTTTTGACCTGAACCGTTTCTACAGTAACTGTGCAATATATTGTACTTTCTATTCTCAGGCTCACATTGGAAGCCAATTAAATTAAAAGGCTATTCATTTCACCATATTTGTCTCCAGGACGCTCAACTAGAAATACAAACGATTCCTGCTCAGAGTTTCCTGCATCACAGAAATTGATACTGTACTGTTAATTTGTGACAACATAAACCAATATATGATCTCCGGTGACTAAAAAGATACATGCATAGGACATACGCTGAACTTAAAGGACACTGATTAGTGGCATCATGGAATTAAATCTTCCAAAGGGCAAGGCTTCAAGCCCTCAAGGTAGCTCTTTATTTTGGTTTAATCAGATAGCTCACCACTGTAACTTGTGCTTTTTAAGAGCCAGATGCATCAATATTGGGATACGTGGATTTGTAATATTGAACTGCTACAGTCTCAGGAAAGCTTGGTGAAAATAAAATCTTAAAGAGGTGGTCTGTAAGTACTTTTCTGCTTCAAGAAAGGCAAAGCAGAAGTGGAGGAAAAGAATATTTCCTACTAAAAATAAAGCAGGAATCATGATCCGCACACCAATCTGAACAACAAAGAGCATATTCTCAAATATGCTGCCCTTGGTTTCCAGCTCTGTGAGAAATGAATGGTTTGGTCAAATAAGAGGAAAGAAGCAGGCCCACAGCATTATTCTATTGCCCGTATTTTTATTTTAAATTAAGCTTCTTGTACAGTTCCCCGTGTCCCTTAGAGCAACAGTAATTTCTGATCCAGAGGAACGACCTTCACAACGGAAGGAAGAACGGACTTGAACACCATCCAGGGGGATGCAAAATCACAGCCTGCAACATGCCATTTGGAGAGCATTTTTGCAGGCTAGCAGCCACAAATTGAAACTTGCCTATCATCAATGGCAGATCAAATTTTAGAGCTTTTGTAATGGCCACGGTACTGAAAGCTTGTTGACAGAGTAGATGCGGGTATATAACAGAGGCAACAGCTTTCATTATGGTTTATCTAGACGTGGCTGGCAGGATATAATAGACTGAACCATGTTGAAATGACAAAAATGTCTCCAGGCTTATGAAAAGCTGGAACACTATTTCTAGGGAAACCTGGCAGCTTAGACAAAATTGACAAACAACTCCTCTTTCAGATAGGTGAAGTCATTTCTGGACTAGAATCATTCATCTGCTGGAACTCCTGATCTTTCCACCAGGTGTGAGCTTGAAGGCAGTTCTCTGGGGTGAGAAAATAAACTTCCTTCCCTCTCATACAGCTACATTAGTTCTGTTCTCATCTCTCCCTGCCTCTCAGTAAATTCTCGGTCAGGTATTGAAGTACCAAAACCAGAAAAAGATACAGTGAAAAATCTAAAGAAAGATTTCTTAAAATGGTTTGGAAGTAGGAGCAAAACCGTAAATTTCAGGAGGGTCACACGAGTTTCTCTACTTCACTATAATAACTGGAAAGCACTCAACAGGATGAAAAGCAACTGATTTTAAAATGAGTGAAGGAGAGGCTCTTTTCAATAGTTCATTATTAGCCTGAGGGGTTTATGCCACAAAGTAGAAATTGGGTCAGCAGCATAGCAGGCTTCCAAAAAAAGGTGTGAAGAAAGAACATAATGTGCTGCAAAACTGAACATCTAGAGGGGGGTTTTGTACATGTGGACATATTGCATGTAACAGGTGGGATGGCAGAAAGTGAGCTCTAAACAACAAGGGCCAGAAATTGTGTCCAGGCACACTTTCCTATGGATTGACCACTGTGAAGTTTCTTAAACAATCTTTGACGTGGTTGGAATGGACCCTGCTAAAAGAGAGCATGAATTAGAAAGTTCACAGGTGCATCCAACACGGAGCCCCCAGTGTTAGCGTATTCTTAGTTAACCAATTTCCTTGCTTTTGGATAGAAAACTTAAGTTTTCCTTATTCTTGTAATTCCTCTGCAGGATATTAAGTTTGATGCAATAGTGATGACGGCTAATCTTCCTGCCCATTTTGCAATTCAGACAATGAGACCTCCAAGAAGAAAGCTTTGTCTTCAATCATATATTTTTGCTTGATTCTCTAACTATAACAACCAGCTTCTAATAAAAACTCCAACCGCTTTTCAAAGCTTTTATCTTTCTGGATAACATTTTCGAAATTAAGTCTTTTCCTGAACACGAAAGAGGAAGAGTCCATGCTGGATTTTTGATTTCTTCTTAAAATCTGTCTTAAAACCTAAATAATATTTTCTGTGGTTAGGGAAAAAAAAAAAAAAAAGGAAAAAGGAAGAAGTGACTAAGTGGAACTCATTTCAGCAGTGTAATTGAGGCCAAGGATTTAGCCTGATTAGACTGGGTTTGGGGTTTTGTAGGAGCAACAACATTCAGAGTTATAAAATCTAATGAGAAAAAGTGCAATGAAAGGGAGAAAATATTTCCTTCACTTAAGGAATATAGAAATTAATTCCGGATAAGATTTGATCCGGACAGTTTACCTCATTTTTTTTTTGTTTTAATGAAGTGTTCTGCACAATCTCTTAAGGCACGCTGGCCTGCCCATGGCACGAGAAGACATAAAGCGCAAAAGATTATTCCTGTTAAAGTAACAGAAAATTCATTGATTTTACGTGCAGAATAGTGCCTGCCCATTCTGATAACTGTGGTTATTGTCAGAGTACGTGCATGGCATCTGCTACCTTCATTACGTTGTTTTGATTCTGCACTTTTGTTAGAACAAAACATTAAGTGCTTTTTGCTTGAGACTTTAATGAAAACAAAAAAATAGATTCAATTTTTCTCTGCAAATTTGAACAGTTTATATGTAGCTCTTTCTACAAAGAAAAAGCATTAGAAAGAAAGCAATTTTTGTTGAAGAATAAATCAATGGGAGCTTTTCCTGACAGTCTCCAGTAGAGTGGTTAACGTGCCCCAGTTGTGAATGCACAGTCAGGAGCAACACTCCTCAAAACCCACAGGCAAACCTATGCTTCTCCCCAGTTCCCTCAGCCTTCCAACTCTTTTCTTTCATGAGTGCTGAAGGCCTTGAAATTCACGGTGTAATAGGGCACGTATCATTGTTATCCAGGTAATCTTAGGACATTTACAGGAACACCTTGACCAGTTTCCGCTGCAACAAAACCAAACCCTGAAGAGGAGAACAACAATGAGAAGCACACCTTCCCCAGGGTTACAAGTTCCACCAAGAACAAGGTAGAGACTGGTTCTTCCCCATACATCTGAAAGATGCTCTATCACCTTTATATATTTGGCATAAACTCAACTGCAAACCCCAGGAACCAAACTGCGGGATGCAAGGCAGAAGTCAGGGGGATGCAGTGCGCTCAGGGAGGCAAGAAAGCAACATCCTTAAAGATCATCAGTATGAAGAACAAACAATTTACAACACAGTGAACCTGAATTCTGAAGGGCAACTGTTCTAGTGGATGCTTCTCCCTTCCAAATCAACAACAACAACAACAAAACACCTTTCACCCACTGAAGCACCATAACTCTGAGTCTTTTAGGTGCAGTTTATTCACATACAACATGCATGAGATGGCGCTGATAAAGACAGTTCTCTCTGGGAGCAAATTCAGCAGGCTATGCCATCCAAAGAATCAGTCTTCAGTGACACAGAAATAAAACACCTCTAAAATCAAGCCTGCTTGCTTGCAAGGACAGTTAAGGAGAACAAAAAATAAAAACAAAAAAAAAAAAGAAAAAAAAGGACAGACTTGCACCTTCAATTAAGGTTTATCAAAATAAAAATCAGACAACCAAAGCTTCTAAGATATGGACCTTCTTATTTACAGTTATGGTGCTTTCCTAGGAACATTACTGAGAGAAAAGGGGCATCATTGTAGAAAAGATCATTTTGTTAGTTCATTTATATACTTACTGAAGGTTTAAGCCACAAGAAACAGACGTGTTCTGGTTTGAAATGTCAAATACGAAGCTCTTCGATATTCAGAGTTTAGGAACTGGGTCAAAAAAGTTTCAAAATTGAAGGATATTTTGGCTGATCTTTCAAGTCTCTCTCAAGTAAACATAAGTGAATGAAATATAATATTTCATAACTGATTAGAGTACATGTTTGACCATTAGTTATGTCTCACAGTCTGCTACCTACCAGCTGGAACATTTATGAGACCTTTTATAACTTCGTTATAGCTACCTTGTGGGACAGTTTAATTGTATAAAATCTTATAATACAGATGCACAAGTAAAACAATACCAGCTGCTGGCTTGTGACCTTGTCATGTTGCTTTACTCTTTACTGCTCCCCATGCCATGCTGCACATCCCCACTGCAAGGGTACTGCTGCTAGGAATGATGCTATCTGCAGGGGCAGGCTGACTTGTTGCCTGACATCCAAGACACACAGTGTCTGAAGGAGCAGTAGAAATGTAGGACTTCATGGGGCAAGGTGTCACAGGAGGTATACCGTGCAAAGAGATTGATAATAAAGAGACTGGGCGGGTGGATAAGTTAACAGAGTGGACAACATCCACCTACCCAACTATTTGAAATTATTCTCTCCCTCAGAGAAGGACCCTGCGAAGCTCTAGCACAGAACTCCCCTCTCTAGCCAAGGAGCAGAACAAGCCTTGTCAAAGTTACGCGCTTGGGTTTTCAGGATAAAATGGCTTAACGCCATCTTTGCCATTGCAAGTACAGTAAAACAGTGGAAGAGAAAGCATTGGAAACAGGTAAGGTGACACAGCTCATCAACAGGCAGCACTTTCGGCTATGCAACACACTCACAACTGCAGCCCATTTAGATTGCACAATCTAATTTTATAACGTTTTCTTGCTGGGCTGTACTTCATTTCTTTCTTTGTCTTACCTCCCACTTCTCTGCCAGAGGTGGTACAGAAAATATACAACAGCAGCAACGGGAAGGAGAGCAGAGAGGTATCAAATCATACCACCGACTTTGTGGCTAAGCTGAGCAGCATCTCCTCAGAATTAACGTAATCTTTGAAAGGTTCTCATGTGTTTGATGCTGACTGTGTAAGTGTGCGCTAATCAGCTTCATACTATGATCAGGATATTTGAACATAACTTCGCTAAGCAAATGGATGAGAAGATCAGCAAATGCTCAGCGATGAGAATAAAACATAGCTTTGCAGGAAAGAATCGGATTTCCATCAGCATATGGCATAGCCTGGGGAGGGAAGGAGCCCTCACAGTGGGACCACTGAGGGCACTGATGGGATATCTCCTTCATATCCGTGCTGTCTATCTTCCATTCCTCAACAACAACAACAACACACCACAAAACATTACCTATGCTGCAAAATGGCTGCTGCCTAAATAAAGTTCTGTTCCTGTGACTGATGAGAGGATTTCCCGCTTGTGAGCCCCTGGAATGAACTCTACAGGTAGGTACCTCCTAGAGCAGCAAGGTGCCACACAACAGCGGATCAACGTGCCTCAGCACTGGTATGCCTAAATCTCACCAATCAGTCTTCTCCAAGCCAAAGGACTTTTCTGCCACTAGATTCTTCCAGGAAACCCCATAGCACAGCCTACAGCACCACAGATGCACAGCCACATGATTGGGTGCATGTATGCAGTGTGCTTGCTGGGCTCCATAAGCAGCAGCTACATGCAGCCTCCCTTAGACATGCATACCTCACATGACAGAGTCTACAACAATAGTTTAATCCTCACCTTTCCTACTGCTCTCTACTCATTCCTTTTCTTTGGTACATCCTGGAGGACTCTGCATAGGAAACAGCAGTTGTGGAGGTAATTAACAAGATATTCAACAAGACTTGATTGCAATGGAGATTGGCAAGCCAAATCACCCCCCAACTTCTGTTTCTCAGCATCCAGCTTTAAAGATCGTTTTATTTATAGCTAGAAAAGATTACCTGCAGCAGTATTGCTGGGAAACTAAAGCTTACAGTAACTTTAGCTTCCATTTCAGCTGCTCTCTGTTGAATATTCCCCTTGGAAATCTAGACAGCAGATACGCTGTCTTTATATAACACATTCAACAGATAGCAAAATGAGGTATATGGTTACTGACCCTACTGTTTCTATTACTTTTTTTTTTTCATGCCCCCCCCCCCCTTCACATTCCAACATACAATTGTAAAGCATGAAATACGTACACCCTTACTGAGATCTATTCTTTTTAAGACCTGACAGAACACTCAAGGTAAGTGAACTGCGCAAGGGTAGGTCACATTTTTAAACAAAGAAAAACACAAGGAAAAAAAAAACCAAACAACCCAGCCCTACAGTGGATTAATGTGATTTTGATTTCATAGCTGACAATCAATTTTCATCATTTCAAGCATGAACGATTTTGCAACAGCGGCATAAAACTTCAGTGCTACAAACACTGGACGTTCTGTCAAGCAGCTCGGCTTTCTGTCATAAACACCACAGCCACAAATCACTACCTTGTGGTCCTGGGTGATGATTGTGAAGATTATTCAAAAAGTTGAGCATTAAGAAGTTGTTAACAGTACCTTTGCGCTTCAGCAACACACAAACAAGCAATCGTGCTGCTCACAAAAAGCCTGATTTTCTTACTTTAACATGCTGCTCATTTTTCTCTGTCTTCACTTGATCTCTCTGGCTGGGCATTTTCACCTCAAATTCCAAGTAATCACACTGCCATGAGTGTCACCCATTGAAAAAGATCAAAGAAAGAGCACTCACAATCATCTTGCAAGATGCAAACATGGGTCCAGAAGCTGAGCAGAGCACACGGCTTTCAGAAAGGCCAGTTGTGCTACTTAAGAGTGTGAACGCTGCACAAGAACGCTATATGCTAAGACAGAATTCGATGGTTATCACCCCTTCGCCCTCCCTCCTCCCCCCAAGGATAAAATAATTCAGCTCTATGAAAGAACATGCCCCCTATTTTTCTACTATGAAAAAACCACAAAGCTAAGCTCTCTGAATTCAAGATGTTTTTCTCTGTCTTGAGCCCCAAGGGGCTGCCCAGAAAAGCAGGTCACATGTGGATGCCATTTTAAATCAAACAGGTAAATTACAACTGATTTGCTGAAATTCAAGTTGAAAGCTTCTAAAGTTGCCACTAAGAAATTTGAATTTTGGCCTGTAAAGTCTTCCACCTAAACCATGTGTTCTCATATTTTATTTTATTTTTTTGCCTTGCACTTTTACTCCATCAGCAGCACCTTCAGATGACTACTTCCTGTTCTTTGCTGCGACACTGGATTTGTGGATGGAGGTAGTGTAGAGTTAGATGTTTTGAGCATGTGCTCTCCTAACTCCCACTGCAGTTCTTGGGACACGTGTCTGAGATTTTAGCCTCATGACCACAAGTGATTTATATCATCCAAATGGGTTTCAGCTGCAAGACAGGGTTAACAGAACTTCTCCGAGCAATTAATCTACCCAACGGTACACCAGGAGGGCAGGTTAAAGAACACCCATGTCTTCCTCTGAGCCTTAGAAGTGAATGCTAAAAAGCACAACTAAGATCTTAAAATTGGATGGTGATGCTTCAGCTCCACTGCAAACATTTTAAAGGAAACTGCCCTTTTTGAATTCGCTCTAATATAATCTAGGAAGAGTAAATCATTTTAATGAAGGGATGGGAGAGAATCACCTCTCTCTCACTCTCATGAGTGAGAATCATAATAAGTCAATGCAACAGGCTTAGTTGTCTGGTTACATGTATGAAACACTCATCTGCAAATCTTGTGCAGACAAATAGGTATTTAGAGCCCCAAAACCTGGGTTCACACAAGAGAAATATATGGTAGGACTGGATAGCACCACAAATTTAAATGCCCTCAAGATTTAAGGCGACTTCTCCAAAGGCTAGACAAAGATGAAAGTTCAAATCAAACAAACTTCCCCTATCTTACAACTTCAGAAGTCAGTGAGACTACACATGCACCTTTTGCGTGATTCTCTTTTTGTGAGCTAGTGCTTTCCCTTCTCCAGTGTTTAATTAACAAATACCCAAATGAACTCCTCAGGATAAAGCTACAACCTAAAAATTATTCACAGAAAAGAGATGTTGAATAATATCTGACACACAAAAACCCATTTGTAGATAATTCCCAATCAGTGATATTGACTAAATTAGACATGGTTAATTATTCACCCATCTTTCACTACACAACTCCCTTCTGCCCTCAGCCTCAGCAAATTCCTAAAAGGATCAGAATGCTGATCACAGCCCAAGCCTCTCAGCTTTACATCTCCTGCTCAGTTTCCTCCCTCTGGTCCTTTAGTAAGCAAACCCTTCTGGTTCAGCAATTTGGCAAACCAGTGAATTTTTTTTTCTTGCAATTATATAACTGCTGCAAGGCATTCAGTCATCAGGAATGCCATCCAGGAGATTCACAGCTGTAGAAACGCATAAACAGCCATCGTTCCCTACCATAGGAATTTTATTGGCTATGCAGTCTGTAGATCTGTACACTTTGATTTATTGGAGTGAGAAGCAGCGAGAAAACACTGTCAGGCTTCGGGAGCAGCTGAGATATTAGACTGCTCCATTCATGTACATCACGCTCATGAAAAGCACAGGAATCTGGTAGGCTATAAATCAGAAGATTCTGGAGGTGTGGGGTGGGAGGGGGAATCATGAGTGTAAACTTAGCTTGCGATTAGTGTTAAGTCCTGAGAAACATTAAACAAATTCTGTCTGCCTCAGGACTTCCACCTTCCTTTTCCCACTGCTCCTTTGTTTACAACTTTCCTGCAGAAGCAGACCCACACTCCCCCTGTTCCTGGCTTGCAGCCATGTGGACCAGCAGCACCCACCGCATTGCTGAGCTCTTTTTGCTACATGTCTTCCTTTGAAATCACTTATCGAGGTCTTAGACTTGATATATTTTTAATGCTGCTGGGAAGGCCTTACACACAGAGGGCGGTGCTCTTACTAATGAGGCCTTCCACCCTCCTCTGCCAGCACTCTCCTTCCCTTCACTACTCCTGCAGTCTCACTTTTGGAGGGATCTCTCCCAATAAGGAGGAACAGGCTCTCTTTTCCCACCCTATTTGCATAGTTCCTGGTTTATGCTATCAATATGACAACTTTCTATTACAGGATAAGCTGCAACCACAAAGTTCACGCAGATTTCTAATCCTCAAGCAGCTATCAGTCATTTGGGTCAGTTTGCATTAGATTCCACAGTTGAAGGCTTTGTGGACCATCCAGAGCTCTGAACTAGCCCCCTAATTTACAATACATCCAATGGAGTCATTACAGAGGATAAGATTCTGCATGATATTAGGTATCTTCCTCGCATCTAATCTCACGTGTAGGTGATCTGCATTGATTCACTACATTCAGCCTGAGAGGAGCCTGATCCCAGTTTTGCTCGCACCCATCATGCGAGCACGGTGCCCCTGAAACCCCCTGTCATCCCCTCCCCACTGCCAGGTGCAAAGGCTTTCCCTGCGGCTTACCAGCACCCAGCAGTGCATCCAGCTGGTCCTCCTGCAACAGCAGGAAACGCTGATGTCAACCAGAGGAACCATACTAGTTAGTGTTTACAGGCAGGATTCTCTGTTACACCAGCTGCTTACCAGAAACTTTCACAGCAAGGCAGGCTTTAAAGAGAAAAACAAACAAATATCCGTGTCAGTAAAACACCTTTTTACCTCATTTCCTTCTGACGTGATTCAGAGGTTCCTCCAGCAAATGGTTTGGCAGGGGGGTTGGACTCGATGATGTCTAGAGGTCCCTTCCAACCCCTACAATTCTGTGAAATACTAAGAACGTTTAATCCTGATGCTTAAAAACATAAAAGCACCATCATTCCAGACGTACCGTTAGCTCTTCAGACAAGAGCGCGGGGGTCTGACCCGCCGCAGACTGGTCTGTTTAAGGGACATCCCAGGGCTCACTGCGGTGTTGATGAGGGCAGAGAGGGCAGCTGAGCGCAGCCCTTAGCCAACCACTTTGCAGCTCGTTCTGCAAGGCAGCTCTCTTTCACGTGCTAAATAGATGTATTTGCTCTTCTGTTCTCATGTCTGGTTCCTAATGCTCTCAGCGTATCTTAAGCACACATGCAACCGTCTTCTGCCCTTGGATACCAGTCCAGCTCTCCTTAACTTCACCAGCCCTCACGTGGCCTATCCGAGCAGAGAATATAGGATTGTACTCACGCTACGTGCTAGTCGTTAAAACAGCCACCAGCTCCTCTTTTTATGAGCAAAGACACACATTCCAGGTCGCTCCATAAACTGACTTTAGAGTGCGTTTGCAGAAGCCATTAACTGGGCTGCAGCCCTCACCTCACCCTTCCGAGGTGGAACAGGAACAGTGCCCCAACTCTGCTCTCCTGCAGAGAAGCTGGTAACGAGCAGAAGAAACACCGTACATCTCACCGCTTGGTCCCCAGTGGAAACTTGACCTAAATTCTGTGGCACGCCGGGAAAACCAATTTGAGATCTTGCAGCTGATTCAGCAAAGGGGAAAAGACGAGTGCCTTCCTGAGACTCACACCGCGCTTCTTAATCAGAGCCATTCCTAGTGCTGTCTCGGATGTACTGTGCCTCTTTTCTCTGTCTTTAAAAAGAGGGTTAATGCTTCTCCCAGGTGATAATGAGATGAAAAATGCTCAAAGATTAAACGTAGCCCATGAAAAACTTCACAAGTTTTATTTGGGATAAACCGGCAACAACTTTGAAATTCCAAAGGCAACTCAGTTCGCTGTTTTTAGTGCTGTTTTGAAATGTTAACGTCTACGCTGCTACTACCGTTTGGTTTGCAAATCCACAGCTGTTGAGCAGAAACCATTAGGGGAAGGGGGAGAAGCTGGAGTTTTTGTAGGAAACGATCAGGAGCAAATTAATTCATGTTGGTTATGAATTTTGCATCAGTAGATTTCAGTACAAATCCAATTGCAGTAAACAGTTTATATTCCCCCTCTGGCTATTGTTTAGAGCTATCTTCAGATGCATATTGACCTCCCTGGATTGCTTTACAGGCTGCTCGCATTGCAGAGATTTTCGTTGCAGCTGATACCCCACGGCTGGTATCTCCAGGCAGAAAGCTGATGCTGCGCAGAGCTCTTGTAAACCAGCTCAGCGTAGCCGTGCTGATTGATAGCTGAGGGTCTCATTTGTAACTGAAAAGTGGAAACATTGCTATCGGAAGAACAGTTCTGGGGTGAAGGTGGAGTCAGCTGTAAGCTCCATCACAGATTCAGACATCAGCTTTGAAATTTCCCCACGCAGGGTAATGGCCAATAAGTGGCACCTGCTTCCATCACCCGGCCATCACAAACCACTGCCTGCTCAGCTGTGCCAGCAAGTTGACCACAGAGCAATGCTATGCACGAAATCGGCAAAACATCACAAGCACAAATTAAAAGAAATGAAACCCAGGTCATTTACCTAATCCACTTCCAGCACAGCCCCAGAAACATATTATGAGCACAGCCAAGGGAGCAGTAAGTTGTACCAGGGGAGATCATAGAATCATTAAGATTGGAAAAGACCACTGAGATCATCATGTCCAATCACCAACCCACTCCCACCATGCCCACTAATCATGTCCCTCAGTGCTACATCTCCACCTTTCTTGAGCACCTCCGTGGACGGTGACTCCACCACCTCCCTGAACAGCCTGGGTAGATGGGACAAAAGAGCATCCCTAAAGCTGTAGAGAATGTCTGGAAAATAAGCCATTTGCAATGGCTTTTCCCTCCGATGGTTGTCACTGGCATCATCCTCACCCGCAGCCATCAGAAAGCAATTAAGGAGAGCCTTTAGCCTAGCAGTAATAGTCTTAAAATAAAAATAGTCCAATGGAGGCCCTCCTCATGACTTCCACTCTTCAGGGCTGCATGTGGGTTATTAATAGCCAATATTTCTTTTTTTTTTTTTTTTCCCCAGAAATTCTTCGTGCCATTTCCAGTATCCTCCGTACTTCTGGTTGCTGGCTTGCTGAAGACTTCTTCTTTCCAGAGCTTTCAATGGTGTGCACACACACACAAGTAGTTAATGATGCCAACTTATATTTGACAATTTTCCTCAAGATTAAATGGGCTACTGGCAGAGACAGACAACTCACTAACTTCAAAGCTTCCTGACTTGGCTAAAAAGAAACAAATTGCTTCCCCAGTGAATCCTCTCAAGAGAGCAATGCAGGATAAACCTGTAATATTTGCATTAATTCATCTTTAAACATAAACCTGAATAGATTCCATTTCTTTAATATACTTTCACATTATTTAAACGGACTTATTTTAGCAGACAGTAACATGTTTACTTTGAGGATATTTTGCATTTCTATTTACCTTTTGGCTGGTAGTTCTTTTATAAGGGAAGAGGTGATGGAACTAGAGCAGTAGAGGCTTACACAGGTTTTAGAAAGGATTTACATCTGAGGCCACTTTCATCCCGATTTTCAGTAGTGCTACTTTTTCTCACTTTAGTGACATTTAAGAGAACCTTTCAGTGTCAGAGAGCACTCACAGTCTGGGCTGCCTGAGTAAAGTGGGGCTTCACTGCTCTTTGCCTGATACCTGCTGCCTACAGGGCAGTTTTGATCAGCAGATATCAAAGCACTGCAGAGATGCTCAGCTTCCTCCCATTTTTTTTGGTGGGAGAAATAGAGACATGGAGCGAAGGGAACAGCAGAGGAAGACGGGCTGATTTTTCTTCTCTGCTCTTAACAAATGATATGGATCACAAAGTGCTTGCTCCCTCTCTCTTCTCCAGTTGTGTCAAAGTACTTTGAGGCTACTATTAGGGTACTCCTGGGTAACCAACCCTTGTTTTAGGATTTCCAGTTGTCTGTTCTCTCTGCTGCTGGAGGACCTCTGCACCAATGCAGTGATAAATGGGAACTATGCACCATTCCACATCCAGTCTTCGTATTTTAGCGTGATCTGACAATGAAAGTGGACTTTACCAAAATGCCCTTAATGGTACCACCTGCAACACGACTCAGTTCTGGATGCAAGAGCGTACACATGTGAATATCTAAGACCCACATGAATTAAAAAATACATATTTTCTGAGCCTCAGCCACCAATTACCCTTCAGGGCCAAGATCTTCCTGGCTTTAGACACTCTCTCATAGGATTGCTGTTGTGAGATAACAGGGCTGTTGTGCTGCTTTCACTGTTGACCTAACCCACAGCAGCAACACTCAGTCACACAGTGCCAGCGATGACATACTATTGCCTGAACAGCTGCATCTCTCCCAGCCTTTGTTTTTTCTTTCAATTAGCTGCTAGAAATCAGCAAGCACAGAGAAACCAGACTCACAGCCCATTATTTGGGAACAGTATCTGTGCAAAGATTCTCTGAATGCAGACACGAGGCTCTGCATTTGCTAATGAAATTCACAGATGAATGTCATGAAGTGCTGGTGGGGGGAAAAAAATCCTCGGTCAGTAGGTAAACGCCTTTAAGTTCTTTATTGAATTTACTTTCTAGCTACTCCAGTTTCTAGCATGTACAAATGTTTCCTATATTAACAGGGGAAGAGTGATTTGTGGTCAGCGAATGGGAAACAGGACATCAATTTAACTGGGCCATTTGGGGTTAGCACAAAATGACAGACCAGCAGGAAGCAGTTGAAAGCTTCCCCCTCGGCAATCAAAGCCCTGCAATTTTGAGTCTTTTCCTCCAATCACATAGTGTATTGATGAGAAACCAGTTCTGATAATGACCTCTGAAAGACCCCATTCTGGCCTCTGAGCATAATTCGTCTCTAACCCTGGTGCCTTAATGGCAGCTCAGCAAAAGCACCTCACCTACACAGCCACTTCAGCAGCACAACAAATGGCAGAAACCAAAGGTAGGTATCTTTTCCCTTAATTTGGCTGATTTGTTTTCATTTTACTTGTCCTGATCTTTGTCTATGCGAGAATTTCTTTTTCTGTGAACATCTTCTCCCCTACCTGTCTGTCCCAGCTCACTGAAATCATGGATAGGGAATCCTTACTAACCCATCAGCCCTAATGTGACCTAATGTGCTAGATCCTTTCTGTGTTGCATAGTTCTAAATTTCAGTCTGTGAAGATGCTTCCCTAACATGATGTCACACTAACCACAGTTCAATTAATTTCCCCCCCCTTTTTTTTTAAATAGTGCTGACAAGAAACTCTCCTTTTTCTTACAAGAACAGATATAGAATGCTGAATGCCGACTTTCCTATGTGAACAAGAGTAGGTGTTTGCTCTCAGCTCTGCTGCTGCTGAGAGTCATATTTCATTACCTGGAAATCACCTTCAACTGGTGACCACAAACCTGCCAATGCAGACTGCGTTACTCAAAATTTCTAGGCAGGAATCAGCACAGTGCACCATCTTTCAGCTGATTTCACAAATCACAATCCTCCTTTAGTGCACTGACTTCCAGTTTTAAGCTTCTGCTTTTTCCCAGTGCCCCCAACCCAGGTTGGTACCCGTGATCACTGAGTTCTCAGGGCAAAGGGTATCTCCCTGGGCACTCAGATCTGATCCTGGCTGCCAGGCTGGAGTGAGTCAGTGCATATCACAAGGGTTAACGCTGCCTTCCAACATCTAGCTCCTGGACAAACAATGAGAAAAGCTGGATCTACTGCAGTGTTTGAGCTTTTGCATCTGGCTCTGTTGGGGTATTCTGCCTGTAAATGGGAACAAAAATGGCTGTCATGAGCTGGAAGGAACCCCAAATTTTAGGTATCACATGCTGCACTTCAGTGATTTTTAAAGCTCATAATAGCAGCTCCAAAATACCATGAAAAGCTGACCCAGTATGAACTCACTCTGTCAGTTTATATTTCCTCCAAACAGTAGCAGCCTTCATACCGCTCCTGGGATCATCCATCCCCCACAGCTGGCAGAAAGGTGACACAAACTGCAGAACTCACAATGGCCATCCTGTGTGCCCCAGCAAATCCTAAAGAAAGGCAGTACGTTGAGCCCACTCCCAATTCATATCAAAGTGGCATGAGTAGTTGGTAACATAGCTTCTTGCTTCTGCTGTCCTTGGAAACAATGCAGATATAGGGAAAGCTTCACCTCCCAACTGTGTCTGGGGACTCCTGCTCTGTGTCAGCCCTTTGTCATCTTATTACGAGCCAACAAAGACTAGATGGAGTGGAGTGCAGGAGAGCGATACAAAATGTACAAGTTATATTTGATAATTACATTCAAGCACAGTCAGACAGCTTGCTCATACCCCAGCACTGAGGAGGAAAACCAGCTTATGTGGCATGTATCGTAAGGAAACTACTCTACGAAGCATGGAGAAAAAAAGGTAAACCATTTGTATTGCCTCCAGTCTAAAACAAATCCTTCCTTTATAATGCCTAAGAAGGCCTCAAGCATAAACAACTTTTTGGAATCATTTAAATAGTTGCTATGACTCTGTATACCCAATCTTCTGTCTGTTCATTGGACTCTCGTGATCGCTAAATAGTTCTCCCACAGCCAGTTTACTATCTATCATCTGTGTGTGATGAAGGCTCTTATTTCTGATTAGATACTTTTCCTTCACACTCCAAATCTCTGACCTTCATTTTTGTCCCCTCTGCATCACTTCTCCCTAAGCACTAATGGGGTCTGATATGAATATCACTAGCGGCATGCCCTGCTGGGTAAGAAGAGAACGTGTCACACCTTAGCTCAAGAATGCAAGCAAAGGGCAATATCCTTATGTCTGCAAATGCCTTTATATTGTGCTCTCCCCATTCTCTGCCATTTCTGCAGAATTTAGTATTTCTAAGCTAAACACTTCTTGGTTCCTTTATTCACTTTTATTCTGTCATGCTACAGAAACAAACTAAATGTGTCAAATCCCAGCTCTGCGTGAATTTATTGTATTGCATGATATCTTCCTAAGAACAAGACATAAGAAAGCAGATTATTTCCACGCATGCTTCTAGCGTAGCTGTGAGTCCCGTCTCACACCACCTCCCCTGAGACCCCTGAGGCTGCTGACTTTGTAAAAGATGGAGGAATAAATTAGTCTATAATCCTTATACCCTTAAAAAAAAAAAAAAAAAAAAAAAAAGAAAGAATTAATGTTGCTTCTCCCTTGTAAGAACAACCAATAAGTAGAAAGTGAGACTAGGGAACACAAATACATAAGCATATAGCAGCTTATGTGAAACAGCCCTGCACCCAGGACTTTCTACTGCTACTTTCATGCAGCAGCCTCCCACGGCAGTTCATGCCTTCCAATTCTGCACGGCTGCTGAATTGTTGGACATGACGTTCAGCACATGGGTGCTGTCAATATGAGTCAACACCAGGTGCTTCCTTCAGTAGAACTGAAACCCTTCCTCTATGCTTATCCACAGCATCATCTCCCAGGAAATCCCTTGATTGTTGTTAGACTGAAAACAGCCAGGGCTACTCCTGAAACACTGCTATTCCCCAAGCACCACTTAACTCGACCGAGTGCAAAGCTTAAAAATGAAATCTAGAAAATTGCATCTGCCAGCATGCGTTCAAATGTAAGCTCCATTGGACAGGGATGGAGGATGCCCGAAGGACGGCTATGTTATCTTTGTCTATAGAAAACAAGTAGAAAGTTAATTTTAAAATGCTACAATTAGGGCTTCATTTAAAATAATATTATAATAATAACAAATAAATAATTAATAATATAATAATACTATAATTAATAATATAATTATTATATAATAATAATAAATAAATTCAAAATGCATTTCTGATGGTATCCACAAATTCATCAGAGCTCAAGAAGCTCTTTCAAAATAAGTGCCTGCAAGGAAAATAGCTGGTTTTGTTCTTCCTTCCTTCTGAAGAGATGATGAGCCATTTACACACACCTTCTCATCTTAACAATACTCTAGCCATATGATGTATCTTACGTGCTACAAATTTCAAATGCAAATTGTAAAGTCTACATAAAGCCTCATATAGATTTACTGCTCTTGCTAGATTCATGGCTGAAGACAAAGCATTTCCTTAGTAGCAGGTAGGCTTTGGCAAGAATGTAGAAAATCTCCCAACGAGCCGGATTTTTTTTGTAAAATTTAATAGAAAGATTTCTACCTCTATTTCAGATAATCAGATTACGGTGTAATTTCAAAATTATTTTCCCTTTCTTGTAGAGTTGCGTCATGTTTTCAGAATAATCACTCAAATTGAATACTGCAAGTGAAAATCGTGGCTTTATCAGGGTCACCAGGGCAATTCCGACCTATTTCAATTGGGCCAGAGTCTCACTTTGTGAGGGAGTCTTAGGGAGAAAATAAATTCAGACCTCTGGAAATGAAACAGCATGCCAAAAAGCCTTCTTGTAATTTTATTTTGAACACAGTCATGCTGCCATGTTTGAAAAAGCAGCTCCTTTCATTGCCTTCAGGAAATCAGCAGGTATTCCTCCTCCCACTGATTGCCTGCAAGCATGGTAGAATAGGCTGGCTTAAAAGTCACTGCTTTTCAGTGCCCAGATACCAGATAGGCTGAAGTCCCCATCTCATTCCTGTGCCAGGAACTGGCTCCAGAATCTTGGCTCCTCTTGAGTGCTGAGTCTGGGGGGGGGTCCAACAAGACCCTCCTGTATACAGCAGTCCCAACTGGCCTCCCTAAGGAGGTATGGGCTTGCTGAGGACGGTGGTACAAGACTTCTTGCCCTCTGAAAGGCAAGAAATCCTGGGTTCCCAGAACAGATTGCTAAGCACTCGCGAGTCTGTTGCAGGTGGGCCTTCCCTTCATGAGAAGCAGTGGCTATCAGCTCCTCAAGAGCTCCCAACTAAATGGCAGCAGAAAGCCTCACTTAGAGGGATTTCAGCTGTGACAAGCATTGACTTTTGCCTTTGGACTCTTCTTCCTCCCAAATCCAGAAACATCCAGCAGTGTTTTCCAGCCCTTTTTAAACTCTCTTCTTTCTCATGCAAATACAAACTAGCTTCTCTGCATCAGCGGACACAGCGCAAGAGACCAACACAGCTCTACCTCACGCTAATTTCCAAAGCAAGTGTCCTGGCACTTCTTTTACATTTCAGCCAGAAATTAAGAACATCCCTTTGGATGAGATAGGTGCTGCTTGCAGCCTCAGTTTCTCTGATATGCAGGTAAGAACTAAGCAGACAAGGTAAATGAAGAATCACCTATATCCTCCCACAACATAACTAACTCGACTGCTGCTGTAGATGTGGCCCTGCACCAAATCACACTGCTATCTACCCTACAAGTAAGAGCCAGTATCATTGGTACAGAACAGAATTAACAGTTCCTATTTGAGGTCTCTTCCAAATTAATGGGAAGCACTGGACACCAAAGCGAATTTGGATCAAGTATACAGCAGCACAGTACTAAGTACAGCAGCAAGAATTTTAGAAAAAAACTTACCAAACCTTATAATCTTGATGCCTGTAAACATGCTTTAATCAGAATTTTGGATAAAGTCTGAAGTTAAAAGTTTTTACTTAGCAAGTTTTCCTCGTTCAAAGTTTTCTGCCTCTACACTGCACTGTGGAGTACTTCTCACAGAGAGCTAACAATACATAAGAGGTCCCGGCACACAGACATTAAGTGTGGGCTTCAGCTTCACTGATAATAAGAGGATTTAAAGTGAAGACTCAAAACTCCTGGGGAAAAAAAGAAAAAAAAAAAAAAAAAAAAAAAAAAAAAGAAGAAAATAGTCAGAATTCTGAACAATATTAGATAATTAACTTTCCAGCAAATAACAGCCTCTTCACACTAATCATGTCCTTTATCCAGACAGATCAGAGACTGAAAACCAGGGCCTTTCCTGTGCCAAGCGTCTCTCATAATCGAGACCCTCCCCCTTCATCTACGCATACTTAATAATATTAATAGAGCATTAAAATATTAATGCTAGTAGACAAGGTCTTTCATAAAGCACATAAATGAATTCATTCACTCTAGCTCATTAGCTTAACCGTCAACCCTTTTACAATGTAAGTGATTAACATTTTCATTGTTCTTCCTTGTTTTTCCTCAGACTTTTATTTCTTTGGGGATCGAAAGATCTCTGAATACATAAGCTCAACAAATATCTGTGCACAACTGTACAATAGGAATCATTAAAAGATAGCTAAGCGAAGGCTTTCACAGCTCACGCTTCAAAGGTACTGCAGGAAGCAACCATTTAAGAACCATTTTTATTCGTAGGTTTAATGCGATTATACACATTCATGAGTCCAACAAGATCTGCACTGTGACACTGAAGATACAGTACAATAACATTCAACATGAGGTACTTCATATTTATATATCTGTCCTTTATAAATAATGCCGTAAGCCTGCCAAAGTCAAACACTGCTCCAGCACAAACGGGTGCTGTTACCTGAAGTTAGCTGCATTTAATTACATAAAACAAAATCAAAACAAAACAAATAACAAATAAAACAGTTCAGTGCAATAAGCATGTAGAAATTAAAGTGTTTACTTAAATACTACTTTAGATATGCAGAAAGTATATTACATTATACTCTCTAATCACAGATTCCCCTAACCAGGAAAATCAAACATATAAGTAGCAAAGGTGGCCAGGTACAGTTTAAGACAATCTACCAAAAGTTATCTCTATTGACATTATGCTTACATTCCAGGTTGATACGGCTGATGCCTGCAGAACATCCATGTGTTCAAGCTTAGATACTACCGCTAAACTGACCAAATCCACACGTGGACACCTAAGTAAGTGCCTGGACATCCTAAGGGGACTACAACTAGCCACCTTCTCAACAGAGCAGCACCTGTCAGCATCAAGCAGGGCTCACAATCAAGCTTAAAAGCTGTTTCGGAGCGCTTATGCTTATTGATTCATATTAAAAAACAACTTTACATGCAGCAGCTCCTAAAACCTGGAAAGGACTCAGAGGAATTAAGCTAGACGTAGCTTTCATCCCGCTTCGTCAAAATGATTTAATAAAATCAGCAAATAAAAATAATTAAATAATAGCTAATTTTATACAGCTATACAGAATTCCGATCTCCTACCATCTACTCCAGCCAACGTAGCAGATAGCTTACCTTTATTTGCAGACAAGCAAAAAAAAAACCTCAACAAAATTGAAAGTGAGAACCAGAGTTTAGTTTAGCAGTGCAGTACTGATTTGTCCCAACAGCTGAGGCACCTCATTTTTGTGTCCTAAACTCAGAATGCAGCTTCCTACTGCAAGCAGCTTGTCAGTCTGATATTCGCTCTGAATGATTACGTTTGTGTCACCCACTTGCTGTTAAGAAGATTTAGCAAGCTGATTAGCATCTTGCTCTGCTTCCAAATGTATTTAAATAAACGGAATTGCTGCTCAAAACATTCTCTCCAGGTAGAAGACCATTGCCTCACAACAATCTTAGATTCCTTTCTGCAGTCTCTTAAGCAACTCTTTCCCCAGTCCACACATTCTTGTCTATTTTAGGCTGCACATCTAAATATATTTAACTGGCGGCTGTTTTAAAATCTCTTTCTGTGAGTTTTCCACAGACCATTCTGTTTAAATTTCAGTAACAGTCTGGATTACGTACATCTGTTAGAAGAAAAAAACCACCATATTTTGAGGGTATTTACATTTCAGAAGGAATGCTGCTTACACACACACACACACACGCATGTGTGTATATGAAACACTAAACAGTAAGATGGGTGAAAGGCATAGATCTTGTAGGGTAGTTTTTCACTTGGGTCTCCTTTATTACCTAGTGGAAAGAGCTGAGCTTTGGCCACAATGTCTACACTCCAGTTTTTCTCATCTCAGCTGATAGTTTGGACTCTGCAAAGATGTGCTGGCACTTAACAATGGTCAGAGGCCAGGGTTCCAACTGTCAAGAAACACTTGAAGAGTAATAGTGTCAAACTGATAAGAAACCTTATGGGAAAATGATTTTCATTACAAAACTGACAAGTCGATTTAGGGTTGTGCTACATTAATGTGTTCCATTTATTAATCTTCAGACTGCCTTAATAATTATTTGGTCCTCTCATTTTGTTAAAACACACACACACACACACACACACACACACAAAAGAACCCACTTTGGGAGACTGAATGAGTTGTCCTACAATAGGTCCCTCTGAGATACAAGTGTCACATGCAAAGGCGAAAGATTTCCTTGTATTTAAATAGCACCTCCATCTGTTATTTATACTTATTTCCTTCCCAGATAGAGCTGTGAACCCTAATACTTTTTCAGAAATGACAGACATATGACAGGAAGCTTGAGAGAGGACTCAGATAAAGCGAAGATTCCGTGTAAGCAGTTGCAAGAGACCCTCCTTACTTTTATCTAACGATATACACTAACTGTGACATGACCACAGTTGGGAATCTTGTCTCTTTCTAAATTCTCATAGTATAAAAAAGTCTAAGTTGGGACCAGTATATTCTTTTGTTTCTCTACAAACATGCTTCTATAATGTTTAGGAAGAAAATAAGAAAAATATAAACTGTCCTACACCAAAAGCTAGATATTAACTCCTGCTTATTTAGCGAGGATTCAAAGAAAAGTAATTTAAATAGCAAATCAACTTCAATATAGCAAAATTAGGTCAAAAGAGTAGGGGTTTCAACTTGTGTATATAATTTGAACATGTGCAAGTACTTCCTTGCCTTCAAGGTGGGATTCCTGGAATATGAACTCTAAGGGCCACATGTCAAGCCCAAACCCTTACTCACTGTAAACGTGTCTGTGCATTGTGGTCAGCATGCTGTGTAGCTTCCTCAAATAGCTGGCCACAGCAGAATCTCTCAGGATGATGGTATAAACCCAGACTTTTTCTGTTTAGAACTGAAGCACTTCTGTTAGCCTCCATGATCAAAATCAGCTCAGCTGATTGGAACCTCTTCAGTTTGAAGAGTACACAGAAGAGAGCTATAAAACAAGGCTCCTTGTTTTCTACCCATCTCCCCAAATAGTTACAAGCAAAGAGCAGGAAATGGAGAAAGGCAAAACTGATCAAAGATGACAGCATTTAGTGGAAGGAGTTTTCGAACCCATGAGATATGAGGGCATCCTCTGGTGATTCAGGTGCATCAAAACAAGGGTCAGCATCGCCAGCAAAGAGGTCTCTCTCTCACTAAGCATTCAAAACTTGCTTATTCGTAAGAGCTTCCAGTTTAAAGTTAAATATTACACTTAAACTTCATCACCAATGATTCTACAAGTATAGCAAGCCAGTAATTTGCCCATAGCGTTTGTGACAAATAACTTGTACTGATCATGTATCTGCAGATAAAAAGCTAAGCGTCAGTAGGTCTGAACTAGACAGGTTTTTCATAGGAAAAAATGCTTTGTCTCCACACATTCAAGCATAAAATATGAGTTCAGGAATTTGCCCTCCCTGTACCCCAGTGCCATTTGTACTGTCCGAAGAACACTGAAACTGAACAGTCACTTTCCCACACTGAACTTCTGTCATTCCTTCCTGTCCAAAATAGCTGAGTTCATTACCATCCAAAATCACACTAGCTGTGTAGAAGGTGTCGGGCTCAATCTGTACTGGATATTCAAACCACACAGGGAAAGTGTTACTAGAACCATCTGAGAAATATTTGCTCAAGTTCTGGCCTAGGATAACTCCTTGTCGTTTGAGTTCAATCTTGGCACTGTACTCTGCTGATCCGCAGCTGGAGCCATATAGCCCAAAACCAGCTATAAACACTCTCTTATCAACAGCAAACTGGATGCTGTCACACCGGCCCCTGTAACGCCACTGGTTGCTGCGGTAAGCACAGGATTGGAAACGATGGCACCGCTGAGGAACAAGGCCTTTCCGGGGCTTGCTTACAAACTGTAACTCTGGCTTTTTGGCCGCTGTATACCAAAGGAAGATATCATTGGTTTCGTTGAGAGTCAGAATCCCAGACTGAGCGGCGCCATTTGCAAAGTCGTCGAGTGCCATGGTAGGGATACGTATCAAGTACAGCGCCTTGCCGAGGACTTTGCGCTTATTCTCTATGGTGGCAGTTAGCTCCTGTCGCTGACACTCCACTTCGGCCCAATTCAGAGCTGCTTCAAAAACAACAATTTCTTTGGCATTCAGAGTCTCCCTTCGGAGAATGCTTTCAAGCGTCTGAAAATCAATGTCACAGAAGCCCTCAGACTTCAAAGCTAGCTCGGCTTGGGCATCAATCACTTCCCAACAGCGCTGGGTCAGGTCAGGTTCCTCGAATAAGCAGCTTTGGGAAAGCAGCACGCAGGCGTTTTTTGCACTTAGACTTGTTTCTAGGAAGTTGACGCAGGCACGGGCAAGATGAGGGACGATGTACTTCTTGGCAGCATAAAGTGTGGCCAGGACAGTATCTGCAGCCAAATCAATTTCATCACAATATATGTATCTGAAATGAAACAAGCATGCTTAATGCAAAGGGATCATTTGTCAACATCTCAAAATTACGAAGAAAGAATATTTAAGCAGTTCTCCAGGAAAACTAACCAGTGCTTTTGGGGAACACTGATTTCCATAAGGAAAACACATGCTAAAATCACCACTCATGTAAGACCATGGAAGAGAACATGCTTAAATCTGAGTTGAAATAAACTTCTCATTTGGGGCACAGACTATGCGGAAATGGTAAAGCATGCAAAGAATGTAACTTCTTCAGCTGTTCTCCTCCTGTACATGATTTGGTCCAGAATATCGTCCTCAGAAAGTAGCTCCTCAACTGCTAACTTGGCTAACAGAACAGTCTGGAACACGTGTTACAAATGGTACTTGGATTTAATGTCCCAAGATAGTCAATAGTGATGATTTATTGAGGTACATACCAGTAGGGGAATGAAAACTAGCTCACTCCTAATAGCTAGCTAGTCTCTCAGAACAGAAATGCTATTAAAGTGTAACAGGTGCTACTCATCTTCTTAATTACTGATGGGTTTTTTTTGTTAGTTTCTAAACAAGGCAATGAAACATAAGAAAAACAAAAGGCATAGAAAATTAATTTTCGGGTTTATTAATGCCTATAACATTGTAGCTGCAATAATATGGTGTTTTCTTTCAGCGTCAGCACATAAGAAGGAAAAAAAGAAGCCTTTTACTACCACAGTAGTGTAGTAGAAGAGACAAAGGTGAAATTATATTTGTGACTAAACTGCTAGGATTCATCACTTGAGAAATGAAGCATTGTACAGTTTGTTCTTTTTAATATCTCATGCTTCAGGGCCCCATTTGCAGCTGGTGAATGCCACGTGTTAAAACCATGCCAAATGCAATTTTACTCTTCACGGGGATAAGCAAGTCTTGATGGTTACGCTTGATAAAAGCACCTTCGTCTAGTGAAGCTGAAGTTCTGTACAGCCCTGGAGTAATTAAAATGTTCTAGTTAGAAGGTTTCCCAACACAATGTATTTTTGGCAGAACGGAATGTGCTTAGAAAAGGGAATTAGTACCTACACTGAGATGATTGAAGCTGTAAATATCTTAATCTGTTGGGTGTTTTTTTTTGCAGCTGTAGGGCGCTATCCTCCAAGCCATATCAAGTAATTGCGCTCAGAGCAGATGCAGCCCAAGCAATATAATAAAATGGAAGAGGTTATGGAGAAAAAGAATACTCCTACAAACTTTAAAAAACAATAACAACCCAAGCCTTTATTACTTGGGCTATTTGTAACAACAAAGGCTTAGGCCTTAGGTATTTTACTGTCCAAAATATTCTGAATGTGTCAATATATCTGGTTTTATAATTCTCCTCATTGCTCTCCAACTCTTTTCTCCCTTATATTACTTCTCTTTGCCTGCTAGTACCAAAAAGAATGATAGCATCTGTTTTATACTGAAACAGGACGAAGTTGCTAGTTTAATATTCATGAAAGTGAAGAACTAATATCAGTGATTTACAACAGACAGCACAGATCGGCTGTCAGCAATATTCCACACTTCTCACTGTGCCAGTGCACCTCGATGCAATTTCTCATACTCCAGTTTCACTCTATTCTTATAAAGAGGATTTTGCTAGAGCGCAGAGTTTGATGGTTTAATAACACACTCATCCTGGCTTAACAAGAGACCATAGTTCTAACTTGAACAGTCAATATTAAGATATAACGCACTAAAGACACCAACTCAATGTGTCAGCAGGATTATGAATTTTAACAACCTTCTGACTCTATTTATAAAACTACAGAAAACTGCCAAATTGATTTCACTGAGAGAATAATTCACATACGTATACCAGTCAACGTGCTATTTCCTATGTTATATCTTGCAACACCTTATCAGATCTTCACTCTAAGTATGCATACTATATATTAAATGACAAAAAACAGTTATGCTAGAAGAATTCACTGTCCAGGAAAGAAAATAACAACATCTTCTTACAAAGATTATTGCAGGTCCCTCCTGACTGTGGAAATCACTACGTGAGAGATAAGACTCCTTTGGGATGGGTAAAAAGTCCTCTCCTCCTTTAGAATCCGCATTATGAGCTTTATGCTATCCACAACTCACAAGACTTGCAGGCAGCACTCATGGGGAAGATTTCCCGGGTGGAGAGGAGTGACGGGCCCGTATCTCCCCCCAGGCTCCGCCCAGTGCAGCACATGCTTGGGATCATGCGATGAGGGGAATGCTGCACTGCTGAGCAACATCCTTTCCCATCTCTGCACAGTCACAGCTGCAGGCAGCTCCAGCGTTTGCAGACACTGGAGCACTCTGTGGGCTCAGGAACACTGCAGCAGCAGAAATGAGCACTGGCAAGGTTAGCTGAACATCCGCAATGAACACGAAGTTTGTGTCACCTTCTGATTTTTTTAAATAAAAGCCTAGAGGGTGAAGAATTCCAGGGTTCTGGTCACGTTCTCCAAGATACTTCCCTAAATTGCCATGGGCTAAATAATTTGTTGAGATTTATCTATCAGCATTGATATTTTCTTCTCTAGGTTTGCACTCTGAATATGTTCCTTCATGACAATGATAAATTCAGGAAGCACTCAGTTTTTACTTGTCATGTCACATTAAGTCACAGTGATATAGGATTCGCTGTTCAAAAAGGGGGAGGGGTATTCAAGTATCTTATATTTGTGCCTTGTAGAAGTCTACATGAAAGCAAAGCACAAGCCAGAGACCTGCATAAAACACCTGCAAAACCAGAGAGGCCCAATGCAGGGATCTGCAGCACAGCACTGGCGTAACTATCTTTACTTTACATTCCAGTTCTATAGAATAGCTGCGTAACTTCAGCTTTTTTGTTGCAGTTATTGATACTTGCACAATTCTGATGTTCACAATAAAAACCTCTATGCAAACTCTGTGTCAGTGGCACTGTGGAAGAACACTCAGAGTTGCATATAAAGGAAAAAAAAACCAACAACAAGAAACCACTCTGTAATCACAAGCTAGTCAAAAGAATCTATGGAAGACAATAAGTAGCTAGTGATGACATCATTACGTGCAATAAAACCTGCAGCATATTAAAAGGATTACTATATGGTACTAATGTATGCTCTTCATCAGAGTGCAATGGCAGTTACTAAAGCTGAAGGGAAAAAAAAAAAGTGACCTCAAAGGAACAGCAATTCTGTGATAGGGAATTTCTCTTTAAAAACCAGAGTTTACAGACACGTTCAAGGACAACTCAGCAGGGAAACTGATTTGTTGTGTTCGCTTAGAAACAACAGCATTTCTTATGCTGTTTGCAAGACGAAATCAAAGGCACAGATAAATAATCACATAAACTGACCCCCCTCCCCCAACCCCCTCCCCAGTCAGAGTAAAACACATTCTATTCTTATAAACAGCCTTTTTTATCACTTTCTAGATGCATCAGTAAGATCAATGAGGAAAAATTTAATTATCAAAAGTTCTATTCAATATTTAGGGTGTGTTTTTTTCCCCCTAGGACCAGACTCACATACGGCAAGTTTACAAAAAAGTCCTAACAATGCCATCATACAAACACAGCAATGCTGATATTTTGCTGTTTTTAACTTTCTGCTATGCTTGCAAAGTGTAGCAGACTTTTTTTTTCTTTCTTTTTTTTTTTTTTTTTTTTACAGCTGACAATTGTTTTTAGTAACTCCATTCCTTTGCGTACCATGTGTGGCAACAAATCAAATCAATAGGCATTACAGTGTACAATGCGCCCAAAGATCTGCTGTCAAAGTCATTCTTTGCAACTGCCTACATCAGCCTAATATATGCATGCCTGGAAGAAGAAGGGGAGACCAAAACGAGGTAAAAGTTTGAAATACTTGAAACACAAAAAGAAGAATATTTCAAGCAACTGTTTTCTTTCTGTCCATACGCGTGTCTAATATGCTGGTACTGTCACAGTTAAAGTATGTGTACATCATAGAAGAAAAATACATCCAGCAGACAAACGATGCTTACTTCAGCATTGCAAGAAAAGCAGCAGGCTCAACATCTGGTATACGGATTTCATCTTTGTCCTCAGCAAGTTCTCCATAGAACATCGCATGGAATACAGAGCTCCCAACAGCCAGGACATACTGTTGAGAAAGGGAAATCTTATTTCATGCTTTAAGCTGAAAAGAGCTGCCAATAAAAACAATGTGGGAGAGCCACTCTGAACATACTGGGCTTCACTGACAGGCACTAGACGCACTTCAGTAAGAAATGAAGTCAAAGTTAAGAACAGAATTACACATTTTCCGCTTCATTTTACTCTCTTGGGTGTATATGCATTAGCTACTGGAAACCGCTCATATCCACTACACAAGTTAACTATTTCTAGAAAGTCTCAAGAGTAATATTAATCAACAGCACAAGAAGCGTTCCTAACTTTGCAGCAACTGCCTCAATACAAGCATACGAGAAACAAAGAAAAGCAAGGGACAGCACTGCACGTAGCCTTTTACTGCATAGAATTATGCCTGCCCCAAAAGAGCCCAGTCCTGCATGCTGTGTCCTGGTGTAACCATGGGAGCTCTCTTGCCATCCCTCCCCCTGAAAAAAACAGACAATTCAGCTGTTGCTTACTTTATGTCCTGGCAGCCGCTGGGTCCCACCTGGTGGCCCGACCACAAAATGAACATCTGCCATCAAGTCATTGTTGAACATCACTGCATTTCTACAAACAGAGGCAATGTGTTAATTTATAGCACTCAGTGCATTTGTGCAAACCGAAGAAATCGGATTTCTGAACACCTTAAAGTTAGACGCTAGCAGAACGAAAAGCAGGTTACACTTTGTTTTAAGCTACATTATACATCATGTATGGGGAAGAAAACAAAGCCTGGAGGGGCAGAGGGGTGTAAAAAAAAAATTACAAAAACTTTTCAAAACTGGCAGTCAAATCTCCACTAATATCTACAAGCAACATTGTTGCTTGCAGCCAGCAACAGTCTTATTTACATTGTTTATTATTCAGACAGCTGCACTGTACGGAAGACAGATATGAAAATATTTTCCATTACCAGAATACTTTTTTTCTACAGTGAGAACTGTTTTACTCAGCAAGTAAATGAATAGCTAGAAGTACAAACTATGAGCACCTCGCTACTTTTCCCCACTCCATTCAAAGAACAAAAATAAACTTTCCTGAACTTACCTCTCTCTGATGGTTGGATAAAGTCCTTGCCAGTTTGGTGCTGGAATAGTGTTGTTGTTATTGAGATTCTGCTGGTGGTACTGCTGGACAGCAGTTGTATTAGTGTTGGCTGGTTTCTTTCGGGGAAAAATATCAGCAGCCATCTTCTTCTTCTTTTTGGTCTTCAAGGTAATGATTTCATAGCAAACTGGAGGCAATTTACTGCTGCTGCTGTTGCTATTTCCCTTCTTAGAGCTCTTCTTGGACCTGTTCTTGACCGTCTCTGGAAGCATCAAGAAAAAGGTGAGACATTTCATGTTCTTTCCTTTCTCATCTACCATGAGTATACTTGTCTGTATAGCTAGATAACCTGACTAGCTAAAAACATTAAAAAATGCACATGTGAGCTGTTAAACACAGAGCAGCAGAGCAGAGTTTCTTTTCCTGCAAGACAAGGTGACCTTTCCAGCATTCCGAGTAAGAAATCGGGCTTTAAGTTTGATCCAGTACTTGAATTGTTAAATACATCCCCATCATTCCTGCCAGTTTTATTTCTTCCCAGATTTCCTGACTGCGAGCCACCCGAAAGCAGCACACCCAGCGCAGAGGCACACGCGCAGCTGTAGCAGCAGCTCCCGAGCGAGGCAAGCAAGACGTGCCGTAGCACCGCTCGCCTGCTCAGCGAGCTCAACTTGTGTGATGAGCGGATCCGAAGCGACCAGATATTCCAGCCCTGCAGATGGAGTCAGCCAGCATCCAGAGCCAATAGCTGAAGTCACTGATAACGATTGGGCTCAGCCGCACAGTGACACCTATTGTAACGTACGCGGCTCCAACATTAAAGCGACAGCAGTTGCGCTCCTCATTTAGTACACAGTGCTAAGTAATAAAGGAAACTGCACGCAGTTACATAAGTGCCTGACTGGCTAGAAGCGTGTGTGTTTTAGCTCTCCTTGATGCTGACTGGATTTCACAGGGGAAGGGATAAAATGTGGAAATCAGGTAGAGAGACATCTTTGCGCCCAAATGTTTCTGTGGGAGCTATTTCCACATGCAATTCATATTAGCATGGCTTTGTACATGTCTAGTATGCTCACAGATCCCTACTGTGGCAGTTGCTCAGAAAGAGCACGCTATAAATATCGGAAGCAAATGAAAGCAAATCAGCTAGCAGCAGCAAAGACAGCGACACAGTTAAACAATCCCCTTCCACGCAGTTTCTACTCCAGTGCAACATGAATAGAGATGAGGTCACAGCTATAGCTTTAACTCCTTATGTTTCTAGGTAATGTAATAGCTTTTGACAGGAGTCCCAAATGACTAAGTAGCATTAATTAGACCGGCTTACACACGACATGGCTGCACCACATCAGAAGGGAACTTCTACATGTGCAATCAGATTAAAGCAAATCGGAACGAATATACTTAATCAACATTTCCAAGCATTCAATGCAAGTCTGACCAATTTACGAATCGCAGGCAGAAAGCATTTCTCAAGAGGCAAACACATCCTGATTTTGTTAACAAATACTTTCTGAAATCAACAGGATATAAGATACGGCAATGAAGTCATTTAAATGAAAAAATGAAACAACCCTAATTTTCAGTCATTAGTTTACTTAGAATTAAATTTAGATCAGATTTCCTTACTAGAAGGTCAAGCACATTAAAAAAAAAGGCAAGCATAACAAAAGTATTAGGTGTCAGCATTTCCCACCTTAAAACACCAGATGGGTTGCTAATTCAAACATCATTTCACAGTTATTTTCAAATTCAAAAGAAAAAATCCTCTTTGCTCTTCAAGCAAATGTAGCCATTAATTAATTTTGCTGGACAAGGACACAACACTGAAAGAAAAAATTGACCAAAGGCTGGTGGAGAAACAGTTGACCTTGCTGAAATACCTGTCAGAGTCTGCCACGGACTGAATCGGAAGCAAGGAGATGCTACTCAGGCTATTTACTGAAAAAACACTGCAATCGCTTGTGCCACAGCTATAGCTCTGTAATACAACCTCAGAATTGTAAAGCTTAAGTGTAGATACTGCACAGATTATTAGGTCTCCTTGAGAGATAACTCCACATGAAGCACTCACTAATAACACCGGCAGTGGTCATCACAAGATTTGGCTGCAGTGGTTTGATAAGATATTATTTCCAGACACGTATCTACCTACTCTGTCAGTTAATTTAAAAGAAAATGGTGGGTTACACCTGGTGTGGCTGAAAAGTAGAGACATGTTCCTAAATAGATGGAGAAGCAGGTCATGCAGTTGCCAAAGAAACATTTCCTAGCAAGCTTTTCTTTCCTTTTTTTGCTCTCTCATTTGTTTTTCTTTTTGATCTGTGACAGGTTCGTTTGGGTCAGAAACTAACTGCATTTGTCATGTAGAATTGTGATGGTAAAAGAAGGAGTAAAGGAAAAGAAACTCATCCCGCAGATGGGATGTTTATAATTGCTCACAGCAGAGAATTTATAATGGAAATACAAAGTATTCTTGGATTTGTTGTTTTTTTTTTTTTCCCCTCCTTAGGTAAACTTCCATCCCTTCCAGTTACAATAATAACCTGTTTGCCATTCCACAGGGAAGAAGTGTACAGATACGGAAGAGCCACACGTCAGAGAATCTGGTTTTCATCATTGCAACTGGCAGGAGAAAGACAGTGGAGGTTAGGAGATTCATATGGGAGATTTCATTTTCATTCCGTAAATCCATTTTACCTAATCCCATAGAATAAAAGAAGCGAGGTCCTCGCAAACAGTTTAGCCAATGGAAGCCCAAAGATTATACCCATAGCAGATAAGGTTACCAGGATGCCACGGAAGAGAAATGGAAGGACAGAGCCACCGGTTAACTCGGTCTAGGAAAGACTAGTAGCAAAAGTAAACCAGCAGGAATCAACCATACCTTTTGACTTCCACAAAACACAACATAAAACATGCTGTGCTCTGTGCTCTGTTGGGGAAGGAGGCGAGGGAAAGCTGTGGCTGAAGTATGTTCTACCAAATCCAAAAGCCAGCCAGACCCCTAGTAGCCAAAGATAAAACTTCACACACACACTGATACAAAGCCTAACAGCCATCTTCGTCAATTCCTAAGCCACCCATCAAAATCCGGTCTGCTACAACTGGAGAAGTATTAACGATTCCACAACAGACCCCTGAAGCTCCTATGAAAAAGTTATGACCCTTTCAACAGGCTTCGTATCACCTTCCACTGAACTTTATTAGCCTCAAAACAAAGCATCACATATCAGTTATTAGTGTCAAGTGAAGTGGAAAAAGAAAGCATAGAAAGAATCAGTGCTTCTTGCACTCACTATTCTTTCAGTTTTGGCAGCAATCTCCATCTATTTTCCTATAAAATAGTTTTCCTCTTTTGATATACACATACTGTTAATGACTCTACAGCTCACTGTTTGCAATCAGTAAAAGCATGCTCAGATGAGTGCCCTACTGAAAGATGAGTCAAAACCCCAAGTTCAAAGTAGTCTGTCTCTAGTGAGAGAAGCAAGAAAACTGACTCTCTCCCAAAGATCTATCCATTTTCCAAAACTTCTTATGATGTGTTCCTCATTTTCTCCAGTAATTTCCATTTTTCTTTATTAATTACATATTAAGAGAATGGAACTTTATAAACATCTTAAAATAGATATACAATTCTTCAGAGACGTCAATATTAACTTGTAAGCAAAGTAACCACACCAGAAGTATTAACTTAAAGGGTGTAGGAAATTCCATGCTTCAATCTTAACACAGGCCTAATGAAAATTCTAAATGCCAGATGTGAAGAATTTAGCAAAGGACTACATGATGAGGCTGAGCTTCTATGCATCCACTTTCATCCTCCTTTCAAAAGATACGGGACAAGTTATAAGCCCTTGGAAATCAGCTCCCAGCTAAAAAGTGTTTAAAACATAAACTGTCAAAACCAAAAAGAATTATTAATTTTACAGTTTAAATCCGAACGCACATAATATACCTACATTCCCAGCTCTAATTATCCTTTAAGACCATAATATGCCGTGAAACCATTGGGAAGGTTGTCACAGGAATCACATTGCATGCAGTGCTTGGTGCAATAACATGTATATTTATACCTTTCTAAAGGTAACTTACAATTGAGAAATCACTGAATTTTTCCAGGGCTGACGGGAACACTCTTCCTCACATTGCACCAGTCCTTCCTTCTGCAATAGCAAGTACATTTTTGTCTTCTAATAGGTTGTGCTTTTCCTCCATCTCACATTTAAAGCTCTGCTCTTCACGTAGAAACATGAAGTAGACAATTTCACTAAAAATAAATACTTCATCACAATTTCCAGTGGGCTGCTGCAACCAGATTCTGAACTGAGGAACAAATTCCAAGCAGGCAATGAGAAAATGCATATATTTCTTTATCTGTAAAGTTGCCAAGTCTTTTCCTGGGCTGTTATTATGCCTATGCATTATTAAAATTCTTTGTTTAAATTCTGGATTCCCCAATGAAGTTTCAGGCGGTACATCTCTATTAACCAAAATAAATGTACACTTAATACTTAACAGATCTACCTGTCTGCTGTTACTTCTTGTTGAATTTAAGCTTACTCTAAACACTAATTAAAAAACGACCAAGAAACCCAACCCACACAGCAGAGGAGCTTAACGCTGTTTAACTATTTATGAATTATTTAGTCACCTGGAAGAAACCACCCCATCCCAACCCTTCTGTTTGTAAAAACACTCACTTGGAAAGGGGGCTGACAACTCTATTCCTGATTTCCTCCAGTAAAAAAGCACGTTAGGATTGACTAAATCCTTGCTCACACAGGTTTCTGATAAGCGACACTAAAACAAACCAGGACTGTGACCGTTCTTGTCTGTCGCATCAAGAAGTTGGTCCCTAAGTCTCACTCAGTGAGGGCTCCTTTTAAAGAAAAATAAAAAAAGAATAAAAGCAGGGACAAAGATGGGTAACGCTGTGATGGCTATCAAAGAAGTTTGAACACTTAAAATAAACATTAAAAAATGGAGTATTTCTTTCTCAATACAGAACTGCATCTTGAACCAACATTAGGAGCTAAACTGTATTTTGCTATAGCTTGTATGCTAGCAAAATGCTTGTTTACAAATATTCTTCCCAACTCTGCTTAGTGATAATCTTATGCTCTAAAGTATGAAGATTAAAAGTCTCAGAATATTTTTATCCACAAAGATATTTTTACTTTTCTTTCCCCCCCCCAGGAATGCTCTTAGTGCTTTAAAGGAAACAAACACAGCGAGTTCTGAGCAGCCCAGTCAGCAGTTAGATACAAGTTTTTATAAAATAGAAGAATAGAGAATAAAATTGCCTTTTATTTTCACATTCCTGTATCATTTGCTAGAATATAGGCCACATCTCTGCACAACGCTTCTTACTGGCCTCCCTACCAAGACAACCTTCATCTTTTTAGTATGCATTTTTTTTGTATCTGCAGACATTTTCATTGCCCCCTTCTGATTTTTACAGCAATACCGTTTTCTGAGACAAAGCAATCAAATCAAAACACAGTATTTAAGAATAACATTTATCCCATCATCATTTATTTCATCATAAACATCCTCCTTCCCTGCATGCTCACCAATTTAGGCTTGGCCCAAGCCCAGTGCAACATCTCCTTCTGTTACATTCCTCCTTAGCTGCTTCACCTCTGCGATTTAACCACAGCAAGAGGTTCAACAGCTGAATATTTCTTTCCCAAACATACTAACATAACTCTAAAAGATTTTTTTTTTTTTTAACATTGTGGAGTTTTGCTTTTTGAAGTTCAAAGTTTTACTTTCAGCTTAAGAAAAATAAATAGAGCTTGCACATTAAAGTGAGGAAAAATATTTAAATTTATCATGCATTTTCATTATGAATTCAACGTCATGTTTGCTGTATGAATGGCAGTCTATAGAAACCACAACTGCATAAAAGAACACCTTAAAGAGTCCACAGTGAACAGTAACAGTGAATTATCACACATTCTCTTCTGTGCATATGGAACGAAATTAAGTGAAATGCTTCATCACAATATGAAATACACGACTTTATCATCCTGCAGGTAGAAAACATCCCAGAGCAGAATTGGCAATTTATCCTATAAACACTCATTTGCTGCTTCATAGCTCAAAGTAAGAACAAGAATTACAAATGGATTCTTGAGATGAGAAAACCTGCAGCTACAAAATGAGAGATTCAAGGTTACAGGTGGCTGTTTTTCTACTGGAAGTGGTAAGTTTTGCTCTTGACAACCCATGGGGTCAGAAAGAGAAGTTCTTTCCTAGTAGCTGCTTCCTTTTGTTGCTGTTGCTGCTCCTAAGCATGATACTGCGAACCTGAAAGCATTCAACCCCTTTTCTAAGACGGGGGTCAACTTTAATTCTATTCTGCCTCTGATCAAAACTGACCTACAAAGGCAAGATCAGATAGCTCAGGAAATTGGTAATGAGATACAGTGGTTTTCATCTCTAGGTCACTAACTCTAAATTGACCGAGGTCAACAGTAATCAAAAGTCATTAGCATTTAATGATCATTCAGTGCCCTGTGAGAAAGAAGCTGGCATTCTCAGTGCACTTGAGAGAAACCAGCACTACAATTAGCACTCACATGCTGGCTATTTCAACAGAGATTGCGATCAGGTAACTACAGCCACAACTTCCCTTCCTATCTTGCAGGCAGATTTTATACTAGACAAACCTTTACACTAACTTCAACTTGGCTCAGAAACACTTCATTAAATTAGTTAAATTAGGACCTACAAAGACGATGATCCTGTTCCCTCCATCACTGCCTCCCAGATGTCTTTGTTCCCCTACACACAGCTCAGTTAAGTCTGCCAAAAGGTAGCACAGATAAAGAGAAGACAAGATCTCACTTGAGAGCTGGTGGCACTAGAAGAGTATCTACCCCATCAATATCCAAAGGGGCAATGCGTTACCATTGATTATGTTAGTGTGTAATTCAAGGATTTTGTTCTTCATATGTGTGGCTCACCTACTTTCACATCAAACCAATGATGCAGTACCCGGTGGGACATAAGAAGGAAGAGGATATTGCTACGACCCACACTGTAGCTGTTCAGCAGCAGCCTGCAAACTTCAACTTCCTGAGGCTGCCGTGCTTTAAGCTGCTTCAAGTTTGCAACTAAACAAAGTTAAAAAAAAACAGACTTGAAAAGCTTGGTTAGGTGTTGTAACATAAACATGATCAGGTTCTGCCATGGTAAAATGGCATCACGCCAATCCACAGGACCCTGAACTTCGCTACATGTGAAACAACCAGCTTACAACCCAATGCAGACTTGGCACACTTCTGTTTACAGAAGAGTGTACCTGAACCACTCAGTATAAGTATTTAAAATAAGTTAAATTGGGGGGAAATTGTACACTTTTTGTTTCCAGTGCATTTTAAATGACAAAAGAGAAGACTACCCCAGCTAGTGAAAAATGAACGGGTTAGTCCATCAGCAAACAAATGTGTTCTCAAACACAGTAACTCTCTTTTGTTGAGAGTCTCAAACCCCACGAACAAATACTCGTATAATTCTTTGACAGCTGCTTCATAACCCCAATTTTTGGTTATGAGGCATTGATCACTGCTTCCAAATAATTCAAGGAATGGACACAAACACTGAGTCCATTAGACTGTACTGTACTCAATTAATTTTCTTTCACCACATGTTAGAAGCTGTGGATCTTGTTGCTCCCCCTTGTTTCCAGGTTCACACAGCACAGCCAGGTTCTGCTTGGATTTATGATGGTGATTCCACAGGGGAACAAAACCACTGCCAAACTGTGATCTGCTTAGATGTTTCACAAAATCAGATTTACTTTCTTCCACGGCAAATATTTCAGTCACACTTGCCAATTAGATCAGTTAAGCCTTAGTATTTTGATTAATTTCTCCTCCTCTTTACAAGTGAATGGCAGCTCACTTGCAGTAATGAATTTTCAAGATGGACATTAATATGCTCCTTAAATTCTGGTTTCAGAGTATATTTTCAAGCAGTAAGGCTTATTTGTGCAGGAATACCAGGGTATCCTAAATGCTAACTCTCCTTCACGACAATGCTGTCTTATTGGCTCTACTTTCAGAGCTGAGGTAGAGAAAAAATTGAAGGAGTAAGTAATTAAAAGTAAGCACGTACAGGTATTTTAAGGGACTGTGCAAGGTAAACTTGCATGTGCGTTAGTTTTACATGTTATAAAACTTCATGTATTATGGAAGCCTTTGTTTTTTCATATACGTGCAGCAGTATCATCTCAGTCTGATACTCAAAAATCAGACAGCACCTAGGTGTTCTATGTATGCTGTTATGTACATTGTACTACTACCTGAATATCACATTGTATGCCTTTGAGCTACGTGCCCTGACAGCAAACTAGTAGGGCTGGGATTGCTTCCACCTGAGTTAAACTGGGTGCTGAGGACCCCAAAGCAGAGCAAAACACTGTTCCTTTGTTGGAGTGTAAGTCACTGCATGCATTTCTACTGTAAATAATAAGCAACTTGCCTCAGCTCCTCACCAGCCACAAAGAGCATGGCTTAAGTTTTCACCCGCACCCACTGCTAGCAGGGCAAGGTGACACGCTGTAACACATCATGGATTAGATTTTAAAGGGATTTGGTTCCACCTTAAGAGCCCGTGTATGAAATCTCACAGCTACTAGGTGCAAGTGAACGTGCTACCCAACCAGTTACTTTCTGCTTTTACTCTCAAAAAACCTTTGTCACAAAGCAAGCATTGAGGAAAACGTGAGCTAACAAAACTATAATGCTGGAGAACATTTCTGTAGAGTACAAGAAACTGCAGCTAGGGTGGAAACAAAGTGCAGCCTGGCACATGAGTACCCACCCTGTCAGAGGGACACGTTACCAACAACTCATTCAGAAGTATACTGAAGTGGCACCTGACCCTCTTGTGAATCAGGGCTTTCCCCCTGGGCTTTGTAGAACAAAACAACAGCCTATGAGATTGGTAAGTTAGTACGAAGTCACAGGAGAACCATCTTGAATGATCTGACAAAGCTAACGACGGGCATGAACGACATCTTGCTGCAGAACTAGCATCCTTCACACAACTTCACACAATGGACGGAGGCCTAAATTTCTTCCAACAGCATAACGAACAGTAAATCATCATCAGACCTCTGCTTTAATTGAGCCTGCCATAGCACTAAAACTTTCATCGCAAACGTAACAGCTGCTCTGGAACTTGAGACAAAAAATTTCTATCGCAAGCTCTAACAAGGAAGGACCTACACAGTAGATATTACTGCCAATAGCTGAATCCGTTTTCTCAGTCTTTTATGGCAAGCAAAGAGGAATTCGGATCGCTTCTGAAAGGTGTTTCCTTTGGACCAGAGCTGAGGATCACTGGAGGTAAAACACCAGGGCAGTTAGCATGCATTCTGCTGCTGCTGCTGCAGAGAAATAGTCAGAGAAATAGTACTGCATGCTACATTCAATTTTGGCAATCGTACAGAACTTATTTCAAACTCAAAAAGTCCTGAAGTATTTAATTGGTAAAGTTAAATTCCCTAATAGAATTACCTAATAAACTGCCAAGATATGACACATTATGACAAACCACATGTAATTTCTGTAGGCAACGACTCTTTGCCAACAAAAAACCAGTATTAAGCCTGAGTCAAGGACCGGACAGTCACATTACAACCAAATGCAGCTTTGTGTCCACACAACTCAACACCACGTCCCTCTGCAAACAGGGAGCTGGGGGCACAGAATAAAAACTTACAGTATAAATTTACTGCTGAAAAAAATAAGTGTGAAAACTGCAGTAACAGCACAAGAAACCTACCCAGCGCCTGTCAGACGGGACACAGCCTTGGGTGCTTTAATTAGGAATACAGGTAATCACCTTAGGAGCACTAAATACGGTAACTTCAGCTTTTTTCTCACGTGGACACGAACAGCCCGCAGTCCTCGCCCCAGAGCAAAACTCTGAAAGCACTGGGCCTCTATGAAACAGCTCCGTTTGCAGACACGCGGACACCCAGCCCTCAACTCCGGGACTGAGGTCAAACAGCACTCAGTTACAATGGTTTCCTCAAAGAACTTTCACAGCACGGCGAACACGCAGCAGCAGCCAGCAGCCCTTCGGGCCGCTCTTTGTACCGACCCCTCGCGCAGCTCCGAGCTCTGCTCGAACTCCCGCTCCCCAAGTTTGGCGGAGGGCTGGGGCAGCGCTCGCCGTACCGGCGCCCAGGTGCAGCCGCTCCGCCCCGTCGCTCACCGAGACGCCCCCGGGAGCCGCCCGCTCCCCCGCGCCTCGGCCCCCGCCGCCGGGCCCCTCCACTCGCGGCGGCTCCCTCGCCCCCCGGCCCCGCGGCGCGCGCGGCCCAGCGCCGCCAGCCCGGCCCAGCCCGGCTTACCGCCCGCTCCCCGCCGCCGCCCCTCGGCGCCGCCCGCCCGGTAAGGGCCGTAACGGCCGCCTCGGCGCCCCCCGCACCGCTGACCTGAGGCGCCCCCGCTCCCGGGGCGGCGCGGCCCCTCGCAGAGCCCCGCGCGATCCCGCCTCGAGAGCGCGCCCGCCCCGCGCGCACGCGCACGCCGCGCACGCTCCCCCCACCCCTTCCTGCCCAACCGGCACGGCGGGAGCGCGGCGCGGAGGGGCAGTGGCGCTCGCGCCCGGTGGCTTAAACTCCAAAAACCGTCGAAGTGGTGCCGCTATAGGGCCATAGTGTTACTAGAACAGTCCGGAAGCTGCGTTGGGGCACCAGCCCGAGCTCGGAGATGAGCAAACCTGCGGGGTTATGGCGCTACGGCCCTCCGCCGTCGGCACCACGAGCCGGTGAAGCGCTGTGCTGCTGAGCCGCTTCAGAAGCGATCGGTGCGGGCAGCAGCGCTGCAGGGAGCGGCGCCACGGCGTCCATAAACACACCGATTCATATTTTCCCTCTGGTCACAGGGGAATTTAATGTGTTGCTGACATTTATTTTTAAAAGCCTAACAAAAGGCTTTATTTCAAGGTTTTTTTGTGTTTTTTTTTTTAAGCCTAAGGAAGCAATTATTTCTAGAGTCGGTGTTGCTCTCTGGCTGAAGTCTCTCATGACCGTTCATTTGCCCTCATTACAGATGTTAGATATCTCCACAACGTCACATCAGGCATATCTGTGCATAATCAGTGGTTTGCTTTTCCCTGTTAAATATTTTAGCTATTAAAGTAGATACGGAACTACACAGCAACTCCCATGACTGTATACATACACACTCTTTAGCTCTCATGACTTTCACCAGCAGAGTACATGCTTTAAATTACAGTGTGCAAATGATGATTTAATTGGGACTTGGAAGGCTAACAAAAATATTCATTGTCTGGAGTGAATTTAAACAGCAGGGTTAAACCTGGATAACCACTGTGATTTTCCATCCTGTTTTCAGATGGAAGGTAGAAGGCCTTTTTGTAGCTCAGGTAATTCAGAGTGGTAAATGGCAGAGAGAAACCCATGTCTCTTGCTTTGAGAAAGGCTTTTTGCAACCTGGATTTGTGATCCCATGGTGGAAAAACATGCTCTGGCCATGGAACTACTCATTACGCTCACCTGATTTGTACATCCTGCTTTAAAAGCGTGCACAGACCACTAGTGAACTCATTCTTACCTTGAAATAAGACAGGCCTGCTGCAGCCAGATCACACATTACAACGCCAGATCCATTACAAACGAAATGGGGTACAGCCCACTGCTGTAGTGTTATTAATTGCTTTTGGTCCGTCTTGCCTTCAGGCTGTGTGGATCATACTCCCAGTGTGAGCTCAGCAGGACAGCTTTTTGGGATCCTCAGAGCTCTCCTGAGTTTCCAGCTCAGTTTATTCAGCTGCTCACAGAAGCCTGGACCATGATAACCTTTCATGCCTCGAAGAACACCAACGTGGTTCAAAGCATACAGGCACATGGTTACTTTTCCAAGTCAAGAAGACCTCTATGCAGCTTGCTATATTCCTCAGAGATGTGCCAGTTATCCAATGCTGCATTTTGCTGACAAGTTGCAGCCCAACTCCAGAGCTAACAAGCTGCCACATGAGCTAGATCTGAGCAGAGCTGCAGTATGTGGCCACCAAATCATCCTTCAGCAGGGGAGGAAAAAAGCAAATACTTCTGGTGTGGCTGCATGTTTGCGTCTTCTGTCCTTGTGCTAAAGCTGTTGCACCCATAGCCCAGGAATAGATGCAGTGAAGGCCTCTACAAGAAGGCTGGATGCTCCTCAAGAAGGAAGTTTTAAAGGCATACGAGAGCAGGCTGTCCCTGAGTGCTTTAAGATGAATGAGCAGGGAAGAAGACCAATGTGGATGAACAGAGAACTTTTGCTGAGACTCCAGTAGGAAAAGAGAGCCTACCTCCTGTGAAAGAAAGGATGAGCAACTCCAAGAGACTACAAGGAAGTTGCGAGGATATGCAGGGAGAAATCTAGAGAGGCAAAAGCCCAGCCTGAACTCAACCTGGCCACTGTGGTAAAAGAAAACATTTTTTATTTTTTTTACAAATTGTATGGGAACTGTTGATCATTCAATGTTGAACCTCTGATTGACCACCTGAGGCAAGCAATGAGTCAGCTGTGGGAGAGCACAGGTGAAGGCAATTCAGCTGTGCTACCGGAAGGGGTGGAGCCTGGGTGCACCTCTCCTAGACCCCATTTAAGGGCTGACTGACACCTAAAAAGGTTTTCTCTCTAGAGATTGCTCCTTTGTGGAGTTTTACTGTGAGCCTTTAACATTGGTGAGCGTTTTCATTTATTATTGATTATCTTTCTATTGTGATAATGTTACTTAACCAAACATCTGTGTAAGTCTAACCTCTGTATAGCTATTGGTTGTGCACAAATATATTAGTAGTAAGAGAAGGGCTGGGAAGAATCTTCCACTTTTACTGGAGGTGGTGGGAAACTTGACCACTGAGGCTGAGGTTCTCAGTATGTTCTTTACATCTGCATTTAATAGTCAGACTAGTTGTCCTCAGTGTATTCTGTTGCCTGTCCTGGAAATCTGGGATGGGGAGCAGAATAAATCCCCATGATTCAGGTGGAGACAGTTAGAGATCCCCTACTCCATCTAGACTGTCACAAGTCCATGGGGCCAGATGGGATTCACTTAAGGGTGTTGAGGGAGCTGGCAGAGGTGACTGCCAAGCTGTTTTCCACTATTTATCAGCATTCCTAGTCAACTGGAGAGGTCCCAAAGGCTTGGCGGCTTGTCAGTGTGACTCCCATCTAAAGTAAGGTCTTAAGGAGGATTTGGGGAACTACAGGCCTGTCAGCCTTACCTCAGTGCCCTAGAAAGTTATGGAACAGATCATCTTGAGTGAGATCACAAGGCATGTGCAGGACAACAAGAGGATGAAGCCCAGCAAGTGTGAGTCCATGAAAGGCAGGTCCTGCTTGAGCAACAGGATCTCCTTCTGTGACCAAATGACTCACATGGTGGATGAGGGAAAGGCTGTTGATGTTGTTTACCTAGACTTCAGCAAAGCCTTTGACATAGTATTCTTCTGGGGAAGCTGGCAGCCTGTGCAGGTACACTCCTTGCTGGGTGAAGAACTGGCTGGAGGGCCTGACCCAAGTAGTGGTGGTGAATGGTGTTAAATCTGGCCGGCATCCAGTCACAAATGGTGTTCCCAAGGTGTTGGTATTGGGGCCCATCCTATTTAATGTCTTTATTGATGTTCTGGATGATGGGATTGAGTGTACCCTCAATAAGCGTACAGATGACTCCAGGTTGTAAGGAAGTGTCTCTCAGCTGGGCCAGTGGGATGAAGTTCAACAAGACCAAGTGCTGAGACCTGCACTTTGGTCACAACCACCCCATGTAACACTACAGTCTTGGAGCAGAGCAACTGGAAGACTGTGCAAGGAAAAATACCTGGGAGTGTTTATCAGCGCTCACCTGAGCGTGAACCAGGTGGCCAAGAAAAACAATGGCATCCTGGCTTGTATCAGAAACAGTGTTTACAGGAGGATCAGGGATGTGATCATCCCCCTGTACTCAGATCTGGTTAGGCTGCACCTCAAGTACCGTGTTCAGATTTGAACCCCTCACTACAAAAAAAGACATCAAGGCCCTGGAGCATATACAGGGAAGGACAACAAAGCTGCAGAGGGTCTGGAGCACAAGGAGTGGCTGAGGGAGCTGGGAATGTTCTGTTTGGAGAAGAGGCTCCAGGGAAACCTTATTGCCCGCTACAGCTGCCTGGAAGGAGGGTGTAGCAAGTCCAGGGTCAGCCTCTTCTCCTATGTAACTAGCAATAGGACAAGAGGCTGCGGCCTCAAGTTGTGCCAGGGATGGTTTAGGTTGGATGTAGGGAAAAACTTCTCCAAAAGAGTGGTCAGGCATTGACACAGGCTGCCCGGGGAGGTGGTTGAGTCACTGGCTCTGGAGGTGTTCAAGAAACATGGTTTACTGGGGAATATTGGTGTTAGGTGGATGGAGAGACTAGATGATCTTAGAGGTGTTTCCCAACCTTAATGATTCTATGATTCTTTTGGAGTGTTCCATCATAGCGTTGGGACTCTGCCTGCTCCCATCCCAGGTTTCCAGGCAAGTACCAGTACTGCCTACCACAAACCCAGGGCTATAGCACTGCTGGGGAAGGTGAAGCTGTGCATGGGAGAGCTGATAATTTTTTTTTTTTTTTTAGTGTCTGCAAAGCCTTTTGTCTCAGAGATTTTCCAGGTATTGAGCAGCACTTTACAAAGACTTACTAACTTGAAGAGGCATTTAAATATTCGTTTTCCAGTTCAGCGTGTATACTCAGGAGGTTTTCCTCAAGTGCTTCAGGATTTAATTGCAATTTCTCCAAAGGCACTTTTCTACCAGGTGCTTTGGTACTGCTGACCATGCCCCCCATGTCTACCCTCACCTCTTAAAGCTTCACTGAGTCTCTCCACACAGCTTCCCAGAAAGGTTATTGTCTTATGTTTAATGGGGAGGAAAAAAAGGCAGTACAAGAGATTTACTGCAAATGGGAGCTATTACTGGAGCAGTTATCAAATGAAAGAACAATACAATAATGTCTCTTCATAAAGATATGAAGAGTTGCTTGTCAGAGGCAAACACCCAACTTGTAAAATTAATGTGTGTGGCTGCTGCAAGCTCTTTTTGGCAGACAGGTTGAAGTCCTTACAGTACAGGTTAAACCCCCAAGTGTTCTGCAGATACTCAGGCTGTAAGATGGGTAACCAAACCAGAAGCAGACAGAGTGAGATGCACTGTCAGCTTTCTCAGAGCTGGAGATTTACACAAAACAGAGCTTGGCCCCATCCTGATATCCCTAGTGCAGTGCCGTGTCCCCTGTGCTTATTTAGGCATCAGATGCCTCCAGAAGCTGAATCCTGTTATCTCCAGCAGGACTATAGCTCATTGAGGCTGCTGAGCCTGACTATTCCGTTAATACTTAATGAAATAATAGCAGAGCGTGTTGAATTTTGTCTGCCCTTAGACCTGTAAGGTCAAGTTATGTAGGCTATGGAGCAAAGCTAGAAGACAGCACTTTCCAGTTGAGAATTCAGGCACATACAGTTTTCTCTCCCAATTCTGCCCTCTCCTGAAGAGCTAGGACAGGAATCCATTCAGGCTTAAGCAAACTACTGTTAACCTCTCCAAGTTAGAAATACATGAACTAGTAGATATAGGTGTCCAGTACAGAGCAGGAATTCACATGACATCTTTTGCTAACATAATAACTGAGAGGTAAATGCACAGAAATACCAGAACCCTCAGTGTGAATTGTGGCCTTAATACAGAGGAAAAGATCTTGTGCATATTGAGGCTGCAAAATATTAATGCAACCTGAGCACAAGAGCAGTAAAGGAAAAAGAGTAACCTCTGTGGAGCAGCTGTACATTTTTTCAGAAGTGTTATATCAGTGAATGCTAATAAGAAAGTCCTCCAGCAGCCCTCAGGGACAGAGTACACTAATTCCAGCCTAGAGGTGGGTGCCCACAGTTGTACGAGCCTGTCTGTGCCTCAGCCCTCACTCATCAGAGAGGAGTGTTGAAACACCAATTTCACCATGTGCTGTTTGGGGACGCAGTGCTAGTACCTCCTTCTTCAGTTACCCTTGCAACCAGACAGATTGTTGCCACTACTACCAAGCTCTCATGTTTAGTGGCTCTGCAGGTGACTAGGATGTCCCTGTCTAATAATCATCAGCATCAGGAACTAGCTGTATCAACTCTGCATGTCTCCTGCAGCAGCATGCATGTAATTTGCTCACAAGTAAAATGTTAAACTCTGCCTCATTGTCCCACTCATCACACATCTCACAACTCTTTCCCTTTTGCTTATAAAGAGAAGTCTGGTCAGGCACCCTACAGATGTGTGGCATCAGCTGTGGGTTCAGCCCAGCACTCCACTACAAAGAGACCATGGAAGGGCATAGAGAAGCTGCTGGGGCAGCTTTCCTTGGGCGTTAGGGATGGGAGAGGCTTTTGTAGGTAATCAGAAGAGTTTTTAATTCCTGACAACTAACATCTACAACTGATGCAATACCCCAGCTCTTTCCCCACTAAAATCACTTACATTTAGCAGCACAGTCACACCTCCTTTCCTGTTGTCCAGCTGTATAAGCTAGTATAAACTACACCAGAAACCACTTCCAAGTCTTTCTTCCAAAGGCTCATGCTCCTTCTGCAGTCTTTTATAGCTTTGGCATGCAGTCATTAGGCCCCAGGTGCATTTAACTCTCCCTGTCTGCCTCAGGAGTAGTATTTTTCTTTGTAACCATAAGTTGTGGTCATGGTTTTCTTCTTAACAAAGTTGTCTGTCAAAAAATGGGAAGATGCAAAACTGAGGTTGTCTGTTTTTAAAGGCTGTAGTGATGATGCATGGCTGTGTCAGGCAGATGGGTTTGGGGCTCAACAAGGATGTGGTGCGCTTGTAAAGATGAGGAACTAAATTGCCCTTACCCATCTGAATCAATGACTTGTGCTTTTGTGAAAAATCAGTCCACTGGGGAGTTTTGTCGTAGGGCACGGCTCTCAGGGCAAAGCAGCTGAGGGCAGAGCCATAACCAGTATGTGGGATTCCCATCCTGGTATGCTGTCCTGGTGGGTGGTGAGTGATCTCTAGCCAGGACTCCTGGATCTGTACAGCGGCACCATGTTGGACTGGCCATGTGTCTTCTGGAAGCATATGCCTGCTATGTCTAACACGAGTGAAGTAAGAAAAATATCTGGCAAAACTAGTAAGTCTGAGAGATGACTCCAAAATGTCTACTCCGGTGCTTGAATAGTCAACACTTCCAAAATCTTTGGGTGTTCAAGCCTGCCTCAGAGTCCTTGTTGATGCTCTTACTGACCTGAAAGCTGCTTGCAGGACATGTCAGAGGCGTTGCACAAGCTCCCCTGGTTTCTGGGTGGACTGTTCCTCAAGCAGAGGAAAGCTAACAGCAGCAGGTGAGGCTGCAGAGAAGCTTACTTTGGCTCTTTGTGATGGTGAAATAGGATGGTGTTTTAATAGAGAATTAGGAAGGAAAATGGTTATTGAATTTTACTACAAATCCCCAAGGCAGAATGAGGAGTAGGATGTGAAAATGTTCAAAGAAATTAAACTGGCAATAAGGAAGGGCAGAGTGTTGATACCAGCAGCCTTAATTATCCTAGCTTACAATGGGTGCACCCTATAATAATTTTCAAGTATCGTTGAAGTGAGCACAACAGGTTTGACCCACTGCTTCTTAAATAAACTGCTCTAATTAGTAACATGCATGCATTATCAGGAGCTGCCAGGAACAACATCTTGAGTCTGTTACTGTGGAACAAACACAGTGGATACTAATCTAGCTTTTAATAATTTTGTGTGTGTAGGTTATGGATGAAGCAGGAGCTGCAGGGTGGGCAAGAGGATGGGGATGCATGATAGGGAGGGGAGAGTATACGAATCTTCACATCCTTTACACTGACTGGAGAAGTCAAATACACCTGGTTTCTTCTCTATGGATATTAGCTTATTGTCCTGCATTTACCTCTTTTCATGTTGTTGAGAACAGTGTATGAATGGGGTGGATAATCCCAGCTCCGTGTGAGAGCCATCTTCAGCAGTTTTGCTTCCTGCCAAACAAGTGTGTGTTTTTAATCTGTCCTTTTGGTGCCCAGAGGAAGAGCACAGGCACCCTCTGCTCCCTGTGTCTGCACAGCAGAGGGCATGGATTAGCCCTGAGAAAGGCATCTTGAGAGTCACAACCATCTGGCTGTCATTAGTTTGATCTGATGGAATTGGACAAATGTAACAATTAGTATGGTAAAAACTCCTAATTAAATAATTTTTTTTTTTAAAAAAGATGATTGAGGATGGATGGGTTTTTAATTTTGTGCACGAATGAAAGAACGTGTTAATTAAAACCTTGAGTTTATTAATGTGCTATTCTCATTTTGTAGCAAGCCGTTCCAAGGTCCATGAACCTGGCTGACAGCTCACATCTCTGTCCTGCAGCCCCAAGTTCCTCTGTGCTACATCTGTGTCCTGTCCTGTCCTCTCCTCCCTTCCCCCCACCCTTTCCCTCCTCTGCACATTTGCTCCCTGGCAGCTCCCAGCCACTCACCAGGCAGCCTGGGAACATCAGGGATGAGGCATACCTGGCAGCAGAGTCTGCTGCTGGGGTGGGCTTCGGGGCTTATTGCATCGAGGTGTATGCATTTCAACTAAAAGTGCTGTAAAATAGGAGTTCAGCCCTTAGGGCATTCAGGACATGCGGGAGGGGGATCCTGAAGTGGAAACTGCTATTCAGTCTCTCTCCACAAAATTGTGCATAAAGAGAAGTAAAACAGATCCAGGAAGGCATCTGTTATTATGTAGGTCCTCATGTAATACTGTGAAATCCTTGCATAGGAGAGCAGAAAGCTGGTAAGCTGCATGGCTGTCCATGCTAAAGCCCTGTTCTTTTCTAGTACCTAATCCTGCAAAGAGTCTTATTTTCTAAGTTTTGCAAGTTCAGCCTCTGACTCCGCACATCGGTTTCCTGCCCTAGCCAATGCAGCTCTACAATTACTCCTTGCAAAGCTCATGAGCCATGAGTTTGTTCCTGTTTTTAATTCCAGCACAAAATTTTGGACTGAATGAAAAATCTTCATGGGCAAACAAGTTTCTACACCTCTTAATATCTCTTTGGGAATAAAAGAACTCCAAAGCAGTGGGAAAGTGTTTGGTTCTCGTGAACCCTTCTTAAAGGCACTTCTGTGACCAGTGCCAGTCTCTTCCAGGCATGCTCAGCCCTCATGATGTAACAGCAGGGTCCTGCCAGCCCCTTCTCCAGCAGATTTCTCAATACATCCTTAAAGCATAGCAGAAGATTTAAAAAAAATAGTAATAATAAAATATATATATATATAATTATATATTATATATATATATATATATAAGATTTTGAAAAGGCCAAGTAGTGAAGAGAGTTAAATAACCTATCAAGGAAATCAAGTGTTTTCTGATAGTTTTTTTTTTCTTCCTCTAGGCTGTGCAGGTTCCTCCAATGAGCCCAAACCCCCATTATTCAAACAGCTGAAATGAGTTGTATCAGTGTTCAAGAATTAAATGCAATTAAATATGTGTATGCAGCCTAACAGCAAGGTGATTTTATGCAAGTTGTCTTGAAATGCGTTAAGACTTGCTGTTGGTGAGCTTGTCATCAAGTTACATTATTTCCCCTGAGAGCAAAACAGATCAACATTTCCCCACTTGGTGCTTCTGAAGACAGCATTTCAGCAACAGCTGATCAGCAGGGTCTGTAAATGAACTTGATTATAGGCAGAGAGGATATTAAAGTCAAGGAAAAATCCAAAGGCAAAGAGAGCTTAAGGGGGACAGGAGGAGGAAGCAATTATTATTATTATTTTTAAGTATTATTTGGGTATTAATGCTGCAGAATAGGATTGCTCATGCAGGTCACAAATTTAACACAGCCACACCAGTGGTCTTTCAAATTACCCACCCTGAACTAATTTCGGTAAAATCAGACCATAATATGGTGAGGAAAGAAGATAAAAAAATTGAAGGGGCTTCAGAAATAAGGGGAACAATCTCTAGAGATATGACTTTCTTTTTCTGGAGAAAAATCATGAGAAAAATGTTGCTTTATACTCTTAGAGGGGGATACCTGGTGATGTACGAAATGTGGTGCTGCTGTTTTTCTTTGCTTGTACATAATTCCATGTGAGTTCAACATCTTAAGGTTTTTACACCACGCTCTGGGAGCTCTTTTGCTGGCTCCTTCCTTCATCAATCTGCAGCTTCCCTGCTCTATGTACATGATGCAGGTGTGCCCTGCCAGGGAGCACACAGAAAATGAGAATTTCCTGAAAATCCTTATTTCTGTCCAGAGTACCTTAAATATTTTAAGGATTAGAGGTGACTGAGTTCTGTGACGATGGCAGGAAATACCAGATGAGGCATCAGCATCTCCAGACGTGTGTTTTCAGCTAGTATAAATCATCCTGTTTAATTAGAGATCTCCCCCTTGAGCTCCCAGCATGAGGCTGTTTACAGACAGTGGGTGAAGCACAAGCTCCTCCAGCAATCTCACACATCTTATGCCTTCCTCAAGATTTCCCCACAAGTACTGTGTGTCAAAGGAGCCTATTTTTATTCTCTTCTAGTAGTGGGGTCTTATCAGTTTATTGCAAAGGGGATAATAAAGAATAGTAATGGATGCAGGCAGCTAGCATCTGCTCTACAGGAATTGTGCCTGCAGTCACAACTTCAAGCTGAAGCGTCTCAGCTCCTCCCCAGCTTCAGCAGCAAAAGGGAAAGGGTCCTGTTAGGCTGAGAGTAGTAGGCGGGGGTAGGCAGCCTATGGATGGCCAAGGGGACACTCAGAATGGGATGTCTGTGCTTACCCTGCAGAAACCCCACCCAGATTTCCAGTGCTGTGCCAGGAGGCTGAGGTTCACCTTGGGGACCCCATTGCTGGCCAAGCCACTGCTCTGCTCCAGGCTCAGCCAGGGATTCACTAGCAGCAGAACCAACATCGCAAACAAGGGAGAGGGTGATAAAAGCCAGTAGGTGCAGGATAGAAATCTGAGCAGAAGGAAATGATACCATACTGACAGCAAAGTCACCTTGGGGACCTTGAGTGACAGCTCCATGTGGCTGTGGCTTTGTTTCCTTCCTGGCCAATGCAGATTGTGGTCTTGGTATGAATTTGGATTGAAAAATCTGTAACACAATGAGAAAAAGTCACCTCTCTCTCGTGCCAGATTTGCTCTAGAGGTCTCCCACCAAGTTACTCATCAGGTTCTTTAAAGTGGCAAAGCTGAAAGGGACAAAGCCCTGCCTTGCATAGCTGCCAGCGCAGAGAGACTCCAGGCGTACATCTCCAGGGAAGAATATTTGCATCATTAGGAAAAACATGAAATTGAATCTTATTCTTGTAACCAAAACATCTTTGATGATTCACTTCCTGTCATTGCTGTACAGTATTCAGAATATAAATAGCTTTCTTTTAGATCTAAAAGACTTGCAATCCATTCTTTCAGTGGTCTTAAGCATGATGGAACACCTCCAGCAGGACTAAGGGCTGCTATTGCAAGATACAAAGGGAACATCAATTACAGTTCCTTTGTCACCAGGTATCTGGGATGGACACATGCTCTGCAGAGCAGGACTGGCCAACCTGTCAGGATGCATGGGGATCAGCTGCCAAGAGGGACCCTTTCATCCATGAGTGAGACATTTGGAGTGAGTAGAAAGGGTAACCATGTAATGAAATCACCTAGGGACGGGTGGCATTAGAAATGGGGCTGGAGCTTTCCTTGGCCAAATACTAATTAGAAGGAGTGAAGAAAAATAAAAGCACAGTGAAAAGTGTTTCTAAAATGGTGATGGAGACTGCATAATCTTTATAAATGCATTGACTAAGAAGCCTGGTATGCTCCAAGCATGTCATAGTGGTGAAGGACGAACAGTTTCACATGGAGAGTAGGTGAATTCTGGTTTGTGCAAAAACGATAGATGATTGACTCCACTGCAACTGGAGGCCTTTCACAAAACATTTCTCATTGAAGATGGCAAAAGCCAAGCTAAGCAGAAGCATCTGCTCCTGGCAAGAACCCAAGCATGCATCCTGTAGATACCCCTAAATACATCTGCAGCTGTTAATGTTGTTCTGCTGGTCAAGTCCTTCACTCAATAACTTGATGCCAGTGGAGCTTTGGGAAGGATGAAAGGTGATATCAAGATTCTGTTGCTTCTCCATGAGTTGTATGGGGAAACACGAGCTGTGCTGATGCTCTATGCTCCGTGTGGTTTTCCTTAGACTTTACCAGATATCTGGCCCTCCCCTGCCAGCTGGGTGCCCTGGGTGCCAGCCCCTCGGGTACTGCTCAGGGCCAGGACATGGGCTGGCTGTGGGCACCAAGCAGCTGCCTGCCACATGGATCATGCACGTTCACTAGCAGCAGATTAATACCCAGGAGGAATTTGCAGAGAGATTAGTGAACCAATGCAGACACAAGACAATGCAACTCCTGTTGCTCTTCAAGGAAAGCATTTGTACATAAGCTAACAACTCTGCTACAGTTTCATACGTCATTAGGCTAATGTTCTGTTTAAATAGAGTTATCAATCATTTTGTGATTAAACCTCTTTGTGCTGGCAACAAATAGATGGGAAATGAAAGTGGGTTGAGGATTATAAAAAGACATTGCTAAAGCTGCCACTGCTTCTGCTGAAGGTGGAAAAGCACGGAGGAACTAATTGATAGTGCCAAAACAAGCCTCCAAATGCGATGTAACTTAAATAGAAACAGCCAATTGAGTTGTCTGTTAGATGTTCTGACACGCCTGAACCTTTTAAACATATGTTTGTTCCCTATTTTCATTTCTTTTTTTCCATCCTACAAGACCTGAAATTTGTGTTTCTTTACCAAAAAAAATGCAAGGGAAAGCTGAAATTCTCATAAAACCTATAATTCCAGCAGCTTTAAGGAAGATGTGAACAACCAGTAGACCCGTTTATTTTACTGAATTAAGGATACAGTCGTTTTCTCAGGAAAGAAAAAAATCAATTATTTTGCACTTTGCTCTTGATTGTCTTTTTTATTCTAATAACCATTTGCAGGAAGATACCATAATAGTTCCTTGCTTAATTCTGTATTGAAATTTTACACTTAAACTGTTAGTAATTTTTTTTCCCATTCCTCAATTACACTGAGAAGTTTAATTCCCAGACTTTGTTCTGGGGTTTTGCAGGGAAACCATATTTTGTGCATCACACCCTGTTTGAAACACGTTTTTGCTTTTCCCAGGAAGCATTTTAAAATCATGTTTATTAGTCCTGTCAGCAGCAGCTGTTGAAGTGTTATAACTGTTCTTGTTCATCGTTTCCATGGTTGTAGCTCCTCAAGGAGAACAACGGTAGGGTTAGAGGTGATGGCAGCCCATTTTTCTGCACTAAGGCCTAGGCATTTCCCCAGCCCTCATCAACAACAGTAATAAGAATACAACCATGAGTGGCACAGAGCAGGTGAAGAGATGCTGATTCTTCACTTTCTCTTCCAGTACAAGAATTAAATGCCTTTGAATGACACTAGTAAGAGTCAAGAGACAATACCCAAGAAAAAACAGTTCTTTGTACAACAAGGAGAACATCTGGGGCCTCCTTGCCCAAGGGTGCTGGGATGCAAGTGCTTGCAGAATTCAAGATCAGCACTTGGACTGCACAAGAGCCTGGAAATCTCTTGGAGGTTAACACATAGACAAACCACTTCAAAGTTGTGAGCCCTTGGCTGAAATAGGCTTGTCAAGATTCTGGGAGAAGCATCATGAATGTTTGTCCTGCTCTTGCCTGTATGCTCTGTTGCTGGAAGAGGCTAGCATGTAGGTTGGCCCTCCTAACTCAGCTCAAGCTCTTCTGCAGCAGTCACACTCATGGTAATGTTTTCTTCCCTGAGCACAGATTATTTTCACAGCAGAGATTAAGTTGTACTCAAGCGGTGATTTCATCATTGCTTTGCTTATGTTTTAAGTACCCAGTTCCTGGAGTGGAATCCAAAAGCCGGTATAAAAGTAAAAGAATTAGACACCTCAGGTTGTGATTCACAAAAGTAGAATACATTAAAGACGGTGTTAATAAGTATTAAAATGTTGAGGACAGAGAAGATGGGATTTCAGTAACCAGAGTACTGTAAAAAATCAGAGCAACCCTCCTGGACAGAATTTAGCAGCAGATCTGGCCACGGCCTGCTTCAGCTGGAGCCAGATCCTGTGCTTGTGTAAATGCAGTATCTGACTCACACCTGTATGTGCCTTGGGATGTGGCATATCAATAAAAGTAGTGTGTACAGAGTATAGAAGGGTCTACAGGCTCCAGGACCACAGTTCTGGAAACCTGCACGTCTAAAATCAGTCCAACCCCTTAAAAGCAGAAGAAATCATTTTAGATTGAGGTACTGAGACTGAGAAGCCTAAAGATTTCATGGGGAAACTCAGAGGCTTTTGGAAGATTGGTGGGTTTTGATGGAAGTATTGACCTTGCAGCAGAGGATGGGTGAGCCTCACTCCACTTCTGTTTTCCTCTCATTCTCTGGAGGTACCAGCAGTGCCCAGTGACCATGCTGCTTGATAGGCACTCACTGAAGTCTTCAAATACTCCATGTCCTTGATCCTGGGTGTTCATCTGCATGTTAAGCAGACCTTTTTTGGTGTGTGTCTTTGAGTTGCCTTTCCTTGTCACAAATACAGACTGTGTGTGGGAGAAGACTCGCTAAGAGATGGAGGTATGGTAGAAGAGCTGTATTTGTGCTGGGGAAGGAGAAAAATGCATCCAAATACTGGCTTCAGTGAAGGGGTGATTCACAAGGCGGGAGGAGCCTTATATGATCTCCGCTGAATATGCTGTGTCAAGCAGATCATGAATTCCTACCTTGTGTTATATACAGCCTGCTGTCTGAAAGTGTCCCATCTTGCTCTGGCCAGCCAGCTATCAAGGGACTCTCCTGCTTACTCAGTATCTTGACTCGTAAGCGATGAATACTGAAATAGCCTCTTGAGCCTGGATTGTCCAGCTCTAGGACCACACTAGCATGTGAAGACTCTCATCTGCTTCCTAAGCCTCACAAAAGTCCATTGTCATTAATATCCCCAATTCTGATTCATCTGTAGGAAAGCATCAGCAGCTTCCTGGCAGCCTGCCTGGGGCAGGTTATAGTGGTCACATATGTGATAGTTTCAGGCAGGGCAGGGCAGACCTTCCGGACACAGGGAGAGGGCAAAAAGACAAATGGAATGGCTGTGAGATGATGCAGTAGCATGTATCTTCTGGCAGTAGATGGTTATTGTATGCTCTAAAGATGATGCTGCTCCCTAAACCTTCCTTTAGGCATTATAAAAAAGCAAAGAAAAAAGAAAAAAAAAGAGGAGAGGCTATTGCACCATTGCCCATGATATATTTATGTCTCAGAGTCTTCTGTATATTAAAGAAAACAAAGAAAAAATCCTAATTAATTATCTGTGCAACAGAATATCTTAAATTAGAGGGAGGGTCTGAGGGGCAATATAATGATGTGGAGATGAATAAACTCAGGAGTGACTCCTCCTATCAAGAAGAGCAGTCATCTGCTAAGGAATGGGTGCTGCAGCACCCCAGGCACTGCTCTGGTTGCTTTCCTGGAAGCTGCAGCAAAGCAGCATGGGGAAGGTCTACGGGTCTACATATCTGTATCTGCCTTCATAATCCAGCGCACACTTCTGCTATCAAGTTTGCATTTTCATCTTCTAGAGCAAGTTTTGCTTCCCTCTGAAAAGAGGCTGCAGGCAACAGCAAGCAAGCTTGGCAATCTGGAAAGCAAGGTTTTTTCAGATAGTGGTGGCTCAAAAAACCCTTTTCTCTCTCACCCCTATTTTGGGATTGAAGCTAACTACACAATCTAGACAAGTAGCTATGACTAAATCAATTCAATTGGAGAATAAATATTGGAAAAAGATTAGCCTCAAATCAATGTTTCTACTCTAATGCTGCTTCAGGACAGAGCTAAGGTGGCTTAGGTACTTATTTTTGCATTTTTATGTATGTCTTAACATCTTTGTGGTTCTCTTTAAAGTGTTAGAAACAAATTTAGGTTTGAATTTAAATTCCCCAGTGTGCATTTCTTTGGGGCTACATGATCCCAGCGGTGTGATTTACCCGTAAGCTCAACCCCAACCCAATGTTATTTTCTAGAACTATAGCTGTATACATCACATTAATAATACATGTTCAGGCTGCACACTGCATGCCAGTATTGCATACTAACAGGATTCTTAACTTTCACTACAAATAAGCATGATATCGAGTCACAACATTTTCCCATTTGTTTTGGTTTAGAGAGGAATAAGGAGCTAGAACTGCCGTTTCAACACACAAAGGAAGGAGAGGGAGCATTTATAGGGTCATGTGGGACACTGGCTGCTTTCACGTGCCACAAAGTGGCTGCTCACTTATGCCATCTGAGCATGGACAGCTGCCCTGCTTGCAGGACCTTTCCTCCGTCCACGCTGAGCTTAGTCCCACCCTGGTCTGCTCCCAAGCAGGCAGTGAGGACCGAGAGAGTGATTCCACAATTGCACCAGCAATGGGCTGGAGCTGATTCTGAAACAGATGGGAGTTTATGGCTCTCTTAAAGCTTGAATAGAATTAGTTAAAAGCCTTTCTAATAATATCAGCCTCCTGGCAGGGTGCTCTAGTGTGGCCTTTTGGGAAATTCAAGGGCAAACCTCAACTGATAATGGACTGAAGGTGCAAACTAGAGCACGGCCCAGTACTGGCAAGTTCTGCCCATGTCCTGCAGCCAGCATCCCTCCTGCCCTCTCACAACCAGACTTTTTCTGCACTCTCCAGGACACAGAGGTACTGTGCTCCTTCCCCTCACAACATGGAACAACCAATGCAAGTACCTCAGTCAGAGTAGGACACCTTTCAAAGCCCATTCAGAGGAAAACAGAAAACTCCAGCAACCAGGATTTCTGATCCTCTGAAGTTACAGCACTACTTGATAGATGCCCCATCCCTGCAGACATTCAAGGCCAGGCTGAATGGGGCTCTGAGCAATGTGATCAAGCTGTAGGTGTCCCTGTTCATTGCAGAGGGTTGGACTAGATGGCCCTTCCAATTCAAACGATTCTGTGATTCTCTGATTCTATACTTGCAAGCTCAAAGTAACAGAATTAAGACAGAGAGCTGCAAAGATGCTGCAGCAGAGCCAAACACAGCTCGAGCAATCCAGTATAATAGAAATGCACACACACTCCTTGTTTCATGCACAGAAAACTTCAGTATCAGCACAACTGCTTTAGCAGAGCTGAATAAAATTAAAGAAGAAAAAGCAAAATAACTGAACCTCTTCTGATTTGTATCATAAAATGCCTCTAAAATAACTAGTCACACTGCAAAGGGCACATACATAGAAATAACATTAAAAAAATATTACACCTCCAAAAGCATTATAGAAAAAAAAATACAATGAAATTCACCGCCTACTGAGGTTATTGTTGGAGATATTTTGCATCAGACAAAACACTGCTTCATGCTCATTTTACCAAATTTGGAAGAGAAGGTCTTATGTTTTTAACTATTGAAATTCTAAAACAAGCCACATGCCTACCCTTTGACACTGTCCACATTAGGCTTTGTTGTTGTTTTTTGTTTGCTTGTTTGTTTGTTTTCAACAGCAATGTTAGACAAGGAAAGACACCTCAAAGTGTTGCATTAAAGAAAAAAAAAATCCTGCATATGAGTCATATTCAAACAGAATACTATAAAAGTGCGTGAGGATCATCTCAGCAATTGGGTGAATGAAAAGCTAGCAGGCAGGATGAACAGCACGAGGGACATCTGTAGTGTTACAGGGAGAGCTGACCTCCTGGAGGACTCAGTGCCCGCTTATCATTGCAGACAGCATTTTGCCTGCTACAACCTGGAGCTCTTGGAGCCCACGTTGCTGCTTGCCAATGCCATTCAGCCGATGGCAATTTGCATGGCAGACAACTGGGTTGAAGCAACTGCATGCTCCACAAAATAGCATTGGCTATGGTAAATCAGTGAAGTTATACCTTGTATCCAGCCAGAACTATTAGGAGCTTTTGTGCAAAAGCTGCTGTCCCAAAAATACCAGGACTGGCCTGTTTCTATCTATAGACCTGGGATGGGAAGAGTTAAACACTCTAAGGCTGTACAGCAGCACAGGTTTTCCAGTTCTTTGCTTTTGTCTTCCCTACTTGAACTGGGTTTGTGTGTTTCCCCCTGGAGTCCAGCAGTCATACACAACAGGCAGGGAGGTTGTGGAGACACCGTCCCTGGAGATGTCCAAGAACTGTGTAGATGTGGCACTGAGGGACATAGTTAGTGGGCATGGTAGGGATGGATTGATGGTTAGACATGATGACCTTAGAGGACTTTTCCAACTTTAATGAGTCTATGATTTCTTTATTAAGTCATTTTCCCCACGCTTCTACTCTACAGAGCCCATGTGCTGATTGTTTGCTGCCTTGTTCCTGACTTCCTGTTCCTGCCTACAGCCTAACCTAACCTCTTATTCTCCTTTCTGCTGCTGGGGGGGTGTGAGCTGATCAAACACAGCCCTAATGCTGTGGCTCACAGAGAATTGCTGAATGGTTTGCTAATGGCATATCCATATCAGGCATGAGTGGTATTAAACATACGTGGACGTATAATTTTAGCAACAGATAGTTAACTATCAATCCAATATTTATCTTTCCTTTGGAGCTGTCTTAATAAGCATAAAGTGGTGTAGGGAACCTGCTTTAGCAGGGGGGTTGGACTCGATGATCTCTAGAGGTCCCTTCCAACCCCTACAATTCTGTGATTCTGTGATTCTTTCTTAAAAAAAAAAAAAAAAAAAAAAAAAATCACCAACAGCCCCCTCAGGCCAACCTCTTGTGTGGTTTATTTAAACAAGGCCAACAAAGACATTGTAACCATTTTTCTTTCCCTCCTCAGCTCATGGCATAGCAGGGGGCTAGCACTGAGTGAGGGGCTGCCACCCTGAACACTTGCCAAGAGCATTCTCTCTGAGTGCCCAGCCCTCACAGAGCGAGCATTGGTGCTTCCCTCGGATGGAGGATTAAGTTCCGCACCGGCTGGGCTCAGTTCCATGGCAGCACTGTCGACAGAGGTATTAAGCCCTTGCGTGCAGCAGATTGATTCTGGCTGTCATGTAGCCACTGTGCTGCTGTCAACATGCTCCGCTGCGGCTTACCCTGACATAGTGATCAAGTGCTTGGGGTTCTGCCTTATGTATTAAACATCAAACCACGCCAACAGTTGAAACCCCTTCCCTGCCACGCGTTGCACCCGTGTGTTGCTCTGCATCAGCAGTATCAGAGAAAGAACAAAACGCAGATGACTTTAGCACCATAGCATTGGACTGGCAATTCAGTGAAGAGCACCTGGATCATGTCACCTGCTGTCATGCCAGTGGAGCAACATTAGCGGAGAAAGACTGGGCAGAAAAGGATGTCTCATAAGGAAACCCTGTAAGAATCCTGGAATCCTTTGAGTTGGAAGAGACCCTTAAAGGCCATCTAGTCCAACCCCCTGCAATGAACAGGGACACCTATAGCTAGACCTTGTTGCTCAGAGTTCCATCCAGCCTGATCTTGAATGTCTTCAAGGACAGGGCTTCTACTACCTCTCTGGGCAACCTGTTCCAATGACTCACCACCCTTACTGTAAAAACTTCCTTATATCCAATCTCCTGAAAGATCTCCTTTCTTTTAGTTTGAGACCATTTCCACTTGTCCTTTCACAACAGAATCTGCTAAACAGTCTGTCTCCTTCTTTCTTATAGACCCTCTTTAGATAGTGAAAGTCCACTCTCAGGTCTCCCTGAAGCCTTCTCCTCTCCAGGCTGAACAGCCCCAGCTCTCTCAGCCTGTTCTCACCGGGGAGATGTTCCAACCCTTGAATCATTTTTGTAGCCCTCCTTTGGACGTGCTCCAACAGGTCCATGTTTCTCCTGTACTGAAGACTCCATATCTGGATGCAGTACTCCAGGTGAGGTCTCAGCAGAGCAGAGCAGAGCAGGGCAGAGCAGAGGGTCACTAGGCTTTGTTGAACCTCATGAGGTTCACTTGGGCACAGTGCTCAAACCTGTCTAGGTCCCTCTGTATGGTGTATCATCCCTCAGGTGTGTCGACCACATCACACAGCTTGATGTCACCCAAGAGTTGTCTCCATGTTGGTACCAAAGCCCATCAGTGTAAAGAGCAGTCAAAAGTCAGTTGTGGAGTCCCACCTCTCCTTCCAGCCTCTCTGGAAGCCTCCTCCAGCACCAGCTGCTGCTTCTCCTGCACTACACAGGGCTGAGCTGCAAGTGATAGCTGCCTTTTTGGTTATAAACAAAGTGAAACAATGAAATATCCAAATTTTAAGAAGAACCCCAAAAGACAAGGGAAAGGTGAGTATAAATATGCAAGTAAAACAAGCCTGGGCTACAAAAAGAGAGAGAGAGAGAGAGGCAGAGCCATCCAAGTACATCTCTGAAGGGCCATTCATTGACAGCCACCAATACCTGATGTCTTGCCCACAAACCCAAAGCATCTTCACCCCTGGCAGATGCCATCCCCTTGGAGCTTTCTGAGGAGCGGTGATTTCGGGGGAGAACTTATAGTGAAAGAGTGTCAAATGTCAAAGGAGGGATTTGAAAATATATTAGGCTGTGAAATCCAGAGGACCGTGTAGAAATTAAAAGAGGAGACAGCTCAGAAGCAGGACTTTGGCAAGCAAAGTCAGGCGAATCTTAAAGCCTTAAGGGGCTTTAAAGACAGCAACACATATCTAAAGGAGATACTGAAGAATGACAAGTGAAAAGTGACAGGCAGTGAATCTGACATGTCTCCCATTTGGTGGGCTCTGTGCATCCATCACTCATGTTTAGGGATCCTCTGAGGCTCTGTCCCTTCCTGTGTGCCCTGGGACATCCCTGACACGCTGCACTCAGCTGCAGAACCTCCTAGGAAACTGCAGGGTGGCTGGGACATTTGGAAACAAGGGGAGATGACCTCTTGCAAAGGCTTTTCAATGGAAAATAAAAAAAAACGTACTGAGTGCTGCTGAAGTTGCAATGAGAGCCAAAACTGGGAATTAGCTTTTTTTTTTTTTTCTCCAAGGACAAGTTTGCAGAGTTGTCAAGGACAACTACAATCTCCCTTTTGCAAATTACCTCAGTGGCAGCTGAGCATCCCGTACAAATCCCCCTGTACAACGTGACTGTGCTGACTCCTCAGTGAGGGGCAGGAGGGCTGCCCTCATGGGACACGCTCAGACCAGATCCTCTCTGGAAGCTTTGGGTGACTGAAAGTGTTTCTCTTTCAAGTTACACTTCTAAAATTGCACTTTGTATGATAAAATAAGAACACAACTCTGGAAATATAGGAGCAAGGCATAGACAGGTAAGAATTCCCCTCTGGCTTTGCTTTCCACACGGGTTTTAGGCTGGCTCTGGCTGACCTGCTTTGCATTTGGTGTCCTGCTGGGCTCCAGGTGTTACACAGCAGCAGTGATTAATTACAGCATGTAACACAAAGATTTAAGGAGCTTCTGTTTGAATTCGTTTGTGAGCTTTCACATATCCGGCACAATTAACTCATGTAATCTGCAGAGTTGGGATCTGTCAGCAAAATGGTTCATGTAAGTATTGAGGGCAGCCCTTCCCAAACACACTGATGGGACACTGTAGGAGCTGAACTGTTACCAGGGTATTACTAACCTGGTGTAAATTTAGACTGTTGCTTTCTCAAGAAAAAAAAAAAAAAAAAAGGGTGTGTAATGATTTTGGATCTTCAGTGGCCAACGTATGTTGGAAATAGGCTACCATATGTAGTCTTTCTGAAGGCTGTACATCCAAACGTGGATTTGGAATCAATTTAATGCACAGTGCTTTATGTAATTATACCTACAGATGCCTAAGTGACAATTTAAATTAGCATTAACTTGATAGCTTTTGCTAAAGGCAGACAAACGCGATCGGGTAGTGGGCAGATTTTCCTGCAAATCTCTGCCGATCCCCATCAGTTCCTGAGGCACTGCTCCAAATATAAACCCCACTGATCTCTTCAGCAACTAGACCTTCTCTGGAAAGAGCTTCTATGCTCAAACAGATTCAGAAATGAAACACTGATCTCTCATAAATCACATCCTAGCACAAAACATCACCACTCCGCCAGTTATAGGAAAGCTGCTCAAGCATCAGGACCCCACAGGTTTGTCAGAACAATCCTCACCCAGAAATTCCTATAAATCCATATATACTGGTCTGAGGAAATGGACAATATCTGCAAGGTAATTGAAACAGTTTTGGAGGGAATTAAGAGAAATGTGTGAAAATTAACCCATACCCGTTGATGAACAAGATAGTTTCCTTCTGAGAACTGATATATTCACTGCAGAGATGTCCCACAGGGGCACAGTTTAAGTTTCAAACATGTTAAGCTTAAAGCACAGTGTTTCTGCAATACCTGCACCCAGAGAACAGGCTAGCTTTATTCCTCTGTCCAGAAACTCTAAATAGTATCACAACTCTAAATTGCCACAACTACGTCTCTCCTCTCAACTTCAGTTGATAGCACATGTTAGGATTTGTGAGAGCATGTTCCACCTCGACAGTAGAGTGAGAGAGACCCAAAAGTCTCCTCACATGAAGTTATAGGAGAATTACTGAAAAATAATGACGTGCCAGCATTTCTTACCCTCCTTACTAAGCTCCTCTAACATTTCAGAGCCAACAAGAATGGGAGCAGGAGCACTTCCATCTATCTGTCCAGAGCCCTGACTTATCCATGCCGTTCAACTTTTCCTCCACTCCATCTCCTGTATAGAAACAAATCCCTTCTGTGTATCCTCACCCAAGGAAGACTGGAGCATGACGATCGAGGGCTACAAGATTTCAAGAGAGATAGGCAGGGAAAGTGGGGTGGGGAAGTTGCCCTTCATATTGAGATGATGAATGTTCAGATAACACATAGCTAGAGAACCAGAGTCTCCTGCTTCTGCTGCAGTGTGCCACAAGAACGTACCACTTACATCAAATACTACTTGGACTGACAACATCCCCAGCACAAGAGCATCTAAGGACTGCACACAGTGTCTCACTTTAAACACTGAGCTTTGCAGACATGTTACGCTGCAACTTCAAAGATACTTCTATCCCCCAAAAACCTTCACTCTGATCTTGATAAACCCCTGAATTTGTCAGCTGCTCAGTCATAAGGAATTTGTTTCACACCAAGCAAATAAGTAATGATTCTATCTGACTTAACTGCAGCAGACTGTGGTGGCAGAGAGGCTTTACCCTGTACTAATGACTCTTAGGAGGGCTGGCTTCCTGAAAGAGTCAGCACCAAACACACAGCATAAAAATGATTCGGAGGCAGCTCGATACCTCATTTTATGGAAAACAAGAGCCCCAGGACACAAATCAGCTGCAGTAGGGAAATTTTCAGCCAGAGAGTGCACTACTTTTTGCTGCAGAAGTGGTGGCAGGCTCTGCTCCTTCCCTCCCTGAAGCAGGGGCAAGTAAAGCAGTGCAAGGCATGCGAGAGCCATGAAGTCTCAGGGCACAGCCCTGCTTGTAGTGATGCAGACAGACAGTGGAGGATTGCACACCACCTGTTCAGCGGCACAGTTCAGTTTCCCCAGTCTGCAGCAAGGAAGTGTTTTCTGATTAGCTGAATAAATCCACAGCTGCACTTGTTGTCACCTTAGTAATCTGGTTGGAGCAGTTTCTCCCTTCAGTAGCTCTCAAAATTGGATGATAAGTTTTTAAAACGCCTGGGAAACATTTCTGGACTTCTCATCTGAAAGCCATCTAGATGGGCCATTGCTCCCATAGCGCGGAGGCTGAATTTCTTTGCTGCCGCTGACAGGATGAAGAGGCACAATCACTTCATATGAAGAACACGTGGCAAGAGTGGTTTGTTAAGGACTGCTATCAGAACAAGCCTCAACTGCTGTCTCCAGTGAGAGGACAGAGGGGATTCCCTCATTTTCTGATGCATCCTCCAGGATCCTGCAGGGCTGCAGGGCTCTCTCTAGCGAGCAAGGGTTGGGCTGTGGCTCCCAGACTCCAGTGGAGGACATGTTTGAGCAGCAGTAGTGCAGCTGTACATCTCATGTCCTGCAGCTAGCCTCGGGTCAGGGCCTGAATGCTTGTATCCCAACACGCACAACAGGGATCTCTCGGGCTCACTGAAAGTCTCTTGTGCTACTCCTCCCTCCCTAAATGAATAATAGCAATGGAGAGTTCCTGCATGTATTTTGTTTGTTTGCTTTTGAACCAAAAAGGAACAACTGTTGAAGGTTTTTTTCGCTGTTGTTTTCATTGCAAGAATTTCAGTGCTGAATATTTAGACCGTGCTCCCTGAACAGACTACCACGGTTATTAAAGCAGCAGACATAGAATGTCTCAGCACTGCTTCATACAGGTAACCTGGGACCTGCTGCAGCTTCTAGGTGTTGGCACGGCCAGATTGTAAATCCTGGCACTGTTTGCAGCTATGCAGCAAGTTTGTGATTAACGTAATGCTGTGAGAAGGGGGTGGGTTGTCCCCTGGCAGGACAGTGGCTGGGAGATGGATGCTTTGTGTAGCAAGGTGTGGCAGCAGTCTGCTAGATGAAAAAGCCTTGGAGATCCAAGAAAGGGAGACTCTATCTGTTGTACACTGCGTGACAGCATAAGCAATAGCTCACTCAAGTGCTCCACCAGCTAATGCCATTTTTTCCTGAACATTGTATTTCTTTAATCATTATACTCCCAGATAGGAAAGCATCCTCAGTGAATGAATTAGGCTTTTACCCACTGCCCCTGTTCCTGGCTCAGTCTCAGCTCTTGGCTTAGCTGTGTCCTTCAGCCCAGCTCACCCACTATAAGGTGACTTGCTGAAGGACATTTTCCTACAGCAGGATGGAAACTGAGGTTCTGGATGGCAGGGAACCTCACGCTGCAGTACTTGAACTGAGACATCAAAACTCTCCTCCATGTTCCTCATAGTTACAATTAATTACACAATTATACTTTTCTGAGTTATGCTAGCTCTGCAGCTAATAGTTCTCCCAAGCAAGAAGTCGTGAGCCTCAGCCTGACTTTTGCTTCCCGAATATGAGGTCTGGGATCTCTGTGGGTGTCCCAGGGCTCTGCAGCTGCAAGCGCAACCCACCCACTGGCAGGCAGCTTTGTCAAAATGGCTCTTGATGCCTGAGAATTGCTGTTTGCTCATGTTCTTCTTGTTCTCCAGGTCTTTCGAAAGGCAGCCAGCATCCAACAAGCTGTGGCTGTGGCTACAGACTGCTGACTCCCTTGGAAGAAAGCAGTCATCTGGAACTTGCACAAAAAGTACATCTATGCACTGAACTTGCAGTTAAAAAATTCTTACGCAGATCATGAGCTCACTATTTCACAGACTCATAGAATCACTGAGGCTGGAAAAGACCTATAAGATCATCATGTCCAGCTGTTGACCCATTCCCACCATTCCCTCTAACCATGTCCCTGTCCAGTGCTACATCCAGGGACGGTGATTCCACCACCTCCCTGGGCAGCCTCTTCCAATGCCTCTCTTTTGCTGAATTTGATGCCCAAAGGTATTATGGAAAACACCTCAAGTGCTGGAGCTTAAATTTATGAGCCTCTAACTCTGGTACAGTGAAATGCCCCATTGCCACGCTGCTTGCAGCTAACCAGATCAAGCAATTTCATACATAACTAATCATGTGATAACTCAAAACCTGATCCTTCCACCCAAACCACGAAGAGGTGCCTGCCTTTCACCTTGCATTTCCATGGTTTGTTTTCTACAAAGAGTTCACCAGTGCTGGAAAATCCAACTACATCTCAGCCTCATCAGTTATAGACATCTTAGTGTTTTAAAATTAGTACTGTAGCACTGAGGCACTGCAGGGACAGCTGACCAACCTGCTGTTATTGCAGCACTGCTGTACCCAAGGAAACCCCAGAGTGCCTTCCCCTGCAATCACAAAACTGTCAGGCCAGGATCCTAACTACTCACATTATCTTGCTCTTTCAGTACTCTTTGTTCCCATTTGTGACACACCACAGGGCCCAGGCATGGCAGCATGGCACTGAGGCAGCAGATGTAACTGCCCAAAAAAAACAACAACAAACAAACCAGCTCCTGAGCATAGGATGAACTGAATTCTAGCAGGGTGAAATCTAGCTTCTCCTGATTATTGTCATCACACAGGCATTTCTCATTACAGGAAAATACTTTTGCCTTCTATATTAAATGAAAACCCAACACCATTTTGCAAGGTGAGGGGAAGAAGTTTTTCAGTTTTTAAAAGCCCACGACTCTTGCATGGCTTTTGCCTCCTGCACTCTGCAATAGGTTATCCAATCTGTCAGAGGAGCTTGAGGCCACGGCTTGGCCCTGTCTCAGCCCCAGCACCTAATGAGAAGAGAATGTGAGAATCATCAGCCCTGAGTATTTGACACAGAAGAACTCAAAAGTCATTTGAAAAAAAAAAAAAAAACGAAAAAAAACCCAAACAATAAGAAACACTCCAAAAGGCAGAAGGGGGGACATGCACAGGAGGAGCTCCCTGCCAGCAGGGGCTGAACTCCTGCTCAGCTCTTCCTTCAAAAAAGGCAGTCTTCAAAGGTGATAAAGACATTTCTATGTTTTGCTCATTTGCAGAGCAGGAAATATGCCCCTGACCCAGCCCTGTTTACACAGGACATCCTATTGAATTGGGTTTTTTTGTTTTGTGATTAAATCCAAACACACAATGCTGAAAATAGAATGGATAATTGCAATACTGACGTAGCACTGCAGTTAGGTCTCTAAAGGTTGTGTGTAATTTTTTACATTTCATAATTGCTCCATCTCACCCTTTCTGCCTTTTGCAGAGCATTTGCACTTTCTCCTCTGGCCTCAGCTTTCTAAAATAAGCTTTTTATTAATTCAGAAATGAGTGATGCTTGTCTGGAGTGAACAAAGGCAGAAAAATCAAGCAGCATCCCCTCGCTGTGAATTTAAAATCATTGCTGATACTCTTGCCTGGTCTGTGCCATGCAGGACATTATCATTTGTACTGCATTTGCCACTGCCTACCCATGGGCTGGCTGCCCTACTGCTCTTAATGACATCTGATCAAAGTCCCCAGGGTTACTGTAAAAAACAAAGCTGGGTTAATTTACAGACACACAGAGTTTCACACACCAGGTCCCACTAATTTTAGACACCTTTTAGCTCCTCCCACGCGAGGTTGCACCTTTGAGACCAAGCTGTGGCAGTTCCTGAGTCATGGAGGGCAAATCAGGCTGGCAGCACATAGAGCTGTAGGTATGTCACCAAAGGGACCCTCCTAGCCTGGGACTGGGCCAGGATGAAGAGCCAACCACAGCTGAGGTTATTCAGCAGATAAACTTGCTGAGGGTGCACTTGATCTCACTGTCTATGTCATTGAAAAAGATGTTAAAGAGCACTCGTCCCAAGTGGTGGCTGAGGGATGCCACTTGCCACTGGCTTCCACCTGGACATACAGACACTAACCACAGCTTTCTGGCTGTGACCATCCAGTCAATTCTTTATTCATCAAATAGTCTACCCTTTGAACCAACATCTCTCTAATTTTGAGATAATGATGTGGTGTAGGACTCTGACAAAATGTGTATATAAATATATACACATATATAGAATCAGGTTTTGCAAAGCCAGCAGTGTTGCACACAGATTGGATCCTGCTCCATGGAGGCAATGAAGAAGCTGATCATTTGGAGGGGAGGAGAGCGCACAACTACCAGTGATGAGACCCCTCTGCTGCCGCGAGCTGAGGCTCTGACTTGGGCTGCTGCACTGCTGCTGCCTCAGCGAGCCACTGTGGGGTCACATCAACAAGAGCTGGGTTTGGAGAAAAGTGAGGAGCGATGCCACAGCTCACTGTGAGGAGGGGACAGTTGTCTTCTTTCAGAAGCAAGGGCCCTGCAATTGTCACTGCATGGCGAAGAGCACCCACAAGATGTGCTGTAAATTTTGACCATCTGTGTGAAGGCATTCCAAGTATCAGATGAAGAAATTTTTTTTCTTTAATTGCAAGCTTAAATGAATACTATTTATCAGCTTTCTTCCACTGCTGCACTGCTTTCAGCCACGGTACCTCCCAAGGAATTAGAGCAGAGCAAATATTTGCTGAATTTAACTTGTCTTCACATAACTATTTAATTTATTTGCAGACGGAAAAAGCATGTTGGGATTGCTGATAGTGTCTGAAATTAAGCCTTTACAGTAGCAGTTAAACATCTTACCAAAAGTCAAGATCACCTGAACATGGCTTTGTGTCAATAACAGACCCATTTATGGCTATCTGTTGCTAAAAGGCTTCTTGCTAAAACTGGGAAAGGCTTTCCCTCCTCGCCCTAAGCAGGAGCTTCTGTCTCCAAGTGGGACAAAGAAGCATCCTGAAGCAACGACCGTGGGGACACATATTGGCCTCATTTTGCATTTCAGCCCAGCACTGCTTTCCCCATGTACTTGCAAACAGCTGTGTTCTGCAAGAATCACCAGGAAACCTTGAATTACCAAGCCATGAATGTCAGGATTAGGAGGTGATCATTAACAATAGCTGCATGCCCTGAAAGCCTCTTATTTAATGGAGTGGTAATAGATTGGTGTGGTAAGAGATTATTTACACTGTAATATTAAGAATCCTGCTATCTAAGTGCCTCATCAGTTTAAGACGTGCCCTTTAATTCCTGTTACCTTGCTGAAACCACATGTCAAACCTGCATGGACTCTGCTTGCATCAAAAATGTATCGCTTCTAGCTGCTGAAAGCTGACTTTTCCTGACCAGATTTATGTATCTGGGTAATGGGGTGTAATAGAAAGGTGGTTAGGATACTCACATCAGCTCAGATGGAAGGATTAGCACTTTAAAAGAGCAGATTACTCTTTGTGAGACCCCTCCAGAAAAGCCACTTTTGCCACAGAGACTGCTGTGCCTGGCAGTGACCCGCTGCACTCAAATGACTTCCTTTTAGATGCATAAAACTTAATGTCACTTAATGTATGGAACTAAAACTTGTTAAAGAGAATGGGCACGTGGTGCAGCTCAGACATGTTCCCATAGTTCATCTCCACAGAACTGCAAACCTTGCGCTTATTTAGGAATTCAGAACATGAAGCCGTGTGCAGGACATGTAGATACCTTACAGAACTATGGGAGCAATTTCTGTGGCCAGACATCACCTCTTGCTGTCTTCCCTCTCCATCCACCAGCACACAGAGTCTCGACTCACTTTGCCCCAGGTCCTACAATTTTATTGCTTAAATGTATTAGTAATCTCATTAATTTGGATGTTTGGGGATTTTTTAGGCCCCAACCTAAAGCCAAGTAGGGTTTATGGAGAAGATAATTACTCTACTTGTACAGGAAGATGAATAGGCCAAAGGGCCGTGAACTGATCCTCTGGTCTGCTCTTTCGCTATCTCTGACAAGGTCTGAGGATTTTGCAGTAAATAAAGGCTAATCCTAAACTCCTAGCATTGCCTGACCCTAAGAAGGCAAAAGGGTCCCTTTTTTTCTGGTGCAGATGCCCCACTGGCAGGAGTCAGTCTCTGCGCTGTTGGGTCACTCTATCAGTGTTGTCCCCATGCTAGCTTTCCACTAAGTCTGTACATGAAAACTCTTTTCCAACTTTTTGCCCACCTCATCCTTCCACCCTTGGCACGACACCTCAATTCCTTGCTTCTAATCTCAGGGCTGCCTCTTGTTTTTTTTTGTGTCCTCATTTCAGCTCTTGTTTGAGTTGCAGGCTGGGATTTTTGTTTTACTTTTTGCCATTCAGTGCTTCCACACACCCAACCCTTGTTTGCAGAGGTGGCATCAATTCCCCTTGCAAGGTACCGACTGCCAGCAAAGAAGCTCTGAAGTCACCAGAGAAATCCCATGCTCTCTTTTCCCAGAAGTGAGCCCAGAAGTACACTGCAACAAACATAGGCATCAAGTGAACTTTACAGAGACTTTTTGCTTTTTAGGCTAAAGCATGTTCAGTTAGGTAATTTAGCGGACAAAAATTCTTGAAAATATAACAGAGCAGAAATTGCAGACAGGGAATTACATTAGCAGGGCTAAGCTTCAGCACTTTATGATCAACGGGTCTTACAATGGGAATATTTTGGTATTCAGGACACGGATAACTTAGAATTCCCGGTAATAACAGCTCTTCTTTATTAGTATAGCTGTATAATCCTTTTCCTTTTGATTAAAATATCTGTGGATTACTTCATGCTGCAAACTGAAATTAATACAGAAAGCCTGTACTCTACTTCAATGAGTTATTTGCTAAGTCGTATCAGACCGACAATTTCAGACTTGGATAGATTACTCCTGCCACGACCTCAAAGTGTGCTTGTGTTAGGAATAGCAGATAATTCAATGGCTCCTCGTGCTGGCTCAGCTCAGGGCTCCTCTCAAGCAAAGAGTTCAGCACTGTAAAATTTGCGTCCCGGTAAAATAACGCCTATTTTTTTCTTGGCTGGAACCAGCATATTCATTAATCTCAGCACTTCAGAATGGACTTGCTCTGACTGACCATGGAGGAAAGGTCACTGCTTTGTCAGCTCTGCTCCTCAGACTCCTCTCATTAAATTTCCATTGAGATGCCACATATTTTGCTTGTTAAGAAACAGGGATTTTTAGGATTAACTTAACATTTGCCAGTTAAGACAGACTGACTGAGAGAATCTGCAGGATGTCTGGGGCTGAAAAAATGGGACCAGTGTGCATCCCCAGAATATAATATTTCCAAATAGTTTGTTCAAGTTAGACATCTAGTGGGAACTGACAAGATTTTTTTTTCTTTTGGTGGGTCCTGGCTGGCATCTTAGGGTTGAGCAAAGGAAAAGTGACCTGGCTGGAGAAAACTTGTCTTATTAGATACCATCTCAAGAGCTCCAAATCCACTTCCTTGTGACATTTGGACAAGAAATTAATATACAAATGATGAGACCATAAAAGGAAAAAAGGGTCTGAAATGACAACACTGGGAAGGAAAACACTGGGAAAGATTTAGACTGGATACAAGGAAAACATTTTTTATGATAATGGTAGTGAAGCACTGGAACAGGTTTCCCAGAGAGGCGGTGGATGCCCTGTGCCTGGAGACATCCAAGGTCAGGCTGGATGGGACTATGAGCAACCTGATTGAGCTGCATCCCTGTTCATTGCAGGGGAGTTGGACAAGATGGCCTTTAAAGGTCTCTTCCAACTCAAACGATTCTATATGCTCTCATTAACTGAAGCACATGCGTGAGATGTCCCAGTAATTGATTTCTGGAAAGCAACTGGCCAAGGAAGGATATTAGCAGGCTGGCAGCATTCTTTCTGGATGGTTTCCTGTTTTTCAACCAGATGCCAGCTCATGTCCCTGACCCAGCAGAGAAAGATGGTTTATGGCCTCTTCTGTTACATACTTATGAGAGCAGGAGATTGCACTATTAGTTTTCTACCATCCCAAGGAAATAGCAGTTACAAGTTTAAATAAAAATCAGTGGCCAAAAAGGCACTTTGCTATGTACGTTTTCCATTCCCAGAAGAAAAGCATGTTAGAAAGCATCACAAATAGGAGGCACAACTCATGCTGCTAGCAGTGGAGAGAGACAGCTGATGCCTCCAATGATTACATTTCTCTTGTCATCAGATATGTTCAGCAGAGATGAAAAATTCATTTCATGATGAAAATCCTTTGTTAAAGCCTCTCTCTTGCAGAGAGAGTGCTGTAGCCCAATCTGCTTAGCACACCACATGCCTAGCAGTGACCATAGGAGACAGCATTTGATGTGAGCTACAGTCTGTAAACAGAACAGCATAGTCAGAGAGCTATTCCAAATAGCTTTCCCTGGTTAAGATTCAGTTTTAATTTTGATAAAATAGATTAAGTTGATCATTCAGAAACTCAGCATTCTTGCCATCCCATTACACTCTTACCAGTGGCAGACAAAAATACCAGGAAAACCAAGTTTTAAGGAATGAGTTGGAGAATGATTTGAACTGGCTTAAAAAGTTACTACTGCTATACCTGTTTGCTCACCCACCAGCCTCCCGGCCCTTGCTATCAGCTCTACTGTGCTCTGCACCTGCTGCAGATTCTCTCATTTCAGGATAATTTGGCATTCACAAAACGCTACTGTCAGGAATTTGCTGCTGCTCCTGGCAGGTAGAAGCACACTGCTTTGCAGCTGTTTGCAGTACATTTACTAAAGTCTCCAGAAGCTGTAGAGACAGGAGAAGCATAAAAAAATATTTCCATCCTTTCCATTGCACTGCAATGTGTCAAATCCCCAGCAGATGCAAACAAGCGTGAGATTCTCCACCTTGTGTCACCACCTGCTCTGAGCTTTCGTCACTCAAATTAGCCCAAAGCCTCATGAACACATAACCTGAACTTCCTTATGCAAATTCTCCACATTTAAATGATCAAACTAGCATTTTGCTGGGCAGCAGTTTCATTCTGATAACCATTTGGTAGAGCTTCCAGCTTGTCCACTGCCTTATACGCTCAGAACTGGAGTTGACCACAACCCAGGACAGCTAATCCATATGAACTCCTTCCTTTTCTGGTATAGCAGCAGAGAGATGCAGGAGTGCTCCATGCCCCATACACACCTTTCCTCTTCTCTCCACAAGCACCCTCCTGGGATGCTCTTACTGCTGGCCCAAAGCTGTCAGAGCTGGTTTATCAAGAGACCTGTAATATGAGGAGGTGCTGAGGGGGACAAAGGGATTAGAGCTGGCAATAAACATTTATTTTATAGTTCTATAAGTAAGAGCAATGTACTGGCAGATGAGAATAGGGGAAGCAAACACTAACCCAGCCAATTACTGTATTTCACAGCCTTTTCTCTCACACACATTGCACCTTTTCATGTGACACTGAAAAAGTCACATAAGAAGGAGGCAACGAATCAAGCAAGATACTCCTAATCTCTGAGCCTGAAGGGCTGCTGGAGAGCTCTCCTTCAGGGAAAGGGATGATGCTCTGCTAGATCCATGCTGCCAGTGGCCTTTGTAGCAAGGGCTAGGGAACTCTCCTATAGCATCAGCCAGGACAGAACCTTTCCTTATGCTTCACTGTTTGGGGTGAATGGCCTTAAGTTGCCCTAGGGAAGATTCAGGCTGGATATTAGAAAGAATTTATTCTCAGAAAGAATGGTGAGACACTGGAACATGTTGCCCAGGGAAGTGGTGGATTTCCCATCCCTGGAGGTGCTTAAGGAAAGGGAATAGTACTTAGGGACATGGTTTAGTGGGCAGCATGGGTAATAGGTGGACAGTTGGACTACATGATCTTAGAGGTCTTTTCTAACCTCAGTGATACTTACCTTAGCTCCAGGACTGCAGCCAGAAACCACAAAAAGTTTTGAAGTATATCCAGAGATTGTGGGGAGTGTACCTGGTTTCTCTAGACTTGATTGGAAGTAAGCCATGCAGGAGAAGCAATACATCATGAAATCATTCCCACCTACCATACAGCTGAACTACTGGGAGAACATTTATATCCCCTCTCCCCACACTCATCAGCAGCATCACTGGGGCAGTCACATTACCCGCCCAGAGGCAGTTGAGGGTGCTTTAGGCAGCAGCATTGTGAACCCAGCTGGAATCCTCTACACAAGGGATGTGGCCGCATCTCAGAGTTTTAATAGTCAAAAAACTATCTGCAGAATGACTATTTTGTGCTTAAACTAAGACTGATAGTGCCAGGAGGGACGGTGACTCAGAGGCCTCATACCAGTTTTCCTCAGAGCCCATGTTTGCGTCATCCTGCGTCAAGCACCAAGCCGGCTCAGCTTTACTACTGCAGAAACCTGTTTTTCATGCCCTTGTTTCCTGCCTGATCGTTTCTTGCGTAGGTGGCAGCAGAAGTCTATCACACAACATTGCGGAGCCTGTCCGAGGAGAATGCTGCACTGGGATGATTTCATTTCTGTTTCAGCTCGTTTTTATTACACTGACAATACAGGTACTTCATCCCTCTGGTTTAGCTTGAATGGATTTTTGAGTTCACATCCAAAATGAGAGAAGAAAACAGCTCTGAGGCACTTCTAAAATAAGAAGAGTCCATCAGCAACTTCACAATGACTTTACATCCATGCCTTATGTTTCCATGTGCGTCAGATCCTTTAGGGCACATTGGCTTCCTGCATTTCCCACTGTCCCTCAGAAAGAGACTGCCAAGGTAAATATTAATCCACCAAACTCAACACGGTGTCAATCCTAGTCACCTTACCATCCTTCAGGTGTATTTTCTCCAAATGAAATTCAAGTAGAAAGAGAGTTAGGAAATGGATTGTGTTTCCTCCTTCCCCGGGGGCCCCGTCCACTTTAATAAGGAACATACTCAGAACAAGGCATGGATGCATCTAGCAAGTGCCATAACTGGTGTGATGAAAACATACCGCTTTCAGTCTAGGCTACTGGGCCTTAGGAGGGCATCCATAGTGTGCTGATGAGCAGTTCTACCAGTGGAAAATTAAACGTGAGACATGGCTGCTCCCAAAGCCAGCTTTTCCTGGGCCTATCCGGTCTGCAGAGGGGATTCTGATGCACCTGCCTCTAGGTAACACTTCAGGCAGGAGACAGCCGTGCCCTTGCTGGGCTTCCAGGCTGTCTCTGTGCTGACACACAAGTGATGACATGCATGATTTGGCTCAATTTTGGCAGTAAATCCCAACACATGGCCATGGTGAGGATGTGGTGAAGCTGTCTTCTCCTGGTCCCTAATGCTTGGTCTGGCAGCCACAAGCTCAGAGAGCTGCTCTATGTTTGGCTTCATGTCACTTCCTGTGGCTCAGAGCCAGGTTAGACAGCACCATGGGGAAAGCTCTTGTGGCCTTGCTCAGCTCTGAGCCTTGATGATACAGTGCTTTACACACAGCAGGACTCTTCTGCTAAGAGGCCAGCACTAGGAGACCCGGGGGAACAGGTTAATACTGACAGATACCCAGGCTGAAACTTTGCTCTCTAATAGGATTAGCACACAGGCATTTGTTTCCCTGGACCAGTTAGAAACACAATTATATGGGGGGTTTTTTTGGTTTTTTTTTTGTTTTTTAGCAGCCATCAGAGAGTAGCCACACACTCAGTGTCACTTTGCACCATCTCCCATGATGATTAAATGCAAAATGTTAACAAAAATCACTCCTTGCTTCTCTCCATTCCACCTGCCCCATGGATGTAGAAATCTGAGGGAAGGTTTTGGGTCCCAACAAAACACATCCTTTTCTCAGCCTGAAATGAGGATCAGAGTTGCACAAATGCTCTACTGCTGCTTCTTTTCCCTCATTTCATTCACTCTTACATCAGTGGGTTCTTGAATTCAGCATGTTTGGAAAGGCTTCACTGAAAACTATCAAGGGCTTCCACCAGAAGCCAGCAGCCTTTGGTTGGGTCACAGCTGCTGTAAACCTAGGTAGGCCACTGCAGGCATAGCACTGACTGCAGCAGCTACATCTTTAAGACCATTCTTTTGGATGTAGACACAAACTGACTCTTAGAATACTTTTAAGACCATTTCTTCCATACAATCCAACTACATAAAAAAAAAAACCCAACACAATTGTTTTCTTTCAGGAAACATGACTAAAAAAATGTATATTTTTTTAAACTTTTCTATTAAACACTGCCATACTGATGAGAACAAAGGCCTTCCTGCCCTGCCCTGAATGCTGGGGCTCAGAGAAAGATCCAGCAAAGTTTTGTTTTTGTTTTTAACTTCAAAGGATGTGGGTAGACAAAAAGATTTTCTAAAGTGTGCTGATTCTTGCTTTAGGCAGAAGGACCTACAAAAATAAGCAATAGATTAGCTCACAGTATTCTGAGCAGCAGTATAGGCATTCTTGCAAACAGCTAATCTGCCCTCAAAGTTAAAGGATTATAATCAGAGATCTTTTTTCCATCTCTGCTGAACGGGTCTTTTGCCTTCTTTGTGTGCCTGTTCACTCATCTATGGAGAGGATAATTTCCTTTTGTTTCTCTCAGAAAACAGGAGGTTTACTTCAGGAAAGCTAGAAATTTTTCTGATGGAAGGTAGCACAACAGAACAAAACATTTGTGGCCAATGAGGGAAACTTGAAGACTTATATGCCATTCCTCTTCATCCAAAGAATAATGAATCCTAGCTCCATTCCCTTTTCTAAAGTTTATTAATAAGGTTTGGAAATGCATTGTGTGATGGGAGTCATCAGTTCAATGTTGCTCCACAATGCCAAGCCAAAACAGCAGTAAATTAAAACTCCTTTTATCACTACAGTGAGTGATCTCCCATTCACTTTGCAGGATGGATTACAGATAGAAATGGGCAGCCTGCCAGAGAGGACAGCTGTAGCTCCTTAAATCCGCAGGTGACCTGTTGCCTATGTTTCCTTTTTCCCACTTGCTTTAAACTTTGTTGTAGCTTTTTGACCTCATTAGAAGACTCCAAGACCCAATTTGGGACCGAGGTTAGTAGAAAGTTGAACTGGATCCAACGAATATTCAATCAAAACAACACAATCACCAGAAGGCCTTCACAGAACTAAAAAGGAAAATAACTTCCCTGATGGCATTCTGAAAAACCTGCACAGATATGGGGATTTGCAGCAAATGAGGTGCATGAGACCTGTGCAGGCCATCTGAAGCATCCTGGCTTGTCTGCTCCTGGAGCACCATGGCTAGAATGGGTGCCTGCCTCCAAGGGGCTGCCACCACTATGGCAGGAACTAGTTTTGGCAGCCTTTGCTTTGCTGCTTCAAAAGCAGTGACACGTTTCCAGCCATTGCCGCTCAAAGTTAAAAGCTTGTCATAACATGTCAGGTGGCGAGGCTGCAGCACGAGGCTGATGAGAAAACTTTCAGTCCAGTGCAGACAGCCTGCTCTGGGTGCTGAAGGGATGGAGAGCTGGCATCTGAGCACTGAAAAAAGACTTCCTCTGCTTATGGCAGAATCTCTCTCCCTCCTCTTGCCAGGGGCTCCACTTGGAAATTTGGACAAATTTTTATTTTAAAAAGTATAATCATTTCCCTTGTTGGAAACGTTTCTGCAAGCTTCAGAGTTGAGGGAACTGTGAACCCAGATTTCCACCAATACTCCCGAAAGAAAAAATGAAAGAAAAAGAGCAACCTGGAACTCTGTTACAGAACAGAAAAGTATGTGCCAAATGTTAGCAATAGATCAATACAAGGGGAAATGGCATCTCCCACACCCAAAGTAGTGTAGGATTATTAGTTCCCTGGTAACTGTGGTTACAAAGAATGTTACTTTCAAACTCTCTCACAGGATGGCCAGCTGCATAAGGGAGAGCAACACAGATTCACAGACATTGCAGAAAAGGGCACTGGAAATCATAGAAATGTAGAATGGCTTGGGTTGGAAGGGACCATGGCTTGGGTTGGAAGGGACCTCAAGGATCACCTAGTTCCAATCCTCAGCCATGGGCAGGGCTGCCCCCTACCAGCTCAGGCTACCCAGAGCCCATCCAACCTGGCCTGGAGCACCTCCAGGGATGGGGCACCACAGCTCTGGGCAGCAGTGCCAGGGCCTCACCATCCTTTGAGTCCTAAGAGAAGAATCAGTGCTGATGCACCTGATGATGATCGGTGAAGGCACTGTAGCTTTACTTCACTGTAGTGCCTTCACCGATCCTTTCCCCTTCACAGCCTTTCCAGGGCAGTGCTTAGTTCCTTAGGGAGATGTTTGTGTATGTCAAGTCTGAGATGAATGGGAACACTGTCCAAGGCTCTCTTCTGTACGATGCTTTTGCCTGTGATCGGGGTGACACAGTGCTTTCAGTTATTCTCTGAAAAAAAAACCAAGCCAAACCAAACCAAATCAAAACCAATAACAACAAAACAACCCGAGAAGTAAATGGCAAAAATGCTATAATGTTAAATACATTGCAGATCAAGAATTGCTTATGTAGCACAGCCCACGTGTGCACAATAGATTATCCCAATTTCAACTCCTCTAAGCAACTTATCTACATACCAGCACTGGCAAGGAAAAATCCTGTCAGAAATGCCTTTTTTCTTTCTTTATCCTCTGAGCATCCAACTCTTTTTTAATAAAATTCTACAGTCTGGAGAAATTGCCATTCCTGACCAGTGCAGAAACAAATGATGAAATATTCATGAGCTGTGGAGACTTTTCATCTTACAGAACCAACAGCCAGTACTAAATTTGCATGATCTAACCAAAGAAGACATTTCAAGAGAAAAGTACTTTATGTAGCAGTATTCACAAATTTTTAGATATTGAAGTAAAACCAGCAAGTTTCTGCCCTTGCTTTTGCAGAGTCACACACTGTTTGAATAGTGTCCCACTACATTTTCAGAAGATGCCTAACTGTATCATCTGGACCACAGGAAATAAAGCAGGGTTAAAACGCTGAACTAAAGCACACTGAAGTTAACAAGCCTAAGGTTCATAAGCCCTGCAATAGAAGCTTGCAGAAGCTTGCAGAATCTTTCTAGGCTCATCCAATAAAACCCTATGGCACTTTGCTCTTCCCTTCCAAATCTCCATCTGTCTGAGCCAGCATCAGCATTAAATTTTGCATGGAAGCTTGCCAGATAAAATAGCTACTTCAGCTGGCTTTCAATTACCATTAGTTTCAGAGAGTTCTTTGAGGAATATGTTAAAATCTCTGTCATTTTAAAAGTAAATCCTGCCTAAGTCAGAGATGGATAATGTCTTGTCTCAATGTACTTGATACATCTTACAAAAGAGATAATTCATGTATGCTTTAATTTTATACAAGCAGTTAGTTTCCATCTGCATTCTGCTCTGTTCACCTCCTTTCATACTGAAAGCTGAAAACAGCACTGTTTCCTGGGGATGTTTAAAAGATAATTTGATTCAGTTTAATTAAATACATCCCATTTCCCCCTGAATTGCCTCAAACTTTCCAGATATGGCGACCAGATATGGCCTTGGCCCCCAGCCATTAGCACGGGTGAGACTTTGGTACCCATGTTCATTCACTGACACACCATGAGCAGGGGTGAGCACTGACTTCCAGCAGCTACTTGTACCTTATTTTGCAAATAACTTCTTCGAAATATATTTGTTCCCTCAGCATGGCACAGGTGATATCACATGCCCTTGAATGCTTACAGAAGTTCACTGAAATTTGACGCCTCAGAGATTTGCTCTCATGAGTAAAGAAAAATTATTATTAGTGATATTATAACATTTTTGCAAGCTCTTCTTTCCCCAAGTAAGGCAGAAATGATCAAATGCAGTATCCCTATGAGCCGCATCATAGGGAGACTTGAGACACAGCATCTCTTTGCTTCTGCTTGGAGCCCACTTGCATGTCTTCCAGCTTGGTCTCCACCATCTTGTTTGCATCCCCAGCTCCCAGAACATGAATCACTCTTCAACAGACAAAGATGCTCTGAATTTAGATATTATTTACCAGAATTGTTGGGATCAAAACACATTTGATATGTTGCAAATAATCTTCAAAATAACTAGATATGTTCAAACAAGATATTGCAATGGGATGAGGTTCAACAACACCAAATGCTGGGTCCTGCACTTTGGCCAAAACAACCCTAGGCAATGATACAGGCTTGGGGTAGAGTGGCTGGAAAGCTGTGTGGAGAAAAAGGATCTGGGGGTTGGTCAATACACAGCTGAACAGGAATCAGCAATGTGCCCAGGTGGTCAAGAAAGCCAATGGCATCCAATTTTGCATCAGAAATGGTCAGGAGCAGGGAGGTGATTGTCCCCCCGTACTTAGCACTGGTGAGGCTGCACCTCAAGTACTGCATTCAGTTTTGGACTCCTCACTGCAAGAAAGACATTGAGGTCCTGAGCCTGTTCAAAGAAGGGCAACAAAGCTAGTAAGGGTTCTGGAACACAAGTCATATGAGGAGTGGCTGAGGAAACTGGGATTGTTCAGTCTGCAGAAGAGAAAGATCCGGGGAGACCTTATCGCTCTCTACAACTGCCAGAAAGGAGGGTGCAGTGAGGTGGGAGTCAGCTTCTTCCCTTGAGTAACAGCAATAGGACAAGAGGGAATAGCCTCAAGTTGCATCAGGGGAGGTTCAGGTTGGGTATTAGGAAGAATTTCTTCTCTAAAAGACTGACGAGGTATTGGAACAGGCTGCCCAGAGAGGTGGTGGAGTCGCTGTCCCTGGAGATGCTCAAGAAACAGGTTGATGTAGTCCTTAATGACATGGTTTGCTGGGCAGAATTGGTGGTAGGTAGACAATGATTGTTCTAGAGGTCTTTTCTATCCTTAATAATTCTATGATTCTCTGATTTGTCTGAGTCAAGGTGCTTTTTTGTTGTTTCAAGGAGATTTTGACAGGTTCCTCTGGAGTGTCTCAGTAGCTCAGATGAAGTTACAAGGACTATGCTCTATTATGGAAGTAAAAAAAAACTTTCAAAAGTGAAAGAAATTTGCTCAGAAATAACCCTATTTGTTGCTATCTGCTCCTCTGGTGCTAGTCTAGATAGCTCCTTTTCTAAACAGGCTTTGTGAGGAGCCACACACAGCTAGAGGAACCCCAAAAGGGAACTTCATCTACTGCTGTGTGATAGCTGGTGCTTATTGAATCCCCACAGCCCCCCATGCTGGGGTGGGATTTCCACGAAGCCCTTGTTGGGGCCATCAGCCAAGTTACTTTAACACCGACTGTCCCTTCTCTTCAGCCTTATCCATGACCAGGTGACACCAACAACTGAGCAGGTACTGACTCCTCCGGGCCGTGACAATGCTGTCTTTGCTAGGACAGGTAGTTGCCACATAGGTCTGCATATAAATGACAGAATTTTCACTCCTTTCTAAAACTCGCTTAAGCATTTTATCAGGGCAAGGACACACAGAATTACACAGAATTGAAAGAAAACAAGTTTGTCATTTCCACAATTTACCAAACCCACCAGCATCTCCTTAAATTTATAGAGTAATGATTTTCACAACAATGGATTTTAATTGATGTTCTCTCTCTCTATTAATATGGGATAACTTTTTCTTTCTGTATTCTTTATAGTTGGGATGTGTCATTTTTGATCTACATTTTAATAATTAGTAGAATATGATTTCAAACAAAAAGTGCCAAGGAGGGTATTTACACGACATGATTCTGCCTCAGGCATTAATGAAGCACTATATCGTGCATTGGGCACAGTTGTGTCATATGTAATGATACAAATTAAATCTATAATTATTTGTGGTATAACACAACTGCTGCAAAAATGGAACAAATAGTGTTCCTGATAGGAAATACTGTCGTTATGATAAGAAGGTGCTGCTAATGCCACTACGCATTACAATCAATTCTTGATGATATCATGTAAGCCAAGCTAATAAGTTGGGAATTATATGCCTTCTGCACATTCCTGTCAATGTGAGGCAGGACTTGTTTGCTAACAGAGCAACAAATAATCCAGCTGTAAAAATAGACAAGATAACAAAGCAAAAATATCCCCAAACAGCACCTCCCACGGAGAAAAACAACTTCTGTGGCTCTGCTACGAATGGGAAGAGAACAGAGAGGGCTTGTAAAAAAACTTGCCTTTTGGAAAAACAAATGGGAAGCAATATCTCTGTCTCAGCCCCAGCGCTGATAAATAACCCCCAAAACCAAGATCCTGAGCACTCCTCCCTCCTGAATGCATAGTAATGTGAAAAGCAGAGCTTTGGCTATTGTGTATACTATACTGTATATATATTGTGTATAGCTCTGCAGAGAGGGACCTGGGCATCCTGGTGGATGACAGGTTGGCCATGAGCCAGCAGTGTGCCCTCGTGGCCAAAAGGGCCAATGGCATACTGGGGTGTATAAAAAAGAGCGTTGCCAGCAGGTCAAGGGAGGTGATCCTCCCCCTCTACTCTGCCCTGGTAAGGCCTCATCTGGAGTACTGTGTCCAGTTCTGGGCTCCCCAGTACAAAAAAGACAGGGATCTCTTGGAAAGAGTCCAGAGGAGGGCCACAAAGATGGTGAAGGGCCTGGAGCATCTCCCCTATGAGGAACGACTAAGTGAACTGGGTCTGTTTAGCCTTGAGAAAAGAAGGCTGAGAGGGGATTTGATCCAGGTTTATAAATACCTGAGGTGTGGTGGCCATAGTGGTGAAGCTGGACTCTTTTCAGTAGTGCGTGGGGAGAGGACAAGGGGAAATGGGATGAAGCTAGGGCATAGGAAGTTCTGCACGAATGTGCGCAAGAACTTCTTTACGGTGAGGGTGACGGAGCACTGGAACAGGCTGCCTGGGGGGGTTGTGGAGTCTCCTTCTCTGGAGATATTCAAGACCCGCCTGGACGCCTACCTGTGCGACCTGCTGTAGGGAACCTGCTTTGGCAGGGGGGTTGGACTCGATGATCTCTGGAGGTCCCTTCCAACCCCTACAATTCTGTGATTCTGTGATTCTGTGATTCTGTGTGCAAAGCGGAGGCTCTCATTCCTGCTGCTTACTGCATGCCTGTGCCCCCCAGAATGTTCCACCATGAGGTGGTTCAGCAGGTCTGGAAAAGGCTGGGAAATGTGAGTCACTAGCCCTGAAAAAAAAACAGAGCAGAAATTAAACAGAGAATTTGAACAAGCTCCCAAATAAACCGCCGGTGCTGACTGTGAAGGGAGCGTTAGCAACTCTCCTGTGATAGATTCGTAGGAGAGATGAAGGCTAATGTAAGTCTCACAATTTGCTACAGGAGAAATTGGAGAAATCACTCAATCGAGGCAGGGATTAAGCTAGCGAGAGAGCTCAAGGAGAGAGAAGATTAAAACTTGGGGCTGAGTGAGTAATGCCCAATAAATGTATTCAAATGAATCTCTTCCACAGAGGCACTGCCAGGGCTCCCATCACCTTGCAATCTTTAATGCACTTGCTCCACTGGAAGGAAGGCAGTGCTGCTATTTCTATCTCTTGTTTGAGGAATGGAAACACAGCAAGATTAAGCAACTTGCTCAAGGTGACCCAAAAAGTCTGTTTCAGAGTAGAAGAATGAAGCAAAAAACATCAGGTCTCAGCACAGCCAGGGGATCATCACCCCACCTATGACCAGTGTGTAGCTCTGGGGGAGGCATTGGCTCCTCACACTTGTCAGTAGCTTGTTACCATGAGCTTGCCACTGCCTTAATGTCCACAGCAGGAGACGCAACCAGTAGAACTGCGTGCAGTAATAAGAGTACTGAGACTGCTGTGGGAGGGGGAGCAGTCCCAGGGGACTTGCTTACCTGGTGACTTTATTTGCAATTATGTTGACTCCATCTGAATCCTACACGGATGCTTAGAGTTCAACGCTGCAGAACTGGATCCTCACCCATCAGGGTCTCTGTTTGCAATGAGCTGCAGGGGAGCCTCTTCCTTGTGCCTTGGAGCTTGAGCAGGTGGAGATTTGTGACCCAGTTCCAGGAGCTATTTGATTTTAGTGTAAGTGAATTTACCCAGAGCTACTGGAAATTACACCGCTACTCTGTGCATGGCTGCTAGACAGGTGCATTGGCACTCAGTTCACCAGTGAGAAATACATCACTGAGGGCAGACAACAGACAAAATCTGATTTTTAGAGCAGCAGACATAGTGCTCGGGATTGCTGGTAAGCAGGTATTTCCTGGGCCTGATCCAGCAAAGCTCAGCTTGGTATGTTGGGAGAAACGTACCCTGCTCCCAGATCACACCTGCTGGCTCCTGCTTTCAAATAGGCAAGAGTGGGAAGATGTACAGTTTGCTTCCAAGGCCCCAGATTTTCAAGATGGGCATGTAGTATTTATTTTGTATTTAAATTTACTGGACCCAATCTCCAACACCATTACAGTCTAGGGAAGCATTTCTGTCTGTTCCAGTGGGTGGCAGATGAAACCTCATCCTTTGCAAACGGAGCTGCCTGGAGGCTGGTTAATGTGTCCCCAGACCCAACTGGTGCTGCAGCATCTGCCACCATCCATCCCTGGGCTGCCCACCGAGGAGCTGTGTCCCACCACAGCCAGCACCTGTGCCTGAGTGCATGTGTTGGTAAATAATTTATATGGGCACGATTTACATGCTAAATTAGCTTTGTTTTTAATTGCAGGCAGAATATTTTACCACAAAGAGCTATGCCTGGAGCCTGTTTGATTAACTACAGAAAGAAAAGCATTTAGTAGCATAAAACCGAACCACCACAAAGTCAATACATATTAAAGGATTTGAAGGGCTTCTACTATTTTTTTTTCTTCAGCTAAACACATTTTATGAACAGCAGGGAAGACAACATTCTGATTCAGCGCTAGTTATGTTTTCTTTTCCTTGCTGCTCTGCTGCAAACCAACCTTGGGGTCCTGCGGTCTGCTTTTTTTTTTTTTTTTTTGTGACTGGAGGAAAAATAAGTGATGCCAAGCCTGGACTTACTTATTCTCAGTCTAACTTATCTCCATTACACAAAGCTTTGAAAAATGGCAGCAACTTGCAGACTTTTGACCCATTTGGCAAGGACTCTATCCAGCTGTCTCAGGAGCTGGTTCTTTGCAGGAAAACGAAGGTAAATTCTGGGCCATTTGCAGCAGTATCAAAATACTACCTCAAAAAAAAAAAATATATATATATATATATATGCTGCATAAAAAATTAACAAAGCCTATGTGGTATTTTGGGAACAAACTCTGAGTAACTGCATGTATGAGCACCATCTATTGGCTGCACTATTGCTTACAGGGTGCAAAATGCATCCTGTTTCCAACAAAACTTCTGGTGCAGGGGACCTGGTGCAGGACAAAGAGCGGGGCAGAGGCCAGCAGGGAGCACCAGTGTGGCAGCCCCGGCCACTAGACTCTGGGATGGGGGGGATAGAGGTTCTCCAACTGGGGTCATGCTCCTGATGCCCTGAGGACCAGCCTGCCTGCTGCTCCAATTAAGGATGCTCCATTACCCCCTTTTCCTATAGGAATAATCTATTTTGGCCTCAGAAGCCTGAGATAATTAACTCCAAACAAGGTTTTGGGAGCATTAGGGGTGTTTGGCTGCTACTCCCGCTCTATCATTTTAAGAACAAAGAGCTACAAATCCACAGCAATTTAGAATCTGACTTTCCAATTAAGGATTTGACATGTTTTTATGCCTTTGAAGTGACAATATTTGTCAGGCTGTTTGTTCAGTGCATTGTCTGCATGTGCAGTTACACAGGAATTGGTTTAATTAAGGTTAATTGGTGCATAATTAGAGCTGCTGCCAACACAAAAGAATGGCTGCAGACCAGGGAGAGAGTCAATTTCTATCCAGCTCCAAAGGACAAATAGCATCAAGTGGATATTACAGCTGAGCACTAAAAATCTAAACTGCTTCATATTAAATGCTGCTTTTTGTAAACCAATATGACTAGCTGCTTGGCAGTGCTTTCCCCAGAGCTTATATTCCTGTCCCAGTAAATGGAGCATTTTTCATGGTGGAAGAGTTTGCGCTACTAAGTCTTTGCAGTTAGACCCTGTTCTTTGCCATTGCAGAGATTTGCAGGATACAATCCAGAGAAGAAAGGTAGAGGCAAGAAGGGAAATGGTGTCTCTGAAGAAGCAGCTGTGATTTATTGCACAATGAACTCACCTGGCACCACTGCTCTGGCAGGAGGCCGGTGGGAGAAGCACTTTTGCTATACTGCTTCCAGCATCTGTAAGGTGAGCACAATGCAATTCCAACATTAGTGCTCGGTTGCTGCAAGGTCATAGAACCATGGAATCATTAAGGCTGGAAAAGACCTCTAAGATCATCATATCCAACCATTAATCCATCACTGCCACATTCACTAAACTGCATCCCACAGGGCCACTTCTCCACCTATGTTTCATGAACACCTCCACCACCTCCCTGGGCAGCCTGTGCATTGAATCATGACTCTTTCAGGGAATAAATTGTTCCTAATATCCCACCCGAACCTCCCTTGGTGCAGCTTGAGGCCATTCCCTCTCATTCTATTCCTGTTACCCAAGAGAAGAGGCCAACCCCCACCTCACTGCATCCTCCTTTAAGGCAGTTGTAGAGAGCGATAAGGTCTCCCCTGATCTTTCTCTTCTGCAGACTGAACAATCCCAGTTTCTTCAGCCACTCCTCATACGATTTGTGTTCCAGACCCCTTACCAGCTCTGTTGTCCTTCTCTGGACACGCTGCAGGGCCTCAGTGTCTTATTTGTAGCGAGCTACAAAAAACTGAATGCAGTACTTGAGGTGTAGTCACCTTCCTTGTATCATCGTTAACTCCTCATCCCCAAGAGGACAGGAGAGTTTCCATGAGGAAAAGTGTCCAACCCTGGAAACACCATGAGCCTTCTCATCCCCATGGCACACAAACTCCTATTCATAGCATCATCTTCCGCCTGAACCCCCTCACATACATCATGTCCAGCACAAAGCTAAAAGCAAAACCACTTTCAGACCAGCCCAAAGGAGCAGTCAGCACTAAAGCTTAAAAAGTAATAAATTATGAATTAAAAAAGAATGAGGAGAAAAGGGAAATAATCGCATGCCTGAGGTAGCATCACATTATTCAGATGTATTCAGATTGCTAAGCTGCAGGGAACAACTAAAAGGAGCAGCTTCCAAGGGGCGCAACGATGAAATCACACTGCAACAGGAATCACAGGGCTTGGACATGCATGAACAGGAGAAGCAGCCTCACTCAAGCTATGGGTTACACAGCGAAAATGTAAATAAGCGAATACTCCTCTGCTATTGCACAAGTGTAGTAACCCACATTTTTGTGTTTTTTATCTTCATACTGGGACTTTTCTTCATGCACATTCTGCTTTTTAACTCCAGGCAATTACAGTGACCATATAGCTGCAAAGTTCCAGCACCAAAATCACAGGAAAATACCATGGGAATGCAATGGCCTAGTCTGAGGCGTAGGCAGAATTATTCATCCCTAGCCATAAGGAACATGGTTTGGCAGAATGAGCTCATCAGACTGAGAGCACGGCCATCCTCTGTGCCCAGACCAGCCCCAGACAGCCTTCCAAATGATCTGACCGCACAAAGAATTTATGATTTTCAGAGCTTTGCTGTAAGAAGCAATTTAGCATCTTGGCAACTGAGATATGAGCTAGTTTCTCTAGTAAGAACCAGGGAATATTAGGAAAGATATCTTCTCAGGGCTGGGGAAATCTTTAAGTCATCAAAAAGCTTTTTTTGCTTCTTTCAAAGACAGTATGGCAGAGACAACATTCTCTGGGAAGCTGGAGGGGCAGGGAGGGGCCTGGCTGGGCATCAAGGGAATGGAAAGGGTCTGCTCGCTCTCAGGTAAAAAAATTTAAGATGAGGATTCCCTTCATTCCTGAAGGCCAGCCTCACTTTGCAATGAGCCTAGTGGTTTTTCAATGCAGCCACATATAATCATAATCAGTGGGAATCTGACGCCTATAAATTCAAGAGGACTGTCATGCAGGAGTAGAACAAGCAGGCAGACTGCCCCTTTTTCTCTTTACATCTTCTCAGTCCCTTCTCTCCCCAGAAAACTGCTGAATGGAGTAGTAAAACTGGGCTGCAGTCAGCCCCCACAATAGATTCAATTTTTCAAATGACGTTTTGCCATCAATTCATTTTCTGGGTGAATACTGGTGTTTGACGTACTCCGCTGACTGAACTCCATCTCAAACAAGTTTGTAAGGAGAGATTTTTGTTCTCAGATTCAGGAACACAATGGAACAAGCAATGCCTGGCTGACAAAGTCCATCTGTTGAACCAGAGGATCTTCATTAAATGCCAGTGGCTTATTGGTCATCTTGTTTATTGACTGCAGTCAATAATACACTCCTAGCGGATTTCTAAATATAACTCCAGAGAAGACTGCTTGGCTTTAATTGTCCCCTTACACAGCCTTGCACCAAGCTCACACAAGTAACATCTTGAATATCTTCTTGAGAATAAGAGAAACAAGCCTGATTTGAGATACAGAAATGTCTCATTATACGTGTATTATTTCCTAGTTACAGCAGCCTTGCTGAGCTATCAATCCAGCTGGTTATTCAAGTGCTTCTGCCCATTAGGTGCTGTTACTCCATTAAAACCATGTACTTTGTTTTCTCATTAATAAAAGCATTAAAAACAGAACAAGGAATAAATAAAAAGGTTATTGCGACTTTTATAATGGAATACATGTTAGGCCATAATTCAAGCACCAGCTAAAAGTCGCTTGCCTATTAAAAAGAAAATGCACTGTGGCCCATTCAGTTGAGGCAGTGTTTCTGGGAGAGGGTGAAGAAAATGGGATCAGGAGAAAGAAACAAGTGGAAGGGGAAGTCTAAGACACAGCTGCATAGATTGGCACTGTCACTTGCCCTTAGCCCAAGAGTGCAAAGAGGTTATTTTAAGTGCAAGGGTAAAAAACAAAAACAGAAGAAATAAAACAACCACTTTCCCTCCAAGATTTGTGGCTACAAGCACAATAGTAATTTTTTTTTTACATAGAAGATTTCAGTATTTGAGACCTATTGTTCCAGAATATTTCCATGCACTGTGCCACAGCACTCCCCTGGCTCCTGGTGCCCAAATGGCCTCTCTTTGCTTTCTTCAGCTTTTCCAAGGTGGGACTGATCCTCAAGGCACAAACCATTTCTACTCAAGTCTTAATGTTCTCCTCTGCCATCTGAAGAAGATGAGAGCCAGAGCAATGTTCTCAGCCCAGATGGCTTCTCTGGTGGTGTCTAGGACTAGTCAGGATAAGCTCTACTGCTGGTTGGTGTAAAAAAAAGGCAACAAACCCCCTTATGTTTCCAAGGATGGCATTGTTTTCAAGACACAGCAAACTATGGTTCCTTTTACTATGAAGAAATAGCCACGCTGCAGAAATTTTCACTGGATTGCACTATAACATGCACAGTGGGGCTTTTCTCCTCTACACTTCGATTTCTTGTTTGAGGATGCTGTTTGTTGCTTAGTTACAGTATGCTGCCACAGCTGAAAAGTGCTGCTTGCAGTGCTGACAAGAAGGAATTGTTTCTTGTGGAGAGGAATTATCTTCCGGGGACATTGCTGGTATAAAGTAGGCAATTATGTGGTGGGGAGGATGAGGTAACTTCAAGGTTATAACACATTACTTGTATTTCGCTGTTCTAGATTTGGTAAAGAAAAAAATATCTTGGACCCTGAGAATATCATGTGTGCCTAACAATGGGAAGGGAAGGAAAGGGAAGGGAAAAAAGAAAGGAAAGGGAAAGAAAAAAAAAGGAAAAGGAAAAGGAAAAGGAAAAGGAAAAGGAAAAGGAAAAGGAAAGGGAGGGGAGGGAGCAATAAACAATAGCCATAAATCTCTCAAAGAAGGTGAACCTGCCTCTCCACATGCAGCCCCTCTTAGAGAAAGAAGACCCTCTGTCTCTGGTCATACAAGTCCATTGCATTAACATAGCTGCACCTGCTTTGGACCTGTAAGCAAACTGGCTCCATGAAATTTACACTCCTTTCCATATTAACGAAGTAATTGTTTTTTGGAATTATTTTTACTGCTAATTACATTAGCAGTTTGCTTCTGGCTTGCTTCAGTAAGCATTTAAGATGACTTTTAATAGAACATTAAGTAGCGTGGAAAATTATACAAATATCTTGAAGTAACGGATGAGGTTTAGCGCCAGTTTTGAACCTAATTACATTGGGTGCTGGAGGAAACCTCACTCTGTGACAACCAAAAGCTATCTATTATCACAGGGACAGTACTATCCCCTGCTAAGACCACTGACCATGCACTGCCCTTGGGGTACCTGAGGTATGGGCGAGACAGAGGCTGGGAAAGAAGCAAATTCTCGTGTAATCAGTGATAGAACTAGAGGGAATGGTTTCAAGCTGCGCCAGGGGAGGTTCAGGCTGGACATTAGGAAGTATTACTACTCAGAAAGGGTAGTCAGGCATCGGAATGCACTGCCCAGGGAGGTGGTGGAGTCACCGACCATGGGAGTGTTCAAGAAACGTTTGGATGTTGCGTTGAGGGGTATGATTTAGCTGGGAAGTATTGGTAATGGTTGGACTGGACGATCTTCTAGGTCTTTTCCAACCTCGATAATTCTGTGATTCTGTGATTCTGTGAAAATTCATTTGAATGAAGCTCATGCTGTACAAAATTCTCCATTCTCACGCAGCATCAATAACTTGGGGTTTATTTGCCATACTTTATTTAAATATTGGCGGAGATGCCTAACAAGGAACATCACATCGTAGTTACCACACACTGTGCAGGTGGAAAAGCATGGCTACAGTTCTGCAGCACTTTCTGCACACACAGTTCTGCCTCGGCATTGGTTCTGAAGAGACAGATCAGGAACACACTGAACCCTCCCATGGAAATGGCATGGTTCCACCTTTGGGCCTGATGTTTTAGCCCAAACACCCCAATTCCCAAGAGTGGAAGTCTCCAGTCCTGGAAACTTTTTTTTCTCCATATGCTCCCTCCACCCAAAGCTTCAATCTGCATTTTACTGTCCAGTGCAAGAAGTGTCATGATTTAAGCTTTGCTCTAACTCCTGGGAGCATGCAGTCCTCCACCATTTAACCTCTGCTTCACCGTATTTTCCCAAAGGGGAATGTCCTTGAGTACCAGCAGAGTGAACCAAGTACAAGCTCTGTGCATACAGATAGAGGGACAGATAACTGATTACTGGGCACAGATACCCTTTGCTGTATGGATGGCCAGATGCATGGGACCTTTCTGCTGGTTCTTTTAGCATGTGGGAGATATGCTGCTGTGTAATGCTTCTGTTTCCATATACCACAAGTCATTTTGCTAACAAGGAAGCACAGAGCAGAGTCTAGCTAATGCTGATGGAGGGCCGCCCAGCATCAGCATGGCTGGGAGAAGCCTGCAGTTCTGCAGTGACCCCAAGGGGAAAAGGACTGACTGAGATGCTGTGTGCCATTGGCTCACTGATAATTGCAGTGGAGAGTCTGTGACAGATTTTATTAGTGCTTAATTAAGACAGATAGCAGAAGACTTCCCTTGGCTAATCTGCTCCCCTCAACTTGCTCCTACTCTCTACTTACAAATGAGTAGGACTTACTTAGGAAGGTGCTGTGCTGAGCACTGCTGTGAGCTGCTCTCATCTGCAGAAGTCAGCACAATCCTAGCTGGGCCTGAAGACTGCCTTGCCCAGGGATCCTACCCTTAAAAGATGATAAGGCAGTTGGTGCACTGCCAGTGCACACCATTTATTACAGAGAATAAAGTGGAAAGGAGCAGCTGTGCCTGGCCAGCTGCCCAAACCCCTCCAGAGCAGGCTGCAACTGGGTGGCACCAAGGCTTCAGCTGCCACCTATAGCTGCTTTGCCCTCTTATTTCCAGTAAGGTGGCTCTGGGACTGGCTAACATGCAGCATTTGCTAGGTGGCTTTAGAACCTTTAGAATTTGGAGATTTTCTTCATGTGCTCTGGCTGCCCAGAAGCTGTCTGGCCCCAGCCCTGGTTCAGAGCAGAGCGTGGACTTATGGAGTCCTAAATGTGGTAGGAACCTCTCGGCAATTCTAGAGAACCAAATGTGCAGATTTCTGTTTGTCATCTACACACACCATTTAAAAGACAAAAGATAAGCCTCAAGGATCTCAGGGCAAGCTCAATGAGAACAGGAGCCTTCCTATCCCACAGCGCAGGCAGCACCACTCACAGGGGGAGCAGGGCTACCTCCAAACAAAGACAGTCACCCCAGGGAGGCAAGCCTCCTTCCAGGAACACCAGGCAGCGTGGGATATCAGGTCTTAAGGAAACACTGCCTATTCCTGCTCCATGCAGAGTGCATGAAGCAGAGGCAGGATTACTTGCCAGGGCTCCTTTCCAAGGATTATGGAAGAAAGAAACAATAATAAAGATGACTAAAGAGTGAGCATTTGTTCTCACGCTGCAAACAACAACATCCCAACTTGATGGTGTGGCCACACCATCCCATGAGTCAGCCACACAAGTGTGGAGGGAGGCACTGTGAATTAACAATGTGTTTCACCTTCCTTGAGAGCAGTAATAATGACTTCTTTTTTTTCCTAAAAGGAAAACACACAAATGGAAACCAAACTGAAAAGCAACTCAGAAATCACACTGAATTCAAAGATACTGCTGATACTACTTGTAGTTTTCCTAATCCCTCACCTAGCACCTGACTTGCTCACGTAAGCAAAGCACCATGCAGACATATCAGAGAAAATCCAGCTGTTAATCTGGCTGATGTTAACTGGTATGTGTATCTGTGCAAACCCTGCTCTGATTGCTACCTGCTCACCAGGTGTGTGACCAGAGCTTTAAACATGGTCAAGAGTCAAGATTAGTCCCAGTCTCTCAGGAAGATGCCCATACGCTATAGCTGATGTGCTATACAGCTGGGGTTACATAAATCTGTATATATCTCTTCCAGAAGAGTCTGGTAGGAACATGACTGGTAAAGAGCAGAGGATTGGCAGCAGTGAAACTTCTTGTGCTAGTGTTACTTTTTTTTTTTTTTTCCTAATGAAACACTTTTTTTTTTTTAAATGGATGTTTTAGTAATTTCCCATGACCACAGATCTAGATTCTCCTCAAATAAATCAAGTCCCTCCATCCTTTCTCCCCCAGATTTGTCATTTGTTTGAATACAGACTGTGTGCGCCCCTCAGTGGTTCTGGCCATCCCCAAGCAGGCTCTGTCTCACAGACAACAAACACCAGCTCATCAGATCAGACACTTCTGATGACATCTAGCTGTGGGGACAATCTTCTCAGTCATCTTTCTCTGATAATGTCCCATGCTTTCATCTTAAAACTGCAAAGCATTTTATAAGCAGAAATCAGATTTCACAACACCCCTAAATGCAGTCAAGTATTATTAAACCACTTTCCAAAGCCCTCATCGCTGTCAGTTGAGCAATTTTCCCCCAGCATTTTTTCACATATCATCACAACAGTTATGCTTCATTGGATAGTCTCTAAACATCCATTGCAGTAACAGCTATAACAGTAGAGAGAAAGCATTTGATTCTGTTACTTTCTTCGAAGAGACTGTGTCATCCATTACTGAATTACATGTAAAAGCTTTCTCTAACATGGCTGTTGTACAGTTTGAAACCAATAATTTTATTTTCATTCTGAATCATCAGTCTCATGAGAGATGTTCTGTTGGCGTGCGCATACAGATTATACTAAAGTAGCAGTAGAAAAGAAACATTTCTCCCATCTGAACCAAGGTGAGTGTTACTCATGCACATGGGTTTGAAACAATGGTACGGCCATGGAGAAATGGAAGCTCTCTTTTAGAGTTTTTTCCTTCTCTTAAAATAGCTCAAAGACTTCAGTGAGAATTTCTGACTGCTGTCAGTCCACTCCAAAAGGCTCTTTGTGAAAACTATCCAAAAAAATATACAATTTTGATCTTTTTTCTCGTGCCCTACCATACTAAAGCAGAAGTTTTCCCACTGCACGCTAACAGCAGGAATTGTGCTGTTTTCCTTTCCCAGACTCACTGTCTGCCTTGCTCATCCGGGCAGGGTCTGTGCATTACCTAACAGCAGCACATCTTATCCCTCTTTTCCCTTAGGTATTATAACACTTAGCCTGATTAACATACTTTGCATGATTAGCACGCTGAAGAAGGAGGGCAGTTGTTATTGCAGCATTCACATGGGTACAAATAAATCCGTTTATTTAGTTGCCAGAAGAAAACAAAACCCTTTCAGGGTGTCTTTTTTCTTTTTCTCTACCTGTTTACCAAGAGAAGCTCAAATTAAAAAAAAAACAAACACGTGAATACCGATCCTTTTGCTTCCCTCCTACAATTTCAGTTGTTGTTCTCCTGCTGCTGCCTAATTAACAGCTTCTGGTTATGCATTAAAATAAAACAACAGGCAATTATGCTAATTATGGACATTGCATTGCCAGGATAAAATAAGAACCTTTAAGAAGTAAGAAAGTTCTGTTAAAGACCAGCATTACTTGCTTTAGCATTTTATATCCAAAAGTGCCAGATTTTGTCAACACCATTGAAAGGAATCACACAGAAAATACTTGGCAAGCTGTAAGTTCACATAATGGCATTCAGCCTTTGGGATTGATGTAGCAGTCAAAAATAAAAGGAAAACGCAGCCACTGCTCTCCAGCTCAGCTACACCACTGCACAAGGCAAGCTCTTCACCCAGACAGATGCAGCTCAGGACTTAAGCGCTTGCACAATTTTATTGACACACACAGTCTTCATATGACTGTTCCAAAGGATGCCCCAAGCCCAGATATGGGCCTCAGAGATGACAAGATCTCCAGAGACTGACAACAGCATTTGTGCCCACACTTTGGACACCACGGATGTGCTCCAGGGACATGTCTGCAACTGATGGGACAGGAACTAGGCAGACCTGGCCCTCACTGTCCTGGTGATCACTCATGGAGAGATGAGATGGCCAAAGCAAGGCTCCGCCTCGACCAATTTGCAGAGCCAGCTGCTCAAGGCTGTGTAAAAGCCAGTGGCAGAACACAAGCCTGTCCTCAGGTTTCCTGAAACCCAGGAGCACTACTGCTGCTTTTCTTCCCTGCTGTCAGCAAATATCATTTTATAAAAACAACAACCCACCCCTAAATCAGGAGAACAACATTCCCTTGAATAACCGTAATTAAAATGTAAACATCCCCTCACTGCGGCTCCATCATGCGTGTCACGTGAATAGCCCTCACCATTATTACATAGGGAATTCCATGCAAACATGCCAGGATTTTTGCAAAACAGTCAGTCATATTTGAACTCACCCAGTATTTCTTGATACTTTCCTCTCTCCTGATAATACAACACGACAGCCACAGCCAGGTGATTATTACTTTGCAGTGGTATCAGGTTTACTGCTTAATGGTGTGGAATGAAACAGCAATTGCTTTGTTCATTTTCTCTATATGGCATATTTAAATCAAAGTTTTATATGTTCTGCACCATTATGTCCTCTCAGGGCTGGCAACAGCTGGAACCCGAAGAAGTGTTGAATCAGTGTTATGTTGCCCAGACTCCCAGCTGGCCGACGGTATCAGCACTCCTCAGAGAGTCTTTAAAACGGGAACTTTCCCAACCATGAATAGTCCCAAGTAGTGATTTTCCTCCAAATCTGCAGTCTAGGATGCCCAATTCCTCACCTCTATGCAGTGTGTTAGAATGCTTCTGCAATTAATTTTTTTGTTTTTTTGAGTTGGAGTTCTAACTGAATATTTTGACTTGGAGGGAGGGGAGCTAAATTAAAGCAGAGCTAATTGCTTTTAAAAGTCCGTTTCACTTGAATCGAAGTGGAAAATTTAATTTAATTTGGAAAGCATTGAAATTAAATGCCTTCCTAGGTTTTGTTCTTTCCCCAAACAAACCAAATGTGCAGAAATCTGCCCAAAAGTTTAGGTGTTTCAGTTGTCCTCAAATTACAGTTTTGAACTGGGACAAGAAAATTCCCCAATTCCAGGTCCCTCCATTGTAGTACTGCAACAGTAACGCGAGCAAAGCAGCATGCGCCCACAACCCCTCAGGGCTCCATCTCAGAGCATGGTTAGGAGATCGGTACTGGGGGCAGGCAGCTTGTGGGCAGGCTGCTAAGCCAGCAGGGGTGGAGCTGGCACAATCGCGATAGAATTAAACACCCTCTTACCGTGTGAAACGGTCATTGCTGTGGAGGCCAGCTTCAGGGCAGGTAAGACTGCACTGGGTAAGGGACCTAAAGCAAAAAGGCCGACCAAAAAAGCTCTTTTTAGAAGCCGGCAAAAGCACCGTGTCGGTGCAGGGGGCTGGCAGCTTGCGGGCAGGCTGCTGAGCCAGCAGGGGTGGAGCTGGCACTGCCTGCTCTTATCTCTTCAGCTTGACCTTGACGCCTTTCTGGGCAGCGTAAAAGCAGCCGCTGGGGAGGGTAGAAGCTGGCTTCTGTCCACCTAATGTGCCAGGTGAGAAAAGGGTGTTACTGTCCATTGATAACAGGGCTGGAAGACTGAGTGTGAGCACAGCCCTCACTTGCCCATACATTACTATAGCTATAGGTGTGGGAGGTGGGTCTTGTGGCAGTGGTGTTGTCTTTGCTCACAAGACCAGCTCTTCTGATAGACCCTGAGGCCACAGCTTCAAACATGGTCTCTGCCAGATGGCAGGCTTGCCTCAAGAAGACTGTGGTGACCCAGACAGAGGGCCTGCCAAGAAATGCGGCGGTTCAGGTCTCTGGCTGCAGGGAGTACCAGAGCCTGCTGCTGCTGGGGGAGGATAGGAAGGATGCCACTTGTGTGAGCAGGTGGATGAGCTGCTCAGTCTGGTGGTGGAGCTTAGGAAGGAGGTAGTGAGATTAAGGACCATCTGAGAGTGCAAGAGTGAGAATGATTGGTGGTGTAACCCTCTGCGAGAAAAGTGCAGAGATTGCACACCTCAGACTGTGGTGGACCCTCTCCCTTGCCATAGTTAATCTGAGAGAGCTAACTTGAGAGGAAGAATGGCAGCAGGTCCCAGCTTGGTGATGTGGGCTACCCCCATCTTGACCTACCTCAGTTCCCCAGGTGCCTCTATGTAATGGGTTTGAAACCCTGAAACTGGAGGGTGGGGTAGCTGAGGATGAGGTGGGAGGACTGCCTCCTCCAAGCTTTTCTAAGTACAGGTTGGGGGATGACCTGCTGGAGAGGAGCTCTGCAGAGAGGGACCTGGGTGTCCTGGTGGATGACAGGTTGGCCATGAGCCAGCAGTGTGCCTCTGTGGCCAAAAAGGCCAGTGGCATTCTGGGGTGCATTAAAAAGAGCGTGGCCAGCAGGTCAAGGGAGGTGATCCTCCCCCTCTACTCTGCCCTGGTAAGGCCTCATCTGGAGTACTGTGTCCAGTTCTGGGCTCCCCAGTACAAAAAAGACAGGGATCTCTTGGAAAGAGTCCAGCGGAGGGCCACAAAGATGGTGAAGGGCCTGGAGCATCTCCCCTGTGAGGAAAGGCTAAGTGAACTGGGTCTGTTTAGCCTTGAGAAAGGAAGACTGAGAGGGAACCTGATCCAGGTCTATAAATATCTAAGGTGTGGGGGGCAAAGTGCGAGGCCAGACTCTTTTCAGCAGTGTGTGGAGACAGGACAAGGGGAAACGGCCAGAAACTGGAGCATAGGAAGTTCTGCACAAATGTGTGCAAGAACTTCTTTACGGTGAGGGTGACGGAGCACTGGAACAGGCTGCCCAGGCGGGTTGTGGAGTCTCCTTCTCTGGAGATATTCAAGACCCGCCTGGATGCCTGTGCGACCTGGTGTAGGGAACCTGCTTTGGCAGGGGGGTTGGACTCGATCTCTGGAGGTCCCTTCCAACCCCTACAATTCTGTGATTGGTATATCTGAATGTGGGTGTTCAGGGTTATGGAGATCACTGGTTTGGGATCGTTTTCCACAAGTATTTGTGGTTTGGAGTCCTACATGCTCTCATTATTTGGGTTATGAGTTTTGCCAGCATGCGGCCATTACTCAGCTCTGGTGAAATAGTATAAAAATAAGATTGTCTCAGTAAAGCTGATAAGAAATTAGAACCTACCGTGTTCAAAGACAACTAACATCTCGATCCAGGAGAAAAATAAATGGGGCTGACAGTGCAGTATGAAGTTATGTGCCTTAACCAAACTCTCTTTATAGAGAAAAATACTATTCACAAAGAGGAAAAAGTAGCAGATTGCTCCAAAAGATCATAAAACTAGACGGCTGGCAAACACTTATCTGAACAGCTTTTCCTCACAGTTTCCATTACTCTCTCTGGTTAGGCAAGAAAGAGCACAAGACAACACGCTGCCTGGGAAAGCCTACAGAGCCTAACTTGTGTTTCTGTAGCTATTGTACAGATATAAGGCTGTCTGCCATTTTGTAAATGTCAATGCTTTTCCAAAGCTGTTGGTTTGGTTGTTGTTTGGCTTCTTGAAATAAATAAAATAAAAGCAAAACTAAACTGAACAACAACAACAAAAAAAGGGTGGTAACTTACTTATTCCATTAGCAAGGCAATCGTAGCAAAAGTTCAGATACTGTTATATGTTACATTTTGAAATTAAAATTCATGCAAATTGTATTAATTGTTAAAAAAAAAAAAACATTGAAAAGCATATTTTTTCACTGAAATTCATTGCCACTTCTTCATGCTATTTCTGTCTGGCAGAAGGAGAAGCAGCACAGGAAAGCAGAGTTGTGCTCACACCATTGTTCATTTTTGTGTTCTCGCACACATAAGGCAGTGTATAACCCAATGCTCTTGAACCTCAGCAGTAATCTGATTAAGAGAATACATCATATCCTTCCCATCTCTCCCCCCCCCCTTTTTTTTTTCTTTTTTTTTTTTTTTTGCATATTTGATTTTGAAACCCAAATGATGGATTAGAAATTCACACCAGGGTTACTGAGCTATTCCAGAGTGCCTAGGGAGAGCGCGTGAATCCATTTTACGCCTCCTCCAACAGCATGTTCTCTAGCAGCTAACGCTGTCGGTTGTCACTAACAACGCGAGCAATGGACTGAAGTTCACCTTCAGAGATCGGGTGACAGCATGGCCCCGTGCCTTCAGGTGCAGTTTCTCCTTGTGCTACTTGCGAGTATGAATTTCATGTCAAGCATTCACACCTCATTTTTTATTGAATAAAGAAGGTTAAAAAGTTGACAGTAGAAAGTAGTCTTTCCCAAGTCCTTTTGAATTTTTCAAGAGCACTGTTTAACTGCTTATGGGTTCTTCTCCCCACACTTTCCTTTTCTGCAGCTTATTCTTCTCTGGAAAAGGGTGGCAGAGAGGTGGTAGAAGAGGTAGGAGTAAAGAGGGTCACAGCCTATATCTCCGGTGATTTACAGCTGGACATTTTAACTAGGCTGAAAACAAAGAAGAAAACAAAATATAATGTTATTTTTAATCCCTTCTGCAACAAAAACACATTTCCAAAAGTCTGGCTGGCAAAAATCTCAGCAAGTAAATTCTCATCTAAAATCCTCCTGTCACTCACTATCATTCTGATTTGAGAACGACAGTAGAAACTCAAGGTTGCCTGATGTATGAGTCTTTTTTTGGCATTGCTCATTGTTGTTACAGACTATAAAGTGCAGAAGACCTCGGACTGAGACTTCCTTTCCTCCCCTTAATAACTGCATTATGTTGTCATTCAGCCTCACAGCAGGAATGCCAAAGTCTCCTTTGAATTACTGGCATGTCAGAAGCTCTGTTACCACATGCTGCTTTCCGAAGGAAAAATACCCTCCAAAACCCATCAAAGTGTACATTTCCTTTGATGTGGACAACATTTCCAGACCCTTATTTCAGTGACAGATTAAGTCATTTGAGCAATGAACTCTGACACGAGTATTTATACCTCATTTCTTTTTTTTCTATACACTTGTTCGCTTTCTTCCCCATCGATGTTGCCGACATTATCAAAACGTCTTGATGCATTAGAGAGCATCTTAGCCACAGAATACTGCTTCTTCTGGCCTCCCTCCCCAAGAAGTTCTTTCCAAAATATGCTATGAGAGAAGTGTGGCCAGGTTTGGCTCTGGCTGTGGAGAAGAGACAGCTGGGAGATGGGGAGACAGGACAAAGTGTGCTCATCCATCACTGGACTGAAAGCACATCTGTAAGTCACAGCCATTTATAATGAACTCCTGAAAAAATAAATCCTGGGCTTTCAGTTTCCTGGAGCTGTACCTCCCACAGCAAAATAGCAGTGTGCTGTCTTTGCCAAGGTAAAAGCAAGTGGGATGCCTCTCTTGAACATACAGCACTTGTGCAAAGAAAACTTTCCCTCTTTCCACATACAGCAATGACATCGAGATTCACAGGGAATGGAAGAATAGCTCCACTGTTTCTTCTATTATTTATTCTCCAGGGAGCTGCTGTTAAAAATATTTTGCTTTTGAAGTATCTGCATAGATTAGATGCAGACGAGCTGCTGACCACAAGGGCATGCACACCAATTCTGCCTGCTATCCGCTCACTTTGCATTTGTTCCAAAAATGTGCAGCTCCAGAGCTCAATGTGGGGTGAACGGTTCATACAAATCCCAAATCTTCAAGCTGGATTCAAACAGCTCCCTTTCACCTTCCATATCGCACGCGTACATCATTACAAACATAAAGGCATGCACAAGCCCAGTGCACCCAGGAGGCCGGCGAACTTTACTTTGAGGGCGACTCTACTTTGCTTAGATCTGCTTGGGAATGACCTGTTTGAGATTTTTTTATTTAATAAACATTGAAGAGAGGTGATCGGATGCAGTGGCTCTTGCAAACATTCATATATCAGCATTCCCTGAAAAACTATTTAGTGCTTTTCTGCCACTCAGCACTACAATTTAGAAAACAAGGGATTCAAAAGACTAAAATCATCTTGACCATCCACCAGGTAACACCATTCACCTACCAATATCAGCAGAATCTTTTTTTCCCAAGGAATTTTTTTCAAAGGGGAACAGAAATACCTGGAAACATTTTCTTATGAAATCCAGCTCCAGACCCAAGCACTCAGCTCCTTGCAAAACCTCAAACCATATTGAGATCCAAGTTGTCACCTCAGATTGTGCTGCAAACACTTCCCGCTGCCTGATGCTGAACACAAATCCTATTTCTAGAGCCCTGGTGCTGCCCTATGTTCTGTAGCAACAGGACAGACTTCCTCCCTCCAAGAGGCACCTGGTTATCAAGAAGCAGTCTCAGACCTAGATGAAGTGCAGGGACCAGGCAGCCTTAGTGCAACAACTGGGAGGTTTTTGGGGTAAGCTGCTTCACCACTCTCCTTTTCTCAATGGTAAAACAAGGTGAGCAAGCCTGAGCCTGAGCTCCTTCTGCAAAGAACTGCATTACAGACATAAATTCAAGATTATGGACGCAAGAAAACAACTGGCTGGACTTCCTGTGTGCTCCAAGCTATGAAATAAATATTTTGCTAACCTGAGGCTGAAGTAATTCTCCTTACATCAAATATTTATTTGTTTTGAAGAAAGTCATTTGTAAGACATTCTGGCTGCAGGGGAGAAGACAAGATGCACAGGTTCACAGTCTCCTTCCTGCTGCCCTGCTTCCTCCTTGGCATGGGGCAGAAGCTGCCATGGCAAGCACTCTGCACGGCAAGGCCTCTCACTGGGCTTGGGCCAACCTCCTGCTAGCAGCTGGATTATCATTCAGAGGGCCCTGTCACTGTCACAGAGAGCAGAGCTCAGCGCTGCCCTCCCCTCCCTGTGAGGAGCTGCAGCCGCCATGAGGTCTCCCCACAGCTCTTCTGCTCTGGGGCCTCAGCACTCCTTTCACACCACATCCTCCAGATCCTTTCACGTCTTTGTAGCCCTCCTTTGGATACTCAGTAATAGCTTTATGCCTTTTTTGTATTGTGGCACCCAGGCAGCGCGTAGTACTCAAGATGAGGCTGCACAGCGCAGTGTAGAGCGGGACAATCCCTTCCCTCACTTCCCTCTCTCATGTGAAAGAGCTACCCATCCCCATCCCCTCACTGGGAACAGGGCACACGTCTGTGGATGCAGCGCCAAGCAAGAATTAAGCAGTCTTATTCCATCACACCCTGCGGAAAACATACCTTCGAGCACTGGGCTGAAACATACGGCAAACGCTGAGCTGTGACAGCAGCAAGGTGTCTGGGAGAAGAGACACGACAAGCCTTACATCCATAAACAGCTCTGAAGCCATGCATGTGTCGGTCAAAGCAAATCCTGCAAGCTTCATCTGTTAGACAGCCCCATCCCATGGTGTCAGCACAGCCGTTCCACACAGCAGTGCCCCATCAGCAAATCCCCCAGCAAGAGGAGAGGAGGGGTCTTCCTGCAGTGACCCTGCTGAACGCTGACCTGCAGCCCCACACAGCCTGTGCTCTGCAAGCACACGCTTCTCCCTGAAAACATGAAAGAAGATGGCTGAGGAAATTCCTTCTGTAAATGGACTAAACGCATAATTGCATTTGGCATATGGGGAACAAGAGAGGCTAAAATCAAAGGTCTACCAACTTTTCAGTATAGAGTGTACAAGTAGCTATAGGCTGGGACTTGGCGGCATGATCACAGTCAATAAATGCATTTTCCGAATCTTTTATTCAGCACCCATTTTTCTATTACGAATATGCCAAATAAACCCAGCAGTCTGCTGTTGGAGATGCTTTTCCCACCCTTGTGTAAGTGTGAAGAGCAGCCAGCCTGTATTTAGAGGTGCACTGCCGCAGTGCTGCAGGCTTGCATCTGACCCCTCGATGATTTTAACATAGTTTTAGTGGTGTGAAAACAGAGCTATAGGCTAAGGATGTCCTGTCAAAGGAAAAGAGCAATGAATTCCTCTTCAATGCAGTATATGCATGGAGTGGCTAAGTCTGACGTATTTTTCCTCTGATTTTACAATGCTGTCTTTGTTAAACTGACAAGCTGTTAGGAGGAAATAAACACACAGCTCATCCGTCTGTCTGTCCTGGGCACTAAACTCACCAGGGGGGTTCTCAGCCGCGCTGGTACCTGCAGAAATCTGCCATGTAAAATGGTGGGTGGGAAGTAGGTGCAAAGGAAAGGCAGAAAGAACTCCAGCAAATCACGTCCCTGACTCTGCTGGTACTCTTACCCCAGGCCATCTCTGTCCTCTGAAGGAAAATCCCTCAAAACTGGATTTGGGCTTAGCTGTGTGTAACTCCTTGCTTTTCTGTGTAAGGTCTGATTTTTGGGTGGTGTTTTGTGCTCAATGATCCTTATGGGTCTCTTCCAAATTAGGATATTCTCTGATTCTATTATACATGAACATCTTTCCCATCTACTGGCAGAGGGCATTCTGCAGTGCTGTTTCTCTCATGCGGCGAGTTTTCCAGTTGCTGTGGCTGTGAACAGCCAGAGAAGCAGGGCTCATAAGAACAGAGAAATGCACTTAGTGGTAGCTTAACACAGTGTTTCGAATCAGTCTATTTTTCTGACCTATAGATCTCAAAGGGTCCAGCGCAAAGTTCAGATGTTGGACTTCAAGCCTGGATGTGAACATTTGGAATTCAGTAAAAGGAAAATTTTTCCTCCAGGATGCGAGCAGGAATAAATGCCTCAGTGTGTTCAGCTGCTGAGAAATCTGCAGTCAGATTAAGTACATCATGCTTAAAACTGAAACAAAACAAAACAAAACAAACAAACAAACAAAAAACCAACAAAAAAAGCCACCAAAAAAACCCCAAACCAAACCAACAACCTACCACAGAAAATAGGGTAGGTAGCAGACCTTTACTTTCTCCTGATAATTTCTTTGATGTTCCTCCAGGAGGTGGGGTGGGACCTGTCTGTCCAAAATCCACCAGGAGCTAAAATCACCTTCAGGAGCTCTGCCTGAGACCTGGAGGTGTTCCCTGGCTGCAGAGTTGGGGCTGGGATGGATTTTCCCAGGGAAGTTCATATTGATATTAAAAACCTGAGCCAAACTCAGGGACTCTCTTGAAAGCAGTGAACAGAAGCTGCCAGAAGAGAGACGGCAGGAAGGAGCATGAAGTACCTCATTTACCCCCCCAAGAAGGGGGTAAGGGCTCGAACTCATTTTGGTTAGACAGCAAAACTTCTAATTACTCTGTGACATAAATCAAAATGTGATTTTCAGCTCAAAAAGAAAACAAATCTCGGAGCCTCAGGATGAGGTAGGAAGCATATTCATCTGACCCACAAGAACACCTTCTGCAGTGCTGTATTGAGCTTGAAAAGCAAAATATTTTTCAGTGAACAGCAGCTTATGGATAATTGCTTTATAATGCTACCTGCTCTACTTGGATATGTTTTTCAGCTCATTTCCTTCTCCTGTGCCAATTCTTCTCGTTCGCAGTGGTCTGGTTACTACCCAGGGAGCAGCAGGCATCCTGCGCTGCTATTTGTGCAAAGCTGCATCTGTATGTCAGCAATTTGTTACTGTTACCTCCTGCTGCACGATAGGGACATTTTCTGCAGAATGACAGCAAAGTAATCTCTCACTGCATGCACATCAGATTAAAAATCTGACAATCCTGTCTCTAAAGACTGCCAGGAAAGAGGCACAAAGGAGACAATGATCAGCCTGAGCTCCAGTGATTAACTCAGCGTTTACCTGCAGGTTGTTAGTAGCTCATTAACACAAATCTTATCTTTTCATTACCGGGTAGGATTCCACTCCCTGCTATGGCAGTAGGCAATGCCCTTTAGGGAGCACAGCAGTAAAACCACATAAACTCCTGACACTTGAAAACGTGAAAGCTACGGGAAGCACACAAAAAGAAAGGAATTGGCCCTATACGTGTGCAAAAATTTGCTAGCAGAAGCCCGAAATTGTGCATCCACGCTGGGAAGTCAGAGCTAACACCACTTCTTCACTCTCCGGTATCACCATGGCTTTCAGGCAGAAGGAAGAAAAGCTATTTGTTTTCTTTTTTAGTGTGGAACGGTGATACACGGAAGCTTAAAATAACTGTTTACTCTCCCTTCGAGCTATCCCAAAGACAGTGGCAAAGAAAATGATAGAGAATTGCTGATAATTCCCCATCTTTTTAGGTAAGGCAAGCGGTGAGGTTTTGAACCGGAGCCTGCCCGAGAGTGTCACGTCCCTGCCACCTTGTGACAAGGCGCTCCAACTGCAAATCCCCAAACTCGCAAGTCCTGGAGCTTTCGGCCGGACCTGGCTCTCCTCCGGGATGCTCGGAGGGAAGCACAAGGTCCGCTCCAGCAGACCCCAAGGCGCGGATGAAGCCTCTGCCACGCTCTTTGGGGACCGGACCCTTCCTGTGGGCGACGGTGGCATGCCCTGTCCCTGAACCCAAGAAGCACTGCAAACCCTGTTTTGCCAACATGCAGGTGCTGTTAGGAGCTGGCAGGCTGCCGGGCTGGCAGGGGATGGGACCTCTCGAGTTACCACAAGGCAGGGAAGAGAGTGGTCCTTACTTTCCTACCAGGCAGAGCTCTGCAGCGTGCTTTAAACTTGACTGTTTAAGAAGTGGGGGGGGGAATAGGTTAGCCAAGGGTTATTATTATTATTTTTTTTCCCCCAGACTTATCTGATGTTTTTGCTTGCTTTGCCTCTTCCTGACTTCCTTGTCCTAAGAAAACATCTGCCTTTGGCCTTCTAAGGGGAACGTTTATGTAATGCTTGAAAAAATAACACGAAAGTGAGAGCTGTGTTTTTAAAGCCTCATCCAAGGAGACATGTTATCGCAGCTTCTCCATCCCCACTGCATGCAGAGCTGTGGCATCGAGCCAGTGCCACTCCTCCGTTTTGTCCCCAAATCTGACTGGAGAAGCAAAGTTACTTTGGTGTTCCATTGTTCTGGCTTTCCTGCAGAGGTGCTCCCAGAACAGTTACACTTTGATGGAAAGGGCCTTCCTGTCCTGAAGGCCATGTGACAGCTCATACAAGCTGCAGCAGCCTTGCTCCAGCTGGGGTGGGTTGATTTCTTCTACTGTCCTTGCTATCCTAGGGGAAATACAGCTCTGCTGTGCTTGAGAAAGCTGTCACTTTTGTGCACAGCTTGCATCCAAGCATTCCATTGGTATTAGGTACCTAAACCAGCTTGCACTGAACCTAATAGAGCTGGGCATGCAGAGATTTCTGCTTCTGATGCTGCAAAGGATGAGAAGTCATCTGTGGGAGAGAAGTGCAGTCCCTCTTGTTTGTTTTCCAGTAGCAATTGCATGGTGTAAGATTTCATTGTAGGGAAACAGCCATCAAAGCATGCTGGCTGAGGCCCAGGGTGTGGAAAACAATTCTGCTGGCCTTCCCCACGTGCCTGCTGTAACAGTTCAGGTAAAGCAGTTCCCCCCACCATTCCTTGGAGAGATGACTGGAGGCTCCACAGGACAGCACCACCAGAAAAATCAGAAAGGAGAGCTGGCAAATTCTTACTTATGAAGGAACAAATGCAGTGATGACAATATTGTTCTGGTGTAGAATTACAGAATCATTAAGGTTGGACAAAACCACTAAGGTCATCTGATCCAACAGTCGACCCATCCCCACCTTGCCCACTAACCCATGCCCTCAGTGTCACACCTACAGCTTGAACATCTCCAGGGATGGTGACTATGAAGCAATGAGTATCAGGAAACAAATCATTAAAGCCAAACAAATGGCTTTGAATACTTTTTAAAATTTAAACAGCAGTATTTTAAGACAGTATTAAAAGTAATATTTTTCACAATGATGAAGATATAGAACTTGCCGGGGGCCATGTCAGCCCTTTTTTATGGAGCAGAACCATAGAAACCTATAGCAGGAATTTGATAGGCTGAGCCACTCTGCAGTGAGTGCAGACTTCCATATGAGGCAAGTCAGGTCCTCTACATCAGAGATCTAAATAGGGCAGGCCAACCTAGGGCATCACAAATGGCAAAATAACAACGGACACATTGAGGACATGCCTTGAGAATTTCACTGATACAACTTGCACATCAAATAGCAGTATGGATGCAACCCAAAAAGCATTAAGCAAAGCAACAGACAAGTTGTCCAAATGTTACATCATGGCAATCTAAAAGCCTAAATAGGATAGGACAGGATCAAAATAATTAGCAAACGATACTGAATGCCCTGTGCATTTGAAGGTGAGGTGGTAAGATGGGGAGGAAGAAAAGTTGAGTGGTCCCTGCAGTTTTCAGTGGGCAGATCCCATGCAGAATTATATTGCTACAATCCAATGCACATTTCCTACCTGAGCATGTTCTGTGTTTGGGAGGGCTTTTTTGATATGTGTTCTGGACAGGGGAATTTTATCTTGAGAATAAATATATCGTAAGATTCCCAGAAATAAGTATAAATATTAGAACACAGTAATGTGACATCCAAATAAATTAGTTGGATCTTTTAAGCATAACCAAAGAATAAAAGCATTCTAGAATTTTTGCTAAGCATCATTGCCTTTGGCACTTGAATCTTGGTCCCTTTGGACAAGTGCATTGTGTCAGGCAGTAGTTCTGGGATCAAATCTTGGCAGCAAACTCAAACTTGTCACGGTTTACTGATCCTTTTAAATAGTTTTACATGCACACATTTTAATTACTTTGACTTTCAGCATAAGAATCTACAGGAAATGATAGCCTGCAGAAATATGGTGTCTGAAGCTCTTTAACCTAGCTGGGTTGGCACAGCCAGGCTGGAAAGTAGGACTTGGTAGGGGTGGGGGTCCTGCCCCTTTCAGGGAACAAAATATGATTATTTGGTTCCATCCTCTTCTTTTAGATGATAGATGTCTTTGTAGAGAACTCAGCTCTTACTCCTGGATTCAAAGATTACAGCTTTTCAGAGGTCATCTTGAAGGAGACAAAACAATTAGTCAGCAGTAGAAGTAGAGATGGGCAGATGTGGTAGAAAGAGTGCATGCAGAATCTCCTGTCCATCGTAACAGGAGTTGAATGATATCAGGCAATGAGAATGGCACGCTTAACATGCAGAACTTATACATGTATCTCAGAAACTATTTGTTTTGTTGTATTGTCTCTGAGCATTTGCTTGATGAAACAGCTAAATCTTGGTAAGTGGAAAGAGTGTTTGACTGCAGACCCAAACCCTCGCTTATAGATTTGCTGCTGTTGCTTATCCACAAGGACAGTTAAATTAGCTGTAATGGGATTAAAACCCCAGGTACAGTCTGTATATACGACAAAAATCTACTTAGATAAATGAATGCAGACAACAGTGCTGAGGAAAGAATCATTTCTTCTTAAATGTATCCAGGATTAATTTGCTCTTGTAGATTTCTACTAACTGATCTCTTTGCAGTAATGATCTGATGCATCAAAGAAGGCAGACAATTATCTTTCAGTGCATTTTTAGATTGCCTGTTCATATTTAGCAAACACAACAGCACCAAGATTTAAATGGGGAGTGCTTATCAGTGGTACAACAAACTCTTGAGAGCCTTTCTACTCATAGAAGCTGGCAGGCCACTTTCCACTCAAGCAGCTAAGTAACTCCATGCTAGGAGTACTGTTGAAAGCCTTCTCTAACGTTTAACCAGAAAAAAACAGGCCTGCTTGGAGAGATGATGTTTGAAAGCCTGTCAGAGCCCATTTGAACACCTTGTTATCCCAGTACAAAGTAGGAGATTGAAAACAGCAGGCAGGCTAATACTTCTAAGCTTTCCCACAGCATCTTAGCTAGGCCAAGATAGGCATCTGAAGAGAAATACGTATGCCCTGAAGATGTAGTTTAAGAGATCTGTGTATGGGTAATTGATTAAAATAGTCCTCTCATGGAAGGTAAAATAGGTCACAGGCACTTCTGCTGAATTGAGCAGCAATTACCTATTAATTAGCTTTCTTGGCAGGATCAAAATACACGTTGATGCAGTTTTTGATATCTACAAGAAAAGTATCAGTAGAAGAAAAAAAGAATGGTGTTCAGAAGAAGGGCATGACACAGAGAGCTTGCCAAGTCTGTTGTTTTATGCCAGAAGACTTACAAGGCACAGTAGATTCTTGAGGTCTGTGTATGCTACCTTGAAATCAATGGATCAGCATAAAGAAAGATACTTAGCTCTGCCAGTGAAGCAGAACATACGGGTTAACAGAGGATGTTTAAGTAATAGCTTTGTAGAAGATACAAGTTGTATCTGTCCCCATACTGAGCCAACCAGAAGCCAATTAACTATCTAAGCATGGGCTAACACATCTTGCCTTTAAACCCCCTCCACCTGGTGAAGTGGCAGTGATAATTCCCTGTGCTACCTGAAAAAGCCCACAGCACCTCCGGCCAGGGTCTTAAATATCCCTTGTTCTGGTGTTCAAAGGCATGTTACAGGACTGTTTATAGACAGTGTAAGTGGAGCTTAGAGACAGAGCAGTCACGGGTCCTGATATTCTCAGCTTTGGTGTGGGTGGATTCACACCCCATTGACTTCTACTTTGAGTATGAGGTTTTAAAACCCTGTCAACAGCAAAGATGTTTTCTAAAACCTTTCTGGCACTGCTAGCACTAGCTCAGATCCATACAATGATCAGCCACCAGCACCGGATTTAACACCATGGGAATTACACCTTGTAGCTTAGATTGTGACCTGATGACATGGTGCTAGGGATGCCTGTGGCAAACAGGGATCTGTCTGCTTAGAGGCTGGTTGCAAGCATAAGATTTTACCTGAATTTACAGAATGATTAGCCATGGGATTCTTAAGAAATGGAACTTATTTTTTTAATACTCCTACTGCAAATGAAAGCTGCCCAAGGGAGAAGGACGTTATATAAGATCCCATAGAAGTGAACTGCAAAAACACACACAAAAAACCCCCACAAGTATTTTCTTAATAAGAACACTCTCTTCACTGTCAAATTCGAATGCAGTAGGATTTATCCAGCAGATGGCAACAGCAGACCAGTGTGTAGCGAAGCCAGCGTTAGCAGGCTGCAAAAAAGTCCTTTGCTGCACTGCGCTCAGTGCACCTTCTTCAGTTGTGCTCCTTTCATTCCCAGCACCATGCCCTCCGAGTGCAGAAGGAATCGGCGTTGCACCTAACTGCAGTGCAAACCCGAGGCTGCTTGGTTTCTCATGTGATTGCACTTACAGGGCCTTAAGACGCATCCTCTGCATCTTAAACAGCCTAAAAATTGTGCTGAAGAAGCACAATTTCCCTATTGTATCCTTTCTGCAAAAAAATAACAAGTAGTGCACAAGGAGATTAGGTTTAGAACACAAACATGAATCACAAAAGATACCGAGCATCTGACTGGCATTTTGTCTAAAAAAAGTAGCTCTTCCCCGCCACACGCAGAAACCAGATTTGTGATGCAAAGTTTTAATCACATTCTTCTCATTGCTTCTGAGACATCTTAAACAGCTGGCTCTTAGGAAGTGCTTGTTATTGCCTGGGAAACATGATTACCTTGCTGGAAACAGTAGGCTCAACTCTTGGCCTCTGGAGGAAGAAGCTTTGCTGCAGACTCCAGGTGTGGCAGCTGCTGATATCCATGGGAGGATTGAGGAGATTCCAGAATGGCACTCTGCCTCATTCTGCACAGGCCCCGGGGAGCACATGGGAGTCATATTTAGCAATCATCACCCCTACACCACTGTTTTTCAATCAAAATTATGAGAGCACCATTGTTATTAATAAATAGCAGCGTTGTTTTGTCGTTTATAAAGTAAAATATGAATGGACCTTGAAGACAAATAACACAAGAAAAATTTACGGCTGAAGGCTCCAGACTTTCTCCAAAACTTAAGCACCATTCAATTTTTCCCTTAAGCTGAAGTACAGGCCAGATTCGGGCAGTGAAAATGTTCAGGTGTAACACGAACTTTGGGGAGCACTGGAGAGGCTGTGAATGTCAAGTCATCTTCACTGGTAGTTTTTAAAAAGTGGAAAAGACTGATTTGTAATGAAACCCCTGCAGAGATCGCACAAGGGATGATTGGGGAAGGAATGTACAAGGGCAGCAGCCAAAGGTGAGTTTCAGTGGGACCCAAACAAGCAATTTGGCAATGTGGCTAGTGACAACTTATCTTTCCCTGAAACCAGTGAGAGGTGGCCATCCTGGGTTAGGCATTGCATTTGATGTGGGTCAGGAGGACAGCTGGCTGTGCGAAATACCAAGACCCTCCTTGGCATCCTGGAGGTTACTTTTTGTCCCCAGCTCTATCTGTGTTCCTAGGAAAAGGGAGATGTTTGTTGCCATTATTGCAGTGTTTGTTAAATGCAAGAGCTGTAGCAGCACTCTATCCTCTCCACTTTACTGATGGCTGTGCTGCAGGTGAATGGCATAGCTGTGTGTCACTTTTCTAAGTTCTATACAGGGGATTGCAGAGCTATTTTAAATCTTTTCTGCTCTCACATACTTTTTTCAAGGATATAACTTCAGGAAAAAAAACATGCTGTGTTAGAGGGCATACTACTTTCTGAGAGCTCTTAAGGTCTTTTATTGCTCACGGTAGCACATTTAGTGAATGTATCATGAATTATCTTTATGTTAACACTGTTCACAAATGATGAGAATAAATCCAAATCCAATGGAGAAAATCTCCTGTTGTTCACATTTTAATATAGGGGCAGAATTACCACCTTGGAAGGAACTTTCTTTTACCACTGGTGGATGCAAAAAGAATAATTCAAACATACAAATTTCTGATACACCACAGCACACACAGTTACTGCTTTTAATTATGTTTTTATTATGTTGAAGGCTTTCCACTTGTTCTTTCGCTCTTCTAATAAAGATGACTGTGAGTTGTCTTTGAACTAGTTACAGATTTGAAAGATTTAGCAAAAAAAAATTTCTTTATACCATTTCTGGTAAGAGCTTGTCGTGACAGCTGCCTTCCTCCTCCTGAGGTTTGGACCATGGTTTGATTTTTTTCTTTCCTCCTTTAACCTCTGTAGCATTTCATGATGTGATGGGCAAGAACCCAGAAGTAATTAGGCTGACTGAGCATTGGAAGTGTAGACAGAAGAAGAGACTGTTGAAAATCACTGCTATTCTCAGAGTCGACACTGCTGGGTCTTTTAGGTCTCAAACTTTACAGCACATTTTTTGGGAGGCCCGAGTGCATACAGACCTCGGGTCCTGCTGGAGCTTGCAGGCTGGTTGCTGAGACATCCATGCAAGCTGTGCTGTCTGCCACAACTCCCCCAGTGCAAATCAGTTTTTCCCTACTGCTTCTTCAGAGTCTTGTGTACAGAAGCGAGAAGAAAAGGAGTACAGGTTACCATGATGGCAGGGAGCAAAATACCAGAAGTCACTCACGAGAACTGAAATCTATTCTTCATAAGTTTCCATCATGAATACAAGTTACCGAATACTTCCAAATCTGGCAGTGACAACCTGGCATGGTGCCCTGGTTCATGTCTTACATAAACAGCAGAGTGCTCTTTACCCTAATTTTACAGTTAATTATCAAAACTACCTTAATTCCTAGCAGCCAGGCCTCTACAGAATCCTTAGAGTTGGAAGGGACCTTTAAAGGTCATCTAGTCCAACTCCCTTGCAATGAAAAGGGACACTACAGCTAGATCAGGTTGTCCAGGGCCTTATCCTGCCTTGCCTTGAAAGTCTCCAGGGATGGGGCATCAACCACAACACTAGGTAACCTGTTCCTGTGTTTCACCACCCTCACTGTAAAAGATTTTTTCCTTATATCTAAGTTAAGGACTGCTGTGCAAGGAGACCAGCAACAGCCATGTCCAAGACTCAGGTCAGCTGTGGAGCATAACATGCCATCAGAGGCTCTGAATCCCTTCAGTTACCTGGTTCCCTGAAGTTTACTTTAAAGAAACCTATTTACAGTCATCTTTGTTTGGAGTAAAGCTGGATGGAAGAGGTTCAGATGGCCAGCTGCTGTGAGCTTTAGCTGGTGTAGACTAGTAGTTTGCCAGGAAACTTTACAAGACAAAACATATATCCCGAGAGTCATTCTAAGTCATGCTGGACTTCAAAGAAGCTCATATGCAAAAGCCAAAGGAAAACCGAAATGTACATGCTGATGGGCAGCAGCAAGGGACAGGAGAGGTGAACACTAATATTGAAATATCTATAAACTTCAATTGTTTCTCAGCAACATTGTATTTCCAATGGGACAAGGAAAGACAGAATCATACTACCATTTTGTCCAAATCAAACCTACACAGAGTAATTAAACTTGCATTTGTCAAGCCACATTGCCAACACAAAAATATCAGTGTCTCTTATTTCTCCACAAATATCAGATAAAAGATTTTTGGCTGTAACATTGACATTTTTGTGACTATTACCTCATCGGAGATTCACCTACAGTAAAAGAACAAAAATGCTATTTGAAAGCACCAAATCCTCTACTGTAGCCAGAGCTTTACTGCTGTATATTGGGGCATACTGGGCAGCTTATTTTCATTCAGAAAACCAAATGAGCTTTACAAGCACAAGAGCCCTCTCCAGCATCACATCTGCAGCTGCCGTAACACTAGCGCTGCTGTAATTAGAGAGGTCAGGAATCAGGTAACACCACTAACAGAGCTTTTTTCTTAGTGCTAGGTAGAGCAAAGTATTTGACATTGAGAAGCTAAAGCTGCTGAAGTTGCTGCATTGGTTCTTGTTTCTACTATTTGTGCAGCGCTCTTGCACCCCCTGTTCCAGAAGCAAGCCACGGTTTTGCCTGGAACTCATGAATATTCAGGTTTGGGCAGATTTAAGCACCAAACTGAAATGAGACTCAGTGCAGTCAGTATAATTAGTTGGAATAAACTGGTCTACTGAGGAACAATATTTTGAAAGATTTTAAATGTTTGGGGAAAGAGCTGGCAAAGTCTGCAATCCGTATCACTGTTCCCATCACGAGGTAACCTAACACCAAACACTGGCTTCTAAAACAAAATCTGGCATATTCAGAGTTTACCACATTATGTCTCCCAATCTGCTTTCTTAGCCCTTCTCTTCCTCAAATGTTGAGGCTGCATTGCATTTTCCCTGCTATTCTGAGAAAACAGAATGCTTTGCCAATATGCTCCTTACTTTTGGTTATTTTTAAAACTCTGCAAAAGCTCACACTTTCTTCTGTAGCCAGTGCCTATTGTTTATGGAAGCAGTTCCAATTTACTTTCTATAAGGGAAAAAAAACAACAAACCAAAAACTCCTGACTCGAAAGCACTGCAAGTATTTGTATTGTTCTCCAGCATTGTTTTGCTTACAAAAAAAGGAATTCTTTGGAACCATGGAGGCATTGAGTCTCCCTTGCTTGCTCACTCTTTTCCACTCTGGACTCTCAAACAGCAGCTTTCAAGCAGTGACCTTTCTCTGTGGAGGCCAGCTGGTTATTTTGGGTTGTATTTCCCTGCTGATTGTTCTCGCTTCCTCCTGCACAGCCAAGCCCTCAGGTTGCTGTGGGTAGCAGGGAAGGGGCTGATCGTTGGCAGCCTTTTGGATCCCCAAATGGATGGCCAAGAAAGTGCCAGTTGCTCAAAGTAGCCACAGATTACTTGAATCTGGGAAATACAGCCATTAGCTACCTTATATAAACAGTGTAAATCATTCAGATGTTAAGTAATGCAAGAGCAGCTTGGTAGAGGTGCTTCCAGTTCAGAAAACTTCATCCCTACGTGTCACAGTAAGACCCTGATAAAAACCTGATGTCAGCTTGTGAGTCAAACCAGCACTTCCCTACAGGTTTACCTGTTGGGGACGCATTCTCGGTACTGGATGTGTGCTCTCTCTCAGCAAGGTTTTTCCTCAACATTACACAAACCTTTTGGAGGGACACTCACTCAGAATCAGTTCCTTTTCTCCCAGCCCATCTGCAGGAGCCGAATGAGATTGTATAGCTATAAAATAACGAGGCTAAAGCAGTACGACTCTGGGTATTAATAAAAAACTTCAATGCCATTTTCAAATAAATATCTTCACTGCTATAAACCTTTGGGAGTAAAGTCCAGCTGCTGTAGGACAGGAGTGAATTAGCCTTTTCTGAGAAAGCAAAGTTAAGCTGTAAAACACCAATCTAGTCCACTGCAGGAGCAAATTGTCTTGAATTCTCTGTGCTGTCACTGAGCCTGGCAATGAACTCTGACAGAAAAAAACGGTGCATCTCAAAGACACTCCGCAGCCAAACATTCTCAACTTGAGTCTCTGAGGGCTTCGGCAGACCTGGGAGGTTGGAGCTCCCAGGGACCAAGCATTGTTTCAACAAGTGCTGCTGTACACATAATAAAGCAGTCTCTGAAATGCCAGCTCACTGGGAATTTGAAAGCTACTCAGTTCGCTCTGACTAGGAATGTAGCCCAACTCTGGAAAAGATGAGGAGATGTGGTTTCTTGGTTTTTTTTTTGTGAACTTGAAACCCTGCTCTTCAGCCAAAGCCTGTCAAACCCCTGCTCTTGACTTGCATGTACAAGGCACAGAGATAATTAGCAGAGTCTTTTCAAAGAGTTGCTTCATTTTGAAGCCATTTATATTTCACAGGGTTCAAATTGGGGCAGCTTGCATTCTTCTGCCCAAAATATTTGTGAAATTTTTCAGTTCTTTTTCTTTTCTGCTAATAATTTCCATCTGCTACTGGCTGAAATAAAAATACTAATGTGCAAATTAAAAAAAAAAAAAAAAAGCTTACCTATTTTTATATCTATTTTGTAATTTTGCAAGCTTCACAAAATGGATGGAATGAATAAAGAAAGAAAGAAAGCTGGCTTTAATGCTTTTTAAAAATTGCTATATATTTACTTAATGGGGAGCTATGGCAGGATGCTGAAAATCCATGATGCGGTCTGAATGACGTCTACCAACAGCACAGGCAAAGCTTTCAGCAATTATCAAATGGCAAAAAGAGAAACCGAAGCCCCTTCACTCAGAATCCTCCATAGCTGGCAAGCACCTACTGTATTCAGAAACAGAGTGTGAGACGGAAGGAAGGTGACAAAAAGGCGAAAAAAACAACATCTGAAATTTCAAAGTGTTTTCTAGGAATTGAAACAAGATGAAAATTCAAATTTAAGGCAAATATTTTGCACCACTAAGTACTTTCTATATAGAAGTCTATGTTTTGCAAGATAAATGCTTAAGACACAAATGTTGGCCATCTGTAACTGCAGCAGTGAGCTAGGCAGCAAGATGGAAAAGGTGTTGTGGCAAATTGCCTTTTCTCCATCTCTTGAGCGCCGCATTTGAATGAGCTGGCCCATGTCCCAGAAACAGCAAAACCATATTTGTGTTTTGAAAAATGCAAGGTACCCATCACGGCCATACCCTGCCTGTGCCCCCACTAGCTGCTCCAAGACTACTTCACTAATATCCTTGTCATTGTGTCCGGAGTGAAAAATATCCTTGTCACTTTAATGCTGCTGACAGAAAAATTACTTTTTGCTCCTGGCAAACAATTTGGGTTACAAATACAGAAGCATGCTAACTGGAAATAAAAAGAAAAACAAATATGTAATTATATGCATGCTATTTGTGTGTTTGTGTATGTCTGAGCACAAGGAAGTATTGACACACAAGTATCTTCTATCTGTATAATATTCATGCAAGCTCAGTGGCTCAACTTCAGTGCGCCTATATATACTACTGTTCATTATATGAAATATACGATTTTTCTTATTTTAAAGCTAAATACCTTATGAAATCTCTGAAAACATAAGAGTACCTACTTCACTTCAGTCTGACTCAAGACATCTTCCCTGAACTCTATTCATGTAGAAGTATGTGTACTCAAAGACTATGTAACACTATGGAGTGCTTTTGGATAGGCATTGCACAAAATTTATTCTAAACTATCTGAAAAATGATAACTTCCTCCTTCAGTCCCTCCTATCTAATTTGTAACACATCTTCCCACCCTTCCATCAAACGCTCTCTGATTCTATTCATCTCACTAATGAGAGGCAGATTCATTTCTGTCATTTCACCTTGGGTTGTCTTATGGATGCTACGGCTGTCCAGAGGGAGGATGATCACCATTTGGGGTCAGTGGCAAAGGAGCTTAGTTAGAGAACACTGATGCACACTGGTGTACTCTATGCTCAGCCACAGTCTGAGTAGCAAGAAAGCGAGGTTATGCTGATTTACATGAGTTGAGTTTATTTCATCTTAATTAAGTTGATTTTTTGAGACCTAATGCTAAACTATAGACTGTTCGGAGTAACGCAGAAAGTTTGGCCTTTAAATTGTTGTAAAATGAATGACTGCCTTTTCAAATTTAGAGATGATCTCAAAACAATTACATACCTACACACATGGCAGAAGATTAGCACCTTCCTTGCATACCAGCCCAGTGTTACTCTTATGTGCCCAGTCATCTTTGCTGGTCCTCTCTGAGATGTGAGCTGTGAAAAATGCAGCTGTTGAATTACAGGCAAAGTTAAGAAAGTGATCCAGAGGGCACATCTTTCCAGCAGTTCAAAGACTGTTTAAACAGTTCTAGGGTTTTTTTTTTGTTGTTGTTTCTTTTTTTTTGTTGTTTGTTTCTTTTTCTTTTTTTTTTTTTAAATAACAGACTTTGGTGCCTCTTTCTCTTTTCCCAGGAGTACACATTAAAGGAAGAACAACCAGCCTCCCATTTTCCACATTAGTCTTGCCTTACTTGAAGGGATGATATATTTGACAAATTTTAGCTTGGCTATCACTCTGTATTTCCCCTTTTTTTCCACTCTGCGCTTACAATCTGTGATGGGCAAATCTCAAAAGATCAGAGCTTTGGCTCAGAAAAGCAACTGTAGGTCTGAAGTTTACTTCTCAATTTTCAGTGATTAGGGTCAGTGAAATAAGCCTATGAATACTTTGCCTTGAATTCATGGTATTTGAATGACCAAAGGCTTTGGCATACTTCAGCAACAAGAACAGCTAATGACTGCATTTCCCAGGCTCAACCAACATAGTTACAGTGTCTAAAAATTAAAAAAAAAACACCAACAAAGGAATTAATTGATTTTCAGTAGCATCAATAGAAGTGAGATCTGAAGGCATCAGTGGGTTGTTCTACTTGTGGAGTAAGACTCAGATGCTCTAACCTCATGTAATGCCCTGAAAGCTCTACCCTCTGGATGTTCTGGCCAGCCATGGGAAATTGGGTAGAGGTGAAGACTGTGAATGCTATACAGGTGGTGTCTGCATTGAATTTAATATGCGTATAGTCCTAAAGGGACCAGTAACAGGAAGGTACAGAAATTGTACTCTGGACTGCAGAGTGCACTCTTAGGCTGTCCTCTATCCTATGTATAGAAATCTTTAGCATGATTTTTCGCTGACATTTGGCACTAGATTAAAATCAGCTTTCCATAGAGATAGATCTACTCCAGAGCTGCCTTAACTGTATTCTCTCCCTGAGAAAGCAGACAGAAGATGAATATCAAAGTTGAACCCTGTTGCACGCTTTATAAATCAAAACACCATGTCTACCTGGGATATAGCATCTCTCCTAAATTATCTACTATATGTTTGTGTGTAACTGTGACAAGTACACTCTTGCTCTGTTTCCAAATATTAGAGCATCATAGAACATAGTTATGATGATGAACAAAACAAACGTCTACTTTTTGCATAGCATTCAACATTAGCCAACAGTATGGCTGCAGACAACATAAAGATCACTGCCATTTTGACAAAGCTTTCCTTTGTTCAACAGAATTCTCATCAGGAGCTCATGAAGGTCCCTGTGGACTGTAAACAGGAGACAAACAGTTAACAAGAGTTTCAGGTTTATGGGGCACACCAGCAGAAGTCCAGGACATAAGTACCCAGACACAGCGACTGTGCAGACCTTACCGGTGTTCGGCATGTGTGTCTGAAGTACCAACCTAGATACTAGTCCTGACACTTTGCACAATGAAAACAAAATCTCTAGTGAAGACAAAATGGGTGCTAAGCCCTTTGGAGGATCTAGCCTGTAGGAGTACAATAAAAAAAATAGTTTCCTCACACAGGTGGTATGTTGCTTAGAGAATGAGTGTCTGTAGAGCACTCAGACCCTGGTATGAAAAGTTGCTGTAAAAGTTCAAAGTATTATTGTTATGGCATACTTACTCAGCGAGGCAGGGAAATATCAAAGGATTTCTTCTCCCAGCTGGCTCGGTCTTATCTTGAGGAACTGTTGGTGGGTGGTGATTGCTCTCAGGGACTGGTGATGACAGAGGAGCAAAGGCACTAACCTCGCCTGCAGAGCTGCTCTGGGCACCCCCCAGGATCAGCCATGGCCACAGTTCCTCCTCAGTGCTTTTCAGTCCGCACACACCCTGTTCCCAGCAAAAAGCCTGAAATGAAAACAGAGAGAGCTCTGACACCTGGCTAATGGAGGCACTCAGGCAAGGGTTTTCACTTGTGACTGGTACATTGGGAAATAATTGATGCAAATTGCCTCAGACACTCAAGGTTTCTGGTCCTCCTTCCCACAAGCTATTTTTAGTCCCAATTAGACAGATAAAATGGAATTACTTACTGTATGCTCTAACATTTAAAGGCTTCTATCTAGATATATGGTAAATGACTGAGCTACAAAAAGCAGATAGAGGGCTTTTTTTTTTTACTCCTTTAATGAGAGATGTTCAATCACTTGAAAAGGCTTGCTCACTGTGAAACCGTTTACAGCTTTTTGCTGGGGAATTTTCTCTCGCCACCTTAAACTCAAAGCAAATAACAGAATATGAAATAGCACATATTCTTGGCACTACAGTGCCCAAGAGCTCCCCCAGGCCTGCTGCGATGTGAAGACTAACAACCCACCCATCAGAAGCAGATAAAATACAATTAACAAATTCATTATGTAAATATTTTGGGTGGGGAGACATGAATTGACTTATCTCTATTATTGTTATCATTATTATTAGCTGCTGTTTGCTAAGATTGAGTTTTTCAAAGCTGCCGTTGACATTAAGAAGTCCAAAATCCCCTTGCTGAATCCACCCTAAGTTTGATGTTGACTGTTTTTGCAAGCTACCGGAGAAGAAAAGCAGGGAGAGCAGAGCAACTAGGCAGATAGCATTATTCACAACAGTTATCACTAAAATTTATGGATAAACCCTTCCCGTGCTATTCAAATATCATCAAGAACTACAAAATCTGCCCAGTACCAATGTAATGCTTTCAAGGATAAGGAGCTATTAAGACTGCAAAAAACGACTGCTGGCCTCCATGGTTATTACACTACCTCAAAGTCCCCCAAAATCTCAAAGCTCCCTATTCCTCTAGCAGAGCCAGGCCTCAGACGGCATCCCCTGCACCAGGCTTGCTGGCTCTGAGAACACCAAGCAGAAGGATGAGATATTGGCTGTGTAACAACCGGAGCTTTGCCAGTGACTTCAGCGGGACAGCATTTTGTCTCTGTAGTAGGAGCTGATGAAAAGCTCTGCCTCATAATCAAATTCCTGTGGCTTAACGTGTAAGGGCATGTTGGCTGCATGGTGGCGACTGCTCATGTGCGTGTTCTCTGCCTACAGAATGTGCCAGCTGTGCCACTTGCTTTACCCTACAAGAAAAGAAGGGTAAAGAGGTCATTATTTTGCATTTACCATGTTCAGGGCTTGTGGGAGCTGCTAGTACACTGCCTAACGTGCAGAAGATTGAATGTGAGTGAGCCCTCTGTATCCTGAGCCCGACACTTGACAGTGGACAGTAATGAAATGGTGTGTGTTGATGAGATGGTCCTGGGTAACAATGGGGCCCTGGGTTGTGGGCAGGTTTGGGAGAGCCCTAACAGGGCTGAGCAGGATCATTACAGCCTGTTAGCACCTTCAGAGGTATCCTAACCCCAGGGGAACAAGTGCTTCATATGCTGATATGAAGACATAGTATTTCAAGTGGAATTGAGCTGTGAGCTCCCCATATTTTGATGCAGCATCAGCATTTCACTATGTATCATTAAGAACATAGTAATTAGTCCAGCTACAACATACTGTCACATAAACCAAGCTTTAAAATGTGTCTTTCAAACATCACAAGTCAACAGGAAATAAAATCTCTGCATTAGTAGCTCTTTTTGTGTTACCACACGCTGTTATTCCCTTGGTTTCTTCGTGATGGCAACATATACATAACCTCTGAGTTCGTGTGCCTTCACTTCATGCTTCCCTGTACCTCTTAAACCTGTCTCAGCACTACGGGAACAGTTAAATTTTCCCAGCAATGAACTTCAACTTTGGGGTACCAAAAACTCAAAATATCACCGCATGCTCAACGTTAACTGCATGGAACTGCATTTGTTTTAGACAATCCATGCTGTAAACTTACCTCAGCATACTGCATCATAAAAACTATTTTTTTTTAACACAAGTAAGGAAGTCCTGATCCACTGAAAAAATCCTTTAATGCCTAGTTTTCACACACAGAGGCCTCATAAGGTACTTGCACTATGTCATCTTCAAAAAGAGTTCAGTTACTGTCAGTAAAGCCTTAGTCAATCTCTAAGCACAGTACTGGTCTTTATATCACTGTATTTAACTCTGCGGTAAAGCTTACCATGCTACCTTTCTTCAACCGCTGGTAATGATGCAGAGGCTCAAAGACACAAAGAACTTTTTTGAAAGAAAAAAAAAATTTTTAATAACATTTTCAAAGACTTGCAGGAAATACTATCAGCTGGCCTTCAGAAAGGACTCTACCAAGGCAATGAACAGTCAGGGAAACACTGGACTTCTAAAGCAGCAAAAAGGATGATCTTAAATGCACAGCACTGGGGCAAGTCTGTCTTCTGCCCTTCTCTTCTGTAACAGTGATTATGGATTCAACCAAAGTCCCAGATATCAGCAGCTTGATAGCAATACATCATTGCAATGTCATTGCCTGAATGCTCAGCACCAAACCCCTTTGTCATACCTCTGACAAGGGAAACTGAGCTCAAGGACTGCTTGTCTGAACCAAGCCTTGGGTTTTGATGCCTATATTCAGCACTAAGAACTGAATCTCATAGAAGGAAGTCCCTTTCTCTACGTAGGGTTTCAAGAAAAGTCTGTAAGGAGGGACAACAGAGAGGAGAAGGGTAAACATCTATATACATCTGAAATGTTCAAAATCAAAAGAAAGTGAAAGTGTGTTGGTACTTGCAATGTGCTGATGATTTATTTCTGCATTCAAGCTTTTTTGATGTTTCAAATAGAAATTACTCCAAAAGAACAAATACTTTCAGTCTCATTTTGTAATGCCCATAAACATACCAGAGATGAAAAGTACCTGACTGAATTTGGGTAAAAATAGAAGGGATTTTGAAAACCAGTAAGAAATGCCTGGGAAAAGTGATCTACACATGGTCTTCATTATGCCAGTGGATAACCCCCACATTACCCTTTGAAAGGTCATCTGATAAACATCAACATTGGGCTTTTCTCACAAACCCAACACCTTCAATTGCTTCAGGCTACTGTAATATGGCATGAGAAGTTAAATTAGAAGCATATATTTGGTAATAGCACCTCTGAGAGGGAGTCTTCAAAAGCCTGTACCCCCATTAAAGGATTAGAAGACTAGCATACATATCAGCAACTATACTCAATCCAAAAAGAAACAGAACAGGAGACAGAAATCAGCATTTTGTTCTGATTAGCTGCTTTGATTGATGTACATTTCTTCATTAATTCTTTTTTTTTTTTTTTTTTTTCTTTCTTTTTTCTTCCCCTAACTGCTGCAAACACACCGCTGGGGAATACTATAAAAATACCAGAATAAAGTGCCACTTTCAAGCCTTCCCCTATCTCTCATGGGTCCAGAGATGATCTTTCCAGAATATGCGTCGGTAAGTCACACAAAATAAAGCAATCTCCTAGGAACTGATAGTCTGGGGTTCAATTGTTTTCAGGAGCACCCAGAATAAAAGTTGGAGACTTAGAAATTAAGTCATTCAGGAATAAGAATGGAGTCATTAAATATTTCTGGAAATGTGATAATTCTGTATGAAACAATACAAGATTAAAACGGAAGCAAGAATAATTAGAGTCAGTGTTTTACATAAGCACTGCTTTTTAACTTCAGTATCTTCCCTTCAAGAATCCAATTCATCCATGAGAGCTAATATTTTGAGGTTATCTGCCCCAAAGGCAGCCCAGAAATAGGTTGGATTGTCCAATAATGATGAAGGCAAAGGGCACATCCTAAGGATTAATGACTGGCTGAGAAATTGAAGGGCTTAAAGTGAAAGAAATTCTCTGTATCAAGGTCACTGATGAGGTCAGGATTATTTTAAACTGGGAAGGAAACCCCTAACCAACTTTTTTAGTACTTTCTCTGTTCTTCTGCCTGATTATAGAGGAACAAGTTCAGTGAGACTCTCCTCCCACCCAAATAACTGGCTGGCACTTTCAGGCTTTAAGAGGGGCTAGATGGAAATGGGAATTTTGTCTCATTTTGTTAGCCCCCTGTAGCTAGTCAGAAAATTGCCTGCAAACAGGTTTCTATGGATTTTCCTATTTATTTCATTCTCACCTCGTCTTTTCAGCTCACACATCAGGAGACACTGACTCTTGCCCAAGAAGAGAAGCTCAGGCTGTGCTACTCCTCTTTTAGATTTCCTTCCCACCATGGAGGATCTGAGGACAGTTACAGGCTTGATTCCAGAGACTGTTCAAGGCAAGCACAGCATGGCAAAATCTCTTTTACAGACACTGTGGCTCTGAAATCCTAAGTTATCTGGCTCTGAAGTCCTAAGTAATCCTCACGTGTTTTCTCTCCTGGACTCCTAAGGAGGGTAGAGTAGCTCAATTAAATTTTCATTCCCAGCTCCCACTGAAGCATTTCTGATCCCATTTCTCCCAGTGTCTGTGCCTTTGACAGATCCTGCCCCCACTGACTCCTATCTCAAGAGCATACAAACAGAAGTGGGCCGCTGTGACAAGAATCCAGAAGCCAGAGCTGTCAAATCAAGTCTTCCTAGATACTAAAGGGGCTAAGAAAAGAATGGGTGCTTATTGTATTTCAGGCAGGGGTGGTTGCTGAAAAGCCTAGAGAGAAGGATTCTGAGACACCTCAGCTCCCAAGTTCCGATGGATATATTCCTAGTTGATCAATCTCTATGTCTTTGAGGCTGAACTAACTTCCCACTTCAGGCTTCTGACAGCTGGACAAAGCAGGGTTTGAGCTGTGCCTTGCTCTAAGTAAGTGTGGAGAGATGCTTTCAATCTGACCTTGCCAAATCAGTCCCTGGCTTGGGGCGTTTGCTGAAATCCAGGAAAGATTTTCCCACTGGATTTCAAGTGGGAAAAACAAATCCTATCCAAAGAGATTTGATTAAGTATTGAAGCAACAAGCATTCTGGGAGATATGAATCTGCCTCATGATCTGCAGAATCTCTAGCTTTTTAAAGTAGAAGAATATACATACACATGTGGATTAGGTGGTGGTGGAGCTAGTTAAAAGCTGATTATAAAGTATAATTTTCACAGAGACTGAAGGATTATTTTTAACCACACTGTGGCTGTGTACATTATTAACCTTCTATCTTAAAAAGATAAGATTTGGCATGAGCAAATGTGGGCTTTGTTTGGCTTTTTGTTCCTAAGTTGACATATTTTGTTAAAGTACATCAGATAATGAGATGCAAAAACATAAAGACAGACATAAGAAAGAACAGCAAAATAGAAGGAAGCAATGAATGGAATACAAATGCATAATCATTGCTAAAAAAAAGAAAAATCTTTCATTTAAATATTTTCATTCATTCATTTACCTTTGCTCTTTGAATTTTTTGAACAACTCAAGTCAGAAGCTAAATTGACATTCAGGATTTTACCCTAGATCTCCATGATGTACAGCAGTGGTTCTCCTCCCTCACTTGTTGCCCTGTTCTATTTCTTCCCCTCTAGTCAGATGCATTGCTGAGCTGTGATTGTAATGTCCCTGGGCTTTACAAGATCACTTCTGAGATGTGAGGCTGTTTTACTTTATGTATTACTTTGAGCATTTTTACTATCACCAGTGTAACCCTGAGAAAACCACAAGTCGAGTTTGTCACATTAATCTTAAATACACGAGCTGCTACTTCTTAGAGACAATCCAAAACATTTTACCATATTGCAGGGAATTTCTGCTCTGCTTTGAAATGCCAGCTCCTCCCAATGACAATGAGATGCTCAGGTCCTCCCAGGAGGACAGATGCAACGTGGAGAGCTGACCCCACCATGCTCACATCCTCCCCTCCACATGGGCTGGTGTTGCCCCGGGGAAGACACCCAGGTAACACTGGCTGATGATGTGGTTGCTGCTATTTTGGTTGGTGCACTAGGGAGTGAAAGAGGGACTTAACTAGCTGAATAGCATAAGCTGGGAACATAAGGGCAGAGTTATCCTGTCAGCTGTTCACAGGCCTGAACCTGTGGCCTTTTCCCATAGTAAAACATGCTTAAAGGCTTGGTCTTGATTCCTCTTTCACCTGGTAACAGCTAACGTTTGTTACTAGAGTGGGGCAAATATCAGCCATGCAGTGGGCGAAAAGCCACGCACCTTGCCTTGAACCCATACCACTCTGTATGAGTCCAGCACCATGCTCCTCTATTTGCTGGCACTGTTCAGTTGGGCACAACTGCAGAGGCAAGCCTGGAATGAGTAAGAGAAAAACAGATCATCTGATATTGCATTTAGAGAACTAGCAAAATGTGTATTGACATCTTGGCAAGCTGCTCAGCTGGAAACGGATAAAGAAAAATCTATTAATTAAATAATTTAAATTTTGAAAGTAAGTAGGATTTTAAAAGATTAATACCCACCCTTATTCTGAATGTGAGTTTGGTCCCCTTGCTAAATTCTCACTATGTATACACTGAAATTTCTTCTGCTTTACACCTGGGGAAGCTGTGACCCCGATTTCAACAGGCACACTGTGTGTCAAAGGCCGGGAATCCTGGATTATCCCGCAGAAGTCAGTTCCCAAACTCCCTAATGGCATATTAAACAACAACATGTTGAAACAAAACAGCGCAAGAGGAAAGCAAAACTAACTCCCTCTGGTTGAGCACACCCTTAAATGCATTTCTACCAGCTTCTGTGAAAAACCTTTTCTAACACAAATTCTCTTTGGATAACTAAGAGGAATATTTAACAGGTAGAAATGTGGGCTCGGAAGATGTGGGTTCTGCACGGAGGTCTGCCACTGACCTCCCACACAACATGGAGCAAGTCACTTCATGTCTCCCTGCCACAGCTTCTCCGGCTGTACAATGGAGGTAATGATACTGAGCTCCCTTGTGAGGTGCTTTGGGTCCAATTGTGAGAAAAAGGCTGTAAAAACCCAAAACGCTATTTCACAAAGAAACAAACTGCAACAAGAATACAAGAAATGTGTCACAAAGCCATTTAAAGACCCTCTATGTTTCAGGTTGTGAAGCACCAGTAAATTGGTAGCTCAACTCATACAGTTCTCCTTCTCTTCTAATAAAAAATTGTAAGATGGCTTTTTGAAATTGAAAATGGGATTTTTAATTGTATCTCAACCACTTGTAGCTGAAAAGATGAAGCACAAAAGCCAGATGCGTCGTTCTGTCTCTTGACTGACTGATTCTGTAGTCAGAAAGGTTAACGGTGTATTAGAGGGAATAACTCAACGATATCAGTTGATATCGTTGATATAAAGTTCTATCCAAATTAGACAAAACCAATTATCCCTCTGCTCTTTCTGGGTTTGATTATTTGCTCACAGCCTTCAAATATGGAGCAGATTGATCTCCATACAATTGTGCTGTATTCATTCCTGCTGGAGCCATTTCTCCTACCTGGTAACTCCAGCTTTAGGAGTGGGTCTGCACAGTGTGTTGTTGGATGGAGTTGCTTGGGCATAAGGTGGGAGAGAAGGTGAGTGGTGTGAGGGATTCTCCACAGCCTTGAGTTGTTCCAATAAACATGCAGCCCTCCTCGACTGTTGTTCATCACCAATTTATACATAATTTGGTTATGCGGAGGGTGGTTTTCAGCATGCTTTTACATGTGGTTTGGCAGTGTTGAGTCTGTTTCACAGCTTGCTTTTACATGTGGTTTGGCTGCAGTGAGGCTGATTTACTGTGAGTGGGTTTTTTTTTTTTTTTACATGGAGTTTGGCTGTGCTAATGCTGGGATCTGCATGTTCAGGATTTTACTGTCCCTGTAGTAAGACAATGAAGGTCATAAGGCTGAAGAACAGTTTAGATCAAGTGAGAAGTTAAAACAAGCTGGCACTGTTCCCTGCAATACCATGAGAAGATACTCAAACAATGTTACACCCCAGCTTCCTCCATTGTGACCAGAAAGCTGCTGCCCTGTGTCCTGATGTGAAGCCATATGTCTTCTGTTTCAGATATCAATCCTTAACTCAGAGGTGGGATCCAAATGGCTTTCAGCCACATCAGCTGTTCTACCTTTGTGTGGGTTCAATGTATAAGCGAACAAGATTTTGCAAAGAGAATGTGATTTATTAAGCCTTTTCTTAACCGGCCCAAATAACCAAATACCTTTATCTACAACCAACGATTTCTCCAGGCATTTTCAATTGCATAAACCTTAGTGACAAAGCTCAAATGAGGAGCACTGTTTTTCCCAGCTGGAGTGTAGCAGTCTTGCAGAAATCATTATCCCAATCCACGCAAAACACGCCAGCAAACTTTAACTACCGACTCTTAAGTATTAACATGGAATTGTTATTTTGTCATATTTTGTATAAAATTAACTCCTTTTGAAGCTTTTGCCTCTAAATTGACCATGTCTGTACGTTGTTAATAGGTTGTTAATGAAACTAATGCCTTTCAAAGGTAGCAAAATTATTCAATACCTTTCTACTCCTCATCCGTAGAACTGAGCTGTACCTCACCGCTTTTCATTGCCCATATTGAGATTCCCACCAACTGCAATTTTCTCATTGTATGCTTCAAATGCAGGGCGGAACAAAAACCTTCCAGGTTTCCTATCACATAAATTCCAGTGCTGTTCCAATTTTGTTTTTCTTGCTTTTCTATGCAGTAACTTAGATTTATACATGCACAGGCTTCATCAATTGTGTCATACCCCATCTTTATTTTTCCCAGTCAGCTCTTGAAGAAGAGAAGATAAGACTGGAAAGGAAGGTAATGGGGGAATTACAGTTAAATTCTCTTCCGAGAATCCACCTAAAGAGAAGATATCATTTCCAGATGCTACCGCAGGATTTAGCAACTTAACAGGGCACTAGGTGTCACTTCAGTCTTTTAATCACTTGCCAGAAGCAGAGCTGCAAAATAATCACTCAAAACAACAACAACAACAACAACAAGAAAAATAAAAATGTAGTAATAATGTACAGTAAATGCTACTCAGTGTAAGTTGTCCAGAAATAAACATGTTTAGCAGATGAATTAGAAAAGGCAGAAAAAAATATCTTCCACCTTGGCTCAGTTCTTTAACTGCTAATCTCTGAGTGAGTCACAGTAAGAAACAAATACTTTATCTGCGAAAACGCAAAGGAAACACTCCACCCATTGATGCTTTGATACAAAGAGAACATTTCATATTAGCTGCTTTTTAAAATGCTCATCTGCAAAAGCTCACAGTAATTTCTGTTCTCCGGTAACAGAGTTCTGCACTGCATTAAACACCCATAATCCAGACGAGAGCTTTGGCTTTCAGTGAAGATGTGTGACGGGGAGTCTTCTGGATGATGCTATATTTTACCTTTTGTGTTTGCCTTTGGCACAGCAAGTTTGCTAGTACCTCCCTTTCCTGAGTTCACATTTGGTTTACAGAATTTCCTCTCCTAGAGCCGAAGGAGAGAAATGCTAAAAAAAAGAATAAAATGCCAGTTCAAAGGAGGGTTTTTCTTTGTTAGCCTTTTTTAACGTGCATTAAGTCTGAAATTCATGAAATAAAATTTTCACTTGTCTGAAACCAAAAGAGACAAATCACAAATACTTAAAAGAGAGACATTTTGTTTCAGATAGCATTTATAGAATGACTCAAAATTTCAGTTCAGTTTTCATGAACAGAGGCAGTTCTATAGAAACTCATAATGGACAATATTTCTTGAAATTATGATATGCCCTTATGAGAGGTAATGTACTTCATATCACATTTCTTTCCAATTTGTTTTCTTCAGTAGAGTTCATGACTTCCTGTGCAATGAGGGAATGCTGGAATTTAACAGCTTTAAACCATGTTCCACTTATCTTTGCGGTCACGCTGTAAACAGCCCATATGAAGACATACAGGTCGTCTCATGCACTCATAAAATAAAGAGAGTAATGCTGGCAGGAGAACCTGCACAGGCTTCTCTTAAACCAAATTCCCGATTAAGCCTCTGAAGATAAGAGTCAAATTTCCTATGCTAAGAAATGGCACACGGCACCACGGGAAGCAGAAATGTTAAATATTACTTCGGAGGATCAAGTTACAAACTAATGTTTTGCAAACCATCCCAAATGCTTGCTGAAAGGAACATGGGTTTCTTTACCAGTGTTACCAAATTCGTTCTTATCGGAGTCCAACGTCCGTAGTGCAAGGATTTGTTTTCAAGTTAAGCATATTTTGCACGTATTTACTCTGAATTATTACTGTCACTGACCACCCCATGTACAGGAGCCCTCACAGGAGACATCCAGAATTTAGGAAATGATAAGATTCCAACATTCATTTTGAAGGCCTCTCCCAAAACTTAGGAGCTTCCATATTTCTCCTCCTGAATAAGAAAATCTAGAAGCCTTCTGGTAGTGTGTAGACAGAAGGTAGGATTTATCTCTCACAAGCCCAATTTCCATCTATACTTGCAGAAGAACGCTGGTTGTCACAAGTTTGTGACAGACTTAAGAGCTGCCAAAAACAGAGGCAAAGTTTCTTTGACTTTGCATGTTCTGCAACTTCTGGTGCTTTCCCTCTCTGCTTTCAGAGACAATAAAGAAAAATGCAGATCCTTGTCTTCAAAGGCAGTAGAGGCTGAGCTATATGTATCGAAACACCCTATTTGTAGGCTTGCACAGGGTAGAGGACATTTTTGCCTTCAAAACCAGCAGGGCATGATCTTACCCACATCATTTCTAAGTTAATATTTCCCTGTTACTAGTAGTGCCAGACAGCAGGATGCACTACACATACAGTAATGCTATATAAATGCCTCACAGGTACATAGCATGAACAACTTTTTCCTGGGGAGGTTAGTGCTGAGCTTTGCTATTCTGAGGATGGTTCCCATCCATCCAGATGAGCTGTGCTGGAGCAGCAGACCTACTTCACAATGCAGCCAGCTGGGGCTGCCAGAATTATTTTTTTACATTATTCCTTCTGCCACCTCTCCCTACCCACTGAAGTATCACCTGCATACTCACATTGGCAGCACCCAGGAAAATGTTAGCACATGTTAGCCTCCAACGTTTCTGCTGAGGACATACACAGGCAGCTATTTAAGAAAGGCACTGGCAGGTTATGCTGTTTCCTATATCTTCAGTGAGAAGTCACTTCTGTAGAATTGCTCAGGCAGCACTGAAACAGAGGGAGATACTTCAATGGAAGGTAAGACAGGGAATGAATAGGAACTTCCATGAATATTCTAGGGAGAATAATGTTATTTTCCTTTTACTGGTAATTCTCATTTTCTCCCCTTTCCTTCTTTTTTCCTGAAACCAGCCAAAAGGGCAGCTGCGAAATGACTACTGAAAAGCAACCTGCACCCTAGCTTGTGGCATTATGAAAAACCTTAGGCAGGTAGCAGAGTTCTCCCAACCCCTACCTCCACTGGAAAAGGATGCAGGAAATGAGGGTGCCACAGGCCATGTCTCAAGAGAAAAAAAAAAAAAAAAAAAAAAAAGGAAAAAGAAGAGTTTGAAGATTATTCCATGTAGGAATATGAAGCATATAGAAATCCTGTGAGAACGGATGCTGACAACCCCCCAGTAGTAATATATGAGGCTAATGCATTTTCCACCCACTGCTGCAATTAATAAAGGCTGCTGCTAGACACACAGGCAAAGCTTGCTGCTACAGCATTTCTCCAGGCAGCCACCACTCTACAAATAACAAATCTTATCCAGTCAGGGTGAGCCACTTATGGAAGTTTGCCAGACATATAAAGAGTAGGCTTTCCTCTCCACTGACCCAGAGAACCCTTCTGCTGAACACAACAATGTCTCTACACATTCACCTACAAATATAAGTATATATTTCTGCTAATGTAACATGTCATTAGATTTAAGTAACCGAACATCCACTGAATCAGAAAAGTATCTTGGTTAAGCATTAACTAGTGTTTTCTATCCAGCCATCCAGAATGCTGTGAAGATACCAAATCCTATGAGCTTGATACAGAAGAAAGCAACATCAGTAGATGAACCCTAAGTAAGAGAGCTTTTCATATTGTTTTCGTGGAATACGGATGTCTCTGGTCTACAGACAAGATCATTTTATTACAGGTTTCTAAATTATAAGCATGAGAAGAAAATCTGTCACCAAATAATGAAAAGTGCAAGTATTTGAATGGAGGAAGGAATCCAGACAGAAGACCCAGTTTCTGGAGATTCCAGAATAATTCATTCATCGCTGCAGTAAGCAGTGCTGAAGGTGCTCATATCTGTAAATTTTGACTGAAGTTCCTAAAATTCCCCAGAAGAGATCCAAGCATCATGATTACACCGATTGTGTGTACTGGAAAAACTCAACAAGAGTTTTGCTTGAAAACTCAAGCAACACAGAGACTGCAATGTTACAAGGACTGAGTAGGACTCAAGCCACTGCTGATCCATCCCTTCATGCCAAAAAATGCTACTGAGCTACAGGAACAGTGACAGACTCCGCCCTTTCCCCTGCTACCTCCAGGCTAATGAGCACTATAAATTAGCAGTTAGTGGAATTGTTACTCAAGACTGCAACACCTGGAGAACATTCAGTGCGCCACTCTTCAGAATTTCCAAATGAAATGAAGCACCTTGGTTTTATAACCACAGACGTTTCACAGGCTTTTTTGCAATGCACAAGAAAATCCTATTTGCTTGCAAACTAGCTTGCATCTGGAGTTGGAATTATATTTATCTGAAGAACAAAATTAGTAAGTGATGTCAGTGCTCCTTAAGAACAAATCCACCAGAAAAATTCTGAATTTCCTCTCTTTTTCCTTAGACTTTTGCCCTGTGATATTTAACAGCAGACATTATTCTTTGCCAAAATTTTACATGAGCACTGCAACCTGAATAGGCAAAAATGTGCAGAGAAAAACCCCATACACGCAGAAATACATGGTACTGCCTAACCCAACAGGAAAACTCTTGAGGCAAAGAAGAGAGGGAACTCAGACAAAAAGACTGTCTACAGCAACACATACCACTGGAAAACTCGGGACTCACTTCTTGCCTTGGTTTCTCTCTAGGGAGGGTTTACAGTGCCAACAACTCAACAGTTTGCAATTCTCATGTCTCATCTGGTCTCTTCTGTCACAAATCGAGCAGCATGAACAGAGTGCCTATTTGGTTGCTGAAGAAAGCATCTTTCCCAAGACTTGTGCTGGTGTACATTTAAATGTGAACACTGAACACAGTCCATGTTTGAGGTGAGGAGAGAAACATAAGTGCTTTAAATCAAAGCGCAGAATGTTTGTGCTTTGATTTAAAATTCATATATAAATAGATTTTTAATTTTGAAAGCCCTAGACAAGATGCAACATGACCTTCTGCAAAATTGTTCCTAGACTTCAGTGGTGAAATCTTGATTATGATGGTTCCCATGCAGCATCCAATTTCAGTGCAATTTTGAGTGTGGTCTTTGAGCAAAATAATCAGTATCTCCACATGTCATCCTGGGAATATAGTTTAATAATCTGCTGTCAGGACTGAGATTAAGGAGGGAATAGAAAGAGAAACTTCTCACTGAATTGTAATCAGTTTCCATTGAGAATTAAATATTCTTGCTAAAACTCCCACCATTCCCACCATTTATTCTCCTGTGAGCAGAATATATTGGGTCTTGTAGATAACTGAGCTGGCGTTCCAAATAGAGCAAAAAAAAAAAATATCATAAAATTTGATTGAAATTCAAGAAGGTTATACAAAACAGCTGTTTAGTTTTGATTTTGCTGTTGTCTATAGGTGTTTGCTTTTTTTATTACACCTCGCTCCTAGAGAATATAGCCTTAATGGATCATCCCCCTCTTAACCACATAGACTATTAATTTTAGTCATCGATCAATTTAATCATTTATCAGTTGTTAATCATGTGTGTAATCTCAATACGTAGAAAGAGAACCACCACCTGACAATATTTTGGTTTTATTATAGACCTGAAGAAGTTTACTTTTTTTCTTCACAAGAGCAAAATAGTGTTGAGGTTTTTTTTTTTGGGTCATTGAGAAGGAAAGTTGAAGTAACGTACAGAGGTTTTAAAATATTTTGTATTTAAGACAAAATGGGCACAGAGCTCTCTGCACACCGTTACAAGCTATCCTCCAACTGTTCCTCATTTCTGGCCCATAGGTGGCTACAACAATCAAGAGCTGAGCAAGAAACGTAACTGTATGGAAGGAGGGGTTGCTTTGTTTTGTTTTAGTCATTGCTAAGAGCTGGTGACAAATCCTCCTCATGACTCCAAAGGTTCTTTCCTCTAGTTATGCCTTGCTGAAAGACTATTGGCTCTGTAGTCTCCCTGATGAAGGCTTGGTATGTCTGAGTAACACTGTGAAGTGTGGCAAATGGTATGGATGAAAATGACCTAAATGAGGGAGAAAAGCAAAAGTACACAAAAACAGGATAGGTAAATTGCTAGCCCTCACCACAGAAAAAGAAAAAAAAAAACACCCATAAATAAAATAGCAGAACATATGGGGAAGGGAGGACTTAGAAGTCCTTACAGTTAGCTGCAAAAGACAAAGAATCTAAGCCACACAGTCAGCTGAAAACCAACAAGGTCTTTACTCCACACGCAGCTGAGCTACCTCTATGATCTAGCTAATCCCCTGGAAGATGCTGAAAGCTGAAGTCTTTTCAAGACCTGACACAAAGCGAGCATTTTGTATCACCTAGAAACAACCTGGATAGAAATAATTGCTGCCATACAGCAAGGACACGCGTATACTTATTCTCAAAATTCACATTTACTCCTTCCAGTCCTTTCTGAGTTGGACTCTGATGAAAATTCCTAAATCACACCCCCAGAACTGACCTTTTTATGAAGTAACATTCAGATGTCACTGGATTCTAACTACCCCAGAGGTGGCCTTTCCGAAGATAGGAAGGAAAAGCAAATATATATGTGAAGAAGAAATAAAAACTGGACAAGGTCTTACCTGAGGATTTACTTATATGGAGATGGTTTCAAAAGCAGTAGCAAATAGAGAGCCAAGGAATGAGTTTGGTTTTAAATAGATATGGTTGTGTGCTTGCGTAAACACTCAACAGGCATATGCAGCAGCCTACAGTTGGTGCATCTTGTTCTCATGGCCATTTTAACAGTGCATCAAGAACTACCAACTCATTATTTACAATTATGGACGTGATCACAAGATGTATGATAAATCTTACAAATACATCTCATCCTAAATACCTTCCTGACATCTCTAACACTGTAATGTTCACTGTATCAAAGGAAAAAACAAGTCTTGAGATATCTTAAGCTGTCTTTCAGCTTGACACCCCCCTCCCCCACATTCCTGTCACTCAGATAGTACATAGATTAGGACATTGATGCACAGTAGATCCTCGCCACGACCCCCCTGTTTACCATGTAACTGTTTTCCCCATTTAATTAAGGAGAGGAAAACTAATAGAGAAAAGAGAGAACTTCGTGGTGATCTTCTTGGAAGCTTCAGGATAGCAAGTAAACCAGTCTCACAAACCAGTCTCATTGCATGATGTGTACCTTGAAATATCAATCTCCAATTCTAGGGCTCTATCAGCTGGTTCTTCTAAAGCAGAGAAGTAAAATTGAGAGTCTCTAAACAGCACATCAAGCTTCAGCATTAGTGAGATAAACAGTTTTAATACAACTTGCACAAAGATTGGCTACCAAAGCCATGTTAAATACATCAACAGACTAACAGGGAGAGTGTGTAGATGGGGGCTCTCAGGTGTTGGCCCCAGGTGGAGCTATGTTAGGGCAATCAAGGCCCATAAAAGCACTCAGGGTCACAAGAAGTTGTTTCTATTCCTACAGATCATCTTAGGGAGAAGGATCTGTTAATTGTGGGGTTATGCTATGCAGATCACAATTTGTCTCTCTTTACAGCTGATCTATAGTACATAGGAATTCCATAAATAAGGTTTTGTGTTGGGATTGGGAAACTAGTACTTATGTAAACACAAGTTTGTTTCACATCTGTCTGATAACACCTTGAATTGTGGGTAAAAAAAACATTACAGAACTTATTCTTGGAAAAAGCCGTAACTTGCATTCGCAGAAAGGTGGGATTAATATCTCTGTCTTAATCTTTCCCTCTCCCATTTGTTTTCACTATCTATCTCTGACTAGATGTATGTACATAAAGATAAGACATGTTCTTCTGTGTTGCCAAAATCTGTAAACAATCATGTGAGTAAATATCTTTTAAGGTCTTTCATTCGTAACTTCCTGGAGGAAGTAAACTAGGAAAAGAAGGTTGTTTTTCATGAACAAAGCCTAGAAGACACAAAATGAATCACTAGGCAGACTGCTGAGCCTATGCAGAACTGATTTCAGCAGGACCAATGTTAGGAGTAGCTCTCAACTTTCACATCACAGAATTAAAAAGAGGTATCAATAAACAACTCCAAGTATATGTAATTTGAGAATAAATTTGCCAAAAGTAATCCCAGGAAGTTCCAGCCCTTGAACCTCTACAGAGTCCAGGATGTTAATAAGATTCTCTATACAGCCCAGATTGCATGTAACAGACACAACCTGGGTCTATTAACTTGGATCTGGAGCCAACAGTAGAGGCTGGAGTACGTAGGTGGCCTGTTTTGCAGGAAACACTAACAATCTGTTGTTGAGTCAGGCAAAAGGGACCCTCCCTCCCTCCATGCCCATCCAGGCTCCTGGGTTGGCGCGGTCCCTCAGCTGCCTTCTCTGCCCTCAGAAATGACCATCCCCTTCGTCCTTGCTATGGTTTTGGATTCTCAAGAACCACTTGAAATGAAGTCAAACACTCGATGGGAGATGATTTTTCTGACTATAGGGAACTTTTACAACATCAGCAGCAATTTAAGTTTGTGTTTTTTAATTTCTCCCTCCCTGGACGCGTGGGCTGTTCCAGAACTTGTATCAGAATATTCGGTTCTCACAACTATTTATTTAGTTAGCAGTGGCATTCCTATTTTTATAGCTTTGAGTTTTTAACTTTCTTGTTAGCAACATTAACAAGGTTTACAGCATATAAAGTGAGCTGTGGCATTTAAAAAATGTTAGCTTAATGTAACACCAGCTTTTTTTATATACATGTTCAATGGCAAACTCCTACTGACAGGCAGAATGCATTTCTATGTCTGGGCAAGTTTATAGATGGTGTTCCCACCTCAGGGCCACAAGGTCACAAATTTGTTTCTGATTCTATTAAGGAAACACTCAACAATGGTAAGTTTGTGTGCCTTTTTTTTTCTTTTTTTCCTCCTTTTTTTCTTTTTTTTTTCTTTTTCTTTTCTTTAATGAGAGGGGACTGCTTTATGTGATCCAAGATCTTAAAGATACTCCAAGGAATCTCTGTTTAATGCTGAGCTTTCACCCCCATGCCCTGACTGAATAACACTGGCTGCAGATTTGAGAAGCTCTGTCTGGCAGTAAGATAAAACAGATTTCAGGGAAATTTTGATGTGACTGAAAGAAGAGGCAATGTCTCCCTCATTTGCCCATGAACAGTAAGAATAGTTCCCATGCCTCCTGTGAGGTTTCATAGAAGTAAAATTTGACTCTGCCTCGAAAGGACGTACTAAAAGACACAAGACTTGCTCTCAATTCCTGTTTCTGCAGCAGATTGTCTGCGTGACCCTGAGGACCTCACAAGAAGGCTTTGCGGCCAGGCTCGCCATGACTGTGGGGTGGAAGGAACCTCCTTTGCCTGCAAGACCTCAGAGATCAGGCACTGGTGCCTACCTCAGCAAAGGCTTTTCACTCTCCATATTAATGGGAATATTTGCTGTACTCATGGCAAGGGCAAATAAAGATACAAACACATTAGAGATGGCTCTTACTGCCCTACAAAGCACCAACCTTATTCTTTCCTGTCATTAATTTAGCTAGGTATCTTCTCTTCCGCACCATGCAATGACTCCAGCTGCTGCTCCCTCATTGTAAGTAAGTGCTTACTGGATGACACCCACCCCCACTTAACAAGAGGGGAGGTAGCATCTATGCTGGCTACAGACATCACTGTCCTGTGATGACTTCATGCTGGATGACAATGCACTCTGGGACTTTATTGCTACAAACATAGGGATTTCTGACATGAGAAATATATGGGGCCCAGCAGAAAGACTGAGCTGACTGGGGTAAAATGGTGAGCAAGAGAGATACAGAACTTGGTGGAGGGAAAGGAGAATAAGTGAGTCTCTGCTGAAAGAATTTCAACATCACCTATAACTATCCAGAAGGCAACCACGAAAATGCAGAAGGGCATGAAGTGCAGCCCAATTTCTGGGTTGCTTGGGTTACTGTGAGTAGGAGGATAGAGGCTTGGTTTCAAATACCTCGCTACTGAGGGGATCAGCTGGAATAGAGCAAGAAGCCAGAATTTCTAGGCTAGGAAAAAAGCTGATCATGTTGCAACAGACCACAGGAAGGAGAAATTGGCTGCAGTGTCAGACTGGAGGCCTTTTAGCTACATGAGAGGACTCCAGGTCTATTCTTTTTCTAATTTCCTTATGCCCCCAAGGAAGCTCCTGGTGGAAATTTGCTTCCATTTATGGGAGGACTGGAAGAATGAGGGCCAGACTGTGACTGAGCATCTGGCAATGGGAGGGTTCAAAGGAGAGGAAACTGCTCACACAAGATTTGAAAGTGCTATTCTGCACTGATAATTGACCTGTGCAAGGAGTACTATTACTGCCACTGTCGGTCATTACAGGCAGATACTTATGAAAAGTGCTAGTTGAAGAAACTCAGGTGCACATCCCATATGATAACTTCCCTGCCTGAAAATTGTTATCATCACACAGATTCTTGTCACTAAATGAACAGTTACATCATTCTTTGTGCCTTATCACCCACTTCAGACTCTCTCCTGCGTGATACGTATGGGTTTGGCTATTAAAAGGCAGTCTGACAACCACAAAACTATTACTAAACATCTTCTCTCAGGGGAGACATTTGTTCCTAACAGGTATTTCTGTTTTTCTACGCTGTATTTGGTTACCTCATAGGTAATGGTTTGTGATTGCCGTGCAATACCTTTCTAAATCAGGCTGCAGCTTGTCTTGCTCCTCCTAAGGATGGCAAGTTTTCTTTTGGCTTTAAAGAAATCTGTGATTTCTTCAGGTTAAAAAAAGAAGTCCCTACTTCCCTTAAATTCCTTTAAAATAACAACCTGCAGGTGAGCAGCAGGTACGTATCTTCCTACAACGCACAGGCAGCTCTCCACTAAAGCAAACAATCTGCTGTCTGTATTTACTTGGTTGCTGCTATAAATCACTTGGGCAGTTCACAGCGATGTGGGAGAAAAATGTATTTTTAATGTGCATCATTTAATTTTCTGATAAATTTGCAAATTTATCAGAAAATAATCCCAAAGGTCAGCATGGCTCGTCCACAGGAGGAACGATTAATAACCAAGGAATAATCAATCGCTTTGCACCACATTCGGGTGTTCTGCTTTGTTAAAAACAAAACAAAACAAAACAAAAACATAGAAATTTTGGCCGTTCAAGGAGATTGGGAGTTCTTAATTTGTTACTGCTTGATGGCATCATGATTCCAAAAAAGAAAAAAAAAGTTGATCAGACTTTTTAATAAAGAAAAGCAGCAGACGTTTGCCTTCCACATTTACCCCTACCTACGAGACCTATTTGTGAGATCCTTTTCCATAGCTCTTCTGTTCCAACAGGTATATAGAACAAAATGTCACAAAACACTTTTGTTCCTACTGTTCCACTGAGGAGTTTCCCCTCCTGAGATACTGTACCAACATGAAATCACTGCTAAAACAACACAGGCAAATGGCAAATACTGAAATTCATCTTTCTCAGCAGCAGTCCGTACAAAGCACTATTTTTGGGACAATGCTAAAAGACACAGTCTTGCTCCTGGGAGAGAAGGATGAGTACCAGAACTGCTGTGCACATTTGGTTTGGTTTGGGCCCGTCAGCCTCTGCAACACAGACTGCAAACACCACACAAGTGGCTCTATTCTTCTGTAGTACAGTAACAAATCTTGAGTGTGTAACAAACTAGATCCTCGATGGGTAAAAAAGAAAGAACGCTGAAATCAGCCCAGCCTCTGCTCTTTGCATATGTCATGTCTTTTGTAAGGTACCCCTGTACCACAATCACATTCCAATGTCTTCTTATACCCAGCCACCAACATGGCACTTTCTCACCCCCTCCAGTATCTACCCCATGTCCTGAGCATTCAGAGGTGCTCTCCCATCATTCTGTCCCTCCTTCCTTCCCCCAGGAACTGGCATCACTCAGTGTTTTGGCTAGGAGACCAACTCTCCAAACTGAAAACATCAAAGCATAACTCTGGTTAGATCTCATCCCAACCCTCTGAGTTTGTTGACTTGGAAAGTGAATAACTAATAAGGCAGCATGCCATTGTTTTCTGTTTATTATAATGGAAATAAATTGTTGGCTCCAAATCAGGCACTGATTGTTCCTTTGATATCACTGCCAGGAAGCAAAATAAAATGGCTTTTTAAAAATCACCTTTCACAGAAAGTGCCACAGGCATTTGAAAGATGAGCCCTTTTCCATGTCAAAGTGCTCCTACCAGAAGTGCCAGACACACTAGCACAGAAATTCAAATCCTTACTTATTAAAAGAAAAAAAGTGCAAGTGAGAAGGTGAGGGCAGGGCAGCAGGATGGCTGGGGCTGGCATGCTGCAGTCCTATGAGTGCTCATGGCTGCAGCAGAGCTGGCTCTGCAGTGAGGAGCACTTCCTGAGGAGTATGAAACACAACTTTTTCTTTTTCTTTTTCTTTTTCTTTTTCTTTTTCTTTTTCTTTTCCTTTTCCTTTTTCTTTTCCTTTTCCTTTTCCTTTTCCTTTTCCTTTTTCTTTTCCTTTTCCTTTTCCTTTTCCTTTTCCTTTTCCTTTTTCTTTTCCTTTTCCTTTTCCTTTTCCTTTTCCTTTTCCTTTTCCTTTTTCTTTTCCTTTTTCTTTTCCTTTTTCTTTTCCTTTTTCTTTTCCTTTTCCTTTTTCTTTTTCTTTTCCTTTTTCTTTTCCTTTTTCTTTTTCTTTTTCTTTTTCTTTTTCTTTTTCTTTTTCTTTTTCTTTTTCTTTTTCTTTTTCTTTTTCTTTTTCTTTTTCCTTTTCTTTTTCTTTTTCTTTTTCTTTTTCACTCATAAAAGCACAGGTGGGCTGAGTGGGTTATTCTCTATGCCTGGCAGCTCTTAAACTAATAATATGAGATTGAAGGAGCCAAAAAAGATGGAGGAAGAGCGTTGCCTCAGAACTTGAACTACCCATAAATCTTGCTTGTGTGGTTTTTTTTCCCCTTGTTTTTTAAGCTACACGGAGCAGCAATTTCACTGTACCCTAAAGCTTTCTCAGCACTTCAGCTTCTTCCCTACAGATTTCAAGGTGCGAACTTCCAGTTACTTGAGTACTACCACCTAATGAGGGAATATGTTGTACGTTGGCCATTGCACAGAGAGGAGCTTCCTCATCAGAGTTGGATCCAGATCTTAAGCGACCCAGAGCACAGTGGTGTTTGGATTTCATGACGTGCTGCAGTTTGATTTGGCTCAGAGCAGAGGATGAAGCTGAGTGCCAGATTCAGATCTCCGGCCAAACTTGGATTTTGTATTTCAGCTACCAAACTTCATCACGGGTTGGCAAAGTCACGCTCTCACCTGCTCACACCATGTGGAGAACACCTGTGATGTGCTGGAAGGGCAGCTGATCCTGCTGTGAGAAACTCCCTGTAGGAAAGCCAGCATGTGAGAGGTTGCTCCAAATGACTGGTGGCTGCAGATATAGCTTTGTGTGCTGGGAGTGTAGGGCCACTGAGGTATGCTCAGACTCTTCAAATGCTAAGAAAAAAAAGAAAAGAAAAACTGTCAGGAGCAGACTGCAGCTTTACTCCTCCCTTTGCTGTCATGACTGTTGGAATTGGAGCAACATTTTTGTTTGTGGGACTGGGATGCAAAGTAGTAGCATGACCTGAGAATAAACTAGAAGAACTCCACAAGCAAATTGCTTCCTACAACAGCCTGCTTTTCAAAGCACACATCCTGATGCCCAAGTATTTGTTGCTCAACGTCATTTACTGGCCAACATTTTTTCCAAAAATCGAAACAATTCCCATAGATTAACTGGTAAAAGATCTGCATGTGGCTAACAGTGTGGTCTGCTAAATATTAAGGCCTTGTTTGACACCTATCTTATGCTTCTATTTGCCTCTAAGTGCATTCTTATTTTGCAAAGTGTTTAGGCTTATTATTAACTTCAAGGATGTGGCTATATCCTCAAAAGTGGGGCAGTATAACTGGGACATCATAAAGTGCTTATGACATAGGTGCTTTTCTGAACTGACAGCTTTGAAGGGCTCCCACCAAATCACTCTGGGATTAAGTAGAGACTTTCTATAGACTTCAATTCAGACAGGTCCTTATTTTTTATACTTATTGCTGTCTTATAATGGAATATTTGGAAAGGAAAAGAAAGGACTTTTTCTCCAGATAATACCATTTATTCTCAATTATTTCTAACACTAAAAGAGTGCCATTACTGACCTGAAAACACCTGATGATCATGCTTTGGTTTGACCTTTTTATGAATGTGTAGGTTTGGTAACTAGCACTGCCCAGTAATTTATTTCCCAAGTGGGCTAGAAAAGTCATCTGGAAGAAGGAAAACAGTGTCTAAACTTTTCTGTGCAAATGGAAGATTCTGCTAGTAGGATATGTGTGTTCATTTCTGGAAATGGTTCTCAGATGAGAGGCTGAATTTGCTTTCCTAAAGAAATCAAATATAAGTCTTTAAATGCAAGTTAGTGCTCAAATTCTTGCTTATTTTATTGACAGATCAGTGATTACTACCTGCTGATGTTATGTGTTTACAGAAAACAGGTTCAAAGAAAGCTATGCAGACCCCAGAAGATGCTGTGACAGAGATACAAGGAAGGCCTGAATGGCTCAACAGGGTCTTTGCAACCATCTTGCACCTTCCCTGGGCATCCCTTTACCCAGGATGCAGCTGGCCTCAGAGGCTTTGCACAACCCTTTGTGGGGGGTTGTGGTACCCCAAAGGCAGTACAGAAACCTCAGGTGACAAAGGCAGCTTCTTTGTACTCAGTGCGTGCCCATCTGTTCATGTGCAAGACTGCACCATGAAGGTCACCTAAGGAAGAAGGTGGATGCTGTGAAATTCAGTAGGTTGCACTGTTTCAATCCTAAAGCACTGATGTGTGGCTGAGCATTACTGGCACATCTGTAAGTTGCTCAGTGTACAATGATCTGTCCTTTCTGAAGAGACACGAGTAAATGTAAGAGCTTAAAATCCCCATTGCACTGGAACTCGGCTACATGAAATTAACAGGACCTCCTTGGAGAGAGTGGAAACATTATGCTGTGGCATGTAGAACTGATACTAAACAAAAACTTCTGCTTCTGCAGTTGATGTGTTTGCAACTCATTTATCCAGCAAGTTACTGAGAATACTGCAATGCAAAGAAAGAACTTCAGTGCTGAGTCTACCCCTGTTCTTTTCTTGAAAGGCTCTGTGAAACTTTAGGAAACTGATTCCTGAGGAATCACTTCCTGGACACAGCACAGTCAGCACTGGCACGACACTCATGCTAAAGTTATCTTGGTTTAACTTTAAAGCAGTATTTCCCTGAGGACCTCTCAATTCTGGAAGGAGCAACTTCATTCTGTGAGAGCCTGGATTATTTTTAATCTTCTGGCCATGTTACAGATCAATTTATAGTCTCACAGAGATGGTAAGGACAAGGATTTGGGGGCAGGCAGAAAGAGTTGGCTGTTGTTGATTAGTGAATATTGCTATTTCTGAAAAGAACAAACTTCTCAGGGCAACTTATTCTGTCTTCTTGCACTGCTAGCTTCATTTTCAAGAGAATGTAGTGTGAACTGGCCCAGATACACAAACTGCAGCAGACCCATGATCACTTCAACCAGTACGGACTTTTTGATCCATACATTTTGAGTTGTGCAAGCCCTCACAGCTTTGTACAGGTGCTATGTACAACGAATTATCCCAATGGCTTTGTTTCCAAATGGCCTCAACCTGGAAGAGCATCTTGCTTGTTATTTTGAGAGATACAACTAGTTATCATTTCCAGTATTATGTCAAACATATTTCAGGTTCCCACTGATAGTAACATCAAAGCTGGAGTTTGAGCAAATCTCTGGTATGCGCTTCCCATAATATTCAGCCATATATATTTCAAAATTCTCTATTTGTTCAGGTTAAACTTATAAGTAAGTTCAAGTATGTTCCAGAAGTCATCACAAGGATACACTGGGATGTGTGCTGAATCTGCATACATTTCAAAAAGCACAAAAAGGAGAAAGTGCATTTTATTCCAGTTGTACTTAAATCTTACTCAAGCCTTACTTAGGCAAATGCAATTCCTAACACTTACAAGGAATGCAGTACAATTGTTTCCTTAAATTTGGCAGATGAAAAGGAAGAACCACAGAGTTTTGTATTACTTCCAACCAAAAGAGTCAAATGGCCTAAGTTTACCCAAAGTTTCACAAACACTTTCACAAGAAACCTTGTCAGGGTATTTTTACTAAATGCCAGTAATGCCCAGGATTTCAAACTCCTGAATTTTAAACTTTTCTGGGTCTTTCTTTGTTTTACACAACCTCCACCATGACTGTTTTCTTGCCCCTTTGAGTAACATCAGGACCTTTTAGACTGAAGCACTTTCCAGGAATTAGTGAAGAATTTTAACTCTTGGAGCAGAGAGATGACTTTAGCTCTGGAAAACATCATTCCTGGAAATGCCTTTTGCCGCAGTACTCCTTCTTAGTGAGACCCAAGAGACCAGTTGCAGGAAGGGCTGGATGAGGCCATGCTTAGCAGGTGGCTCCCAGGAGAGATCCCCCTGGCTGCCATCTCACACCATGTGGATCTCCTCTGGTTCTCAAAATGGCTTCAGTGACATAAAAGTCACCTAAAGTGGGGCACATCACAAGGCTACGCAGCTTCCTGTGGGCATTTGCTCAAGTTCTCCAGCTCCAGTTTGTTCTGTCTCTATCTTTATGGAGGTGACCACCGCTTGGGGCTGTCCCCAGCTGCTCCTGCCTTGCCCTGTGAACCCAGGCATGCTGAGCAGGGGTTATGGGATGTCCACTTCCAAAGCACAATCCTGCCCTGAACTGACATATTCTGTGATCCTACAAGAAGGCTCATGGAGATACACTCTGAGTGGGAAGGTCTGCTACAAATACAAAACAGATTGTATGGGCTTTAGAAAGAGAAGAAAAGTGACATTTTCAAAACCATGGGCAGAAGCAGGAGCAGAAGCAGGATTTCCTAACTTATTTGTGGTTGTCTTATTTGTACTGCTGCTTCTTGAATCTAATCTTCAGTCTTGACAATTCATTGCCTTTCCCAAATGCCTTTTCTCCCATGGTTAACGCTCTGTAATGCTTAAGGTTTGAATATTAAAATAATCTTCCCAGATAAAGACAGTTATCTGACTTAAGTGAAATTGTGATGTTACTATTCCCCAAACACCTGTAAAACTTTCACTTTTCCTCTCCAACAAAACCAAGATGATCTTCTCTTCCCCTTCCCCTGGTACTTCTCTTCCTGGGGCCCATGTGGCTTTCTTGGCCTGCCTTAGCCAACAGCATTGAAATCAGAAGACAGATGGATTTTCATTATAAATTTTACAGTTACTAGTACCCCCAACCCACTAAAATACTGCAGATTTCTGTGGTAACTCTACTTCCAGAAATGTCAGAAGTATGCATAAGTCAGGCTTATTACATGTGGACACAATTAAGACGGATAACCATCCAGTAGGGAGTTATTTTTCATGAAGTCAAAATTTTATTGAGATATGGTGTAGTCTAGAATGGGAAACTCCTACAAACTTGTGGGTTTTCTCTTGTGTGGGTCAGCATACTCATAGGATGCTGAAAGCAATAGTCCTTAATCCATCAGCCACCTCTCTAAAAACTCAGCTATCATTAGTCACTGCAATTTCCTAATAGCTCTGAGAAGAGCACTCAGTGGCTTTGACTTCAGTCTGGTCCAGTAAGCTTTTTTTGAGTGTTGCTTTACACATTTCAGAGATTGAACACTCTAAGGATCTGTGGCTGGAGCAAACAGTTGTAGGCTTGATGGTATCTAATGGCTGAGTGGAAAACCCTTCTCCATGAGCTGGAAGATCAGCTCAGAATCTTGCTGTTCTCTGTGAGATGAACTACATTTCCCCTAGATCATCAGAAAAAAATGTTAACCTCCCACTAGCATAGATATGCATAGACCCAATGTTCTCTACCTGCCCTCCAGTGTGTAAACTGCACACGCGCTGGACTGATCAGTCCTGTTTGCAACACCGAAGCAAATATACTTTGGCACTGTAGAGTACACCAACGAGTTATAAGGCTCTTACCACAAAACCATCATGTCACCGTGGAAACTGGCTGGAAGGAATCTATACCAGCAGCATGTTACAGTTGAGAAGTTCTGCATTAAAATGAGCACGTCCAAGAGGACAGAGAGGACAGAGAGGACAGCTGGATCCTACCAAAGCTCAGTTCCACACTTGTCCCAAGCCCCATCTCCTGCTGGTCCCAGATGGATCTCCTGGGTGGGCACCAGACATATTTTATCTGCATGCGATATCTGGGACTGCTGCACTCATGTACTGCTTGCTTGAGCGTACCACTTGGGTTGTGTTTGAACCCCCTCTGGGAGCAGTTGCACTCTGTCAGAAAGGCACAGACAAGTCCTTGAGAAAGGATGCTTTAGTTTCTGGTTAAAACAACAGTCCTTTTGGTTTCAATCCTGGAAATAAAGTTGTTCTCAATGCTCTACATATATAAGCTGTAAGAGTGATAGCACTGTAATTTTCCTATAAAGCACACAAGCTTCATTTTACCTCTGACAGCAAGCGATCCAGGGCCAGTAAATGACTGGCAAATGCTTTCTTTATTCATCTCTTCAAGTATTCTGGCTTTTCTTTAATTTTTATTTGCCTGGAGGCAGACATTTGAGATAACAGCTGTTATGGTGATATTATCAGTTATCTGCACGTCAGAGAATGCCAGGAAAATGCTGTGGAATAAACCTCTTGGGTTTTTGGTTTTGTTTTAACTGCTCTGGGGCAAGCTCACTCCTTTGTCAAAGTTCTGCTCAAATATGAAGAAAGAATATAATGGAGCTTGTTTCTACCCTCTGATTATGAAAAAACATCTTTTCCTGCTGATAAAAAGCATAAGTCTCTCCACTTGCTTTTTGATGCCTCTCAATGATAGGTGCACTAGAGCAGCTCTTTGCCAAGCTGGTAAACAATGTCAGAGCACATCTACCAGCAGTGAATGTCTCTGTGATTCCCTGGAGAGAGATTTGGTTTTCTCACTCCTGAACAACTGAGGAGGCTAGTTGCTAACAGATCCTGTTAGAATGGATCTTTGCTTTCTCATGAAACACATCACTTAAGTTTTTGGGTTTCATTTATAAGTATTGCTGAGGAATATTTCTTTTCATACTAAGATGGAGGGCCAAAAGTCATGGCTTGTGACTAAGGAGGTTTATCTTTCAAAACTAAACTATCTGTAAGAAGGCTGTGTAGGTTTATCGGTTCTTTAGAGAAGATGCCAGGAGGAGGGCCTTGGTTTGGGAATGATTACCCTATATTCTTCTGGTTTTCCAGAGAAATCTGAGAGGGGAAATCAATCTGTAGCAATGGAAACAAATTGTGATGTGCTCCTACTGAGTATATTGATGATTGATAGACTAGCTTTTCCAGTTAATTTAGTGAAAGCTAACATCCTTTGTACTAGAGAAGCTTATTCAGTATACTTTGACAGGCATAACTTGTATCTGAGGATCTTGAACTATTTTACTGACATGAGGTAGAAGATAAAAACTTGACATCTATGAAATTACCATTGTGTCAAAGGACTAACACAGATATATGGTGTTGAAATGAGTCTACAGTCCTGATGGAACTGAACATAGAATATAAAGGCTTCTGCTTGCATATTTACTGTTTTCCTGTAATTTCCTAAAATCTTTTAATCATGCAATCACAGAGGTTTCTCTCTTCCATTATCTTAGCATTACAGAAAGTAATTTTAAGTAAGTAGAAAGTGTACTACTTAGAAGTCAAATTTTTAGCTGCACCACAGATTTCCTGAATAACTTCAAGCAAGGCATCCACATGACTGTGGTCTATTTCCACACATGGAAAATGAGAATACTTCCTGAAAATGCTGTTAAGCACTTGGATATCACAGAGACAGATCTCATACCAACACCTGTGCAGCAGAAGAAATGTGTGTGAAAGACAAAACTGGACCTTGAAGGAAAGCCTTAAACAGAAATACAAAGGTAAAACATCCAAATAAACCACTACTAACTGAACCTTGTGGTGTTTTTTTTTTTCCCCAAAGGTAGTTTTTTTCAGCTTTGATGCACCTGTTTCTAAGTATAGTCAATTTACACAAAAGAGGCAAGTGTTTCTGAAAGCTTTGAAGATGCACAAATTACTTCTCCCAGTGCAAACAGTATTTCCTTGTCCTTGTTTCCAGTAGGTGTGTGAAACTTACTTATGGCACTCAGGCACAGCTGTTTGGAACAATGTCCAGTGACTACACAGGAGAAAATCCTTCATATTCAAAAACATTTGTGAGCTCAAAGAAAGTGTTAACAATGAAACAAAGAGCCTTTCTTTTGGAATCCTCCAACTACAAGAAGAATATGCTCCCTGCTTAAACAAAGCAAATGGTAGATCCAAAAAAGGTAACCTTTACAGCGCAATAGTTCGTTAAGCGCCGCTTTGCCTACATGCTTTCATCACTGCTGATGTGGTAACATAAAAGATTTGTTCAGTGTAGGTTGACTCCCTCTTCCAAATGTCTCCAGGCTTTTGTGCAATTCAACTCTCTGGAGTTGAGGTGTATTTGGCTCCCAGCGAGTAAGCTCTGAAAGCTGGAAATGTAACTGGGTATTTTCCGCAGAGTTGTAGCAGTGTTGTTGGGGCCAAATAAACTGGCCGAAAAATGCTTCTTTTTGTTTGGTTTCTACAGAGGCTGAACTAACAAGAAAAACTGAGTTATGGACCTTATTGAAACTGTGAATGTTTGTACCTCCTGTGAAAAGCTAGGTAAAGGTTTTGTCCATGAGATGACAGAGCAGGTACTAAGATCCAATTTATAGAGCGAATTTAGATTGAAGACTTCATTTCTTTTCTTAACAAAACAAAATCTGGAAAAAAATAAATAAATCTGAATTCATTAAGAAAAAGAGAGCAGGGAGAAAAAAGCTGTTTAAACCAGTTTATATAAGAAGCACTTTCTCAGGTACGAAAGCTTTTCTAAAAGTGTCATTTTACTCTAAGGCTCAGCAAAAACAGAAGAAAACTGCATTTTCAGTTGTGAAGAAAGACAGCTTTTCCTGCTGCCAAGATCTGCAGTATCACCTGGATACATACTGCCAATAGAGTGGGGATGTACCTCCCTGCAAAGCAGCAGATAGTGGCCACTGCTGAGAAAAAAAGGTTGGTGTTAAAAAATTGCTCATCTGATAAAGGCAACATACCCCCTAAGCATTCCTCTACTAAAATGTGTTTCTTCAGATAATAACCAGTGCCTTTCTCTGGGCTAATCACCCGGAATTTAGAAAAGAGGGCTGTACAGAACTGCTGTGAGGAAGAATAAAAGAGACAAACAAGGAAATGTCAATTAAGATTAATAAGGTAATACCTGAAGTGACTGGCTTGGCAGTCATGCGTTTCCTTTCACATTTTCTGTCTAATTCATTTCTTTGAGATGAATACAGTGTTGGAATTCATAAGAAAGGGGGAGTAATGAATGAAAAAAAATATTTATAGAAAGTTTCTTTCATGCTTTTGGGGATTTTATAAATTAAGTGAAAATTATTCTTTGTTAGTCATGATGACAGATGAGTATCTCACACCCAGTAAAAGAGGTTGGGGGGAAAATTCAGGTGCCTGAGAGGATCCTTGTTGCCTACATACAGGTTGTATCTGGTGGTGGCACCTGAGATCTTCTCAAGGTTTCAGAGAAAGAGGAAGGGAATATGGGAATGACTCCGGTTGTCTGGAGAATAAATGGTCCCTTCTATGGAAAATGATTATGGATTTCAGGCGTAATTATCTTCGAACATAATATGCAAACAGTCTGAGAGAAGAAACCAAAACAAGGTGTCTCCTGCACCTCCTTTCCCAGACAGCATCCTTCATCACCCATGATTACTTTTCCCTTCTGGCTCTACTCACCTCTTTCAGCACAGTGGCACAGTTCGTGATGGAGCTGGAAAAAGCCCCATCCTAGCCTAGCCCACGGCCTGGTATGAGATGTGGGTTTGAATCCATGAGGCAAGGAAACCACAGATCCGAGGCTCCCAGGTCTCGATGTTGACTAACCATGGGTTATTACATACAAAGACAGCACACTGTTTCACCACTTTTTCCACTGAAAATGCTGCCTGCCAGAACTGTTAGCTGGGAGCCTTGCAGGAGACACAATGGCACAGGTAGATGGAGACTAGGTCCTAATGGTGTGAGACAAAGGTGTGGGAAATGCATTGAAATGGGAAATGCATTTTCCTGACCTATCTGACCTATGATGTGTGCCCACTGTTTTCAGGGAAGGGGTAGGAGAAATAAAATTGAAAGACTAAACAGTAGCTAACGCCACTCTTATCCATGCTTAGAAATAAAGTGAGGTTCATTACCTGTTCCAATCTGTGCCTAGAAATGAGACAAATTAGGAGAAAATAAGCTACTTTAGCTTTGGTATTTTTATTTCCTTAATTTATATTCAGTCTGTGGCATTTTTTCCAGATATATGTGGGAAGAGACACAACTGCTTACAGCAGTTCAGCTACAAATGTTAAAGAAATAAACCTGTGAGGGTCTAGGAGACTGGAAGGAAGATAATAGAAGGTCAATAGTTTTAACAAAGAAATATCACTGTTATGATAGTGAGAGGAGATCTTGGCCAAATGAAATACAGTCATGGAGCCAAACATACTACAGCTTTGTTCTGGATGCCTGAGTCAGGGACTGGGAGAAGAAAGCAGACTGTTGCTGCCTTAGGGAGAGAACCATCCCTCCTCAAGGAGTGCCTAGGGTGCTATGAATATTGGCCCCTGTGCCAAAATCTGGGTGCTCTCTTGTAAGGCTGGTTGACACCTCAGCTCTTGTATCTCAGACACTACTTCAGATATTCCCTTTGAAGCCTGATTCTTCTGCATAATGTTAGTGAGGGGAACTTGCACCAGGCTAGTCAGAAAGAGCTTCAAGAACTTGTAGGCTTATCCGTGCTTATGTGGTTGTCTTCTCAGCCCTTGGGAAAAATTCTGTCAGGAGAAGGGACCTGAGTACTTTCTTTCCTCTCTAATTCAGCCTGATTTTTTTCTTTCCCACAGAATGAAAAGCTGCCCAGAGAAGTTGTGGGTGCCCCATCCCTACAGGCATTCAAGTCAGTTTGGATGGGACCACAAGCAATCTGACCTAGTGCTTGATCTAGCAGTTGGCAGCCCTGGCCATGACAAGAGGTTGGAACTAGATTATCTTTGATGTCCCTTCCAACCTAAGCCATTCCATAATTCTGTGATAGAAAAAGTTAAGCTGAAGAGTCTAGTCAGAGGAAAAAGGAGATGCATTTTGGAGCAGCTATGAGCAAAGGATGGGATCCTGCTACTTCCACAATACTACAAGGAGGTCATCTGGCTGGCACACTAATCTGGCATATTTCTCTGACATTAATTTTAACACTAGAAACTCATGTAACCTGTGCCTTCTTGTCTTTATTGCAAGGGCCCGTGTCCTTCTATCTTGCACTGTCTAAAATAGCCCATTATTCTTCAGTTCCTCTCTCTGGAGGCATTGTCTATAGTTGAGTGACCCACTGTTTGTTTATGCAGAAAACCACAGGGAAGAGGGCCAAGGATACCTCAGTATTTACATACCAAGATGTAACAGCCTTGTGTTGCCTGCAGATATATCCATATCAGCACAAGCCCAAGGTCAGATCTTGTTGATGAGTGGTATTTGTGATCTCTTGTTATGCGTACACATGCACTTCCAAACTGTGTTAGGCCTGCTACAAACTGTTTACAACAGTTTGAGTCCATGGTGAATCAGCCCTGGCATGCAAGTCCTGCTCTGCTCCCCTCATTCTGCCTGATACTTGACTGCGTGAGGCAGGAATGCCTCTGGACTTAGGCAGTGCTTTTTGCCTATGTGATCCAATCAGTGTGATATGGGGATCAGGTGGGATTCTGCAACTGGAGGGACAGGACAAAGGGAGGTCATTAGCTCTACATTTGATAAATCAATTTGTTAATTAGGGATCAGGTGGGATTTTCCAGCAGGAGAGAGAGGAGAAAGAAAGCTCATTAGCTGTGTTTAAAATAAATCAATGTTTCACTTGGTGCAGAATTCTCCTTGAAACGTAGGGTAGGACAAAATGGATCAGATACTTTTAACTATGACTTGAAAATACGCTTGACATAGAAATAAGAAAAGCTTAATACTTACTTAGTGCTTGTATATTTTTCTAGGTATTTTTTAGCAGAAAATGATTGTGGCCAGGCTGGAACTCTTGGAAAGATTCAAGGAAACAAAGAGAGAAGACCTGTGACATGTTCAAAGAAATAAAGAGGAAAGATTATTTCAGCTTTGAGTGGCTCATCGTACCCGGAAGTTCATTTCAAAACATTACAGCATTCAGAACCACTAGAAGTGTCTGAAGATTGGGACCTAGCCTTTTGCCTGACCCCGTCACAGGAAGATATCTACAAGTCATGACAACTTCTGCCAGGTCTCCACTGCAGTAACATTCGCTAGGTGCTGAGTTCCTCTCACCTGTGGTGTATCAGGAGGACATGCTTATCTTGTAGGGCAGATCTCATTGTCCAGAGTCCATTTCTCACTTGTGCAAGGTTGTGTAACCCTAGTGATCGCAACTGATCTGTACGGGTCCTGCTGAGGCTGGTGTGACTCCATGGCCAGCCTCCTTTGTCTGTTTGCTTTCGCTGATGCAGCATGTGAAAGCAAAACACTATCTGACTAAGAGAAGGATTTGGGCACGTTAAAAAAACCCAAAAAGTTCAAATAATGACCGCATCTGATAATATTCAACCTATTAACACTTTGAGGCTGAAATGGAGGACAGCAATTCAAAGCCATCTGTTCATATTACAGAATACCAAGCAATGCATGAAGACAAAGACTTTGCTGTAATCAGTACCATTTTTTTTTTTTCTCTGCTGCATTGTGCATTAAGAGAAGCTCTTTGAGACAGCAAGAACAACTGGCTGCTTTTCTCTTTGCCTTGTTTCAGCTTTTCCCTACCTACGCTTCACAGAAGGAGACTTGCTTACTGCTGATAACCCATCTTGCTTGGCTAAGCCTCCTGGGGGAGGCTGCATCTCCTTGTGCTGTGTGCCACCTGCACAATGAAAGGCACATGATAATTACCTCCAGGGAAGGCAACAGCTCATCTGTGTCACTGTCGCATCTGCCTGTGGCTAATAGGTGTGCAGCATTTGCTGTGAATTTAAAATCTGCCCCCTTTCAAAGGTCAGAAGATCAAAAGTTCAGCTCTCGTTGGGAGTTGCCAAGAGATTTCCAACGGAGAACACTGCTGCTTGCTGCTGCAGCAGGCTCCTCCTGTGCAGCAGCGAGGGATCGGCAGCAGCTTGCTTTCAACAGACATATAAAACTGGAGACCCAGCCAGCTGTAGCAAGAAATAATAAAGATATTAAGTTTACATACAGTCTTCAAAAATTTCCTCCAAGAGTCTTCAGTTTATTTTCTCACCTCAGTGTGAGGCTCGGTTTTAAGAACATGGCTGCCAAAAGGGGCGATTTACCCCATGGCTTAGATGGGCTGTTGTGATGGATAGCCGATACTATTTCAACAAAGAAACAGTGCCCCAAGTTTTAATCTGCTATGTAAACTAATAGAACCTTGATCAACATATTTTTGGCCCCTCTTTTACGAGTAAATTCTCAGTACCCACTAGAAAAACAAGTTGTATTGATGGCTTACAATGCTGCTCTTCATATAAGAGGAGAGTCATGTGGAGTCCAAGCACAGCAGCATCTTCACAGGTTCAAAAGTCAGCAGTGAGATTGAGTTTGTGCTGAAACATGACCCACATGGTCTGAGACAAAGAGCAATTTTAGTTTGCAGATGTGTCAGTAAAAGCATTAAACTCAGTTTAAATTTCAAAATGCAAATAAAAAGAATGTTCAGCATTTTCTTCAGTTTTTCTTCTTGCAGCAGTAACCTGACGTGTCATTCTTCCAACTGAAGATCAGCTTTTTGATACCCAACCATAAATGTGTTTTGTTCTGTTTGCTTGTTTGTTTTTTGCTTTTTAATACTCAAAATAAACCACACTGGTTTATTTAAGCATAATTTTCTGTTTTATTTAAGAAAAAAGGGGAAAAAATTTGCTCTTGGACCCCAAGAGAAAGTCTGTTTCTTGAAAGCACCAAAGAGGAATTAATGAATGGAAACAATGCTGTAGCTGTTACTCAGCCACATTAGCTTGCTTTCCTCCTCCAGGGAAGTGCACATCCCTGGAAATGGGAGGCACTGAAGCTGCAGTTCAGAAGAACATTAGTCAGCAAAATGCTCAAGTAGGTACTTGAGAGCTATTAGCATAACTGGGACACAAGTGTATGATTGAAGTTAACTATCATTAAAGTTGTTTCTTGAGGAGAAACGGATTGATGCAGCTGTTTAGGTAAATTGGAGCATCAAGGACAGAATATTTGAGTAATTTGTATAAATTTACTCACTAGTTTTATAGGAAACCACCATTTCTGATTGCACAAGTCCCAGTCTTATCCCCTCAAATGCCTTAAAGCTTGTCGTTCTTCTTGCTCCATTACTGACACTTCCTATTTTCTGTACATTCTCCTTTGAAATCCAAACAAGGGAACCGCAGGCCCTTGCATTCTGGGCCCGGGTGTAACCTCATCCTAGACGTCACCTGGATATCCACATCAGTGATGTGAAGCTCCTGAATAGCTTCAAATTTGCCTTCAGAGTGTGCCCACCTGGAAGAAGCAAAGGACTGTTTTTCTTTCTTCTTTGTGCAGTGTTAGCAGAGGCACACTGGCAGTGGTAGCTGCCACTTTGGAAGAGTTTTGATTAAAATATGCATTGCTTTGATCATTGCTTTCCCAGTAATGTGAGATAAACATGATCATCAGTTTGGGTTGCTGCTCAGTCCTAAGGCACATGCTGTGAAGTTACTGCCCTACGTTAAGTAAAAGCTTAAAAGGAAATTACTGTTGTCAGCTGGGACCTGAAATTATCATAGAATCACAGAATCATTTGAGTCGAAAAGGAAAATGTAAAGGTCATCTAGTCCAACTCTTCTGCAATGAACAGTGATACCTGCAGCTTGATCAGGTTTCTCAGAGCCCCATCCAGCCTGACCTTGAATGTCTCCAGGGACAAGTGCATCCACCACATCTCTGGGCAACCTGTTCCAGTGCCTCACCATCCTTACTGTAAAAAACTTCTTCCTTATATCCAGTCTAAATCTCCATTTTTAGTTTGAAACCATTTCCCCTTGTCCTATCACAACAGACCCTGTTAAAGAGCCTTGCTATCCTGAGACTAGAAGTCTTAAAATCTTCTATAGCCACAAGAAATGAGCACGGCCTTTTCTCTCCATCAGCATGGTCCTCCACAGCTGCAAGTACAAGAGGTGAAGGTTAAGACCTTTTGCCACAAGACATGTATGTCTGAGGAGGAGAGGCAGGAGAGCATCCTCCAACATGTTGCTTAGTGTGTTTTCATTCAACACTGGAAATATCAAAGAAGTACATTTCCCTTGGTAAAGCTTGTTTGACTCTCACAGCTGGGGCCAGGAAGAGTTTTCTGAAGTGCAGCCATGGTCTTTATGTCAAGACATTTTAATGATACTTTTTCCTCTTTTATTTTCTTGTGTAGCCAAAATGGTGTCTGTTACAGGAAGCTCATGTAGCCTTTAGTACAAATAGCATTCACGGAAATTGTTTGTTTTCTGTACTACAGATTTATATGCAAAATTAAATTTTAGGAATTTGTTTTCAAATTTCTAAGGCTTAAGGCTTTACACATCTAGAAGGACAATGCAAAAAAAAAAAAAAAAGACAATGATTTTCTCAGAGAATGGGATGTAGTTTAATGATGTTACTTACAAGCTCATAAAAGAAGCACTGCCATAAGAGTTTATGACAGGAAAGCCTACTGTTACACTTCATTATAAAGCTGGGTTTTTAATAACATCTGATCATCTCCCTGGAAAAGGAAAATTTCTCTGATTAGGGTAGGAACCAGCCTGACTTTCCTTTTGCTATCCTCAAGGATGGGCCAGATCCTGAGTAAATGCAAAAAGCCAGAGCAGCGCTAAAATGAGGAGAGCTGCCCCAAATGAGGTCTGCTTACCCTTCCCCCACCTCCAAGGGCAGGCAGTGAGCGCTTGCTGCTCCCAGAAACCCTCTGGCCTCAACAGCTCCCGTGCTATGCTTTGCTCCACTCTGTGCAGACCCTTTTCTGATAAAGTAATAAACATATCATAAAGCTCTTTTACAAGCCAGGTCTCACTCCCCTCTCCAGCTTTTTCTCATTAAGGGCATTGCTGCTTCAAGGAAGTTCAAGCTGCTGCATATTTAAAATCTGCATTCCTTTGACATGTTTTGAAATTATTTTAAAACAATCGGGAGAGGAGGACCAGGTCTGGGGGGCTGAGTGCTTCAAAGGGAAAGCAGATCACTGTGTAAGCCCCGAATTACATAACATGCCCCACCAAGGAAATAAATTAATTTGTTTCCCAATGGCTCATTTATATAACCCTTTAATTATAGCTAACCGTATCACCAGCATTATACCATGGGAAAATGTAATGTTGTTACTCAACCTACCTCTCCACCCTCTCCAGACCGACAACACAATCATTAAGCAGCAAATGCATGTTAGGACATCACCTGCTCTTCTGCCTTTCAAAGGTATATAGTTCAATACTGTGGGTATGAAAATGTGACCTCAACAATAACTCTTTTTCTAGCGTTTTTTTATGTTCCTAAATTCCATCTCCCTGTTAGATCATAAAAGCAGGACAGCATTTGACCTGCTTGCAACACTAAAAAGAGTATTTTTAAAAAATTCCCTATTTTCCTAGTCTGCACAGGTCAAGATCTGCAGTTGAGCCCTGATAACTGCAAGTGCAGCTCTGTCTATGCTGGGTTTTCAGATCTGGTGTGTTTAGGTAGCTCTGTTGGCTTCAATTAAAGCAATTCTAATTGTTTCTAACTCAGTACACACCAGCTGAGACCAGCTGAAGCACAGTGTGATAAAGCAGCTTGCTGCAGCTCATTCGAGTCTACTGAGTGGTATGTATTATGAGTTATTAGGCCAAACCACTGTGATGAAAAGGATGGAAACAATAACAGAAAGATTTTTCATATGACAAATACCAGAATTTTCTACAACTAAAATAATCAAAACAGCTGTTTCTATCCATCTTCAGTCCACCTCAGAAGACAATATGTGAAGGCTAATATGAAAAATAATCTCCTGATGTTATGAGATCAAGATGACTGTGGCACGTGGAGAATCTTATAACTACATCAGTGGGGTTGCAAGAAGGGTTTCGTTAGAAATCACAGAAATTCTTCCTTATGTTATTATCTTTGGGTTGACTTTTAATACTCAGATAGGAGGAATCTTTCAGGTACAATAACTTTCTTCCCATTGAAGGATGTCTTGGTAGCTTAGCAGCACTGTGATGTCAACAACTTTGTTGAGGTACAGAGATAATGCACCCTAATGCTAGATTAGCCGGCCAACTTAGCTGAATATTAACAATCTCATATGTGACAAAATTAGAACAGATTATCAGGGATGCTGTGAAATTTCCTTCAGTAGGACTCTGTCCATCAAGCTGGCTGTCTTTCTAACAGATAGGCATCATGTTCACCACATGCTAGAGTGCTCAGCACAACAGCTGTATTAGGTGTTCTGTGGGGACCTTGAGGCCAGCTCTGCAGGTTCTAGGCTCCCTGTTCAAAAATCTACAGTACTCTGTCAGAAGTTCAAAAAGACCTAAAGAGAAAACACAGTATACATGGGCATGGCCTAAAAGAAAATTCCTCAATTAGCTTGCTAAATAATCCATTTCTGTATTTGTTTTTCATTTGAAGATGACATAAAATGAGTTTTAGCAAACTATTCCCACGTAACTCAGTGCTGAGGGATCTGAAGTAACGCTATAATTTTATCTTCTACGCCCTTTGAAGCAGAGTTTCGTCGGTCATGTCTGTGATGCCTCAGGATAGCCTTTAGACCAAGTTATGTGCTCTTAAAAACAGATCAAAGGAAATTTGGTCATCTCCTTCAAAGGGCAGCTGTTCTCCTCCCCATTTTCATAGAGCTGCAAAATGAACCAGGGCATAGCATTGAGGAATGTCTCCTGTAGTTCTGTGTTAATGCTTTGGTTTGACATCTCAGTTTTTTAGATAGAAATAGTATATTTTGGTCTAGTGGTTGGTGACCCTGCATATAGCAAGATCACTATGGTCCTTTTCAACCCAGGCCATTCTATGATTCTATATTAAGTATCTTCAAGGAACTACAATAATTTAATCTTAGTTCTGAACTAAGAGGGGAGATGATTGAATTTTTCTAGAAAGAGTGGTGATTTTGTATCAAGCAAAAATTAAAATTTTAAACATCAGTTAGCTGCTAATATTTCCAGGGCATTATAACTCATGGTTTTGTTATGACTGAAGAGACACATATAATTATGCAAGAATGACCTGGTAGTCCCAGCTGGGGAGCAGACTAAGCCCCCTACAATTCAGGAGGAAACAGTCAGAGACCTACTACTGCAACTGGACTGCCACAAGTCCATGGGGCCGGATGAGATTCACCCGAGAGTGCTGAGGGAACTGGCGGAGGTGACAGCCGAGCTGCTTTCCATCATCTATCAGCGCTTTTTGTTGACTGGTGAGGTTCCAAAAGACTGGAGGTTTGCCAATGTGACTCCCATCTACAAGAAGGGTCCTAAGGAGGACCTGGGGAACTGTTAGCCTGACCTCGGTGCCAGGGAAGGTTATGAAGCAGATTGTCTTGCGGGAGATCACACAGCATGTGTGGGACAACTGGGGGATCAGACCTAGCCAGCATGGGTTCACAAAGGGCAGGTCCTGTTTGACCAACCTGATCTCCTTCTATGATCTAGTGACCCGTCTGGTGGATGAGGGAAAGGCTGTCGATGTGGTCTACCTAGACTTCAACAAAGCCTTTGACACTGTCTCCCACAGTATTCTCCTGCAGAAGCTGGCAGCCCATGGCTTGGACAGGTACACTCTCAGCTGGGTAAGGAATTGGCTGGAGGGCCGGGCCCAGAAAGTGGTGGTGAATGGAACTAAACCCAACTGGCGACCAGTCACGAGCGGTGTTCCCCAGGGGTCGGTGCTGGGGCCTGTCCTCTTCAACACCTTTATTGATGACCTGGATGAGGGCATTGAGTGCACCCTCAGTAAGTCTGCAGATGACACCAAGTTGGCTGGAAATGTCGATCTGCCTGGGGGTAGCAAGGCCCTACAGAGGGATCTGGACAGGATGGAGAGCTGGGCTGAAGCCAATGGGATGAGGTTCAACAAGACCAAATGCCAGGTCCTGCACTTTGGCCACAACAACCCCAGGCAACTCTATAGTAGTAATCTTATGATTTGGCATTGAGACCTGATTTTGAACAAAACAATTAAGGCTTGCTGGGGTGAGATCTACACAGACCAACACACCTTTTGCTCCCATTTGGCTAGCATTTTGGATGTCATTCTGATTTACAGAAAACAGGGAATAATGGCAATGAGATGCAGAGGATAAGACTGGTCTAGAGAAAATGATAAGTCGTCATAATCCAAAAGCCAAATCACTCAATCTTTAGAAAGTTTATTTAATATGCTTTTCCTGGTTTTGGCTGGAAATAGTAAAGTACCTTGAAAAATGCTGTTTCCGTGCTACATTCGATTAAGCTGAAGCCAAGACCTACAGGAAGAAATCTCTGGGTTAAACAGAACTAAAACTACCAGTCTCCTCCTTTTAATGGCTGTTTGTCATCTTCTCCAGGATCCTCTGATCAGAGGCAGCATAGAGTTGGGACACTGCATAAAATGATTCAGTATCATTCAAAGCCTTTTAAAAGCCATGTTTCTCCTTCAGAAAGGCAAGAACTGTAAAGATGATCCTCTGTGTAACCTGGGAAACAGCATACAAAGCATTAAACAACCAAAACATACTTCATAAAACTTTTGGAGAAGTTTTGCTGTAGAGCCTCAGAGCAGTCTGAGCTGTAGCAGATGACCTCCATCCTTTCCAGGTCAGTACAGGATCATCCAGGCTCAGCCAGCAGAAGTTCTGCAGCAAGGTTCTGACTGGGCTGTGGTGGGAACAATCCACCACCGAGCTCTGGTCTGTGTTAGCATTTACTGCTGCAGTGTGACTTGGTTGCTTCATCCCACTTTGCAGTGTCCTTGATTGCGTTTGGGAGCTATGATCAGGTAATTGGCAGGCAGACGTTGCTTCTAATATCCTGCTCTTCCAAGAAAAGCAAAGAAAATATCGGTCCCCTAAACAGACTTTTAGCTACCCAGGATCTATAAAAAAATCTGGAGGGACCCTATTGCCTGAAAAACATGGATAAGATCAGGCATACACACCTATTTTTCCTAATTTTTTGTGGGTAGAACAAACCATTTCTGCTGGGTAGCCATACACAGCCGGTAGTGCAGATGGACTGGAATTTACCTCACCAGGATGTAACCTTCTCTAATGGGAGTAATACCACCACAAACCTTCCTATCTGCCAGTGATGTGAAAGCTTATCAGACCTGGATAGTTCTTGCAACTTTTTGCAGCTCGGGAAATCAGTTTGCTGCACTGCCATTTGTAACTAACAATTTTATCTCCACTCTCTGCCCGCTTTCTGGTACTGCAGCATAGTTATACTGCTGGCAAAATGCAGGGAAATGGGGATTTGCAGTCTACTCTCTACTGCAGCTAATGAAGTTAACAGGGAAAAGCAAAAAACATATTCTGTATTAGAAACTGTTTGGTTATGCAGCTGCCTAAACAATACATGGAAAAAAAGTGGAATGTTTTAACTTTCATTAACAAGAAGGAAATGGAATAATGTTTTAATTGACTGAATTTTTTTTTTAATTGAAATTTTTATTGAAATTTTTATTGAAATTGAAATTAAATTTTTAATTGACTGAAAATAATTAGTTAAGTTTTCCAGAAGGAGAATCTTTTCAGTGCAGAAATGCCAAAATCAGATCCTCAAGGACAGAATTTACCAATTCTTTTCCCATTTTTTCAGAGAAAACTTTCTTACATTTTCAGCTATCTCATGAAAAGTTCAAAAACAACTGAGGGGTGCAGACTTTCCTGTGAACATTTCTTGTTCAGTTGAAAACTCAATTTTCTGACAATAGGAGTTTTGATCAGCCCAGGAAATGCTGGCACTCCGTACCTGCACCACTGGTGGGTTCCATCCTACGTACAGCTTCTTCAAAGTGGCCAGGAACCAATGGCAAAGACACCAGCAGCTCCCAGGAGGCCATGAGACACGTATGTACCTCTGCCAAGGTGGTACACTTGCTAAAAGGTTGCATTTTCCCCTGATTTTCCTTAGTAGAAAACCCCCTTCGTATAGTAGAAATGGTTACATCAACAGCAAATTTCTACCAGCTGAGGATCTGGCCCTGTTTTAGCCTTCTTGGCTTATTTCCTGGTGTGTTGCTGCGAGAGGGCTGGGATCCTGCCAGCTTGGGGGTGAACAGAATAGCATTCCCGGGCTCTTAGCAGTGTTGACCATTGTATTGATTTGAATACATAAAAATCTTCAAAGGCAGAAAGGTGACTCCCTGTCATGTGCAATGCTCCTTCTAGTCCTTTCAAGCCACAGATCATCAGCATATTCTGTACTTGAACCCAGGGCACGCCACTTTCTCTAGTGAACAAGTGATGGAGATTATTGTAGTGAATAGTAACAGTAGATGAGGTGCTATCTTCCCCTTAAATTGGGCCATTCAATTTGTCATGAATAGCTGAGTATTTTTTGCTTGCATTTGGGACTTAGATTTCAGTGGTGGGAACAGAGTGAATAGGATCAATGATGAAGCTGAAGTACAAAAAGAAGGAGAAAAAAGGGCAAAGGACTAAAGCCAGTAGAGACAAGCAATTACAAGGTGTATTAATGTACACTGGACCAGGCTGGAAAGAGGGAATAACTTATTGTTATTCCGAGGGATTTTTTTCTGTGAAGGCTAAAGGGGAGGGAAGTGAATATTTGGTATTTAGGCAATTGCAAAGCTCTGCCGGCACAGAATAAAGAAACCTTTTAGGACATGGCAGCTGCCTCTGAGCTTCGAGCATGGTACTTGATACCACAATCTACCCTCCTGATGCTTTTTGGCCAGCTTTAGAGAATAGCAAGGCAGCATTCAGAAGGAAGACAATGACAAATGTCATGAAATGGAGAGGAAATGTGAAGTTTAAAAGACTACTGAGTGACAGGCAGGTTAGATCAAAGGGAAACATTGACCAGGTATTTGTAATTGCAATGCTAATAGAGGTTAATCATAGAAAGCAGAGCTGAAGAGTGAATGTCTATTCAATCTCGAAGTATACACACATATATATATATTAAAATACATATGCATAAACACATGCAAATATACTTATGTATATTGTGCTTCAATAGCCAGCGGGTCACTCAGCCAGTCACCTTCACCCATTCTGTCTTCCTCTGAGCTGTTAATGGAAATTGTGCAGGCAGAGCATTTGAGCCCCTTTGCTGTCTGAGGCAGTATGGTATCTCGGAAAGCATGCACAAGATGTTGCTTGTATCTAAGTCACTGGAAAAGTCAGTGCAAACCTCTAAAGTTGTGCCCTGCAAGAATGCATTTGTTTTCTTAGATTTAATGTAGAGAACGGAGAATAATTATTATAGGACTTTAAAAAATGAATTTATATTTCCATTTTACTGATTTTGAGAGGTGTATTTCACAGGAAATCAGTACCCAATTACATTACTAAAAAAGCACTGGCTTTTCTAAAGGTTGTACTGTTTTGTGAACATGAACTCAACTTTGAGCACTTTTGCTTACCAGCCCTTTTCAATCTTATCTCTCTCACAGATGTGCTCTCTCTTGTTATCATTCTTCCACCCATTCCCTTCCTATGCCACACACAGATTCCAAAAAAACAAAACAAAAACATTTCCTTTGGGAGTCTTTCCATACTCATTTTAAGAAAAAACCATTCTTGTTTGCCCTTTGTGGCATGTAGCAGTCCCCGCTGTGTGCTGCAGCAAGTATGACTACAACAAGACTTAACTAGGCCTAGAATAATTCCTAATACCACAGCTATGTCTGATTTTACCAGCAAAACCATTCTGATGTCATGTACTCCCAAATCTTGAAAAAAAAATGTTAATATAACAAAATACCACACACAAACTGTTAATGAAAGACGAGGTGAATAACTTTGTGTACACATCCAAAACTCTTCACCTAAAGACTGCCAATGATGATTTTGCTTTTTTCTTTCTTTTTTTTTTCTTTTTTTTTTGCCAAGAAATCAGCCGCAGAAAGACGAGCTCTTGTGATGTGTAAGGACTAATTCATGAAATTATAGGGTCTCTGTCAGGAGTTTCGGGAACATGTAATATAAATAATAGCAACTTTAAAAAATGCAGTTTTTATCCAGTATCCAGAAAGGTTTTTCTGTTTATGGGCAATAAGCTACTCAGTTTATCATCTTCAGAAAGCAGTTTTGTGTGTGCATTACAATTATGTTTTTTCTTTAACTATATGAAGGACAGACAATATGTGTGCAAGAAAGGAAAAATATGGTAGGCAAGAGAAAGGGGTTTTGGCATGCAGCTACGGTAGAGATGTATATATTCCCATGGGCAAAAGGATGCTTATGTTGAGAGCGATCAGTTATGTCGATGCCAATGCCACGGTGGGCAGCCTCATCCCCACACCTGAGAATGCTCTGGGCTAGGGTTGGTTGGTCAGGCTGCCAAAACTTTCCCCCAGACAGCAGGACAGGAACCTGGAAAAGAGCAGAAGGATGAGGTAAGGCATAGCCCTTAGCCAGAGGCTGGAGGGGGCCTGGTGCCCTGGTGGCTGTGTGGGGAGCAGTGTGCATTTCGGACAAGTCTGAACAGCTGCTGCAGGAATGCTCACCTTGATGCTTCCTTCTGCAGTACTGGAAGGAAGAGGAATAATGGGGCAGAGGGCAAAGAAAGAAGCACACCCACACACACACACACCAAAATTAATTTTGGGTGTTCACTATGAAATCACAGCAAAGATCCTGTGGACGGCTTTATTACATCTAGCTGAGGAGAAATACAAGGGCGTCATTTTTTACCTCACTGTCATCCTCCTACACGGTTCTTTTTCATGGATATCTCAGCATGCATACAGGTCAGAAAGCAGAAACATGGAGGTAAGGGTACACTTGAAAGTCTTTGCTGAATTAATGCAGCTAAGGCAAGCTTTTGAATGTCTCTGCTAGATGAAGGCCAGTGGTATCATTATGTTGAAGATGATTTTAAAAGAATAAAAGTAGCTCAAGATCATAATATTCGAGTTTCTGTCTGGAATAGGAGTAGGTTAATACACAGAGGTGTAGGTCTGAGGCTGGAGCCAGACTCGCATTTGGGTCTGTCAGCACAAACATCCCATGAACAACTGAGCCAACATTCAGCCCCAGCAGTGGAAATCTTGTAAGTTCATTTGGAGGCAGTCTAGTCTTTCAAAAGCTCTGCCATTTTGGACTGTGTCCAAAAAGCAAGTAAAAAGAGGCCCCTGGATGTTTTTTATTATTATTATTCTTACGATTTGAATAAGCACATTGTGGGTTCTAAACAAGCTCAAATCTGGGCAGACATGCCAAAACAAATCCGCCCTTCATTCTGCGAGCCAGGAAGATAAGAAAATCCAGTTTGGTCCCATCTGTACTTCAGAGATACCTATCTGAAAGCACGCTCCTTCTAAAAATGGATTAAGAATTACAACAGCACCTTACCAGGTCTCCTCCCACCAATAAATAAAAATATTACTTGAATTATTTTTCAATAGCTGAAAAGTTAGCCCATGCTAACAGCAGTTTCCATGACAATATTCATCACCATTTTGCCGTCCTGCTCAAGGCTGGCAGTAGACTGGAGCACAGATTATTGCATATGCAGCCTTATTGCTGGCTGGAAACCCTTCTTCCCTTCACAGAGAAGCTGTTCCTGAACTGAGGTTTCTGTTGGGTGACATCAGAATATCTTTAGAAAAGCAGTGTTCTATGGGAGTTTGAATCTCATTACACGTGCTTAGCTAGCTTTTTTTCCTTTGAACTAATTAGACTTGTAGATGCTCTTTGGTCATTTTCAAGCAGTTGTATTAACAAAAGAGTGAGAATGTGGTTTATCATCTTCCCCCTTTTTATCTTATATCACTTTTGGAAGGAAAAAAGGACTGCAGAGTACAGGAAAAATTGTGGAATAAAGCAGATGCTGCAACTTTATTTCCCATCTCCATCACAAGGTAACAGTGATATGTATACCCACCTCTCTGCATACTTACAGACTGAAAAAGGCTCATATCTTATTCTGGTAGAAGGTTGCCTGGCTTCCAAACAACATCTATACATCAGACACTGCTCATAAGTAGGGAGGTGAATTGCCACTGAAACCTCAAGCAGTTGATATTAGCTCCCTTTTGTTTCTTTAATAAGTTTTTATATGGAACAGTTATATCCACTGGGCAGAGACCCAAAGCTTCTTAATAAAGAGCAGGGCAGTGAAAGCCTATAGCATCGCTTCCCCAGTGTCTCTCCATCCTCCTGCAGGCAAAACAGCCTGTAAAGACTAGCAGGAATATTTTCTCTGTGCTTGAATGCACTCTCACGGGTCAGTCCTCCAGAGAGATGGCACTCTGCAAGGCTGGTGTAACAGGAACCTGGAGAAGGAAGACAAGTCTAGGTGCTGCTCCCTGGTTTCATCTGCCATGGGGATTAACACTATCACTGCCCTTGCAGCAGCTCCTGATATCACTGCAAAGTCAATCACAATTACCTCCATCCCCTGTCCATGACCTCTTGGTGCTGCCTATCCAGTCAAGCAAACCTGTGTGACTTCAAGAACTTCAAATAAGAGAACCGAGTTTCTAATTTCTGTGGTTTCAGTATACTGACTGTATCTTCCTGATTGAAAACTTTGCTTCTGAAGGAACACAGAACTTCTATTTTCCCACACTGCTGTTAGTCCCATAACAATGTATTTATCACCACCTCTGTAGCTCATTCTGTAATGCAAAAGCTGAAATGAGGTGGCCCAGCAGACTGAGTGCTCATCAGCCTTTCTATTCAGACATTAACTCTGTGAACTCTGCAGATCACTGCAACTCAAAAGCATGACTGCAGATCAGACAGACATCCCTGATCCAGCTTGTTCAGAGGTGACTGTGTCAGTGTGGATCTCTATGCATGGGTGAATGGTAATTAGCCCAAAGCTTTGCCACTCCTGGAAAACAACTCCCTGAATCTCAATTCCTCTATCACCTCACCAAAGCAATTTGAAGCCAGAGCAGGTGTGCCAATGCCCACCAATCTCCTGACTGCAGTGCAGGCTTTACCATGTCCCTCTGCTCTGACACAAACAGAACTTTAATGTGTGTGAGATCTGAACATGACTGACTAGACTCTTAAATGTTTTTGAAAAAAAAAAAGTAGAGAATCCAGATAGTGAGGAAGGAGGAAATTCCTTGTATCTGAAGCATTTCAAATACATAAGAAATTTCTACTTTTTTCTGAGGTCAAGATCAACCCCATTTAAAATCCAAGCAAATTCTCCATCCCTATATGTTACAAAGGGGAAGGATATTTCACCAGCCATAGCTTATCTTGCTCTGCTTTCTTCATCCTCATAATTACCATCACTATGGCAACAACTGCCACTATTTCAGCTCAACAGGAACTACGAGAGATGAGTGTAGGAACCTGAGGAATGAGAGATGGATGAATGGGGAAGCGAACAAGGAAGGAAAAGGGGAGGAGCGTGAACATACAGGAAATGGGAATCTAGAGAGCAATAGTTGGATGTGGAGGTGTGGGTTGTAACTGTGAACCTAGAAAATCAGCCAGCTTGCTGCCATGTCACCAAGCACCACTAAACCTCAGAAATTTCCATTCTCTGAACCAATGGTAAACACGGATTGACTTAATTAACTTTTCTATCGTTAGTCCTCAGCAGCCAGGGAGGAGGGGGAATGCACACTCTGCTATATAGTAGACTCCGGTTAGGCCCTTTACTACATGGTATGCACAAACATAAAACTTGGCTCCCTAAGAGGTAGGACAGAAAAGTCCCATCATACTCACATGATTTTGAAAAGTAGGGAAGGCAAATCCTACTTTTTACTTGCTTTTTACTTTTTATTTATTTGCTTTTGCTTCTTTCCCAGGCACTTTCTTCCTTCTGGGTCAGCCAGCTTAAATTGGAGTCTGTAGTAAGAGATCCATTTCTCACCAAACAAACTGCTCTACAGGAAAGCTTGTGTCTTTAAATACATTTTTGAGCAATTTTCTCCCCTCTTCCCCTTTCGGACTTTGCTTGTTTTATTTGTCAGCTGATAATATGGATAAAATATTGCCTCTCCCCTACAAGGGAAAATCAGTAAAAGAGCTTCTCAGGAGTGGTTAGAGAAGCTTGGGAATTCATCTACCTTGGCAGGAAAGTTCCAATTCCTCTACTTTTCTAGGCTTTAATAAATTCCTGCTCTCCTCGGCAATAAAAATAAAAGAAAACCAGTCTCCTGAGGAAAATTTCACTCCAACATGCTGTGCTATTTCAGTCATTCTGAGCTCTCATTGGAGGGAGAAATTAAAAAAATTAACTCTTCCAAAAAAATAGGATAAAAATAAAACTATCCTAAAAATGAACTTCCACCACTCTCCCCAGTCCTTGTATGGAGTTTCTTTAATGGATGCTCAGTGTACGGATGGAAAGCAGTGCCCAGTTAAGAGCATAGCATCCTCTGTCTTCAGGGTGTTCCAAGGCTTCCCGATACACAAGGTGGATTGTATGGGAGAACTGTATAGAATATGTACAACTGAAATAAACCTACCATGCAACATTCAGCTGACTTTCTAAAGAGTCTGTATTTCTAATGTCCTATTCATTTTGAACATTTTCGTCTGAGAAGACCGAGTTGAGGTCTCTGCTCTTCTCACATTCCCCAGTTCAGGTGAGTTTGTGCAGGAAGAGGCAGAAGGGTGCCCATGTTTTTCTCATCTGCTCTGGTGACAAATCTTCACTAGCTGGAACAATTCAGCAGTTCTTTCATCGTAGAACTGCTGGCACTTTGTAAAGGCCTCCACACTCATAATGTTTCTGAAGCATTTTACAGAACAGGCAATTGTCACTGATGGGCAAGCAACCAATTATTTTCTTTCACTGACAAATTACAGACTGTTTTGAGTTAACCTGACATAAAAATACATTTTTTTTCCTGAATTTGAGGCAAAAAAAAAAAAAAAAGAAAAAGGAAAGAAAAAAAGAAAAAGGAAAGACAAAAGTTAATTTCAGAGCAAATTAAATTTTTTTAGTTAATCCAAAAGCAAGTACTACTTCAAGATGTGGGCATTTTTACAAATACACTTTAAAATGGAATCGGAGCAAGTGTGATGCAATGTTTCTGGAAAATGCATTTTTGTTATATTAGCAAGGTTTACTCACTCCTTCTCTTCTTCTGTTTAAATGAGGAGAACACAGGAAGTTTCTTTTTCAAGCAGAAAAATACCTAACACTGGAAAGAGCCAGTGTAGCAGTGCAGGATCAGCTGCAGGATCTTGCACACTCAGAGCATGGACATGCTGAGCCACCAGCTGTGTATTACAATTATACATTTGGAGCTACAATAAACTTGAACTTACATCTCAAAACTGGAAGTACAGTTTCAGAAACTGTTGTCTACCTTTCTGAGTAAGAAGTTCACAAGCTAGACAACTTTTCCACTCAAATTCTAGTAGAAGAATTTATTTGAATCAAAATTTGAATACAGCAGTCAAAGTTTAAAAGAACCAAAGGAACTTCAAGATCTCAATTGTCTGTTTAGGTCTCTAAATCTTGCAGATGGGCGTGTGAGGAACTGGTTCACTTAAAAAGAATTGGTATGCCTTAAGAAGGAGGAATACAGCATCTTTACTAGGAGAAGTAAGGATTATGAGCATGTTAATAATGAAAGACTGAAGCTAGTGCTTGTAACAATTGTTTCAAATCCAGACAAAATCCTAAAATAATAAAAGAAGCAAAGATCTCCATCATAAACATGCTTATTATTTCCACATGTTGTTTTTGTGTGTGTTTGTGTAGTATATGCCATTGAGCTTCCTTGTACAAATTCGGAACGTGAAACATTCCATGCACACAATGATTGCTCTCACAAGAGGCCTGGAGGTTTGCTTTCTGACACAATGGAGAAACCATGAACCTTGAAAAAAAAAAAAAAACCAGAATAATCTGTTTAACATTCTCTCCTTGGAGCTGGGTGGTGACTAGGGCAATATGTTTTCTACAAATGTTCACAAGCCTGAGCCACAGATCACTGATGGCAGAGAGATCCAAGCCCTGCAAAAGTACATGCAAGGACACAGTTCTTGTCCACCGTTTTCAGCATTTCCAGAATGGATCTTATGAACATTCATGACACTGAATGTTGAAGTTTAACAGAAAAGAGAGAAATCAAAGTCTAAGTGTTAACACTACTGGTCCATGTGAGCCAAGACACATACTCAAGCTCAGAAGTTGACTTCTAATGCCATGAAAGCATCCAAGCCTAAATTTTATCTTCTTTTAGGCACTAATCTCTCATTAGTTTTAATTCAATTTCAGCTACCACTTAAATCCCTTTAATAATCTAGACTCACTACATGGAAAAAGCATGGATTACCACTTTCCACTTACATGGAATAATTATTAGTGAGCAATGCTGCCTTGGTGATGAAGAACCTAGCTTTTATTTATAGCAAGCCATCCCAAAGGTAGTTTAGTGATGTAAAGTATAACTTGCTTTACTATTACACCAGTGTGGATTGTAGCCCCTTGTATTCTTGGACGTGCCTTAGCTGCATGGTGTGTATGTACTCCTCAGCTTTCTCAGTAGAAACATAGAATCATTAAGGTTAGAAAAGACCATCGAAGATCATCTAGTCCAACTGCCCACCTATCACCACGATTGTCCACTAAACCATGTCCTTAAGTACTACATCCACCCTCTCCTGAAACACTTCCAGTAGACACAAGTGAAACAATAGTGCTAATTTAGTCAGTTAGGGTTAAATGCTCTGAGATGAACGCTAAATGTGCTGGGTATGAGCAATATATGCCTTAAAAGTAGATATTTCATCTCAACCACAAAACCAGCAAAAAGCAGTGTGATGCCACTCCTTTCAGACTCTTGTGAGAGAGCACATCATTATGTGACTCTTCTTTATGTCTGTTCTGAGACCCAATTAAAAAAAAAAAAAAAATCTGTGGCTACTAAATTTTATTCTGATTACTCTGTACACTCCATACAGTCCTCAGTATTGTCTGATACAACACCCTGCATGCTTGTCTGCAGAGATGCGAACGCTAAGCAGTCAGCTTCTCTTCTGAATGTGTAAACAAGTGAAGTATCTTTGGAGGACTTTCTTATAACTTTTATTCACTTGCCTCTGGATCCTTTCTCCTTTATTACCTGAACATCCCTCTAGGGCAGAACTTTTGCAATTGCCAGTTATTCTGGAGGAAGGAAGGCTTTAATGAATCAGGAAATGAACAATTTAACTCCAAGGCTTAACCCATCATTTCTTTTATAAATTAAGCAGTTTATTTTAATGATCCCCCCCCACCCCCCCAAGTAACTAATCTTACTGTTTCTTTTCCTTTCTGTTATTTTCTTTTCTTCTACCAGTCACAACGATCACTTTTAAACACTTCTAAGATCTTTAAGAATCTATCAGGTTTTAAAAGATTGTTTTAACCATTTCATCACTGCATTTGCTCTGCACCTGCTCCTCTACCCCATATTTTACTGTACTGAAACCAATACAAAACTGGAAGGTATCTATCTGCCATGTTTAGTACAATAGCATGCAATGGGACCTTCTGAATCCATGCATTAATCTACATACCATGTTCTGGCCAGCAAAATCCAAATTTTTCAGTAACGTAGCCATAAGATACACACTTTGAAACCAAAAACAAAGGTACCACTCAAGGGCTACTGACCATATTCACAGTAAGGAATAAAGATCCACAACCTCAATTAAAGCCTCTCATCACCACTTCCCTGTGCGACTCTAGGAAACTCTCTAAAGACTTTTCCAAAAGGACTCAGGTAGAAAATTCATAGTAAATGACACTTGTTGATTATTAAGATGCAACCTCTGTCTCAGCAATCCTCAAAGTTGCTGCAGACTAAAAAATCCAAGTATCTACCACAGAAGGGTGCACAGTTAACAAATGCACAGTTAGAACAGTGGCATGGTTAGTATGGTATTCTACAGATTTGTAGTTTGAAAGCTCATCATGGTGGAAAGAGACAATCAGAAAAGAAATGCTCACCGGTGCCCTAGGCTTAGAGTACAAAACTCCAAAAGGAGAGACCTGTAACCAGACATCCTTCCCCAGTGGCAGTCAGCCCTTAAATGGGGTCTAGGAGAGGTGCAGCCAGGCTCTATCCCTTCCAGTCACACAGCTGAATTGCCTTCACCTGTGCCCCCATGGCTGTCTCATTGCTTGCCTCAGGTGGTCAATCAGTGGTTCAGGCCATGACTCAACAGTTCCCATACAAAAGGCTTACTCTGGATCTGTTGGCTATTATTGAAGAAAAGACTTCAGGTAAAACTGACCCACTAGGGCAGATCTTCCAAGCCTTCTAAGAGAGTAGCAAATACATTACTGTTTCTGAAATTCCTCCAGTTTAAGGTAATGGAGATCACACACATGTAGAAAAACTCCTCTGTAGCCACTGATGAGAAACCAGATAAAATTTTTTCTGTAAGACTTGCTAGAGAAGGATGAGCTTGAAAAGAATGTACAGGGTATGCAGGTCCACTTTGAGTTAAGCTACCGATGTTTGCTGAAAAGCATCAGAATTTCCTAACTCCTGAGCTTTGGGGTAGATCCATGAGGCACATTTCTGTGCTTGTGTACATACAACCTTCTGATGACACAAGTATGTCAGCTAAGGTGGAGATGGAAGTCAAGAGAGGTGTCTGTGCAGAAGTGGAGACACAGTTTTCCTGACAAAATCATATTCCACCCATATAGCTTGCTCCATTTTGGGGCTAGAGAGTAAGGCTACAACAATAGTCCATACTGCACTGTGTTGCAAACAAGCCCTAGTGGGAAGGAACGCATACAAAAAAACAGACCTCTAAACATTGTTCCAGTGTGCGTAGCTCTTCATCTATGTGTAACTAATACTGGTAAAACAGTTTCTTTGCCAAAACAACTTCTGCTCTTCAGGGCCTTGGTCTGAATTCTGCCACCCACAGAGCTCCTTTTGTCCATATAAACTCAGTCTTCATTAGCCCTGCTTGTAAGAGTAACCAACAGGATCATAAAAAATCTGCTCTTTAATGCCTCCAAACTTTATAAGGGGAGGAGTAAATACTGTGCGTTATTTACTTTTCTGTACTTAGGGCCTGCTACTAGTCCATTTCTACTAGTACTGAAGTAATTCTATTAGTTATTGAACTCTTTTATTTATTTATTTAGTCTTTTTCTTTTCTTTTCTTTTTTTTCCCCCCCAATTTAAATTATATTTACATAGGCCAGGCTCATATAGTAACATGGCTGCAAGCCAATTTCATACTCCTTATTTCCAAGCTAGAGGATACCTATGCATTTTTCCTGCCCTGGGCTTTGATACAAGAGGCTGGGACCCATTTTCAAAAGAGCCTATGAAGTAAGGCACTCAATTTGCACCAAGTTGGAAACAATGGTGTAAATCCCACAGTTCCCCCGAACACTTCAGCCAAAATATTTACCTGTGCATCATCCTGAGGATGAGGTTTATGAAAATCAGAGTTTTCATTCCAAATGTCTTTACATTATGGAACTGTAAATCAAGTGCTGCTGCCCAGAGGCATACTCACAAGAAAGTTTGCTGGATACTAACCCTGTACTGCAAGCATAGTGCCAGCTTGTAAAGAAATAACAGTACACTGAGCCCTGGACTAAAGTCCTCTTGTTATGTTGGTAACCTGTGGTCAAGTACATTGTAAGCAGAGAAGGAATTTTCATTTCTCATTGGCCATGCTTTTCAGGAAAAAATAAACACAGATACCGGAGGAAGAACGTCCGATTGCATTTAGAAGAGTTGTCCTCAGAAGAAAAGAATTACGTAATTATCTTCTATCAGAATATAGAATATTCTATTCTATGTTCAGTTGAACAACTGAAGTGGATTACTGCTCCAAGATGCATTTAACAGAAATTGCTTCCTAAGATAGTTTTTGCACCACATGGGTGGATAAGCAAATGGGTTATGAAGAGGCATGAGGGTGGTCCTGGCTGGTTTGGCAAGTAAGTACAAGGGAATACATGCATGCATTGCTGGATAGAGAAACAGAGGCTGGGAGAATTGCTACAATATGTTGTAAGATGCAAATAAGTTTGAGATTGTACAAGACTGACCTGAATGACCTGAGTGATAGGTGTGGTGCACATGTGTATGGACTGTGGGAGTAGGTGCTATTGAAGGGACAAGGACTAGCGAGGCTGTAACGTACATGTAGTGAAGCAATGAGGTTACTGTTGGGTGATCAGATTTCATTACCAACAGCTGTAGTGCTTGGAAATGGCTGTCTGTAAAGGGGTGATTGTATATAGCAGCCAGCCATGTTTCCCATTTGATGCAGTTTCGGCTCATAGGTGCACATCATCTCTTGTGCCAATGGTGTGTAGTTCAGAACAAAGATGCATGCCTATCCCAGTTGTACAGAAGATGTTTGCTCCTTTTTTTTGCTTTTATTTCTTGCTTCTTGTGATCTCATTTCTTTATAATGAGATATATGGTGGTATAGCAATATGCTGTAGTTTTGTCTTTAGATTGAGGGCGGTCAAAAGACAAAACAGAGACTGCATTTCAAAAGGAGAGTGATGTTTTGGCTAACATCTGACACAAGTACCTGCAACTAATACCAGCTGGCTGCTCAGACATGCATCAGCATTGTAGCAGGGTTGGTTCATCAACTTCGCATCACTTGGTAAGTCTGCATTTGCCCCAGTGATGACTGAATTAGAGCCTGCGACATTGTGCCATCAGTTGCAAATCCCATGGTCTGTGGCCGGAAGCGCCAGACGCGGGAGAATGAATGTGCCTGCTTAGTTCCAGGACAAAAGTAATATGAACTAATGCTGACCTTTTCTTTCCTGTACTTCTGACCCAAGAACAGCTAACCAATGTCTGCTGACAACTGTCTGTTTCTCACTAACCAGAGATGGCTTTTTGGGCAGCTCTGTGCTACGCAGTGCTAAGTAAAAGTTAAAAATAAAAAACTGAGCCCCTGCCCTGGGATGCTCCCTCTGTGGCAATTTGGAAATGATCACTTGACACTTCTGAACTCATCACCATCTTGTGGGGCATTTCTTGCTCTGAAAGTTGACTCTCTGTAGATAACACACACAACACTGGAGAGCTGCAGCACCGGGATGAGATTTGAGAGACTGTGTGTGTTTGTTATCAGAGTGAGCAAACAGTTGTATCATGTGTTTAAGGATGAGTAAATCTAACACAAAGACGGGGCTGACACATGCCACGGGGGACTTGCAGAGCTCCCAAGGAACCTGATTCTTCTCTAGTGGGACTGAGGTAGAACAGAGAAGATGCTCCTTTCTCTTTTTCCTTACTTATATTTCAATGTTAGATGGGAACCCCATACCATTATCAAAACAAGAAATAGCTACAGAGATGATGTAATTGTCTGGATCAGAATTCAGATACTCAGACCTACAGAAACTTTTTGCCATCATTATTGCACCCAGGAAACATAACCCCAGCTCTGGCCAAAACCCCTATTAAAATTCCTATCTCTGCAATATTCCCAGAACATCAGCAAATTCATTCTCCTTTTGAGCAAACACAGAGGCCAGATTCCAGCAGTAAAACTGCAGAATTTGTGAGCATGGGTCAGCATGAAGTTTGTTCTCATACAAAAGCAGGTTCTCACAGGAGATTATGGAGCACAAACTGCTGAGAAAGAAGGCGTGAAGACAAAACAACTGAAATAATAAATTACGTTCTTGTGAGTAGTCTGGACTTCAGGGCCTGTCGTCAGCAGTGGGGACTGATTTAAGCCATGAATACTTCTAGTCTTATAATAGTAACATAGCTGAGATTTCAGTCAGCTTAAAACTTCCATCCTTTGGGTTTTATGTTCATAAAATTCTAAGGACTTCAGTACTAACCTGGAATTCGTGATGGCTGCTTTACAAGTGTAATACCTCACAGGCTTGGTGGAGTCAGGATCTACCGGTGTCCTCTGCCTTGCAGAGCTGCTCAGCCTCAGGGGGGCTGGGGGTTGCTTGGCTGCTCCCCCGGATGCCAAGGGGCTCAGCATCTCATTCTCATCCCTAAAGGAGTGGTACCTCTGAAAACCGAGGACAATGACTTCCAACAAAGAAATTTGCACCTGGATAGTTATACAGATGTAGCAAAGAAGGAATAACCATTCCCAGGTTATTCCTTTGATAAAATCATAGCAGTGTCCATTGCCTCTATGTAAACAGGGTCTCAGTCTTTCTGCAGCAGCTCCAGCACTTGAAATTTGGTCTGAAGTGGTGAGAAGTGCTAATATCTTTGTGGTTTAGGACGGAAAAAAAAGTCGGAGTTACTGTATGGTTACACACACCTGTTTGTATGTGAATGCTGGAGTTCCCATTGAATTTCCTTTCTGAACAGAAAAAGTGACAAAGAATCACAAGAAGCCACTTTTTTTTTTCATGTAAAAAAACTGTAGTTTGAAAGGTTCAGATGAGATTAGTTCAGAGAAAAACTCAGGATTTATTTTTTATTTTTCCCCACAGTGCATTTAGGTCCAGAGGAAAATCTTACTGCTTTGAATAATACTGGAAGTTTGAAAGCTGAGTTTGGACTGAAGGGCTTGTTGACTTAACTTTGGACATATTAAGGATGCTTCCATCCCAGATTTTCTGAGCCAGCTGTGCTAGATGGATGCATGATGCTGATTGCCAGCCTCCTGTCTTAACTTTATTAAGCACAGTGCTCAGAGAGCTAACCAGGATCTATTATTCAGTTCATTCAGCCCACACCTGGCTCTTCAGTGAGATGCTGCACTGTTTAACACCATGAACTATGGCTTTATTGCTCTCTGCTATTTCCTCCTCCCTCCAGCTTGAAAAACCACACCAGTCAATGGCTAATGTTGGTGTGGGAGTAATAACCTTCCTTTATAGCAGCAAATAGGGACATCTGGACAGGCCAGGGAAAAAGGCAGGGAGTAAAACCATCAGGATGTGCAGATTATAGTGTTATCATAAGAGCTCTTGATTTCAGGAAAGCTTTTTAGTGTGGAAACATCCAAAACTTTCATTCCTTCAGCTGCAGATTTTTCCTTTGAAGGTCACAGAAAAGGTCGAGAAACTTGGGGCTGACAATGTAGCAGGGGTAGTCATTATCTCACCAAGTTTCAGCAAAAAAAAACCCAACCCTCCCCCCCCCCCCCAAAAAAAAAACAAACCACCGCCACACGTTTTAGCTGTTCAGGCCCATTCTTGAGGTAGATGAATGGGTAGTACTACAAAATCCAGAGTAAAGCACAAGGAATCCAACCTCAGAGCTTGGTGACACCTTGGTGCTCCAGGTCTTGCAGCCAGCTCTACCATCAGGACAAATCCATGAAGCTTTTGGTGCTCCCCTACCACCTACACAATGATAACAGTAATGCCTTCTTTCTGCTGTCATTTTTCTGCCTTGTTAGTCTGCAAAGGACCAGTAGTACACCAGTTCTTACTAGGGTACCACTTTTATCTCTTGCAGCTTTAATGGTGTTAATAATTGGTAGATGAAGGGTACTGCAGGACACATCCTCCCTGTCCTGTAGCCCCATGACGGATTCCAGCACATCCCCATCAATACATTGTTTATTAGCCTACGGGAAAAGGACAGCAAATGTACCTGTTCGAAGTTTACCTTTCTTCTACACTTTCAATAAAAATTAAACCCCTGAAGACTTCCTGACATAGATTGATGTGAACAGGCACTCAAACCCTCCTTGAACCGGGAAGTTATTTTCATGTCAGGAACAACTGTCAGGTTTCCTGTTCAGCTTTCTGTGGTGAAGGCTTAATGCCAAAAAGCTTTTTGTATGGAAGGGGGTATAATTCCAGCCACTGGACAAAACTGTCATTTTTCTTTGCTAAATTACTTCTGAAGGGAAATTCCATTTTCATGGAGAAACTTAAGCATTTCCACAGCAAACATGACATTTCCTGGCAAAAATAGTATTTTTTTTTCCCTCACTATGCCTGCTGTTCATTTAGAAGCAGAAAAATAATGTGATTCTTCTACTAGAATTAAGAAAAGAAGACAGCAAATTTATTTTGTGTTTAGTTAACTGAAATTAATATGAAAATCATTTTTCAGAATTCTAGATTACTACTCAGTTTCTCATGACCCAGGGATACTCAGACTTGGGCTGTTATGAACCAGGTTTTTCATCCATGAAAAAATGAACATTCCCTTGGTTAAATTCTGACTCCTTTAGGCACTTGGATCCCTTCTCTAATGTGTCAGAAATCAATTATCTGGTTATCCTCTAATTTATTAAATCTCATGTCCTGGATTCTGAAAATATTTGGATGCTGTTGTAATGCATTTTGTACTGGCAGAGCAATTTGAGCTAATACATTTTGCACAACTCAGCCGAGGCATCTTGGCATCCTGAATCATTCTGAACCTCTCTGAATACAGTTTAATTAGTGTCCAATGTACCGTGCCTTGGTGGAGTGGACAGCTGGCGGCTTATCTTGCGTGACCTTGGGTGACAGACACAATCTGGGATAATGCTAATGTGTGTCTTTTGTCAGTTGATACCGGGGAGCCAAAAAGTCAGGGCTTCAACAACCAAATGATTAGCACATATCCACGGGGATAGAGATGGGAGGGAAGATATGTCTACCATGGACATGTCTTAGTACCTTGTGATTCACAGACAGGCTAATGCCAGATGCAGACAAAAACTTTTCATTTTTCTAAGTATCTTGCATTGCTTTCCGCAAAACAACAAATACGGAGAGGGAATGTTGGCTGGGTGAAAGACTAGAATTAGAGATGCATTTTGAGGAAGCGAGTACACTGCTCACTAGTTTCAGGTGCCATCATAGCTGGGTTACCTGGGCAGACATTTTCTTAAAGAGAAGTAAGGCAGTTGTGCAACTTGAATGAGTTAAGGCAAAGAGGTTGCATGATGAGCTTTACAGGTCCCTTCCAACTTGAAATATTCTATGATTCTATTACACAGATCTGGTGTGTATTTTTCTCTTTCTTTGAAGAGGAGAAGGAGGGAAAGCCTGATACTTCTGGTCAAATTCACTGAGACATGGAGTCAGACTCATGGAGAGAAAGATAAGAAGGCAGGGAAGACTCATGAAGTCAGGAAGTAACAAGAGAGCAACAGAGGACCTTTGAGAACAGCTTCTGATTGCTCGTGTTTGTTTGTAGGGAATTGTGAACTGTTCATAAAAGCAGTCAACTTGTTCATAAATTCTAATAGAGAAAATCAAGAAGGATTAAAAAATCATTCCAGTTGGACATTGAGGAGTTAAGATAATTTACCTTAAATTAAAAAATCATTCCAGTTGGACATTGAGGAGTTAAGATAATTTACCAAAAGAATAGAGAGAATTTGCCAAAAATCATTTTTTCTTGTTGAAATACAGAGCCCAAATTAGAAGCAAATGCTAAATAACCAGAAATGGAAGACTGAGATCAATGGATCGCCACTCACTCTTATTCACACCAATGAAGACATAAATTTTCTGTACACTTTTCCCAAGCATGTGTGACATATCAAACATGCAGAAGCCTCTCTGCCACTTAAGAAGTCCTAGTAATAATTTCTATTAAAAAATGGAGGAGGAGTAGTAAAAAAAAAAAAAAAAAGTGTCTTAAATATGTCCACAGATAATTATTCTCACTTCTAAACACCTTGTAAAGCCATTTATGATGTCCCTCTGGACACAGGAAGAGAGGCAATTGCTGTTTCCCTAATTTCTCTGGATCAGAGAATACTTCTTCCCCATCTTCCCTATCTGGACTTACACTGGAAATGCATCATAGCTTGTGCAGAGCAGAATCCACAAGAGGGCTCTGCTGGTGCCCCTGCTCCAAGTTTCTCAGTATACAAACAAATAATAATAAAACAACCATCCTTTTATTCAATAAATATATCTATGCTTCATTTGCTAAATATTTTCCCTCTGTAAATTATTTTCAACTTTCTGTTTTCCTTCTGCACCCTTCATATAGTAGTATTCTGGAATAACAGAGCATTCCTGCCAGTTGTTGAGAGCTTTATGAAATAGAAAAGAGTAACTTGATCATTTTTTAATGGGTGTAAGTTAATAAAAGCTGGTCCAGAAAGCTTAGAAGCATTTCCAGTAGGAGATGAAATTCAGTCTATTCTGAAATATTTCATGTTAATGAAATTTTATGCCACAGTGAGAATCGCGGGGGATTCTGCCAGTGTCCAAATGTTTTATTTTTCATGCAGTAGTATGGAATATCTTAGGTTAATTTTCAAATAAGAAGTAAGCCTTATTTTACGTACATGTGAGTACGTATTTATACATGAAAAGAAATACAACCTCAAAGAATGTGTTATATATAGCTGTTTGGGTTCCCTAAAAGTGCCCGTTTGATTTTCAAAACAAGGAAGAAAAACATCATTTTATTCATTTTTTTTTTTCTCATCAGGTTGTGCCATTAAGATACCGTACCTTCATCACAAAAGAAACCTGCAACAGGTAAGCCGTGAATCACTGTATACACTCAAAATAACTAGATAAACCTTCCCAAAATCTCCTAAAAAAATCCTGTTCAGAAACTGTCAAGCCCGCAAATGTTGAGCACAGTATTTTGAAAACAACAAACCTCACTCAGATAAAGCAGTAATCTTCTCATGCCCCTGGCTGCTCATGTAAAATGGAAACTTGCCTGAAACTAACCTTCATCACCTTCTCACCTCTCCATTTCAGATGGGAGTAAAAAGAAGTCTTGAAGAGTTACTCAGTTTTTCATTTTTTCCTTGAATCAGATGCAATTCACAAACTCGCTGCTCATTTTCCACCTCCTCAGTAAATCTTCCCTGTCTGACCTAACTCTGTAGTCTGAAATCCCACTCTGGAAAAGGCTGACTAAAACCCCTTAATATTACAGCTCTATTGTGCCTGAAAAACAGTGCGTACAGTTATTTTCAATTTTTCCTATTTATCAGATGAGTAACAAGCCCTTGCGTCAACTGGGACATTTAGCTCTCTTTCCATCTGGATGCAGGTGTCTGTACCATCTCTACAGATTTCAGTGCCTCCTATCTTATCACTGCACCCTTTTGATCAAGGAGCATCTATGCACAGGTCTGTTCTTCACTTCAAAGTAACCGTAACCTGACTAATCTCTTCCCTCCTGCTCCCATAATAGAGCTGGGGGATGCATTCAGGCAGGCAACTGGGGAATCTGGATGACAGGCTCCAAAATCCTTTATGTTGAGCTTCATTTTTTCCCGTTTCTCCCAAACTGTTGGTGCAGCATATCTGGGAAGGCAGATATTGGCACCTCCTGATTCCTTCCTGCAAGGATATTAGGAAAAACGTGATTTCACATCCAGCCACAGCTGTAGCATAGGAAAGCCTCCTGTTTCAGGAAGAAAATCTGTCACCTCCCTTAGGTGCCACCATTCACTAAGGTACTTAACTCACTGCGGATCTTTAATAACAGAAATAGTTCCATTGAGTCCAGTGGGACAACTCAAGTGCCCTAAGCAAGGCACACATATCTCTCTGAATGGGGCCACATCCGTCACTCTTATCTGCATGCTGGTGTGAAGCTGCTCTGCAGGACAGCTGTGACAACTGTTGGTGGCCTGAGTTGTAACCTGAGCAAAAATGTTTTGGTTTTGGTGCTGAAAAGAACTGCTTTGTCTTCCTTTTTAAGCTACTTATACCAAAATGATAAACAAGCAAAGATCAGACTGCAGCCTGAAAAACTATTATCAGGCCACCATCCACTGTAACTCTTCAGGAAAAATGCATGATTGCAGAACTAATAAGTGATCTGTACATGGCACAATTACTGCAACTGCCCATGTAATCATGGTAATGGCATACAACAGAGCACAGCTGGGAGCACCCACAGCACTGCAAGCCCAGGAAAGGCCAATCAGTTACAGCTCAGTACACATATACAGGGGTTTCCCATAGCTGGCTTGAAGATATGTGTGTGTACATGTATTAGCCACACTCTCACCTATATGCAGCCAAGAATAGCTTTAGCAGCTCTAAACTGAGAAAAATGTCTGCAGGACAAAGCTTGGAGGGCAATATAAAATATATGCAGCAATTAAGCATGGATAATAGAGATGTGAGAGAAGAAAGGGATAGGAATGAAACAAGGAATGAGGAAATGCAAAGGGGCATACATGTATGCATGACAAAACATAACAACACCAATGGACACCATGCAAGTAGCCGGTTGGGCTCCTGTGGTTTGCCTGACTGGAGAGTGTCTTAAGAAGGGCAATAAAGCTGTGAAGGGCCTGGAGCACAAGCCCCCCAGCATCTGGGGGGACTAGGATTGTTCAGTTTGGAGGAGTGTCATGGGAGACCTTATCACTCCCTAAAGCTCCCTGAAAGGAGGTTGTGGTGAGGTGGGGTTCAGCCTCTTCTCCCACGTAACAGTGATAGGATGAGAGGGAATGGCCTCAAGTTGCGCCAGGGGAGGTTCAGGTTGGATATTAGGAAAAGTTTCTTCTCAGAAAGAGTGGTGAGGTATTGTCACAGGCTGCCCAGGGAGGTGGTGGAATCACTGTCCCTGTAGGTGTTCAAGAACCATGGAGATGTGGCACTGAGGGATGCGGTTAGTGGGCATGGTGGGGATGAGTCAACAATTGGACACGATGATCTTAGTGCTCTTATCCAACTTTATTGATTCTGTGATTCTATGAGTCAGTGATTCTATTTCTTCTCTCAAAAGGAGAAAAGATAGAAGAGAGAAAAAATGAAGAACCAATGATTACAAGCAAAAGATAAGAGCATGAAATGAAAGTGATCTACGAGAGGCTAAAAAAACACTGAAAGGCAAATTGACTAGAGGAGAGGTCACTGCAAGCTTCAACGGCACTTCAATTCATTTAATACATTTAAGCTTCTTTTTTGCTTCTTACTGTTGGCAGATGTCCTAAATCCCTGCAAGTGTGAAAGATGTGTGGCAGCTATTTGGAACTCTTGGGGATTTCACTGTCGCTGGCTACTTAGTAACTTTTGTAATTAAAGGCCATTAAGAAAAGGTAGAAGGAGAACCTGCTGTTCACTGAAAGCCACAGTCCTTCCCAGAGTAAACCACCAATGCCACTGGAAAATAGATCTGAAATTATTGCTGGAGAAACTCAAAACAAGAATGATTGTCACAAGATTTTTAAGTACATCTTCATAGACAAAGACAAGGATTTGATATGTTCATCTCTACACTGACCTGACCACACTGTGGTCAAGGAACAGCAGGTGCCTGAGAAAGACGTTGAAACCCTCATTTGGAAAATTTACCTGCTGGCAATCTCATGTGGGACACACACAAAAGCTTTGACTCCTTTGCTCAGCCACAGCACATGATGAGCCCAGGCCAGCTGGGGAACCTCCCAGTCCCACAGCAAGAAAGGCATTCACACACCAAAACTGCACTTTGGAGACAGGGAGATGTTAGCAGGCAGAGCTGAAAATCCTTCTCCAACTGCCATCCTGCACACTAAAGTTCACCTTCCTTTAACCTCAGCCACAATGTCTCTTCTGTCATTTTCAGCATGATAGGAGGTCAACCTAAGCTGCCTGGTTACGTAGATACAAATTTAAGCTTAGCCATTGTTTAAAACTTCTTATGCCCTTTAACAGAATATGCTGTTCAACTTCTAATACGGTGCACACTGGGAGAAAAATGAATAAAAGTCTTAATTACAATTGAGATGTCCCTGGTACAGCTTACTGCTGTTCTGGAAATCCTCCCTCTAAACTCCTGTGCAGCACAAAGGCATCATTTCCCTAGAGCACTGAGGGATGCAGTGTGGGGCAGTGTGTGGCTGCACCCTGTGAGGCTGCTTTGTTGGATGGGCTTTGTGTGGAAGTGCGGCCCTGCTGAGTGACAGCCCAGCCTGGGCATCAGCTTTTGTGAGCTCAGTTTCCCTTCTGAGTTACCATGTTTCTGTAGCTTCAGAAAGCAAGTATTTCCCTTGGTAGTGAGTGTTGCAGTCTTTGGGGCCAGAAGGCACGGATCTGAATGCCAGGTGTGGTTACAGGCAACTCGTTGTTATTTCAGAGTCACCACTAACATCAGGCAATTTTAACTATGTTCTGAGCCACAAACAACACAACTCCCACTAACACTATTCACAGCTTTGCCACTATTAATACTGCAGTGTTAAGATTGTTTTTTATTTTTTACTTTTATCTCCCCACTAGCAGTAGCTACTGTACAGCCCCAGAGATCTGTGCAACACGGTTGATACTGCTTTGGTCAAATCTGGGCCAAAGAGAAAGCCTCTAGGGCAGACTCATGAATGCAATAAAGACCTTTTCCTGACTCCAGTATTTACATAACATTTCTCTCACTGTTATGCCCCAAGTTCCCAGCCAGGAGTGATGCACCAGGGCGTCCCTAGCCTCATGCATTACCCTAAACACATCACTGGCTGAAACAACAAGACAAGGATCTGTAGAAAGGCATCTGTCACACTGCTATAGATGGGAAACAGAAGCACACAGGTCCTGCAAGAGAGCCATGGTGCAGGTGGTAGATAGACCAGACAACACAGTTCCTACTTTTCCCTCTTATATTCACGCTGTGAGGACCCCACAACCCTAAATTATGCATTGATCCAGTTATTCACACATGTACTCCTGGGACTGTCCCTTTTAGTCATAGCAAGAAAACTCCATCAGCTTGTGGTTCCACAAACCTGCTGTCGACACAAAGTACAGTTGCATTACGAGTCTAGCACAGTGACTTGACCAGCCCCTGCCAGGGGAGTGTGTGCAATGTACACATGAGATCCCACCTGGTGGAGGGACAAAATCCCAGTGTCCCAACAGTAATGTCACGGCCAGACACGTCTTCTTGAGACAGAATGAGATGGACTGAGAACATGGTCCCAGTTCAAGTAGGTCCTGGACCAGCAGGTGATGGACAGTTTGGGGAGCTCCGAGCATCCATTTCCATCACTCAAACACAAAGATATCCAGCTACTAAGCTTCATTTTCAGAAAACCCTGCAGGGTTACAGGGCTATTTTCCTTGTTTTTAATTATTTCCTCATGCCTTTCCACTCCTGGGCATTGTCTAGCTTTTGACAGGGAAAAATCAGCTCTGCCTATTTTTGAAATGAAAAGTGTATCACAAAACAAAGTCAATTATATTTATCTATAAATTTTAAAATACTGTAAGCAAAACTAAAAGAACAGCAAACGCTTCAGGCAGGAGAAAACATTGTGCTTGCCTTACAGCAATTTTTCCCAGTTTTATTGTAACAAGAAAACATTTTCGTGTCATGCAAAAACATGAAGCTGTATTTCTATTTTCCTCTATTTCCAGCCCAGGTGATTTTGTGAGCCTGCTGTGATTTTTCAGTGTGGGAATCCCCAGATGATCTGTCTTTCAAGTACTTGTTCAATCTGCTCTTGAATTCATGTAAAGTTTTTACATTTACAATATTCTTTGGCAAGGAGTTCCCCAGACTGCTACCTCCTCCAAAAAGTCTGATTTCCAAGCCGAAGAGCCCAGGCTTATTCAGTCCTTCCTTACACAAAAACTGCTCCAAAACGTTCATCATACATGCTGCCTTTCTCTAGTCTTGTTTGTTCTGCTATATTCTTGTCCCAGACATACAGGCTGTATTTCAGATGTAGCTAAACTGATGGCAAACTAATGTTCTTGGTTTTGTATTGAATTCCTTTCCTTTTCTGAAGGCAGCCAAGTGCCGAGCTGATCTGTTCAAGGAACTAGCCCCAAGGACTTGCTTCAGAGCAGTAATGGTCAGCTCAGAGTCCGTCATTTCATGTACAAAATGAGAACAGTACCTCCCTGTGCACACAGTACCTCCCTGTGCACACAATTTTACATTTATCTGCACCAAATTTCATCTGCCAGTTTGTTGCCCACCCACCCACCTGTTGCCACAAGAGCCCTTCCAACTCTACACAGTACTTCCTCTTCCTTGTCAACTCGAGTAACTGTATAATCACAAAACTTCTAATCTCACTGCTTCAATGTGGATCCCTGAGCAACCCCACTACAGACCTTCTTTGCTAAAACATCAATTTACAGCCATTTACTGCTTCTCTTTCAGCCAATTATATGTCCATTCCAACAGCATCCCTTTCATGCTTTGTTTCTCTTAAGAACTTTCTGTGAAGAACTTTATCAAATGCAACCTAGGAATCCATGCAGTGTACATTATTTGGATCCCCTATACCCATGAGGTTTTAGCCTCTTCAAAAATACCAAGAGCTCTAATTTCAAAGGGAATCCTTTTGTCAAATCAAAATAAATTCAGCCAGTTTTGAAAATCCAGAGCTGTTTGTCTGAAAAATTTAGCCAAAAATAATATTTTATTACCTGCTATCAGACAGTCATTAATTGCTTTCTTTGAACAGGTGCATTACCCGACACACTTAGCTGCATCTTTTAAGGGGAGGCACTTGGCTACACTGCCTTTTCTTAAGTAAGAAAAGCCTGCACAGCACTAAGAACCAGCAAAATGTCTTTGTGCATTGCATTCATAGTAGTGCTCTTTCTCATGTTATTTGGTAATCTGGCTTAGATAAGTGACAAAAGGTTTATGAGTTTTGTCTATTTATTTTTTTTATTTATTTTCCTCTTATGGAGTGTGGTTGATATATGTATGGGTTTGGGGTGTACCTAGTAAGGAGGCTGAACTGCCAGACTTCTACTGCAAATAAGACACCTTCATGTCCTCAAGAGTCACTGGAAGCTCTGGCAAGAGCACAGACATTTTACTGTCTTTTTCCTATTCTTGTGAAACACAGTTTATGAAGTTCTCAACTAACTGTTGATGTTTCTTCTACTACATTAATAAGCAGAGACTTACAATTTAATGGTACACATTATGACTACACGGCCAAGCTCCAAATAACTTGAATGAGACACAGCGTTGGGGTTTGGCTATTTGCCTACGAGGTGCAGTCACTCCACAGAGAGGGCAGTCAGTGCTGGTTTCACCTTCCACTTCCGTTTGCGGACAATTCCCAATTTGTTAAAGCTCTTCTGGTAACATGGTGAACCAGCACCATTACTGGGTGTCCTGGCCATGACCCTGTCTCGATGTTACCAGTCTGAGAAGTGATACCCACTTTCTACTGCAGCAGTTATTTCTGCCAGCCAGCCTTATACACTGGCACAAACCACTGCAGAATGTGACGCTCTGGGCACGTGTACCTGCGTGCACGTGCATGTGTGTGTGTTTAAGTAAACATAAAGTCTGCTCCCATTTCACACGCTCTTTACTATGGTCTGGAGGACAACTGCATCAAGGTAGGGAAATTTGGTCCATTAGACAATGACAGGGAAATATGAATGCCTCTTGCACACTCTAAGGACAGTTAGAGAGACAGTGCTAAAGACCTAATAAGTAAAACATGAAACAATCTTAAAGAAATACTAAAAATGGATTTATATACTTCAATTTACAAGCCACCATCTGCACTTGATCTACCGTTTGCCATGTGGCAAATCAAATATGTAGAGAAAAGGAAAAAATTAGTATCTTTCCTCCACGTGAGCTGAAGTTCAGCCAGATGACTGGAAAAGCAACACCGTAGCTGCTGACAGCCATTAGAGCATGCCACTAAAGACAGGTAAATTATCTGTTAAAGTTAGAACCAATTGAAGAATATAAAGTTGTCACAGTGAAATTTGGCTTACAAAAAATATCGAAGTCTACCAAGGAAAATAGTGGTGGGAAGGTATCAGGAGCTATTAGCTCAACTCCTCATCCTCTGGGTCCTGTTGGTTATTTATGCCACAGCCAATACCTTCTTTTTTTATTTAAAATCTCTCCTCTCTTCTCTCCCCTATACTTTACCTTTCTCACGCTTCTCCATATTATCATTAAAGTGATTTCCTGTCCTGCCTCCAGTCTTTTGTGAAAGTCCTAGAAGCTTCATTTTCCTGCTCTACTGCTGTCACAACATCATCAGCAAACTCAAACTCAGTTGCCACACCCGTGCAGTGCCTGTTCTAGTCTGATTTCGCAGCCATCTCCTTCTCTCAGCTGACAGCTTCCCAGGGGAGATGCATTGTAATGACAAGGTCTACACAAGTTATAAGAAAGCTTTCACACCTGTTCTCCCAGCCAACAATTCTACACGGTCTAGAGAGTAGATCAGAAGGAAATTGTGCTTACTTTATCAGTAAAGCTTCACCTGTGCCATCCTTTGCAATCATCTTTTCAAAGAACTGACCAGGTGAAAGATGAGTCATCTCACCACAAGCCTGCTGCATCTTCTATGGTAATAATTTGTTGTGAATTGTTGCGGATGGCTCTGAGGCTGTGTTGGCTTACAACACATTTCAATAATGAGGTGCAACGTCATCCCAAATCCCAGAACACTGTGCTGTACAATTTCATTTCTTAGTATAAAACGTGTCAAATTATTATGCCTTACTATAAAAATGTGGGGGAGCTTATGTAGAATTTTAAAATGTAACTAAGATGTTGTTAGGGATACTTCAGATATTTGTGTTATTGTGGGAACTGTGAAGAGATTCATAAAGCATCATTTCTTAACCTAGATTTACTTTAGAAAGTCAGTAGCAGTTCCATGTCATGTTTATAGATCCTAATCACATGACAATATTACAGGTTCTAGCAAGCAAGGCAACAAATACGACAGATGTCTTTCAGTGAAATGTTAAAAATTTAAGACTGACTTTGAGTGTTACTATAGTTATGTACATAAACTAATGACCTACACCAGGGAGTCTGAATCCCCACAGCGCCGTTGACCACAGTTGCAGGTTACATTTAGCAGGTAAGAAAGCTTAACGTTGGTTTCAGAGGGCAAACTTAGTAACAATTCTTAGTGCACTCAAGTCTACATTATTAAATTACGTTACTCATCTAAGGTGTGTATAAATTAGTTTCAAATGAATTGCCCAAAGCTACCCAGCGCTTAATGCTATAGCTAGAATCAGAATTCAAGAAATGTTGAACACAACACTACCCAAGGACCGAGCCATCTATTTCCATATCTGTACTAGGACTAGTCCAGATCCTTTCATCTACGGAAATAAAGTAGAACACAAATAACACATGATATCTGCTAGCAAAGCCTTTCTCAGGAAGAAATTCAGGCTTGGGCGCTTATATATTCACATTAGCTGCAATCGGTATATATTACAATGAAAAGCTTTAGAAGATTTTAGTCAAAGCAGTAAGTCTAAAGATTAAAGTACTAGCTGTTAAAGCTTGAAATATGATGCTTATCAAACTTATTGGCATGTAGATGTTGAGAAAGGGTGACATTTTGTAACATCAAATACGTGTTGCTCTCTATCACCGAAATTATGTAAAGTGCAAAGGTTTATTACATGGAATTCAGACCACAAAGAATCCTCAGCCTTAACTCAGCCGTGTTAGAGATTGCCTTTTTTTTTTTAATTAACAAAGGCTTTTTATTTTATGATTTGGCATCTGTGCAAATCCGGTGATAACATGGTGAAAGGCATGAAGATTTCAGGGAAGCCAGAGAGCTGTTTTTACAAGATCATCATATACAGTTTGTAATACAATTTTTCCAGTTCAAAAAGAGATCAATTTCAAATTATGCTGTCAGAACATTTGAAAGCAGAATAAAGTAAAAAAAAAATAATGCATCTATTGTTGCATCATCGTTGTGCAAGTTATATCGTTGTGCATGTTTTGCCAGCTTTAAAGGAAAGAAAGCAAAACCAAAGTCAGCTAAGTCCTCTTCATCTTAGCCATACTTAACTTGCAGTGTAAGATCTTCTCCTCATTTATTACCCTCTTTATGCTCTTTGGTGTCCTCATCAGCTTCTGGAAGAAGCTGGACAGCATGGATCCCAGAAGTGCAGCCCTACAGACATGATAGCATAGCAAATCTGAAACATTTTCTCCTACATGCTTCTTCACTAACATTTTCCTCAGACTGCTTCGTGTCTTTTCTCACATATAGTAAGTATAGGCATACAGAAATTGAGTCATTGGGGAAAAAAAAAAAGAGAGAGAGAATAATAATAATGAAATAATATCTTAAGTGGAACAATGTAAACTGGTCTTCCAAGTGAGTTATTCTTCCTAAAACTGAACCAAAATTCTACTTCATTGAGCCACATCTATCACCGACTTACTTAAAATGCGCCTAACCTCTCCCATAGTGAATCACTATAGACATGGGCACAGATGCACAGCAAATAAAGCTGAAACACTGCAAAAAATGTGGAAAACAAAAAATTACTGGCATCATACAGCAACTTTTAAGGGAAGGACCTTGCAAACTTAATTCCCAAGTCTTCAAGGCATAATGAAGACCTAATTAAAATGTTTGGCCAAGGCTTAGTATCTCTTATAAAGAGAAGGCACATATCCATTCTCCTCCCTGAAGATAAATCAGCACTTAATTACAATGAGGCCGTCAGACTAGAAAATTAAGAGGAAAAATCCCCCTGTGTTACAGGCCCCAATTTGCCTTGTACTTCTATCCCTGCTGATTATCTGCAGTGTCAGCCTCTGCCAAAAATCAAGATGAAACTTTAATGTAGTACAATTTCCTCATTTTCAAGAATGAACTTGCGAGAGCAGGAAGCTAATCCAGCCCCACTGCACCTCTCATTTGTCCAGCCTCTGATTGCTAATCTATATGAGCAGCCCCACTGTAAAGGAAACACAATGCCAGCCACCACTCCTACTGGTGAGAGAACTGGTGGAATCTCACCATTTAATAGTAATACCACAAATATAATATATGTGTATTTGAAAAATGTAAAATATAAAGCACTTAAGTAGATTTTAGATTTTATAGTAGTACTATAAAATCAAGTACCAAACACTATAAAACATCTTACCTGTGCCTCAGCCTTTGTCTCCTAACCAGCTTAGCGATTTCCTAAATTGAATTGTTACATGCTTCACTGGGAAATGCCTTTTGAGGCAGGGAATAAAAATTAACTAAAATTAATTTTACATAACTCTGCGTTAAATATCTTTATATCTGTGGTATTTGGATTATGGCACTCTACTCGTGCATAAACTCTAAGGGGCAATCAGTAAGTGCAAGCTGAAAACCACCGATGTTTTATTTTCCAAGATGCACAATGTGAAGGGTGTTTTTCCTAGGAAACACGTTCAGGTTTCTCAGAATTACTAGCTTACTAAATCCTAGGTGGGGGAAGAGAATGAAGGATGGAATGCCATACTCATATTATACCCCACTGTCTTGTTTCGGGGTACAAAAAACTGTATTTCATATACTCTGGCAAGGACTTTGAAATGTCTGCTGCGATTCCTTTTGAGGAGCCCAATTTCTGAGTCAAATCGTTTAGCAAAACCTCATCTGAGAATGTAAATCTGGCTATGTAGATTTTAATTCCTGGCTTGGGACGTATCCATAATTAATATTGTTGTTGTTGTTTCTCATCAGCATGAGTCACCATCTGGCAACAAACTGCAGTCCAGGAAACTTCTATAACTTCCCCTTAATTTAATTCCTCAGGATTCTCACCCTCGTTTAGCATATTACCAGAAAAGGATCCAGATGTTACAGGGAAAGGTGGGAGATAAGTAGCTACTAACTGATTTAGACAATTCTCTGTAAGGGTCGGATTCACAACAGTTACTTTCCAACACAACTGCAAGTAATCATGGCAAACTTGGAGTTCTTCTAACTAGAGAATAATTAAATGAATAAATTATACAGGTCACGATTCAGGCAAGCATTTAACTACATGGTTAACTTACAGAATATATTGAAATCTACTGCAGCTGGATATTAGTATATATGTTAAATTGAGCCATAGGACTGAACTCTGATGAGCTGGTAGCTCAGGAGAGAACACATGCATTATGCATAGAAAGCTGCAGACTGAAAATCTGAGACCAGTTTGAAATGGGTCTCAAATTAAGTTCAAATGAACAACATCAATACCAATCTGAAGTATCTTAGATCCCATTTAAGTATTTATATCAAATGTGGTGAAAGGATGTCATTTATTTCACATCGGAAAATAGAAAATAAAGGGGAAAAAAAAGAAAAAAAACATAAGAAAAAGTCAAGATATTTTAAATCAGACATCAACCTCAGTATTTTTCTAAGTACCTCCACTCTCCAGTTTGAGAAGTGAGTTTGTATTCAAAGGTCCCAAATTCTTTGAATTCTGGCAACTGAGGTTCAGAGGTGTCAGTCAAACTGAAGACTCTGTAGTGCCCTTCCATCTTGGATGACATTTCGTACTTCTATTGGTTATTAGAAATTTCTGTGTCTGATTCTGGTTTTATGTAGTGTCTAAAATCAGCTTCTTGCTTTTCTCAATGCATCCTTCTAAGGTCATGTTGGAACAAGAAGTGATGGCAGCATTTACAAACTACTTAAAGGTCCCTGTGCTTAAGGCATTTCTTCTATAAGCCTTTTATAAGCCTTCTATAAGGCTTTTCAGATGAATCCCATATACCCCAAGTCTTCTCTCTGGATGTAAGTGATCCTTACAAACAAACTCCTAAACTGGCCAGTGCAGCTCAGGGAGGTGTATCTAATACAGCTTTGAGAAATGTATGAAGGTGCTGGGCCTTACACATACCACACAGTCACCCAGGTCTCAAAGACACACAGTGCCTTGTTTTTGTCAGATTTTCAATCACTAGAAAAGCTTTAGGCAAACAAACAAACAAACAAACAAACACCTTAACATCTTTAGAAATTACATAATTGCAATGGCCTGGACACATCAGAGAAGAACCCAATGCGTTATCTAGATTTTTAACACTGAAGTTCCTTTTCTGCTCTTTCTCCTTCTCATCTTGTGAGACTAATTGCCCCCTCCTAGTCCCCTTGGGGCTGCCTTTCCCTGGGGCATCTGTAGTGTGATGTGTTTCACAGACCTATGTGTAGTGACACGCCTACAGCTCACCTTGCTGCAAAGAGTTGGCTTTAAACCCTCATAGAGTTGCAGGTTTCACCTTCAGTAGAAGAGTCCTTTTTTTTTCCTACTTCCCTGCAATTTTTCTTTATTCTGCAAATGGGCACTGGGATATCACATGATAACATGGGACACACAGCTTTCCCCTCCTCTCTCTCTCCTTAGAGTGTTTTAATTAACATTTCTATTATATGCACTCATTACCACATTCCTGGCTTCAGCTTTAAACTGGTCATTCTTGTTACAAGCCCTCTAGGACATAGTGGTAAAACTTTACACATCTTATATTATAGCAATTATTAATCACAGGTACATTTTAGTGATTGAACTACAGCAATTGCTACCAGTCTAAACATAACACTTAAACAGAAACAAATGACAACACTGGGAATGGGGGTACCTGCATACGGTGACACTCTCTTGACCCCATTAGTTTTATAGGACCCTTTGGGGGCTTTACCAGAACTGCAACGACTCCACAGCCCCACCGTGTCTAGGCAAGTAAAGTGCTTCTGCAGCAGAGCAGGTGTGTTGGATGCACTTATTAAGGAGAGCTACTAAATCAACTCATGGTCAAAGTCTACAGTGTGGATGGCAGTTAGGAAATGCTCCCCTAAAGAGCAGGAAGCCAATTGGAAAATATTTATTGGCGGAGGTGGAGATGGCCGACACTATTTCTCTTAAGTCTGCAAGGCAAACAGCTGCTATAAATTCTGGGTATGGGAAAAAAAGGGCTGAACTTGGGCAAATCCTTGTGGTGGGGCTCCATTATGCTTTCACCCTAAAGAAGAACAAGCAGCCACTAAAAGGTGGCTGGACTCCATCTCTCCGGCCCATGTTCTGCACCAAGCTTGTACAACAGAGACAGCTATCTGGCTAAAAGTATTTTTGTTGGTATTACTGGTTTACCTTTCATCTTTATCTGTTTCCACTTTTCTTACGTTGGTGGACGAAAAGGCTTTTGCTGTACTTATACCAGCTTAAAGTGAGTGTAGGAACATATCATTGCTGGCCTATGTGTAACTATATGCCGGTGGTGGCTTTTTGTATTATTTTTTTTCCTGATAGCACTTCACCCCTTTGTGTTTGCCTGAGCTTAGAGGGTGATTAGTAGACATTTTATAAGAACATGGAACAACTGAAAAAGGAAGCTGAAAGGGAGGCTTTATATGCAGGCTTAGCCTGGTGGGAATAAGTTCTTTCTTAGGTCTCCCTAATTGCTTTAATAATTAAGAAACAATTTTGTTAAGCTACATTATACTTCACTTCAACAAAATCACTTACGTAGAGACAAGAATTTAAGCAGCAATTCATGTATATACAAAGAAAAATGCATCCATCTTGACTTATGTCTTCAGGAGAAATTAATAAATTGTGTGTGAGTATCCAAACTGATTATTAAAAGTCTCCTCTATGTTTATGAACTCCTTCTATGCTGACAAAATAAAGACAGTGGTCAATAAATGCCTTAACCACGCTGCTTTAGGCTCTTATGGCTCTGATGCAGAAAAACACTTGACCACATACTTCACTTTATACAGCTATGTGATCACAGTAAATTCAGTGGAACTACATTTAGATTTAAAATAAAGCATGTTCTCAAGCAATTTTCTTCTGGGAGCCTCTACTTTCCATTGTTTGTTTAAGTCAATAAATTTTCACTCTAAGTTAAAATTAGCTAGGATTTCCAAATTGAAGACAATAGGAGATCTCTGATCTGCAGCGGGTGGAGGCTTGGCAGCTCTGTATCTCAGACTCAACATTCTAGAAATAATGCTTGCAAACCACCCATATATATCTTGAATTGAAAGGGGAAAACTCTGATCTCAGTATGGTTGCCTTGAAAATCCAGAGGGGCTCCACTTAAAAAAATCAACATGACTTCTGACTGATCCCGTGACTGAATTTTCTGTGCTTTGAGCCATTTCTTTATATTTCCCCTGCTCCACACATTCCCATGTTCTGTCACATTCACCACTGACCTGATTCAGTCAGTGAAGCCTATGCAATGTTTGCATGATATAAGTAACCCCAGGAAAAGCATCTGCTAACGCCAAATGAAGTGTCATTTGTCTAAACAGATAAGTTGCAGAGGTCTCCATGCCAAGGTACTTGCATATCCCAACCACAACTATACATAAATATATGTTAAAAGCATATCTTTTAATTGCTCTTTAAAAAACTTTCTGCTTAAAAGATATGTAAAGATTTTTTAAAGGAAATTAAAAGACAGCCTCCTTATCAATCTTGGTTTAGGATAGTCTTCCTTTTAGCTGCATGGTAGATCAAGAAATAAACTTATTCGTTGTGTCTATTTGTCCAGCTGACAAAGGTAAAGTATCATTAGAAAAAAAATGGGGAAAAAAAGAAATTCTGAAAAATGTTGCCACAAATGCTACTGGGAATAAAACACACCTTTCATACCAACCACGTTAAAATAGAACAGAGAATTTAGTCCCCATACTTGCAGCCAGCTGCTGGAGGTTAAAGATTAACACGACAAGGTAGCAATGTCTGTGTCTCTGAACATTGGTCTCAGGGAGCTTCCCAAGTCGAGCATATTTGTCCTGGAGCTGTAACTAGAGATGGTTAGAGGACTACCCTGTTCATTTTCTTTGTCACTAGATGTCGCTGTACACACAAGTGTGTGTCTGGGACTCCAGGCAGTCTGGGCATTGATGGCCTGAGGGATGGCAAGAGTTGACATCGGATTTGAGCACTGCCGTTTGGCTTTCACTCTCATCTTCTGGAACTTGTATCCATTTCAGTTTTCATTTCATTTTGGAGCAGAAGCAGGGTGATCCATTTCCACATCAAACCTTACACCGTTGATTTTATTTGAGGAATCCTTTCGTTTTTTTTCCCCCTCCATCAACACTGGAAGTTCCCTTAATTAAGCACTTCAGAATATTCCAGCTCCAGTAAGACAGGCAGAGGACGTGGCGCTTGAGCTGCTGGAGAAGCAGAGGACCTGCTTATGCCACAGCTGAGTCAGCTAGGCTGAGTGTAAATGGCTGCCTTCCAGTGTGCAGATGAGGCAAACTGAAGTAACAGCCTGAGCGAGCAACAACCCTAACCAAGCACAGCAGTGCAGATACCCTCATTGGGCCTCTGAACTTGAGTGCTCACACAGGTGAGCCCAGTCCTTCCCTGTGCTGGCAGCCAGCAACTGGCAGTCACCCTGCTGAAAGACATAGAAGTTCTATTCACTGCCATTAGTCCTCTTCACACAAGACTGAAAGCCACCCTATACTGAAAACCAGATGAAGGCCCATCTTTAGTAATCTGTCATCAAAGCCATTTACCCTAAATGTTCTATCCAGCAATAGACAGGTTCTGTTGTCCATATACTGCATATTAGAAAGCAGTTGACAAAGTTTTGGCCATGGATGTATCCTGTGAGATTTTTGACCGGTCCCATGGTCCCTATGCTCTCAGACTGGACATCGAAACAGTATGGACAAGAAAGCGAAAATCAAAGAGATTTCAAGACAGCTGCTCCAATTTCCCATTAAAAGATACTTGAAAATAGCGGTGTGATTTTTACGTTTTGGCAAACCTCCTTTTGGACAAAAATCTTTTACTTAGACATTCACAGATATTAAATTACACAAGTCACACCAGGAATTAAAGTAAATGCACAGAGATAGATATTAGCTGTTGTAAAACAGCGCTACTCCAGAGACTGCTGATCTGCATCAGCTAGGAATTTGGCAGGCAGGTTTTGGTTCTGTGTTCACAGATGATTTCCCATTCATCCAGATTTACTAGAGCTTGTTAAAATTCTCTTAGCAGTGTTAGTTAGGAAGCTCTATAAACCACAGATTATTTATTTATTTATTTATATAAGAGATGATATCTTTTTAAAGAGCTTTCTGTGACTTATAGGTAGGGTGAAATACACTGAACAGCAGAAGTAGACTGAAGAAATATCCTGGTCCTTAGCATACAATGAATGTGAGTATTAGGGGGATAAAAGATGGTTACCATTTTAAAAGTTGACATCGTGTATCCTAAGAGATACTTACAATATCATATTGGATCTGGTGAATAATTAGATTCAAGTTGCAAAAGGGGTAGAAGGACTGCTGAAAAAGTAGCATTTTCTACTCAAATGGATTCTTTTTTAAGACAAAATTTGAATGTGTAGTTTGTAGACCACTAAGCAAAAAATTGGCAGTATTTCTGACTTGTGACTGAAGGAGTGCTTGAACATTTTCAGCTTCCAGAAAACACATGCAAATTTACAACGTGGTCTACAAAAATATTTCTGCATATGATTTTGACATTTGCTCTCAAGAAATGTTTATATACAGTTAACCTCAAATATTGAGTACTCGGAGACAACACAGAAGAGAAGCAGCTGTGGCAAAACGCATTCCTGTAGAAATTCCAACATAACATCAATATCAATACCTGAATATAGAGCACTGGATTTCAGTAGAGCTAATATTATCCTATCTGTTGTGTGAGAAGGCAGGTGATAGTGCCTCCTCTCCTCATATATCCATCCCTACGCACTCCATATTTTTTAGTTTGAAACTAACAGACCTGTACAAACTTTTGTTTGAGAGGGAGAAGTACACAGTGCCTATCAAGGCTTACTCAGACCCAGAGCCCATAGACAAAATCTCTCACGCTCTTTTGCGCATTATTTTTTCTGTATAATTCACTAATAGCTTTTTGAAATGCTCAACCTGTTCTACAGTTGAAACACAATGACCTCTATTCTTCCTAGAGGTAATTTTTAATAATCCATTTTATTCTGTGGTAAACCAAATCAGACTTTGACATATTCCGCTCCCTTCCTTACCAACTTCACTCTGCCCTCACTTGGTTCAAAAAGCAATTAAGTTTCCAGTGGCAGAAGATCAGCTCAGTTCAGCAATAAAATCAGTTCAATTTCAGCAGGGATTGTTCACTCTGGAGAAGAGGAGGCTCAGGGGAGACCTTATTGCTCTCTACAACTACCTGAAAGGAGGTTGTGGCGAGGTGGGGGTTGGCCTCTTCTCCCAGGAAACAGTGATAGGATGAGTGGGAACGGCCTCAAGTTGCGTAGAGGAGGTTCAGGTTGGATATAAGGAAAAATTTCTTCTCAGAAAGAGTGGTGATGCATTGGCACAGGCTGCCCAGGGAGGTGCTGGAGTCACTGTCCCTGCCGGTGGTCAAGAACTGTACAGATGTAGCACTGAGGGATGTGGTTAGTGGACATGGTAGAGGCGGGTTGGTAGTTGGACATGGTGACCCTAGTGGTCTTTTCCAACCTTAATGATTCTATGATTTTTATAAGCCACTTAAAATATTTAGAGCTCTCCTAGAAATATAAATAGTCTTTCAAATTTCTCTCATACGAAAATATCATTGTATCGTTACATATTAGGCTATTTATTAAAAAGGTTTAGAACATATTGTAAAGGAGCCAAAAAACATTTGCTAATGACTGCTGATGTTTGATAGCATGAGTTGCTTGTGGTTAGGCCTGGGGAAGAGAAAAGGCTCAGGATCCAGAATGAGAAGAGAGAAATAAGACTTCTGATGTAGCTCTGAGTAGCAGCAGTCTCAGTGAAGTCTAAATGTGGTACTTCGACTTTGTCTTTGCAAGAAAATAGCATGACACAGGGATCCTGAGCATCTTGCATTGCTTTTGAATGCATATAAAGGGGTAGAAGCACTTAGTTCAGGAAATCAATGGAAAGATTTCTCAGCTGGTTTGGATAAGCATTTGTCAGGCCAGATGCCAACTTTCTAAGACCCAATTTGGTTCTTTAGGACACTTGGATTTTGTCATTGGCATTACTGCTGAAGCTCTTTGCCATGACTAATATTCTTACAACTGCTTTTCTGGGAAAGGAAAAAAGCTAGCACTATCTTTAAAACAGGTGCCAGTAAAGCCTGTTTTTGATGACTGTTTTTCCCATCTAGGCATACCGTAGGCTAGGTGACGGTCCACCTGCCATCAACACATCAGGAATTCATTCAGCTGTTCCACTGCTTTCTTTTATTGTGCCATTACTGCACATATAACCATACCCTAGCAGTTGGCCTGAGGCAATTAGTGGAATCCCTGTCCCTCAGGTGGGGAATAAGTAAGGGATCTGTCACCACTAAATAAGCTGTGAAACAAAGCTCCAAGGACATTCTCTGAAGCAGGTGACCAAGAAACCAAAGTTGCTGAGCCACTAATGTGCTGTGATGGAAATAAGTGTATGATACAACTTGGCTGCCAGCATCCTTAATTACAGGACATGGCATCATTTGATTCACAATGGAATAAATGGATATATTTTTATATCTGGAGGTTTGAATGAGGATTTCCTGATTTCCTGATGAAGTCATTCCTTTATTACAACAGCACCTTTCGTGGTACTATACAGCTAAGGTCAATTCAGCATTTCCATTAAAAATATCAAACCTATTTTCAGGGCTTTATTATTACTCATTTATAGAAAATCTCCGTACCGGATAAGACTTGGCACACACGGCCACAGCCCAGGACAGAGAAAGGCAGAGGTCAAGATTTTTCTCCCTTCTTCTCTTTAAGTACACAAATAAACACACAAATGGTAAGTAGTAGCAAATGATATCTTTTAAAGACTAATAAATCCTACATAAGCTTTTGCCTATAAATCCTAAACACAGGCTTCTGCTCTGGAGTATAAGGAGGGAGAATATTAAAACTACTATGTGTTTTTGTCTGGGAAAGTAGCTGCTTCTCATGTGCAGTGACTTCTTTTCCAAGAGTAATTTTACAGTGCATTTTATTAACTGAAGACTTTGCACAATTAATGCAACAGACTGCAGACAAGAGCTCCGCATAGTAAACAAACCATGAGTTTTGTTCCAGCCTTGCTTCTGTATTGATACACATGTGGATACTTCTCCCAGGAGCAGCAGACCTCCATTGGTGTAAAATCTCTGCCAGGGTGAGATGCCAGGGAGGAGTTGGGCCCTGCGCTCTCTGGCCTAATAGCCCTTGACAGAGAGCTGTAATGTCTTCAAGGGAGTTGTTGTGCTCTTTCATGGGAATAATCAACATACAATGAAAACTTGTTTATCCAAAGGGCTCAAGTGACACTTGGGATCTCCTGATAAAAGGCAATGGGGACGAAGGAGGGAAGGAAGGGTCCTGGTGGGCATGACAAGATGGTGCTCAAGGGATCCAGAGCCACCTCTGGCAGCCGAAAATCCGGACATGACCCAGAGCCTTCTGGCCAGCCCTTTCACCGAAGCAGACAATTTTCTGGTAAGCAACCTCATCCTTGAAAGCTCCCATCACAGCTTGCAGCAGCCACCTGGAGACAACATTACACCTGACACACACAGCGAGCATGCAGAGACAGAGTTTGTGCAGGGCTTCTGTGATACGGCACCAATCCTGCCATGTCCCAGTGTGCCCAGCAGCACTGGTTCGCACATTTCAGTTTCCTGAATTATGTGGCAGGAGGCTGCACAAGGAGCCTCTCTGTGCTTTGCCACACCCTCAGCCTTGCTCGAAATGCTATGCTTTGAGAGTCGGAGTCCTGCGCTTCCCATAGCCAGGAAGGGTGGAGGAACTTGAGCTGTCAGGAGGTTAGCTGCTTGATTATTTAGTTTCTTTCTGCTTTGCGGTTTCTTTTGTCTGCTGCACTTGGGACCAGAGCCCTGGGTCAGAGTCAAGATTGATTATGATAGTGCTCTGCAGACACCTCCAAAGATCTTCACCCCCAAAGCAGACCAGCTGAAAAGAGACCTACATGGCCAAAACTGCATGCCCATACTGGAATTTTAGTTTTCCTAATGACTTGTTCATTGCTTAATCATACTTCACAATCTGCTGTTAATGCTCAAGGCCCATATTTGGTTATACTGCATCCCTTCTGGCTCCTCCATGTGGCTCTTCCTATGTCTTCATCAGTTCAGATTTGTAGATGGGGTGGAGTTTGGATTGAAGAGAACCGTACAAATAGGGAATGAAGAGCAAGGTTTACAAAGGATGGTTTTATGGGTAGGATAGGTATAGTTTTGTCACGTTATGTTTTGACAGTTCTGTTTTGATATTTTGTGAAACCATGAAAATGGAAGATGCTGCAGCAGCAACAGGGTCTTCTGTCTTATGGTGGCTCATATGTCACTGTAATGTGAGAGCATATACTTGGGTATTTTTCTTTGTAGAGAGATACCCCTGAGCTAAAAGAAAAAAAATAAAATTATATATATATATATATATATATATATATAAAGTTAAATAGACATCAGAAGATATCTTGTTTTTCTCTTCTTGTTTTAGGACATGAAAATGGAAGGGTATTGGGCAATAAGGAGCCACTGGCTTCTTCACCATCTCTGACAAAGATGAGCTCACAGGCATTTCACACACAGAAGGAGGAGCTTTCCCAGATGACTCTGCTCTTGGCATTAAGGCTGCATTCACTAGATCTAACATACTCCTGGGGCATGATGAGCTCAGACTTACTGAAAACTGGTCTAATGGAAATGGTGGCTTCAAATCCTGCACATCAATGGGGACCATTTCAAAAAGTCTCCAGTACATGCAGTACAGATGTGCCAGAAGAAACTACATGATGATTAAACTCCAAAACATTTCTAACGCAGGCAGAATCTGGGGTAATTCATTTCCTTGTAGTATATTCAGTACTGCCTGGCTTGGGATACTGTCTTTTCATCCAGAATAGCCCCATATGGCAGAGAAAACCATGAGAAACAAGAATGGGTAAAACAACTAAATTCTAGCAAAGTCTCAAATATCATATCTGCTGTTTATTCAGCATCCCCTGCTAGCAAAAGAAACCTAAACCAACTACCTAAAAGTCCGAGTTGTTATAGAACAGATTTGCATAGTGGCATTAGGCTCATAGTGAAGTGGGAACACATTCTTGACCTGCTCAGGTAGGAAACGATGTTCTGTGCTGTTGGATATTCATATCCACAGCAAACATCAGTAGATGCTGATGATCATCTTTCCCTATGTAATTGCCTAACACTGGCACATTTTTTGCTTGGCCTCTAATGTACTGAGATACTTGATGCTCTTTGCTCAAATCTGCTCATCTATGAGGAAAGGAAGACTGCAAAATGTTGTGTGTCTGTAACAAATCTTTCGTGCTCACTAACATGAACCAGTAGCCAACAATCCATACATTCAGTAATATCTTTACATTCCACTAGTTATTTATGAGTGCAAACCAATTAATACAGCCCATTCTACCTTAAATGCACACATTGCTAAGGACATGACTTGTCCAAAAATGTATTTTAAGAACAGAGGGACGGCAATATTGGGGCAAGATTCCCCAGTATTCCCTGGTGGCCAGTAGCAGAGACCTAGAGACAGAGTATAAAAAAGTAAGGCAATAACCAGAGCACGCTCCAGTAATAAGAATCTAGGCTTGACACATGCAGACTTTAGGTAGACAGAGAAGCCTGAAGACACAGTTTGCTATTTGCACTTTGGAAACTTTATGCGTTCTTGGTGCGGTGATCTACAGAGTAAGGAATCCCTAAGAACTCGTTAATAGGTGGTGTCTCGGATAGCTCCACTGAGACTGAAAATGAGAAATAAAACACAGACTATCTGGGAGAGTTGCCTGTATATTTCGGTGAAACATTTTAGATTTCCAAATGTTTCCTATTATTTATCATTTTATATATTTGCTCTTTTGAATTCCAAAGTAATGGGCCAAGTCTAGGAAGACTAGAACAGGATCCAACCAAACCAAAAAAGAAAATTAAATCGTCACTTTGCTAAACACAGCTCAAGCCCACAAAAGCAAGACAAATCAGCCCAGAGGCTCAAATGCCATCCTTGTCTGTCTGCTGCCTTTCAGGCAGCCTCCAGAACAGGGGGATTTCACAGGTCACACGCAATGCCCAAGCACCACAAATAGGTTAAGGAGGGAGTCCCAGCCTTAACTCTGCATGTCGCTCCTTATGTGGTTTCAAGTCAGACTCGCAGTGCTAGTACAACCTATTTTTTGTGGTTTAATAAATCACATACTTTAGCTTATGTAATGACTCAGAATGAGTGATTGTATTCTCTTCTGGCCCAGAGGTGGTGTGATCATGTCCCAGCTCTGTAAAGCAATGGAAATCAATGGTTGCTGCTGGACTCTGTTCAGGCAGGCTGGGGTGTGTGGAGGTGGCGAGGGGCTGGCTCAAACTTTGAAAGTTTACTAGTTCCAGATGGAGTTGTTTACAAAAAATAAAATATTTTTGAATCAGCTTGTGGTTCAAATCTCCTTCCTGACCTTCCCTTACCAAAACAGACAAAAAAAGATATGACTGAGTCCTTCTGCTGACAGACAGCCCGTTCTACGTGACCTAGATTTTTCCTTGTTTTAAAGCATTTTCTGAGTCCAGCTACCTGCTGAAGTTTAAACATCTTTCAGAGCTGCACGGGGATGTGAAGTCACAGGCTGCTCCAAGCCAAGGTTTGTTCTCCTGCACATCTAGCAGTGAAACCTGAAGCTGCTCTCTGCGGCACACATCCTCCTCATTAAAAGGCTTTCCCATTACGCATAACTCTATTGCATGAAGTCCTTTGGCAGCCCAATTGATTAAATCCCTTTGAAATCATCTCTGTTACAACATATCTATGCTGCTGAGAGCAAGGAGGAGGAGTGGAAGACTTGCCTATGTTATAAACGTAGAGGCTGCCTTGCAAAGCAGCAGAAGGAGCAGAGAATGAGTAAAGGCAAGCATGCATGGGGTCTGAATGCTGGTACCATTCAAGCGCAGAGTCAGGTTCAGACTGAAGATGAGCCAAGCTGATGATGATCTCCACAACTTTGCCCACCCAAAGGGCAATGCTAGCTGGAGCACACACCACAAAGGGCACGAGAAGAGCCAATGCCTGCTGGCAGAGCCAGCCTGTCCTCAGGAAGAGAGCCCCTCAAGAGAAGTGGCACCCTGTATTTTTGTTTTCCTAGCCACCCTGTCCAATCAGCCAAGTTGTCTTCAAGTGCTGAGGGTAAGGACTGAGAAAGAAACCTGCTCTGACAGATGTGTGGCAGATTTTCTTCATGATTAATTGGTATAAGGGATAACCCATTGCCACAGCAGCTTTGTTGAAAGCTCTTTCTCCCAGCAAACCTCGAGGACTTGGGAGTCAGCCATGCACATTTACAGAAGCCACTGGTTTCTCATAAATAAGACTGAAGAGAATTTGTTGCAGGAATTGTCTCTGAAAAATGTAACCAAGTCTACAATTTGAAGAGCTTTCATGATTTTTTTTTAATTATTTTTTTAATGAATCCATACATCATATGTCTGACATTGTTTGTACTCTGTGGGCAGCTTGTAAGAAGCCAGCAAGAATTGGCTGGTTTTCCACACATAGTTGTCCTGCTGTGCTCCACAGCACCCCTGCACTCTTCAGAAGGCACCTCCCCTTTGAAAATGTGTTTCTTCTCATGTAACACAACCAAAAAGACCCACACTGCATCTATTTTCATGAATTTACATTCAGAGCACATGTAAATATGCTGGAGAGAAAACAGGATTTTAGGGAGTCAAAGCGAAAGAAGTGGATACTTTCCTAAAAACTTTCTGGGGACTGAGGCCTGTACGGCAAACGTAATGTGTCGTGTGGTGTATGACAACACTTTCTGAGAAGGAAAAAACACACACAAAATGTTTGGAAGAGTCTTCTGAAAGATGAGGGGATTCATGTATTTGCCCCGTGTAGTTTGTGTCAATTTTCCCACTTGTAAACAAGTGATTTTGTGCCTGAAGACAGAAGGAAATACAGGGAGAAACCCACTTCCTTAACCAAATCCCACATCTCATGAGTCCAACAAATAAAGACTCCAAGAAATAAAGTTTTAAAGTGAAAACAGTTCTCTTCAACTTCACGGAACCCAAAAATGTGCCTCGGAGTGTTCAGAGACTCTGCATGAAACAAAAAGGAGAGTTCATCCTTCGGGAGAATAATGGAAATAGAAAAATAGAAAACTTCTAAGCTGCCTTTGCTCCAGCATCCTCTAATCAGTGCTTCACATATATCTTTCAGCTATAAAATTTCACATCTAATTTTAAAGAGCATTTTCACATTTCCCTTTGAATTATTATGTTTTTCTTGGTTCTCATTACAGCAGCGAGGGGACCCAACACCCCTCATAATGAAAGGCAGAGCAAGGATGAACAATAAGAATTAGAACTTCCCACAAAGTCTGTGAAAAAAACAATTATCCTTCTATCTGGGAAACGCCATGTGCCCACCCCGCGAGCTGTTCCCAGCACCAAGCACAGCCCACAGCCTCCTGGAGGGGCAGACCCTGCCAGAGGGGATGCACTGCAAAGCACAGCACGGAGCAGATCCAGGTTTGGGAAGAAACCTGGGAAACGACAAACCCAGATCAATCCACCAGTCTGGTTTTCACAGATCTGGTTTAAATGAGGCCACGTGAATGGTCATTAGCTCAACACTGCAGGGCTCAGCAGTATGTGAGTAATACCTGGAAGGAAAGCTCCTGAACTCTACTGCTGCCAGTCACCATACCTGAAGCTTGAGCCTAGTAGGCTGGGCTTCATGGTGACCTTTCAGGGTAAGGAGGAAACAAACTGCGCTGCAAAAGGTGTAAAATTCTTCCAGAAAAAGCAGAAAGAGAAATGGCCACGCATTACCCAGCTCCAACAATTATATTGCCCCCTTCAGACGGGGTAATTTGAAGCACTCTGTACACAGTATGGCCCTCTGCTACTCTCTCTGCCCTGGGTTCCACTTCCCTACTTGCATCAATTATTTTCCAGTTCCCTCCCTACCCCCCTGGACTACTCTGTATTTCAACATTCCCTGCCTTAATTTTCTTTTGGATTTAAAATAAACCTTTTGAAGAGATATTTCCTTTCCAGTGTCACACTACAATGTAGACCAGGTCTGCATTTGATTAGTAAATTCGTCCCATGCTGATGTTTTTGTATCCTCAGTGTCATGTACATTTAATGAGACGCTATTCCCTTCTCTGTCTCCACTTTTTTTTTTTTTTTTTTTTTAAGGGAGGATGTGTGTTAAAGGGATAGGAATATCTTTGACTGAGAAATGAAAAGGAGTCAAGAAACAGTTAAAGTCAATAACTAGCAGTTTCCAAAACAGCCAGCGGGCAGCACATGGGTCACGGAGCACTCCCACATCTCCCAGCCACGGCTGAAGACAGCAAGCACCTTTGCAAGCAGCCTGGATGCTCCCAGCTGCCTCTGAAAGCTTGGAGGAGGAGTCAGTGCCGGGGCCTCCAGTTTTGAAATAGTGGGTAGGGAAGTGGCACATCCAGAGGTGCAAGAAGCAGTAAGGAGTGTACACCTGGGCATGACAGACTGATGACGAAAAGAAGGAAGACAGGACCAGAAAAGTGCCCAAGAGTAACACTAGATGATAAGGAAAGGTAGGGGGGTGAAAGGCAGTGAGGAAAGGCCTGGATGAGGCAAAGGAAGGGGTGGCCAAAGGGACAGGAATGGGAAGAGGGCAGTATGGCAGGCTTTGGCTCAATGAACGTGCCTGAAGGATGAAAGGGGATGGAGTTGACATCCTTTTGGCTGCTGTTGGACTACTACATTCAGAATAAAGGTGGCCTTCACAAAAAATAAAAAATAAAATAAAATAAAGTAAAAAAGAGAAAGTGCTTTTGCCTTCTTCTGCTACCTTTTGCCCTTTGAAGATGGGTGAAAAGCCCAGTATAGCAGTGAGCCATTTCACACCTCACGTGAAGTACAGCTCAGTAGTCTCTCCATTTATATCGGCCCTCCATGCAAATCAGCCCGCATTCATCCTTCCGCAGTTGTGCCCTTCTAACAGAGATCAAGTTCAGTACAAACTCAGAGGCAAAACGTTTCATGGCTGTGTTTGTGGAGGGGGGTACGTTGAGGCAGATGGGATCGGGAGCTGACCTCATGACTACAATGTGGTCCAAAGGATAAAAACACAGTTGGGTTCTTTGGTTCTGTCAAATTAGATATTCTATCAGAATCTGTCAGCATCCTTTCTCCACATTTCCCTTAGCTCCCAGAATCAGCCTAGAGCTCAGACATGAACAATGAAATGTTAATCTGATCCACTGCAGCCAGCAATTTTAAAAAAAAACCATCCCAGAAGTCACCTCTTCTACAAACATACCCATCTAAAAGGGATATTAGTTGATGCTTTTGAAAAGAAACGCAAAGACAAGGCTGCTTTTGTTATAAGAAAGATCTCCCAGTGACAGACAGCTGCTGTGCCATGCCACGCACAAGACTGCAGCTATGAATTACTTTGCAGTGAAACATCCCAGGCACCAGTATTTTGAATGTTTATCATCAGCTGGTGAAATGAAAGGGGTCTCGGGCATTTTAGGGAGGACAGGCGAATAATCACTCATACAACATCTTAGCTGTGCTTTCTGGAAGATAGCCTCATTAAAAGTAGAAGAAAGGAGAGGAAAGCTTGCTAGAACTCTTGCAGAGTCGGCTTACGTGAAGGAACTGAAAATGAGCAGAAGGGCTGATAAAAGGCATAGAGGTTTTACACAATAGCATATTCTCCTGTAAACCACCTAATTCTTCTACTTGGTATTCATCACTGTCAGAAGCCTTTATAGCAGTGAATGAAGGCTTTATGCGTAGCCTCATTATCAGCTCAATGATAGAGGGCAAGGCGTGCACGTGAAGTTCAGTACCACAGATATGTTGTTAAAATGCTGCAATTTGTCAGCATTTAGATAAACAAATGAGGGGCAGACTGAGTGTGTGAAGTGACCTCTGCGGCATTCACGGGATATTTTGCCACTTGTTCTGAAAAACGTATTCAGGTTGCTGTAGCTTTGCTTGGTTGGAATGAGAAAACATTGATTTAAAAACGATTCCTTTAAGCAAGAAAGAGGTTTGCTCTCATTTTCTTTTAAGTTGTTTCTTTCTCCGTAACCCTGTTCTTTGTTTCCTATTGTGCTTCCCAGGGACCCCAACATTCCATATGAGCTTCCTGGGCTTGATCCTGAGCAACTGGACTCAACAGCACATTCCTGGTGGCTTGTTCCCCAGCCAGCTCAGCAGCTCGTCACAGCAGTGTGAAGAGTTCAGAAACAGCCAATAACCCACGTGAAGTGATAACATATCATAGTGATGTAGCTGAAGGAATGTGTTTTTCCTACTTAAGCTAATAATTAGAAAACCAAAGTATTCAAAGAAAATAGGGGGAAAAAATCTTTTTTCAGGATTTGACACCCTCACTCTTTTCATTGGGAAAGCGGATGTTTGGGGTTTTATTTTCAGTTATACTTACTCCAATACTTACATTTGCCTGTTTCCTGCCAATTCTCTCTCCTAGCACTCAAGTGATGCATAATTGAAGAGTGGACAATGCCTCTTTGCAGAGGACTCCATTTTTCAGTTTCTTACAGAGTTTTTAATGATGCCACGAAAGCCAGGCACCCGAGAAATCAAATCAAATGAATTGTAACACTTTCTGAAAAGCGAGATTATGCTACAATGGGATTTCAATCACCTCCGGCAGAATGTTTGTCTGAAATCAGGCCTTCCTCAGATTATACACAGCTGTTGAGCTGCCTAATGCTTTCACAGTTTTCCTATGTTGAAGGAAAACCTTGGTGGCATGGGATCACCATCAATCTCAATACCTCATACAAAGTGGAGTCACTAAAGTCTCATTTGCAGCTGCCTTTCTTTTGGGCCTATACACAAACTTTTCTGCTCATTTGAAGAGAATTATGTGGGCTTAATTAAGTGTAGTAACTTATTGCTAGCACAGTGCCCAATCAATGAAATGTGCAGATGTGATGTGAAATGATGGGGCAATGCTGTTCTGAAGAATACAAATCAGGGTGATGGCCATTATTTGTACCCTAAAGAAGTTATTTGGGACTCAATTATCCCATTCATACTAATTGTGGTGCACCAGATGGTTACAATGCCTAAGAGACTTCCACGACCACAACATTTCTTCTGAGCACCTTTTCTTCTTTAATTCACCATACGACGATTAGTTTCTTATTGGGTGTTTATTGAAATGAGGGGAGCCAAGGAACAGATTTAGTGCATCAACGAACAAAAGAAAGGGGGGACCCATGAATCAAAATAAGAGACTGCAGCTTGCCTCTGTTGTTTTTCAAAGGCCTTGAAATAGTCGCCTGGAAGCTTATCTGCAATGACCTTCCCTCCCCTTCTTTCTCTCTTCCCTTCTCTCCCCAAGCCCAGGAGATGTAAAGTTTTTCAAATCTGACCGGCTGCTGCGCCGTCTGTCAAAGCCTTTCCAGCCAAGTGAGCAGTTTTTCATTTAATTCATTGAGTTGTCCTCAATAAAATTAATTCCTTCTCGTTGGCACCATTGAAGTGACGAATAGGAACAAAACCAAACGAGGTTGTGAATATAGTGCTGGTCATTAACTTGGAGGGCACTGACTCTATCATCTGTTCATCTCTTCATTTCATTGAGGTGCTTGCAACATGAAAGGAAAAGCAAAGGGAGAAAGTGAGAACCTAAAAGCCTAGGGAGCCTGGTTCTCAGTCAGACCAAATCAGCTTATTTATACCCACCTGCAACCAAACAACCAACGAAATGGCAGTCATTTATACCAGGAAAACATGGCACTTACATTAGCACAATCCTAAAGCTCTAGCCCATAATTCATCTGAATCTCTGAGGTTAGATGAAGGATCTCAATGTGCATCCTTTGCATGTGCAGAAAAAGGAGAACAAACAGGCACATCGTGTCCATATACCACTCAGTTTTATGTTTGTCATCCTCCTGGGGGAAGGAAACTTCCTTCCTGAGCTCAGGTAAGTGTCCTCCGGACAGCAGTAGTCTTGGCTTAGCATTCAGTGCCTGGCAGCATTGTGCAGAGCAGAATAGGAAGAACACTGAAAAGGAGTTAGCTTTTTCCCTTGACAATCACCACTTCCCAGTGTGTTTTATCTTCTGAGCCCAGCAGCATAGTGGCACTCCCACCCTGTCCTGGTGCAGAAGAAGGATGCAAATTTCAGTTTTAGCGTACCTGTTGTTATAGATACATTTGTTTGTTAAACATAACGATGGCACTGGGAGGAATGCATCCATGACTTTCCCAGTTAAGAAAAGGGCACAGCTCTGGTGGCGTCTGCCTGAAACCTGATCGTGTGGCTTCAGAGGCTGGCAACCACATCCTACTTTGGGGTTAGCCAAATAAAACTGCATTTTGGTTTAGCATTGCTAGCTTTGAGGAAATGATGGTTATGATATTTGGGACAGAGTTTATGTTTACTTAAACTACAGATGCCACAAGACAGAGTCCATCTATCCTATTTTAACAAAGGAAAGCAGCATATGACATAAGTCTTTTTCAGTAACATTTTTCAAAGTTGCCTTCTCATTTAAAGGCAGATACTACAGCACTACTTGTGTTCTGAAGCCCATAATAAAATGGCACTAAGATGCAACATGAGCCCAAGTCACGCACTGCAAACAGTTTATTATTTGCAAATACATGAAGCTTGATGACATGTATCACATAGATCTAATTTCAACCATGTCTTTTCTTCAATAAACAAAACATGTACAAGCAAAGCTATAACCAAGTGATAACATTTGGTTTTCAGATCTTGTACAGATCAGAAAGATAACTTCTTTTCCCAAAATAACGTGAAAGTAAGGGAAAAAATGGCTTGTTGTCCACTACAGAATAAACAGAGGCAGATTTTCAAAGGCAAGTAAGGATTTAACTATTCCTATGAATTGTTTGAAGCAGTATTAACAATACTCATCTAGTAACTGAGTGTTCCTCTAAAATCTCTGGGTGCAGATGTACCATCCATGCACTATTTTCCTTGAAGGATGGGGAAACAGAAGGCTGAGACATATGATTTCAAATTCCATTGTTTCCTTTTCTTGGTACAGGCCAGCTATGGTTATTGTGAGACCCTGTAATCCTGTTTTCTGTCTCAGTTACATTCTTTCCCAAATAAGATAGACTTCTGCTCTGCACCACACTGAATACTGTAATGTTGTGCTTTCTACTTTTTTTCTAGCTCAAGAACAAAACTTTGCACTGCCACGCCACATCTCAAATGTTGAGAAAAGATCAGTCAGAGATCTCCTCCAGTCAGTCCAGGTCTGTTCTTGGACAGACGGAGGAGCCGGATTATTGGAAATACATTGTACAATTTAAATGCAGGTCTGCCTTTGCCACCAGCAGAAGTAAGAATTAAAATAGAAGCCTTGATTCCAATAATCCTCTCTGCATTATCTGCATCTTCCACTACTGGATCAAACAGCTGTGTGGTCTCTAATATGCTTTTTGAGCACAGCCCTTCAAGGTGAGCAGAAACACAGCATTAGTGACCCCAATAAATTGAACCAAAATTTTCTCCAGAGGTGAACGGATTAGAAATGGTACAATCCATTCTGCCAGGTGGAGGATAAAACCCTGGCCTGCAGTTGACTGCAGATCTTCCATTGACCTCAGTGTGGACAAGATTCACATAGCACTCTCTATTCCATAGCTCTGTATCATTGCAGTCTTTGGGCAAAATACTGAGAGTTCAGTAAGCAGTTTTAAAAACAGGAATCCTGTCAGTAAAAATGAAACATAACGTGTAACCTCTTTGCTAAATACTGGGATGATTCCACACTCTTTGGCTCAGATTTGCAAAACCTCAACCACATTTCATCTCACTGCACCGGGAAGACAAAATACTTATCTAATATGGATAAAACGGTAAAATCTTGTTCCCACAGTGTTTTTAGATTAGGCTCAAAGTACGATCCAGATGTAATTTTGCAGATCTGAGGAGCCATGCTAAGGTCTATTCCAATTTCCTGAATAATTGTGCCCACTAATTCTGTGCTAATTTTTCCAAGCACATTGAGACCCAGCTGTCCACAGATGTGTTGGGTGCTTCAAGGCTATAGTGGAATAATATGGAGAAAGATGGCTTCTACCCAGGCATTACACGTCATATCCTCAAAGATTTGTCTTTTCCTACAGTTCTTTTCATCGTCTCTCATTTCCCTGTACCAGAGGTCTCAACTGAGCTATGGTACTACTGAGTTATGCCTTTTCTAACATATTATAAAAATAATTCTGTCATCGGAGCTTCAGAGACATGAAGTTTGGAAGACTGTTTTCTCAGAGAGATGCCTAAGTATCTGAGAAGAGTTAGGTCTGCCAGACTAAGAGGTAAGATAAAGTTGATAGAGGACAGCAGAAGGATCAAAGGCCCGGAGGACAGAGCCATGGAAATCTCTGGATCCCTCTGCAGGACTCTCAGCATTAGCTTTCCCAGTGACATCATTGGGGCAGGTGGACTTAGGTGTGCACAACACTAGCATCATATATTGTCACAGATTCATTACTGCTCATCTTATGCTTCATTTCCTTTCTTGTCTTGACTTGACAATATATATATGTATTTTTTTTTTACAGAAATTGATCTCTGACATTCTTGTTTCAGATTTCAGGCTGCCCTTACTTTGTACACAGAAAAAATGCAAGGAAACAATAGCTATGATTTGATTTGTCTTATGTTGTTGACTTGTCTTCCAAGTAAGCAGAGAAGTTTTTTCCACACATTTTGTTTTGATCAACTCTGTTAAGGTCTATAGTCCCTTTGTTTAATTCAGGTCTCTTATTTTTGGTATTTAATATGAGCAAAAGCATGCAAAAATATCCATGATGAAGCCTGAATCCCCTGGGACCAATTCATTGTGGAACTTAGCTACAATCTTGAATGCACAAGTCAATGTGTCTCATTAATTGATATTTACATAAATCATCTGCAGAATGACTTTTTTTCTATTCCATCCCCCATTTTTATGCCTTTCATCATTTGATTTGGCCATATTTTTGTTGTCAGAGGTCAATTACAAGACCAAGATGTGGATGAGAATATTATAGCTCACTCTATGGAGAATCTAAAATATATAGTTGCCATTGACTCCGACAAAAGCCTTTTTCCATATTTAAGGAAACAGTTGAAAAGAGGATTATATTTATGTTCAAGAGGGTTAAGGTCAAAACCAGCCATATCTTTTTATATCTATTGAGCTAATTATATATAATATTTAGTTAACTGAATTATTTCTGTTACAGTGGGCTTCATAAACTTAAAATACATGAGATTGTGCACATGTGTTTCCCTCTCCCCACAAGAAAAAACAAAAAAAGAAAAAGATAAAAGAACATATCTACTCTGAAAGTTAACTTCAATTAAAGGCAAATATATTTTGTTGCATGTCACAGTATCTTCAAACTAAAAAAATAAGCAACTATTACTTTTATAGTACCCCATTTCTTGAATCAAATGGTGTGTCTCCAAAATCCCAGACTTTAATTCTTCTTTAGCTTATCCTCTGTTAAGAATGGAGTTTGTATCAATACACAGACCTCTGTTCTTCCAGAAAAGCATAGATCCGAATGTGTCATTCATTCAGGACTACAGTGCCTTTACAAAGCTAAAAAACTAAATGTGATATTTTGGTGGGGAAAAGTAATAAGCACTTTGTGGGCAAAGCAAACATACTGCATGTTTGTGTGCTTTCACTACAGTCACATAACTGTTTGTGAGGCTAGACATTTTTCTAGGACAGGATTCTTGACTCCAAGGTATAACACTGCTTCACACCTACTGGTCCTAAGTAAAACATCTGGATTGCTGCAAATTTCACTTAACCACACAGGAACAGAAAAAGACCTCCAAGGAGACTTGCAGAGAAGTTCCCACAACAGTAAGAGTAAAGAGAACTGTCCAGAAAACATCACCAGATCAGCTCTTATTGCCTCTCCTAATGAAGTTGTACAAAAACATTCTAAAACAGAAGTCTTGATAATGTTGAAATATCATATTATGATTTTTCTGAGCAGAAAGTTTGATATTTCCTATTAAAAAAAAAGAGTTTTCAAAATACATTGAATTTTACATCCATAACAAATAGATCAACAGATGTAGTGTGCCTGAAGATTTCCAGACTTGCAGTGCTCCCAAGTCTAGAGTGAAAGAGAGGGTCAAGTTCCATCACTGTGTCATCAGGAGTCAAATTTTGGCAACATAGGAGATATCCATAAGCAACCTTAACAAACTTCTCAGTGTGCATCTCACAGTATAGTCATTAGTTTATACAGGGAATAGCTAAGTAGGTATGGGATGGAGCCAGCCCTCCCGATCTCAATCCCATTGCATAACGTTTGAAGAAGGACTCTGTACGACTTCCTCCTCTTCTCCAGGGTGAGAAATGAAGCCTATAGTCAGAACTGGTATTCTCCCTCTTTTAATCAGATGCATTCAGTTGGCTGCAGTTGTGGATCTTTGAACAAGGCAGATTTTCTCTGCTTGGAGCCCACAAATTTCCTGGAGTTACGAACTTTCATATGACAGGAGAATTTCCTCAGTGGCCGATAAAGCCTTGTTGACATTGGAAGCGCCTTGCATCTCCACTCCTCTGATCTTCCCTTTCTTCCCTCTCCCCCCACCTCCAACTCTCCCTGCCCTTTTTCAGCATCCTCTGCTCCCAGACTCCTTCTACTGCCCATGCCACCCAGCATTTCTCAGCAGGGCTAGGGGCACTTCTTGATGCACTGCAGATGTGGGCTGTTAGCGGTGCTTTCACATGGAACTCAAATTGCTTGAAAAGGTTTAACCCTGTGACTAAATTCTCAAACCTGCAAACAGCAAGCAAAGCTTTTGCTCCCATCTAGACCAAAAAGGGCAAGTTAATGAAAGAAACCTCCACCCTAGCAATTCACAGGATGCATGAAAAGAAACCTAAACCCCCCACATTCTCAATGCTAATTAAGCAATAATGATCAAGGCACAGAGTATTTCCTGGGGATTAATAACTAACTGGGAGGAGATGATGACCCCAGACAGTCATTAATCCTCAGGAAATGCCCTGCATCGAAGTTGTTATTGCTAGTTCAGGCTAAATATGTGAGAAAAGAGATTTTTAAAAGTCTATCTTGCTGGAGCCTTTTCATTATGCTTTCTCTTTGATTGCAGTTATGAGCCCCCTGGCACAGGACCTCTCTGGTCCATCAGCCAGCCACATTGCACAAAACATTCCTCCAGACCCCACTATGTTCAGAAATTAAAATCAAATAAGAGATCCTTAAACAGACTTTTCTGCAGATGTCTCTTACTGTTCCATAGATATTCAAAGCCTGATTCTGATCAGTGCTAAGCTGTGTCAGTTCCCACTGAACTCAGAGAGGGTCATTTCAGAGCTGAGCGTCTGCACCTGAATTTTGCTGTAAACTTTGCTGCTCTCCTCATCTGACCAGCACCCAGCCCCAAGAGCCTGCATTAAGCACAATGCTTAGCATCAGGCAAACATGCATGCCTGACTGCCTTGAATAATCTAATAGGTAATGATATGTAGTGGTCAAGATTCCTTTGCACCTGAGTTCTCATCCTTTGGTTTTTGACTCTCAACAATTCATAGCTAATAACAGGAAACAAAGTTCCAAAATTCATGCATAATTAACAGCATTTTCTGAAACTGAATCTGCATGTAATAGCAACAGTCACAACCAGATAGGCATTGCTGTGCTGAGCAGATCTAGAGGTGCACTGTAGGACCTGGCTTTGCCATCACATCACTACTTTAAAATCTCCCTAATCTTGTGCATGTGGGTCTGGTTTGAGGTCTTCCAAATAGTAATTCCTATTACAGTTTTATAAAACAGAAATGACCAAATCATCTAAATAGCACAACTGTTTTTTTGCAAGCTGTTGCTTGCAGTGAAGATCTCAAGACACATATGCGTATGTACAAATAAGTATGGAAAGAAAAGGAAAGTTTTGGCTATCACATCACAAGTCCCCTACTGCTTAAAGAACTTAGCTTCTGCAAACAAAAAAATGGAATTCAAACACAAACTTCCTCATTATTATTGGTATTCATTAATTTCTAATGAAAACAGAGTTCTTTATATGCTATTAAATATGTCCTCTAGCTTAGAAAGACAAACTATGCATAGAAGGAAAAACAAGAAAAAAGAAAGAATGTCATTTATGTTAATCTTTCCAGCTTGGTTTAAAATAAAAATAAAGGTGATCTATCTTTTCTAAAATCTTTACTGTTTTAATATTAAAACGGTACAAGGACACACAGATACATGGCATTAAGAACCGTTTCAGTCCTAAGCATCATTCTTTAAGGCCTTCTTTGCTACTTCTTATTTAAAAAAGGAAAAATAGAAAAGGATGAAAGAGAAACAATAAGCCCTGCCTGAGTCCAGCTCCTACATTGTTTTGAGACTGAGGAAAGCATTCAGCATCTACTGGGATTAAGCTAAAGGAAAATACTTAAGACAGTTAAAATTCAGATCTGGAAAAAATGGAAAGTGATTTTTTCCCCCACTTTCAGTCATCCCTCACTATTGCATCTCTGATCAAAAGAAGAAAAAACAGTTCATAAATCAATGCAATATTCATACAACAGAAAGCTTATAACCTAACACACAGCTACATGAATTAGCAAGCTCCACTTTGTATGGAGTTCTCCCTAGATGCTTTCACAGGATGCCAGCTTTATTCTCCACATAAATCTCTTCACTTTGTAGCAATACCAGCCCTGAGTGTTAATAACACTGTGTCAGCATTTTGGTAAGATTTATATTGGAAAATTACACTGAAAATTGCCCGGTCATTATACATTCCTTTGGAATCGATGACAGACTATAAATCTTCTTGAAATACATTTGTGCTCACATGACTCAAACATACACCCTCAATGTACCCTAACATACATCAGAGGACATTTAAGCATGGCATTGTGGAGAAAAAAGAATATAATGAAATCACTGTATTAAAATTATTGGGCATTTTTGTTTGTTTTTAAATGAGTATATACAGAAAATGTCCCAAGATCAGGGTTGGGAGATCTATTTATCAGATGAAAATTAATAGCTATTCCAAAACAGAACCAATCCTACCTCTCCTCCACACCATGAGAGCAGTCCCTTGGTCTAAAGTTTCACGTTGGCCTATTTCTTATTAGCTGGAGTAAACTGGCATCAAGGGGCTATCATCTGTCAAAATATCTGCAGGAGAAACAATTGACAAAGCCACCACTTGAGAATGTTGAGTAAACTGGGTAAAAAGCAGTGAAAGAAGTTAATGTGCAACCTGGCACACTGTACCAGCCCAAGCCGTGAGAACCACTTACGTGATAATTGGTCCCTCACAATATCTTCTGCTCAGTAAAACATTGTCTTGGGCTTGTCTTTCAGCACAGGAACTGATCTCTCTGAGATGCAATGAAACAAACACCCACCTGAAAGCCCCCTCCAGCTGACAGGGGAGGAATTCAGGTGGGAAAGCTTGCAGTTTCTGAACGGGTACAAACAGTTTCAGGTAACTCCAGACTCACCCAGGGTCAGTAGAAAAAAGCCAACCATTTTTTTGAAAGAAGAAGAAACACATTTATATGCAGCCATTTATTCGGTTCAGACAGAAATGAGTAGCCTCTGGGATTCAAAGAATCTCCTTCCCCATTTTTATCCTCCTTTTTGTCCAGCCTTAAAAAAATCCCTATTGTACTGACTATTACAAGGGGAAGAAATGTAAAACCAAGAATCAGAACAGAAACGCGAAGTTAACAAAGCTGCTCTATCCACAACATAAGAAGCCAGGCAACAGAAGAACTGGACTATAAGATGATGAAATATCACAAATACATGCACATGCACCAGGGAGGGCAGCATTTTGAAACAGCACTGCTGTCTAGAAGTGAGAGTGCAGGTCTTCATCAGAAATCAATCCTTAAAGGACAGATGATTCAAACGCTACAAGTGGAGGGGTGATTTTCACCCTATAAGGCAAACTGTTTTACTTTCTAAAGTTGGTTCACTTTGCACTTATAAAGTGACCTAAGAGACTATTCTAAAATAGCATTTTCTTGAGAGAAATGGTCTGATTTGTAGCTACTGGAAAATATGAAATCTGTGTATATTTTGGCACATCTTTAAATTCTCAAGAGTCAAGAGAAAGGTCTCCTTTTTTTTTTTTTTTTTAATGATTCAGAGAGTGGCATCCAGTCCCTAAAAACTGGGAGAACTCAATGTTTGTAGAGCAAATATAATTTTGTTTGCGACAGAAGTGTTCCCATAGCAGATTCTGTCATTTCTTGCATTGTTTTTAAAAAGTGATCCATGTTCAAACTTGTTCCTAGAGCAACAAACATAGGCAAGTACTGTTCTCAAGAGAGATGCTCAACAGCAGGACAGGTGCTCTTTTGCGTGAATCTGATTGAGTCCCGTCTTCTCAAAAATTGTGGATGAATCATGACAATTTTCCTTCAGATTTCATCAAAGCTTGTGATAGTTTCCTACTCAGTACTAAACCAATTCCTTTTCTACTAAAGGCACCATCCTTTAAGTCATATATACTGAAAGAACTGTCAGTGTCGACAGAAACACAGAAGCACAGTGTGAATGTCTGATATCCAAGATAAATAATAACCATTATGAGACTTCCATTGATGAAATCACCCAGTGTCTCACAATACAAAACAAAATAAAACAAAACCTGCAATGACAGCCAGAAAAATTACCCGGAAATCTAAGAGAGAAAAAGAAAGCAGAGTGATGAGACTAAAACTAGCTCCCTGGTGAATAAGGGTCGTATATCCTGTCCAATCTTGTTAAGCAAGCTAGAATGTGCAGAAACGTCATAGTTGGTTATAGCTGGACTCGGCTCATCACTGGAGGTATGAGAAGGCTCTTGTTTGAGGATCTGTGTCCGTGTGCAAATGGAGAGGTCTTCCTGGAGTATTGTGTGGAATCCAGGTCAAGGAAGATGCAGTAGAGTAGAAAGTTCCTTCTACACAATATTTAGGCATACATTTACTTAGATACATAAAAGATTCCCTAGAAATGAGCATAAAATAACAACAACATCAAACCACCCCAAGAATACATAATAAATAATCATCAGTTCACGCTCTGAGTGTTTGTGGACTCTCCAATATCACACCCAGGCACACGCTAGCAAAATAACTTTTGGGAACTACTCCCAGAAGCAGCAGATAACAGTCTTGGTTTTGTCACCTCAAATATTCTGCAATGATATCTTAACAGACATGGAAAAAAACTCACTTGAAATGCTAATTCTGTTGCAGGACCCCTGAGCACCACACAGTGCTCAGGTGAGTTCCACTTCAAATGCTCTAAGGTGCGAACACAGCCAATCTGCTCTGACATAGGTGTAGTGTGAACTGTTTGGCCTTGGGCTCACGGTCTGGTCCCTACATCCATTATTTAGAGGTGTGGGCACAGTCAAGGAGACCTGATCTTCTGTACTGAGAAGACTGATGTTAGTCTCCACTGTTTTGCTGTTTGTCCTCAGCTGCCACACTGGGAATTTCCCTTGTTCTCGCTTTCATCCACTCTCCCTGTTTAACTGAACCAAGAAAGGCTCAGATGGAAAACAGGCAGCTTCCAGTGTAAAGGACCTCAACTTTGCAGAGCAGAACATTGCTACAGCAGAATCGTGAGCCCTTGAAGCCTGACTGATCTCACCCCACTGCTTCCTGGACAGTGTAACTCCACTGACTTACTCCTGATTTACTGTGGTCTAAGAAAAAAGCCTGATCCCATACTTCCCCTAGCAGAGCAATGCTGTTACTAAACTGAACTCAGAGGAATTCAGGAATAAGTTAGGCTTTGCCGGCAGGTCAAAGAAGGCCAAGGTGGTCTACAAGGTGCAAAACTATAATCATCAGTAAGTAAACCATAACTTTCTGTACCACTTCCAAAGCCACTATGAGCACATGGTGCGCTCAGCAGATGGAGTGGTGCAGATACACACATCTGGAATGCAGGTACTCCACCAGATACTTTGTGGCATTCTAACAGCTGGATTTCTCTGGAGGCATCCTCCACCGTTTATTGCCAAGAAAGAGGCTTGCCCCTAAGTGGCATTAACAATAACAACTGTCTCCTCCTCTCTACCAATCTAAAGGCTGGAGTCAGGACATATATTACTCTTTTTATTTTATTTATTTATTTTTATTAGACCACTATCCTCCTCATCTGTTTGGCAGACTTCTACACTGGGGTAAGTATCAGGGAGACCACTGCCTTCTTTATTGCTTACCAGTTCTTCAGCAAAGTTGGTTTTTATTTTCAAATTACTATTATTTCCCAGAAGCTGGTGAAAAATAGAGAACAGAGACGACACCTTGAACCTTCCGTGTACTCAGTTTTATTGCAGTTTTCAGGGACCGACCATCACATTTGCTAATAAAGGGTCATGTTTTTGCAATGGAGGAAGGGATTTATGAGAAGACTTTTCAGACAGGATAACTAAATACAGCCACATTAAATGAATGCATCTCTCCAGAGATAAGCCCCATTCGTTCTTCTGTCTGTACACTTAGCTGGTCTGAGCTGTGCTATACTCTTTTTAAAGCGTGGAACTTCTCAAGTACCCAAACAATCTCACTCTTGAGCACGATGCTCATCCAGCAGTGCATACTGCAGGCATCAGTGAGAGGTTTGGAACTCCTTGATTCACTTACCAGGATGGAGGTTGTAGTGAGGTGGCAGAGGGGAGGAAGGAAGCTACTTTATCTTTTGTCCATTCAAAATGATCCCATGGGGAAAATATAGTCAAATCTGCATTGGTAGATCATAGCTGATCAAGGTGAAGTTGGTAACTACATTGCCATTGCAGCTAATGGAAAATAAAAAAAAATATAAAGGCGAGAGAGAATCAAGCAGTTTGCTCAGGATATGAAAAAAAGGAACATTTGCCTCCTGTGGCTAATAGATACTGAGGGTCAAAAGCAGTTGATTTCACCTCATAGTATTAACAATCGGATGCTTCAACTATACTATCCCTTGACCCACTCCATTAGTGGAAAGCTTAAGACTTCCATATTCTCTAAGGCCTCTCTTTTCCTTGACCTGGACTGAAACCACATACCATACCACAAATGTAAGCTATTTCAGACATTTAGATGGAGTTTTACAATTCCAGACTGTGATCAATTACTGACTATCTGAGATTTACAACAAGCGCTTTTTCCACAGAACTGAAATCTGGTGGTGAGTTCAACTAGGAGCTCAACAAAAGCTGAAGATCTGATGTTTAGAGAAGGGGCCCAAGTGGATTCATATTTCCAGATGTAGTGAACTCAGAATAGACAACTTCTATGCCAGATTTGATCAAATAAACACGCTAAAAGACCAAAGCAATTACAATGGGACTTCCGTATGTGAAAATCCTAGACAAACAGAAAGGTAGGATGCGAATCTACAGTTACACCGCAAATACACTGCTGTATGCTCATATGTAAACATGTATTTTAGCCTCTTCTTCAGATTATTTTTGCCACTGTATTCTGATAATACTCTGGAAGAGGAGGCCTGGATCAATGACCACTGTATTTAAGTTACAAAGACGGATGTCTATACAGTTGAGAACACAATAGAGGGTTCCTTAGGACACATCTACTCACAGAAGGCTACCTATGTAATTAGGTTCCTAACTTCACCACCATAGCTAGGTGCGTAGGATGAACACAGACCAAGAATATCTTGAGGATAGAGGAGCCACTACATAAATGTATGACTACAGTCATCCCATTTCCTTACACGCAGCAAAAAGGAATTTAATATAGAGGTAAAACCTAAATTACTTCAGGTCCATGTAGAGGATCATATATCTAACCCTGTAATGTGCAACACCACATCACCACATCACATGGAAATTTTTGAGCTAGCTTGAAATAATATCTATGGAGTCAGAAGTGGTATTTCTATACTTATTTATATCACTGTGATATTTCTAACACAGTAAATAGTGATGAAGAGACACAGATCCACAGCATCATGTTAATGTGAGTTTTCCAAAAGACACATGCACAGCATGTTTTACTGAACTGTGAACCAGCTCAGTGAGAACTTCTTGCTTTAACAGCACGATGACGTAGTCATGCCCTCAGTGAGAATCCCAAAGTTTTCACTAGTCAACCAAGTCATATTTAAATATAGCTTCCAATGAGAGCTGCATGAAGAAAATATATATAAGTCAGGCTAAAATGTTAGGCCTGCAATCCACTGAGCAAAACTGCAGGAAGATGGAGAAGGAATTATTTCTCTTTTAGAACAAGAATGTCTTAATCCTTCTGTAGAACTCAGCAAGAATGGCCAGCGAGAAGAGAGAGCCTGCATTCAGGGATAGTTCACCACCATCCGTCAGTTGCTAAGTTCAGAAATACAGCATTCCAAAAATTCCTGTAATCAAGAAGCATTGTTAATAATTTTTAGCACTTCAAGATTTCTCCCCTTGCATATTTCACTAACACTGTAAAACTAAATATTGAGTTAAATCTCTTATGACCACAATGAAATTAAGAATTCTTTTCCTCAATTAAGTAATATAAAGACACAGAAAGAACATTTGTGATTGAGATGCAGCACACAGGGTGAGTAAATAGCACTGTTTCCATTGCGTAGGTAAACACAGGTCTAAACAGAGGCTCACAGTCACACTGAATTTAAATATTTCATCTTCTTGCCTGTATTCTTACCCAGACACACTGCTGATTAAATGTCCAAAGCAACAAGTTCCTCACATGTTCCCGAATATTACAGTGATTCTCAGGAATAATATATATTATCTTTCTCACCCTCCACCCCATCCTTTTAAAGCACCATAAAGAATTTTTAAGAGAACGTTCTGCAAAAGAGCAAGTGAAATGCCTTGTTTTTCTGAATAGCATCTGTAACTCATCTTGCTAATTCTGAACACAAATAATTCTCTTCACAAATATACCAAAGTGTCCCTTTGCTGAGATTGCGACAGCTTCATCTGCCTCCACTATTATACTTCAGCAGTTCTAGGACAAAACCCATCACACTGCAAACAGGGTACAACTTGACAGGCAGTGCAGATGTGTACCAAGTGTTTGGGGTAAGACTCTGAAGGTCATACACAGCTGAATTTCTTGGCTAACTTGCACTCTGTCAGAGTTTTAGTTTCTATATTTGCAATGCTCTTCAGCACATGTAGGCAATGGACCACGTAAATATCAAACATTTTTGTAAGAACAGAGCTGGATGTCCTCAATTACAATCCTTTCATCTATGCATTCTTGCTCATTTCCTTGAAACCAAATATATTGTTTTTCACAGGTATTTCCAAGCATGATCCGTAATGGGGAATGGAGAGCAGAGCCAGTAAAATTTTTCAGCTGGAAAAATTTCCCATAAAATATCAAGGCTTCCCTGAAAATGAAAATTTTCATAGTACTCAAGAGTTACATTTAGCAGAGTTGAAGGTCCAGAATTTTCTATTAACTTCACAAACACCCACTTAAGAGTGACTCTATCCAGGCTTTTAACAATGTCATCAACACAGCATGGATATTCACTGTAAGAATTAAATCTAAAGGCTATACTTTATATCACATTAATAATGTAAAAATTTCCTTTATTTTTTCCTGCCAGATTAGAGTCAAATTTTCTAATCCATTATGTATAAAGAAAGCATTCAGAATATTTAAAGGATATTAATTACTCCTTTTACTATACTTCATTAATGAGCATACCTGGGTTCTGAATGAATCTAAGGTCTTCATACGCGAAAGACGAACTTCCTAATCCCATAGTACTGCTGCAGAAAGGTCTGAGTTGTAGTACAGGAGGGGGTGCAAAGTGCCTGTCTCACATCTCTGACATACAGAGGCTTCCAGACAGCTTGAAGCACAAGTACTTGATGGGAACTCTGTTACTGAACTTTAAATTGGCTTTTTAAAACTATATGTATAATCAACAAAACTTGAGGCTGTGTTTTTTTCTTTCTGGAATTTCTTAGTATGATGTTATTCTCTAGCACACTGATTTCTCACTACCATGAGATACTGGATTTTCAGATTTTTCTCCCATGCAAGCAGAGGTCAAAGATGTTTAGATATTTCAACACAGGCCTCGAACAAAGATTTCTTCATTTCTTCTTTTCCCACTTCCTGTTGTTCAGGTCTTGCCAGTTTGCAGGTGGGTGGGTTGCCCAATTGTCATTTTGTAGATGGATTTTGAACAACTGAAGTCAAGCTTTTCTTGCCTTTGCTTCTCACTGAATTTTCATGGATGACATTTGCCAAGGCTTGGGAAATAGTAATTCAAATGAATAAAGTCCTAGTGTGTCCATCCATCAGCATCTGTGCAGAAGAAGCCAAGACTTCTCTGGGTGCATTCCCAAAACTTCATCAGGCACGATACAAATGTGCACCATTTTACTGCTTGGCTTGTTAGTTCTAAAATAACCAGATTCTTTACCTCATTCTGGCAAAGAAAATCTGGGAGGAGGGCTTTTAACTGAACATATATTACAAGAACACTACATTTAAGCCTCCTTTATACTGGAATGGGGAACTGATTTGAAATTCGTTGGAGCTATAATGAATAAAAGGCTTCACTACAGGACTCACTGTACCACACTCTCTCTACATTCAGCTGGGAGCTTCAGCTTTATTCCATGCTATAATCTTTTTAAATAGAGAGCTCACTCTCCACACTAGAATCTAATCTGTCTTGCTCTTTCTTTGCTTAACTTTTTACTACAGGACCAATGCTATGCACCTTCACTGTAGTTGTTTTCATCTGTTTTTGTTTGAACAGCCTCCTCATTACTAGATTGGCTGGGAAAACTGATCTTCCTCACTTTTCTAAAAATTGTTCTTTTAGTAATATTTCTGTTTAGCAATATGGTCTCAGAAAAGAGCTTCTTACTAATTTTTTTTTCTTGTTTTACAAGACTTATTTTAAACATGTTATTTTAAGAAAATGTAAATCATTGTTCTTTATTTCAATCTGATATCTGCTAATCCTGAACAAGAAAAAAATGTACACTTCATTCATACTTGTCAAGATGCAGAAGTATTAATCAACATACCTTTTCACTTTCAGCATCATATGCTGTTTCTAAAATGTTTAGCACCAGGTAATTCAAAGCTTCTAGGGCCAAAAGGTCAGCCATAATTATTAACAGGTACTCAGGAGTCTACTAGGAATTATAAGTTAATGGCTTTCATGTGTCTTGAATTCTGGAGAAGATCCCGTGCTTTAAGATGAAGTTAAGCTCTTCTTTAGTAAGTCCCACAAACTGATGAGTTGTCTTAGCTTTCACAGTTGTGTTCATACCACATGCTCCCTAAGCTTCACACTATTGGGCTCCTGCCTCTTCCATCCAATTTGCAATCCATCTCTTTCTAGGCAGATTCCCACATAGTACATATTATTCATTATCGTAGGCCCCTGGTCAGCTGGAATCCATATAGGCGCCTGGCTACAGTTCAATTTTAGATGCTAGAAATAAAATGAACAGAGCCAAAGGCTTGAAGCTGTACCCGTTCTGAGTTTGCCACATCCTGCACAGACTCTGCAAATTTGTTTTTGTCACATCTCTGTGGATCTTGACTGAGCAGCTGCTGGATCACATCTATTTGCAGTCTCTCTAGATGGCTCCTTTCAGCAGTGACCGTGCTACCTGCCTCACAGGAAGAACCTTGCAGCATGCAATTGTGAGATACTCCATGGTTGATGCAAGTTTCTTCTCAAACCTACTTACTCTTCAAGTTTGGAAACCGGGAAGTAGCTATTGTCGCTGGGCCCTCATCATATTGAAGATTTCATTGTACAAGTTGCCAAACAGAGCCCTATAAAAATGTGATCGCTACTCAGTCTAAGCTATTTTTGGGGTCCAGCATAACTTTAAGGGATATCAGTATGAAGCACCGTATCAGAAAGCATCTTTACGAATCTGGCATCATTTCCATGTATTTTTTTGGCAAAGTAGAGTTTGGAAGTAGAATTCAGCTGATCATTGGATGTAGATTAAACTGCCTTCCTTCCTAGTCAGTATGAAAAGTTATGCAGCTGTTTTGAGGGCAGCTGTATAAATTCAAGTAAATCACAGAAAAAGCTTTTTATTCATTATAAAATGGCTTGGGGGCAAAATGAGACTGAAGTTATTAAATTGTAACTAAAGGCTAGCCACAGTAAAATATATTGAAGTCAAGATTAAAAGCACATACACAGTATGAGCTCTTAGTGTGGATGGTAGAACTTAAGAGAAAAAACTAATTCCTCAGTGAAAAAACAAAATTCCTGGAGTCTCTGTTCATGTCACCAAACTGGGTTCTGGAATTTGAAAACTGTCACTGAATGTCTGCCAACATCATTTCAAAGGCAAGAGAATCCACCCAGTAATTTGCACCTACAGAAACAATAATAATAGCATGTTTTTTCAACCATTACCTTGATAACTTTTTTAAAAGCTTCAGACAGCATCCTTTTGCACTCACAGGGGTTGAACTGTTTAGAAAATCCAGCAGTTGGCCAGGATAAACCTTTATCTTCATTTAGCCATTGTTACTTGTATTTTTGTAGCCTTTTGGTAGCAGGAGGTCACATTTCCATGAAGATAAATTCGTTATTAGACCCAACCATGGTCTGAGGTCATTGCATATCTCGGCCAGGACAGACTTAGAAGTGACAGTGAATAGGAAGTTTTTGTGTTGTATTGTTCTGGTTTACAGCAGCTGGAGCCAGACAGCGCTAGGACCAATATCAGCATAGTCTAAAGCAGGCATATCTTTCTAGTTGCTCATCACACAACAAAGAGTAAATAAACACTGTCCTCCATCCAGACTGAGCTGTCAACCCAATTAGGCATGAGAATGTCCTAATGCACCACATCTCCTATATCTTCACCTCAAGTTTCTACTGCTCATACACTCAGGGTGATTTCAGACAGACATGGCTGTATTTAAACATGGTTTCACAGCTGGTAGGGGTCAGGTCTGCTGTGTCAACACTAATCCTTCCTGTCTACTATCAGCTAGTTTGACATTTGATTTGTGTCAAGTTTCTGTGTCCACTGGAAGCCAAATATCACAGCTCTGAGATAACACTTTGCCCCACCTTCCTCCAGCCACTGAACAATTTTGAATTTTCACTACTCAAACAGTGAAACAAGGGGACTGGGAGTTACTGAGGCAAAGACGCATATGCCTGGGAAATTATACTAGAACAGGAATCATTTGCTTCATAAATCCACTATCTTCAGCAGTAGCTATAAAAGAATTCAGCAGAATGCTATTATGTTCAAAATCCAAACTACAAGAATTAGAAGCCTGATATTTGAGCATCTCACTGAAATGCACTCTTTGCTCTTTCCAGTGCAATGGAGTAGATCTAGTATGACACTGAAGTGTTTACACATCTGAAAATTTGACATTAAAAAAAAGGCCAGCCACTCAAAGTACAGAATATCTTAGTGTTCACGTCAGACTTGTTCTAAGTGAAGCCAAAGTCTCCTCTCACCCCTTCCAGCTCTGCTGAATAGTTTGTTATGATTCTGCGATAAAGATCAGCATCTACTGAAAGATAAGCCAGGACCACCACCAATTTGGGCCTTCAAAGCAAGCTGAACTGCATTATACCACAGTGTGAAAGGATTTGCCTGTCAGGAAGGTGCCAGCTCTTGTCACAAAGCTGTTCCTCGACGGTACTAGTCAAGAATTTTCCCATGAGCCCTAATATCTGTAGGATGAGTCTCTAATTGTATGCTGTACAATAAATGATATATATGGTCCATAGTTCTGGCATGCACAGTGATGAGCTACATCACATTACAGGTGAGTAAGCTGCCCAACTGACTGGCATGTTTTCTGTACATGCATAGTTTTAGGGAAAAAATGTAGTACAACATCTCTGACAATTAAGACATCCCTTAACAAAAAAGGAAAAAATAAAGAGAGAGAGTACATGTATGCCTAGATGCAAATTTATACAACCTAAGCCATCACCTAAGCTAAGAATACTGCTCATGGTACAATAGTCCCTTCCTGTTTTGGAGTATACTATGTATGACGCATCCAAAATTAAAATAAATACTTTCCCCTAAAGGAAAAGGTTTTAAAAATTTTATATTTGTGTTAAAAAAATCAAAACCCTCCAATTTGTGTTATCACAACCGCCAATTTGAAAGTGCTTTTGTCTAAGTTTTAAGCGTTTGAGCAAAAGTAACCCTACAATATATATGTGCGTGGATACAACTATATACTATATGCCATTTGAAGTTTAAATATATTAACATTTCATGTTTTCTATTTCTTTTTTGTAAATAAGCACCTGGAATGGGAAGCTTTCCTTTGAATAATTAATAATATCAACCTGTATCTAAATTTTCTTTGTTATGTGCATAACTATTATTTAGTCCTCATATCTGCTGGCAAATATGTGGTTAAGGGTAATAAAAATGTCCACATCTTTATTCAGGATACCAAATCAAAGGTCAATGGCTGAGATCAAGCAAGACTCTTCTAGGAGTAGTTGGAAAACGGTGAGAACTAGAGGGAACTTCAAGTCTGTCACACATCCTTAACGTGGAAGAGGAAATGATCTCTTTCATGTAAGAGATAGAACATGATTTCTCCAGGGAGGTGATTGAGTCACCGTCCATGGATTTGTTTGAAAACCATTTGGATGTGGTGCTCAGGGACATGATTTAGCAAAGGGTTGTTAGAGTTAGGGTAGTATGGTTGGGTTGTGGTTGGACTCGATGATCTTTAAGGTCTTTTCCAACCTGAGCAATTCTACGATTCTATGATTCTCTTCCCTCCCCTTGAAAGCAAGAAGAGAAAGTTCAAGCTGGAGCAGGAGTCTTCCTGTTTGCTGGATTGCTCCTGGGGCAGGATGGCTGTACATTACCTATTGCTTGCAGCCTAGTCATGACCAATGTTGTTTTTTCTCCATTTGAATTTGCTCACTCAGATGAACATCCCAAAGAGCCAGCTCCGAAGAACTGTGCTATTCCAAGAAGAAATAAGACAGATGGAACTGAACTTGGCAAGGAATGTTAAAAACAACAAGGGATTATATAGGTACATGGACCAAAAGAGGCAGGCCAAAGAGAGCGAACCTCCTTTGGTAAATGAAAAAAGAGAACTGGCTATGACAGATATGGAGAAGTCTAAGGTGCTAAATGAGTTTTTTTGCCTTGGTCTTCACCGGCAGCCAGGATTCTTATATTTCTCACATCCCTGAAGCTCGCATCCCTGAGCCTCTAGGCGAGAACTGGGGAGTAAACCTCCCACTCCCACTATAATGGCAGAGCAAGTCCAAGACCACCTTATGAGACTGAATGTATACAAGTCTATGGGGCCAAATGACATGCATCCCAGGGTCCTAAAGGAGCTGGCTGATGTGATAGTTGAGCTTCTCTCTGTTGTAATTGAAAAGCTGCAGGTGTCAGGTGAAGTCCACAGGGACTGGAAAAAATGAAATGTCACTCCCATTTACAAGAAAGGCATCCTGGAGGGGTCTGTCTTGGGACTGGTGCTCTTCAACAACTTCATCAATGACGGGCTCAAGTGTACCCTCAGCAAATTTGCTGATGACACCAAGCTGGGTGGTATGGTTGACACATTAGAAGGAAGGCACGCCATCCAGAAGGACCTCAACAAACTCAAAAGGTGTGCCCATGTGAACCTAACGAGGTTCAGCATAGGTGTTTCTCTTGGGTTGTAAGTAATCTCAGATATGCATGCAGTCTGAGAGAAGAACTTCCTGAGAGTAGTCACTGGGAGAAGGACCTGGGTGTCCTGGTGGATGAGCATGAGCCAGCAGTGTGCTCTTGGAGCTCGGAAAGCCAATAGTATCCTGGGCTCCATGAAAAGAGAGGTGGCCAACAAGGACAGGGCGGTGATTTTCTCTCTCTGCTCTGCCCTCATGAGGCCCCATCTGGAGTACTGCATCCAGGTCTGGGGCCACCAACACAGGAAAGTTGTGGAGCTTTTGGAGAGGGTTCAGAGGAGGGCCAATGAAGATGATCAGAGGGCTGGCACACCTCCTCTACAAGGATAGACTGAGGGTTTGTTCAGCCTGGAGAAGAGAAGGCTGTGGGAAGAACTTATTGCAGCCTTCCAGTATTTAAAAGAGGAATTTAAAAGGAGGGAAATCAACTTTTACAAGGGTAGACAGTGATAGGACAATAAGCCATTTTCAAGGACAGAATGTTTAGACTGTAAATCAGGGGGAAGTTCTTTACAGAGAGAATGGCGAGGTGCTGGAACAGGCTGCCTAGAGAGGCTGTGTATGTTTCTGGAGGTGTTCAAGAAGGGGGTTGGAAAGAAAACAATAAGCAAAGGCCACTGAACAGTGCTGTGGAACATGACTAAACTTGCATAAAAGTGCCACAGTTGTTAATGGTAGAAAGTGCAAATTTCAACATTATCTCTGGGAACCACATCTACTATGCACATAAACAAGAGTGTTATCGGGATATTTCATACAATGTGCTAACACTGAACAGAGACTTTCAGGTAGACTGTGACTTAAGTCATAAGTTTTCACTGAAAATATTTTGTCCATTTGCTCGTCAGTTGCTGGTGTTCTTCATTACAGCTGTTAACACACAACAGCGAACATAATTATGTGACCAGAATGGACTTGTCCCTATTCTAGAGCAGTTAACAAACAATGTTCCTTGACTACTTTATGAGCAATTCAGAATTTCTTGGGGTTTTCCAGCTGCTTTTAGATCACTCGTTAAACTAAGTCACAATATAGCCTAGCCAGCCTCTTTTCTCAGACAGGAACTGAAGTATATGGCTTGTGGTTGCAGTAAATTAATAAGGGGGTGAAAAAAGTAAACAGAAAGGACTTTTCACATGTGTTTTGGAACACTGCAAATCTGTCCACCATCTAGTTCATCTGTAGCACACCATTCTTTTGCCAGCCATTCCTGTGTTCACTTGCTATATGATATAACACTATTCTTCCCAATACCACAACTTGTATTTTTAATGAGTTATCTGAATTTCAGGAAGCCAGATACTGATGATGTAAACTGGAGTTACTCCACTGTAGATTATTAAATCAGCACCAGAGCTGCTTCTATAATACACAGTTTGCTCCAAAAATAATGTCACCTGTTTATTTCCATGGAAACTACAACAGATACAAAGAGCTCAATAACACTATTTGATAGAGCAAATTCTTATCTACAAAACACTATTTTTCAGTGCAGTCACCACTATTAGCTGATTTGCACAGATAACCTGATTAAGACACTCATCATTTCATGGTGTGACAGCTGTGCATGGCCATTCAGAATGTTGCTTGTCTTTCACATCAGTGTCACCACTGCTGAAACGCCACTCACCATCTCACTGTACTCACATCCACTGTTTGGTCTCCATAAACATTCAGCAAATGCCAATTAATTTCAATGGGGGCCATTTTTTTTTGGGTGGAGTAATTCAGTACCACACTTTTGCTCCATGTGTACTTCCATGTCAAACTTTATGTCAGACTGCCCCTCTGCTGTCATCTACAACATGGCAATAAAATAGAGTGGAATACTGATGGGAAGGTTCAGTCTCTACTGCCATATTACCGCCATCCATCTCTGATGCTGTTGGCCAACACAGTAAAATAGGAGGCATTGCTTTCAGAGCAGCCCTTTACATATTTAAATGTATGATGAACTCCTTACTTGTAATGTATATGGCCTTAAGCCATAATTACTACTTTGATTTGTACAGAAATATTTCTACATTCTTCCATTATCCACATTTACACAACTATGTAATAAAAAATGCTCAGGGAAGTATCTTTACGATAGAAAAAACAACTGAATTTCATTACATAATATACTTTAATTAAGCATATCACAAGCTAGTCTCAAAATTCTTATCTTGTGAAAAGACAATACAGAATTGTAAATTCTTAAAATGTATTATTTTTCAAAAGATTCCCACTAAGATCCAGGATTTCCTGAAACAAGCTTTATGACCAAAAAAAAAAAAACCCCAACAAAAACCAGTAGGGTGTTTTTAAACTACATCCTCATCGCTATCTTCTGTAAGCACAAATACCTTTCTTTTTCTTTTGTGGTGTGGCTGTGAGTTTCTTCATAATTATCTGTGGAATATCCCTAGAAACTACTTTTCATTCATTTCCTCAGGCTCAAGGAGTGTGAGCAGAACTGACAAATTTCAGAAACACCCTAAGAAGAAGCACAACTACTTGGCAAAGGTTGGGTCAGTTTGTGGTTCACATAGCCTGAGAAATCATTCAAAATTACAGTGATTAAGAGTCACATTTCAGCAGAGGATATCTACAAGGCTATAAAACTAGTTTTCCCACAGTCCATGAATCCAAAACTCAAAACTTTGGGTACTCTCACCTTCTCTACAGATGAGCAGTGTTGCAACCAGCCAATGGGGCATGTATGGAAGGATGTGACCCCACTTCTTCAGTGTGATTTTCAGTAAGGGAAACTAATCATCATCTGCCGGAAGTTACAAGACTACACTGGAGATGTCTTATAGCTTATAAATAAAGGGCCTTGCTGCGGTCCTTTAAAATCTCTCTGGCACTGCCAGCCTCTTGGATGCTCAGGTCTGCATGTTTTCAGATACCTTCTCTAAGCAAAGTATGAGATCAGGAACCAGGACTCAGTCCAAAAGCCCACGGAAACTTATGGAAACTATACCACTCATACATTGCAATTAGCATTGGAAACCAAATCTTCTTCCAAATGCACCTGAAGTATATCCACAGCCAAATACTTATGTAGCTTAAAACCATAGGTGTCCACTTATTCATATCCCATGCATTTAACATAACATCACAAGATCCACTAGTCATCCAAGACATGACTTAAACAGATGATAATTGTTGGCAGCAAAAATACGTATTATGGTCATGCCCAAAATTCATGTTTGTTGTGCCAAGGGCTACATATAATTAATTTGTGATGTGTAATTTGTCCCATAGACATTATCGTTCCTCCTCCTCGACTGTTCTTCAGGGTTAGCCACTATGCCATGCCTAAAAATAGTATTTGTTGACAGGTTTATAATACACAAAAGCTGCTCCGAATCTATACCAGTCATTTACTCTAGTAGAGAATGTACCCAAACTTCTCCAATTACTAGAAAATGATTGCTACATAAACCACAAAAAGTCATTTGAAGGAAAACAAATGAAAGAACTTGCTGTTGATAACTTTAAGCAATCACTGCATACCTGCAAAAGTGCTCCATGAGCTTTTCACATACACTTTCTTTCTCATATTTTATCAGCAGCCACAGTACAGTCATTTCTGAGACCAAGAGCTATCTGTGCATGCCAGTCCATAAACTTGCTATGGTCACAAAAGGAAAAAGAAGACAAAGGCTACGACAGCTAAAAATGATGAAGGCAAAATTGCGATGATGAAAATACAAAGGCTTCTAGAAAATTAAGCCACCATGTTTTATTTAACCCTGGGAGCCAAGGGCTGAAAAGCTGCATAAGTACAACAAGCAGGCATCCATCTCAGCAAGGCTCCAAATGGAGTCACAGATCTCTGCTGGCGTTAGGAACATCTGAGTTTGTCATACTCATGAATGCTAATGTGAGTTCTGTAGTGGTTATTAAGCCTTATGTTTTGAAACTCAAGCCAGACAGTAACTGCAGGGAATCTCTAAGGTGATCTAATAGCGGGAAACAGGTCATCCTGCATTTTGCAATTGGGAACCTCCAGATCCTTCTGCTACAGTATTTGCTTATTAGTTAAGTATGACGTAGTTCTTCTATGCATAGCACTCGAGGGGGGAAAAAATGAAAGGGTTCTGGGCACATCTGATCTGAGCCTGGAATATGTATATGCAATCACAGTAATGAGGTGAATTGAATCTCCTTAGCCATAAATGTTTCTGTGAAGAACAACTGAATGCACAGAGAGAGGCAAATAATAATAATAATAATAATATTTTTTTAAAAACGGCGAAATCTCCTATATGAAAAGAACATTTCTTTTGTCTGTTTCAGCACTGGATTTTATTCTGATTAGCACATGCACTTTTAATATCCTCTTTCTAGCTTTATACTTCTCTCTGTAGAAGGGAGCAAAAAAAAATGAGCAGGAAGATATCCACATCGTGAGTTAAAAAAATGATGTGAGAGAGTTATGACCTTAAATTTCAAATTGAAACATTTCTTAAACCTTTCACAGAGGGGCTGTTCCTGGCTTCCCTCTTTTGCTCCCTCAAACTTTAACTAAGGGCAGCAATAAAAAGGTGCTAAAGGATAATGAGACATGAATCTTTCACAGGGGCACAAAATAAAGTACTTACAGGTACAAGCATACCTTCAGTTGTCTCATGAAGGAGGTTGTTAAATTGCTACAGGCTCCAAATTCACTAATTTATGGTAATGGAAAGCTATACAATTTGCTCCTGAAATGCTGTTTGAAGTGATTGATAAAGCTTTAGTCTGTCTGAACACATACAGTAGATAGATTTAGTGTCTGGCTTATCTGTCTGGTCCTGAGTGTTCATCAGTCAACCCAGCTAACAAGATAAAACTCAGGATTGTGGTCAGCAAGTTCATATTCATCTAAAAATATGGTGTCTGTAGCAAGCTCTTTCACACAAAGAAAGAGAGCACACTGAGTCTGTTTAATGCTTGCTTACTCCTACTAATGCTCTCCAGCTACGAAAGGAAAGAGCTGTGGACTTGAGAAGCAAAATGACCCTTTGCATTTACTTCCCCCTTCAATTACTTATTAGTGTTACCTGAAGTCACAACTGCTGAAAACCATTAACAAAATCATTCTACAGTGCCAGAAATCTCAATAGCTCATAAAATTGTATTTATTTTGAACCACATTAAATTTTGCACAAATGTGATTTAATGACTTTTAATCAAAATACTGCTGTTTTCTGCGTGGTTCTCTGCCTTCCATCTTGGTGCACAAAACAGGTTCAAAGTAAAGGCTCAGCTTATAAAGGTGAAATGAGGAAGGAAGTGTGGGGTGCAGAAGATCTAGTCACCAGTCCTAGCTGCTGTAAAGCAGCACAATGCCACAGCTCGCAAATGAAGTTACCAGAGCTAAAGAGTCTGAAGGAATGTATCTAGGACCTGTGGCTTCACAAGTAATTACACAAACACAATTTCACTAATGTAGAGGAGGTGACTATCGATATTTTTGTAGGTAAAAAAAAAAAAAGAAAAAGTGATTAAAGATGGATTCCAAGGTAAAGAAAATTGAGAGAATGTACTGTGAACATACTGGGAGCTCAGCACAAGATGAGCCTATTCTGAAAGATCAGCTTCTGCCCTCCCTACTATTCACAGGGGGGAAAAAATGGGATCAATGAACTCCAAACCCTTTTGCTGTTAATCCGTGCTGAGTCTCAAAAAAGCCTGTGGAAAGACAAGATGTGAAAAGGTATTCGCAACAAAAGAGGCAATGGACACAAAAGTATATGCTGCTAATTAAAAACTTAAAATTATATCACAATGACTTTAAATGAGAATGATCTCAGTCTAATCACATAATGCTTTCTTTTGTGCTCTAGGTCACGCCATCACTCAGATGCAGCATTCAGGAAGCACATTTCATTAGACTAAATAAAGCTTCAATCATGTGTAAAATTTCCAACTTGAATAGGCAGCCATCATATCATTCATCAGTCTAGATGTATTTAATGGGTGTAATTTTTTCCTCATATTTCTGTGTGTTGATTGTTTCATTTCCATTACAGAAATCTATCAAGATTTCTCCTTTTGCTGTTCTTTTGGTCAGGACAAACAACACATTCTAAGATGTACTCCAAATACAATCCTTTTTGCTTGTCAAAAATTGGGTGATTGAGATAAATTTCATCCAAGAGACAGAGGGAAATAACAACACAAAGAAAACACCCCCCTTCTCCCCACCAGGAATCAGATTATATTCCTCATACTTGCATGTCTTGCAATAAATTAATTATGCTTAACCAAAAACAAATTGAGCAGCCTTGTTCAAACACAACAGCCCCCTGTGGGTTCTGCCAGTTTCTACAGTTGAATGCAAAAGGATTATTTTAAACATGAGACTTTAAAGCCAAATATAAGACCTTCACTGTCCCTTCCTCCCTCTCCCTTCTTCCCTGATATCTGTGCCTAAGAAGGTAAAATAACAAAACCTTCCAAACATATTTTTCCAGGAATAGAATGAAATTATAACATGAGAAAGATTTGCAAAATCATCAGGAAGAAAATGTAGTACACAGAGTAGTCTTCCAACATCGAATCTTAGCTTTCTAGCTCATTTTTCAAAGAGAAAATATTTTCTTCTAAACTCTCAGTGTTTTGGTTTGGATGCATAGTTACCCTGCTTATCTGAGACAAAATTATCATCTTAAGCACAGTTCTAGGCTATGTATATGTTCAGAGTTTCAGCACCAATAATATAACTGAGTTTTTTGCCCAGGATGCTCTTCCCCGTGCCCTATTTATTCCTTTATCTGCCTCCACAGAGGATAGAAATGCAAAACATCACACTGGGTCTTGACCAGATAGCCATACTAAGCCCCCATCCCTTTCACCAGCCTAAACCTTTCCTGGGTTTACTCCTTTTAACTTCCCTTCTCTTTATGTGCATTTCATCCATCTGTTGTTTTCTCTTGTGACCTGGGCCCCAAACCTGTAATGAGATCTGTTCTGGTGCACCAGGCTCAGCAGCATCAAACAACAACATCCATTTCAGAAAACCATGAGCCTGACTGGGCCCCAAAATGTTGCAGCCTCATTCTTATTGGTAGCACAGCCAAGTTAAAAGCCGGATGAAATACAAAGAACCTTATACTTACCTTTTCTGTTCACTGAACGTGTTTCAGAATCCTGGATTAAGCAAACAGATGGGATAAGGGATTTGTCCATCAAATATTGCAGCTGAAATTGTAGCAGTCTCCCTGCTTGCGATTTGAAGCCCATGGCATAGAGACCTGAAAAAACAAACAGTAAAAATAGTGATTCAACATTTCTTTTTGATAACAATTTCCAGCAGAGACTAATTATTTTGCTTATCTTGATTATTTTTGAGAGTTGGAATAGCATAGGAGGAGGATAGCTGTCAGAGCCACTGAAGACAGCATAAAGATTCTTTTCTCATGGGGGAGATTAAAAAACATACTGACACATTTATTAGGGGGAAAATGCATCACAGGAAGTTAATTTGGTTACAGTAGAAATCGGAAGAAATTCTGGCAAGAATACATATAACCTGAACTAGGATACAAACTCAGTCTCTCACTAAAACTTACTCTACAGGGCCACTTCTATTGCCAGGACAATTAGCTACTGTTCAGATAGCTTTTGTGATAATACAGCTACTCATCCTTTTGACACATAACCTAATTATTGTTCAAGCCAATGACCAAAGCTCTGGTGGCTTCAGTTGATGTTGAATTGGAGAACTTTGTTTAACACCCAGAAGAGAAAGTGAAGTAAAAAAAGTCAGAATCCTTCTCTAGGGAGCGAAGGGAGGCTGGAACTAATTTTCAGCTCTACCAAAAGTTTTCTGAGTAACCTCCTGCCAACTCTTAATTTTCTCTGGCCAAGAAGCTCAAATATATTTTAAACACCTAATGAACTTTATAGACCAGCGCCTTTGAGTCTTAATTCCCATAAATAAAATGCAATAGTACCTGGGAATCTTTTCAGCACAAGAATTTTGAAACAGTCATAATTTTCTCTTTTTCTCTCTTGTGACACAGTGGGAGTAAGTATGGAACTTTCTTCATCCATAACATAAAGTATCACTGTAGACTAGAGTAAGAACTATCAGAGAAATACTGTAGAGAGGATTTGGTGAAAACCAATGTGAAAAAAAAATGACAAACTTTCATATTTCAGATCCTTTACTTTGTATATAAAGAAAAACAAATAAGAACATGCTGTTTAAATGGAAATCCACATCTTTCTTTATAATATGACCACGCTACAGACTCATATGCATTTGATGGAGCACTGAAAATAGAGATAAGCTGCAGCCCCAAAGGAACATAGGATTTGTACCAGGTATGTCAGCAGGAACCCCTCCTTATATTCCAAACCATCACTTTGCTTGCCTATGTTCCCACATCTTTTGTATCTGTTAAGGCACTAGGAATCTCTCACCCAAAGAGCTCTGCGCTGTAACAAAGACACAGTGGAGGATTTGGGGTTTGGGACCAGGGCACAGTCTTGGCATGACATGGGCTGACCAGAATGGGACCAGAGAATTTCCCCCTCAAGAGCTGCCCAAAAATAGCTGCTTTCCTCCTTAACTCAGTACGTATTGATATTTTTTTCTACTATAATTTTGGTTAGATGGCATCTACAAGCTGCAATCATTTCTGAGGTCTTTCAGCTTACTGCCTTTGGACAGGGAGATATAGGAACTGAACACAGTACTATAGATTTCCAGTTTGGATGTATCAGATAGATACTAATGTCTTCTGGGGACAATCTTTGCTGAGTACAGCAATTTCCCAAAGGCGAATAAGAATGCTATCATTTACTTCAGCGGGCACAAGATCAAATCCAGCATTATCATGGATGTATTTCCCAACATGTTCTACCCGATAAAAATATTTCAGCTCTCAAAGGGGAGTCAGAAATGAGAAAGTCAGCGGAGTTCATAAACACAGTTCAAACACAAGAGAGCTCAGCTTCAGACCCTGCCTCAAATTCTCAGCTCATCTGTTTCTCTCATTATGCCCAGCAGATACAAAACAGTTTTGCTCATCTTGAAGAGGGTTAATACAAGCTGGAAGTTATTTACAGTTAATAGCAGTGGAAAAATTGCAGAGCAACTTGGTCTAGTATCTAATAATAAAAAATAGTTTCTTGTAAAGAGACTTAAGGGCAGAGACTCTCCAAGTTCTTCACGTTTTTTACATTTTTTCTTCAAGAAATAGAACAAAATGCCAGTAATCCCAGCATTTGGGGATAAAGTTTTCCATAGCTTTCTGGTGACCTTGACAAAAAGGAAATCAACGGCTGGTAATCACAAGCAAAAACATAAGCTGTCACCAGTTCATCAGTGCTGTGGTATTTCCAGGTTTTTGACTAGCATGTTTAGTGAGAAATAATGTAAGTCTATTTTAAGTGTGCAAAGACATTGCTGAGAGTAGTGGCGTACTGTTAGATCAACTTTATTTCTTTGGAATCCTGAAAGGCAACTCCCAAAATAAAATTCAGGAAATTATATAGAGGTGTCTATAAGGTAATATCAATACACACAAACACACACACACACAAAAAAAATCTGAATTCAAGCAAGTCAATTATTGCAACAAGTCTCAGCATCATTGAGTCCACTAAAGCTATGCTTAAGTGCCTGAGATAATCTTGCATCGTAAAAAAACAAAACAAAACAAAACAACAACAACAAAAAACCCACCACACACACCAAAAAAGAACAGCTTTCAGTTCTCCTGAGTTCAAGAAAGCTAAGACAACACTGCAAATCAGGTGATACATCCTAGGAAGCCCGTTTTAGAAACGCATTTCAGCTACTTTCAAAGTTTCAGCTGACAAATTCTTGTAACAGAATCTGAGCCTATGCTCTACAGTCAATCCAGAGAGAAAGCTATTCACTCTGGTGCAAGTTAGACATCATTTTAAATCAAATCTTTGCAAGTATTTATGTGTCTCTTTCCCACTGAAATTGAGTCTGTGCTTTTATCTTTTACATCATTGCTTATTTAGGTCAAAGAAAGTCATAAGGGTGGGGAAAAAAAAAAAGCCTATCTCAAAAGGTCTAGTTTCTAGAAGTACTGTTACCTAACAGCCAACTGTGCTACTCTTTGAGATCACTGATCATTATTTTTGTCAAATTAAAATATTTATGACTTGACCCAGAGGGCAGCAAACTAAGCTAAGGGCAGGCATCCCTTAGCTCCATTACTTTGGTGTTCCTGGCAGTAGGAGAAACAGAAAAAGTGATTTGACATGACAACAGCACCTAGAGCACTGCCACTGAGAACATCATGGGCAAGTGCTGACTGAAAGCATTTCTCTAGCTGAGATCCCAGTCTCTCAGTGCACATTTGCGCAGCACCTTTGTTTCATCAAAGGCCTCAGAACACAACAGTCATGACAGAGAACGAGGCTGCAAGCCATTGACAAAACACAGTTTAGGTCCAAATGACAGTGATGTTTTTGCATGCCTACAAACTTCATCCTGCTCTTAAAATTTCATCACAGAGACAACATGTCTGCAGTCAATTATACCCAAATGTTGATAACAATGGTATGGAGCTGCCACATTTTGACGTTTCCAAAACATCTGGCCATGTAATTAACAAATGGTAGGTTTGTCTTTTTTTCCCCTCTTGTTCTGATTGTTTTTATTTCTCGTTATCAAATAGTTTGGAGGAAGTTAGTTTATGAAAAACATGTAGGGTAGGCCCTTCTCTGAAAAATTCCCACTGCTCTGACTTCAAGTCTAATAAAAGTGCTTTATTGTTTCTTCTGTTGATTCTCCTAACTGGTCAGCAAACCCCCAGGGCACAGCTAGTACAACAAGCAAAGGAGAACTCACAGATTAGTGAGTACAGAATAAAGGAAGGATTCTGTGTCTGGCTATGGATAGTATGTAATGCCACAGGTAGACTTTCTATCTTCCTTCCAACTTCAAATGGGGAAGGGAAACCCTCATGTTTTTAATACAAGTTCACCAAGTTCAGTGGGAATGCTCCCATTAGTTTCAGAGGGGTCCGGAGCACGCTCAGTGTCAACAGAGGAGAGAGAAGGGCACAAAACATGTAAAGGTATTGCTTAAGGGTAAGATAATACCCACCGTGCTTCGCTCCCTCAAATCAAAATTAAAACCATCATTCTGAAAAAGGCTAAAAGAAATGTTGCTTTTACCTGTGCTCTTATCTGTTATCACATTTTTAGAAAATGCATACAATATGCTAAAATTCTTGAAATGAGGGAACACATCAATTACAAACTTGCTTTCAGGACTCTGAATAAAATCCTGGCCTCTCTGAAGGTAACAGAAACTTTTTATTGATTTCTATGAAGTCAGAATTTCAGCTCCTGAGAAGAAACTGCAATTCCAGTTTGAAAGCAAAATCTGTCAAGAAAACTGGCACAAAACCATAACTAAACAAAGTACACAAGGGATTTCAAATGAGATTAGAAGCATTGTTTTGACCTTGTGGCTTTCAGAGGGGTGTGAGAAAAACACAGCAACACAGCACAAGAAGCTTTTGCAAACCAGGCAACTGAAACAGACAGTTCAAAGAATTGGAAAAGAAAGTCTAAACGGAAATGGAGTGAAAGGAAAATACAGCTCCATCTAGGGTGAAAGGAATGAGGACCAATAATCGTTGGGATTCAGCTTTGTTTCTGTGGTAGGTGCTCTGAAATCCATGTTGGAGGAGCAGACAGAAAGGTCATGGAAGTCAGAATTATTATATGAGAAAGGAAGTGGGAAACAATGGGCTTAGAGAAGTCATGACAACTGAAGGATTGGTGGTCTTCAGCTCAAAAGAATGGGTGGCCTTTATTGATGGGCTCTTTCTATGGAGATGAATTACTGTGTGCAATATCTGTATAGACCAGAAGTATTCTGGTGACAGACTTGCTGAGTTATTTGCTGTGGATGAACTATCTAAGGATTCTCTCCTGATTTTGATTTTGAACAAGTCTAATTACTGTTGTAACATGTATTACAAACCCCAGTCCAACAAAGTATATACATATGGTTCTTAACTACAGCCACATGAGGAGGCTCTCCAGCCTCAGTGGGACTACACACACACTTAGATTGAGCAGAAGGTTATGCTTCACAAAGAACAAGATCCACTGACTAAACACCCGAGCAAAGAAGACATGAAAAACATGCAGAGGCAGCAGTTTCACAAGCAATCCTGAGTGTCTACTGTCAGTTCTTCTGTAGCACTGGCCGCTGCTCTGTGACTTTGTTTCCCTTCCCATCGCATACTTTTCCCACTTTATTTACTAAGATTTACAGCTCTTTAGAGCAATGCGGTCTGCTTCTTGCATCTGTACTTCATCTACCACAAAGGAGCCTTGATGTGCCATAACCTAATTAAGTGGGGGGTTCCCAAACTGCATATTACTCTTTGTGGTTTGTGCCTGATCACTGAATACCTACTCTCTTTATGACTGTAAGCAAGCAGTAGTAGCAAGCAGTGAGTAAGGAAGTGAGAACTGGTGTTAGAGAATTTTTTTCCATGTACTGATAGCATGAATCATGTGAGGATACTTCTCCAGAAGCAATGTGAGCAAACCCTCCTGCATCCATTTTCACAAGAACGACTGAGGCAGGAAACGAGGCTGAAACATTTGCTGAGAAATTCAGAAGTGCAGTTGCAGTAAATGTCCTGCTGCAAGAAGAGACAAGTGAATGAGACAGAAATACTTGTTTTCTTCAGGTTTCGCTTGTTTGATAGAACTGGTCATAGGTGGGAAAACATGCCTTGTTCCCCTGTGCAGAACAAAGCCATTCATTGCAACTAAGAAAAAAAGAAAACATACAAGCACTGGGAGATTTCTGTTAGAGGAGACATTTTGTAGGAAAAAACTGTGGGAATCTGTGGGTGTGGAGTATGCTGAGGTTTGAACTTGGGAACTGTGAATGTAATCTTGACATCCAAAACTAGTAATGTGCAGAAAGAGCCAACACCACAGACCACCTAATCTCTGAAAAGTTCGAGTTGGAGCTATCGCCTACAGCAACTACAATCCCCCCCCCATGCCACAACATCTCACAGTTCTCAGTCTTACTCATGTGCAGACTTACGATTATCTCTCTCATTATCCATAAGGACCAATTTTGTTTATTTCTATACCTCCTGCAACTCTGAATCCATGGTCAGAAATAAAGCAATAAGATGGAGACAAGTGCTTTTTTCCATCCCTTGTCCTCTCCCCCCCCCCCCCCCCCCCACACACACACACACACTTCTTTTTTTGGTCAGGAAATGCCAGCCCTTGCGAGTCTCAGAGAAAATGAATGGGAAACTTGCGAATTCCTGTAAACACCCACAAACTTTCTCATGATCTCTTGTTACTTTTCAATGGACAGTCCTTTGCAACTCCAAGAAGTCCTGGCTGCTGAATACAGCAACCATTGTGCCAGCCTCAGAAATGTGTGCTTATCTCGTAAGGCACATGCCCACACCACCTGGAGCTGGGCAAGCACACAATTACTTCAGCCTAACAGAGAAACTCTGACTGTTTAAAAAAGAAAGAAAGAAAGAAAGAAAAAGACAAACGCACAAGCACTGACTTGTTGAGCAATAGCTTTTAAAATACAATCCTTGCAATCACAGCAAAGCACAGACTGCTCCAGGCTCGTGCTGCTAGTCATTGAGATGGTGCTGTTAGAGGTTTACTGGAGGATCGAGCATAGACTATTTAAATAGTCGAGTCTCCAGCAGTTCTTAAAAATAATATCACCAAGCCCTCTTATAATTGGCACCGAAGGAGCCTAAATCATATCACTGTGGAAGAGCATCGTGATACAGTTTCATGCAGTGACTCAGACATCAATCCCACAACTCCTAGCTCTGCCAAGTGCCCATTCGAGAAAGACACCACAGCTTGACTGGAATACAGAATGGGTGAAACCACAGTGGGAAATCTAGCAGGGGATTTCATTTGCAAGTTTCAAAAATATGCCCAGGAGTTACTGGAGAATAGCACTGGCAGATTATCATGCCTGGAACAGTTCAAGGGAACCAGGTAAAAAAAAAAAAAAAAAAAAAAGGAACGATGAAACCAGTCCCACATGAACAGCCCCAAATCCCACAAACCCAGCCAGATGACCCCAAGATGCCCTTGCAGACTCATCTGCAGTTCAGCAGCAGCCAGAACGAGGAGGAAATTGGGGGCCTTATTACAGACCAGCCAAAGCAAAACAAACCAATGACTTGGTCATCACTGCCAAAAGCTGCTTTCACACGTCAGGAATCCTGGTCATGCAGCTGCCTCACTTGCCCCTTATTTGCCCACATCCGCTGAGTTTACAAATGAATATATTAGAGGGCATCATTTTCTGTTCTATTTGCCAGGGCAGAAGATGGTAACAAAAGGAGGCTACCAGTGAATGAATGTGCCAATGCTCCTTTTTTTTTTTCTCCCCCCCCCCCCCCCCCCCACTGTCACATCTTTGTATTTAAAAATAGAACTTCAATTTTAAAATAAACAAAGGATAATATGGAGGCTCCTGTGTAAACAAACGATTGTACATGTGGTGATGTGATACATAACTTTGTGATCAGGAAAACTCTCATTCAGCTGGTCTAATCAACCAGAACAAACTTGCATTCAGTAAGCTTTAATTATAATTACATCTAATTGATTCTTTTTCCTTCTTATTTCCTCTTTTTTTTTTTTTTTTTTTTTTTTTTTTTTTTTACTGTGTGGTTTTGTGGTGATGCATCAACAATAATTCTTGACACAAGAATGTATGTTAGGGACTCGAGAATAGGAAATGGAAAGAACCCTATGAGTAACCATCTCATACCCGTTATGTTGTTTACTTATGATTTATTCCCATTAGAGAAATGCTCAGATGAATGGGAACAGCCATCACACTCCTACCTCTGTGGGGAGCCCTGGGCCGAGCAGGGAGCAAGCGTGGGAGCCAGACCCAATATCAGCAAGGGGACGTGAGACAGGAGTCCTTGGGCTGGTGGCAGTGTTGAGAGCTAAGCAGTGTTGGCCATGGTCACACATCCAGTTACTTACCAAGGGGAAACCATGTGCAGAAATAGGGACAACTTTGGACTTAAATGACAGAGGAGATTTACAGAAATCTGATGTTGAAATAGGGGCACCAATCAAAAGTTCACATTTTTTTCTCAAGCAGTCTCTTCATGACAAGTTTAAAGCAGTCCCTGTGAAAACTGAAGATTATATCCAGATTACTTCAATCAACCTCAGAAGTATTATTGTCTGAGCATGGTGGCTAAGATGTTCAGAAACTCATAAATGAATTTGGATTGCAAGCAACCTTTTCAAAGGATATTGACATAACATCTCATTAAAACAATGGAATGTAGGCGCTCAGCTCACTTAAACATCTTTTGAAAATGACCAGAGTGTTAATGAGGATCACGCTACAAACACACTTATTTTAGGCTTGCTCTCTGCATGTGCTGTGCCAACATCTGTGTGCATCAAGACACTCAGAACTGCACACTCTGCTGGTGCTTCTGTCCTGCCATGATAGCTAGCCCTTTTAGCAGTTTTCTAAAAGCCTGTTGAAAAATAGCAGACATTGAGAATCAGGTTTTGGCTTCATCAGATGGTACTGCATGAAAACAGGACTCTCAACAAAGATGTCAGTGACTCAACAGCTCTCAGTAACCACTGCAAAATAAACAGTAGACAGCAATTACTATGCAGGGGTTAAGCATCTGCTAAGAGGAACCATATATTTCACTGAACTTTGATTGCAACAGAGTGCTTGCTCCCCAACAGAAACATAGCTGAAGGGCAATGCTTCAGATGCAGAACGTGTGGATATACAGAGGTCTCCCCCAGCGCAGCGAACTGCTTGTCTATATAAATAACAGAAGTTTTTTGTTTTGAAAGAGGATTCTTCACAACAAAAGATATTTTTAAAAGTCAGCAGTTTTCCAATGACTTGTGTGGTATCACAGCCCCTGCGGCACTGTGCTAGCAGATGGCGTGGAGGGTGCATCCACTTGTGGGTTTGGCCCACAGCTGACAGTGGAGGTACAGCCCAGCACCAAAGCAATAGTGTAAGCACTTCTGTAAGGCAGAAGGCTCCTCTCAGCAGAAATTATTAACCTGGATGGAGCTGTAAATGCACACAGCCAGTCTGCTTCCCTGTGCAAGAAACTCATTGGTCGGGGGAGATGTCCCCATGCCACATGCTGCACTGCTTACTGCTCTGTGGTTGTTTCAAGCAAAACGAACTCACACATTGGACTGTTGTGCTCTTAAATATCCTACCCCTCATCTCTGAAGCAAACACCCATTCCCAGGAAAATGCGCTGTTTGGTAATTCAGACCCCTAAAAAGAAGCTTCTTTTGATGGTCATGTTATGGTAAACTCAAGGAGTGTTTGCTCTCTGCTATAATCTCCGATAATAGAGCCAGTTTTCCAAACAGAGCTGAGCTTTGGGAATCAGCCTTTCCTGGCAGACCCAGATTCCTCGTAGCAAGAATGCTTGCAGTCCGTGCGACTGTCCCAGGACACTATGGCTGTGTAAACAGGAGACTTTACAGTGCGATTAGACTGAAATTTCACATCATCCTCACACAAAGAGAGCTGCCTCCACAGCTCTGGCTCTCTGCTTTTACCTGGTGTGGGACAATACTGGCCTGGAAACACAGACAGAATGCGTCCCATACTTCTGATTCTCTTCAAGATATGAGAAAGAATGTAAATCTAAACCAGATTTTTATTAAATGGTGAATTTTCTTACTTTCATAATATACTGTGTACAAGTATGTAGCACACTGGATATACCTGCTTGCTAAGCCAAGTCTGGAAAGCCACCCAAGTTTCTACATGTCTATTTGAGGATCCAGAGCAGTCCAGATTGTCTTTCAGAAATGCTGGGAACTCTCAGTTCCTAGTGGAGCAAAAATTCAGTGTCAATAATAGCCTGGCTGTGTGAGTAACTACTGAAAGCCACGTATCTGCACAGTTTGACATTTAAATAACTTAGGGAAATCTGCTGTGCAGTGCCAAAATGTAAGCACTTGTCTTTACAAACTTAATGACAGGATTGCAGCTTTTACACAACTGGATAAATCTCTGCATAAATAATTTCAGCACTAAACTTTAAAATCAGCTGCTTACAGTTTCCTTTAGACTTATTTGACCTATATGCAATTTAAATGATTAAATTGTGCTTTCTTACATAAACATGAGTACTATTGCATTGAAGTTCTTCTGTTCTAATAACTGAATAATGGTTTAATACCCCACTTCTAAGGACCACTAAATTCTTCTCAGGAATTTAAATGTAGAGCAAAAAAAAAAACCACAGTATTTAGTGAAACATGTCTTTCAGACATGCTATAAAATATAAGTTGCAGACTATTCTGGAGTGAAGAACATGAACTGATTGGAAGGGAAAACACTGCAACTTTTAATATTGCTCTGTCTGTAGTGAAGCAATTTCTGTTGTGGAGGAATCCTCAGTTTATCTCAGATGCTGATAAATCAAGAGTGGATGGATAAATTAATTCCTGATCCAAAGTCCTTTAAAGAAACCATCTTTAGAGGGTGACTTAATAAAAACTTCCACTGTAAGCTGTCTGGCAGCTGAAAGAGCAAGGAAGAGAGACTCTGGAGGGCAGTTAAGCAGTCAGTCCCACTGAACTTGCAAAGATTTTGATCCTTGCATCCTCTCTAATACACTGGGAAAAACAAAACAAAACAAACACCAAGAGAGCTTTGTCTCTATTAAAAAGTTATGAAGGAAAACTGGGCCTTTGGATGCTACGTGGCTTGCATGGAATAAGATACTGTATAAACATACAAGAAGGAGGCAGTTTCTCCCCTGCAAAGTTTACAACCTACATGAAAATAGCAGAGCTTGATATATCACAAGGAAAGAGTAAGGTGAGATTGGCCATCGTGAACAACAGAGCCACAGTAAATCAGCTGCCTCTCGTCTCTTCTGTTGGCATTCCAGCAAAGAGCTCAGCAAATTGCCAGACCATGAAACCTCCACATTTCACCTGAGAGAAGCAAATCACAGCTTGCCAGAAACAAGCCAGCCCTTAACCTTTTCAATCTTTTAACCTTTACATAAACTGTGCTTGTTTTCCCGTACAAACAATGGCCTTATTGTTTAAGTTAAAATACAGTATATGACCTCTGATGCTAGGAAATGAATGAATTGTTGTGTTGTCAACAGCTATTTTTTTTCCACGCCCCCTTATATCTAGGAATTTGTTTCCATGTCTCTAGTTTTAAGAGGAACATAACACTTTGGAAAGTGCTACAGATATACCGCAAAATTACACAACTGAAACATATTGACTTGTATTTTCAGTAACTTACAAAATCCTAGTATAGACCAGCTTTTCAAAAGAATTCACCTTCAGCTTAGGCATGTAACTGACAGTAATTTTCAATTGTTTCTACTGCATAGAAACTCCCATTTCAGATACACAGTGAGAACCTGAAACCTGACTGTCAATTAAAATGTGCAAATGGAACCAGAGCTCTTCTGAACATCTGGCCAGACTGTGGCTATGTGACTCAAGATGACTACATGAGAAAATGTAATGTACGAGTAACAAAAGATTATGCATAAAAATTCAGACACTCATTTAATATTAGACACAAAGTTCATCTTCAAACACCCATTGCTTGTTAGAAGTTCATTTAAAATTGGGAAATGTACAAAATGATTATGGTAAAGATAAAGATGAGACAGAATTTGTACGTATAGAGGAGATGGCGCCCAAAATATCCCCCTTCTCAAGGACAAGAGAAAATACGGTAACAATTTAGTAAGCATGTTAGAAAAGTCATCCTAAGAGGTGAAGGAATTTTTTAAATTTGTGAACAATATGAACTGTCTTCTAAGCACAGCATTTTGTTGTTGTTGCTGCTGGTGGTGTGGGGGTTTTTTTGTTTTGTTGTGGTGTTTTTGTTGTTGTTGTTGGTTTTTTTTTTTTAAGATAGAATGCTTTCATCAATGTAGGAAGGAGGTTCATACCTTCATGAGACCCACTAGATATTGAATGGACCTATGAACAAATGTTTACACAAAGGAAATATTTTCTCAGATTGCACCGGTTTCTAAATGAAAGGACAGATCTAGATGGTAAATAGAAGTGTCTGGGCCAAGGTACTAATTGTGTGACAATTGTGTGATTTCAGACATCCTTACCTATTTCAGATAACAGCACAGTAGCCTGAGGCAGCCTTTGTTTTACTAGATATAGTCTTGAGAGAATATAAATGTAGAAGAATATTTTTGACTGACTTTAATCAGCAGTCTGCCTTCAGCCACTGCTTCCAAAAGCTCCTGGGAAAAGATCAAAAATACTCATTTGACTACTTTTTTGTGGGATATGTTCATGTATCACAGAAATCCAAATCGCCTACTACAACAGGGATACCATGTCAGTGATAAAATACACATATTTTAGTCACTAGGCAAGGAATTATTCCCTTACAGTTCTGAGATTTTAACCTACAAAATTCTACCTGAGTCCATCAGGATTACGTCAAGATGCATAAGGCATCCTTAACCTTTAGAAATCTAGAGTGAGTATGTCATTAGGTGGATGGAAACAAGGAAGAAAAGGTAGATCTACCAAATAAAACTCCTTTCTCTGAACTGACAAGAATGACATTTCCATGTTTTTCAAAGAATGAAAGAGAAGGAAGGATAAAAAAGAAATTGTTCCACATAATGCAACAGCTCCTCAGTTAATGTAAACTGGCGCCAGTTCATTGAAGTCAATGGAGCTACAGTGATATGTACCAGCTGAGGATGGGGCTCTCAATGTGTCGGCATCTGGCATGATGCCATCCTCTGTCTGCATACAGACTAGCATTGTGTATGTAAACACTGTGTGACCCTCTAAAAATCATAATTTAGAAAAAATGCTTTATAGTTCTTATGAATTTGCCATGTAAAACAAATCCTGGACTTCCTGTATTTAGTGCTTCCATCTGAGTAGAATATATTTGCAATCTTGTCTGTGCTCTGCTTTTGCTCACTGAATTCCAGCAAGCTAAAGGATGGGTCATTCAAAATGCAGATCAGAACAGAGCCCAAAAGAACAGCTGCTTCCTCTGTCCTAAATAAAGAAAATTTTATATTACATACACAGCTGTGTGATAGTTGGCTTGCATTGTTAGAAGGTAAAGGATGGTGTTTAAGCGGCACCCAATTAGAAACATCAGGACTTTCAGATACTTCCTCAGACCCCTAAACCATTATTTCTTTCCTGCTTTATCCTCAGACTATAGACAAATATTTCGCTGTAGTCCTAGAAGAAACCGTAGTCCCTCCCTCATAATGATCTAGCTACCAGAGCAAGGGAAGAGTTTGCCTATGTCTTTCCTGCTTCCTGCAACTGTGCTGGGAAGGGAAGAGGCAGGATTCAGATCTACTTAGCTGATTTACAGCTGAACTGACAGTCTGGGTTACCACATGTAACTTCCCACAAGTTACAACACACAGGGTATCTACTACGCTTTAGTGAAGACCTGTTTTTCACCAATGTAATAGTAGCTCTGAAACTAAATTATGAAAATAAGTAGAAACATATCTTCTTACATTTAAGATTCTCATGGAATATCAGAACTGGGGACTGATTATCTCTGGAGAACACATTTTATGGGGAGATCACCATAATAAATGAATAAAAAACATTTGGATTCATGCATTTAACTTATAAAAAGTATTTACACAAGCCAGACCAAGTTAAAAGAAAAAGACTGATTCAGTTCACAAATCTAGAGCATATTACAAATGTTTATATTTGTAGGAACACAAACAAAACGAAGAAAAAGTACACTACCTAACAATTGTTTTGTCTATAAGTGTAGAGTATATCTCCTTTTCATTTTCAGCCTGTATGGTTCAGATTACAAGCTGAAGAACTGTTCTAGGTGAACTTTATGGCATAGGATGATCTCTGATATTATCGTCACAGCTAAAGAAAATTCTCATTTAAGACTAGGAATCAGGTAAGAACATGATCAATTTTCTTTTTAACAAAGGAAATATATTTGTATACAACAGACTCAGTTCTCACTGAATGAATCTTATAAATCACCAGCCTGTAGAAAAGTCAGAAAACAAAGGTGATTGGCAGTAGTTAGATCAGAGGCAGATTCCCAATTGTACTTTGCTTACGTTTTCTGCAGCTCCTTTGAGCAGCCTAATTTAGCCCGAGGCTCAAAAAGAAAACTTTTGATTCATTTTATCAGTATACTGAAATAGTGCAGAATTCCATTATGGTCTCAGGAGAAACAAATCTGAACAAGATAGATAAATCTATTCCATAATGATTGTCATATTCTTATATTCATTGAAACTCAGTCATTGGAATTTATGTGCTCTTGGCCTTGCTCAAGACTGAGCCTTAAGTTTGATGAGCATTGATTGATCCAAGACTTTCTTTTTAAGTCAAGATTCTTGGAGGGAAGAATGACTTCTTAATCTTTAACTGTGTGCCAGATTTAATGAACACGTGTAACAAACTGCTAAAACAACCACAAAGAAATATTTGGGTAGACTCTACACCCACTTAAATATACTTTGTCATTTATCCAATAAAATATAATTATGAAAAATAAATTCACCTGATTTATGAAATACTTACATCTTGTTTTAGGACCAAAACCAAATATAATTAATAACCATAAAAACAAGTGAAAGGAAACCACCACTGTTCTTCCTTACTTTCATTTGTTGACAGTGGTTTGGGTTACTTGAAGCATGTGGCATGTAAAGGGACGGGTTTTTTGTTGTTCTTTTGTTTTGTTTTGCTTTTGTTTTTTAAGGTCACAGATAGGGATAGGAGAAACAGTTAACAATAACCAACAAGAGATTTCACCCAGAACTTAAACCAACTGAAACCTGTTTTGATTTGAAATGAAGAACAGGAAGTGGGCACTTAGATTCAGATCTAAATTAGGCTCCACTAGTGGTCTGGGGTTTGTTTTCACGACCAAACCAGAGCTAGGATTCTCATAGAGATCCAGTGATGATGAAACCTTCTAAACTTGAATCATATAACCTGAAATCTTGTAACCTGTTGACTTGAAATTTTGGTTCCCAAGACTGGAAACCTTTTTCTAATTACGCCTTGTTGACTGTACAGCTGTTTTCTTTGTTTCTTTTGTGATAGAATCTTGACATTTCTTTTCCTAAAGCACCGTTTTCCATGAAGCATGGAAAAAGAAGATCTCCATACTCAAAACCTGACATTTGCAACTGATATTTAAAATATTTGTACTTTAATGATTATGGTCCATTTTCAAAAGAAATACTTCAAGTACTTTTTAGTATATAACAGACATCAAGGAATATGAGGAAGGCAAGGAGCAGGATGTAGACACTGAACTTTAGGAGAGCAACGGTTGTCTTCTGTAGGGAACTAGCAAATGGCTGGCATCTTGTGGTCAACATCTCTGAAGAGCAAGAACTATTCCATGGGTGGAGCTCCACCCCATGCTCTGGGAAACAGGTAGACATCAGAAAGGTACCACGTCTAAAATAGAAAATCGTGACATAATTCTGGTTCAGAAAGGCATACACAGGAGAAAAAAAAAAAGAAAACAGAAAAAAGTGAGACCACTGCCAAAGGGTGTGGATGATTCTTAGCAACAGCAGGTACAAATTAGGCTTAAGCACAAAATGACTTCTACACCATTAGGTAGGAGAATGTTTTACCCCTCTCCAGAAAGTTTAACTAAGAGGAGATTGCCTTAAGTCCTCAATGCAGAAGACCCTTAACTAGAACACTTTACCGGACTATACTCCCTGTTCATCTTTATCAACCATGCTACAGATGTCTCTTGAATGCAGCAAATCATAACAGTGGTGATATTAATTTTAAAAGGGGACAAAATGTACAACCAAGACGGTAGTATCGCTATAGTTTCAGTCTGCAGTACTGTAATAGTTTCTATAAAAGGAAAAAGTTATTCTGGCAATTGTTGACTTTGAGTTCAAACAAACATGAGAAGATATGTTTGATGCACAATTCACCTCTTTATTAAAGAATAAACTCTCCCTTTGCAACAGATCCAATTCTTTTTTCTCCCTTGTATATGTATATATACATAAATATATATATGTATACATACATTATATAAATACACACATGCTCCCTCTCCATATAAGGTCTTGGTAAATATGAGCTTGATTTAACTCGGAATGGAAAGAGAGAGTTCAATTTTAAGAGGCAAAGTACACATATTATCAGACAAAGTGAAAGCGGAAAAAAAAACTCCGAAACCAAGACCATGTAAGGTATGTATCAACCAGTTCTGAAAAAGGTTCCCACTGGAATTATTCCAGACTAAAACAATGAGTCATCCTCAAAGGAATCCTGTCCTCACATGAAATATATAAATCATTGTCCATTTTGGAAGGATTATGCCAATAGCGCATATCATTAAAATGTTGTTCCTTTAAAAAATGCTACGAAAAAAAATCCTGTGTTTTGCTCTGTAGATACTGACTTGCAACAGGGACAGGAGTCTGACTACTGGCCCCTGGGGTAAAGTCACAAGGACATTCAGTTCCAGAGTACTCAATATAGGTTCCCATATGCCTCTGCAAATCTGGACAACTGCAAACTGGATCACAGCTTTCAGAGGTTTCGTCTTTATACCCTTCTCATGCAACAGCAAAGCTCTGTGAGGTGGTGGGGGTAGAAGAGGGAAGAACAAAGCTTCCTAATGCAGTGCTCTAAAATGGCAGTGCTAGAAGTATAGGCAAAAATGAAATATTTGACACAGTCAGTATGATTACTCGTATTCATCAAATTTATATACTGTATCTGTTTCATAGGCCAATTAAAGCTACTGAAGGGACTGCCATTTGCTCGGGAGGAGAAAAAATGATGTGTTACTGCAGGGAAAAATTAGTCTGTAAACTCCTATCAGAAAGCATAAAGCTAATGGTGTAAAAATTGCAACAGACAAAAACAGCCCTTTATGTCACATTCCCAAAGAAAAGGTTTTGCTTTCCATAAAGCGTTTTTTATCAGAAATTTAGGATAATTATTGTACTTTTAAAAGCATAATTTTAAAGAAAGACTCCTCAAGTTACAATGAATCTTCATTCAGATGCATCATCACTCTCACACATCGTTTGGATTTCACCAGCACCTGAATGCTTCACTCAAAACTGAAGTTCCACTGAACTTCATATTTTATAAACAGTTGAAAAGGACTGCTTTCTTCTTGAACAAACTTTCCTACAAAGACAAGACATGCAAGAGATAAGAGAAGAAAAACTACAGATAGAAACACATAAAAAGAGGAATGACCCAATGAAGACTACCAAAGAACTCAGCTCCAAGGCAACAACCACATTTTATCCGCAAGAACTTATTTTCCTACCCAGCTGATCAACAAGTGGGAAGTAGACTGACAAATCAAATACTGTGTCATATTCTGGGAGAAAATAAATACATTTATCAAACTGCTCTGTAGGAAGGCAGATGACAAATGAGTACTTATTACTCTTTCCTGAGGAGTGGCTATGTCTACATACAGTAAATAAAAGAATAAAACCTTTTTTTTCTTCCCCATTTCTTAACTGTGGCAATCTATTCTCTGTCCCTGGCAAACCCAACGCATCTGTAGAAACTCACTGACAGGCAAGTTGCAGACTCAGCATATTCATTTCAAGTCATGCTAGCTAATATTGAACTTGCTCTCACATGAGCTTGCCTGAGCAACAGAAGACTGCTGTCTCTTGAACCAGCAATCTGACAGGAATGAATGACCCCGGTACCCTGTGCATGATGCCGTCTCTTAGCTCCAGCTGGAACAGCTGGTCTCTAACTTCCACACAGAATTGCACGGTGAAAGAGAAATTAATATGAGATGCTTCTCTTTAAAAGAAAGTCACCAATTTGAATTCTTAATGAAGATATCTTTAGCACTTCTGTTCTTTGTGGGTTGTTGTTTTTTTTTTTCACTGAAAGAATTTCCTTCACAAACTTTGCCAAACGTTCACAACACTACTTTAGAAAAGCCATATACCATTTATTTTTGCCTCATAGAGACAGTGATCATTAGTCACAGTTAGATCCACATTTACACCATTCCTCAGGCATCTATAATATGAAAGAATAAAACTGCTCAATGCTGACAGCACTACTTGGGCACTATTAGTTAATTCCAGCCCACTCTTAACTAGTTACATCACTCTTCTGAACTGTATTGCTTAGATGCTGTGAGGTCAGCATTTTAAAGGTGACCTCCTACCACGTTTCCTAACAACTAGAAGTATACATTGCTTTCTCTTTGGTCAAGTCCTTAATATTAAACACTCACTACAAAGTCAACTGCAACAGAAGAATTTGTTTTTTTGATGAATAAGTACAATCAGAAGATTGAATGTCGTGCAAAAAGTTACACAGGAACATGTTACCTCAGTAAACACTGTACATACGATACGCTGGAACAAATAAAGAACTATTTTGTCAAGCTTATTAAGCCTGATGAGGACTTTGTGAAAAAGTTGTTATTGATCCCAATCAAGCTTCAATTTTTCAGGTATGTTTAATAGTATAACAATGTGATCTTGAGTATTTTCATTATTTTCTATCTGCTAATTAGTTTTAAATAACTCATGCATACTGCTACTACTGCTTTCTTTGGGAGGGCATACTGATAGCTTTTACCATTAGAAACATTTTTCCTGATGCACAGTCTAAATATGCATTCTTGTTCAGCTTAGCCCATTAGTACCAGTTAAAACTCCTCTTTATCAGGTGAAATACTTGCACTCTGTGGTGTATACATTCTATTATTATTTGCAGGCAGCTCACCTGTACATCATTTGGCATTCATATTATGGTTCATTCCCAACAATGATCTAAACACACCAAAACTCAGTAATATATGGAAAAATTAATAGTTCTCAAGCTCCCATCAAGGAACCATATTGCAGACTTTGTTGTGGGCTTGAATATAAGCTGTACCAGCAGCATGTTGTATAAAGTCATTCAACTTTCCAGTGCTGGAAAAATAATATTTAATAATGTTCACATAAATGCCTTGATCAAGTACTTACTTTTACAATATTTAAAAGAAAAATACAGAACAGGACTGATTTTCAATTAAACCATGAGTTGTCCTAACACATCTATAGCTTTGAGAAAAAAAGAAAAAAAAAGAAAAAAAAAAACCCAAACAGAAAAAAACTAGTCAGTTTTGAAGTTTTTCAGCAATTCTCTCAGACAGTGTATGATGTTCACTGATGTATGTGTATGATGAAGTGTATGATGAAGACTGAAAGAGAACAAGTTACAATTCTTCTTCCTACTGTTGACAATAAATGTAGTAAGAGATAACTTGTGAGTCTAAAACGTACCTTGTGTTGTACATAAAAAGTTAAGTTCTGGGATTTATGTACTTGGAAAAAATAAATAAATCAAAGACTATATAATTAGTTTGATCTAATATTCATGGCAGCTCCCCTGGGCAAGTCATTAAAGACATGATACATGACCACTGAAATCAAGGAAAAGACTCATTAATGCTTATAGGCTGTGGCTGAGCCATAAAAATCCCTTTGTTGCTAGATTTTCATCCATGAAGTATGATAACATACTACTACTCAAGAAGGGTACTGCAAAGATAAGTTCATTAATGTGTCCTCAGTTAATTGAGTGATAGGAGGCATGTAAATATCTATGTGCACAAATTCCCCACAATATAGTGAAATGGAAAATTTCCCAAAGCTATGAGGAAATAATCATTGTACAGTGCTATTAATATGCCAAAACAGGCACAGTTTGTCCTAAGATTAGGAATACATGACTCATATAGATAATAAAGATGCATAATTTTGTTCCACTTCACATCAAATCGTGATTGGTACAAACTAAATTCAACTTTATACCTTCCCTTTTTCTCTTTAAAATGTATTGTATTTTTAATCCTCACATTCTTCTCCTCCTATCTTCCCAGCAAGAAGCTGGCAAGGAACGTAGAGCATCTTGGATTAGAAATTATGGTGGGTGATACAGCATCAGACACTTTAATGGCTTCTACTTTGGTCTTTTTTGGGGAGGAGGGGGAGGGTGGAAAGAGAGAGAGAGAAATTTCATTGTACACATCATTTTTGCCTTTGAGTAAACTTCAGAAGTGATCATGAGCCAACTCGTCTTTGGGCAGTCAGAAGGTGTTCCTAAGATTTGGTTCGTAAGATTTGGTTGGGAAACAGCATCTCTGTCCCATGCGAAATTCCAGGGCTCCAAAATGTGGTTTGTGCTCTTGACTTGGAACAAGTAAAACTTTTTTCTGTATGGAAATTTCCTCCAAGAAATTATCTTGGAAATATTAAATACTAAATAAAATGTTGCTTAGATTTAGAGTATGACACAGACAAAGAATACTGAATGACATATGAATATTCAATCTCAATACCATTTTATATTAAACATTGCAACATAAAAATTGAAAGAAATTGCAAAAAAAATGAAGCAAAATTCTATGTGGAAAAAAGTCAGAATGTGTCACTGAAGTTAACTGAGATTAGGCAAAGCACTGTATGAACATAACTGCTTCTTGTAATAATGAAGACAGGTTGGTTCTTTGGCATTTCTTCTGGGAAAACACCCACAGGGTAATCAAGCCATTTTGTTCTTCCATGACATTTAATGCATTCTTAGGTAGGTATTCATCTGGGATCCCCTACTGGAAATCTCTACGGCTGTAATGATCTGTACTAGCTAGGGACTGGCCCTCCAACTTTAAATTGCTACCTCCTCAGACACCAATTGTTTTCTGCAGTAGCTTTTCCTTTTCCATAAAAGCTGTTATCAATTTATGGACACTGTAGATAAAAAGCAGCAAACATGTTTTGGTTAATTACTTTAATGGGAAATGCATCCCACGCATGTACTTAAACTCCATACCTTAGTCCTTTGCTGAGGAAGGATGCAGACAATGAGTTCTCTATGAAAGAGGACTGTGTAATGCTAACATGGTCAAACCTTGTGCAACCACTGAAATATCAAAGGCAGGGAAGGAGAAACTGGAACAGAACCCTTTTCACAGACATTTGACTAATCTGATGATGTATCCATAGTGCTATGTGCACCAGAACAATGAACTTGCCTCTACAAGCAGTAACCTTTTGTCTGTCAACAGGGTTTACCTGGAAGGAAGCAGCACCATCAGTTTGCACAGCCACACTGCCCACCAGCTACAACTGCATTATAAATACCTAGGTAATTAAGTTATAATGTTCAAAACTAATGTGTGAGTGTACGTATGAGAGAAATTAAGACCGATTTAATCTACACAGATGAACTGATTGACTGAAATGTGATTGAAAGGAGAAAGAAAAGAACAAAACCGGGCCATGGTGCCTTAAACACATGACTACTGTACTTCTGGCATACTCCTGATATATCTATAGGCAAGACAGACGCAGAAAGTGAGCAACATCTGCAGCAAAATGATAGCTGGGACGTTCCCCAACTGAAACTTCTGTGTGAGAAAACAGATGGCAGTAAACATGTAAATCAAACAGATCAAGGTGAGAAGTGCTCCTTCGGGCATGTGGACTCATGTTTGCAGGCTGAGATATGAACTGACAACCTCTGCAGGTCAGATCCAAGGCTCTTTGCAGTTCCTGGAAGATTTCTACTGAACCCAAATTTGAATGAAATCCTAATTGAATACAAACATTTTTCTTCTTTTGGTTGCCTAAGAACACGCCAGAGATTTTGCTGTTGGTCCCTTTTAGGAACCAAGAGCTGCATTTCTCCCTGATGTTCTCAGGGACAAACATGCTCCCATTTGCTTGCTCGCCTCCATAACCCATCCTCCCTCTGTGGCTGACTCCTTTTCCTGAATGGCACAACCTGATCAGGGCTTATTTCCCTTTCTCTCCTCGATCATTATTCATGCTGACACATAAGCGGTCCTGATTTCTCAGGAAAATATTCCATTAGACAATTACTTTTTAGTTTTTCTGTGTCTCAAGCTGCTTCTCTAACAACAATTGCTTAGGAGCCAGGAATTATTTACTGGCAACCATGAATATGTCATCCAGATGTTTATTATTACTATTGCTTTCCAGAGGTGTCAGCTAACTGTTGTTCGTGGCTTCCTCTTTACCAAGACATCAGACAATAGAGCTTACAGTTCTGACTTTAGCCATGGATGCCCTCTGATTCACAAGTCATTTTGCTTTCTGCTAGGCTGTAAGATGTTAGTCCATGAAATTCATCTTACCCTTTTGCCAAAGGGGCATTACAGCCTGCTAAAAGGTGGATTATGAACTAGGTCTTGTTACCAGCTGACATCTTTACAGCAGCTTGTATTCATGACGGGTAATACAAAGAATATTTGATACAACGCAAACTGTATCCGCCACTCAATGCCCAAGTCTACCTATTGGGAAAGGTGAACTTTCCAACAGTACAGGGAGGTAGAAAGCATTCTTTAAGAACTTCTTTTTGCTTCTGCCAGAACTTTTCCCACTCAATGAACAGTTCTCCGCTCTTGGAGCTCAACCTTTTTATTAGCAATAGCTCCAGGAACACACCCTTCAAATAACTACAATAAATCATTTGAGGCCCCCCACGCTTTCAGACAAAACTACATGTACACAAGTCCTATTAAAATCCAGCCTTGTTCTGAACACTGGAAAACAGAATGGAGTTCTGCCTTTCTTCTGAACAACATCCCACAGAGGGAAAGCGCCCCAGGAGGGAGCACTGAGTTGGCAAAACCTGCTGCCAAGAACACATGCCAGGTACTGGGTGGAGTTGATGTAGAGGCTGAATGGACAGTCTCCCCAGGGATTTCTACCAGCTGCCTGCAACTCAGAACTGATCTAACCTGTGCCATGGGTGGGGCAGGGTATCAGGAAACCATAATCACCTCCCAGCTGTTCCTTCCTTCCTCCACCCATGCTCATTGCTGCGGAAGCCAAGCACAGGGAAGGGTTTGGGCAGGATAACAGTAATGTGCCAATGGCAGAACATGTGTTTAGCTCATATAATTCTTCTGTAGATGCAAGGATCGACATGTCTGTGCTACTCCTTTAACTCCTCATAAAAGAGAAGTCAAACGTTGGCTTATACAAAACAAGCTAGCAGAGGTAAGGAGGAAACTAGTAGTTCACTTGCAATATTTTTATGGATGAAACTAAATTCTGTTTTGTTTTCCCTGTGGGAAAGTTCCTGCTGCAATAATAACCTTCATTTTTATGGATCCCTCATGCTTAACAAATTGACAGACTATTTATTTAAGCATCACTTAGCCCCCCACGGAAATTGAGCAGTCTCCTGGATAAATCATGGTGCCTATTTTGCAGCACTCATCAACAGTTGTGGAATAGATACACAAACTTCTCATCGGTTTGTAACAATAAATGACTAGATTTCTAAATGTGTCTAAAGCATCTGAAGGAATCAGCAAAGGCTCTTACAAACATCCAGAGTCGGGCAACCAGCTTCTCTTGATCTCCAGTACAGTACAGGCAGATTTGAAAATCATATTAAAGATCAAGTAGCTAAGTGCCTTGGAAACTCAGCCTGAGAAAAAAATTCACTTGAGACAGGCAGTGATCATCACTATGCTAGTTCTTGGCTGGCACACTATCTAGAGCCTTCTTGAAAAGGGTGCCAGAAAATCTGTTTTTCCCCAAGAGAATAAATTCTTCTTTCAGCTTACCAAACAGATAAAATATATTCTACTGAAGTAGACTCAAAGTTGCATTAAATCATGGAAAAGGATAAAAAGGACAGATTACCTCATTTGTACTCTTGCAAGATGTTTCTGCCTTCAACAGTTACCACTACTACATCATACAGATCCATTGCTGTTAAGCTTTTGGGCCTTTTAGATGCTATCCAAGACGGTCTGGCTGTAAAATTATAGGTAAAACCATCAATTTGCAAAGAACGTTCATTTTTCTAATATTCTGAGAAAGTCTGCAGACAAGTTTACTTCAGAGCTTAAAAAACTGTCAGTGTTACAGACTACGATTCATGTGATACTGACCTTACAGATCTCAGAAATCTAAGCCTCAGAATCCCTCAGTTAAACAGTTATGAACATATGTTCATTCCTTTTCTGTTTGTTAACAGCTTTTGCCCAAAATTAAGATTATCTGATGAAAGTAGGACATGCTAGATTAAGGAAATTGGGGCTTCAAGAACTGCAATATTTGATAAAAGCAGAGATGTTCTAATAATCTTTCTATTTCTAAACTTTCTTTCCCCTAATTTTAACCTACACAAGTTTGAAAACTTACACTGAAACAGCTCTGAAGTATTTACTATAAGACACTTTCCCTCAGTGAAAAGCAAGACGAGCATTTTAGTTTCCAAGAAAGAAGGAAGGAACAAATCACGCCCTTCAAGTCTGTAATGGAAAGAGAACTGCAGTATATAGCTTTTCTCTCTCCTACACTGGTGAGTAACACTGAACCCAAGGTACTCCTACTGAGATGGGAGAGAGACATCCCAGGACAAGCCTTGTGCTTGTTACTTGAAGAAAGGGAAGGTTTCAGCCAAATCAAAATGAAAGTTTTCCAACAGCCAAAATCAAGTTTATGAAATACAGCATACTGTTATTCTGTGTTCCATTAGCAGAGAAGAAAACTGGTGTTGGAAAATAACAGACTTGGTTTTCCAAAGCTTTCTCTGCAGGGAAGGGTCCTGGGTCACTGAGCAGGCTGAAGACAGATGGTTTTCTGGCAAAAGGGTAGCTGAGCAGGAGGAAGAAGTACTAAAATCTGGAGACGGACTGATGTGCTGCATTTTACAGGCTGTGGTCATGCTAAATTGCACAGTGTAGATAGCACAGCCCCAACTACAATGTCTTCACTGGGGAGAGGGATGCGTGGACTTCACATTAAGTTGGCTTCACAAAAAAAAGTCATTCAATAGACTTTTGAAACTCTTCAAATGAAGACACAAGTCAGTTCTAAAAATGACGTCGTGAAAGTTAAAAATATAAGTTTGTAGATATCTATCTTCATTGTTTTTACTATAAATGGGGCTGTATTCAAACTACATATGAGATGAGAATAGCCAGTGCATAAATGTCAAAAGAAACCCTAAAATAAATTGAATTCCTGCTGCACTAACTATACTCATGCCAGTAATAATGTTTCCGTAATACATGAAAAGCAAAAGGAGAAGTTATTCAGAAAAGCTCCCAACGACAACACAATGAGATACAACAAATGCAAGACAGGGATAAATTACCTGACACATTTGAAAAGGTGAAGCATTTTCACTGCTGCTTACAACAGCAAAATCTCTTCTGCATACACAAGTCTGCCACTTGGGACTAATGTGGTCATTCTTACTGAACTGCAGTAAAATTCAATAGCAACCCACACCCGTTTGCATCCTACAAACATTACTTCCTGCTAGTCCTTCATATTCTCCAATTTAGCGTACAAAATACTTCCTTGCATCTCAGCACACACATGAATATAGGGTTATTATTAGCATTACATTTCATCTCTTAATGGTCTGACATTGCCAAATACAATTTTTAAAACTCTTAACCTTGATCTGTCTTCTTGGTAGTAAGGTGAGTACATAAAACTGTCTGCAAGGCACTGTATTTTGCCAGGCAAAAGAAAGCTCAGTGTAGTATTATTAAACAGCATGAAGTCTATCATCATGGCTAACACCACAGACTGAGCCAGGAACCTTAAACTGTGATTCACTATAGCCTGAGCTAAATCCAAGTTCTGTAACTTGTGATTTTATAGGACATTGCCTGCTTTGTCAGCCTCTACATGGATTAGACATATCCTCTTCCCAGTGAATTCAGCCTTAAGTGTTATCTTAGGCAGCTTTAAAACCTATCATCTCCTTGAAATACTATTTTGTGAAAGGTCTTTTTATGAAAAAGATTAGGCTCATCACGTGCACATGAGCAAAATGAGTGACACAGAGGTGAAGTGACTTATCTGACATCTGGAACAGGCCAAAATGCTGATTGAACCCTGATAATCTAAAAAGGGTATGGACAGCTTAGGTGCATAAATGACACAACCACCTTCTCAAATGCTGTAATTGATACAAGTTTCTGAGTTTAGATTAAGATATAAAAAAATTCATGCAGTGTTATGTCAGTTAGCCCATAGAAGCTAGCACCTTACAAAATTTCAGGATCTGACATTGCATGAATAGGCCAAAGACAGGAAGGGTCTGAGGGCCTGGTGTTTTTTTTTTTCTTGTGAGTGTGTGAGTGTGTTTTGGTCAGTTTCAAAGAAATTCAAATCAGAATGCAGTCTACAATGGCAACTAACAACTAATTCACTAGAAATATGACATTATTCAGTGATGTAACTAAGCCTAGTGGTACATGAAAAAAAAAAGAAACAACCAAAAAAAAGACTTCACATGCCCCATCCATTGCTTTTGCTTTGTTTGACACTCTTGGAAAAGAGTCAAAGAACAAAGCAGTCAGAGAAACCAATGTGCCCACCGCCATAATGTTTCTCATCCCCAGTACTGTTGCAAACATAATGATGTTCTCCCAGATCAACTGTGAAGCACAGGTGTGTGGCAGATAGAGAAGTTTATATCCCTCTACATATGTGTTGTATCCCATCTTGAGACAATGAGAGCTTCCCCTTCACTTGTCTGGCTTGGTGCTAAGTGACAAGTGCCTTTTTTTTTGACTGTTCTCTACACATCTGCTCAGGAGTTACATTTATTCTAGCTGCACACAACTGTTGACTGCGGATGAATTGTTTCCTGAGAAGTAAAAGTGAAGTGTCTAGAAGTTCAATTTAAACAAGTTCCGGTAGTAGCTGTAGTTGTGGTCCAGTTTGAAGTTGTATCACATAATCATTTGAATGAAAAAGAAGAAAAGAAAGAAAGGCAAGACTGATAGCATCTATATTTTATATAGATATTTTTCTATATATTTTTCTATATATTTTATATATATTTTTCTATATTTATATTTTCTTTTAACTTTGGCTATCTTGGCACTTTATATCACTCTAAACAGCCGTGTTCAGTTTTGTTCTAAAAATTCTGAGCTCTGCTCAAGTACTACATTATTGCTTGGTGAAAGTGAGTATTCGAATAAGATAATTTGGAGTTTTGCTTTTAGAGTGAAGATTCCAGCCCAGGTTCTTACTGTTATAACAAAGAAAGTCATGCATACATAGTAAGTCTTCTTCTTGCCATTCTGTCAATAAAAAGAAACAAAAACGGGTATATTTGCATTTTTACTACCGTTATGCTGTTGAATGGTTCAGCATGTTCTCAGCATGACTGAAAATCAGACTCAAAAGCTACTGTGTATTTTTTTGTTTTGTTTTTTCTTTCCAAAAGCTATTTATGTAGCTTGTTTTCTCTTTGAATCTCATTAATTATTCTGCGCACATAATGCCTCTCCACATCCAGGCTATTTCATGTAGCCAGACTGGCAAACACTGAAATCAGTACCAAAAATCAGTTTCTTACTCTATCACATCCTTTCTCTTTACAAGGACACCTGTACAAGGACAAGTGTGCACCTCTTGTTTTCTGCCAAACATTTGGCAGAAACATGAAACTTTTGCACTGTAAGAGCAGCAGGTAAATTGTTTCAGTTGTGTCTTGCTCTTCTCTCTCTTTCATTTGTTCATGCTGCAGTTAGTAAAAAATGTAATGCTAGTGACTGTTGGAAGGCAAAGGATCTGTGCAATATTACTGCCTTGTAACACACATCTGAAGGGCTTGGAGTTGCAGCATAAAAGAGGCACACACAAACTTCACTGGGAAAGCATGCATTTTAAATAAAGCTTCAATACTCAAAAACAGACAGTCTCCGTTCTCATTCTGAGTAATGTCTGCCTTCTATTCAGTAGAACAGCCCACGATGAAAGTAACAAAGACATGCCAGATGAAAAACATCACACTACAAGATCCCTGTATGCTGGAGAAAATCCTGTAATTGCTTACTGAGATATTTCCCTCTGAAAGTATGTGGGGAATAAAGAAGTTTCATGTTAAAAAAGGGGGAGGGGGAGGAAAATGAGAGCAATTTGTGTCCAGATCATTCCCTTTTAAAGTTGTACTCTGATGAAAATTTGATTTCCGTGGTTTTTGCTATGGAGATTGCACAGGGCTTCCCCAGCTCTGCTCCTGTAAAAAAAAAAAAAAACAAAAAAAACAACAACAGTTAATATTCACATAGAAAAGTGCTTGGCACTGACTCTGGCCTCACTAGCATCCTCCAGCTAGGAAAAAAGCTTGTCTACATTAAGGGGCTGAAAGATGGCCTGCAGTGATGGTTTTACAAACACAGAACTGCCAGAGATACCGGATAGAAAAGTAGTCCCACAGATAAGGAAGGGATACCTTTCAGAGTGACCTGACCAAGCTTGAAAAGTGGGCACATGAAAACCTATTAAGGTTTGACAAGGCCAAATGCAGGGTGTTGCACTGGATTTGAGGCAATCCCAGATGTGAATAAAGACTGGGAGAAGAACTCATTGAGAGCAGCCCTGCAGAAAAGGATCTGGGAGTTCCAGGGGAAAAAAAGCTGGACATGAGCCAGCAGTACACACTTGCAGTCCAGAAAGCCAACAGTATCCTGGGAAGTGTCAACAGAGGGGTAGCCAGTGGGGAGAAGTAGGGGATTGTCTCCTGCTCAGCCTTTGTGTGGCCCCATCTGGAGTAATGCATCTAGGCCTGGTGCTCCTATCATAGCAAGGATGTGGAGCTGTTGGAGTGGGTCTAGAAGAGGGCCATGAAGATGATCATAGGGCTGAAATACCTCTCCTATGAAGAAAAGCTGAAGGAATTGGGCTTATTCAGCCTGGAGAATTCTCAGGGGAGACCAAAGTGCAGCCTTCCAGTTCCTGAAGGGAGCTTATAAACAGTAGGGGGACAGCCTTTTAACACATGCAGATAGTGGTAAGACCAGGGGGAATGGCTTTAAACTAAAAGAGGGGAGATATAAGTTAGATGTTAGGAAGAAATTATTTACTCAGAGGGCAATGAGGCCATGGTACTGCTGCCCAGAACTGAGGGTGCCCTAACCCTGGAGGTGCTCCAGGCTGGAGCACCCCCAGGGTGCCCTGAGCCCTGGGCAGCCTGAGCTGGTGGGGGGCAGCCCTGCCCATGGCTGGGGGGTTGGGGCTGGATGGGCCCTTCCAATGTCCAAAGGTCTCTTCCAATGCAAGTAATTCTATAATTCTATATACAAACATGTTAATCTGTAAGGACATTGAATGTACTGGATTTTGTTTGCGTCTCATTATTCATTCTTTACTGACTGAAATATCTGAGGTCTGTGGAGTGGCTTGCCTTGATTTCATTTGGTTTTACATTTTTTTTGGTTTTACAGGCATCGTTTTATATATTTGTACTCATATGACTTCACAGACAGTTAGTTAGTCATCCTCAAACCACCTACTCACATCAAAACTCATTTTTCTTTTTCAAAGTAATTATTATTTATTTTTATTTCATTTTGCAGTAATTGAATATTATTTAGAGAGCATCAATAAAATAAAGGGCTTGAGCCTACTGAGATGGTGCCATGAAAACCAAAATGCATGGAGTTTGCAAGTTACTAATGGAAATTAAATTCTTCAAACTATTCAGGAAATACTTATGCATGAAATTCACATTCCTGCAAATTATGCTGGTGAATAATAATAAATAAATAAAAAAAAAGTGGAAAGAAGTTAATTCTATAAAATACTGTATTTGTAGCAAACAATATCAAATATGTTAGCTAACAACATCAACTATGTAACTTTACCTTGGCAGAGGAAGATTAAAAGAACAGAAAAAATAAAGCATGGTATTTACTATAGAATAACAACCTGCTTAGAGACTCTCCAGACACCAAGTCTTTACCCAAAGGTTAGATGAGTTTCTCAAGAAGATATTTCAGTTCAAGTGAAAGTTGCAACCCTGTCCTAAATAATCAGAATTTCAGTCTATACATTGTGATAGATCAGAAGGGTTCCACTGTACCACCTGGTCTTCAGATCTGTCATCTTTGAACAATGAATACAGGCTACTGCTCTAAACTAGGAGCATTCATTAACCCCCGTGTTCTCCATGGACAAACCACTGTCAAATGAAAACAAACAAACAAAGAAATAGTACATTGTCCCTTTGTCCGTGCTCCTGGAACTGGAGCATTAACACTTATTAACTCCCAGTGCACTACATGATGTTATGATGTGGAATACCAGTAACCAAAAATCATAAAACCATGACATATGTACCATCTTTTTTCTTTCAAGCCTTTGCTGAGACTGTAGCATCACACACATTCTCACTCAAGCAACTTTTTAGCCTTTGGGAAAATACATTTACAGATGGTTTCGGTAGGCAGAGCTAGGGTATGCGGGTGCATATGTATGTTTGTTTCTAACCTCGTGTTACAAATCTGTCCAGCAAATGAGACTAATTGAAACAATTATAATTTTAATGCTATAATTGGGAGGATGAACAGAAGCTAGGCCTATATTTGGAAAGTCCAGCTTTTTAACTCAGAATCATAGAACTGACGTATCTATAGGTACACAAACAGTAATACAAACCGTGTTATAGGTACACAAACAGTAATGCAAACTGTGAAAGCAACCTTGAGGGAATTATGGCTCACTCACAAGACTGCCTGTTTTAGCCAAGGATATATATGCACAAATTCCTGTTTTTTTTTACTGTTTCTGTTCTGGTGGTATTTGAGAGGCATCCAAAATCAGGGTGCTGTGGTGAAAGACACTGGGCTGACATATGCCAGCAAAGTAGTCCAGTAGTCCAGTAAATTAAACCTTACATAAGCATAAATAGGGAGGGCTGATGAAAGGAAAAAAAGTTGGGACGTGTCTTCCAGATCGTAGAGCATGCAAAGTGGAGAGATGGAAAGTGAGATGAATGAACCACAGTGTCTCCTCTGAAGGCAACAGATGTTATCCAATTATTTGACATTGAAGTCATCTCCAAAAGGTACTCACCTCCATGTGGTTTCTGCTAATAGAGCACTGCTAACTGCAAATAATTGGACCAGGCAAAATCTTGGGTGAAGAGAAATGATTGCATAAGAAACTGCCTACTGGAAGTGTATGAGAAGTTTTCCTTCCACAAAAAGATCTTGGCATGCTCATCAGCGGCTGAAGATTTATTATTACTACTGAGGTAGCAATTAGATTCCCATTACAGAACAGTATCTGTACAAGATACTGCTGTCCAAATACCTGACTTGAGAACATAGAATTAAGCTATACATTTCCATTATAGCATGATGATTCACTGCTAATCCAAAATGCTTTCAAAATTAGGCACAAGATGTGATAAAATCCATTCATCTTTCAGGCAGAAGAGAACAAGTTGAAGCAAGATGATTTTAGGGAAGGCCTTTACAATGGGATTTTGTGCCTGGTTACTAAAGGAAAGGTAGGTTTAGATAATTGGCAAGAGCTTTCTATTCTCCCAGTAAGTTTTGAACATTTTGCTCAGTTTCAACATCATTTAATGCAGGGCTGTGGAAGACATTTCACATAAAATCTGTAGCTAGGTAGAAGAAAGAGACCCAAAATAGTATTTGCTATTGAGAGAGGGGCTACAAACAATCATACATCAAAGGTGTGTGGATTGCATGGAGCCCTCAGAAACTTCATGAGTAAGTGACCAGCAATAGTAAAGTACAGAGAGCACAGACCAAGGACTGCACCTAGAGACTTGTGAGAGAACGCAAAACCTTATCTCTTCTTTGTAACAGGCAAAAACACGGATATGATCTCCATGCCAAAGAGTTTTCAACTGAAAGATGATTACATTTTCAGCTGGTCGTAACTGCAGCTACAGAACAAACACGAACATTTAAAAACAGAACCTATTTTAGATTGCAGCACTTTTATTAAGTCCTTGTACATTTAGAGAATTTAAGTTAATAATTATTTGTAGCAGTGGTACAATAATTTTGAGCAGCAGAAGCTACTGATGCCTGCATACAGATTAGATTACAAGTTTACTGATATTCTGATATGTATTACTGAGCCTCACCCAGCTTTGAACACACTAAAATTAAATTTCAATTACATTTTCCCCAATTCATAATTTCATCTGGAAGAAGATAGTATGTCATGGCTTTTGCTTTGTGTATTTTGATTTGTTTAAAACAGAGTAAGACATGAGTGTTGAAACCTTCACAGAAATTCAGTTCAGTGTGCATCCTTACCCAGAACTGCTGTGTCAACACAATGTGTTCGAGCACATTTATACAGCCCCGAGGAAGATACATACCTCACCCAGAGCCTGACAGCAAGCTGATACCCTTTGACTTCAGGGAGCTTCAGATTAGGACTAAAATGATTAGTGACCTGGGGCAAAAATAGCTAACTACTTAATATCACCTCTTTGGGCATTCAAATTATCATATTAAAATCCATTTTATCATTGGCAAAGTCAATCATGTTGTAAATGCAAACAGATGTTTTAATGTGTCTCTGGCATTTGGCTTCAAGCAGAGTAAATTGAACATTTTCAATTTCATACAGTTTAGTTTCAGTGAGGTTAAAGTAAACCAAACGATTTCTCCTACAGTATTTTTACTCACTGCCACCACACCGATGTTTACTTTGTCACACACGATACAAGGCAAGATTGCATGATGACATCGAACCTGAGTCAACTGAAAAATTAAGGGGAAGGAGGAGAATCGCTTTCAACTCACCCCTTTTGCAAGCTGAGATCTTTAAGATTTGCCCACCCGTAAGACAAGACACATGATTTTGTTATGCTTGGAGCCTGACTGTCAAAAACACAGTCAATATGTTATGCGGTGTTGGGCTGCTCCTACTTTGTATGATAACACTGTTATGCTAAGTCATTTTAAAATGCACTTTGATATACTATACACATGAGCTAATGCACATATGTATTTATCCACTGCATGCTTTGGAATGAAAAGTACAGGAGGCAGTGTGGGAAAAAAATTGGCTGAAGTGAAAAAAAAGAAAACGGAGCTCTGCAATTCCCATAACTCAACAGAGCATACTGCTCAGTTAAGGCATAGGCTAGTGCCTCTCAGGCCCCATCACTGGCTGATAGAATTAGCTTCTGATTCATGCTCTGTAATGCACTCCAGTGCCAGCCAGGGACGAGATTCCATGGGAACCATTCAGCTGGTCCCCTCCTTATCAACTTCAATACAGCTGCCAGACTTTAAGGTCACTTGATAGAGAATTTAATTCTCAAGATTGGACATTAATTTATAAATTCTTTCTTATCCATGTACTGTGATTCGAGACTGCATTCAATGCAGCGCAGCACGGGGCAAGCCTTTCCCATCCACACCCCTCCTTCCTGTCTGCAGACTTCCTTCCTACAGATTTACCCAGACATCTTTGAGCTAAATTAACTCCCTGCACTTCTTCGACCAAGCATTAGCAAAGGGAAACCTGATTTTGACCTCACACTGGCTACCAGGCAGAGGAATTTTTAAAATTATCCTGCGCATATAAAAACTTAGTTCATTCATCTGCCTTTATCGCAGCATAAAGAACCATTTATTTTCACACTGCAGCTGATCGCTGCAGCAGTCCTTTAGAATAATTATTACCCACCCTATCAATTTGTTGTCAAAGAGAACGCAGTAATAGCTGTAAAATGACTTGAAATCCCTAGACGTAACATGCAATTTTTGAACACATAATACCTTGGTTTATAATCCTCTGCTCTTTCAAACTTGTGTATTTTCAAATTACTCTTTAATATGGTCAAGAGCATTGAAGAATGAATACATGAAAACAATCAACCAATAATTGAAACTTCTGGCAAGTAGAAGGAGAATTAAGTTACAGTGGAAAATTTAAGTATTAGAATTTAACATGACCAGATCTCCTGGTTTACTTAGGACAGTTCCAGGTTCCACAATTGTTTCCTGGATGGATGTGAAGTGTGCATGTAGTAAAATGAACTGCGTGCTAAAGGGATCCAGAATCCTCTCCTTCCCTCGATAAATTGGTCTGTCTGCCTAATATTAAGCTATGAATCTAAACGGGCTTCTGTCCAGAGGGTAGGTAGCAGCACGGGTATTTCTCTGCTTTCCAAGCTGCCTAGTTATGGGCAGTCCAACAGATTAGGTTAAGCAGACAGAGCAAATAAATTAATTTATTCATAATCTTCATTCCTCAAACCAAAATGACAGCTTTGTTCCAAATCATTTAAACCGAAACCAAACCCAAAATAGTGGCTGGTGTAAATAGACAGTTACAGGAATGCAGACAGTACCAGTGATCTGCCTGGAAGGATCACACCATGACCAACAGGAGCACTGCAGAGGAAGGTGCAGATATTCCAGAAGAGACAAACACTGAAAAAAAATGTTGAGAGGGAGCCATTCCTAATTACACTGTACCAAAAACTATTTGGCTTTTACCTTGACTTTATACGCATGATCTTCTTTTATCCTTGCCTTTGTAATTGTGTATATTCAGTAGTCTCAGAAATAGAATCTCACTAAATCTAGGGCCTCTGAAGTATATCGCAGGAACAATGACCACAAACATATTATCAAAGCACTCTTTTTTGCATTTCAGAACTATTGCCTCTCTCCTAACTCCTCTATCCTTGTAACTTGACTCTTACTTCATGTAAAAGCATCAATAGCTGCTCCCGCTTCTTTTGCCACTACAACATGAATAATGGAAAACAGGCGACCAGTAGGAAAGTAACTAAGAGGGGAAATAAGATCGGAGTCAATGTAAAAAAGATGCATTTTGTGTGATTTATCTTGCAGATATTGAATCTGATGATCCTCAGATATAAGGAGCATCCTGAAAAGCTTATAATAAAAGCTTAGAAGAGAGCTTTTTTCTCTCTAATAAGGCTTTTTCCATTTCTTTGTCTATGAAAACAACTGAAGTACCAGCACAACCAGCCATTCCTTTCCCTAGTAATAGGAACTTCTGTCCTTCAGACTGTCATTTTGATTCTTTCCACGGTGCAGCTCTAGTAGCCCATACTAAAAGTCTAGTGTATAGAACCTGTTGATCATGGCCTGAGCCTTTGATTGACCACCCGAGGCAAGCAATGAGTCAGCCACAGGAGCACAGGTGAAGGCAATTCAGCTGTGCTACTGGATGGGGTGGAGCCTGCCTGCACCTCTCCTAGACCCCATTTAAGGGCTGACTGCCATTCAGGGAAGATATCTTTCTGGGGATTGCTCCTTTGTGGGGTTTTACTGCAAGCCTTCAACACTGGTGAGCGGTTTCATTTATTATTGACTGTCTTTCCATCCTGCTAATCTTATTTAACCAAACATCTGTTTAACCTCTGTTTACCTATTGATTGTACCTCTAGTAACAATAGCATGCAACAGCCATGGTTTTAATTTTTTTTGCCTAACACAAACCACAGAAATGTTCCATGTCTGTGATGTATGAGGCCATGTTGGTTTAGATCTCTTAAATCTGTGGTTGTTCCCAGGAGCTGGTGCCATAAGAATGCAAAGAGCTTTTCATTCCATAAATAGATGTTACAGACATGCTTGCTTAAACCCTTGAGGTTGATAATCAGCTATAGTTCTCCCCAGCCCAGCAATGGCTTGGGAACAGACAAATATTGGAAATGGAGAGTTCACGAACCATCTCCTATGTGTTGCTATGGCAAGAAGTGGGTTTTTAGTCTCACGCAGAGGTCTGTCTGCTACTGATATTTCAGTCGTATAGCACGGGTGAATTGGGATCTAAAAGTCTTGGCATGATATTGTTTGGGAAAACCTTAGTATCTGATTAAATTTGCCTCCTACAGAACTGTAAAAAGCTTGCTTGCAACTGAAGGAAGATGAGTGGATGTAGGCAAGAGGGTTAGGATAGCTATACAAGAAAAGAATTATACCAAATTTGTTTACAAGTAAAAGAGAATATATTAGGGAATATCACTTATTTCCAAATAAAGGACAGCGTGCAGGCTCCATTTAAAAAGGTGGATCTCTGACAGAATTTTTATGTTTTAAATTATTCTGTAGGATTTATCTTATAAAGGGCTTCTTCCCAGGGCAAGCCTGACAGAAAGGGGATTTCTGATCTTGTCATGTCCTTTAAGCAGTTTTTCAGCCAATAAAATGATGTTGCAACTAGCGATCATGGGTGAAGCAATAGAAAAGATAGGTTTTTTTTCCACCTTTTCTTTTTTTTCTTAATATCATCTGTGAGTAGATAATTCACAATTCCCAAGAAGTCTAAAGAGGGGGAAGCCTCTTTAATAACAAAAAGGACATCCCGTTCCCGAAATCCAAACTAGGACACACCAGCTCTCCAAGCAAAAAAATCTTCTGAGGAAATCCGAAAAAGGCATGACAAAACTTAAAATGAAGAGGTTAGAAAATAAGTCTTTGCTCTTTCCTAAAACAATGTGCAATTACACAGCATGTATTTATGTGACTTATACTTAGGCTGTGGAATTTCATTAGGAACAATTACAGTGATAAAGAACTTAATAAGATTCATAGCTGTCCTCGAAGAGCAGTGACATTTTTACTTAGCAAAAGGAGAGGAAAAGTTGCTGCCAGGCTTTCTCATTCAGGGTGTCACCCTCCACACTGGCCAATCTTGTGGCTTAGCAAAAATGGCCCCAAAAATCCCCTCTAACTATTGCATGCTAAGATAATTACTCCTGTGCTGGAGTGTTTTGCTCTCTCTCCCAACAGTTCTGTTATTCAGTGATATCCTAAGCAAAGGCTACACCCTACTTTTGCCCACGATGAATAAGGATGTAAAATAATGAGCGAAGTTAAAAGCCATAACATACAATTGTGTTAGTTTGCCAGTAGGAAGCTACCCTACTCAGTCTCTTGGTCATTTTTTAAGTAGTATCAAATTGTCTTATGTTGACTGTGAAGAGAACGTGATTAAGTTTGTTTTACTTTAAAACTTCTGGATAAAGCACAAGGAGTGTCATGCTAAAATAGACCACATAGTGGCGAGGCTGGTAGAAAATAATGGTGTCTACCAGGAAGAAATCTCAACAGAAATGGAGCACTCGTCCAAAAGGCACTTTAGATAGGTCAAGGAACGTTTCACAAAAGCTAGAATTTTTCAAATTTTCTCAGAAACATGCACATCCTTCCAGGGAAAAGAAGTATTTTCTATTTTTCTGAAACACACCTATATTTTGCTATATTCTCTATTGAATTTCATTGAAAATATGTAGTTGTAGCATCATTAACCTTTCAGAGTAAAATATACTATGCTCTAAGAGTACCTACTAATATACTCATATATAATTTCCAAATAAAATTTTTAGCAAAATCAATAGTAAATGGTAGGTTTATATTTCAGAAAGGACTTTTACATGTAGATTCCCAGCTTTAGTTTAATACAACATATTGCAAACAAGTGTCTATTGTCTTGTTAAGCTATACTGAATAACATGAAAACACCAACAAAGTGGTATGAAACAAAGGGTTCAGACCTCCAGTGCACTTAACAGTTTCTGCCCCAACTCATGAAAAAAATCTGAAAACTTCTAAGACTCTTCTCATCTACAAGTCATAGAGCCTGAACATCTTGGATTTTCTTGCTTGATAATCACCAGTCACATCTGATAATATTGTCATAGGACAGTAGATAGTGTTTGCTGTACTGCTTTCAAATCCTAAGACACTCAAAATCCAGTGTCATATACAGTAAAATAAGACAATTTTGGAGAAGGTTGCATTGGACTTTATCTTCTGATGTACATTTTCTCTCATTTCCTATGCTGATTCACCCAAAGAAACCATGAGAAAATCAGTTGGGTTAACCTTCAGCTGGAAGACGCTCATGAGTGGATTACTGCCTGTCTGCTTCCGTTTTCCTCCTAATATAATTTGTTGTGCAGTTAGAGGAACTGAATGCCTCATCCTAAGCCGGAAGAGGCTGAATGTCAAGCAGTGGCTGATAAATAAGACAACATTCACAGCCAAACTCTCTCCATGCTTTTGTGGATGTAGTTTCAGTATCATTCACTATGAACCTCATACATTCATAGGTGGCTCTGCTGAGTGTGTAGTTTTGATTCACAATCTGAAAGAATGGCAAGATGAACATTTATGTAATTAGAGCTAGTCTCTGTATGTGTCATTGGAAATGCCATCCTCAGACCTGATCAGAACACACTAAGTCTATGGGTTTGACAGTTCCCCGGTAATCCAAAAATCTCTCAGCAATTTACATTATTTGGCATTATGCCTCCAAAATATGAGCCCAAAAATAATCTGACATAATACTGTTGACGCCAATATCCTGAGGACTTTTGGCAAAAATATTCCCGCAGCTGGATCCTAGTTACGTTACTTAACAAAGGATTGCATTTCTGAATTTTTAACCATGTGTCAACTGCCTTGTTACCTCTCTTAGTTCAGAGTGATTTGTACTGCAGCTAAGTGGGTGCCTATTACTTCCAGTTACCCTTCATTCTTACTTCAAGATTATGATATATGACGACTTCTGAAGCTCAGAGATTTCCAGTTTTCAGTCTTTTCCATCCTGTTTTTTTTTCTTTCAACACCTTGTTACAGAGAATAAAAGCATGTAATAAGTAATTCAACATTTTATATTAAAATTAGCATGAAGATACAATTCTTCAGTTTCTATTTTTTTGATAGAAATGTGCTCAAAAGATCTCTTTTAGAGCAACTATGTTCGTGCATTTCAAACTAGAGAAGGATTTTCCTTTAAAAACATGCTCATATTTCCTACATCATATGCTCCATATGGAAACTACTAGGTGAAATGCTACGGCCCTTAGGTCTGGCACCATGTCTGTAATGGTCTTTTCTGACCTCAAAATCTACCCAAATGCTTTGACTTACAGTGCATGAAAAGAAACCAATTTTTTCCACATCATTTTTATGACATTACTCAGGCATTTGTGAGCAGAATGTAAAGCAGGTCCAGCATGTCATGGATTTTGAAACCACTGTATTTGCATGTAAGAAACAGATGGAGAGTTACAGTGCCAAGAGCTTACCCACTTTGTAAGAAATTAATGTCAACAACAGTGTAAAATCCCTCCAATTTTAATTTAAGGATTGACTAGGTTTATAAGGTATTTTCTAATTAGTGTTGCAAAGCAGATTTTTGTTGCCATTCATGCAGTAAGGAAATCTTTCCCATAGTGGCCATCCTGAAATGTTTACTGGACACAGGATATGTGGGGGGAAAAAAAAGAAAATATAGAAAAGATTATCTGTAATGCAAGAGAGATTACATCGTTTGCTGATATATAAGGATCTCTGCATGCCTGCTGTTTCTACTGGCTTTATCTTCTTCCTGATATTACATTATCTTCTATGCATGGACTGTCTCTTTGTGGTGTGTGGTTGCTTATCACTTTGACAAATCACATTCCGGTTCATGATGGAGAAGAATCATGGATGGCAATAATTTTTTCTTACAGATATTATGTTAGCTTCATGGCTATGGCTCTTTATTTAAGTTATGGTGACACTCCATCCTGGCTTGTATTGGTCTCCTTGTAGACAGGTCCTTAGCACTGAGCTGACAGATTTTGGGAGTATTCACATCTCTCACACTGTACTGAAATTTCTGCTTCACGCTGCACTGAAGACCCTCCTCTCCATATATGCCAAAACAATCCAAAAAGGATCTTGTGGGTTGCCTTCTGGATCTTTTTTTCCTTTGGTGTCATAAACCTCCTACAATAGGGATTTTCTTCACATTCTCCATCTTTTACTCTGCATAGACAATATATTTACACTGTGTCAATGCTGTTCTCTCCTCAAGCAACCAGAATGGGAGATGCACCAAAGATAAGTCTTACAGAACATTGAAGTTAGCTTAAATGCTGACACGAAAAACAGCTGAACATTGAAAGTTAACATTAAACAATTTACAATAGAAACTGCCTAGCAGTGTTATATAGCAAACAGTAATACGAAATTGCAGGCAGGCAGAAAGAAGCCTAATTAATTTTGTTAAATCAGCTGTAATTACTATGAATGTGTTACTAGTAGCAGGCAAAATATGCACAAAATGTCTCCTTCAGTATCAAGATGGAATTTGTACTTGCCTGGATAGAAGAGCTGATCTATGGGGAAGAAAAAAAAAAAGCATGAAGCACTCAGATTTGAAGGAAAGGATACATCATTTAGAATATTTAAGTAGAACAATCCAAATGATTTCAGCCTTAGGGCCAAAGGAATCTGGACCAAAATCACACCCATATAAGTATTCAAGCTCATGCAGTAGATCTCCATCCAAGAAAAAGGATCAAATATTCTTTATTATTTTTCTGTCTGGCTTTAAAAACACTTTCTGGGAATGTCAAACCAATACATTTTACACTTGAGATAAGAAAAAATAACCAGAAAACATGCTGCACAAAATGTTTCAGAACACTATTTAGACTCCTTAAGCATAATAAAATATTATTTAAAGGCTTGACCTGAACTTACCATTAAGATACTGTTGAGGCAGTCAGTCAAGCAAACAAGTTAGATATTATGTTACTCTTGCAATAGAAGATGTTATGCCATGCAAATGTTGTGGGAGTACAACAAGCCCACATTTCTTCCACAAGTTATGTCGTTTAGGCTGTTTCTACATTGCATCTACTCATAATTCATGAATGTGCAATATTCATATCAGCAATGCTAATCTGAATCATCCCATCCCTAAAGCTAATGTAGATATTGATACAAAGAAATGAACCGAAGTTTGTTGATACAGAAGTGCTTTTTCTGCCATCTAGGTTTGAAGAGGCATCCCTGGGAGGTACTAAACCTGAAGGAATGTGCACTGCAGTACCAAAGGGAGGAACACGTGACAGTCTTTTTGTTACATGCATAAGAACATAAAAAACATAGCAAAGAATGCAGGTTGACTTCTAGATTCATCTGTGGAACAAGAAGCAGACTTGGACAGGTGCAGCAGGGTCAGCCAAATGCAGAGTTCACCAGTGTTCAGGAATAAGTAGTGATGAGTAAGGGCCCAGAATACTAAGCAGTGCTGGCAGGTAGAGACAGAATAATTCAGAATCTGAGAAGGGCTGAAAGAAACTCCTAGAAAATTCTCCTTCTGCCTTGTGGCAGAAGTAAGGTAGTAAATTTTTTATAGAAGTTTATTTTTTAATTAAAAAATAAACACACAAAATTCTAAATGGAGTATTTGAGTATTTTTCAGTTGCCATTTCCACGTAAACTCAACATGTTGAAGAGTTCAAGGAAAGGGCATATAGATGAAGATTTGCAAAGGAATTTGAAAATGTTTACTTGTCTCAAACTACCAAATAGTAAAATAAATAATATAAAGTGGAAAAGTCTTTCAAAAGGTCGTTTTTTTTCTTCTCTTTCTTTCTTTTTTTTTTTTTTTTTTAAGAGAGATAAAGCTAAGGACTTCAAACATTTCTTGCACCTCAGCTAACTTGCAAAAGGAAAAAAGATATATGTTAATTCTCACAACTTCCTAATATGGAACATAATAAAGGAAATGTGACGAATTTAGCAAGCTGGAGTTTCTGCATCCTTCACTCTAGACATCAAACAACTCTACCATGTTGCGTCAAGCAAAAGAAACAGGAAGGGAGAGATCACACAGCTTGAGTTCCTTGGCTCTAATAAAGCCAAATCGCTGCCTCTGAGGAGGATGGAAATCCTATATTCTTCCTGTGGGGCAGGAAGTACCTGTAAACATAGCAGAAATATTCTGCTTTAGCATACTGTAAACGAGAATACATCATATCCACTGTTTCAAGCCATGTAGGGCAAAGAAATGGGAAACCTTGGATTCAACCTAGAAGAGGAGATGGCAGGGGAACTGAGTCATAGCTTTGAAAATAATAATAATAATAAAAAGACTTAGAAGTGCTTTTGGGAAGTTACAGGAACTGAGATTTTAAGTAGGGGCAATTCCTAAGGAAGGAAGGACACCTACTACCTATTCCAATAATACTTTGCATTTATGTAACTGTGGTGGCTGCTGTCCAAGGATCTGAAAATACTGTAGAGTTTCCAGTTAACCGCACTTCAAATTCTGTTGTGATTATAAAGCAGGGTTCTTCACTTTTACAAATACACAGGCACAGAAAGCCAAGTGTTTGGGTCCGCTCAAACCCTTAGCTTAAAGCCCGTTTTGCTCTTTCACCTCAAAGTCATTGCTAATTAACTAAAGAACTTCAGTCAGCAAAAAATGTGATTCCCAAACAAGAACTGATTGCTGTGCAGAGGGGAGTGTGTACAGTAGACAGACACGGTCATGCCTACCCAAATGGACACTGTATAAAAATGGATTATACATTCAGAAATTCCATAACAAGATTTATCATGTTATGAAACATGCAACACATACAGCTACCCTGATGCTTCTGTTCAAAAACTTATGTCCAGAAACCAAATCACAGATCGCAGGATGTCAGGGATTGGAAGGGACCTCAAAAGATTATCTAGTCCAGTCCCCCTGCCGGAGCAGGAACGCCTAGATTAGGTCGCACAGGAACACGTCCATGTTTGTGTCTGTTTGCTGTCTGCTTACTGAAGGAAGATTCTGGGAAACAAACTGTGTCTTAAATAATTTTCCTTTCTCTGATCTGCTGGGAGTAGATGTAATCAATTATACTACTACATCACAATTGTATTTTAGGCAGACCAAATCTCTCAAAGCACTCAGGACCTAAACTGTCTCTGTGTTGGCCATCTATCTGTATTAGAGAGACTCAGTGAATCTAATGCCTGGCACCAACTACAACAAAAAAGGTAACAGGAAAGTAGAAAAACTAGGGGCAACTTTTCAAATGTCTAGTTCTCTAGCTGAACTCTGTACTTTTAACACAGAGAATTCAGTGTGATACCTGTTCCCAAAAGGGCATTGGAAACGTCATTTAATCTTCAGTCTCCCATCTGTCTAAATAGACACTGTGGGTCAGTAACAAGTTTGACCAATAGACTTGTCTAAAACAACTACTGCTCTTCCATAGTGATATAGAGAAAAGAATAAATGCTGATGCAAGTAAACAGAGGGGTGTTTCCTTTACTGAATGGTGTTCTGTGGAAGGAGAAAATATATTGCTATTATTACTCCAATAATGAAATCTCTACCACTTTATGGAACGATAGTCTCTTGCTAACACATCAAAACAAAGAAACCCAAATAAAAGCATTAAAGGAAATCCTCAGTAAAACTACCTACAGCCAGAACAGTATTCTTGAGATGTTTCACTAATAAGTCTTCAGACTTCACATACTTTCGGTGGAGAAGAGACTTCAAAGAGTAAATCACAAGTAACCTCAGAAAGATTGAATAGAAAAGCTGTAGTAACTGAAGGTGTAGTATACCTTTGCTGCAGAATCATACAAAGTGAAGCACCTGGAGGCATGCAGTTCTTTGAACAAACATACTAAGCTGATCACTGCATTTTTGTGGATGCTGTTCTGTACATTTCTCCTTAGGATATCAAGAAAGCATGTCCCGTTTCTTTTGTGGTGCAATCAGATGATCTGGTATGAAGGTTGTTTTTTTCTGTCCCCTGTGAAGGAGGGAAGACTAGGCCTTCTTTATTCAGCCGTAATGGTTGGGACTAGTTGAAGACCATGGAGCACAACAGCAATGAAGTGCTTTTGGCTTGCACCACTGCAAAGCTGGAGACCCAGGGACATCAAGACCCCATTTCAATGCCTCTACTGCCTCTGAAAGCTAGCACCAGCACTGACTTTGTTTATTGAGAAAGCTGAAAAAAAACACAAGCAAAATCTTCAACTACACTGAATTCAAGAGCAAATGCTGAGAATCAACCACTGTTCACATACCATAACCCACTTATACCAGTTGTGGGGACAGCACGATAAACTACAGTCCTGAGAAAAGAAAACCAAGTTTATATTTAATCAGAGACACATGACACATTAATGGATAACTTCAAATTAATTGAAACCACTGCTAGCAAGAAATTAGGAGCTTAGGAGGCAAAGTTGTAAAAGTGGTTTAGGACTACTTGTGCCGTACTCTCTTCTTTGGGTAAATTGTTTGACAGACACTTCAGAAAATTTAGCTGAGATCTGCAGACAGCAAATCAGTACGGAAATTATACCACAGCTGATCTGCCACACTTCAGAATATAAAGAAACAATTCTCTGTTTGTAATCTGCTGCACAAGAAGAAACTGAAACACATACCTCAAAGTAAGAAAACAGTTAAAAGATGCCAATGTCTTTATAAGTTGTTATATGTCTCTGAGGCAGCAATCTGCAACAAATGGCCTGTAAAATTTAGTGGGAGCGGGATCCTTCCAAAAGAATTAGCTATATAAGCAGATGAAGTCCAATACTATGAGGAAAGGAAAAAAAAAAAAAGCAGTCTTTCCAAATTCAGTATATAATTACAGCTGACTGTATGAAAAGAGACTCAAACAAGAGAGGAATGAAGATCCTACTTGTATCAGTATGTTCTTTATAACTCACTTATGTTAGACAAATCGTCTACTATGTATGTCCATCATATAAGACAAATCAGCATGTACGTATGCTTGCTCATGTATCACCATTGTATCTCAAAGTTTCCTACCAAATTTCTAGATGCCCTTATCTAGATCTATAGTGAGACATTTAAAGAGCTCCATAATCACACTCATATGGCTAATGCAGATTACTAATGAACAAGAGGTTCATGGGTTTGCTTGAGATGCACATCTTGTGCACCACATCTGTATTGTTTGCTGAATGCTCTCACACAAGTTTTGAGACTAAAGCTGCAATCTGTGCCCAAAATGTTAGAAAGGAGATCCACTTACAAACCAATCCCACCCTGAACGACTCAACTGCGAGAAAAAAAGCCACCTTGAGAATACTTCAGAGAGTACCTTGAGAGGTACTACACTTGCCACCAAAATGTTAGGTTCTGTAAGCCAACAGTTGGATTTATCACAGTCGTTATTCTGGATGCGTTTTATGCAAAGTTCTCAGAAAGAAGCATGGGACCTTTGTGGACTTCACTTAGTGAGTAAGCCCCACTTCTCATATCACATCAAACATTAATAAAAGACTGACCTGGTTGTGATTGTCTGAAACTGAGGTGTTTGAGGGAAACATTCAGGTCCTTCTACCTCTATTCATCATCAAGGAAAAAGAGATGGAAGATCAAAAGGGACGGGAGAGGATTTGTCTCTCTGCCAGTGCATTTTGGCAACTCTATAAAGTTGGGATGCCCAGACACCATATAACCGCTCTTTAATTACTCTGCATGCTGTCCAGCCCAAGCTGACTTTGCAAGTGTCTCGGGAGTAGCAGTATTTGCAATTGTTACTAGGCTGCTTGGAAACTCTTTCTAAACTTTCTTTTGTCAGAAAATCAGATTTTCAATAAGCTTTTTTTTTTTTTTTTTTCCTTTTCATGTGTGTTGCAGAAGGAGCCTGATTTCCTTCCCAAGAAATTATTAATCTTCTGTTCAAAACTGTTTGCTATTGTTAGATTTCTGTTTTTGCTTAAAGTGGTTTTCCTCCAAACATTTTTTGGTTTTGGCACTTCTCACCTGAAAATGCACCTAGTTGCTATGAACTGAAGCAACAGTTCTTATTTTTGGTTTTCCAATTAAATTTGTTCTTTTGATTTGACATTTTACATTCTAATACAGAAATCAAAACATTTTCTAAGCAGCTCAGCCATAATGCAGCGGTCTTGTCTAGATGTCTATTACAACTGGAAGCCTGTCTGCCCTACAAATTCAAATTACAGTTCAAAGCCAAGCCCAAGGGAACAACATGAAGATGGGACAGGGAACGTTCAGGCTGTATATCAGGAAAAGGTTCTTCACCAGAGGGTGATCAGGCACTGCAACAGCCTCCCCAGGGAAGTGGTCATGGCACTGAGTTTGCCAGTTTTCAGGAAGTGTCTGGACAAAGCTCTTGGACTCATGGCCTGATTTTTGGGTGGTCCTTGTAGAGCCAAAAGTTGGACTTGATGACCTTTATGGGTCCCTTCCAACTTGAGATATTCTGTGATTCTATACTGAAGAAACTGTGTTTCAGTCTGCCAGTAGCCACATGTCTTTCTAAGTGACTTTACACATGAAATGACACTCTTGCATATAACAGGAAAGAGTGGTGCAAAACTCCAAGTTGTTCCTCATGGACATATGCAAACACTGGCTTTCTATCTGCTTGGCCAGAACAGATGTCTGTTCAGAAATGGGTACTTCAGCTTCATAATTCAAGCAGTATCATTTAAACAGCTGAGTAATGGTGAGACATTTTAGATTCAGGAGGAGAAAAAAAGCTTTCCTCTTAACCTGCAGTAGCTCTTTTACTGACATTTCCCATAGTCTACACATGATAGTAGCCTCACGCCTATACAGAACTGACTGCATCCAGACTTCCTAGGAGGGGGTGCAAGTCAGATGAGATAGATAGCCTGCAAAACCCCTTAGGACAGTGTTCTCTATACTGCAGTGGTGCTGGAGACCTCACTGCCTCCACACAGAAAATAGGGAAGCACACAAAAATTTTTAGGTAGGCTCAAATATGTTCTACTTATTCTACCCTTTGTGAATAATACCAATGGCTGCAAGAAGTCACAGGACACTTTCACATGGTTTAGTGTTTCTTCCTCTAATCAGCTCCACTGAAGCCAGTGGGATTGCTCATGTGAGTAATGGCTACATGGAAAGAGGGCTGGATTATAACACTTGACCCATTGGATAGCCAGCAGGCAAATACACAGATGATTGAACAGAATTAGTAGGGACAGATTCCAGCCTTCTCTAGCAAACCTGCACCTCCTGAACTGATGACAAATACTGAAGGTTTAGTGACATGCATGCATTGCTACTGCGAATAACACAATGAGAGAAAAATTAATATGAATTTGTCCACCTTAGATTCATACATTAGTTCGTACTGTTTGAACTGAAGTTGTTGCAAAAAGGTTATGGATGGTGACAGCTTTATACCATTACAGGCAAAGCATGTGTTTTCTGTTTTTTATTCCAAATCCCTTTAGAGTGATCTAAGATATTGGACCTACAGCTAGATTTTCCACCATGTAAAGTCCAACACGACACTGATATTCCTATGTATTCATTTGCTCCCATGGGATCCCAATATCTGATCTCTTTGGGTATTCTTTTTTGCAGTCCAAAACCACAAAAATCATTTGGCAGTTAAAATTGATGGCTATGCTTTTGAGCCAGAAAGGTACTTAAGCACATGTTCATCTTTAAGTGTACAAGTAGCCTATTAATTTAATGAAGTTATCCATTGCTTGAAACAAATCAATTGTTAAAGCAGGACTTGCATAATTTTGTGTAACGTTTTTCACATACACTAACACATATTCAGTAACTACTTAATCCTTTTTCCATGACTTGTGCAAAGCTGGTCTAAAGCTCTGCCTATTCACTCCTTAGGAAGCTTGTATAGCCATTTTCATTAGCTCTTAAACCTACATCATTGTGCAGTGGTGCACCTGGTTGTTAAATCTACATACATGTTGCGCATTTTCTATAGCACAAGTAGGACTACTAGTTTAGCCCAAAGCGTTAAAGATTACTGCATGAAACAAATCAAAAATGCTTTAGGCCACATCCTAGAGTCCAAAGCTGTGTTTCCAGGCTGGATTCAGAGCAGACAAACTGTTGAACTGTGCTCTCACCTTATCCAGCAGGAAAGCAAGGAAGGACCTCAGGAGTGAAGGGAGTCACAACAAAGCTTTCTGTCTGTAAGATACTTTGAGCATCCCCTCGTTACTTCCATAAAATTAATGTGATGCTGTAAAACATGACACAGATATAATCAAAAGCCTGTAAATGTCAATTCCATGCTATGGTGTTGTAAATGATGTTCTCATAAACAAAAGGACTATCCTTTAAAACCGCTTGATTTTTCAGTAGGTAAAAAAAAATCACTAGTGAAGTAATGATTGTAAGAGCTGTAATGAACAATTACAGAGTGATTTGTTTTCTCCTAAGCTAAAAAGTACTAATTTTGAGTAAAAGAATGGCTAATGTCAACCTATTCTCTGTACATCCATTAGTCGAATTGAATTATAACAAAAACTTGGCTTGCAAGGAAGTTTAGCATTGCTGAAATCATTCAGTACTGTATCCATACTTATTTCTAGGAAATTCTGTAGTTGGTCCAAATTCCAAGCATTAAGAAGGAAAAGTTTCTAAGAAGTCAAAAGACCAGGGGGAAATCTTGCATTTAATTAACACACTACTCTCTGTTTGGTAAATAGCAGCTATTGTTTACAGTAGAATGCAGTCACCATTCATTATATTTTGACTCTGCATTCTTCATTGGGAATTCAGGAAGTGGTTCAGACTAAAATATTCCCTTATGTTATTTGACCTGTAAAAACTTGGCTAGTGGCCAGATTCTGCAGTACTTACACACAGACAACACTTCCATTGACTGCAGGATCAGGTCTTAAAATTGGCTGCCCTATGGCACCATGCTGCTTAGCTTGGTGCAGAGTCAGCCATTTGGTGCATGAGAGGCTTTCCTGGTCAGCTGAAAGGCAGCTTGATCTGTGTGGCACTGCTGTTTTTCTATTTAGAGGAGCAGCAGCACAGCTTGTACAAAGAAATACCTTGGAGACAGAAACAGTAATTGTAATATTTCAGGGAATTCTTTACAATGCTGTACTTCTCAGAGAACAGGTAGCAGAATAGCTGTATTCCTCCATCAGCTATCCTATCTGTGCATGTTTTTCCTTCTTAATACTTCAGCTCACACTGGTCCATAGATGCTACACCATAATGCATCTTCAGCAATATGACCCATACAGTGCAGGCTATGTATCCTATGAATGGGATGAAACAGCAGTATTTGCATGAAGGAATCTGAGTAACTTATGAAGAGTCAGAAGAGAATTGTGGTCCTACAACATGTGGTTCTAGAACACCTGGCTTTGAAAAATAACCCTTTGCAGGTAAGAACAGATAACTGGTGGGTGTTTAATTCAAATCAATGCCTGATATTTATAGTTCCCCAAACAAAAGGAATATTAATATTTATCATTTACCTCTTAGAATTTACCCTCTATCATTCAGGGAAAGCTTACTTAGGGACCTAGGGTAGGATTACTTGGCATTAGCTTGCTGGTTATATTTCCACAGAATTTAAGACACAATTTTCTCTTTTTAGACTTGGTATTTTCTGATAGTGAGTTAATGCATGAAAGTTTCTTCACCACTGTTGTATACAATGGAGCCAGGTGGGGAACTTCCAGGTTTTGTGTAGCCTTTCTTTGGCAGCCTTTCTTATTTGGGTCAGGAAAGACCCTGGCCTCTCTTCCAGAGTGGGGTCTGTCCTCCAACTGTTGCAGAGCACGTTCGCTTCCTTGCAAAATAGAGCTCCCTTCTTTGGCATCAACAGCAAATTTGGCAAGAGGCAGGTTAGATTTCTTTTTATATTAAGTTTTGAATGATCTTGTGGAATTCTGTAAATATTTTATTACATATTTTATAGGTGGAGCACTTTATATCTAGCAGTCTTTTTGGAAACATAGTCGTTTAGTTGGGTTTCTCCTGCCCCACAGTTCAGCTGTAACTGCTTCCATCTGTCAAAACCTATGAGCAGTTCACTAATGGCCAACCTCTTAGTCAGGCTTTGCATTTTCTATAGGTTTATTGTTAATCATTAGATTCAGGAAAAATAAACTTCTTTGACAATACCAATAAGTGTTTCCAAAAACGAAGAGAAAAATTCCTCATACTTTAATTGCTCTTGCCATTTTTAAAAGACATTCCTTCAACAATTTAGTAGGAAATATTTATTGATGGGGCTGCTTAGAAGAAACGTATATCAAAACAACACCCTGGGAAATTGGATTAAACTACCACTACTGCAAACATTTTTTTTTAAAGGAAGATTAATTTTTCAGCAAGATACAGTTGAAAGTATTTTTGAAAGTACTCTTTGCCAAGACCAGATTTTTACCTTTTCCGCAAGAAAAGGTAAAGGTAAGAAGACCAGGGTAAGGATCTTTTAAATTGTGCCAGCAAGTATTTAAAAACAAAACAAAACAAAAAGCTGCACAAAATTCAAGAAATAGTTTAAAAGAAAGTTTCTCACTGAAATGTTTCAACCAACAAGAACATTAATTCTGTCTCTGTTTTTTCTTTTTCAGCAAAACTACTGCTGACCAGACTATATCACCTGCTGAATTTTATGTATTTAACAAAATAAATAAATAAATAAATAAATAAATCAAAACAAACAAACAAACAAACAAATGGAGAGATTCCATCAGTAAGTTCTGCAAAAGCTGAAACATTTGATTTCATACTCCCTCAGTTATGCTCTGCTGCCAGCATGATTACAAAGAATAAAATACAGTAAAAGGAACAAACATGGCCCAGATAAATATTGCACCAGTGCAGAAATGGGAAAATTTGTATGCCTACAAAATAGAGAATGGTATAGGAGACAAATGGTAAACCAAGGAAAAAATACAGTACCCAAGGCAGAAAATGACAGACTTCAGAAGGAAATAAACTAACAAAGGATTAATTTGATAACAGAAGAGATACAGACGTTCGTCACTTCTTCGATCAGTTAACAGACATCAATGCCAGAGCATAAGAGTAAAGTCATGCACAAAACAACACATTTGTCATAGGTTATAAAGGCTGAGCTAATCCAGGGAGTGATTTGAGAATTACTGTTTAGCCTGAGGGCTGCTAAGGTAAGACTGTGCTCTAAGAAAACCTCTGCAGTCAAGATGTAACTTCAGTGGTGCTTTTGTTTTTTTTGTTTTTCTCGTTACACCCTCAACTGGTTTATATTTTACATAGCAGTTGCCAAAAAAACATAAGCTGCACAACAATATATGAATTTTATCCTTATCAGCTAAAGTATAGGCATTACTCTATAATCACAGAAGGAAGCCACTGCAAAACTCACCTTGATCTAGATCCTTCTAATTAGCCCTCTAAACACAATGAACTCTGAGGTGTTTAACTACCATATGTGAGTGTACAGCAAGAATAACAGCCACGTGATTTTCATGTGAGTGGACAATTTCACATATTAATAAGTAAACACTCATTCACAGAGATCAAAATAACAGAGAAATAGTCGGCTGCTTCTAAAAATGTGCCCGACACTCCTCTGTTTTGTAATTTTACCTAAGCTATTTACAGCTGTAATTGGAAGCCTTTTTTCTAAGAGAACCAGAGGAAAGTTCTGTGGGACTTTAAATGGATGTTTGATGCCTAACTCTGATGTGTAATTTAGAATTTTTCATCTATGTTGAGGAACTTTTTTCATGTCAGATGCATCTCCAGCCTCATTAGACACACGGAAAGAGAATGAAAGAGCTGTGACAGGTACAGCTGAGTACGTAACTGTAAATACATCCCTTCTTCGTGGGAATTACAATCATTATGTTTGCAAATGTATTCTTTTCTCAATGGAAAATAAATCTGTTCTCGTGAGAGAAAAATTCTGCTTCTACAAGATAATTACAGTTTTGGCCTTTCTCTTTTATGGAATTCCCTTCAAAAGCTGCTGATTATACCATGAATAACAGCAGCTGGCGAGTATCTTATTAGTTTAACAATTCAAGCAAAATTTGCATAAATACTTAGCATAAAGATTGTCACTTCCAGAGGAGGATGAAGTTCTGGTTGCTGTGTGTCCCAGCAGCCTGACTGATATTTGTGTAAGCTCTTGTTCTGACACATCTCCATGTTATACAGGGCCCACATTCTTAAACTGGTTTAGTGGACCTTACTACAGAATCCTGTATACAAATGAAGTAATTACCCAGACCTACTTGCATGTCTTTAGTTGCCCGAATTCAGTTTTTTGTTGTTGTCATTATATTGTTTTGTTTGCATGCTTTTAAACATATATGTTCAATAGGCAAGTTTTCTATTCTTGCTAAAGAAGTTTGCAAGATTAAAAAAAAAAAAAAAGAAAAGTAAAACCTAGAAAGAGTAAATGATTTCACATGTGGCCTTGCAGCACAAAACATCCAATCTGTAAATCAGACATTCTTTGTTGCAAACTTTTTTGAGAGGATTTAAAGGTTTTTGCTTTTTTTCATTATTAGAACACTCTGAAGTTCTGATGTTAAAGAGAGAAGCTTTCAAAGCCACCTGAAGATACATACTAACCCAGAGAAAAAGGAGAAGAGAAATAAAACAAGGAAAACAAAACAACAACAACAAAAAGCACTCACAGCCTTTAGTTTCTGCCGACAAGTGATTGAAGTGATTGATCCTAGCTTCAAATCAGAGTAAGGCAAATAACCTATCCCAGTTTGGTTCTGCTTCTCTGGTCAGCTCATCCTACCACAATGGCTTTATTTATCTTAAAGCTGTGTTTCTACACCAAGTGAAAAATGCAGGCTTAAGCTTTCATGGAGAGAAAACACTATCATCTCCAACACATATACTTAGTTTTTCTTCGGTACAGTACCACAGATTTTCATGCAAGTTGCCACGTTACCTCCTTGGGTGTACTACAAGCACTGCCAGCTTTACCACTTCCACTTTCCCTCTGTAGTTACAATCAGAATCAATTTGCCAGGGTCTGTTGAACAATGAGTCCCTTTAAAGGTTTTGCGTAAGGGCTGTTGTCACTGAACCACCAACTACAGGCTTGATCTAAGTCTTGCGAATTTCAGCGATAGCAGGATTGGGCCCCAAATGAGATAGTGTCTCTGACTTCTGAGTCAGACTGCACTGTTAAAACTCCCAGGACTAAAATGCAGCCTTTCTATTTCTTTACGCACAATCCTCAGGACTCCTCAATAGCAGCAGACAAGAAAATTCCAGTAATGCCAGAGGGAGCTTTACTTGCCTCAAGTAGAAGAGAATCCATGGGAATGCTGAGAAGCAATCTCTCTCTTGTTCCCTGCAATTATTTCTTATGCTAGAAGCATAATTGAAGAGAAAAAGCAGATGACATCAGCTACCAAGAAGGAAAATATCCAGAAGAAATGATGTACTCAGGAACAGAAAGATACTTCACTGTGTCAGGCACTAGGCTGTGATCAGAGGACAGCACTTGCTACCAGGGGTGAATGTGGATTTCCCGTATGAATTTCAGTAAATATGGGTGCTACGACTTTTTCTTGTTTCATAGAAAGTCTCTAGGATAAAACTGAACACTGGCTCAGAGGTGTTCACAGTCTACAGTGGTGAAGGCTGTGTAAATATCTAGATAGCTACAACAAAGCAAAAACACTTTGAGACAAATTGGGTAGACAAATGAGTGGTCAGGAAGAATTATCCCTTTAGAAATGAAAAACGGCAGACTGCTTCCCCTGGAGATGTAAGGTTCTCTGCTTTGAAAGCTCCTTTCTGCAGAAGAGTGCACTTAGGTTATTGAGTTGTCACAAGAAAACTCAGTTTTCCTTTATTTTGAGGGGATGCATTAAAAGCAATTGCAACCTCATTTCAAGTGGATTAGGAAAAATGAGTCATGTGGGACCCTGTGTACCTACCGTGGGGAATTCCCCACGCTGTTAGACCCACCTGACAGCCTTAATTTAAACACAGAATTGAAAATGAATTATACTCCTCCTTCCTTTTCCATACCTTCCAAACAACAACAACAAAAAGGCAAGATAAGATAGGCTAATACAGATTGCTTCCCATCACAGTGACTGAAAAAACTTGCCTTCCTGTTGGCTGGAGTTGAATGCCACCTTCAAATTGACAGGGCAATTTAGTAATGCTCCATGCACCACATGGGAATGATCAGTTGCAGCTCAGTATTGCTCTCAAAGGAAAGCTGAAAAATCAGTCATTCTGGGACATGAGCAACGCTCAAAACAAGGGGAAACGCTGGTCTGTGACCCAGAGTTTTCTTCTCTTAGTTTATGGATGTTCTTCCTTTGTTTCAGACATGAGACCATAAGGAGGCTGGGCCCCCAAGAGTGCATTTTACATGACTTCAGCTCAGAGAAACTTCCCATAAAATATTTGTGAATGAATAAACCATCTTGCTCTGTACATTAAAATTCCTCCGCCTGCGGTAAACGAGTCTGTGACAATTAACCAAACCCACAGAGACTCTAATAAACCACTACAGAAAGGATTTAGAAATTCTTATTTCAAGATTTTAGAAAAGGGTACCTTTTCTCGTGGGCACTCTGAAAGAGAAAAACTTTAAAGGACCACAGAACGCAATCTAATTGGATGTTAAATGGGATTATTTGAATATACCCAACATGAAAAGAAAATGGAAAGGAACACAAAATGTGTACAAACTCTGTAGATAAGGAAGTGCCAATACAATACAATTTTTACGTCTGTATACGTTCAGCACCAAGGAGCATCAAGTTGGGAAGAGCAGAATCAGGCCTTGTGCATATATACAGAATCAAAACATTCCCTCCTGATACTTATGATAGAAGGTTTTTATTCTGGCAGACACTATGGCTATCCCTAGGGCAGGCAGCTTTGCTAATGTAACACACATCAGCTCATGTTTACCGGACTCCCCTGCAGCATGAGCCACACAGGAGGGATTTGGGGGAAACATGACCCTTGTGTGTCACCCACCCTGGGTGGCCAGCTGCTCCCCTCCCATGCTCCCTGCTTCCCAGTTTCCTCTCAGCCTCAGTGATCCACTGTCCCCTTTGCTGGTCACTTCACTGGTCATCTCCCAGCCCTACACATGTGGGACTGTGTCACGGTAGCTCTTCATGAGTTCAAAGAAGGGAGGTCAGCACCAAACTGTCAGCCCGAGCGCTTCATGAAAGAGCAATGATTCATGCACACAAGGGACCTTCTTCTGGGCTCAATCCAGCAGTATTTAGAGAATTCACATGCTCAGGCCTCATAGCCAGAGTCATGTCAACAGAAGAGCTCGGCTGAGTCTTATGATCTGAAACAAGGGCCAAACAGAGTACAGCACCCAGAAACTCCCAAAGAGACCTTATTGGAAAAATACAAACAAACAAACAAAAAGAAAAAAACAACAACAAACGACATTTCTGGACTTGTTCAGCCTGAAGAAGAGAAGGCTCTGGGGAGATCTCATTGTGGCCTTCCAGTACTTGAGAGGAGCTTACAAGCAGGAGGGGGAACAACATTATACATGGTCTGATAGCAATAGGACAAGGAGGACTGGCTTTAAACTGAAAAATGGGAGATTTAAGTTAGATGTTAGGCAAAAATTCTTTATTCAGAGGTTAGTGAGGCCCTGGCACTGCTGCCCAGAGCTGTGGTGCCCCATCCCTGGAGGTGCTGCAGGCCAGTTTGATGGTACCTGGGCAGCCTGAGCTGGTGGGGCGCAGCCCTGCCCATGGCTGGGGCTTGGGCTGGATAGACTTTGAGGTCCCCTCCAGCTTACTTCATTCTATGATTCTTCATCTATTTTATCTGGAAACTTGACCAATTATTGTTGGTGCCTCTATACTAGCCTAGAGATACACTGAATGCTTGCTGTCGCAGGCATTAGATAAAGCAGAAGGCTTTAATAACATACCGTGAAAAGCACTTAAGAAAATGAAGGTAAGACAAGGCACTCACAGAATAGTTAGTTCTTTAAGATAGTCATATTCATTTTCCAAGATAACTGCTCTGCAATGTCAAGACTTTGTTATTTGAATTCTATGCGTTATTAGGAAGTCATAATTTTTAAATTCCAAAGATAAAAGGCAAGATTTTGCTGAGGCGGAGGGGAAGATGGATACAAATGCCATGGCTCCAATATTCCCAGGCATAAATCGTGTAATTTAAATCTCCTAAGTCTGTGAGTGAGGCCACGTTATGTTTACAGCTGTTGTTCAGAATAGAGAAATCTTTTGGCCCGTGATAGAATGGAATTTTATTTCTTTAGTCTTGCCTAAAATTTATTATTCATGGACCATGGTCCTTTCCCTTAAGAGTATTTGGCTGGAAGTTCTGCATTTCATGCATCAATTCTACTCAGATTAACAAAGAAAACACTTAGAATTAACATAATTTAAATCTATTTACACATAGAATGGTAAAAAGGAAACTCCAAACAAATGTGTTGGTTAAGCAGCTCAATCACTGTGATATTCCTTCATCCTCATTATATGCTTAAAATTTCTAAAAAAAACTTTAAACTGAATCATGAAGAAAACCCAGGGGGAAACCATAACATCCTATGACTATGTGCTTTCTTGGCCACCTTTTTTGGTCTGTAATTACCACCTGTTCATTGCCTAAAATAGCAACTCTTTGCCCAGTCTTTTTCACACCACAAGGAAGCTACCGTATCTGCCCTGTTTTCTAACCCTGGAGGGCATAAACCCCCATTTCTGCGTGGCGGCCTGCCTGCCTTTCAACTCTGTGCGCCCTGGCATCATGGGCCAGATCAGTGTTTGCACACAATTCTCTCCCACCTTCTAGCATTTGTCAGATCCTCCCAGAGCTTCCCTTTCCCTTTAAGACCACTTGCTGAACTTCCACTTTCTGTGATCTCTCAGGTCTAACTAAACTAGAGCTGTTGATGCACAGAGTAGAGAATGCAGCTATTTTCTGGTACCTTACCAATAGGCTGACACCAATGTCTCAAAAAAAAGCTTCTTAATGGCAAGGGAAATTCTCATGATACCAGCATTTCACATTAGTTCTTAGCCTCTGGAAGCACAAATACCTGCCAATCCTTTTAATTTTAATGCCTCACCATAGTTCTTTCCAGGGCATTTTATGACTTCCACCCCCTAAGCTATATAATGTATGCAGCACAATGCTCTGCCCTTGCTTCCTTACTTCAGTTAGAGGAAAATCACTATTTGAAATGCAATGTAATCTTTTATTTATGGATTTTGAACAGAGATTTTTGAGGCCTGTCAGATTTTAAATCCAAATGGCCCACTTGGTTTCAAGCCAAGACCTTTTCCTGATAAAGGAGAGTGAGGAAACTTCTGTAAAAGTGGAAGTGTCTGAAAGGAATGTAGCGGCTGTGCTGGTTGATAAGAGGCTCAGCGGGCAGCAACTGAGCCAGCCTCCCAAAGAAAACTACTGCAGCTTGCTTTTGTACCACAGTCAAGTCTTTGTTTATTTGTTTGTTTTGAAAGAGGTTTCTTATCAGGAAGATAAAAATGAAGTCATATAGGCCAACTTTTTTTATTCAGTTGTTTTAATTTAGTCCAAACATATCTCTGTTGAAGAGGCTTATCTTGTATTTTCGCCATGATACTCAGAAGAGAAGCAAACATTCAAGTCTCTTCAATCCTCAAGTGGGATTTGACAGTACAGACAGGTGCTTACTAGTCAAACTGCTGCAAAGCACATACTAAGATGTTTCTTAATCTATCTGTTGCCCACATTCTGGAAAAGGCTTCACTTGCCTATCTGAACTCCCCCACAGATTGTGTGGCTATCAGCCCCAGAAGCACTAGCTAGCACAAGACAGATTCCAGCCCTCTTTCCCTCACTGATCACTGCCAATCAAGGGTACTTCCTTGGTTTAAACAAAGGTTACAGTGTGGTGCTATTGAAGCTACACAATCCTTCCATCGTGGTTGCTCATTTGGAAAGAGTCATCTGAACTCCTTTCCCTTGCATGCCAGAATGAACTGCAACATCCATACCATCATACCAGCTCAAAAATGCCCATGCGCTCACAACCACGCCACTCAACAAAGTGCCAACAGAACTTCATTAACACTAAGGAGTAGGAGGGGATTTAATCATATGAGTCTGGAAAAAAACACCCTCACAACATACTAAATCTCTTGATTAATGCTGCAGTACAGACTAAATAAATCCAAACTCTTATGTTGCTTGGCTAGCATTGGATTACAAGTGGCTAGTATTTCATTATTAAAGCAGAATAAAACATTAAGACTATGATTACGTAATATAACCTGCCACCCCTATGGCATTTTTCAAAATATGTAATAGCATACTTTTCACAGTTTCCTTGAGTGAAATACTGGTATCTGCAGATGCAAAGATTCTTTGTCGCCCTTGATTTGTTTTATTTTTATTTGGCTTCTTTGTTTTTGCCGTATTTTCCCCAAGTCAAGATTTCAACTGAAGGAGATGAAGCCAGAAGCTGCCAAATCACTCAATTTTCTTCTCTGATGTTCTTATAGATCTGAACTGGCTGCAGGTGACAAGAATGAGCCACAAAATTGATTTTCACGAGCTCTCAGATAATATGAGGCCAAAGACCCTTACATACTGTCCATACTGTCCCTCAGTATGCTACAATAATCTGTGGGAATTTCACTATTTTTCCTATTCACTTTCATCCTTTATATTACATGCAACATGACATTTATATAATTTTTCTAATCAGCCAAGTAGCTTTTCATCACGAGTTTTCCATGAAAAATGGTCTTTTTATAAATCGATATTTTGCTTTTTTCTTTTCCTAAAATTCTGTGAGTTGTCTTAATTCTAGAATTTGCTCTAATCAAATGTATTCAAGGCCAATTTACAGCAGTTAAATGGTCATTACATTTTCTTAAAATTGATTTAGGAAACACTTCCCCTAACATGATGTTTTCAGTACATATTCAACAAGAATACCAAATTCTACTATGGATTTATCTTTTTTTGTCTTTAGAGAACAAAAGGGAAGCTATGAGTTTTATTTTCACCTCTGTATTTTTTAACACTAACATCCTAAATAAAGGGGCCCCAGGAAAATGTCCTACCAGAGGTATCTTTCATTTGCCCTGTGAACCCCTTGCTCAGAAAACCATTGTAGGTTTCCCTGACTTTGGTAATATTATAAGGGTCATATTTTCATATGGATGAGTTGTCCTGAAACAGTTTCTCCAGTGTATTAGGCACACTGGCTATTCTTTGACATTAGGCATGTACATTGCAGGGGGGAAGTAAGGAAGGCAAAAGCCCAACTTGAACTCAGATTGGCTACTGCAGTAAAAGAGAATAAGAAATCCTTTTACAAATATATTACCAGTAAGAGAAGAACCACGAAGAATTTCCATCCTTTACTTGATGCAGCCGGGAATGTGACCACTGGGGATAACAAGAAAGATGAGGTCCTCAAAACCTTCTTTACATCTGCCTTTAATAGGCAGATCATTTATCCTCAGTACACTTTATGCCCTGATCTGGAAGGCTTGGATACTATGCAGAATATACCCCCAGTGATTAAGGTGGAGACTGTTAGAGAGCTCCTTCTCCATCCGGACTGTTGCAAGTTCAGGTGACCAGACGGGCTCCATCCTAGGGTGCTGAGGGAGTTGGCAGGGGTGATTGCTGAGCCGAGTCTGCCATCTACCAGCATTCTTGGCTATCTAGAGAGGTCCCAGAGGATTGGAGGCTTGCCGATGTGACTCCTGTCTACAAGAAGGACCGTAAGGAGGATCTGGGGAACTACAGGCCTGTCAGCCTGACCTCGGTACCAGGGAGAGTTATGGAGCAAATCATCTTGGGTGAGATCACAAGGCACATGCATGGCATCTAGGGGATCAGGCCCAGCCAGCGTGGGTTCATGAAAGGCAGGTCGTGCTTGACCAACCTCATCTCGTCCTATGACTGGGTGACCAGACTGGTAGATGAGGGAAAGGCTGTTGAGGTAGTCTACCTGGATTTCAGCAGAGCCTTTGACATGGTCTCTCACAGTATTCTCCTGGGGAAACTGGATGCCCATGGCCTGGACAGGTATACCCTTCTTTGGGTAAGGCACTGGTTAGAGGGCCATGCCCAAAGGGTAGTGGTTAATAGAGTTAAGTCTAGCTGGTGACCTGTTACAAGTGGTGTCCCCCTGGGGTTGGTACTGGGGCCCATCTTGTTTAATATCTTTATTGATGACCTAGATGAAGGGGTTGGGTGTACTCTCAGTAAGTTTGCAGATTACACCAAGTTGGGAGGTGGTGTCGAGCTGCCTGAGGGTAGGGAGGCCCTTCAGAGGGGTCTAGACAAGCTGGATCACTGGGCTGAGGTGAATGGGATGAGGTTCAACAAGGCCAAGTGCCAGGTTCTGCACTTTGGCCAAAATAACCTCATGCAGTGCTGTAGGCTTGGGGCTGAGTGGCTGGATGACTGTGAAGAAGAAAGGGTCCTGGGGGTGTTGGTTGATGCTCACCTGAACACGAGCTGACAGTGTGCCCAGGTGGCCAAGAAGGCCAACAGCATCCTGGCCTGCATTAGAAATAGTGTGCCCAGCAGGAGCAGGGAGGTAATCATTCCCCTGTACTCAGCACTGGTGAGGCCACAGCTTGAGTACTGTGCTCAATTTTGGGCTCCTCACTACAAGACACTGAGGCCCTGGAACTTGTCCGGGGAAGGGCAACAAAACTAGTGAGGGGTCTGGAGCACAGGCCTTATGAGGAGCATCTGAGGGAGCTGGGACTGTTTCATCTGGAGAAGAGGAGGCTCAGGGGAGACCTCATTGCACTCTACAACTTTCTGAAGGGAGGTTGTGATGAGGAGGCGTTTGGCCTCTTCTCCCAGGCAACAAACAGGACCTGAGGAAATGGCTGCAAGTTGTACCAGAGGAGGTTTAGATTAGACATAAGGAAAAACTCTTTCTCTCAGAGAGTGGTCAGGCACTGGAATGGCTTGCCCAGGGAGGTGGTGGAGTCGCCTGAAATTTTAGCATTTTTCACTTTATCTCTTTCCTCATTCCATATAAGAAGGTATTATGGAACTATACAACTTCTGTATCCCTGCCAAAACCCACTTCTCCCACATCAAAAAGTGGCTACAGAGCAGCTAATAGGATATGTTTCACTTTTCAAGCAGTGATTCACTGTGTATGGTGGACATAATCTCAATATTGACATTTTATCTAGAATGGAACAGCCAAGCTGAAATCAAAATGGATTCATTTCCCCATTTCAAAAGCACGTAGAGAAAGCTGTAGCAGAGAATTCAGACTGCATCCTACTCAAATGAAAAGCTCAGGCTGCAGAAACAAACATACACCCACGAGAATATACAGACAAGTATTGATCAATGGCAAGGACTGAATTTGAGGTGATTTCAGATGAGGTACAATTACTCCCAGAATTAACCTTTGTGTATTTTGTTGTTGTATAATAATAAAGAACAAATATACATTTGGGATATGTCCAAGTGAGCAAGGAGAGAGCAGTTCTCTAAGAAAAAAACTTTACATCAATTAACTTAGGTAAAATTATATCTCTTATTTTGAAATGGACAATGAAACTGGTACATGACAGTTCACATGAAGTTGTTGGATGGTTTAATGAAGCTGTCAGTCACATTTCCTGTGAAATATGCATGCGAGAATTGTGCTGAAGAAGAATTTACCTGGCAAATTATAAATAATTTTATATATAAATTATTTTTATTTTATTATTATTTATTATTTATTAAATTATTATTATTTTATTATAATAAATTATATTTATATAAATATAAATATAAAATGGAGCAAGTATTTATCACACCTTAGTCTCATTTGCCAATTTGATTTACATTTCACCCATGAAAGAATATTAGTGAGCAGACCTGATGCTTACATTTCTGTGCATGCTCATTAATGTGAAGAACCAGTGATTATTTTTAGTTTTCTAACACATGACAGTAATTTATTTTATTTATCAGTGTTGTTGGATCGAAATGTTGGATATAACTTTCTGAAGATTGTGTTGAATGGAAAAAGTCTTGCAAAGATCAACATTTTAAGTTATTTACATTAACCTTTGCTAAAGAAAGAACTCTCCACTTTGTAAATAATTTCACAGAAGCAACCAGCTTAGCAAAAAGCATTGTGAAAGACTGTTACCTTCAAGAAGATAATACACATGGCCATATGAAGAACTGAAGTCTTAAAAACAAAGCTTTGTATTTATTCACTCACAGCAAACCTATTAGGAAATAATAAATGCAAATCTCTGGAAACCAGGGTGCACTAGACCTGAGGAACTTAACAGTCCTTTTCAACCAAAGTAATTCTATGATTATTGTTTGTCTTGGATACAACAGAACAGTTGGCATTTCAACTCAAGTGATAAGAAACTAAGGTCAAAAGAGCTGTAATCTCAGCATCTGTCAACTTGCATTTTGCACATGTTTTGATTTTCCTTAGAAAATTCAGGATTAGACAATTAGGATTAGGCAATTCAGCTAGAAAAAATCTTGTACTGGGCTTTGGTTGTTGGTTTTTTTGTTGTCGTTGTTCTATTTTTTTCCCTAGGAGTAGTCCAGCAAATCCATAAATTGCTGCCCAGCTGCAGGATTTTGCTTTAGGTGTGAGAAGGGAGTAAAGAGGAAATTCCCATTGGCTTCAACAAGAACAAAACAAAACAAAAAACATACATGAAAACCAAATGAGTAAGAACTTGCTGACTCACTACCGAAGGACAGTGTGGAATTTACCATCCCTATTTCTTCCCCAGAGGTCAGAAAGAATTAGTTTACTGTAATATTTTTGGAGTATTTTAAATACCTAGAAACAAAACAATAAGTCAGCTGAAAAACATAGACCTTGACCAGGGAAGTATGGAAATGGTTTCAACTGAGAATTAAAAAAAAAATGTTTTAGAAACAGCTCTGATTTCTTCCTTTTTTTTTTAATTTCATCAACTCTTATTTAAAACCATCTTAGATCTACATTTCTGGGTATCTTACTCAACAGTAAGAAGTCCACATCACAAACACTGGCCTGCTTCATTCTGACTTCATGTACTGAGCACTCCAAGACTGATGTCCTCACACACCAGCCCTAGGTTTTTCCCAAGAGCTTGCAGAAGCCAAAACTAAATGCAGCAGCACAGTAGATACAAGAGATCTCAAGAAAAGAGAAGGTAGATATTAGATGTTCTGCAAAAGTAGTCAGGGAAAAGTTGATTCAAACTCAAGATTTGCTCACTTGTGTCTTGATGAATTAGAAATGTAATTTGACATGCGGGCTCAGATGTATGTTCAGTGTCATAGACTCTACATATTAAAGTTCAGTTCAGATATTTCATTAATTCATGTAATAAATATTGCAGAACTAATGCCACATGTAATCTAATGGCTATTAAAATATGATCGTACATTTAAGTTAGTACTATAGTATATGCCTATAGCACTAGTCAAAAATGAAGGTGACTGAGATGAACAATGTGTAGTCTGTTTGTAACTAAAAGACAGAAAAACTTGTTTATCTTCTTACTATTATCTGGTATCAATCAACTCAGTCTTAAACGTTTCAACAAACGAAAAAAAGAACTGGTCTTACTTGACAGTGTAGTAAAAAGTCAATTGGACTTAAATGTCAAGGGCTAAGCCCTCTCCTGTCACAAAGCAGAAAGTTATCCTCATGTCAGTGTACGTGAGCTAATTTACTACAAGGACTTTGAAACCTCTTTTCATCACTTTTGGATTTAGTACTCCTAAAGTAAATCTTTAATAACAATAAAATACTCTATGAAGTGTAAGTGAATGGATGCTATGTCTTTGTATGTCTCAAGAACTGTTAATTTGTGCTATATATCTTTGTGTTTGTTTTACAGGTTCTTTTAATATATTGGGAAGACGTTTGTGGCACCAAAATAACACAAGTTTTAGTCTTCTGATAGCATTTCTATTCCTAAAATATATACATTTCATCCACATTGTCTCTTAAGTGTGAGGAGTGGGAGTACACACAGAAACAAAGGGAAATATTGAGATGTTTCAACAACAGATATTGAAGTTCCTGTGAAACATGAATATGAAATGATTTGTTTCCATCACACAGTCTCTCTTTGAAATAAATTTTTATGTATGACTCATGAGTCTGATCCAACTCCCAGAGAAGCCCATGTGAAGATTCCCACTACCTCAAATGAGCTTTGAAGCAGGCTCTGAAGTCTGTCCATATTGTTTTCAACACAAGACATGCGATCTGCTCAAGCGTGGGATGACACAATGCATTTGACAAGTTTAGATAGAGGTCTGATTGCATTCTTTAAAACTACGCCTTTATTCCTCACTTTAAAACTTGCTGACCAGGCAAGCTTGAGACAATGAGATGAAGTCTAAGCAGTAGTAGGAGTCAAAAGGATAGCCAAGACCTAATTCCAGCTAAATCATTCAATCACTGCAAGACCCTGCACAGGTCTTTATCTTCCTGAACATCCTTTTCCCCATCTGAAAATAGTCATACACACAGGCCATCACTAAAAACAAATGCCGCATCTCAAATAAATACTGTACCAAAAATAAAAGAAAACATGCTACCATAAAAAGAAAAGCAAATACCAGGAAGTCGTGCCTTTAGTTTTCAAGTTATTCTTTCCAACCATCCTCCTTCCAGTGCCTTTTATTTCCACACATGTTCATATATAGACACACAAAATAAATTAGTTAGCAAAAAGAGAGGTCAGATCTGCTTGCTTTCCAGACATTATAAGAAAAGTGACTCTCCTTACATTTTCTGCATCTGCTTTCTCAAAAACAGCAGAGTACTGAGAGGAGCCCAGTCACGGCGCAGATCGTTTTCCCAGGCTTGACTCAAGCAGCTGGCAGAGGCACGTGACCAGAGTGAAGTGGAGAACTTAAAGAAAGGTATGTTTTGAGACAATGCAAAATGATTTAGTGACAGCTCACACCATTTCCTTCAGACTAAAATTGCTTTTTTTTTCTTTTTTTTTTAACCTCACCAAATCCTCAAGCACTCCCAGGCTCTGCAAAACCAAATAAAACAAAACAACATATAAGATGCCTCTTTGCATCTCTCAAATTATGTGACCTGAGCCTCCCTTCAGGCCAATTGCATGTTACTACTGGGGAGCTGATTTATCAGGGACCCTCCACAGGTATCTGACAGCTGTATAAGCCATGAAGATACAGCAACAGTGTACCAACGCAGGTTAAAAATCATTTAAGAAGCAGAAGTTTTTAAATAAATGTCTGAAAGCTGAACTCAAGATAGTATCATTTAGAAAGCTGTCAAACAGAAGTGCTCCCATCTGCTTTGAAGTATTCTTACTGCAGGAAACTAAACTATGTTACATTTTCTTCTTATTTATTCACAGAGTTCCAGGTCTGTTATCAGAAAGTCTGGTGTTTTGTTTAAGTGAGACTCCAAACAACAAAATCCAATGACTGCAGGTTAGAAAGGAGCCTACTTCTTGGCAACAAGTCCTTCTCACACTGCATGAATTTCCATTACATAACATTGCAGTGATCCACAGACCACTGAAGTCAGTTGAGGAACTTCCACTAAATCTTCAGTCAAACACCAGTAAGAGTACAAAGCATGAAATGTCTCAGGCGTGGTCTGGTGGACTAAATCAGGGAATTAATTTCTAAGCTGAGAGTATCCTGTCAGCAATCTTTCTCCCACCGTTATCAAGGCTGTTCTTATCTTGTGCAGAAATTGTGGCATTTTTTTATCACCAAGAGACAAATCCACAGTGGTGAATTGGAAACATATGCACAGTATTTTTGTTATGTTAACATATGCCCAGCTCATATTTCTGCTTTCATACACAATGATCTTTGAAAACTGCGACACATTTGCTTTTTGAAGTTTCATCTAAATCAATTTCAGTCCCCAAATCATACAAAACCAAAGATGAGGAACTCTCCAAAGTAAGGAGCGCCTGTATTTTCAGAATATGTATAGCCTGGTCTTATACTATGTCTCCATATATCATAGAAAGCAGAAAGTACACTAGGCTGCACGGGATTTTGTTATCAACCCCTTCCCTCCATGAAACTATATGTCTCAATCCAGCTTCACACAATAATTCCAATCTGTATTTGGGACAGACCTGCAGCAGACAGAACATCAATATGAAGCAGCTGAGGATGGTATGCCCTAAACATACACAGGAACATCTCAGCCACCTTGGCCTTTTGCTACTCTCACACACTAAGATCCTTGTCAGCAATGCAAAGGAAGGCCAACAGTTGGTTTCTGCTGTGGTAGTTAGAGGCAGTGTTCTCCATTGCCATGTCGGCAAGCTTCTGGTATTTAGCTGTGAGCAAATAACTTTTTAACTATACGAAAAGAGATTGATGAGGTAATAAAAAGCATTACAGTGGCGCCCAATATAGTCTCTCAGGTCAGTAATATGCAATTTAGAGCGTTCCAAAATAAGTAACAGGCTCTATATACAATAGAATCCAATGGCTTTTAAAAGTGCCCTCACTGCTGAGTTAATTTTAAGGAATCTAGTATTAACAGAAACTTTTTAAAGTCCTCAACAAAAAATTCTTAAATGAGAAGATTCACAGCCAAACGCAACAAAGCAATGCAGTAGCTCACTGTTCCTTTTTCTCTAATAACATAGCTGCAGAGAACACAAATCCAGCAGCTCCTCCAGCAGCTCAAGAGCCAAGCAACCAGGCCCTCCCTGTTCAAGGAGCACCCAGCTGCAGCACCTTCATCCCACACTGCTTGGGCTTGTCGGGACAGAGGGCAAGGAGCTGCCTGTCTGCACATCCGCAGGCTGCCTCCAGAGATACTGGAAATGTTATGACAGATTACAAAACATTTTACTGCTCGTTTCAGCATTTTGTCATGTTAGTTTGCCCAAATACCTAATTTTACTCACCACATCCAAAAAGTTTCTGCCCAGTCCATGCTAGATAATCAAGCTCTTCCTTATTCGGAAAAGAAAAATAGGTATCTTCAAAAGGACATGAAGGTTGTCACCCCTACCAAGGGACTGTAAAGAAAGTTGAGATAATTACCTTGGGCTATATGACTGATTTTTAAATTCCTACAGTTGGGTGAGAATTGGCTCCTCTGAGAGTGGTACTCAAGGCCTTTAATGCTAGGAAGTTATTTATACATCCTAACAAAAGACTGCAACTGGAATGGCTGAAATCAAGTGTTGGAACTGTGTGAATTGGTTCCAGGTACCTCCTGCAAATAAGTAAAGTATGATGGACTCTTCTTAACCTCTTAATTTTTTAATCTCTTGGATTCATCTATGTCATATTTCCCAATTTGCCCTGAGAAGCAACATCTTTGTTTTAATTCATAACTGAGCACTGAGACTCTTGAAATTCTAGCATCTAGAACTTCAAATAAATCCAGACTTTGTGGTATCAGTAACAACAGTCAGACACTTTCTAAGTTAGAGCACAGTCTGATCTATTGTACTGATATAGCTGATGCTTCATTTGAGAAAAAGGTGCAGGTGGCATTCTATATACTTTGAGGTCCAGGACAGCACTTTTTTCCTGGTTTCTGGACTGAAGAGTACACTGGCTAAAGCTTCCTTTTGCAGCTTATTGTTCCAAAACACGTACAGAAATAAGGCCATTTTGTTTCCTATTTTCTCAAGCCTAGCAGCAAGAATAAGTGAAACACTAATGACATGGGCTACTTCACTGATACATAATATTGATATCACACAGTATTTTTCAAATGGTAAAAATAGCAGTGTACTCTCAGGTATAGACGCCATAGCAATTCAACATTTCCTACCCTTCTACATGGGGGAATGCTAAAAAAGCTGCATTCCAATCGGTGGCTGTATGGTACCAGTGATATCCTTTTGCTTTCTTCCCAAAGTATATTAAGTATTTCTTCAAGCATCTTAAATCTCAGTTATCCAAACTTGTTTAGTTTCCTCTATATTATTCAGATTGTAAAAACAAACTATATGTCCCATACTTTTAATTTAATTACGTCCCAGTTGTTTCATTATGCTCTGGTTACTGTTAAATGCATATATATACACACGTACATGCATTCTCCATGTTTCTTGAGACAAGTATTCTCCAAGGCACTCTTGGAGCATAAAACAAAGTTGTAATTTTAAACAAGTGGAATATCCCTGATGTAGTAACGGAGGAATGGGGTGTTAGTCCTCAAATTGCTGTTGCCTTTTAACCGTGAAACACACACCACAAAATGTTACTTGCGGCACACTAAGAAAGAAGAATTCCTTTCATAAAATTTAATGAGTGTAATGTTTCTATGTTTTATAGGGCACAGGGTGTGAAAAACAGCTCAGTTTTAGCCCTGATGACATTTTCATATAGGTGGAAGTAAAAATAGAGAGAGATTTGACATCTTGACATAAAAGGGGCACAGTATTATGTTGCAAGGGTACTATGTACAAGTTCAGAGTGAAAGCATAACATCTGATTCTAGTTCTAGACACATATGGTTATACAAAGACATTTGGGCATGTTTTCCCTTTACAGCTAATAGAAAATTCAGTGATTTAAGCATGACATGAATACAAGATCTTGGGCTGGAAAAATGGATGTTGTCCCAAAAATATCTAGACCAAAATATTCTTCTACACTGTGCTAGTAGCTACTCACCTAGAGTCATTGATCCCAATTTATTCTATTGCCTGTCCAACATTGGAATATTTTAAAAGAAATAAAAACCATGCTTTTTGATCAACTAAGATAGAAACACAAGGATATAGAACTGATCAGGAAAATGACAGGACACTGCAGTAACATTATTGTAGGATCTAAAATGCCAACAATCCCATCAGTCCTTGGCAAGACCTTCAGAAAAGGCTTATAGGCAAACATAGTTTAGTTCTAAATTAAGGAGTAGATTTCTACTTATCATTTTACAGGACCATAATCTACAGAGCTTTTAAAATAAAGAAAATCCCTGTGCATGTCGAAGAGTAAAAGACAGAAGACCCTAAGTTCTATTTATTAGTTCAGAATGGAAAAGGAGTGAGATTTTGACCCCAGGGTTCAGAAAACTTACATAGCCTACCACAGCTGAGTTCAGCCACTATGTTCTCTACCAACTTAATGGTGGAGGTAACAAGAAAACACAACTCTGACAGTTCACTGCAAATCAGTAGACAGTGGAGTTCAGATGTTTTCATCTACTTCTCTGAATTCAGGGAATGCTTTTAACATAGAGGACCACTTAATTCTTCCTGCTATGGCATCATGATAGATTAGTACAAATCTCTTCCTTCACCTCTGGTTGATAGAGATCCATCACCATTTAACTCTCACTGGACAGTATTCATTGCCTCTTCAAAATTTTTTAAAAATCTTTTGGATAATGCCTTGCCAAAGGGGTTTATTTTTCAACAACTATGCCAAGTTTTTTGCCCACTATTAGAAAATTACTCAATAAGATGAAGCACTCCGTAAGACAAAATAAGAAGGCAGTTTCAAATAGGTATTACCAGGTATCAAGCTCACTTACTGGTAAATAATATGCTCTTACACTTGCTTAATTTCCAGGGCTGACTTGTTAGTCATCAAGAAAAGAACACCAGCTCACATCAGGAACCCAAGGACCATAGCATCACCCTCAGCAGAAGGATTCTTTCAGTAACTGTGGAAAGTACTCGATTGCTTCTTTTAAGCATCCAGCTATAGCCCCCTAGATAGGAGTGGGAAAATTAGGCATGTGACAAAAGAAAGCGCAGAAGGCTGAGACTTCATCTAAAGCTCATGAAAGCAGATAGGAATGTTCCTTTAAGTTTCAAGTTTTTTGGGTCTGCCCTGAGAAGTGTTGCTCTGGCATATACATATGACAGATTTTTATCAAGAGTCTGTATATATAGAATATCTGAGTGCAAACATTACGCAAACCAGGACATTCTGCAGTTATGCTACACTTGCTGTCATTTCTTTGACTCAAATCATAAAGCTTTGTTAAGCCAGCATTTTTCCAACACATTGGACGAATGTAGTATAGGAGATAATAACCTTCCCTGGGTTTTGCCATGTCTGCATTTGTTCAAACATAATTAAAAATTTAAATTTTATTAGCACCAGCAGAATGAATCCAAGAGGCATTTTTGTCTTTACACGGTACGTGGAAATGAGGACTTTGAAGAGAACTGCTCTTTTGAAGGCATCAACTATTTGCTACATCAGCATTTTAGACAGTCTGCTTTAGTCTGTTTGTGTTCTTACGCTATTGTTTCTGAGGGCCTTCCCAAAATACCTGAAGAGACATTATGCAACAAGTATATTGCAGATGCCATCTGTTCTCCTTCTCTCTCTCTTTTTTCTTTTTTTAAATTTTATTTATGGGGAGAATTGTGGGCCTAATGAAGTATTGTTGCAGCACTCTCTGAGCTCTGGTTTTATTTTGAGGGCGTATACTATGAAATTCTATTCTGGAGAATGTAGGAGTGAAAACAAAGAGTTCTTTGCAATGGTACTGGAAGGAAGTTTATGATAGTCTTTATGCACTTGAGGACTTCCTTATGTTCCTGAGGTAAACTACCAGTCCTAAGTTAATGGTACTCATATCGAAGTATCTAGTTACTCTTACATGTACTATATATACAAACACCAGCTATGGAATTAGGTCCACCAAAGTTAGTGAAAGCTTCTACAGAAGACACAGAATTTAAGGTTACTGTACTGCAACAGCAGAGTTAGACCCTCACTCTCACTCTTTGTGTTTATCTGGAAACTGATTCATCATTCAAGATTAAATTTTCAGAAAGATCAAAATCAAAATCAAGGGTGCTCAATTCAGACATAAAAAACAACAAATCAAAAAGGAGAAATGCATCAAGAAACTTGGGTTCCTGTATCTTCCTGCATCTATCTTGTCAGATATTCAATCACTTCTCTTGGGACTTTTCCTTCCCAATTGGTCAGACGCAAGGGGAAAACACCAGCAACAACAACAGAACAAAAATAAACTTTGCCTTCTAGGATTGGCAACATTTGTATTTTGTTTGTTTTTGATCCCCAAATAAAGCATTGATTAAACAAGAAAATAATAGTTCTTCTCACTAAAATATCAACATTTTCATAGAAAATAGAGAGAAATTTCCTTCGCAGTTCTATCTCTCTGTAAATTCTGTTATAATAGAAAACAACAAACATAAGAGATAGAAGTGAGAGAGACACGGTGAATAGAACCAGTTGCCTGCTTATGTACTATGAGTTTTTAAACCTAGAAGGAACCTTTGCTGCACACTAAGCCCAAACTACAGATGCACTTTCTGCAACTTTGAGCAACAGAAATGAAGTACCTGACTTGAGGGAAAATACTTAGAAATTAGCATCTATCTGTAAAATGTGAAAATAAGGAGTCATATATCTGAGATGCTTTGAAATTTTTTTGCACCTCAGACTTAACAACAGCGGAAACCAGAAAGACAGTAGGATTGCTCAATAGCACTAAAATCAGAAGATGGTCGGAATCATTAAAAATAAATAAATAAAATAAGTGAGTAAAATCAGTTCCTACTGCCCCTTCGTTGATTAAACGTAGTTCCCAAAACTAGAGTTATTTCCCATGTGACTATTCTAGCCACTTTTTGATTTATTCATTGTTCTAATTATATTTTATTATGCCTTTGGGACTTTGTGTCATTTTTACGGCTATATTTTAAAACGCCTTGAGGCATATGGAAGGTGATCTATAAATCAATTAGTAGTAGCAGTTGCAGTAATAACATCATTCATTACTAGTTGCAGTAATAACATCATTCATTACTTTGATGGAGATGGCAATTAACTGCAAATAAATTAAAAAAGATTAATTTTTAAACATTTTGTATTTTTCTCTGGTTGCTACATTTTTTCACACTGGTTTCCACTTAATGATAAATACTTTTAGAGGAACATTCAAAAACTTCTATCTAAAAAGGCTACATACTTCAGAGCACATTCTTGAGTCAGAATTTCCTGGAACCACAATACACTGAATGTATGAAAAATGTGTAACATGAGCATTACAGGAAAAAAAAAAGATATTCTAATGCAAGAGAGACCCTTGAAGGTGTCTACAAAGAAGCAGCATGCACTTACTCAAAATACTGTTCACAATTTTGTTTGTGCTGCCATCACTTTCCCCATATGTTTAGAACTTGTTCCAGATTTTCTAAAGTGCTTAAGTATTTCTCTTCTGCTAAGAGCATACTGTTCTCTGAATGCTGGGCAGTTTACAGGGTGATTGATGATGAACATAAGTTGCACTGCTTCTCTTGAAATACTCTGTCTTAAAGAATTCTTTTTTGTTTGTCTTACCATTCAGTGAACAATTAATTAACGTGCTTCTCTTATCATCTCTTATATACTTCATAAAAATAACCATTAGGAAGTGGCAAATACAGGATTTTCATACAGCAATATATGAATTACACAATTGCTGAGAAGTATATTTCAGACACAGAACTTCACTATATGATCCTTCAAGCACCCTTCAATATCACAGAAGCCCAGGAAAATGCTACCTGTGGCTTGCTCTTCCACAAGCAGATGTGGAAAACAGCAAGTTGGTGATTCATGGAGCCCAATTTAAAGTCTTTTTCCACTTCAAGCTAACAGTAAAACATTCTCTCATACCAAACACTACATACAGTGGTGTCTGCTTCTTCAGTGTAGAGAAAGACTGCAATTCACTCCAGATTTGCTGATGTCACAAGCATATAAGACATTGCTGAGACCTTTTTCTGTGAATGTGGCTTTGTATGTTAACTACTAAGCAGCTAATAACAAAAATGCATAAGTTATGTCTGCAAAGCAATAATTAAACCCGAGTTTTGTCAAACGTAGCTACCAAGTAACATCGAGAAGGGAAACTGAGGTTGCAATCTTCCAATACTATGATTAATAAAAACACAGATTACAAGATAGAACAAAAGCTTTAGCATGCCAGTTACTGTGTATATCCATGTTTGACTACCATAAAAAAATCCCTGGGAATCCCAGGGACCTTATCTACAAGACAGTAAATTTCATCAATTTTAAATAAGAAAAGAAAACCTGGTCTCAACACATTTTCCACTTTAGGTAATCTTCAGGTATACTACTGTCATTTTTGACAAACTTAGTTCTGCCAACAGCCTCCCAAGGGAAGAAATTAGATATATCTATAAGAGCAAATTACTGCTTCAGAGAATTAGTTCTTACGGATCACAAAATCCACTGCTAATTTCAACATCTAATAACTCAGAATTTAGGGACAATTTGGCAGTGGGAAATGAAACAGAACATGTTTTATTTATATTGATGTACCAAAAGTACTTTCTCTTCTCTGTATACCAAAAAGATATGAAGAAATTTACAAAGGAATAACAAACAAAATCTCTAGAAAGAGACTTAGAGGAAATAAAGTCAGAATGAGTGTTAAAATTTTGCTTCCCCATGAAAATGTTATAAAATAATTAATTGTAAAATAGCCTGTTCATTTATTTTGTAATCAAAAAATCTAGAGTTTTTTAAAGATATTTTTTCACTTGAATTTTCCATCCATTTGTCAAAAACCTATTTCACATTTGCAAGAAAAAAAATTAGTTCTAATTCAGCCACCACTCAAATAGAGTGACTGCACTGCAGTAAACACACTGAAATCAGAATAAAGTCAAACTGAAGTTCACATCCACATCTCTTGACCTCAGTAACTACTGTGCTCTATTAGCAGACCTCAGCATAGCACAAATGACCGAGGCTGGCTATACTTAGGGATTCAAGAGCTCTGTTTATTCATCAAACAGCCACACTAAGCAGTCGCTGTTGGGCTTTTAGCAAGCACTTGAACGTTAGTTTCAAAAATGAAAGCTTAGCTAAGATTCAGCTCTGCTTGTTTGGCTTTTCTCAAACTTTGCTTGGCCTCAGTAATCTAAATTGGGTTCATTGAGCTCTGCATAAGCTGCAGAACCTTGAGAATTTGTCTAGGTAGTTTATACAATGCTGTTTAGCATTGGCTAACATTTTCTACAGTAATCTATGTTGATAGCATTTGTTTTCCTGATAACAGACAGACATGCACTCACTCAAATGTTTTAGTTTTCCAAACTGTTGCCCAAACTGTTTATGCAAAAACAAAATTTGTGATTCCAAGAACTGTCAACAACCCCTTTCTGCACAAATTTCAATGTTGTCAAGTCCCTTCAGTTAAACAGATGCTCTATATCTGTTCTATGCCTGTACAGTGACCATCCTGAATCATGACATGCATTGAAATAGGGTACATCTTCACAGAACCAGCTTCCCCTCCAGCATATAGTTTATCATTCATACAGCATATGTACAGACACTTCAGAATGAGTGTTGCCCAAGGTAAAAGCAAGCCTTCATCATGGAGGAGCTGAGATTTTACTCCGATTTCTTGATGCCAACTTCAGTCTGACACGTTGAAGATGGTCCAGGCCACACAGGGCCTGGCTGAACTTCTGGGCACTTACAGGGAAGGCAGCAAAGGGCTGACTATTTTGTTTTGGCTGCTTAGCTTTTTTAGCAAGTCACAGTAATATTGCTGTTTTCCTTGTAAATATTTTCCAGTGATACTGGCTACTTCCCAGACTCCAGTGAGGACGTCTCTGAAGTCCGCTACAGTCTCTGAAGTATGCTACAAGTATCCTATTGCAGAACTTTAAATGCTTACTAACTGAATGCAGTTGCCTTATTTGTGAAAGGTGGTGCCAGAAGTATTATTACATTTCAGATTCTTTTCTCTGGGTAATGGTGGAAAATTCTGTTTTAAATCCATCCAATACGACATTTACACACAGGAATGTGCGGGTTTTCACTCTGTGTTGTTTTTAAATTCTGACAATTACATTCCTTTACTTTTACCTCCACTTTTTCAAACTGTGTATCAAAATCACATGACTTAGTCACAAGTATAAAAACTGTGGGTTTTTTTATACTTACTGGTATATGTTTTTCAGAATAAATACATACACAATAGCATGTGCGTTAAGAACTCTAAAAAGATATCCTGACCGGTACATTGGGGTATAATAATTACTGTCTCTGTCAACAGACACCAAGACATGGCAGAAGTAATTTGCTGCTTGCAGACTTTCTAGTGACTAATTTCCAAATTATAAGAACATGAAAGTGAAATGGTTACAATCAGAAAAACTTTATCTCAGGAAGGTGGAAGGCAAAAGAACACGGAAGTGACTTTCTCTGAAAAAGAATAAGCTGGACAGGTATGCCTAGCATTAATCAATTTCCCATCTCAGTTTGGAAGTGGCTTCAATCTCTTTACCATACAGTTTTCATTCTTCAGATAAAAGCCCTCCTCTTAGATATTCACCTACTTTGTGGCTCCCTAAAAAGCTGTAAAAGCAAGTCATGTTTTCTTGCTATTGTTTGTTAAGCACTCAGAATATAGAAGGCATAAGGGGTAATATCAGAGCATTTTGCATAATAAACTCACTCCGTGTGCTATAAATAATAGTGAGACCTATTACTAGAGGTCCAAAATAATTTATTCTTTCTTCCATTTGAAGCCACAAGATAATAGGAGGAGGCTCCAAGAGAGGTGTGGATCACCCGCAAGAGGTCTGAAGAGCAAGACGTATTTTTACTGGAAATCTGCTAACTAGCCAAAACCTTTGGAACTTCATGACACTGATTTGGCAAAGTAATCTTTCTCTCCACTTTATTGAAAACATCTTAGGCAGCAAAATGAAAAAAAAAAAAATATATTACTTCAGTTCCATGGTTTTAAAGCTCGTCTTTCTGCCGGCCTGCAGTCCGTCATAAGGGTGAAGATTAAAAAATGCAGTGAAACTTGACAGATTTAATTTGACAAAAATAAAAGGGAGAAAAGAAGAGAAGAAAAAAATGAAAGGTCTGTCAAGAAGTCTGAGAGGAGATTTTCCCCTCCAGTGATGTATTTATAGCCCCTAAGCAAGGATCTAACCTGAAGTCAACAGAAACCAGTGGGGAGATTTTATTGACTTAAACGAGTATTGGATCAGACTCTAAAAGCATAGCTTCCAGAAGTAAGTATTTTGGGACATGTACTAGAAATTACCACCAAGAATGAGAAAGAATAACCCAGTCATGGATTTGTGACACACTGGTGACTGAAGCAGATAAATGAGGTCTTCTAGCAGATAGAGCTCACAGACAGCAGGGCAAATTTGCCACCTGTCCAGCAGACATCCAGGGGGTCGAAGTTCTCATTTTGGTGGAACTTCTCTGTCTCTTGAGCATTCTCCATGGTAAAGGTCATAAATATCTCCATGTCACCGAACAATTAAGTTCATCAGGAATATTCACACAGTAAAGATACTACTTGATCAACCTGACAGTACCTTACCTAAACACTCAGTGAAAGCTTCTGTGCTACAATAGTAAGGAGAAAAACATGATTAATTATACCAGAAGCAGTCCTGTTGACATACTAATGCATCCATCTGCAATATGAATAATAAATAGAAGATTAATTGTAAATATGTCAGGCAAGAGAAGCACGTTATTGTATTTTTTACAAAGGAAAATGAAAACCAAGAAAAGGTGGTTATTCTAGAACTACCACAATTATGGGTAAACATTTTTCTTGGTCAGATCTCATAATATGGACTATTTAGAGGTACTATACAAATAGAGCAATCACCAGAATTTTTTGTTTCTGCAGAGGTAGCTGAGGACAATACATGTTTTTACAGATATTTATGCAGGAACCAAAGGAAACAAGTGCAAAAATTTTTTTGTGTTCTTCAACAAGCATAGCTTTTCAGAGATTGTTACAACATGCACTTTCAAGTATTCCTAAGTTTCAGTTTAATTTCTTGTGAGGTAACAAGCTTCTCTAGGGCAGCCACCATACTAAGAGCGGGTGCTCCATTTCCAGTTAGTTAACCATGCTCTTATATTCAGCTCCTCTGAAAGAGCTAATGAGACCTTTCAAAAATTCAGCAGAAATCTTTCAATTTGTCAAGAATCCAGTTTCGAAAAGTGATGTTTGGCAGTTGAAATATACACTACCCAGAAGCTCAAGACATTTTAGAAGAACACTATACTCGAATAAAAATATGGAGAATTTTAATAAGAGAAAGCGAGCTGGGGATTAGCTCCTCCATAATCTAGTCTACTGCATCCAACAAGCAGAAAGTCAACCAGAACCAGCAAGCCAGTGATTGGAATTGACTCTAAGACTGCCCAAGTGCATTTAACCCCAAGGAGCTCCCTCGCTGTGAAAGACAACTGCTGGCTGCTCTGAGGAGATCTGTAGCTAAAGTTCCTATTGGTTTGAGTAATGAGGATATGAGCGGAAATTGATCAGATGAGTGGGGAGGAGGGTAGAGAAAACATTGTTTTGCTAATCTGACAGACTAGTAAACCAGCCTATAGCTATCTCACACACGAAGAATCTATGTTTAAGTATTAAGGCATGGTTTTAACTAAGGTTGATGTCAGCCAGACAGTGGTTGAGGTGAGAGCCTATCCTTGACCCTACTAGAATCACTTCACAGATGTGTAAACAATAAAACTTCTAAAATGTTTTCATACTCACCTTACACTTCCTAAGCAAAGAATCAACCTGCAAAAATATCTTCTTAAGGTATCCTAATCCTAAACAGTTGGAGAACACATATTTTCAACAGTGGCCTTCATATTACCAACTACCTGCAAACCAAGAACCCCGCATTTCTGGTTTTCTAGATGTATCCTCCATCAAACACAAGCCTGCCACTGTAAAAACTGAGCAAGACACAGATGGACTAGACTGCATTAAATAGATTTCTTTATTCTTATTTCATAACCAGTAGAACCCAAACTTTGCAGGAGATAACTGCTTTGGGAAACGTTAAACTTTTTTCTATGTAGAGCACACTACCAGCCACTTACTTCCATTGGGTGCTCAGGACAATTCCTGTGCTGCACTGCTATATGTATCATTTGAGCTATTTTCAGGTGACCTGAAAGGATAAAGACTTAAGTAGAAGACACAAAGCAATTAAGGGCATGGAGAGGGACATAGGATTCAGCAGAGATGCGTGACAGCAGGACCAGTGGCCTGAAGATTCAGTTTGCACAGAAAAAATGAAATCTGCATTAGGGTGAAAAGTGAAAGCCTGATTTTCCATATAAATATCTACATACACTTAGATATTTAAAGGAAAATCGTTTACAAATGTATTAACATTTTTAAATTCACTGAACACTTATGCAATGCAGACGTATAGCAAAAATTTAACAGGAAAGGAGGAAGTTTCATTATCTTTTAGAAGAGTTTGTAATCTTGCATAAAATTCTTAAGTCTTTTTCAGTGCTAAGGTCATGCAAGTGTACCCACACTGTATTAGCATAGCTCTAAGAAAAAAATGTTTAGTATTGTTCAAAATTTGCATGTTTCTTCACTTATTTTTAGATTTTGCTTTTGGGAGACAAACTGCTGGTGGCAGAAGGGTTGGTGAAGCAAAGAAACAGTCATTTGAGAGATGTTTGTTTTTGCCAGTATTGCCATGATTTTTGAAACATTGCACCCCTGATTGAATTCAGTATATCAGATGATAGACACCAGCTGGAGACAAGATTGAAAGAATTACGAATTATAAATCAGCAGTACTTGGACATAGCCAGTTTGCTTAAACTTTAAGCACACTTACTGTGTGTTATGTGCCAAGCTTCTAGAAGTGGAGTCCAAAGTTAAAGTGATATGTAGAAAATATGAAGGACAAATTCCTTCCAGCTAAATCAAATGCAGACTATATGTTGTATTATGATCAAAAAAACACAATTAAATTCCATGTTATGCACATAGTGCCCTGAAACTGAATTCCTTTAAGGATATAGTCTTTCATAGGGTGTGTACTAAAACCTCCTGAAATTCAAAAGACATTTTGTTTTTTTCACTTAGGCAAATCTTGGCACCTTTACAGGTTACTGAACAGTTTTCTAAAAGAGAGCTCTACAATGGTTCTGCTCATCTACTACTATTAGTAGGTCTGTTTTGCAAAGTTGGGAGGCTCTGTCAGCCTAGCAAGCGTTACAAATTCTGGCTAACAATACTGTATTGTGTTAGCAATTACCAAAATAAATTGTTAGGATATGGCTGGAAGAAAAGGAGACTGGCAAGGCAATAGTCTGGGGCTGGATCACAAGGCAAGAAAGATTTTTGTATGGATTATCTTAGTGAAGTTCATGCCAAAGAGAAACTGGGACATGGATCTTCAGATATTATTGGAGGCTAGGATGGAAGATAACTGGAATGTTTTCCGAAGTAATGCATAACTGTTCACAAGGACCCAGGTTTTATTCAACCAAACACTGAAATTCTAAAAACTAAGATGCTGTCTTCCCTCTTAATCAAAAATAGAGACTGTGAAGCATAGAAACAGTTGAGGAAGAAAGTAGATGAGATTTACAAAAAGTTTTACTGACAGAATAGATAGTATCTATTACTATTGTATGGGTAGGTAAAACATTTTAAATCTTAGATAGAGAAGACATTCCATCATGCGGTAGGTAACAACCAAGCCATTAACACTGACAGTCAATGTCAAATAGCAATAGACAGAAAGTTACATGTATTATCAGTGTCAACACTAGAAAGTCATCAGTGAATGGCAGGCAGCTGCTGTGATCCAACCCTGTTTAACGCGAAATTAGTCAACCAATCTTACTAATATGAGAACCTAAGGGCCTGTCAACCATTTTGCATTTGAGCCTCAAGGGCTCCACATCTTTGAATTCAGATTAATTATTTGTAACTGAACCTGTAGTTACGTTCCAGCCAGTGAGAGAACAAGTCGCACAGGAAGGCCATGGACACATAAACACACTGACCTCAGCAACAACAGTTTAAAATAAAAAAATAACCTGCTAATCAATATTTACATGATAGTTTTCCCTTATATTACATTTTTATTAAAAAAAAAACAACAACACAAAAACACAAAAAAAAAAACCACAAAAAAACCCTCCAAGTTCTTCTGTATTTACAACTGCAGAAACTGCATTGGGTGCCTGGAAGATAGGTGCCTTCATTTTCTAAAATGTGGAGCATGAATAATCCCTTGCATTTCTCCCAGACATCTCCAGCCCTTACCACAAAGGAGAGACTGAAAAAATAAACCCAATCTGGCTGGCTGATAAAGAACACAAATGCATTCACGTCTAAATACAAAATGGCAGTCATGCCTGAAAAGTTTAAGTAGCATGCGACTCAAATATTGCTGAGTTCATGGGAAATGAGAAATACAAAAGGTAGCCAGATGCTTCAAAGAACCTGCAGAACAACTGTCCCAAGATACCAAAACAGATGGCACAAAAATTTTAATGTGATAAGAAGCAAAGAGGTCACTTCTGGTTTTCCAGACAAACTCTCTGTTTCTTTTGAAAATTCGAATAATTAGTTTTGAAAGCTAACCAGGAAGCAGACCGGTTACAACTTTTAATATTGATATTTCTATAACATCTTTTTGAGAAAAAAAAAAATAATAATAATACTATTCCACTGAGAATTTTTCTCTAAGAGACTCAACAAAGATTCTCTTTTAGTGAAGAATGAAGTGGCTTTTAAGAAATTGTGGGCAGCATTAAAAATTTATACCTATGCAACATATTCCTCTAAGGCCTTTCAAACAACTAAATAACATGCAAATTGAACCGATAAGTGCTGGTCTTGTTGAAGTGTGGAAAGTTTCTCTAAAAAAGTTAAGCAGGGAAAAAAAGACCATTGTAAACACTCATGCCTTGCAAGCCTTCCATGTTAGTAAAGCTAACCTGAATTTTTTACTGCAAATAGAACTGTATAGTATTAATTTGATAGGTAGCAAAAATTTGGCAAGCCATTGCTTTCTAATGTATTAAAGTTCTCTTTAAAAAGTTAATATGGAAGTAAATATGGAAGAACTTTTAATTATCATTTACTTGCATCTCCCATTGAAACTGTCTCTCAAAACAGTCTTCTGAGGAAAATAAATAGCCAAGGAGGTTATGAGCCTTTTTGTACACATGCACGCAGGAGAGCAGTTACGGTGACAGCTGCTTTTAAGAATGAAGAAAGGTACCTGCAGGATAGCTAAGGATCATCTCATCAAGTGGTCCTTCATACACTTTTTTGCAATACATCTCATGGTTCAAAGGTTCATCTTACATCAGTCAGATTTTCATTCCAAGTCCAAGCCACACATAGATAGATTAAAAATAGAACTGAGTGGGAAGAGAAGAAAAAGCATAACTAGAAAAAATGAGCACCAGGAGACACACAAAGCAGTTCAGTGAAAAAATGTAACTATGGATAGGTAGGCGGATGTATATTTACTGGCACATTCCTACCCTACCATCAGTGAGTAACTTCCTAGCCTTAACTCTGCAAAGACTCTGGAAAACTGTGCTTTTGTTTTGAAATTAAATCACTTTCAGGAACAAGGAAAGGAAAATCAAGCCAAGGGGAGGTTTGAATTATAGGGGAAGAAAAAAAAAAAAAAAAGTTCTGAGATCAAACTGGTTTTACATTTCTGATAAACATTATGTCATGCTGTAGAAAACCTCAAGATCCACAGGGTTTGCCCATCCCCTCCATGGGACCAGTGTCCCTGGGCATATTTAATAGCAGACTGTGCTCAGCTGCCACTGTCTGTGTCTGTGGGGTGAGAATTTTTGACTCTGTTTCCCCTGTCTGCAGTGCCCCCAGATCAGATCATGAACCCAGCTGTCTCCCAGGAATATTGACTGGTTTTTCGTAGCAATCATCTCAACACTTGCAATCATTTTCCCTACAGCAGAGTTTTTTCCCTTGTTCATCGTACCTAACTTGTGTAAGAACAGGAACAGATGCTGTCAGTGCTTGGACATTCAAGAGGATGGAAGTATCTGAGTATCAGTCATCTTACTGACTTCCTTTTCAAAGTCTTACCATTATATGTATACACATACACATACGTATACACATGCTAACCCTGAACATACATGAAAAATGCTTGTCCTATTCAGCCATCTCCCAGTACATAGATCCCCAAAAGGGCATTGAGTTCCAATAGGTGATAGGTACCCTTTGTTGCCTGGAACATGAAATATGCATTTTACATGTTGACAAAGCTTTCAAAACTTGCCCTGTCAAGCACAGTTAAAATGAGATGGTTGTGAGATAGGAGTGCTGTGAGATCTTATGGATCAAACCTTTATTTACAAAGCTCTAATAGTATCCAGGGGTTCAAAGTAATAATACATTGTGCTCATAACAACTTATTACTCTTGACCACTTAGATCAAAAGGTCAGATCCTCAGGTGCAGGAGCCATCAGCTCCTGAAGTGATGGGGTAGCACAGTTCACTTTACTTCATGCTTTTCATTTCTCATACAGCTTGCAGAGGAAGGAGGAAAAACTTCATCCCTGATTTTCACAGCATCTTTTCCAAATCAATCTACAGGAATTAATGAAAATCTTCATGGACTGCAAAGCCCATAAGTGTAAGAAGTTAGTAATTTCTGACTCTTCATATGTATATGTTGCCAAGTCCAAAGAACAAAATTTCACAGAAAAAGAGATATTTTTAAGTCATTTCTGCTGCTATTCTTTTTTACAAATTGCAGGCTAGATTAAAAAACAAACAGCCAAAAAAGTAACCAGCCTCAACTGTTTTCAATTCTGATAGGAGAGTGTAAAAACTAAGCCCAAATCTCTTTTCAAGAATAAGGTGTATCCTTCAGTTAGTGCAATACAGGAGGTTGTTCCATAACAGGATTAGAATAAATTTGATTATAATAAATTTAAGCTGCTTTCTCATTTAGGATAACAAATGAGAAATGATGTTATCTCATTAGGATAACAGCGTCTATGAAAATTCATAATGGAAATTAAATCACAGGAGGTTTTTTTTCATTCTAGCCAATATGTTAAATAACAAATCAACTAATCTTTTATAAAGCATTTTCTTAATCACTGTTTACTTCTCAACAGATTCAGTACTCCTCTGTTTCTATACTATATCACTGAAAAATTCTGTCTTCTGAACTATGTTTTCCTTCTGACTGTTTGGAATTTTCTGCAGCATCATGTATCACGGAGAAAACATAAACTATGCAGCTAGAAGGACAACCTATTTTGAAGTCACAAGTGGGGAAACAAATCAAAACAGAAAGCTGTTCCTTACAGGAAGGAAGCCAGCAAATCCTTACATTAAGTCATCCATGGGCAAAACTAAAAACAGTACATTTAGTTTTGGTTGTAAATCAGGTTGTTCCAAAAGCTCCATTATAACAGTTTCACAGCACAGAATGAGTGAGAAACACATTGTTGAGGTACTATGTCTTCCAATTCACAGTCAAAAAAGTAATTGCTGTTTCCCTGTAAACAAATCTTGTGGTTGCTTCTGAGTCCGCTCAGTTCAGCCAGCTAGTGTTTGTAGAAAGGAGCCTCCAATTGCTCCCCCTTCTTCCCTTGCTATCCTCCCTGCTCTCACTAATAAGGTGATATATGCAGGAAGAAAAAAATAAATCAAATCAATAGAAGGGAAGCCACAACAGTTTTGCAACAAATTACATTTCAAAATAATCTAAGGGAAAGAAAGATAGCAACGATGGCCTTGCTTCCAGCTTCTTATTTAACATGAGCATATATGACATCGCTCTTATGAAGCTCAAAACTTTTCCTGGTAACAGGGAGTCCTAAATAGATTTCCCATAAAATCTGGGAAAGTACTTTTAGCATGTATGTTAGAGTAAACCTTTGATCACATCCACACTCATTTTGGCTTTTCTCTTCATTTCAACTCCTCATAATCACGCCGACCACATATTCCTCTGACTTGTTTGTTCTTGGTAAATACTAACAAGCTTCTATATGAATCTTCTCTAGTTACAGCAGAAAAATCCTCAAATGACTCAGTCCATGACAAAACCTGGGGTGTCCTCAGCATTCCCAGAATACCATGATTTGGTGTGAAAAGAAGCCAGCAGGACACATTTGCTGTGCTGCAGTTTGCTGTGTAAGCAGGCATGACACATTGCTACTCTTCCCATCTGTGCCCTGTGTCTAGAAAACCAAGTTCAGAAGAGCAGAACCTCTCTATCTCCTCAGTTCTTCATGCAGAAACATATTTTAAGGTAATATTAAACCTCTAAATGGGCAAAGACAGATGCATGTTTCCCAGAGAAGCTCATAATTGCTGCCTCCTCTCTTTTTTTTTTTTTTTTCTTTTTTTTTTTATATTTTATCCAGTGGGTGGAGACAGTATGTACAGTTTTGTACAGTGGGTGTGCAAGGAGCATAATAAAGCAGAAACCATTTTTCGGTGTTCCTTTCTGTGTAAGATTTGGAGAAGGCCCATGTCCCAATATGTGCATACAAGAAATCCCTCAAGAGCATTCACAGTCAAGTGATAACTATACTCTTTTCTTCCTGAAAGTGTTTTCATTAAATCCCATTGCAATTAAAGGTTTATTTCTAAACAAAGGCTGGAGGCAGAGGATGTGGAAAGAAGTACTACAAAGGAATGGCCTTCTCTTCACCTCAGAAGAGAACCACCTTCTGCACACCCCAGCCTCCCATTCCTGCTGCTGTTCCCCATATTGATTTTGATTCCTTTAGCACTGGGGACACAGGATACACACTCTGCAAGGTCCACAGAGAAACAAGAACCTGTCAGTGCCACAGGATCACCTGCAATAGTAAGATGCTTGTGAATTGGTGCAGGAGGAATAAATTGAATGCTTACACTTAATAAGCAGCCTCTGCTATGTTGGCTCCTTGCCAGGAAAATAACCCATTACAATCAAAACCCAGTTGAGTCAAACAGTCCATGCTTAATTAAGTCCACTCTAAGTGTTTTCTGTTCAAAGCAGCTGATATTTTCAGCAGGTGAGACTAAAGCTCTGACAGCTTATAGCATCTAATGCCTGAAACTTGAGTGCCCACACTGTGTGTATTGCTGACATGGACAAGGGGATGTAGAATCCCAAACTAGAATATTTGGAATACAAGGCTCCAATTGAAAACACCAAGTTATATCTCTATTACCAAATGAAATGGGCCAGATTTATTCTCTCTGGCCTCAAGGCTGAATGATTACACAGCACAGTTCACATTCATGACCTGAATGTGTTTTCCTCTCCCAAAATGGTATCTACACTCACACTACCCACTGGGACCAGGTCCTGGCCTGGCCTACTTCCGAAACATGGCCAGAAGTCTCATAGGTAGTTGTTAGCACGTGCCTGAACTGTGCCAGGAGTTCTACTTAACTGGTAACAATTCAATAACATGAACATGCAGGATGAGCCTGTCCATGCTCAGACTTGCATCCCAAGATTTTTCTTTCATTAGGGTGGTACACAGACTATGTATTCTATGAACATTAACTGAAGCAAACAAATTATTTTGACCTTAAATGAAGGGTGCTGTCTTATAGGTCACTATAGCAGGCCTGAAGCCATTGAGATGCCTTCCAGTAACTCCAAAAAACCTCACACCCAATCCACGGCACCAATCCCTGAGTACCGACTGATAAGCTAACTTGTACCAGAATGTGCCATATCCTGGTTTGGCTGGTGTAGGAGCAAGTTCAGAAAGCCTAATCCAGAAACTTGTTTGAAGGGAGGAGGAGGGAGAAGGAGGCTGACTGAAAACAATGAGCATCAGCTTGTTTTAGCCATTAAAACCACAAAAATGTCTAGTGTAGATCAGTCATAAAGAACAGACAGGGAAGATAAGAAAGACAGGAAACCATACACCTAAACATACCTTCTTAGAAGCACACATCTGTGCACATACACAGGTTTATCAGTGCTCCTTGCCTGTAAAGTAAGAAACACGCAAATAAACAGCAATGCTATTCAAAAGATTTCCCCTCATTTTCAGACAGAGGTGTGCAAGCCAAGCCTTGACTCTTTTGGGGATAGGGTGTTTCATTGTGGTTTGGAGATGCATCCAAAATTTTTTATTACTCAGAATCTTTGGTTGTGAGTGTATTTTTATAAGGAGTCTGAGAATGAAATATGATTCATATTTACATCTGTTAGTATGTTGGGAACACACACACAAAAAAAAAAAAAAAGGGATGAGCAAACTGCTGCTGAAACACACATAAAAATGTTGGTTCAATTTCCCACATGTCTTTCTAGGTTTGGGTCACAATTGTTTATGTTACCAGAAACTCTGTAAGAGAGGTAAAGGCAAAAGGCAGTGGCAAAGTCAGCAATTATTTGAGCTGTGCATCTGCTCTTCTGGTCATGTTGATTTGGAAAGGATATAAAAAGTGTTGCAAATTAGTTATGTCAATTCAGGATTTTGATAAAACTGTTTAGTCCCATGATGTAATTTGCCCTGACTGGTCAGAGTTCTTTCCCTACAGAAAGAATACATTGTAATATTTTTTCTGTGTGAATGGTGGGTGTACATATTCTTACAAACAAGATGTTATGTGTAATCTTTCCACATAAATCTGGAACAGTTGAAGAATAATGGAAGGAAAATGTCATGTATTGCAAAGAATTTTTTTCCCCAAATTAACCTCTGTAAATGTCTTAAGAACAGAGGGAGCATCTAATGAAAGGAACCTTTTTGCAGATACAGAACACGACATTCCATTCACAAAAACCAGAGAGACAACGTGATGTAGCTGCAAGACTGAAAGATAAATCAAAGTCAGAGTATGGCAAAAAGTCAGAGGCATCTGCTAACAGCAAAAAAATCTGTGTTTTCCAGACGGCACATCAAGGTCTTCTGAAATTCAATTCTGAAAGCCTGAGCTTTACAGGGCTGTAATTTCTCATATCAAGAGGCACTCTCCATAAAAATACTACTTATATCAGAGTAATTAACCAGATTACAAGACAGTGATAAGCACTGCACATATAAACAAATATCAGTCATAAGTGACTATAGATGAGCGAAAGGAAAAAACATTATTCATTTGTTACAGCTGAGTAACTAAATCAGAGAGATTCACCTAGAAGACTGGCCATCTACAGCAGGGTTGAGAACTGAAATCTGAAGTCTTGCAACCTCATGCCTTCCTCCTAGCTCCTGTCATCCTCAGCCAGGTGCCATTCCTAAATTAAAGCTTAAGAAATAATGTTTGTCATGTATTTTCTCGTGTATTAGAAGGATAAGAAGATGCCTCCTAATGACTACTTAATTCATATTTTGTCCACATTGGGATAAGCATAGTTTCCAGTCCACATACAGGTAGAGGTGAAGAGAATAGGGGCAGAAGGAAAGTGATTTTCTCAAGTTAAAATATAGGGTAAAAACTTTCCCCATTGGTAGGAGATGGGGAGCTCAGCAGATACAGATGTGATGAGGGCAGCTGAGCAGCCCTGGCTGCAGGGCCAACAGTGCAGAAGCAAACTCAGGAGCACCATAGACCAGATGCTAGAGACAAACCATTGACCAGTCACAGCTGAGGAGAATAAGCATTCAAAAGGGGAAATAAAATGCCTTGTACTTCTTTCGCAAACATTTATGTTCAAGGGGATAGCTAAGCAGGTGTAGGGCTACCAAAGCACATGTATCTGGCTGACACCACGCTCTTACCAAGTTGTTGAAGCATGTGGCACTGTAAGAAGGCTTTGAGAGCTTCTGAGATGGAAACCACATGCTAGCAAACCCTCCTGCAAAGATCCCAATGTGCAAGCCAGCGGGCAGACCACCAACTAACTACATGTGTACAAGTGCTTGCTGGATATCTTTGAGATTTTTGAGAACCACAAAGGAGTGGGGGCAGAAAGGTTCCCACCATCTGGAAAGAGCCTGACACATGACGTGTAGGTTTGTTGCAGAAAAAGAATCCCACTCCAGTGAACGTGTTGGAAAAGCTGTCTGACAAGGCCAAGTGGCCCACACCTTGCTTTCTCTCTCTGGTTTTATCTTCTTTTAACAATTCGTTCAACTCAGTACGGGCGATGTAAACTGGAAAATTACTAGCATCACATATTTCATCTTGCCTTGTCTGAGGTGCTGACAGTAGTTATTTCTAAGGTAAAGAAAAATCATATTAATGCTCCCAATTTCCTACCAGCAACTAATTACTGCAAAGCAAAGGATGCAGGAAGAACTGCTGCCAGAGATTCACTTATCACATTTACAGCAGAGGAAGGTCAGAGGCTCTTTCTTTATATTGCCCTTATCATTTTCCTCAGATGATACAGAAAGATAACTTCTGCTGATATATTTCTCCAGATGGTGACTTTCTTCCTTTCCACTCCTAATTACCCTCACATTAAGAAGTGCCTGATATGCCACAATCTCTCGAGATGCAGCATTGTTCTTGGAGTGTTATTTCCAGGAGAGCTGATGGGTACCAATGGGATTACCTAACTAACTCTTTGTACCACAGGACGCTCCTCCTTGCCAGTGCAAAACGTGTCAAGCTTTAATTCTTTGTGAAATACAGCAGAACTGCTAACGGAAGACAAAGCTTGTTCTCATTGATGATCCCATTTTGATACTTAAAAATCTAGCCCATTTTTTCCTTAAAAACTTTGTTTCCAGTTATGTTCACAAAGAAACTTACCCCTGGATCTTCACCTATTGAGGTGCTCTGAAAATCTGGCCTCTCATCTGAGCTGTAACTTCCTAAATATGGGTAAAAATATATCTTTACTGCACAAAGCTTTGCAGAAATAAATGCGTAAACATTGGATTGAAATTCCATACTGGAGTACTAATGCACCTTTTGGATATTTCTACAGACATTTTTGTCCTTTCATTTCTGTCCTCCTTAAAATCCTGAAATCTAATCTCAGAAGAATATTGTAAGGCAAAATTGTTTTCTACTTCATTTTCAAACAATTAGTCTGGGGAGTTTTCAACAAATAAATGCTTTTTTTTTGTTTGTTTGTTTGGTTTTAGTTTAGCAAAGCAGTAAGGAACGAAGATTGCATTTTTAATAAGAAAAAATGATGTATTAAACTGCTAAATTCCTGCCAGCATTCGTATTATCTTAACAAGTAACAGCTACTATAGGAAGAATCTTTATATATAATTACAAAACAGAAGTCTGAATTTTCATATCTGGGCAAAATTGTCTTTTGGACATCTAGTCTGCAAAATTATGCTTGCTACAGATAAATACAAGTGTCCTCGTAAACAGACATCCCAAAAAATGCAGTCTACCCAAATACGAGCTCGGAGTGCATTTGCTTTTTTTTTTTTCTTTAACTTTTTACATTATAAAATTGTACCATCATACGAGTGTAGAGATAACATAAACACTCGTTTAAACTATTGCCTACAAAACCTCAAAAAAATCAGCTGTACTTTTGTTACAGAAACAATTTGATCTTTTTCCATAGAGTCACTCAAAATTGAAACCTACGTATAAACATAGCAAAACTGAAATCCCACAGTATTTCCAATATGAGAAAAAGTGACAATGATTTGAGATATTAAGAAGGATATTCTGAAACATGGTACTTCCCGTGTTGGAAAATAATTAAGTGAAACAAAATTATTAAGGTCAAATGAACAGAAAGATTAGACTGCATTCAATCTCTGATTAAAAAAACCCACATCTCTACCTTTATATTAACTGCAGAATAATTACAGTAAGCATAAAGCAATTTTTAAAATCATCTCCACTATACTTCTTTTTTTTGTTTAATATCTTATTACATTCACGTTTGAGGTAGGACTATTTCTGTTTTCTTTGTTTTTCACAGTTAGCAAGATACTTTTCACACTAAAGAAAGCAGCTAAACCCCTTACACAACAACTTCAAGCTAGTGTTCTGATCCTGGATTTTAAGAAGATGTAAACTTGTGCTGCTCCATCCCTCACAGCAGCATTACATCATCTGCCACATTATTGGTGACAGTCTGACTTCCAATTCAACTACCTAACTAGCTACTAATATCAAAATTGCACAGGTGCATACCTGCTTTGTCCCATCAGGACCTCAAGCTGTTGTGCAAGTATGCAAGTGAGCATAAGGCAGAATTATCAAATGGCTCTCCCAGCATTCTTACCTACAACCTCCAGCTCTCTCCTGTGCTAAAATTCATTAACTGGATGAAGCGCAGGCAAGGAATGAGGTTTGGGATGCAGATTCAGGTCTATTAAAGACTAGAATGAGACAGACTCATTTTGACATATGACTTAAATCAGTATCAGGTCTCCAAGATGAAAAGTAATTGAACTATACCACTTTACAGTAAGAGAGCTTTGTACTTTTCTTTCTACTACAGAAAAACATAACTAGGAACATGAGAAACAGGCTCTGCTATTCTGCTCAGCAATAAAGTGAAAAAGAATCCCCTTTAAACCATGCATTTCTAAAAAAAGAAACTTCTTCATAAAAATCAAGCCATTATCACCGCAATAAAAACACCAGAAATAGCTGTCAGGATGACTTAGTAATTGCACTACGATTTGAAATATTTTAGCTATTGTAGATGTCTTACTGTAACTAAAAGACAAATATGCAGAACATACTTGCTCATGCAGTTCACGTAGTCATGAGCTACAAGAACAGCACAACTCCTGGAAATGAAGACAACGTGAAGTCTCTCCTGAGCATAAGAACAGAAGTAAGCTTTGGGGTGGTGTGGCTGAGTGGCTAAAGTATCGGCACTTCAGTTTTGTTGTTATGGATCAGCCCAAACCTGAAGTTAACTATCAGGTCTAGTAGATCTTGTGGTCTCATTTCACAGATCAGATGTGTCTCAAAGCAGTGGCACAATGACACAGCATCAGGGCTGCAGACAAAACAGCAAAGACTGGGAAGAACTATCGGTTCCTTTGCTTCAAACATACAAAAACAAAGCTACACTGACAGCTCAGAAACGCACTAGTTCCCATTAGTGCTTGTCAAAGTTTGCAGAATAAAATACTACAGGTCTGAGATGTTAAAAATACTGTAATGATTGTTCTACTTTTTGGCAATAAATTTGGGGTGTGTTTAACTAAAGCTTAAATAATTCAGCATTTACTTAAGAGTGAAACAAGAGAGGTGAGGAAACAACAGAATTCACTCTATCATTCTGAAAGAAGTTTTTCTTGTGTCCTGTTATACAGCTGGAAATGGGCTGCAGAATTTTAGGAACTGCAAAGTCTCATGGATTTCATTTCCGGCCCTGACTAAAAATGTACTTATACTTTCATACTCATGTTTTGATTCTGACACTAAGAAGCACTACTCCACTACATTCCAAGCTATCCTATAACATTAAACATAAGTTAGAAATTCAATTTTGTTAAAGTAATTGTCCCCTCCAAAATTAAACATTTTATTAGGTGTTTCCAAAAATAATCTAACTTCTCAAAAACCAAACTGTTCTCTTATCTCTGTTGGGCTACTGCAAAGAAAAGAGTATCCATCACACGGTTATGGTGAAAAAGAGAGAACAGTGAGTAAAGGCTAAGAACATGATCACCACATGGCCTAGCTTAGTATCAAACCACTATTATTCCTATTCTGTCACTGGATTCTGAAGGCCTTAAGAAAAGATTACTTTTCTTCAATCTGCTGAGTCTTCATTTTCCTCTCATGAGTTGTCTGAGCTCTGTTACTACTGCTGCAATGCACAACCACTGAATTTAACTCCAACCTTTTCCAATTGCCTTTGCCTGTCCCACCAGCCCACCAACACCACACATATTTTAGTCCTTCAACAAGAAAAGGAACACCACACACTACGTGATCCTTAGCTACAACAAGCTTCTGAACAGAAGAGAAGACTTAGAAGTGCCTTGTGTTTACAAAGACATAACAAAAAACAAGTTCTTTATTCAGTTTTACACACGTCCATGAGAAGAAGTCTGACTGCCAGCCGTAGTGCAATTCACTCTGATAACATAGAGACTATAAATCTTAACTAACAGCTTAACATGTGAGGCATTTGATGTGTCTGGGAACCTGCTGTATGAAAGAAATTAGCTGTAGAAAAAGAAGCAAAATGAATATTCCCATGGGAAGAGTCTGCAAGACTAGTAATAGATCATTTGTTCATTTGGAAGACACTTGCTCCTCTAGTAAAACAGCAACCAATATTCTTGCTTTCCACTGTTCAGACAGGAAATATGGTGCTAAGGGCCAATAGACAGAGCAAATCATCGTGCTAATTACACGGTCAGTAAACATTTGCTCTCCCATGTTTCCTCAAGGTCTGACTAATTCCTGGTTAGAATTCTCTAGTGGAACCAGTTACCGTCTTCCTTTCTGAAGAAAGTGCTGAAGAGATATATCACATTCTAGAGGACATCCGGGTTAAGAAGTCCTGATTTAATGGAACAATCATATCACTTGGAAGAGGGTAAGAGCTGCTACACTGAGAAGGGAAATGAGAAGGTTTTTGAAGCATCAGAGGAACAAGATCCAGAAACTGTTCTTCACTGTTTAGAAAATATATAAATTTAAACGTGATCAAATTACAAAAGGGGCTGTAGAGTAAACTGCTTGCAGGTAACCATTTTTTGATTAGGTAACTGATCCCTTCCAGTCCTACATCCAAATTTCATATTTAAGTCAGATTTCTCACAAGCAGAAACATCCAAAATGAATCACCTGATTGTGAAAAAGGGTACAATATTAAAAACCACTCACAAAAACCCTTTCCTGTTAAAACAAAGAGAAATAAGCATACTGTCTTTAAGGGCACAAAGATCTACTTGCTTGTTGAACATCCTAAGTATCTGACCTCTTCTCAGAATATTAAAAAAAGAGAACCCTCTGCATACTACTAGCAGACCATCTTCCTTACTTCCTCTCCACAGAAGAGAACTGCCTCCCATCCACTCTGTCCTCAAACTCCCAACTGTTATTCACGGAATAAGGATAGGCAAGTCATGGGATGCAGTTGTGTCAACAAAGGAAAACAAACACTCAAGTGTTTTGGAAACGTTTCAAGTGAAATCCTGTTTCTCATGCGCCCTGAGCATAGCTTCACCCTCATAAAATTTTAGGTAAAATAGATCCCTAACAGTACTCCGAGTGGCACAATCACAGACAAAACATTCAGCTTCTACCAACTGCTTTTCCATGCTCTCAATACATGATATGATATATATTCTAAATGATAGGTTTGCATAGTTTATTTTAATGAAAAAGCAATGAGACTCAAAGTAAGGAGGAGGTGTGCTGGGTCCTGTACTAGTACAGATTGCCAACCTCTCCCACGACTCAGCAGAGCTACTGTGGTTCTGTTATCAGAAATTACTCAGCTCTGTTTTGTTTCTCATATAACTCAGTAGATACATGAAGTATCAAAAGTAATGTTTTCAAAGAGAACATTACTTTGGAAGCGTTTTGAGTGCTGGACATTCAGAGTCTTAGGAGGTCTAATCGATAGATGTGCTGTGTTTTCACAGAGTGAGTAGAAGTTTGAGGTTCTAAATACCTCCCCAAACAATATCAAATGCTGTTGCCCCCAGAAATCAGAATGGAGGATAAGCAGGACAGCACAGAACAAGAGGCCGCTTCCAAAGTCAGACTTAAAACAAATCCAAGGCACCAAATTCGAAGGTATTACCCACATCTGACTCAAAAAAAGGGGGTGTTACATCCATTGCATGTAGATAACTAACAGTATTCAAGGTAAAATTTGAATGCTACATGGGAGAAGAAGAGACATACTTCTGAACTTTTTTTTCCTTCATACAGTTCAGCGGAAGATAGCAGCAATTATTTTTATATGGTACTTTTACCCGTATTTGTGAGCCCTGGGATTCAATAGACATTTTGCCTTGCAGCAAGTTGCCTTACTCGTCTTTCAGCAAGCATACCTTAATGGCTTTATTCTGCTGCCATTAATATTTAAATGCTTCTGTGAGGCATTACAGTTGGTAACAGTCTCTTCAGAAATCGAAGAACACTACAAGTGACATTGCATTTATAAACATGCAGAAAGTACCCCAGATTTCTCCATTACTCTGTCATCAGAGATATCTGCTCTAGGTTGCGCTCAGAGCATTAGCCCATGTAGCCTGATATGAGTTCATGAGGCTGGAATTCAAAACACTAACCAGCTGTGGGAACCCGGGAAGAAGGCTGTCACACTAAATGGTATCCAGATTAGAGCTGTGAGAATTTGGGAAAGCCCGTCTAGCAAGCATGATCTCTTGGGGGGAAAGGGAGGGGGAGAAACCATTCCCAAGTTGTTAGACTCAGAAGCCTGAAGGAAACTAGGTCGCTCTGTTAGATACAGAAAGTGCAAGGCCTAACTGGAACTGAATCTATATCAGAGGATATTTTCCCAAGGGAAGAAATCCAGCATTTACTTGAATTAAAAGACCAAGATAACCAACTCCAGGATAGCTTTCTCTCTTCTGTGCAGTCTGGGGCTGGATGTGCACAGCTCCCAAAGAAATCTCACTGTGTCAGAGCTGATAGAAGTCATGGAAATAAAGATGGACCCTCCGTGTACCTCCATATAAAGTAGCATGTGTCTGGCCTGCAGTGCTGGATTTAAAACCACCATGTAAGTGGACAGCTAGATTTGAGGAAAACAATGATTACATGGTTAGATATGCAAGGAAGAGAGAGGAAATAATTACTTCTAGCCTGTGTGGAAAAACTGTTGCAGGGAAGATAAGAGGGAAAAAAACCAAAACATAGTTTCTGTCTTTTCTTGACTCAGCTGTCACAGGTAGAGAATACAGACAAACACCTTTGCAAACAAGAAAAGCAACACCTTTTTTAAAGGGATTCATTACAAGTCTTGCTGAGAAGTGGCATATTTGGGGATCAAGTCTCCAAGATTTTTTGATGCCCCATGTGTGATCTAAGAAAGAAGGAAAAAAATGAGAGCTCCCTGTATGAGTTTCTGCATCCTGCTCATTTCCCTTGGATTTGGCAGCACTAATTCACTACTCCAAAAGCAGAGTCCGTATATGGATGAGTCAGCCAGGATTTGAGGTAAGGAGGAAGTGCTAATTTAGCTTTGGGTACATTCATCAGTGTCAGTACCAGAAAAGTGATGCCCTTCAGGTGTTGGCCATTTGAGGTATTTGTCATGGAGTGGAAGAGGACTGTTCAAAGGCAGATACACCTCAGGAAGTGATCTTTTTCTGCATACCCAGTTAGTGACCCTGAACATAGGAGCCATGCAGATGGTGTCAGGTCCCTCTGAGACTCCAAGAATATTGTCCACAATCTGATTGATGTCACATCTGTAAGAGGTGGGAGTAACTAATGACATGTATCTAGTGAAATTCTCATTTACAATTTCCCCTCTTTCATTAGAGGCAAGTATATTTATCTGCTAAACCCCTCTCCAGACTCAGAGGGAAATAAAAATCCACAAGTGATTCACTTCTGTCGACATACTAATTGGTCTGATTATGAACAAAAACAGTTGAAGGAACAACAGAGAAAAATAAACAAACAAAAGGGGCAAGACACTTAAAGGCTCTTTAGTATTTATAGCGCTGAGACAACAAACCAAGGAAAGAGAGAAGGGCACAACTTTCTTCCTCTTTTAGTTGAGTGATTGACAGCAGTCAAGACATTTTTGCTGTTTTGTCTTTCAATATAATCTGTTTCTTCAGCAGAAAAGAAGATGGCCATTATTTAATGACTTTTTATTATGAAAGTTATGTTTGCAATGAAAACTAGCACTACGTTCACATTTCTATTTGCAACAAGCAACCACAGGTTCCCATTACTAGATACCCTTCTTCCCTTGTTTTTAATTCCTTTTCCACAACAAAAAGTCAGAGAAAAGGAAATTAGGGCACAGAATAGTCAGTGAGTCTTGAGAAGCAGATTCTGAGCATAACTGTCACAGCTCAGGAGGTATCTCAGTAATGACAGGAATCAAAATAAAGTCACCAGTATGTTCCCATCTTTGTCTTACACTGGGCAGACTACATGCATTTGAAGAGAACAGGAAGTTCTGGCTGACATACAATTTTTTTCTCCTCCAAACCTTGTTGAAGTTTCTGCTTGGGATACTACCACCAAATTTTCTTTTGGCTGTTTTCCTACAAGATAAACATCAGATCTTGACAGCTTCCATTTCTTATATATGGCAGAACACTTTGCCCCTTGGGAATTCTCAGAGCATTCTGGAAGACCCCAATCCAAACACCCTGGAAGCCTCCCTGGTTGCTTGAGAGGAGAAAACTACAGATGCCAAATTTTCCTGAAGCTTTCTCCCCTTCTAGACAGAAAAAGGGCAAGCTTCTACAGAACCCTATCTAGCAGTCTTTTACTCATGCAAAATCTCCACCAACTCCCAGTACAGACATTAACTATGGAAGGATGTACAGGATTAGGCTGTAAGAGATTTAGCCTGAGGCTAGTTAAATGTGAGTCATGAAACTAGACATCAATTACTAAGCATGGGAGACAGATTAAAGAAGAAGTGGAAACTGTTTCTTTTCAATAACTCATTTAAGCTGTATTTTATTTAAGATGCCCTTGAGAAGAAATGCACTTAAGGGTTTTAATATTTCAACCATACCAAACTGGAAGTGAATAAATCCAAAGGCCAAAGCACCTTGACCCCTAAACATCAACCAGACAGGAAAAAAAAGTCAGGGTATATCATGTCCCACCCAACATCCTTACCCAGATTTCAGCCATAGTTCTACAAAGATGCAGGTTGCCAATGTAAAAGATGATATGACAGCACTCCTGGCTTACTCTGTAGTGGGTGTAATAATTAGCAGCAAACTGAGTATTCTAGTGACTTAGGCCACACAAATCCATCTTTACATTTGAAAGCCTATTTTAGACACTTTTAAGCTGCCTAGTATTTATTATAGCAGTCTGCAAAAGCTTCAGAAGTGCATATGAGAACCCATTCTGCACAACATTGAACACAGTTTGCAGAAACCTATACAGAGAAAGCAGCTTGTTAGATTTGCAAGTCAGAACAGTCCCCTGATCTAAACAGACAAGTGGATGGGAATCACCAACAGCTGAGAAGCTCCTTTCTGTCTCTACTGCCCAGTTCTTCTGTATCTAAGAAGATTTTCTATATCTCAACACCTCCCCAGAACGTTCCTACAACTTAAAGAGAAATTTAAAAACAAATGAAAATAGCAGTTACTTCAACAATATGAGGATGCTTGTCTGAAAACATTTATATACATCAAAGAAGGGCTTGCCCACTGTTTAAACAACGTCTCTTGCATTTCTAGCAACCATTACACCAGGGCTTTTTTATTATTATTTGTACTTCTGCTTTTGATATATATTATCTTATTAGCAAATAATTTTCATCTGTTAAACATTTGCATCTTATGTTAGAAACATCAAAAGCTTCAGAACTTTGATGATATTCATCCCCATCAGAGCATGGCAAATTACAGCAATGAGAACGAAAAGTCTAAACAGAAGGCATGCAAAGAAAACCAGCATGGATGCAGAAATACATCTAGCTCCAAGCAATTATAACATAATGAATAAACATGGCTCTCTACTGCTACCTCACGCTAAGAGACCAAGGATATAGTCAACACAAGCTTAATTCTTTCCATTCCTCTTTGTTCCTTACAGCAGCTTTGTCACTTTTGTTACAATTTAAGGCTCATAGTGTTACGTGGCTATGCCCAACACTGATATGAAACCCCAGAGGTAAAGTTTTATTATTTGGGTTGGGAAAGGGGGATTTTATATACAAGCATGCAAGTAGTAGAAACTTACTGCCCAGACTATAACACTCATCATGCTACATGCTTCTGAAAAGTACTACGCATGAAGAGGATCTACCTTTTTAAAGTGATTTCCATGAAATACAAGTAAAATGTTTTTCATTTAACTAGCTCTAGAAGTTCAGAAAATCCAAACATTCATGACTTCAAGGTTCAATGTGATATCAGAAAACAGGAAGTGTTCTGTTAACTATGAACACTGCTTCTGTTTCCTAAACAAGCTTCCATCAAGATAAATGACAAAAATCAATAATCTAGTCTTGCACATAACTTTGCCGTTCGTTGATTCAGTAGGTTCATTATTGTAAGACTTCTAGGCGCAGCCTGAAGCTTCTCTCTGGAGTTCCCCTTATGACTCTCACAGGTGGAATGCATTAGCTAAGCCTGCACCTATGTCAGGCAGGAAAATCTCTATATTTGTTTAGCTGAAGAACTCCTTTTCCCAAGGTTCCAGAGTTTCCTAGACTTTTCAACGCAGTAACAGTTTTTTATTCCACTAAATCAATCCTATATTTTACCACTTACACATTGTAAGCTACTCCATGAGAAGAAGAGTAGAGAATATCCTTTTCTTTCATTATTTAGAATCAATAAGCATTGTTTGGACATAGACCCTCAGGAATTTAACACAAGCAGCGCTCTAACAGAAGACTAAATGAGGCCTTCAGTCTGCTTTAGGATCAGTTTATGCCATGTAAAATTGACTTAACACTATTAACCATTACAGAATCCCACAATCCCAGATGATACAACTAGAGATATGCATGTCAGCAGTAGTGTCATCCCCACAGTTTTAAGACTTCGTAACATACTCTGATCACATAGATCAATCAGTTATGCCCACTTGGCATGCTATGGAACCTTGACAGTGAACAGTCAGAATTTTAGGAGAACCAATCTATAAGAGATTGTTTTCAAGCAATTAAGAATCACAGGTGCCTCCCTTCATCCTGTCTAATACCTGACCTGAGCTTCATATTAGCCAGCACTGAAGAAGAGAGAAGACTTCCACTGGAGGGTCACCACTCCAACTGCAAGAAAGCAGTTCTCTACAACCTGTGCACTCTTGTGCTAACACTGTCAGCTGCTATTTATATATGGGGCTAGAGTAAGAAACAATTTTATGCAGGATCAAATGAACCATTGGACAGATCTGGGGAAAATCCCCCAAAACACAGGATTCTGTAGAACAGTATTTTCTCCATGGTCTAGTTAAGCAGCAGTGACAACATTCACTGCTCTTTGGAGAGGAGAAACCTGAAGTTACAATGTCAACCTTCACTAAAGTAACTAAAACACAGTTTTAGGGTTTTCTAGGCTTTGAAAATCCTTACACAGCTCGTATTGTCATGCACAAAACAGCAACAAAGGGTTTCCACTCTTATGAACAGAAGCTGCTTGCATACATAAATGCCAGGACTGAACTGTACTCTGAACTGCCTAGTTCTGTATCCAAATATTACTCAATTCACATCAGAAATGATCAGTAGAATCAATATATAGAATTATTAAAAAAGAAAGAAAGAAAGGAAGAAAGAAAACACCACCACAAACTACAGGAGAAAGCTTCTTTCACCATACTAATGGTGATAAAGTGTTATAATCTGTCAATTAAAAGTTATAAGTTATTAAAAACTTATCAGGAGGTTGACTATCTTCAGTCTACATTTAAACAAAATATTTATGACTAAGTTCAACTAGCCTCCTAAAACTGCTTTTTTGCACACCTTTATGCCAAACCTGCTCTAAGATAAATATTTAAAGAACAGAGTCTTAAAAGTATTCATGTTGATAAAAATTATTTCGAGGGTTGAATTCCTCTTTCAGTTGACAATTAACAACCATAGAAAGAAGAGAAGGAAAGGTAAGTACCAAGAGATAGGAAATGGGAGGCTTGATTTCTTTTGCAAAATAAACTATTGGGGTTAAAATAAAACTCAACCTGTTGGCCAGAATTTGGCTCTTCTCCTGTTAAAATACCTCCCTAATCAGTTCAACATTTTAGGTATATATCAAATTGGACTTTGCACATCTGGGGAAAACAAGAGTGCTGATTTCCATTTTTATGTAGGCACTACCAATAATATTCTATATACCTGGGCTTTTTTTGTTTGTTTGATTTTAAAGGGAGAATGGCATTAGCATGCAGAAATAAGGCTACAGATAACGTCAAGTCTGAATAAATGAATTATAAAATATGTTTCTGATTAACAAAAAGTGAGGTGTCCAAAAATGAAGTCAACAAAATGTTTTTAATCAGAGAGCGGTCATTCAGAGAAGCTAGGTATAACACATTGATCTGTAACTTGCAGCACAGGCATGCAAAGGATTATAATCTCATAGCAACATTTTTCTCTTGTGAAGCATTGGAGTAATTTTAAGCACGCATTTAAATTTAATGAACATGAAGAAATTGTAGAGTGTCGAAATGCTTTACCAAACCAGGCTCAAGACATAACTCACTTCCAGGATCTACACAGACATTAGACTACCATACAAACTCAAGTTGCCCACACATCCCCTTCTTGGAGAGGAGTCAGGAAGCATCTTCCTCCAGGTCCCACCATCTACTTATCCATAGTAGCTGTGCTACTGCAGGCAAAATTTATCACGGTAGAAAAACAGCCTAATCTTTGTGTTTCGCTGCCTTAAAAGCCAAGGGAAAGTAGGGAGGGATTTTTGTCTCAGCAGCATGTCTGTGAGTCATCCTGCCTCCCAGGGCTGCTCCTTGGGTGGTACAGTTTACGCACCATTCCTCCCTTGGAGGATATGCCTAAAGTCATTGTCAAGTGCTTTGTGAAGGGAACAAACAGTAAAACTTTGCATACGCTTGGTCATACAGACTAGGTAACAATATTCAACATGTAATTAACAAGAGCAGATTTTCTAAAGCTCAGACTGTCTGCTCCTGAAGTAATCCCAGTAGAAAGCATTTCTACTTCCACATTGCCCTGCTTTGAATGTCCTTTTTTTGTTGTTTCAGTTTTCCAGGTCCTCTTATAATTTATACCACCTACTCAGCAAGTTTCAATGCAGTCAATACAAACTGACCACATCCATATAGCAACTCAATGCTCATTCCAATTATTTTCAACAATATATGGATTAGATTACATACACGCTGCCAGAAAAAACGATCTACCTCAGATTTAAATCATTAAGAATGACTCCCTGGAGACAATAATCTCTCCTAAATGTGAAAACTACAGACAAATGTCAGAATGCTGTCTGGCCCAGGAATGTTTCCTCATAACAAGGCTGGTTTGTGCAATCAATGAGGCTGACAAAATCTCCAATACGCTCTCAGGGCCTGATCCAAGACCCAGTGAAGTTTATGGTAACACTCCCATTGACTCGAGACGTGTGGGAAACGATTTTCCTGACCCATGAGAACTTTGAGATTTTGAAAGATTTTTCCCCACAACACTGAATGGGAAAGAAAAATTGAAATTTCAAATTTTCACAACCCAAAAACCTACGTCCTCGCATAATTTCCATAAAAGATGAGATTTCAAAAATAAACATTAACCTGATTGAAATAACATGAGTTTATAAGGGAAGAGAGAAATTAGGTCTTGAAATTAGAGTTCAAATTTTCCCAGTCAAAACTTAGGATAAAGAAAATGTCACTTTTTACTTGAAAATGCCATCACAAACCCATGAGTAATTCTATCTCCCTGTCTCGAATTTTAGAGACCCCTTTTCTGCTTGAGCAAATCCACCTAGGCAATTTTGTCATTTCAAAAATGCATTGTATGTAAGCACTCTGTAGATCTTCATAGCACACCATTTCTGTTCCAGTCACTGAAGGGATGGTCTTTTATTGAATGGTGAGAGACGGAAGTCGTTTGATATTAGAATTATTAAAATACAAATAAATAAATAAAAGAGCAATTCCTGGCAACTAACCACAGAATATAAACTACATCTTTCATATTTAAATTAATTATGCATACTTTGCAGGGTGCTAACTGTCACATCATGTTTATTTAAGTAGACTCTTCCAGCCCTAGGGATCTTGAGACCCTGAGAGCCAAGGTCTGCACGCAGATTGTAGCAGAAACCACTGGACAGTTATAAATAGTCTCAACGACATGCAAGAATGAGTCAAGCTTTTAAGAAATCTGCATTGTCATTATTTAAGATGATTCTAATGGGAAGGCTGCTGCAAGCAGCAAGGAAGAATTCTCTCAGCTGCCAGCATCTGCACAGGCTTCTTGCTCTCTGGGTAAGAGATATTTCAGTTTTGCAGAAAAACTCTACTAAATCCCCGTGATACAATAAGGGTATTTTGAGGTGTAAAAGAGAAAGTGGCACTAAGTATTCATACCTACATTCCATAGCACTCACATTTCTTTACAGAGGAAACCAGTCTGGTAGATTCTAAAAATTGGATTATCATTCAAAAAGGTGAGAGCACAGAGCAAAACCACCTCTACTTTATGCAGAGCAGAGAGAGGATATGGGAAAAGGAAGGAATAGGCATCAATTGATGAAAGTCATAAAAGAAAACATTCATGAGAGCTGGAATTCAAACTAAAAAATCCTGTTAGCCAATGCTAAGGCAGTTCTTTATGCATTAAGCTGTTCCTGCCAACATTTGAATCACTGCAGTGCATAACTCCTATAAAACAGTAGTTTCCCAGATGAAGCATCACCGAAGATATTACTAATACAGAGCTAAGGAGTTCATTATTCTTTGTGTGAATGTACACATAGACAAAAGTAACACTGAAAATCCAAGAACTAATACTAAAACCAGATGACAACACATGTAAATAAATTATTTCCCCATGAGTATTTCTGTACTGACATTTTCCATTCATAAACAAATTAACCTGTCTCCAGGAGTCACATGAACCATCTCACCTCCAGAACCTGGAGAACGCTTTTCTGCACAACAGGGAACAATCAGCATCCAGGCATTTAACAGTGAGTCAGAAGACAGCTACAATCAGAAATACCCTCCAATAGCCCACACAGTGCCTGCTAACACCAGCATCCACTGGGCAGAGTGCCACTGCAGAAGCACATACACTACGAAGTCCTATTGACCCTCCTGAGCTTGCCACTTTGACAACCAGCACAGTAAATTAAGTTTCATATTTTTTCACAATAACGTCAAAGTAAGCACATGTTAATTTAACCAGCAATCTACCTCAATATCGCCACCTCATCTTTCTGGCTTTTGATGAACAGCCAGGAAATTCAGGAGAGCAGTCAGTTCCCTCATTTCTAGCTAGAGCCTACAACCAGTTGTGCAGACACTCATTTAGACTCCTACTTCAAAACTCCTTCTTGAGTGTGCCATGTTTTATACCAATGGCCCCCTTTCCAAAGCCACTATCTATCTCAACTCTCAGTAGGCAAATTCAGCAGCTTTCTCAGTACAGGAGCCCTCTACAATTCTTCCTGGACAAAAGACTACAGAGCCCCACAGCCCCCCCTTATTCTCACCTCTTTGCACCTATTCACGTTTTCACATACATCAGACCAATTCACTGCCTTCTTTCCAAGCCATCATCCAAATGCAAAGTCTCATCTGTTGCCTGAAAGGTTTTCAGATTATGCAGCAGATGGGGGGAAAAAAAAAGGCTTAATTTGCTCTCAGTTTGTTGTAGCAATGCTATGCATTGTATCTGTTCTGAAACAGGCTGGGGAGTCAATGTGCTTACATTGTACTCCTTGATACACTGGGGGTCAGGTGGGGTCCTTCAGGTCACAGGAAAGATGGCGTCTCCTGAGTATAGCTGAATGTATCTAGCTTGAGGTTTTTAGAAGGGAGAACAGGTCCAGTTAACATTGTTAGGCATCAGAGAGCACAAGCTGTAGACTCCTGACAGAAGGACTACAAGTAAAGGTTAAAAAAATAAATAAATAAAAGCAGATCTCAACATTCTTGGAAAACTGTAGAATATTCAGAGATGCCTCAAGGACTGCAAGGATTTAGTGTCAGCCTTTAGTCACCAACACAAATTAGAAACAACAAAAAACTAAAGAATACAGTACATGCTGCAAGAACATAACTAGAGGATAAATAAGTTTGGTTTCACTTAGGCTTTGAGCTTCTCGTACCACTGGGTTATGCAGAGAACTTGTTTTTTGCCTTGAAGAAAACAAAAAAAACCAGCAGAGTCTCAGAGACCATGAACCTGTTGGCACCCGCTGGCATGTTTGTTTCAGAAGTGGCACTGCTCTCCCTCAAGATTAATGCGTCATCCCATTACAGATGGGCTCAAAGGATTATATATTTATCTGACTACAAAAAGCCATCCAGAAGTTTTTACAGTGTCTGTCCGTCAAAGGACAAAGAAAGAAGTTTGTATATGCACATCACTCAGCAAATGATCTGATCTTCAAAACACTCCTAAAAGATGTACTTCCATTAACTGGTAATCCCTAAGTTTGTTCTCCATTCTTAGCCCTAAATTCCCATTCTTAGCCCTAAATTCCATTTATATATTAATTGGATCCCTACACAAGCCTTTTTGTTTTAAATATGTAACTCAAAGTAAACATATTGTTCGTATGTAGAGAGAATACTGTAGCTTTATGAATTTGTAGATACATAGAGTTGTTCATGCCAGTGAGAGCATGAACAACATTTAAGTTCAACTTTCTTGAGGAAAGTTTTCACAGAAGTAGAAAATTTAACTTCCAGTTTTTGAAAGGTCCTTTTTATTGTATCCTTTCTATCTCCATTTCGACTTCTGACTTCAGATGTACACCAGAATCTGGGTTAAATAATATTCAACGCTGACATTTCTGAAAGGTCTCTTTTTAGGACCAGGCTAAAACCCACAGGTATCACAACTAATTGCTATTAAATCAGAAAGAAAATGTAGGGTACTGTCTCATCCATAAAAATGTTCTTGTAACAAGCAAGCAACAGATGGGCATAGATATACACACTTTTTTTTTTTTCTTTTCTTGCCAGTATGTTTGATTTAAGCCACATTTCCATTCTGTATACAGATGTGCAATTAAGAGAGCATCCCAGAGTATCACCTCCACATCCTGGCCTAGAAATCAAAGCTGCACTTTATCTTACCCAGCATAATCAACTAGTGAAACAGGACAGCCCTTATGCTAAAATACTGCACAAACTTGTTGCTGACTTGTTTAATTGTTACTGCGACTATGAGACCTGCCTCTAATTTACTGAATTGTAAGTTGCTCAGAAGCAGTGCATGTTTCCCAAGCTTCAGCTGCACTGAAGCAATCTGTTCACTGCAGTAATTTCCACAGGGAGCAGAAGGAGAAGTGATGCACTGTGAGGTGTTGCCTGTGCCTGACCCTGGGTCAGCAGCAGGCTGTGCAGCAGCAGAAGTGGCCTGGGAGGTACAGGAATTCCCCTTATCCTTCTGGAGGATTTCTACAGCCCTGCATTTTTGCAGTGCATTGCTTCTCCCTTGCCTCTACCAGCCCCATCCCTTGCATAGTTTGAGAACAATACATGAATGTGATTCCAATTAGGTCAATAACAAATTCATGAAGGTTCAGCCCTCACCATCTGTCCAAATGGAGCAAGGATCTGTTTGGTTTGGGTTCCCCACCTCCCCTTCTCCCACCCTCTTTTCTTATGAATACTATTTGAAAAAGCCATATACATAACAGAAAGATTTAATGGGATTTATGGCAAAAAAACAAAGGAGCAAATTAAGGCAGTTCCCCTATTAATTCCCACCATACTGGAGCATTGCATAATTTATCACTTAACATGTGCATAATTTAGCATGATTCAACATTCAAGAGCATTAAACAAAGACAGAGAAGACAATAGTGAAAGCCTATTAATAACTACTATTCCCTCACAGAGGGGTAATGTTTGTCTCAAATAATAGTCACATGAAAAACTACAGTTTCTAAGTTGTAGGTGCTCTTTGCATTACGAACAACATCGATAAAAGTCCATGTTTCTGAAGCCAGAGTAACTAAACTGGATGATCTTTATAGCTTATATGACTGTCTCAAAATATTTATGTCCTACACACACATGCATATAATCAGTGAATGTAGATTTTAGAAGTAATTTAAATCTTCATATATGCTGTCAGATAGTTACCTAGTGCTACAAAGTTCACTTCAGAGGATTAGGTCAGACAAGGGTCTACACAGACATCTGGTATCTCACCTTCTGGATGTTTTACAGGTGACAACTTCTGTAACACCATACTTCTGAATTAACTTGAGTAATTAGTGGGTCTGGGCCCTCACCTTGGAAGTTTGGTGTTCAGATCTCATTTCTATTTCATGAGAGGAAGAAGGAAAAAGCAAAGTGCCATAAACATGAATGCAGCTACAAGTCTCAGTACCTGCTCACGCTGCTGAGCAATGAGCACATACCCCGGGTGAGTCCAGATGCTCAGAACCCAGTGAGCCCTGGGATGCTTTGCAGAGACTGGGCTGTTACAGCAACTGCATCAAATACACAAGTGGTGTGGGGAAAGACATAAGGAGAAAGATCTCACTTCTTTAAGAGGTAATGCTTTTTGAAATGTCAACAAAAACACAAACTGTTAATTTCCCCATCAATGCTTAACACTTGAAGCCTGAAAGAAATCTTCTCACACTGACATAGCTATATCTAAGAAGTGAATATATACCAGGCAGAAGAATTCATATAAATTATTTGCCATTCGTAGAAAAGTAGATTGATGTCTCCTTTGCCTCTCCATCCCCTAAAACAGTGGTTGCAGATAGTCACATATGGACTAAAAAGGTGAAAGGGTAGTAAAAGCAAATCCTCCCGCTGACAAATGAACCCCATCTCTCCTACTATGTCTCGATTATTTGCAATTATATGACTAATTGCAAGTTATATTTGCATTAAATAGTTTTAAAAAAACAAATAGAAGTAGGTTGTTTTTGTTGTTGTTGTTGTTGTTGTTGCTGGGTTTTTTGGTCACTTAACAGAATTAGAAAATATTGAATATCAAACAGTATTAACCATTGGACAAAATAAGTTTGATTGAGCTATACTACAGGCTTCAAAAGGGGTCAAAGCTGAGTGCAAATTTGTTTTGAAAACCTGTGTCTAGACCCATATTCCAACAATTCAATAAGAATTGGAGACATCCATTCAAAATGTGTTCCAAAATCCATCTCCCCAACAATCTAGGACTGCTGACTCACCCTACTTTGGATTCTAAATATTTCTATAGAGCTGAGCACCTGAAAAGCTGCACTTCTGTGCATTAATTACATATTCATGGATTGACCATTCCTGGTATGTGGAACAAGAAGAGGAAAGGATGCCATTGCAACTTGTACCTCCAGTCACGGAGAGACACAGATCTACCCCAGCAGAGGAATATGCTACCAGAGAGGTCATTTTGCTTTGTAGGAACAAGAAACTCTCACCTGAGATAGCGCACTGAATTTGCTCTTACTCTCTATGACAAATTCTGAAGATAACCCTTGGAGAAGCCTATAGCCATAGTAATACAAACGGATGCTCCAAGAATAGAACTCAAACAGAATTTGTTTACACAAAATTAAAGAAAGTGCTTCAGTCCATGGCACCACTTATGGTGACACAGATGTTTGTGACACCTCAAAGAATGATTTGATTTACTACATTTTTTTTGTGGAATAATGACAAACCCAATTGCACACACAAAACGAGTTCTACAATATATTTCGAAAAGTGCAGAAGTTTAAGCAACACCTAAAGTGTTTTCACAGCTAAGAGTAGAGATCAGGTCTGACACACGATGATAAAAGGTCAGTATTTTATCATTCCAAAATTTGATCTTCGAATATTAGAATAGGTGCCATAAGATACGCGAGTGAATTCAGCAGGGCTAGAACAGGCAGCTTGTAAAATCAGACATTCATCTTACAAAGGGAGTTTTGGAAGGTTCACAAATTCATATCCAAAATATTAGAGCTTGCTGGACTCAATTCTGATAACATCTGGATTGTCTAACAAGATGTATAATGCATCTTCCTCTGATAAGACCAGAAAGCTGGGAAATTTTTCATCCAAACGTGAATGCCATTTTCAACTAAACAAAACAAAACAAAAAAAAACCCCACGAAAACATGAAAAATAGCTGTTTCCCTCCCCCCCCCCCCCCCCCCCCCATCAATATTTCCTTCAAAGTATTCAGAGTTCAGCTAGGTTCATCCCAAGAGATTAGTGAGGTTGTAGTGTAATTTCCATTTCCACTAAAAGGAATTATACCACTGCCAACCATCAGTTAACCTTTTTTTTTTTTTTTTTTTAAAGTATATAGAATTCACTTGTAGGAAAACATTCCTGATGATAACAAAATACTGATTTTTAGAAGTACATTGCACCAGGAATCTCCTGGAATTAAACAGAAAATAAAGTTTTCGAAGGAAGATTTACACTCAACACTCAGTAGTTCCTGAAAAGCAACCCATGTTTGCCCTTTTCTGAAAGTCTGTCCTTGACTACAGGTTCTCAGCAAGATCACTTCTGGGAAGGGAGACTCACCATCGCGTGCAATACACTTTGCTGCCCTACCAAATCAGGACATGTCAAGAGCAGCATATATTCTTCACTGTCAGGTTCATGTGGGACTAAATACAGACAAGGCTTTCTGTTAAAATTAATGTTGAATTCTTAGTATTTAATAAAAACACCCTATTCCTATGAACTCATTATCTAATAAAGAACAACTCCTCTTTCAGAGTGAGAAAATTCATAAATGAATATAATTTAAAGGGAGTAATGTGGTAAATTATTACATTAGAAGTTGTAGCTGGTGTAAACTGACACAACTTCAACAGAGACAAGTTGATTAACATCAGTACCTGATCTTGCCTAACCTGTTTAACATTGACAATGTGCATGCTACTGCAGTGCTACCCTTAATCTCTATCATTTGCTTACATCTGTCAGCATGTAGTAAGTAGTCAAATAAAAAGATAGTTCTTCATTTTAAGTTTTTCTTCACTGTTTTGTATGAACTCCAAAAATCTATTTTTTTTTTTTTTTTGAAATTATGTTTTGGTAATTTTTCTCATAGAGGCTTTGAGACAGCAGCAGTGGAAACAGTGGAAACTGAAGCTGTCTGATTAATCTGAGGTCACATTTTGTGTAGGCAGCTGCAATCCAAACTTCCCCACCCTGCCCTACCAGTAACCCCAACTGTGACCTGTGGGGACCACCCCCTCACTCTTGCAATGGCTCAGTCCACATTTATACTAAGCAAATACAGCCAGTTAGCTGAAATGCCAAAATAGCTGTGTGTGAAAATATATACTCACACTGTCAGGTCTTTGTGACTTTTTCAGTTGGACAATAACCAAGACCACCGCATGCATCTGGCAGTCTGAGATCTACTGATGAATCAAGACACTTAGTACACATACTTTGTCCCTGTGAACAAGTTCCTTTTGAAATGGAACATTGGTTTAAGGAAAAGAAGAAAAAAAAAAAAACAAATTAAGAAAAAACATACAGCTTACGCCCCTCAGAAAATCCTCCAGCATTTGCAGTAAGGTCCCCAAGTCCATCTCTAACTCTTCAAATGCGACTGTGGAAGTGTTGAACCCAAATCAATCTCAACCTTATTCACAGCAAAACTGCTAGGTGCTCCTTGCTTCAGGGAGTCAAGCCTCTGACCCAGAAACATAAGTGTGGATTTAAAACTTGAATTTCCTAGGACATAAGAATGATTAATTTGGTAAATCTCTCTGATACATGGATATTCAGGAACTTTGAAAATCTCATTCTTGAAGCCTACTGTACAATCTGGCTTCTAAATATTTATATTACAATTCAATACTTAACCCTTAAACTCACTTCCAAGTTCAACCTCCTTGACTTCAGTGCTGTAGCACTGTACCAAGAGTGTCTGCTGTGGAGAAGTGGTCATCTGTAGGAATGTTTAGCTGGAGGAACAGCGTGAGAGGATGTTTTATCATCCTCCTTTCACAGGTGGGAGACTGAAGCACATGGAGGAAAAGGAGGGGCAGGAAAGAGGGAAAGGATATAAGTAAGTGATGTGTTCAAGGCCACCCAGAAAGACTGCTGCAGAGAGAAAACGAACCCTCATTTCTCCCTCCACCCCCTTTCCTTCCTTTCTGTGTACAAGGTCTCCATCCACAGAGCTGCTTGAGTTTACATGGGTCACTTTTGTTGTGCACAGTGGTTACCAAGAGGAGCCTACATCTTCACAGGTGCAGAAGGCCAGTACTCAGTTTGCAGCTCTTGTCCCTGTTCAGCAGAGAAAGGAACAGCACTTGAAACCTACCTCTTGAATGCTGACGTAGTGGAAAACAAGGATAAAGATGTATTTATGCAGAGAGGAGCAGTCAATCAGCCTTTTGGCTTTTAGACTTTGTCCTAGTTACAGGATAATGTTCAGTACTGTAACTGCTCACAACTGCTAACAATTGCCAATGGCCTTGCTCAAGGATAGAGATAGAGCTGGTAATGAAATCCTCAGTATAAATTACAGTGAAAATCACAGGGAAGTGCAGTAAATGTGCACTACTAATGATCTGACCAACACTGACTATTGAGTGGAAGGAAAAGAGGTAGTCTGAGTGCTATAAAAGGCCAGCTCTACTGATGTTAGAGGCAGCAGAACAGCGTAGGCAGACATGAATATAGTGGATCCAAAAGCCAGAAAATGCAGTATCTATCTACGTCTAACAGGGCTGTTGATTTACCATGTTATGTTTGTGCAAGATACTCCAAGCCTTCTCTTTCACCAGTTTCAAAGTATGAATGCCTTGAAGCAAAGCTGTATCTGTCTTCATTTCACACTGACCTGTGGACAGACACCACACTTGAGTTTGAACACTCTTGCTACTCAGGCAGAAAGCTGATGAAGTAATTCTGAAGGCTTTTTAAGTGCATAACAGCTTACATTACCTGGAGTTTCACTTTACTAAGCTAAGATCAACCACAAGTACAGGCAGGATGGGAAGAGTAAGTACTGATCAGCCTCCGTTTCTTGAATTCTCTACAAATGACAGACATGTTCACCCCTGATTGGCAGAAAGTTTACCCAATCATGAGAAGTCCCCAGCCACACATAGTAGGCACGGAAAGCAACACCAAAATTGGGGCTCTGATATGGAATTGCTTGCCGATAGTATAAAACAACCTGAGCGTCTGTTATGCAGGTTCCCTCTACAGGGAAGACACCCTGAATGTCCACACAGTTACTCTCCAGCAATAATGGTTTTCAGGAATTACAGTTATGGAATGTTAAAATCCCCAGGAAAAGAGTTGGCTTGATTGTCTCCCAGCTAACTGGAAAATTCTGTCATTGCCAAATGTGCTGAACCAAAACCACTCTGTTGTTTCAGGTAGAGATGTGAAGTGCCACTGACAGTCTAGCTGACTAACAGAGTTCCCTGTCTCTGACAAGCATGGATGGATTTCCTTTTAGATTTTTTATAGGAACCATTTCACAGAATCACAGAATCACAGAATGACCCAGGTTGGAAGGGGCCTCAAGGATCATGTAGTTCCAACCTGCCTAATTTTATACTGCATTTGATACTCTTCAGTCAGTAACACCAAAGAGATATTGTCAGCGATAATCTCATCTCCAGAACATAAAGAACATCGCACCCACCAATAAGCTTTGGTCTATAGATCACAGGCTACATCTGTGTGAACTAAATACTGCCTCAATTTCAGTATTTGTTCAGAGCAACAGTGCAGTTTTGAAAGAAATCCACCAACTGTCCCCACTGTTGAAAATACAAGTTCACATCACTGATATTTCTTAGTATAACGTGCTATCATCATCTTTCAAAACTCTTAGACCAAAAGTATGTTCACAGTGTACCCCTACACACATCTTTTCCCTACATAGTTCACCTGAAATCTGGGAAATCAACTGCAACATATGCCTTATCTTTTTTCTTTTTTTTTTCCAGTCAATAGTTTGTTGCATTTGTCTCCTTCTTAGCAGTTATTAGCCTCTTATTAATAGGGCCTGGTTAAAAACCACTGCTGTCATCAAACAGGAAGATTCTGAAAACTTCTGCCTTTCCTCAGCTGTAATGATAATTAAGTAATTAAGCACAGTGCATTAAAAAAGTAACAAAAAAAAACCCCAAAACATCATTAACCTCCATCCACAAACTTCAGCTCTAGGGGGCAGAAACTATGATTTCTTTAGCATCCCATTGTCTATTTATCCCCGTTTTCATTGAATACTGTAAACGCAGTCATCATAAAATCTTCATTTCAAAACTTGCTAGGTAGAATACATGAATGCTGTACAATATTATACCACACTGGGGGCTTGAATGCCACATTAGCTAGTAGAATATCAATATATCTTTTATTTGTGTCTTTTCACCCACAAAAAGTCTGCGTAAAAGTTTGTATAGGCTACAGACATGTAACTCTGATGCTACATAAAAGCCCCTCTGCATTTTTAGGCTGACTGGGATATTCAGCACATTTTAGAAAATGCAAACACTAAAACACCACCGGCTTGATCTGAGTTAGTAACAAGCATGATGTTACTAGTTTCTTAGGCAGGGGAAAGAGTTGTTTCTCTTAGGTTCTGTCAGTCTTCTTGGAAAGCCCAACCTAAAAGCAACGAGAAGCAAAACGAATAACACTCAGATATATGAAGCAGAATTTGCTGCCAAGATCTGCTTGGTTACAGACAGTTGGCAAATACAGCCTGTGCTCTGAAACTCCAGCTGTGTGCATGAGATCCCTCAGATCTATGTGTGTGATCATTAAAGATTTTCAAATTATCTAATAGAGCAGTCTCCTGGAGGTTTAGGTTTCCAGACTTCTGTTTTCTTTACAAAGGACTACATTAAACTTAGTCAGAACACATTCAAAAGAAAACAGTTCTCAAGCTTTACTGTTTAAAAATGTTAAGCACACACAAGCACTCTGGGCTTGATTTTTTCCTGCGAGTGCAATTTGTTCACACTCTCTGTATCAGCAGGAACAGTTGGGAACATGATCATAGCAGAGAAGCTGAAGAGCACTCCCTGGACCCTTCCGGTCTGGATACCATCCAGCTGTCCATAACCATTTTCATTCTCTAGTTACTGCAGGGTACAGTCACAGCTCCTCTTGGTACTCAGGCGTTCAGTACAACAACACCTACATGCCTGAATGCTTGACAAGCCCCACAGAGAGCAACACATGACCATGTGAGTAGAGGCAGTTTAGGGATTGTTTAATATCAAGAAGGCCAAATATCTTCTTTCAGGGCTATTTTATTTTATTTTTTACTTCCTATTTCCAGATATTTATCCAATAAATCAAAACAAATTGTGACTTTGCCTTTTACGTTGCACTAAAAGCAAAATGGCGCTATCCAAATCAAAACTTTCAGCACTTCTGAATCAACACTTGCACAAAACCTTCTTTGGCGTTATTTAAAAAAATACTATGATAAACTGACTTAGAGAGGGAATCATTATTGAAGAGTCCATATTTCCCATGGAATGAAAATCCCATTTCTTCTGTGTAGACCAGTGAACTTCCACTTAGTTACTGGTAACGCTACAAGGGATGGTTGGGTTTTTTTATTTTTTATTTTTTTTAATTTTTGGTGATTGTTTGCTTTTTTTTGGGGGGGGGGGGGGGTGTTGTAAGTGCTTGATGTCTTTATGAAGACTTCAGATGTATGTTTGCAAAATGTCTTGAGACCCTAGTTTTCCCTACAGGCCACAGACAGACAGATTCCATATAAAATACCACAAGCCATATTCCATGCAAAATACTATGAACAACTACAGATACAAAGGAAGGTTCTGTTGTTACCGTGATCATGATTAAATCTTTGAAGTCAAAAGGTATTCAAGATGAAGCCAAATGGTCCAGGTCAAAGGAAAACAAATATTACAAAAGATAAATTTGAAAAGTAATTCATTTTGACAATCAGGAGGTTGATCGACCTCAAAAAATCAAATTACAGAAAACAGCATTTTTACAGGACAATGACATTTAGTTATGTGAAGTCAGTTATAACCCTACTCTCTTCTAGACTGACAACCAAATCCACTGAGAGACATAAGTATATACAACCACAAAAAAAAAAGGTGCTGAGTCAGTGACTACCACACCACTAAAGTCTTAGGCAGAGAGTCCCTAGGAAAAGGTGTGTTTACTTCACAGAAACAGAACAAGTAGGTTAGACTGCAAAGCAACTTTTCTTACTGAGTTGGTAGAACTCATATGTATGCAAATAGAGGGAAAAAAAAAAAAACAAGAAGAAGAACACACATAGCCAACCTACTTGCGCTGCTAAGGCGGCTGGCAGCAGAATCCCTTCCTGCAGTGTTCTAAGGACCTCAGCACAGCCACACTGTGTGCCAACTGCCCAAGTCCCACAGAGGCCTGTAGGCAACAGGTGGGCAAGGGGCATGGCTAGGACAGCTGGCCTTAACTAACAGAATGGATCTCTCATTTGCTGTGATGTCATGGTCAGCAGTAAGAGCTGGGGGACAGAGGAAGGGGAATGACTCTTCTTGTGAAAATGGCTGTCTTTCTGAGCAACTGCTATGCACATTGAGACCTTGCTTTCTAGGAAGCAGGCAAACATTACTTGCTGATGGGAGGTAGAGAGTAATTTCTCTCCTCTTGCTTCAGCATAACCTTTACTTTCTTTTTTTATTATTATTCAATTGCTCCTCATTTCAAGCCACTATCTTTTGGGGACTTTTTTTTTCTACTTATCACTCTGAGGAGGGAGTGTGAAAACAGCATGGCAGAGCTCAACAGACCAACCGTTGTTAAACTGCCATACTTCCTTAAGCAAATGAAAGCTGGGAGCAAAGAGAGCTATGAGGTATGCATGAGGGAGTCGGCATAGGTGGAAAATGCCCAGTTGCATTCCATTCCAATGAAGAGAGGATGAAATTACCACTTTCTCCTTTGCTTCTCTGCTGAGCCAAAGCACCTGAACAACTGAACTCTCCTGCACTGCATTTTGGCTTGTTTGAAATATGCCTAACATTTGTGAACTGCAATGCATCTATAGATCTTATGCTACACACAACCAATCACAGTAATTTTCCTAAGTACAGTTAGTCCTTTTGTAAAATCAGGAATGACAAGTCATAGCCAACATCTCAGACAAAATGTTAATAGATGATATGGCTATATGTGCCCAGAATACAACCGCAGAACTTGCTGAACTGAAGCTGCAAAACTGAGCATGATGTCAGCTGCAAACTTTCCCAAGAAAATTAAGTAAATGATGATGGGCTATACTGAGTTCCATGCTGTTTCATGAACATTATTGTTAGTGCCAGAGACAGATATAAGTTACACAGTCAGAGCACCATGTTTGAATGCAGCAGAAAAGTATTCCTAGTATCAATTTGTTACCCATAAAACAAAACCACAGTTTTACTAGTCCCATCCAGCTTACATTAGTACATTTCTACAAGGAATTTCTGCAGATGTTTCCAAAGTACCCTATCTTTTTGCAGTAGGCCAGGCCTGAAGATGCTAACTTATAAGATCATAGATCTCTCAGGAAACATTGGTACACAATCTGTCCTGATCACTCGATTAATTCAATGATCTTCATTCAAATAGATGTACATAAACCACATGAACATGTCATATAAAAAGATTCTACCAAATTCAAGTGAGCACTAACAATGATAGGGCAAGAGGAAACATTTTTAAACTAAAAGAGGGGAGATTTGTGTTAGGAGGAGGAAATTCTTTACTCAGAGGGTGGTGAGGCCTTGGCACTGCTGGCCACAGCTGTGGGTGCCCCATCCCTGAAGGTGCTCCATGCCAGGCTGCATGGGCCCTGGGCAGCATGAGCTGGTGGGGGGCAGCCCTGCATACCTCTGGGTGTTAGAACTGGATGGTCTTTAAGGTGTCTTCCAGTCCAAACCACTCTACAATTCTATTCTCCCACTTCCCACTTCCTCCTTTAAAAAAGGCAGTCTGATTTCACATCCTCTGGCCTGAGAAACCATGATCAAGAAAGCATCTTGCAGCTTCTCACTCAGATGGATTCCCAGGATAGGATTGCTCAGCCTCAGTATTTGCACTGCAGCTTTGCCTCCCATCTTATTCTTTTGTTCTTGCTACCAAAATACTTATTATTTTCCCTCCATATATTCCTAGTTTTCTTTATTTACTTGCAGGATCACATATCTACAGGTCACTCAAGATCCTGCAAAGACTCCTCTTGGCGATGTAAATCAGAAGTGAATATTTTTACCCAAGCGATGTCAATTCCAGCCTATAACAATAGAGAATTTGACCTCGCCTTTAATCCCTAACATTCCCGTATTAGTCTCATGAGCCTAGGCCTCTTTCCACCTAGGAATTCAATATCAGGGCACTGGCTTTCCTCACACAGTGTGGCATCTGCACACACTGAAGTTAATGGTGAAGCTTGCAACTAATTCCACTTCCAAGAATCCCTTCTTCATTAATTATTACTTACACTCCTCGCCACCAGAATATGAAGTACAAGAGACCCTCCACAGGAAGGTGCTGGCACACCTGTCCTTCCTTGCAACTTTCTACTGACAAGCATCACAAGACTTGAAAGAAAACAAACTCACAATAATACCTGCCACTAAGTCTTTCTACTAATTCTATAGAAAATCCTCTCACATCTAATGAGATTTCCTTTCCTTTTTTTCAACTCCACATGGAATTTCAGAACGACAATTTTAAAATGAGTTGGGTATTTATCAAGGTCTTTTTAAAATATGAGTTATTGTTACAGGTACAATTTATACTGTCGTGTCTCAGCTCCCAAACCTTGGAATATGCCATTCACTCTTTAGCAGGGTCTGTTGTGATAGGACAAAGTAAAATGGTTTCAAACTAAAAGAGAGGAGATTTAGACTGGCCATAAGGAAGAAGACTTTTACAGTAAGGGTAGAGAAGCACTGGAATATGTTGCCCTGAGCGATGGTGGATGCCTCATCCTTGGAGACATTCAAGGCTGGATGGTACTCTAAGCATCTGATCGAGTTGTAGGTGTCCCTGTTCATTGCATGGGGTTGGACTAGATGACCTTTAAGTGTCCATTCCAACTCAAATGATTCTATGATTTTAATGATGGTTAAGATGACAAACAAGAGATGCTTTCACATTCCAGGTTTTGAACTACATTTAGAAGAGAGGGGGGGAAAATAAACAGATTGAAGTTACTTGAATTTTCCCAAGACTTCATAATGTAATCCTTCAGGATGTGCCTCATCTTCAATGCTACTATCCTTTAGTCATTTAGAAATACTTTCTTTAATTAATTTTAGCAAGGAATATGCTGTGCATTAACAGTTGCATCTACTTAAAGGTGTTAATCCTAAATCCTCTCTAACATAGTTTATATACATTCAGATGGGTGAAAGAAACGGGTGGTGGGGAAGAATTCAGCAATATAATCATTTGGCAGCTTACATTATTTTCTTTCAAAGGGCATTACAATACACTTCTCTCACTTGGGGAACTTCAAGAGAAGATAATTATTCTTGTCTGCCTTGTAATATATATTAAAAATGCTCAAATGTGGCTTTCTAGGGAATTCTGCCAAATATTTTTAGGCACCAGACCCAGCTTTACTTAATTTTGTATTGCCTTCCTAGTCTATTATGAAATACCCTTCCATGCAGTTTGAATTTGGTAAAAAGGCTGAAGCGTATTCATTTATATTAAAAACAAAAACACTTCTTTCCTTGAAATAGAGATCTTTAACTCCTGATGTTACAGATATTCAGATGCACCATAATTAAAGGGTCTCTCTACAGAGCTCAATACACATCACTGAGGTTTTACTGACAAAAGGAAAAAGAAAAAAGTAGAAAGTTGTGGGGTTTTCTTTTTTGTTGTTTGTTTTAACAGACAACATACCAAGAACAGAAAGTAACTTTAAGTATTCTTGTTTAATACTCCCTCTATTAGTAGCATAACAGTAGTACCTTGAGACTCTGAAGACAAGAGCCCTTCTACACAAGACATTTTAAAAGCTTCAATAGGTGCAAATCCTGAACCTTCAAGAGCTGTCATCAACTATGGTAAAGTATTGAATTGCACCAGAGTAAGAGGGAAAAAAAGTGTTATTTAAGGTAACAAGCCCTTATTATTATCAATATTTATCACAAGGGATAAGTTAAAACAGGTAGTCAGCAAACCAAGGTCCGCAGTCTGCTCCAGAGTTTACAATCTAAGCAAGCAAGAATGCCAAGGCTGGACACAGAGACAGAGCTCCTTACACAAAAGCATAACATGTACAGCTGGAACGAGATAAGCTAAATAACAGGGAGCGATAAAACAGGTGTGGGGTGAATCTGATGATATGATGCCCACAGACAGCACTGCAAGGCAAACAAGTAGTACAGAGCTGGCAGCTGCTGGACAAAGTACAAGTGGGAAACAGAGGCACAGTCCTGCTCCGAGGGGTGCAATAGAGCAGGTAGCAGGGAGAAGTCTGACCACCAGTTGCTCACCTCAGCATCTATTCACTAACTCCTGGTGGGTCACTCCTGCAAAAAGCCCGAGGCTACCCTAGCACATGCTGGTGAGAAAGACTGGGCAACCCTCATCCCGAGCTGCAGAAAAATCTGGCATGATTTCCACAGCAAGAGCAAGATCAGGATAAAGCCCACAGATATCCCCAGCAGGGTGTTTCCTGGATATTTCACCATCTTCCCCTCACCCTTTTAAAAGCCAGCATCAGAAACTAGATACTGTACATAATGTCCATGTGTAATGTTGTATTTAAGTGTTTATTTTGGCTTCCTAAAACAGGCTGGAATCCAGCTCTTGTGCTCAGCCCCACCTTACTTATATTTGCTCTGTTATGCACAACAAGCTTGGAGCTACATGTAAACACAAAACACTTTAAAACTATATTAACACTATCTCTATATCATTAATACACACTAACTTCTTTCACAAAGGACTGGTACAAGGATTGGTTGTTACAGAATCCTTTAAAGTTCAAGTTTCATAGAGAAGCAACGCTGTTTTACTTTTCCCTGATCACTGAAAGAAAGCCATTCCAGACTGCGCATTGAAAACTGAAACAGCTGAGAGGGCTTCTCCTACCTCCTCTTATGGTTTCATCTTTTTTGTTGGCAAGCTATTCTGTGCCAGACAAACTAAGATTCCTTATGTTCTTCAGTCACTCAGCTGTTCTTTCCTGTAGATATTCCAACAGCAGATAAATTTCAAGGCTTGCTGAGCCAAGCTCACAAATCTCTGTGAAGACTTCAGTTAAGCAAGGATACTGCTGGATAGTCTTTTTTTTGCTGTTAAACTAAGAGCTTGCAAACTGACCTTGGTCTGGTATGTGTCAGTTAAGAGTAACTCACACCAGAGCCAAGTATCATAGGTGTATGAAAGACCAAAAACCAGGTCACTTAAATGATGTCTGTAGAAACACAGTTGTATGAGAAAGTGTACCATCTTTAGCATGCAGCTGCACATGCCATCTATACAGTTTCAAAGCACTGGACTTAGCAGACACAGGGAAACAAACTGTGTGGCTCTCAGCAGAGCCAGTGGCACCAGGCCTTCTCCCTGTACACATGAACAACCTGGCACACACACTCAGAGGGCAGGCACAGCATACAAAAGCGACAGCCAAATTTGTAAGCTAGTTAAAAGCCTGCAGCACTTAGAGCCTCTACATTGCCAAGGCAAGAATTAGAGGTACCACACCTGGAGAAATGATCAGGGCACGTCTGCAAGATGCATGCTTTTCTGCGCACAATTCTTTTCTTAGAGGATTCCTTCTTACCTATCATATCATTTTGCAATGAGATCCAAATACCTCCTCTAAAGAGAGAATAGTCTGTTAACATTTAAGCTATTCTTATCAAGGCTGTTTACCTGTGATCACCTCACACACTACACTAGCGTATCTCTGTAGCAATATATGGATTTCACCAGCCTGTATTCAGCCTTCACATATCTACTCACAAGGCCTATGTTAGGAACAGGAATCCCATTTAAAAGTCAGACACACACGTGTCACTGGCTCTGAAGGTCTGCCCAAGCCCAGCACCTGTGCTGTGAATAACCTTAGTTTTGGAGACAGTACAGACCTATTCCCTGCAGTTAGAAATGAAGCTGATGATTACCACTGCTCCAGGTGTAGCCTAGTCTTCCTCTGCAGCTCAGCCCTCCAGCCATCACATGACCCACAACCCTACAATTTATAGATATCAACTTAAGTGCAGACCACACAACATGCGCAGATTGGGGAGAGGGTGGGAAGGAAGACAAGAAAAAACCAGCACAAATGCAAAATAACTCATCCTCATCAACTCCAAACAGAATACATGCATTTTCTCCACAGTTCAAAGAAGCAACTGGAATTTTCCATCCATAAGATCCACAGAAAAAAATAAATGCATCTTAAAATAACTTAGCATTTTAGTAAAATATCAAACAGGAAGTTTACCTACCTAGAATATGCCTCTTTTCTGTGCCAAAATTGATCCTAACCTACAACCCAAACCTTCTCTTAGAAGAACAGCTCAGAGCACACTTCCCAGGGAGTGGAAAACCAAGATGTCTACAGATGTGCTGCCTGTCAGCTGCTCCAGGTGTTGCTATTCTCAACTGATTGAGCCCTTCTGACCATCACCAGTCTCTCTGGACAACTCTTTCTTGGTCAGTTCAGGGTTTAATTCAACTCTGTGCACCTCTTGGAGATGGTGAATCTAAACTCCACATGTGGTAAAGTTTCTATATATCCAAGCTTGGTCAGTGAGAAATCTAGAATGTCCTTTGGATTCCCCATAGCTAGCAGTGTTTGTTACCTACTATATGGACAAAAACTAGTAGTACATTTGGTTCCGTGAACATACAAATTTCAGCCTTCAGCATTGTACGCATCTGCCTGGAATAGCATTCTATTCCAGGAAAAAAGAATAATAGAATTTGAGGAGAGATTATATGTAAAATCATGAGTATACAAATCTACATCCCTAAATGAGAATAAAATCTGTTTTTATTCAGGAAAAGGTTGATCTACTGCTGCAGTAAAGGGCATAGACTTGTCAGCTGTTAGGCAACAGATGGAAGAAACTTAGGGTCTTTTTCCCCCACCAAGAGGCACCTGAATCCTCGATGATGTGTGTCTGATTGACAGAGATATGAATTATTTATTTGTGTGACCAGAAAGTGGGAAAAGAACACTGAAGCCTACATAACTCAAACTATGGAATAATCGTGTTTCCGTAGGCATGTAATCAGCTCAGAAAAACACGTTAAAAGGTAAAAACTATACATTTGTTTCCACAAAGTGGGGGCTGTGAGATGGTTAAAAAAGGAAAATGGTTTCTGCCCAAAAAGTTTAGAATCTGGGGCTTCAAACAGTACAGCTTATGCTCTTCATCTATCAGCAGCTTATGTTTCTTTAAAAAAACTCAAAAAATTTAAATGCTAGACTACAAATATCTCAAAAGACTTTCTTAAAAAGCTGAAAGAGAATTAGATATCAATGTTTTGCAGTTTAAAGTGCTGGCACCTTACAAAGAGAAGCCTTTTGTTAGAGACAGGAAGTTTAGTTTATTGCTTGGTGTATACAGTTCGCCCACTACATTATTTTGGGCTATTTTCATTCCTCACATAGTAAAGAGGAAATTCTAAGAACATTTCATTGCTTTTCTTTGTTTGATGAAGAGCAAAAATTTGCAGTTTACTGACCACTGTATTGCTTTGCTACTTTTGAAGTGCAATTTCACTTCACATATTTCTTCTGGTGGATTAAATATTTGCTCTTTACAAAAATGAATTCTTTTTGCCCCATTCATCTTAAGCCCACCACTCACTCTCGTTTCTCGTTACTTTGTGGAATTCTTTAGCATGCAGCTGCAAGGCTGCAAAACAAAACAAAACCAAAAATCTCAATCCTTGCACCCCTCTTTATTTTTTTTCAAGAGCGATGCTTCAGGCTCAGAAACTGACAAGAGAGACACTCTGAAAACTCTTCTCCCTTACACATTTTGCCCAGATCTTTTTCAGTCAGATGCAGTCTGAAACAGAGAAATAACAACATATCCACGGCACAGGAATATTACTATTGCTCTTCCAAAGGGCATTCATTTTTTCAAAATAAATGCTGCACCTTATTTACTGTCCATTATGATGCTGTTGTCTGCTCAGCAGATTTTTGTGCAGCTCAGATTATAAAACAAAGAGCTAGAATACATGCCTGTCCTTTTACTCTTTTACTTTTCAATGATTCACAAGGTCATCCCAAATGTTTTTATACCTTAAAATAACAACAACCAAAAAAAAAGATGATTCCTCATAAAAGGCGTGGTTTCTAAGAAACGCTAAGCATTTAAACATTTATTAGAAACAGTTTTAGTTTCTCATTAATCTGAAGATTAAGTATTATTGATTTACAATTCATCCAATGCCCATAAGCAGCGTACAAAAACAGAGCCTGAGAATTGAAAATGAGTGATGCCTTTCTGGCAGCATCTTGCTGTGTCCCGCCAATGGCACAACCTGTCCAACTGGATGAGAAACAGCTCTGCTCTTTCTGCAATGTTCTGCATGCTTGACTGTATATGTCCCACAGATCATCTACTAACCTACACTTATTTTTATATTACAGGATCAGCAAGTATAAAGGAGATGAAGTCTCTGGGGACTCTACGTATTGCTTAACATCAACCGCTCAGGCTCTTAGTCACCCCAGAGGTGATCTTGGTAAAAACAGATAAATTACATAGATAGATTGACACAGAGACATGCATATATCTGCACACATAGACATACATGCCCCCTTAGGGCCTGATGGAACAACTCCAATTCACTACAGCAAGCTTTGGGTCAGGCCCAGCATTAGTATAAGATACAGACTAACTGCCTCTGATCTTTGAAACCAGTTTTAGAAGGCTAAAGTGGAGTATGAATTTCCATTCAGTGACCCTGGTTCTTCACCAGTATAATTACACTGGCTTTAACTCCATTGGCTTTGGTGACATGTAAAACCAATGTAACAAAGCGGAGAATTTTGCTATATTACATTTTTTTAAGTAGCTTATTAGCCCACACGTTATACCCTTTTCAGTGAGTTGGCCTCTGTGCAAAGGGTTCTGAGGACCTTATTCACTGAAACTGATGTGACTCCTCTCACTGGCTTTGGGTCAGAGTTGGGTCACAAAATTATTTATTTGTTTGTTTGTTTGTTTGTTTGTTTCCAGCCTAGGAAAATTTGCTCACAACTTAAAACACACAGAAAGCACATAGAATGGAAATGGAAGGTAGGGGTGAGACAAATAAGAGAATGAAGCACTTCTGTGCCACCCTCTTCTACTTTGCTTGGTTGCATGGCCCTCAGGATGAATTGCCTGCCAGTGCTGCTTGATCTTAACTCTTTCAGTACCTTCAAGGTTGCCTCCATCTCTGTGTGGCAAACTCACATCTCTCAGTCTTTACAACTGTACCTGCTTTTCCCTTCTGCTGCCATTGGCTATTTATGTCTATCCTGCCTGCCTCCTGTCACACCCAGCTTTACTGCCTGCCCCAGCTTCCCACACACATGCTCTTAATGAGCAGGTAGAGTAATTGCTTTCACAACATTTTTCTCACAGTGACATTTATTATTTGCTCAGGGTTTAGTGCTATTGTGCCAGTTCATCGAGTCCCATCGAGGAATGAATTCCTTCAACAAGCACAGGAGTTTTATCCAAAGAAAGACTACTGGATGCACAGCTATTGTGGCCTATAGTTGTGAAGAAATACCAGTGACAGGATTTGAAACTCAACTTCTCTACAATCTCATACCACTTTTTTGTCCCTCGAGTTCTGTAGAATAGGAATTAATAACAGTCCTTTTTCTCCACAGAATAATTACAAGAGCAAATGCATCAATAATAGGAAACATGACCAGTTCTCAGGTCTATGCAAGCACCTGAAATGAACCTAAAATGCAAAATAATAGCATAGCTAACAATTTTCTGAAATTATGCCAGTCCTTGGCCAGTACCTATCACTAAAAGAAGATAGGCCAAGTTCCATTCATCTTATATGCCAGTATATATGCAGAGGCCAAGGGGTAACTACAACAGGGTTATACCCAGAGCCTGTCAACCATGAAGTACTACTGTTACTGAGATTCAGTGATGCTGATAAGATTCTAATCTCTGGGTATTAGGTCAGGTTCATGAATTACTGTCAGAAGCCTATGAAGGGGCCACAGTGATCATGAGGGGTTTAGTTATTACTGACATGACAGTAGCTCATGAAAACCCAATAGATGTCAAAGCCCAAAAGCAGAGGTAACCAGAGTAAGCATACACACATAGCTCTGTATCAAGTTTGGAAAGGAATAATGCAGATAGCCTTAAGTTTGTTGAAAAGAGGAGAGACAGAAAGGCAAAAATAAACCTCAAGCCTTGCACACTACAGTAATTCGTCCATTGTAATGCACAATTTCTCAGTGTGTTCACTGATATTTATTGTGACAGTTTCTTGGATTCTTTTTCAGTAACACCCAAACTCCACCTTCACTTTGAACACAGGTATGGTGCACAATGAAGTGACACACAGCATTCAAAGGCACATCTTTAATAACCGTGCTAGAGGACACTGGCGGCAAACTGGCAGTGCAAGCAGCTCTGGATAGTACTTGGGATCTAACCCAGAGTGGTAGGCAAGCCCCAGTCCAGCTTGGGCCCCTTACCTTCACTGCTCTTCATATTTGAAATGAAATCTAGCTCCGATCACAACATTTACTAAAATCATATTCCTGATTTTCTCATCAAAGTTTGCTAAATTTTCACTGAGAATTTGCCTTCATGTTTTTCATTTATTTTTTTCTATTTACTTTCTTTTTTGTGATCTCAGCTCATTAAGAAATAATAAGCAAATGGCATCCCAGTAGACACACATTACTTTTCTTATGAGTGATTATGAGTATTAATCTACCACTCAATTATCATACCTTAATGATTTGCAATGTGTAAATGTTTAGAAATTTGAACCGGATTATTTTCAGGGGGGGTGAATAGAAAGAATAACTGCTCTAAATTCTTTAAGTATTTTTTTCCAGAATATTGGGATTCAGCAGAGAAAAATATTTTCAAAATAACACAGTCCCGTTTAGAAGTGCCAAAATACTTCATTTAAACATACTGTGGTGAGACATGCATATATTTTCATTTCAAAATGTTACCTTTTGCTTCAAAATATCCTTAAGACAGAAAGTGGAGAGTAAAGTAATACTGTAATCCAAAATGTATATATTCTATTTCATGCCAAGACATGCATGTAATCTGAGAGGTTCACATTTTCTTGAGAAAGTGTTGGTTTGAGATTCTGCTCAAATTGTTTCGTAATAATTTGGTCTTGTTAGGAAAATATAAAGAAGAAAAGCATTGATCTATCCACCTCTTCAAAACATTTCAATATTAGTGACACATCAGGACTACAAGTTGTCATATCCCTAGGAAGTGATCACAGAAAAGCAAAAATCTTGTGATTTGAAGGACTGAAGTGTGACTTTCTGCATGGTGTAAAAAGGGGATGCAAATCCACTCAGATTTTCATCTCTACAATAATTGTAGGTGAAATTTAACTTAATAAAGAAGATCTTATGTATCAATTTTCAAGTCCTCTTTTTAGACAAATGACACCCTTTAAGTGATAAAAAACAAGGATAGGCTGTACTTAACTGTATGGGTATCTTGCAAAGCAATTGGTCGATGAACACCTTGCACTTCTGATTTTGTATTGCTTTGAATCAACGGCTGCTATTACTCTCTCATCCAACAATAATATTGCATCAGCAGCTCAGAGAGGACAAAAGGAAGGAATTTATAATTGAAAAGGTGAGTCTGAAACAGTGCCAGTCCTCACATAATTTTCTTGACTAAATGCTACATGCTACATTCCATAACATGTCTTGACCATGCCACAGACAACTTTCCCTGTAACACAACTACCTAATCAGCGTCACGGGATTCTGTGACTTACGTCAATGTGACTACTTGTATGAACGTGGATTACTCATATGAATAAGGGACTGAGACTTCAGTCAGCACAGTGTCTAGAAACCTTGTTGATGTAAGACACAATACGGAAGTGAAGCCATTAAATCAAGCAGGGGGCTGCAACTGTCATACTGCTATTTAAAATATTACTGAGACAGGTGAGGAGGAGGACAGAATATTCCAGTTACGGTGGGAAGGATATATATTGTTTTTAATGCAGCTGTGTTTCAACTCTGAAATGTCTGCAGTTTCAAGATGACACCCAAACCGTGCTGCTGCAGCAGGATGAACTTTAATGCAATGCAAAGATTTAATTGGCTGCAATAATTGCAAAGCAAGTCCAAGGTCAGTTACGCTATTTTTATATAAATGACTGAATTTTTCTGGTGGATCCAGGGTTTAGCATCCAATTATAACTATTAAAATTACTAGTAAGTTTGAATCCATAGGCAAAAACAAGACCTACTCTACTGACTTCTGCCTCTAGGAATTCCTAGTATTTCTATAGGAGTTTTGAAATACAATTAGAATGAATAACTATTTGAAAGAAATCTGCTTCTCAGATATGTATTACATCTGTCAATTCAGAAATGATAGAAAGTTTCATTTTCATCTCTTGAATCAGCCCAGAACTTTGCTCCATGATACATTTCCCAGTGGTACTTCGCTGCTTCACTTAGGGAATCTGATGTTCTGTTTGCTTCTAAATAATGAGGTGCCCTCCTAGGAACTCCCTTCCCTTGAGACAGCAATTTCTGTAGGTAAAAGCAAAACTAAACTATGAGAAATATGCATTAATTGACATCATAGAAAATTTCCAATCTATATAATTTCACTACTTTTTGAAGCAAACAACCAGCACTTGCATTTATAAATGAAAGATTTAAGTATTTGAAAAAATACTTCAGTATTTGAAACCACAATTAAGTATTTGAAACAACAGCTTATACATTTTTCAAAGTAATTAGAAGGATTTGAATACCATAGTAAAATTGTAAATCATATCCTTAACTTCTTAATTGTCTAAGACATAGAAGGCTTCTTTTTCTTCTGAAAGGGATCATAAGAAGACAGAATCAACACTGCTACTTTTACCTAGCTTCCATTTGGAAATGGAAATGGTTCTTGAGCAGGATTCAGCAGCAATGGACTCTTAGGCTTGTGCGCATGTTTGCTAGCAGTAGTTGATGCCTGACTGCCCACCACCAGGACCTCGGCAGACAGCAGCAGTATAAGATCTCTGCTCCCCACAGTGCCTTCTCTGCTCGTTGAATGACTTGAGTCTCCCTGCCGATGTTATGCACACGCTATGGGACCAGTGTGGGTAGTGAAGTGCAAGGGTCTGCTCCCACTTTCAGTTTTCCGGTAATCTGGTTGTTACTAAAAATGAACTGTTCTGGGCCTCAAAGCCAAGCAGCAGTACTCACTGTAGAAGTACTCTCTCTCATTTTCTGGCAGATGTAATCCATAGTGGGATATAATCTATTTTTCTCTGTGTTAACTTTTTTCCTTGTTTATTTCTTTTGAATATTCTGAATAAAATTAGAGGCAGTTTTCTTTTTTAAGAACTCGATAAACGCTGACCAATTACTTTAAAAATGGAATAGACTAACCGTGCTCTTGTTCTGTAGGAAAACCTATAGCTTTTTACACAGTCTATTCTTCCCTCTGCTTAGAAGATGGTGCATAAGCAAGAAAAATCATAAGATTTGCCTAATGGTTCTTTTTTATCTTAAATTAGTTACTTTCCCTCTAGTCAATTTGGATAAGCAAAAATATTTGTAGCTTTGAACAAGCATCTAGGGAGCAGTTATTACTACTAAGGAAATTACATCTAATTAATTGGCAGTCAATTAACCTGAGGGAAAATTATCTACCACAGATTAGCGGAAGAGGAAAAATAGTGGCCCAAATTGGTACAGTGATAAACAGCCACAGCCCTTCAGGAAAACAATGTGAATTAGACCTTCTGCATCCGTTGAAGTCTGTCTAGCACTCAACCTTTTACAGAATTGGACCTTTAACTTCTTTAAAATCTCTGTGACGATTACAGATAGTCTGATAGAGACCTTTTTTTGAAAAAGATGAGTCAATTCTTCTGTATGAGAGTTACTAATAGAATAAAGACCACAGGTTTCTGAGTCATGCAGAAGCAATAATGTTCTTTAGTGGAAGCACAGCATTGATGTACACAGATAAAGCGAGATATAAGTGCAGACAAACGATAGTATGTGATGGTACAAAGGCTTTGTTGGCAAGGGCTTGAGAAATCTGAATTGCTCACTGATAGCGAATTATGCAAAATGCCCTCGAGGAGTGATGATCCTGTGTATTTCCAAAAAATTGTTACACTCTTACGTCAGACCTCTATTTTCTTCTTAACCCCTTCCTCTAAAGCCAAGAGCATACTTTGGCAGATAAGCAATGAAGTTCAAACTCTTCATGTTAACATTCACCCTCCTAGCATTGTCTTGTGATTTGTTCCTGAACTTTCATAATTCCTAAAAACTCCCGGAGGGACAATAGATTTTTTATTTCTGAAAATGAAAAGAAAAATTTAGAAATACAATTTGGTGGCTGAAATAAGAAGGAATAATCCCATGAGCTGCGAGTGCTCTTTGGATGAGAAAGAATTGAACTGTATAGGATTCTCCCTAAAGTCAGCTGATGAAAAAGAACCGTTTTCAGTGCTTCTGAAAATCTCACCACCTAATTTTCAATGTTGGAAGTCAAACACTTGCCAAAGGTCTATAGGCTTATGGAGAATTAAGAATAAATGCAACTGTATTTTTAAGAGGGTTCCAGTGAAATGCAATCAAATTGATCAGTTTGTCTTAATCTCACCATGATTTTACTATCAGTTTTCATGTCCTGCAGATTCCAGATGCTGACAGGTCGACTCAATTCCCCATTTTTTCCATTACCAATTTTTCATTATGCACGTTAAGCATGTTTCCATTTGCCTGAGGTACATCAGGGGCAGGGAAGCATTTTTCAAAGATAACTCATTTAATATTAAATGTCAAAATATTACTCACTTCTTTAGCAAGACCATGCAGCTGCAACCTGAAGAATTAATTTGGGATGGTGTCTCTGTGGAGTTCAGGGCGTTGGTCTATGCATACCTTTTGCTAAACAAAAAAATCATTGACTTATTCAGAATTTAAAACACTGTATGGAACTAACTAAAGGGCAATCATGAACAGCTAAACATAAAAAGGAAGTGTTTTTTTTTAAGCCAGAAACGTTATTAATTCTGGATAAAACAATCAGGGGAACTTCTCATTGCACAAGGTAATTAAATAAATCTATTACCGTGATAATAAAAAAGTGGTAATGACTTCTGGCTTTGTTTTGAAGATTATCACCATAACATTTCACTTCTGCGCAAGCAATTAAGAATACAGTGAAGAAAAGAAGCACAAAAGCCCCCATTTTACAGTAGTAAAATAATACAGGGGGAAAAAAATAAACCGACTGTTTATGCAGCACTTGCTTCCCTGTGTTTCATTGAAGACAATTCCTGACTTACATTCGTGTAAACCAGGTTATATCCAGGCCATAAATGACATAACCAAAGATGTTTGTCAACAGAGTGAACTGTCACCTGATTCTTCAAGTCTCAGCTCTCAGAATCAGCAACAAAGCCGCCTTCTTCATGGGAAAATCAAAATTGTACTCTGGATTCTAAGAAGTGTTTCCCACTGTCTGTTCAGATAACTGTTTCAGAACTAACTGACATTGTCCATCACTAAGCTGTGCATTTGTAAAAAGAACACAATACAAGAGGACAACAGATCAGTCCTCCCATAGATTTCATTATTTATGCTGCTATTTGTTGCATCAAACTAAGAAAAATATCTTTTCCCATGTTTCTTAAAAATGGCATTTGAATTTCACAATGGCCACCCTTTTGGTTATAAAACAAGACAGGGTCAAAGTACTCTTTAAAATGATAAACCAACCCACAAGCCTGAGAACCCTTTTAGTCCCTCCATTTAGTTCTGTTATTTAGAAAAACATAGTCTGGACTAGGAGGTTAGCTAGGCTTATTCACAGGACGTAAAGTCTCTTCTTGTAATCCAAGATGTGATACGGTCTTCTCAAAGTCTGTTAAGTCTTCCCGCTCTTTTCCTGCAAGTGTCTTCTACCACATCATCTTTCTGTAGAAAAACAAAGAACCTTAACCTCGTGATTTCCTCTCAGGACCTTTATTTTGCAAGTTGCTGCCTTTGAGGCATCAGGTAATTCTTGGTGCCTCCAAACCAGTCTTTAACCTGTTCTTTTGGGTTCCCATGCATTTTTTTTCTCTGTCTGTAAAGAAAAACAAACACCTTAAAACTGTTCTGGAGGCTTGCACTACAGTTCCCCTCTAGCGTTGGCTATAAGCCAGGCTTCTAGGTGGGGCCTTATAACCCCAGGGTGAACTAAGATAAATTTGTAGAACTAGCAAGAAGTTGGTAAGGCAGTACTTACTTCAATTTCAGAAAGCAGCAAACAGGAATAAATGGCTTTCTTATGGCTATATTTGCAAATTCAAGATTTGAAGTTATACCTAAGAACTGTGTAGTGCTAGTTGCTTTAACTGGCACAGTCCTACCTGTTCAGGTGCTTAGAGTGCATGGTGATGGATACAATATACAGCTTTTCCCATAAAAATTATAACCTTTGAGATGCACTTTGTGGATATCACCCATGGTGGTGTAGCCAGCAGCAAACAAGAAATTATTTGCCTGCATGCAATAGATCACTGTTCTGTTCTTCACCTTGAATGTGCTCTCACAAACATTGCCAGTAAATGCTCCAACCCATAAAAGCTTTATAGCAAAAAGTTTTCAGAGAATCCTTTTCCCTAGTACACAGTAATAATGAAATACAGAGACTTCTCTATTATTTCCTATGTAAAGACTGAGAAATGAAAGAAAGCAAGGAGATATCTGCTCTTAACCCAGTAAAAATATTTCAACATTCACTTTTCCACAGGCCCAACAGAAATATCTTCATCTACGAGAGATGTTCCAGAAGTAACGCTTCCTATTATATTATGTTGGCCCATGATATCAGAGGAAGTTGTTGGTGGTATGGCAGTAGAGGCTGAACCTTCCCACCAATACTCTATTAATGTGAAACACATAGCAGCAGAGGAGCAGTCTGACAAAATGGCATCTGACATGGAAGTGTCTGCAGCAGAAACAGTGACATGAAAGACAAATCATTCTGGACATTCTGGATGGAGATGCACAGCTGTGACACTACAAAATGAAGGCTGTCTTGATCAGCTCATCCACATGGATCCTTGTGTTACAACCAAGGAACTGTGTACAGAGCTGAATACCATCTTCATTGCATTGTCAGTGATGGTGGCAACACTGGAATATAGCAAAGTTTGTGCCAGATGGGTCCCACAAATCTTCACACAGGAACAGAAAGAACACCATATGCGAGTTTGTCAGAACTTATTGAACAAACATGAGGCTGAAGGTGACAGTTTACAGGATTGCATCACTACTGGTATTGAGATGTGGTGTCACCACTAACAGCTGGAGTCAAAACGGCAGTCCATGGAGGGGCGGCATGTGAGTTCCTCTTTGCAGAAGCTCAAGGCAAAGCCCTCAGCAAGTAAAGTGATGTGCACTGCCTTTTGGATATGAAAGAGGTAATTCTTCTAGGTTTCCTGGGACATGGACAAATGATCAACTCTGACTGCTCAATCACCATGCTGACTAAGGCTCAAATTTTCAGAGTCAGTCCAGAGAAGAAGACAATCTTTCTTTTGCAATGCAGTGATACCAGGCTCCATGTCAATTTGAAGAACATGGAGAACATTGCCAGACTTGGCTGGACTGTCCTACCACACCCACCGTATAGCCAAAATTTTGTGCCTTCTTAATTCCATCTTTTTGGGCCAATGAAAGCTGGAAAGATTTTCCTGGTAACAACATCATCATAACAGCTGTGAAACAGTGGCTCACCTCCCCTGATGCAGATTTTTGTGAGTGCGGCATGCAGGTTCTTGTTCACTGCAGGCAAAAATGCATAGCTAATGGCGGTGACTATTGAAAAACAGTGTTTTGTAGCTGAGAAATTGCTATCTCAAGTAGTGTTACCGTGCACTTTTTATATGTTTTACTTTCCATGGAAATAATTAAGAGGCATTACTTTCAGAGCAACTTGTGTGCGTACAATCTACATACATACTTAAATAGGAAATTATGGGAAAGTCCCTCAAATTGAGGTATACCTGTTAACATTACGAATGAAATTAACATGGTTTGGGGGCCTCAATGACAGGTGCATGGAGAGAGCAGTCTAAAGGACTGGCTGAACAGCTATGAGTGCATAAGCAGCCTAACTTTCCAGACAATTGCTAAAACACAACATGATCGGTAAGGAGTTTCACTTTGAAGTGGTTTGGCACTTCTCTAATTTGGTACTCTACTTTGGTACTAATCTGTCACAGTTTTGCGGGTCATGTAAGGGGCAGGGAACACGCAGTGTTACTTTGTCTTTGTAGGCTCCAACACTGCTGTGTAGCTGTTCATGATGGCACTGCTCCTCTAGCTGACAAGTCATATCACCATGCCCTATTAAGTATGTCACATAGTACAATTAAAGAAAGAATCATTGCTGCAGGACAAAAATTAACTTTCATTAGAAATGAACAAATAAATAAATAATTTTTTTTCTCCATTTAAACTTTCAATTTTTATTTCAGATTTTTAATGCATATTTCTCATGAATATTTTGAAATTTATAAATTTCTTTAACAACTCCTTACAAGTATCTCATATTCAATGACATTTTACATGGGTGGATAGTGATAGGACAAGGAAGAATGGTTCTAAACTAAGACAGGGGAGGTTTAGGTTAGATATTAGGAGGAAGTTTTTCACACAGAGGGTGGTGATGCACTGGAACAGGCTGCCCAAGGAGGTTGTGGATGCACCACCTCTGGAGGCATCCAAGGCCAGGCTGGATGTGGCTCTGGGCAGCCTGGTCTGGTGGTTGGTGACCCTGTACATAGCAGGGGGTTGAAAGTGGATGATCATCATTGTCCTTTTCAACCCAGGCTATCCTATGTTTCTATGATTTCACTTTCAACATTCACTAGCAGGTAATGACCAAACTTAGCTGGGATAGTTTCTGTTTCCAGCCCAAATAATTTAGGAACAGCTCAGCTGCACTGCAAGATTTGACCCAATCTACTTGGTTTCATATTATGTCTCTTACATTGGTCAGCAAAGATCTTCCTGAGGAATTGCTAAGGTCTCGGTTGCTACAACATGTAATACTTTAATTCCTTGCAGATGTCTCTTCCTTGACTTTACAATCAGATATTGTCTTGAGCCTAGAAGCTCAGTATTCCCTCTCTAACGTTATCATGATCCATTCTAAATCTAGAGCTGTTTTTTGTCCATATTGGTTCAAAGATTTTAATTTAATATGTTAATTTAATATTTGCTGTTGATAAATATTCTCCCTGTCAGAAATGCTGTCAGCAACCAAACATAAATGAATCATGGATAGCACTAAACTGAAAACCAGCTTTACAGATGAAAAGTTTTTTAAAAAGGAATCTCCTTCTTTCCCCCTCCCCCTCCCCCCCCCCTTTTTTTTTTAATGATTGTCTAAGAACACTCCTTTTGTTTTATTTATCTGACTTTGTGACTGATATGTTTCATTGTTTGGCACTTCATGACAAATCAGACTACTGCATTTTGACAAAGTGGCTTCATCTAAAATTTGAACAACAGGATTTTATTCCAGCCACTGTTTTATTCAGTCAAGAACTAGCATGACTTTTACCAATACATTTCTGTACACACCTTCATAAAGACTCTTCCTTGATTAAATAAATATCTGGTTTAGCCTGAAGTGATGTGATGCTGTTTTTTGACATGCCTTTATTTTTCTGTCAAGTGTTACAGAAGCCTCTTCTAATATAATAGTACTGCAGTCACAAAGATTAATTACATTCAGATAATAAGCAAATTATGGGAAGAAAAGTATGAGATCTGTGTTTAGTATGTCTTAATAAAATTTCAGCATTCAAATCAGAAAATCTCTGTGCAAAACCTAAATTCTGTTTGAAATTACACTATACAAATATTAGCAGTTTATTATCCCACAAAAAAATGTAGTGAAGGAGCAAGTCTTTTTTGTAGCAGATTGAAGAAAATTCTGATATTTTTAATCCTCTTAATTAAAACTGCTCTCATGACTCACTTATGTCACTTTAAAATGTAGACATATATCAGGCTAAGTTGCGGGTGTGCACTGACACCATGATTTGCTCTCAATTGCTGACCAGAGTTATCAGTTAAAACAATTTAAAACACATGGGATATTTTTCTCAACCACAGACTAACAGGCAATAGCAAAATGGATTTAACCCCTACAGTTTGAGAGTTGCGTGGGATTTAGCCACACAGCACTCTTTAAAGTCACCAGAAGTTCAAATCAATGGGTGTGGTATGGCAGCCTTCCATTAACTCTCATAAAGCTGGAGGCTTTGCATGTCTGTGGGGGTAAGACAGTAGGTAAAAAGTACTTTATCCAGTGGGAGTCACTACCCTTATGCTAATTTCAGTGGAGAATTTGATTTGATACCTTGGCTAGCTGCAACCTGGCAGATAGACAGGTTGGTGGGCCAATAACCAAGTGGTGATATCCCTCTGAAAGTACAGAGCAAGTGAAGCCTAGGACATTTTGGAGTCATCTACTTGCTACTCTCAGAAATAGGCCACCTATAACATACTGTGCCAGCTAAAACTTGTGGGTGGCCTTAATGGGTCCCCACACAGGACCGCTGCTGTAATCAATCTGCCAGCCACAAAGGCACAGACTGTAACCCGAGCAGTCAATGCCAACCCTTGGCAGCAGGAGCAGTCAAAGATTCAGATGAATCTCTTAACAGTTAAGATCATTAACACAGTGCAAGTGAAACCCATCAGTTGCTGAGACCCATTTAATTTGTAAGGTTGGCCATAACAGTTATTATATTCACAATGCATAAAAGATCTGCTCCTTCTTTACATTCAAATTGAACTCAAAGTGTTGACGTCACTCTTTAAAAGCCATGGATGGAATCCTGATCTCAGGGAGGTATGTGGGAACATTGTAATGAAAGATTTCACTCCAGTGTGGTTCCAGAGATACACACCTCCCTAAAACAAACTTTCCTAGAGGGGAAAGAGATTTTGACTTCTCTAAAAGGTTTGGAGCATTGTTTTGATTTGTCCCAAGCTCTACTGCCTTTTGCATATTTTCTCAGTTTTGAAGAGAGCTTGGGAAAGGCTTCCTGGAGCTGATATGTTAAAAGACTAACTCCTGAATTTCAGTGTCTCCAGCAGCTCCTGCAGAGTTATCTGAGCTCAGTTCTGGGCTCTGCCTCAAACGTGCTCTCCTCCTCAGTTTTCCAATCTTAAAACACAGCTGATAATGCTTCCTTTTTTATGTGTCATGTCCTCTCTACAGAGACCATCAGGTCCAAGAAAGGGTTTCTGCTACAAGGCGCTGTTTGTTCTGTGCCTACAACACAGGGCTGAGAACCCACTTAAGGCTTTAGGGGTACTGGGCTCTAAGCCAAGATTCTAATAATCTTGGCTTTTGGTTCAAACAAAGGTTCTCTCTCCTCACAGGCCATCATAGTCATTTATTTTGCCCTGTGGTGAAGTTAATGCTACATCTGTGATGTCACCATCATTTCCATGGCAACAAGTTTATGACTTCAGTGTAAAGTCAAATGGAAGAAGCTCAGGGACATGAACGAAAGCTCTCATTCAAATCAGAAACAGCTGACAGAATAACAGAGAAAGGGCCAAGAAGGTACATTTCTTTTATTGTTATACATATTTGTGGTTTCTTCTTAAGTTTTCAACATGTACTTCTTCCATCACACATTTTAATAGCTACCCTTCCACTTTTCTTTAGTTCTTTCTTCTTTTAAATAAATAAAAAAAAATAATACATTTAATACCATTTGTTTAACTAGTTAATGAATGCCTTTGCCTTTTTTCAATTAGGTTTAATTTAATAGGAGTAAATTTGGACTTCAGTATAGTCTTCCTTCTGATGCCAAATATGAATGATACTATTTCTGAACAAACAGGGGAATTGTTAAAACTGTGGCTTTCCATACTTAGCAGAACAGTCCTTCAAAAAAAAAAAAAAAATTAGAAAAAAACCCAACACATCAAAGTTTTCTGAAACACAAATTTTGAAACAACTACAACAAAAAGATGCAAGAAGGCAAAGCTGCTATGGAATAGAAATTAGCATTGGGCAGAGTAACGTAAAAACTCAGAAGCTTTTTGTTTTTTTTTTCCCACTTGTTTTTTTTTTCCTTGAAAAACAAATTCCTCAAACTCAGATGTCTCTCTGGGATTAAGGTGCCATCAAGGTACAGACTGTAAATTGGCACTCATATGTCTCAATGTTTGTCCAAGGTGGGAACCTTCACACGAGCTGTTTGTGATGCAGTCTCAAGAGGCAACTCCTAGGAACATCTAAAGGTGGAGGTGAAGCCTAAAGGAGGCCTAAAGCAGTTTACCGTCCATCCTCATTAGCAAATCTAAATGCAGAAATGAGTCAACTGGACGACCCCGAGAGCCACACTCAAATTAGGGTGGATGGTATTGCTTCTGTCACATGTTGCAGTTTGATCCGCTCAAAGTACTTCAGAACAGATGTCAATAATAAAGCCATTAGTCAAAAAGTTTTGATGTAGTTACTGTGCAACCAAAACTGACTAGGTTTAGCATGTTATGTCTCCACTACACTTGTCGGTTCACAGATAGTTGATTGAGTCAGTTAATTAAGATAAATAGTTAATTACGGCTGGAATTTTCAAAGAAGCCGCAGCAATTAAGTAACCAAATTCAATGAGATTTGGGTACTTAACTTCCATAGACTCCTTTGAAAAGCCCAGCTATAAATGCTCACCTCTTTAGTTGCAATTATTTGTACTCGGAATTATGGGTGCAGCTGTTTATAAATGCAGAAGGACGGCTGCAAAAGCAGACATGGCATGAGAACAGAGATTTGTCCATGCTTAGCGTAGTACATGAGTGCATTTACGCAGTGGTCATACATTTAAACTATTCCCAGAGGACGAATACCAGTAGAGTTAGTAGTATATCTGAAGATGGTAAGAGCTTCTTAAGTTTACCTAATTAAAAACAATTAGATCTATGTACTCACATATATATGCACAAGCATATATATAATCATATGTACATACGTGTATAAAAAATGTACATACGTATAAAGACCCAGATGTGAACATGGGTGCAGACAGTTTTTTGGTTAAGTATACATTCATTTATTTGTGAAACATCAAATTGTAACAGTCTTTACTGCTGGAAAAAGTGGTATAGCTGCCATGATTATGTCCATGATCTTATCAAAGCACAAGAGGAAATAATGTTTTTCTTAACAGGCAGCATGAAGGCAACTTTTATTCAATAAAGAAGTAGGCACTGTAGCAAAACTATTATCTAAAACTGTAACTACTGGATGGATTAAGAAGTAAAAATAAACACCTACAAATACTGTGAAAAAAACAGCCCCCCACTCAACAAAACCCAACACCATGTCTTTATACTCAACTGTAAAAGGAATAAGTTTATTTGACAAAATTCCATGTGTTAATAACAAACACACAGCACAAACATCTAATTCATTCTTGGTACTGTCTCCCACTAAAACCAGTGGAGTTACCTAGAGGTGCTCCGCCATGACCAGTTAAACCTTGACCCTACCAAACTGAATGAAAAATGCAAGACCTATGATTGCCTTCTCTGAACAGAGCACCGAGTTTTCTTTGGAATAATTGCAGCTTAGGATATAGCAAAACTCGTACACACGAGCGAACTCAGGCCTACAACCAATGCTGGTACTACTCATACGCACAAATACATGCTTAGGCATTTGTTACAAAGTGCATTTCAAAAAGAAGGATATATCCCAAGGCCAAGAAGTGGGAGTGAAGATCATCCAGCCAAATTCTATTCATTAGTGGGCAGCATTTTTTCTATTAAAAACTGCCAAGACTTTAATTCCATGTGCTCACAGCAAGAGTGCTGGCCCATAAACAAATCCAAAATATACAGAAGATCAATTTCTTCTAATAAGAAGGGTCAGTGATTTTCCATTAGAGTGAGTCACTGAGTTCTCCAAACTCTTAAGGTGTAGAGCAAATGAAAATGAGGTTAGCTGTGGAATGCAAACAGATATATGGCACATATAGAGTTTTAGCTTAATTCCAACATCCATATGTGGCCATAAAGTATAGCTTCTTAAATGTAAAACGTATAGATTTCCCTCTGCAACGAAGGTATAAAATATCTCACTCCCAAACAAGTATTTGAGCATATGAACATGATCTTTCACTTCATCTAGGACTACCCACCCAGTAAACCAAGCTGTATTCTTTCTGGGTGGCTCAGAGAATAGCATATTACAGTGGAAACACCCATTTATTTCATTTACTGCCATTTATAATATTTTCCACTATTTGCAGATAATGAATTCATATACTTTTTGCCAAGATTATGCAGCCTGTTTTATAGCCAAAATTATCCAGAATCCTTCTAAAAATGTGTTACCCTTCATTTTCCATGATTTCTTAGTGGTTCTCTTGGAGCAGGACCAAAATCAACCATATTAACAATGCACAGCAATAACTGAACTGTCATGCTCATACTCTCCTAGCAGCAGGAAGAGTGCCATCGAGCTGGTCCCTGAAGTATGTACAATTCAAGAGCACAACTGCTCAGGTTAACTAAAAGCCATTAGATGAGAAGTGAAGAATTGCTTTTGGAGATCTTTCCTCTGTGAATTCTGCAATGGTCCTCTCCTAAATGTAGACAATTTAGACTATCTGATGTTTTCTTGGCACCATAACTCTTCAGTTCTCCAACAAAAATTGCATTTGTAGAATATAACAAAACAGACACCTGCAACATGGAACATGCCTGAATGGTAGAAGCTCTGATCCTGTAAAGGCTAATGGATATCTTTAAGATTACAAGCCAAGAGCAGCCCTTTGACATTCCAGAGGGCCACAGGCAGCAGCTAGTATAGACACTGCAACGCAGCCCATGCACACGGCACTGCATCACTGCACCAAGCCACAAGCAAGGGAAGCAGAAAGCAGTGGAGAGGGACAAGTCTCTCTTGCTTCCGGGATTATGTACACTGGATTAATGCTCATTTCTTATTAGACAGCTTCCCTCTCTCTTCACTGGCTCTGTTGTGCTGGCATGCTATGAAGGGTGGAGCTGCAGCACCAATTCACTCCTTGCTCCATGCAAGAAAAGAGGAGAAACAGGCCAGTCACATCTGCTCTTCCCTTGTGCAGGGTCTGGCAGCCTGAAAATCCCATGCAGGGGAGAAAGAGGGATCTTTGCCATCACGAGGCTGACAGCTGGGCCCAGAGTATAAAACAAAGCACATGCAAACCTCTGCAGGAATTCCTTAGTGCTCAGCCTGAGGGTTTGATCTTGGAGTTAGGGAAATCAAAACTCAGGACTCCAAATGCAAGGAGCAATCCCTGCCCAGAGGTTCCAGTGCTCAGCGTTAGCAGTGATAGCAGTAATAAGCACAGCAGTAATTATAAACATAGGCTAAACTAAACCACTTTCATTTTTTTTTACAATTTTATACCAAAAGAAAATGAGTGCAATGAATATGCTAACAGCCAAGTCTTTGTTTCTTAACATTATCACTATTTTCTTTGGCACCATGGGGGATCTCTTAGTGAGACCTAGGAGGGAAGAGAAACTGATTCAGCAAGAGGCCATGTAACACCATTGATCTGCAAGCCTGAAGCCAAGCATCTGTTACTGAACAAGTTAATCAGCCACTATGTGTGACTTGAGCCCTGGGGGGAGGCAGGGAAGCCACACAGCAGGTTGAGTTACAGCCACTGGAACAAAAACAGGTTGTCATGATATAGCTGAAGATTTCTTTGCACTGACAACTGACAGCGCTGCAATAAATAGTAATACTCCAAACTCATACTTGGATTGACATAAATACTTCAGACATTGCCAAGAATTGCTTTCCCTTTGGCCATTTCATTATTCACTTTTAACAAACATAGCTGGTTGGGGCCTTTATAGTTTCTCCCACCCTCTACACGCAGCCACTCCCCCCACTACTTTACCTCTTCCTGTTACAGGCTATTACAGAAGGCACCCAGTCTGGCCTGGCTTAAACTTCTCCAGCCAACCTAAGACATACACATTTTCTCTTTCTTTGGCTCCTTCCCAGTAATATTGTGAGGCCTCAATGCACCCAGATGATCTCAGTGGAGCAGGTTCTCAGCTGACCAGCTTTATTCAGATGGGCTTGTTTAATCTTAATCTCACTCACATACCCTTTTTCCTTTTAATTCCTTTTTAACATTTTTTTTTACTTTTTTTTTTCCTGAGCCCTTTGATTCCCTTTCTGGTTCTTCTCAGAGTCTCCAAGTTTCAGGCACTTCTCTAAACACTCTCTAATGTTTTGACTTTTGATGGTTAAATTTAAACAAAACTTAAAAGCTTTTCCAGCTATTTTTATTCATTCTCAGAGTCATTTATCAATCTCATAGAGAGCCTGGATTCCCCCTGGATAAATGGATAGCCCTGTTCATGTGTAGCCAACGTGTAACCTCCTTTATCCACATACAAAGGCAAGAGACTGGCCCCTTCTTCTGGGTAAAGCAATTAGAAGCCCCTGAACCTTTCCTGCTCAAAATCTAACCACTTCTAGAATATTTCCTGCCAGATCTACCACTGAGGCCACAACTTGTCCAGCTCTGTGCTTTCAATGGAGCTAAGGTATAACTCAGAGTGGCTCCTGGGACACTGCAATATATTGCGGCTTCAGAGGTGATCATCTTATATGCTCTGGCCCGAAAGACACTGTGTAGTCTCTGGCCTGGACAGCTGCATGCCAGCTCTACCCATGTTGAAGGTGTATTTCCTTTCAAAACTCTGCTGCAAGCTGCATGGGATATATGCTTTCTGTTCCTCTTGTTTGTCCAGTTCCCTCAGCAAAAATTCTGACTTGTGTTTCATGTGCTTACTGGAATCATAGTGAGGCATATGAGAAGAAAATATGCAGCCTCTTGAATCCTCTAAACGTTGTCCAGCTGCCACTAAAAAGGTGTCCTGACTTGAATTCACTTTTTCATTTTATTTTTTAACACACAACTACTCTGTGCTTTTGTACAAAGCCATAGGAATTTTATTCTTGGACCAGTAGATAACCACAGCACATCTCTCCCAAGTTTCCAACCCCACAACCATTTCTCTTAATTTTTAAACTTTAAAGGAAGAATGCTGCTTTGGCTTCACGATTTTACACAACTTGGTAGAACCACGGGAGAATGTTACGATACCAAGCCACATGAAATGGAAACATTCAAAAAGACCTTTGGGCTGGATCCCGTGCTTCCACCAAGCTGCCCTCAAGCCCATGACTGAATAGTGTCTGGCTGGGTTAAAAGACAGTATTTTTGTGACCTCAAGTCCTGGTGGACAGTGAAAGTTTTTGACCTCCTGGTACAATTAAGATCCTCCTCAAATCTACTTAGAATTGTGTCCCTGATTCACGACCTCCTGGGGACATTCTAACAGCTAGTGAGAACAGAAGCCCTACATGCTGTTCTGTACTCTGGGACCTGGGAGTTACCCCAACTTGCTAATGAACGGCTCTTTCCTAACACCTTTGGCAGGAAGCTCCTGAAGCTGGCTCTGCGAGTTTCACTGCCAACAGAGCAGTGTGCAGAGACCTGAACAGTTCCAATGAACTGTTTCCCCTAAGAGGAAATGAAAAGAGAGTCTGAAGCCACTGGCAAGACATACATTAGATATTTCAGTTAAAAGCAGATAGGCTGCACTTTGGAAGGACTACTTTTTTGCAGAATGCTTTGTTCTTCTGTGTGAACTGTACCCCTGCAATTCACTGCTCCAGCTATAGACATGGTTTTTAGTTTAGTCCTCCAAGACTGTACTTCACTATCAAAAAATTCCACATTTCAATGGGCCTCAATATGCAGTAGAGATGTCATATTGAAATGATGTTCTGCTCATGTAGGCAAGCTAGCTCAGTTGGTGCACTTCAGAACATAGAGCAATTATAAGAGAAACAGAGGACTGTATTAGGAAGGTATGGTTAGCAGGCATGAAAAACAGATTCAAGAGATGGACTTCCATATGGCAGGTCTGTACAGAAGTCTACATCGTTAGCTAAGATACTTTTAAATTGGTGGTGTTTGTGAGCTGTGTTTAGCCTCAGTTACCTGAGGAATCCCATCTGACTGATCATTCCTTAAGCTGGACTGCAATGATTCCAAGAGCAGGGCTGTACTCTCTGGTTCCCTTGCCTTAAAAGGAGTAGACATCCACAGTGGTCAGGTGTATTCCTTGCCAGCATGGTAGGCACAAGGAAAACACATTACAGCATCTACCCCAATAACCAGAAAACAACCCATGAATAAGACTGTACAACCTTTCTTGCATACATACAAGTGAAACACACAGTGATTCTGTGACCTGCCCAGGGTTATAGAACTCTCATGAAGCAGGATATTGCACACAAACCTACTAACTCTCAGTCCACTGCCTTTTTCAGGAGGTCATTTTGCCTCCTGTTCAAAACACAGTTCCACGCAAATAGATCTGCTCGTACAACATTCCTTAAAACAAAACAAAATCCCCCATCTTGAAAATGCTTTACAACAAAACTGCTATAAATACAGGGGGAAGTAAGAGCAGGAGCAGAACGAGCTTATGAAACAGAAGAAAGGCGAGAGAAAATAACAGAATCATAGAATGACTTAGGTTGAAAGAGACCTTAAAGATCACCTATTTACAACCCCTCCATCAGGGCAGGGTCACCACCCACTAGATCAGGCTGTCCAGGGTTCCATCCAGTGTCACCTTGAAGCAGTTCCAGGGACCGGGCATCCACAGCTTCTCTGGACAACCTGTTCCTCACCATCCTCAGAGCAAAGAAATTTCATCCAAACATCAAACACAAATTTCTCCTGTCAGTTTAAAGCCATTCCCCCTTGTCCTATCACTACTAGACTGTGTAAAAAGTTGCTTCCCTTCCTGTTTATAAGCTCCCCTCAAGCATTGGAAGGCTACAATGAGGTCTTCCCAGAGCCTTCACTTCTCCAAGCTAAATAAGCCCAATCCCTCAGCCTCTCTTAGCAGGAAAGGTTCCCAAGCTCTCTGATTATCTTCACAGACCTCCTCTGGACCTGCTCCTACAGCTCCACATCCTTCTTGTAAGGGGGGCCCCAGATCTGAATGCATCACTCCAGATGGGGCCTCATGAGGGCAGAGCAGAGGGGGACAATCCCCTCCTTCTCCCTGCTCATCCCCCCATTTTTGATGCAGTCCTGGGTACTGTTGATCTTCCAGGCTGCAAGCACACACCAGTGGCTCATGTACAGCTTTTCATCCACCAGAACTCCCAAGACATTCTCTGTAGGACTGCTCTCAACGAGTTCTTCCAATAGCCTTTAAGCTATAGCCAATAGCCTTTTAAGGGTAGTGGAATCACAAGCCTCATCACAGGATAAATGGCTCACTCAAACCAGCCTAAAGTGACCTCAGAAGTTCATACAGCTGTACGCATGTCTGTAAGTCAGCGCAGAGATACTTAGCAGTTTTGCAGAATATTCTTCCCACAACTATCACACTGTCTTCCTTAGGTTTGCATGCTTGGAAGTGACTGAGAAAAACCTAGAGGCTTATATATTTAGAAATGGCTTTTAAGGGCTCTTTTTGTCAGACTCCTCACCTGATCTTTCAGGATACTCTTTTAACACCCTTTCATATTTCCCATGAAAGACCATAAGCTCCCAAAGCCCTGGAGTATCTTCCATCTCAGCATTATCAGGAAAGAACTGATGAGAGTATGATTGTCAGTGATGATTACAAGTACTTTACAAACACAAGAAAGCATATTCTGCATTAATTGTTAATCTGTTTCAGCCAATTTGGCACTGTGACAAATGCAACTGGTTGTATCTAACAAGCTAGGGGACTGGGAATGATTCTGTTCCAGTACAGTATGTCCAGGGAGAAGAATCAACTGTCAATCCCAGGTGAATAGTTTCTTTATAGATATATTAGCAACATAATGGAGGGTTTTTAATGGGATTATAACCACACAAGTGGACCCCAAGCAGCTGTTCTGCTAGTCAAAGGGAACATGGCTGACAGTAAGATTTAAGAAAGTGAATGAGAGGAAAATGGCAAACCTCTGGCATGGCACACTTAAATGACCTTGCTGCTTAAAAGGAGTTGGATCATGTTGCACACTTGAAAAGAAAAGCAAATATGATTAAAGCAATCTCTTTGGGCATGCTCATCACCACTTTTTCCCATTGATCCCCTGTAAATGAGAACTCATCTTTACATATACTGCAAGTAGATTCTGAAGCCAAAAAGATTTTGCAGTACACTGAGTAACCGAAGGGTCATTGTCAAGGATGGCACAAGTCATATATTCTCACAAAGTCTTTCTGTTCTTCTCTCTACAGACCTGAAATGATTCTTCTTCCTAAGTACAAATTAACAGCTCAATGTTGTAAATACGCATGCAAGCACATTTCAGTGTATGTATGTACATACACATATAAGAGACAACCATGAGCCTGTTACTGGGAAAGACCCTGCGACAAGCATGAGAAGGAAAAGAACCAAATATTCAGGAATCCCTCTTGCGACATTTTATGGGAGTATTAAAATCACAGTCCTGGTTCTGCTCACAGCAATACCTGGGCTCCTTTTCATACCATGACTTTAACTGAGAGGTATAAGGATAGTATTACAACTTAAATGTTATCTCTTTTAAGCTGGCAGAAGTAAGGAAGCAGTATAAATGGCATGTCCACTTCAAAATATAATACATATCTATTTTTTCAAGTCATCGCTTTTGTTTGTAGTTTAGCGGCTTGAAGCTGAGGATAAGATTTGGTTCTGTGGCTTTTAAAGGAATACAGTACGGTATAAAGCGCTAACCATTACAGAAGACAAGCATTACAGTAGCTAGTTGGCTTAGCTATGACTATTTAGGCAGCTTAGCCTTAACACAGCAAAAAATCATTTCTGAAATCCGCATCTAATTTAAACAGTTCTGGAATTCTGTTACCAGAGGCCCTTGGTTCAGGGTGGCAAAATGATTAACAAGAACGTTAAGCATGCTTTTAACACCAAACTTTCACCTCTGAAATGATTTGCTTAGAATTAGCTAAAAGCAAAGGATAGTAGCTGACCCTTACCACCCACCTGCAATCCACTGATACAAACAAAATATTCCAAGTGATTTCATGAGATTGCAATCAGTTTATTCTTCAGCACCTCTTAAACTGTCAGGGTTTGACCTCAGCAGCCCTGGCACCAGTCCTGGTGCCACCGTGCTTCCTTTCAAATAACTGCACGGAGCACTGAGTTAGTTCTCCTATTCACCCAAGATTGCTGAGCCTGTCACAGTAGCACAGGGAAAGTTTAAGCACACATTTACACACATGTGAAGGCACCAGCCAAGGTACCATGTCATGTAAAAGTTTAACTGGCATCAATTTTCAGGGTTGTGAAGGCTAGCTAAAAAGGCTCAACAAATGCTTTCTTTCTCTCCATGATGGATTCTGCACACATCACTGTATGTTGTCAAGTATCTAACAGTCTCCTCTGAAGCAGCTTCCAAACATGCAAGTGCATTACCTTCCAAGTAACTTCCTGAGTCACCTCCTGCCTTTTCTGTATGATAATGATCAATCTTATGAGAGCTCTCCATCTTAAGTCTAGTTGGTGACAATACTTTTGCAGTGCACGTGCTATCAGATACAGTACGATCCCCTGACACATTTACAGCTTACTAATGATAAGCACTGGCTGTGGTGCACTAAAAATACTGTGACTGAAGAGAGAATTAAGTCTAGCTCTAGTGTCTGATTCAGGAGAGCAGTTAATGCTGTGATTAAGTCCATGGCCAGTCAGGACAAGAATAAGCTTATGTTTAAAGAGAGCTAAGTATGTCCGGAAGTGCCATGCTGAATAATACCAACATCCAGAACTGGGTCTGTCCCAAGACTGGAAGGAAATCCTTAAAGAGCTAAAAGCCTCCACAGCCTTTTCTGCCTGGTTCTTAAGGGGTAAGATGTGCTGTATTGAACCAGTTTTAACACAGAAAATGTAGCAACCTGTGTAATTTTAACTTTAAATAAAACAAACCAACATGAAACTGAAGACTACACTGCACATATTACCTCTTCTAAAGTAAAAATGAAAAAGTTTTCACGAGGTAGCTATTAAACACACTGAATAACACATCACTGGCAGTGCATACAGATGCCTATCAGAATACATAGAAAACAGACTAAAATACTGGAATTATAAATGAAGACTTGCAGGGAGACAGGGGCTTTGAGCAGGACAGTTTTTCAGCTCAGCTTACTGCAAGCTTCAAAGTATCACCAGCTCTCAGTCTGAAATGCGTCAGCAATCATTTCATTTTTATCAAAACACAATTAGGCTGTGGTGAATGACAGCATAACACTTAAATAAGAAAGATACAGGATGAAAGACCACCAGGGTGGAATATAACTGTAAACCTCTCTATAAAACTACATTTGACTTCTGATCATATACACAGAAACTCCTTTAAATGATCCAGAAAGAATCCTAACTTACTGATTTCCAAAGAAAGTGTTACCAATTAAGTGGGAGAAACTTTAACAGTCAATTTTAATTATGGTAAGAGATTCACCAATCAATTCCCAGCTCAAGTTGAAGTTTTTACTAGAGACAACTGGAACCAATTTACATGCTTTTATGTTGAGTCTAGACTTTAATAAATGGTCTAAGCACAGAACAATTTGATGCCAGCATCGAACTGCTTTGCATATACACTGAGAAACACACTATCTTCTCTAAACCTCTTCATTTTTTGTGTCTTGAAATACTCCTCTGAGAAATGACTGCAAAGATTTCTGAGTATTTTATATAAGTGTTACTGTGGGGATTGCTCACAGTATGTACCAAAATACTGGTGCCACAGATTTCCTTCACCTTGTTGCTTTAATCTAACAAATACAAAGAATGCAGAACCAGAGCTCCTGTTAAGTGTGAAATGGAAAAGCTCTTCTGATTACCAGATATCATCCGTATTGAACATTAACCCAAATCCACTTGACTAACAAATAGATAAACAATATGGAACTATCCAGGACAACTACAAGTATTTGTAGTTGTGGTCTAGAAAGGGAAATCCAGGCAATCTTCTAAACACCTTATCTTTCTGTTGTCACTCCTTCTCTGTACCTTCCATGGTAATGATTAAGCTGTGTACTACTGTGCTAAAGGACCTGAGTATCCAGTCAACCCAGCAGCACTGATACAGAGGAAAACAAAGCACCTGGTTGCTAGATTATTCAAACATTGCAGAGCCTGCCACTACACACTCAGTGGTACTCTAGCTGTATGAGGCTCACCACTATGGCATCACTTTGATCATTGCTGTAGGTCATGGAATCACTCTGAAACCAAAACAGTCTTGTTAAAAATTTAAGTTGAACTACCATTTAGGGAGCTCTGTTGCATTTTTTTCTTTCCTTCCTTCTTTCTTTTTAAACATGCCTGTCGGGAGTGTGAAATTGTATGCATTTATCACTGCCCTGCTTAGCAAAGCTTGTTTAATTAAGAAAGACATATTTAATTAAATGGATTGATAAGCATTCCCATTCTTGTATTGAGAGGGCATTGTATATAACTTTAATTTTTAAAAACTAAGAGGTTACTTCAGTGATTCACAGCCTCTTAAGATGTTTCCCACAGGATGATGTCAGACCAATAAACCTCCAGGGAGTTCTGCATGCCAGAGATCTGAAAAAGTTGGGCCTCTTCTCTTCTGCAAGCAAGATAGGGATTTGCCTGCTACCTCTCCTTAGGAAAGGGCATCAAACAACTGTGGAAGTGCTGCACCAGGCTAGCTGACACCAGAAATAATAGCCCTGAGACTCATGAAGGGTCATTTTCTAATATCCCATAGCACACAGCCCTTTGTTGCAGCAGCAAGCACAGGCTGCCCCATCTCATTCCTCCTTCCTGTCTCTGGACTGCTGCGCAGAGGACTTAGGGGACTGGCCAGGCGTTAACCTAAACAGTGCACATAGGCATACAATATTGTGTACACTCTGTAGGGTATTGATTTGGACAGCACATCATGAGGATTGTCTCTGGAGCTACTCTAAAACTGCAAGAAAGAAGAGGACTTCTGTTAAATGCAGTGCAGATATACAGAAACTAAGACTGCCCCGGGGATAGGACAGTGTGAGCAAACAGAACAAAAGAAGGAAAAGGAAGCAACAAAGAAGAGAGGTGACATGTCTAAGATCAGCTGGCAAGTCAGTAACAGATCTCAGGCCAGCACCTGACAGCCCAGGTCCCTGTTCTGATCACAGGGGTGGTTTATGCACGGCATTTCTCCCATTTGCTGTCAGAATGAGCAAAGCAGACTCAGGCAGATGGAGTCTTGACAACGTATCCATTGCTCTCACTGATTAATTTTGATGAACGGTAATTAGAGTTTGTAAAAACTGAATGAAAACAAAATGCACCACATACTATGAGATGTTGGGATTATATGAGGTACTGTTAGCAATGCTTTTTTAAAAAATGGGGAATGTTATTCGTCATAGTTGTCTTTTATGGGCAATCTGGTCACCATTCAGGGAATTCACACTAACACAGGATCCCTACCAGCATAAGGAAGAAAAAGTCAAAGCATTATGCATTTCAAAGGATTTTTTTCCATCTCTTCCAGAATGCATACACAACTTTGGGAAGTTACAGTGGTCTCCTTTGCTAAAAAGAAATTACTAGCAATAAAAGATCTTATGTTTCCCACACACTTTCATTACAAAGAGTAACATACAATGTAAAAAGCCACAGACGTTCAAGGAAACATCATGCTCTTCAGACCTGACCCTAACACAGGCCAAAACACTCAGCTTAGTGGCTGCTGCCTGAAGCCCAGATCTTGTGGCTGAGCTGCAGCAAGTCATTCAGAAAGATATTCATCTTGATTTATGGGTACTAGTCTTGATGTGAATGTCACACAAAGAAGTTCCTGTCTTGAGCTTCATGCGATGAATTGAAAAGTTAAAGTGGTTTGAAATGCCTACAATCCAGTAAGATTCCCCCTTCTATCAAGGCAGAAATAGTGTGTAGATGGCTTATAAAACTTCCTTTCTACAGTGACCCCAAATCTAAGCAACAGGTCAGAATCATTTGTGTTGTTTCAAAGGTCCAATTGTTACTCGGGCCAACAAGTTAGCCATGAAAAAACTATACTCAATTCTTAAGTCTATGACATAACTAAGAAAAACACTGTGAAAGATTGTTATTGTTTATGCAAATTCTTTCTCTACTGAGAGAAATTGTAATACCATTTCTCAGTGCATCAATTGCTTATGGTTCTCATGCTGTCGTTTTTCAATCCTAGGTACTAATAACTATACTTTTCTCCCAGATACACATATGGTTAATAGCTTTTCTTTATGGAAATTCTGAAAGAAGTGGATGAAATTTTTAACTTTACCAGTCGCAGTAAAGTTAGAAGGAGATTTGTCAGTCTGTAAGCAGCAGGACAGTGAAACCTTTCCGGGAACAATACCAATTTCAGGTCCAATTTAAGTATCAATTCCAGCACCAACTGGAAAGTGAGGTGATAAAGCGACTCCTTTTACTTACTTAAAGAAGTTTTCTGTTATTTGACCACAACTCCCTGGCAAATACAGTCTTTGAAAGGTACTTATTTTTATGCTGGGGAAGCTGTTCAATCCTGCAACTAAGCACAGCCTAGGTCTACTGTTGCTGTGTTTGAGTACATGCCTGTGTCCAATGACACCACTACTCATGCTGTTGTAACAATGTAATACAAGATATAAAATACATATGTTACACTGCATAAAGTAGAATAATACTACAGTGACATTAATTGCTCACATTTTAGCACCAGCGACTATGATAGGGACCTCACCATACACATATTGGACTGACAAGTGCTTAATGGACATTACCCCATGAGGCTGAAAGATAATGCAGGCAGGTAAATAAACAGTAGAAAAAGGAGAGACATTGATTTACCAATGGCCACACAGCAGATAGCTGCAAAAATCTGGAACTGGATAAGATATATCACAGAATTATCAGCTATCTATTATTTCTTAACAGACATCAATCATTTAAGTGCCAGAAATTCGTTATTAGGTAACAAGGACCATCAATTCCGAACAACAGCCAGGCCATTTCTGTGTGGAGTGCACCTAACAAACAAACACACATAAGCCCCATGGATGTGTTCTTTGAAATTCAAAGTGTTGGCTGAAGCTTCGTGTTTGTCCTTTTAAGTCATGCAAACCTGAGAATAAATCCACCTGTTGTCCTATCTTCAGTGAGGTCACTAAAATACTCATTTCTGTTTGCAAACAGCTTAATAGCTATCAAGGAGCAGTCACCAATAAGCTTATTCCAAACAAAGATTAATTCCTGATTAATCACTGAGAACAATTAAATCAGAATTAAGGAAAATGACAGCCACTGAAATTGGGATTTTCCTGCACTAATTTATTGCAACTTTCCATGAAAAGATTAGCTAGAATCAGGCTCTATTCAGCTGAAGAGTAAAGTGGAAGACCATAAAACACTGAGAAAGTTAATAGTGTAGAATGATAGGAAAGACAGGGAATCGGGAGAGAAAGATAACAATAATGACAAGAGAAACGAAATTAAATATTTGGTTAATAACCTGCAAATAAGAATCTGACCATTACATTCAGTGGGAAAAAAGTGAAACTATGATGTAATTTAGGTGGTTTTGTTGTTTTTTTTTTCCCCCAGAGTATGCTTTCCTAAATGAAAGCTACAAACGCTGTACAGACATTTATGGGTTGTTGTTTGCTGGCATGATTACAATGACATGGTGGTATTCTTTGCTATGAATCGACTGTAATGATAAACACATCTGTCTTAGGCAAGAAATATTATTTAAGGACTGGAAAACAATGTCTTTTTCTTGAAACATTTTCTCAAATTACTTGGTTTCGTCTTTATTTTTCTGTTTTTAATAAGGAAAAGCAAGATCATCCAGGAGGGGAAGAGAGAGAAATAAAGAGACAAGGGAGAGGAGAAGAGGGAGAGAGGAAGAAGGAGGGGAAGAGGGAGGAGAGAGAGAACGAGGTAGACAGTGAAAGAAAGGGAAAGAAACAGAGGGACAGAGGGAGACAGAGAGAAAGAAAAAGGAGAGTGAAAGAAAATAAAAAGCAAGCAAGAAAAAGAAAAAAGAATAGAAGATAAGCAGCGAGCAGCTGGTGCTGAAAGTGAGCATGACTCCTTCTCTCTCATTTCTTCTGTCTTTTAATAAATCATTGTAGCAGCTTTGTGACAGGTCTCCGTTATCCATAATGCCCAAGCAAACAGCTTTTCTTTCAGCCTCTATTCAGCTGGCTGCCAGGGAAGCAGGACTGAAGGCAGGAAACTTCAGTGGCTCAGCCTGTTCCACTGTAATTCAATTAGAAAAGCAAGCATGAAGTCAATATTCATTGCGCCTGGCCAGAACTGCACAGCACAATGAAATGATAATGAGAAAGTTCACAAAGGAGACAGGCTTAATGATAAGTTTTTAAAGAGGTGTTGCAGTGGGTGACCCTCTCTATGACTGGCAAACACACATGGACATATGGGCCTTTACCCTCAGGGACTTACTCATCCCATGCCATCTGTATCCAAGGCAGACGGCTGATTGTCAATCCAAGGGAATCTCATGATATACTTAGGTCTTAGGTCACCCTATTCAGCATTTTTGCATTTCTGAAGGGAAAGAAGATTCGTCTCTTAAACACCCAGGCCTCAAGGGAACGTACACATTTTGCTGGATCACCAGCAACGCAGTTTCAAGTGGCATGAAGCTGTGACTCCCAAGCACAGAGGGGAGGCTGGACCCGTGAGGCACAGGCCAGGGAAATAATAGGAAAGAACTTCCAGAACTCTGTGGAAGCATGGAAGAACTGTATCTTTGTGCTGTCAGAAGGAGACAGCACTTGGTCCCTACCACCGTGAGAACGAGGAGGGAACATCTGTGCTTTAGGGTGGCAGTACTGGGTAAATGCTGGACCCAATTCTGCAGCTCCCTCTCAGAGAGGTCTCCCACTGAAGAAGGGTTTTACTTGATTTCCTTTATTCTCCTTTTAGCACATTGCTGGTGACAAGGAAATATGTGGTTATTTATTTTGTAAACATCATTGCTTTTAGTTTTAAAAATAATGAATGATTGAAGTAGTAATTAAAAAAATAGCAGTGTGTGTCCAAGCCCAGAATTGCCTTGTTCTAATTTTGCTTTGGCATTCAATATTCCAGCTATGACAGAATTTGATCTTTATACAATGACTTCTATAGTAAAGCCCTGGGCCCCTTAACAACGTTGACTTGAATCTCATTCTTTGGTGTGGTGCAGAAAGAATAAATGCCCCTGAATCTAAATAGACAAACATGAGAAACAGAAAGGTTTTTTTTGTGTGTTGTTTTTTTTTTTTACTCCTTTAACAAAAGGGAAACAGGGCACACAGAGCTTATATAAGTACCCTGAGGTCACGCGAGGTGTCAGTGACAAAGTCACAAACTGAGTTCAGATTCTCAGACTCTTGGTCTCAGTTCACGTTTTATTGCAGTGCAGGGCAGTCCAATGCTTTAATGCAATTTTCAGAAATACGTTGTTATTTCCCTGAGTTCATCTTTCAGCTAAATATATAATAACATTTCACATATTCCCTTCATCATTAGTGGCTGTTAAATAGACCAGTAAATAATTAATACAAGTCAATAGCTGTGTGTTTTCTCAAAATCAAGAGGTAGTTTTCAACATTGCTTATGACAACAGCTCATTTTTCACTTCAGAGCCCAAAAAAAGGAAGTCAGTTTTGCCATTCTTCCTGAATGAAAAAGCCTTCAACTGCTAATAATAGAAGTGGGTAGTGAATTGTTTCATCTGCAGTAGGAAGCTCTTCATGTCCGATAGGGCCAGTTCTTCAGCTGCTGTAAACCCACACAGATTCACTGAAGGCAGTTCAGCTTTGTCAAGTAACTCAGGTCAAGGGCAGATGGATTTGTGTCTCGCTGCCCACTGAGTCACTTAAGACTGACCTAACCTCCGCATCTCAAGGGGAGAAAGTAGCACTGACCACAAGTGGAGCTGTATTTAGTTGGACCTACTGGTATTGTCTGGCTGAGACCTTACAGCTACCATACTTCACCAGAGATCCTTCACAGGGAAAACCAGAGGCAAACACCAAAAACTGTAGGCCATTCCCAACAAGCCTCGCTCAAGTCCTGGACTCAACACCTGTCCCTCCAGAACACAGCACAGGATAACAGCAAAGCATCTCAGAATCAGCTCCTTCCTTCAGACATTAACCAAGAGACTTCATGCAAAACAAACAAACAAACAAACAAACAAACAAACAAAGAAGTTTTATCTCTAGAGCTGCGCACATTTGTGGCTGTTTTTGTAATTCCCACTTCTCAACAATTATTCTTGCCCTAACTGCAGTTTCTTGACTTTTGCCAGAATTCTGAGTGATTTGAAGGGACCCATCATGGACACAAAGCTCCTCTTCTCATGGCTGCAGGAATTAGACTCTGAATTGATGTACATTCATATCTACCTTTAATTATGGGCCAGATTTCAGGATTGTTTGTTTTAGTTAATTTGTCTCCAGCTCAACTCCCTTAGAGACTAAAGTGATAGGATAGCCACATCTTCCATGTGCATTTGTACTCATTCTTACTATTATGTAAGAGGACAGGAAAAGTAAGTACTGGTCACTTTAGATGTTCTGTGTACCTCTGAAGGCCCAACATGTAAAAAGACTCCTCATTGCTCAGAAAACTAGAGGTCGAATGTCCCTGTGTAATTCCTGCATGTAGCTCTCAGATATTATCACAGTAAGTTCCCTTTTCTTATTTTAGAGGCAGCACTTTCACTCTTATATAACAAAGGCAAAATCTGTTGAGGTCAGGGATTTGGAGACACCAGTTTCATCCACTGAACAGCCCTTGCCTCTCTGTGACAGGCCCGGGGATGTTCATGGGACACCGCATGTATATATCTCCCTGTAGTTATCACTCATCCACGTCAGACCTTGCTATCCTGTTTTATACTCTGTGCTTTTATGGGAAATGCTGTCTGCACAGTATTCTCAGCTGAGAATTAGCTTTTGCTGGAGACACTAATGCACACAATTGGCACCTGTTTTTCTTGAGTGTTTCTATCACCTTTCAAAGATAGAGAAAATTAAATCTCTCCTACACTCATTGAGAAAATGATTAATGCCTCAAGTGGGGAATTCCAGGCTAGCTTATGGCTGGCACTTACTTTACATATCCTCAAGCAGCAAGGTAGCATGGGACAAGGACTGTCACAGAGCTTGTTTTGAATTCTCTGGTGAGAAAAACGTTCGACATGTATCCTGGATGACTGAAATCTTCCTCCCCTCCTGGGGAAGTCAGGCTACCTTTGCTGTTTGTACACAGCTGATGTTACTTGACTTCAGCCATCTGCTGTGCACACATGCTGAGGTCATTTATCCTAGGCCAGACACTAACCTTCAAAAGGGTAAGGTAGAAAAAAGATCACCCAACAGAGGACCAAAGTACTGGGAAAAGACCAAAATCTTTCTCAAAGATCTTCATCTTTCTACTTCCTGGAGTGCTGTTTTCAGTCCTGAATATGGCAATTTCAGAATTGAAAAATCAGGAAAAACACATTAAAAGGGGAAAGCTGATGCAATGGTTATGTAACTAGCCCAACCAGGCTTTAATTTCATACACCGATATAAGACCTTTGCATATTGACAAGCAGACAAAGCAATGGGCTCTCTTCACCAGGTTATATCAAGAATAAAAGAGAACTTTTCTCCAACTTTTTTGTCTCTTTGGATTGTCAGTGTTTAGAGGCAGTTCTTATTTGATCAGAAAGAAACTTGCACATTGGCCCTCTCATCTTCTCAGAGATTGCTGCACTGTGCTGTGGTATACCCCTTACTGGTGAGCTACAGAACACATCCAGAACTACAGAACACAGGCAACAAGGAGTGCAACTCACTTCTCTACTCCAAATTCACTTCTGATTGTTGTGATTTTTCTTTAATTTGGAATGGGAGGCATGGGTAATGTAAGTGCAGGCTACAAAGACCTACAAAACTCCTTGCTGAATCCAATCCAATGAATACATTACAGAAACAGAGAATGAAGAAAATTTATGTAATTAATAGTAAAGGTACTGCAACCAGTGAGTCCAGAGCTGTGCAGTTACAAGGAGACATGCAGTGTACACAATCAGGAATCCTTATCAGATTGTTTGGTCTATCTTTTCCATTTAAAAGTGATGTTTAAACTGTGTTTATAGACAAAAGAATTGATCAATGAACTTGTCATTTTGTCATGAGTAACACAGAAGAAATTAATCAGGTGATGAAAATATTGCTATTTTTTTCATATAGAGAATAAACTGAAGAAATTTTGAAAATATTTTGTCAAAATTTAGGAGAAATGTGCATCAACAAAGCCAAGTGTTACATCTTTGAAAATTTCCCGTGAGCAAACACTTCTAAAGGTATTCAGAAATGAGATTTTCCAAAAGTAAAATATCTGGAAAAAAAAACAAAAACAAAAACAGCGATTTACTCTTATTTAAGCTTTTCAGCTTCTCGTCTCTTCCCCGAGAAAATAACCTTGGAGATAAACAAAAACTTCACTGTTTTCCTGCAAAATAAATTACAGTAACTTTATACCCACTGAACAGGAATCAGCTGTATAAACAGTTTACCTGCCTCTGATAGTATCAACTGTGGAGAGAAATTCTGGGTAACTATATTCAAAGAAGGAATAATTCAAGTTCTGGTAACGATTGTAACTCAGTACACAATCAATATAAAGAAGCAGATAGGAGGGGAAAATACTTAAAACTTCTTCATCTTGCTTAAGCATCCTCAAATTTTATACTAAATAAAACATAGCAAGCACCACTCTTCTTGACACTTTAAGCTTGCCCAATAGTTGTCATTATAAGCTCTTGATTCAAGATTTGACTGTCACTAATCAGATAACCTCTGTTCAGTCATTTCTGAAACGTAGGTGTCTGATTTTCCACATTCATTCTCTTAATCCATGAACAATCAGACAGGCATTGTATGTAATTTGCACGTATTTTGCAACTTGGAAACAAAACACTATTTTTATATCAGGTAGCCTTCCTGGATAGTTTGATTAATTTCAATAATCTAAATATGAAGGTTTCGCAGATCCCAGGTGGCCCAAGCATGGGAAGGAGAGAACAAAATAGTCATATCCACTGTATCATTCTCTGCAAACTTGAATTGTAACAACTCAGTGATCAAACGATTTGCAATTGTGAGCACTAAGAAATGGGAGCCTTTGAAATATGTCAGCATGTCAGGAATATACCTCCCCCTCCAGACTCATTATTCCCACCAGATCAGCATATGTAAACCTTTCGGTACTGCACATTCAAGTTGCTCCCACAATCTATAACAGAAAAATGTGTGCTGTCACAGAGCATGGGCATGGGTAATAAATATGTTCTGTGCACAAGAGCCTAGGAATAGATTGGAGGCTACATGTGTGTTACAGATTTGTGTCATCATAGCTAAACACATCAGGTACATGAAGAGAAATGATTCTTATGTACACAGCTGGCTTTCAAAACCTGCCTCTGCAGACATACTTATAGCAGTAAAACTGTCATGTTCCAGTTCAGCTCTTAACAAAAGGATATACAACAGAGCTCTGCTAATGAGGTTGCTTTTACAGTAAGAACACATCAGCTGTAGATCACACAGTATTTGCTACTGATATGTAACACACAGAGCAAATCTGACACAAGATCTGCAGATAAAAAGATGGTTGTTGTGGAATTAACTCCAGCTCTTTCTAAGGAAGTACTTTCTGAAGAACTGCAAAAGTTTTGACTCTACTTTGTCCTAAATTTTGTGCTATCAACCTCAATAAAGCAATCAGAATGGAATCTCTTCTCTCTTCAATATTGGATACTGTTACTTTTTACAGTACTTTTCAAACTGCTTTGTTAAGTAACAAGGAGAAATAACAAACCAAAATTGGATAACCTGAGTCTTCAACTGTCATTCCTGTAGTCACATTACTTCTAGAGGGTTTTCAGTAAGAACTGAATGTTGAATTCCCCTTGTGCTTCTTAGGACAAGACCCATATCTAGCCCAAATTAACACTCACGATGTAATAAAACTTCTCCTTATTTATATCAACTGAAGATTCAGCTTTTGTTTGCTAACAAGAGTGTTGCTCAACAGTAATACATTTTCTGGTCCATGTCCTTCCTTACATTACTGTAATTTGCAACATTATCAGACACAAAAGGGAAGGACTAATCACCAGGAAAAAATCTTCTTTTCTACATGCCTAGAATATGTGCATGTAGCTAATCTATGATCAAGAGGAAAAACTCAGGGACTCGGCTGTAAGAATATCCTATAGATTATCCTAATGTGCTGTTTTGGGCCAGACTTCATTGTTTGCTTTCTTCCGATGCTCTCCTACCTCCTTCCTCTCACCCTTAGCACTGCCAGTTTGCAGTCAGCTTTACAGTATCAAGCATGTGATCTCTCCACTGGTACCCTGTTCAGTGTCATTTAAGCTGCCCAGTCTTCAAGGCCACCAAGGTCAAGGAACTGTCAGGAGTAAGGTTTCTTAAGTGCAATGTGTGAGACACCATCTGACACTGTTTATAGATAAAGTTAGCCTCTTATTGACCACAGGATAGAAGTTAAAAGCACTGCTTTGGGAGTTCAAATGTGTTAACCTCTGAAGTGATGTTTGAATTAGGGTTATAAAGGGCCTGAAGTTTTGGTCAGAGGTTTGGAGAATAAAAAGGATTTGGAAAAATTTTAGAGAAGGATCAGAGTGGCCACAATGAATATGCCAACTGCTGTATTATTGTTGATTTAATTGAGTCCATCTATCAGGTCTGTGCATTATGTGATCCAGTTCCAATAATGTTTCCCTGCTGCAGCTGACAAAATACAGACTATACACTTCAAATGCAGTTGTCGGTCTTTAAAACAGGCAGTTAGAAAACATGCTGGCTGTTCTAGCAATCAATAATGGGAAGGGCAGTGTATGTTGGACCAATTCCCAAACAGTTAAATACTTGCCAGTGTAAAGTAAAAAACAATACAAGACTATGCCAAAAGCTTGTTCACTGTTTGGCAACCCATAGCACTACAAACACCGATGGTTTAATAATCAGGCCAATTAACAAAGTTGGAACAGCAGAAAAGTTTTCTGAGAAGTTTTCTGATTAATACACTGAAGAAATAGCAAATACACCTTCCCTTGAATTGTACCCACATGCCCCATGGAATTCCTGCTACCTTGTTTTCCTGGAAGTTGACTCACAGAGAAGGAGGTTAGATACCCATGATGAATTGCATACGCAGCATCTGAAGATGTACACCGTCTTCAGAGAAAGAAGCAGTGCCAGAAAGAAGGCACCAAATAATTTAAATATTTCAGAGCCTTGAAGCTACACTTCACAGACTGAGAACAAACAATTCAGCCAAGCCTGGAGAACAAGAGAAGGAAAGTGCCATGTCAGGGTGAAACAAGGGCCAGCTAATATCTCAGGGACCAGCTGCTGAGTGTGACGACATTACCAGGGGACAGACAGTGAGGCAAGCAGGGCAAGCCTGAAGCAGCAGCCAGGAACAGCCCAGAACCCAGAGCCCTGAGCCCCAGACAAGTTCAAGGGCTCAGGGCCGGGGCTGAGGGCAAGACAACATATTGCTTGTCAGGGTTGGTTCAGCAGGGCCAGGCAGGTCTGTGGAGGAGTTTGAGAGAGATCCTACAGCATCACTGGGGCAGAGAGTGACTGGGCAGTACTGGGCTGAAATGGAGTCCTGGCCCTTGGGAAAAAAATTGAGCAAATTCTCAGAGGAAGCACGCAGGGCCAATAATGCCATTTTTTTCCCCTGAGGACTTTCACTGTTTTTCACTGTTAAATAAGCTCTCTTTCCATGTCTTGTTTTCACCACAACAAAGTTTTAAGTATGCTGACATATTAAACACTGTGTGTAAGAATGGTACGAAGGTCCCTGCTTTACCCTTTTCCAACTTCCAAAAGTGTATGGACTTCCATTCACTATTGCACAGTCTTGCAAAAAGCACACCACTCATCTTCACCAAATAAGGCTTGGGCACAAATGCTGTGATTTATGGATCAAAGGAGAGTCACTCCAGTGCTTACAGCCGACCTTTCTTTTGTCATTACTACCAGTTAATGTGGAATGTTACTTAGTTATCACATAACGGTCACACGGCTGTTTCCCTCAGCCTCTCCATTCAGAAGAGGGCTGGACAGAGCTTTGCTCTGTTCCACAAAGGAGGAGAGTCTGCAATCTAAGTGGATAGGCAATGCTTCAGAGATACCGTAGTGTCAATCGATGGTTATTGTTCAAGCGGCGAGAAGCAGCAGAGACACTAACAAGCACTGCAGAAAAGTAGTGAGGAGACAGGCTCTGTTTGCCATACTTTCTTTTTGGAATTGTTTTAACAGCGAATGCATTTTTATAAAAATCCACAGTCTTTCAAAGTGTAGAAAATATGATAGATTTGGTAATTTTTCTCTGAAACTTAACAAGAAATGTATTACATTAAATTATTCTTGCTGTTTGATATTTGATCTAAAAATGACTTTCCTCACTGCAAGATAAGAGTTGATGAATCTGTTTGAGGGAAGGATGCATCTAGGAGGCTTCCCTGCAGTCATATATGGCTAGCACAAGCTAAAAACAGCCTTCTGCCAGCAGTTGTTGATCTACGTCTGACTGTGCTGCATAGTGTGTAGGTTAAATGTGTAGACTAGCTAACATAAAACTACAAAGCTCTCACCTGAGAGTTTATGGGAGATTCTCTGAGAAGGCAGCTCAGACTGCCATCTGGCAAAGGGAAGAAAAGGCTACAAATTGTAATAATTATCATTATTTTAAATAAGAGGATGTAGTTGAAAAAAGTTCTTAATATCTCCAGAGAAGGAGACTCCACAGCCTCTTCAGGCAGCCTGTTCCAGTACTGTGTAACCTTCAAAGAAGTTTTTCCTCATGTTCAGACGGAACTTCTCATGTTGCAGTTTCTGCCTGTTACCCCTTGCCCTATTACTGGGCACCATCAAGAAGATGTGCTCCCATCCACTTACATCCCGCCCATTAAATATTTATAAGCATTGATAAGGTCCCCTTCTGTCTTCTCCAAGAGTCTTAGCCTGTCATAGAATCACGGAATGGCTTGGGTTGGAAGGGACCTCAAGGATTATCAAGTTCCAACCCCCCTGCCAAAGGCAGGGCCACCAACCTCCATATCTATTACTTTTCTCATTCGGGAGATGCTCCAAGCCCCTAATAATCTCTGTAGTCCTCTGCTGGACTCCCTCTCCAGAAGTTCCCTGTCTTTCCTGAACAAGGGAGCCCAGAACTGGACAGAGTACTCCAGACATGGCCTTCCCAGGGCAGAGTAGAGGAGTAAGAGAACCTCCCTCAACCTGCTGGCCATGCTCTTCTTGATGCACCCTAGGATATTGTTGACCTCCTCGGCCACAGTGGCACACTGCAGGCTCATGTCCAACCTGCTGTCCACCAGAACACCAAGGTCCTTCTCCAAAGAGCCCCTTTCCAGCAAGTCAACCCCTAACCTGTACTGATGCATGTTTTTTTACTCCACAATTGTAGGACTCTGTACTTGCCTTCATTGAACCTCATCTGATTCCTCTCTGCTGAGCTCTCCAGCCTGTCCAGATCGTGCTGAATGGCTGCACAGCCTTCTGGTGTGTCAGCCACTTCATCCCAGCTTTGTATCAGCAGCAAACTTGCTGAGGGTGCACTCTATCATCTCTTCATCCTGATTGTTGATATTGAACAAGATCATACCCAGCACCAAGCCCTGGGGAACACCACTAGTTACATGCCTCCAACTAGGCCATGTGCCACTGATCACAACACTCTGATCCCTGCCAGGCAGCCAATTCCCTGTCTACCTTACCATCTACTAATCTACCTCACAGTTTCTAAGCTTACCTACAAGGAGTTTATGGGAATCAGTGTCAAAAGCCTTGCTGAAGTCAAGGTACACAACATCCACTGCTTTTCCCTCATCTACCCAGCTAGTGATGACATCATAGAAGGCTACCATATTGGTCAAGCATGATCGCCCCTTAGTGAACCCATGACTACTTCTACCAGGTTTTTTTATTTCTAAGAATAAAATGTTTTACACTTGTTAAGTGTAAGCCTGTTCTTCCTTTCTCAAATCCACAGCTATTAAATACAGAGACTTTGAAATGGGCATGGTTCCATACTAACAGTGGTGCTCTAAGATATTAGACCCATACTAACCTATCTCCATCTCCATCTACTCATATTCAGACTGTATTTCTATGAATTATATGGAATAATAACCTAACCATATCTTATATTCCTCCCATGGAGGTGGTGGAGTCACCGACCATGGGAGTGTTCAAGAAATGTTTGGATGTTGCGTTGAGGGGTATGATTTAGCTGGGAAGTATTGGTAATGGTTGGACTGGATGATCTTCTAGGTCTTTTCCAACCTTGATAATTCTGTGATTCTGTGATTCTGTCTGAAGAAATGACACGGTAGAGGTAGTTACTAACCTTTCTTTTAATGGCCAGTTAGAATGCTCCTTATACACACACGAACTCCTTAAACTTACCTTCAAAGACTTTTCTGTTTTTAAAAGATGGTGCTTGTGCCTGGGACAACGAACATTACTGGAAACCAAGTACTGAGGTGCATGAAATGACGATAGAGAGCAAGTTGGTTTCTTCACCTCTCCCTGTCATCCCCTCCTCCATCCTGTCCCACTTTTCCTCTTTTTCTTATTTTCTGTCTTTCCCTCTTTCGTAATTGTGGTACATGAAACTAATGCAGGAATAACTGGGTATAGAAATGCATTCCTACTAGCTTTTAAGCCTCTGAGCCTTACAAAACATTGCATCACACTATTTGTAGGCATGTTCAGAGAAAGATAAAGTAAATCTCATGGCAAGTGTCATTCCTCATACCCCAAACTACCGTTTCAGAGTGCTGCAGACTACAATTCCCTTCCTTTAAAACTATAATAAAATGAGCATCAAATGTCCGTAGATCAGACCCCATATATTCCTAGTCCAATGCCATGCAACTACTCCATCTACCCTGCAGTTATTAGTGAAAGAAATGTTCCTAACAGGATGTGTAAACAAATTGTCAAAATACAGTAATCTGTAGAACCAAAGTCTTGATGTCAACGCAGAATCACTACTGAAAGAAAACCCTGATGTCAGCCAAATCAAGAAATCCTGGGCCTATGGATGATACTATGGCTATATCACCAAAAAAAATCCCATCCAACCTTGAAGAAGGAAGGTACTGACAGAATAGTATGTGGTGTTTACTTCAGAAGTGTCAAGAGAGACATTCTTAAACATAGTCCTACAACTGCTCAGCAGAGGTATGCTGGATACATGGGCTTCCAAAGAAACTTTGACAGTCTCTTTAGAAAGTGGGCCCAGGGTTACATATGCATCCTCATTTCACACTTCAGTTTTACGCTGAGGAAAGGTACATGTGAGAAAATGAATTCCATTAGGACATCCTTAGTTTGTAGCAGAAAAAGAAACAATTACTCAGCACTTTATAAGGAAATAGCAGTGATTTGAGTTGCAAGCAGATAAACACTGGGAAAAAAAAAACACAAATTCTATGTGCCCTGTAATAGAAAAAAATACACTTTTAGAGGATAATTTTGACCCCAAAATTTTTTTAGATCTCTCATAATGTTAATATCCTTTTCTCTAAGTCAGGGTTGTTTCAGATAAATGTATAATCTGAACAACAGTCTGTAATTATTCAAGATTTCTAAGACATGATTGAGTTTAAAATCAGTGCTTTGGCTGAATATTCCATCTTAGCAGGAACCAGTAGGCATTTAGAAGAGAAACCTTAGGTCCTGATCACTTGCAGATATTATTTATAACAATCAGAAAGAAAAGTTTGGTCTTGAAAATCCATAAAAATGCAGGCTTGATTTCCCATCATTTAAGAGCAGGATAAAACATAAGCTGGTTAACTTAAGGTAATATTTTATCCAGAAAACACAAGAAAAGAAACATCCTAATTGACTGAAAATCCAGCTGTGGACTTAAAATAGAATTTTTAAAAGTCACATTTTTCATGTTACTAAGTTCAGCACTGTCGAGTCTTTGAAGAATCAGTTTGGCTCAACAGAGCTAGCCAGAGCACTCAGCATTCACACGGGAACTTTCTTCTGCTGTCAGTTGGCCCAAAAACATGGCTGTGAGACTTACCATATCCTGGCTGCTAACTATTCAACGTATCGACTAGGGCCACCTTCATACACAGAGATTTAGAGATGGAACTTTTCAGGCTTTTTGTGGATACTTTGTTCTGCTTAAAACATCTTGGCTTTTACCAGAGAGATTTTCAAAGCTGATGAAAGAATCTTTGCACTGGATCTATTCCATTTTAGTAGTAATTAAACTTTCTGTTCCTAAAGGCTCAATCTAATTCTTAATGAAATAAACAGCATAACTCCAATTGAGTTCTAGAGAGTCATGATCCAGTTCCGATTACTTAGGACTCTTCACATGAAAGCTTTCTAATTGTTATCAAGTGGTCAGAAACGGAGTGTTTAATTGAAAAGAGTACCTCTAAAACAATAATTAATATGAGACATTTTCCGCTATTGGTCCCTTAATAGAAGCTCCAGAATACATATTCACTGCCTGTTACGCAAGCATTCTGAACTTAAACTAGGCATTTCATTTGTTAATTTCCATGTAATGTCCACCTCATAACCATATACATGCAAATCCTGTAGTGCCAAGTATTCTGGGGATCTTGAAATGGGTCCCTGCTAGCACTAAATTTTCTACTCTCGAGGCCTTTACCCTACCTACTGAACTCTCTCTCTCCCTGTTTCCTTGCCTCATGACTCACCACTGAACAAGTCTGACTGTACAATGTAAGCAAGCTATCTCTAATCACCGAGGCCCCAAACCCTTGTCACTCAAAAGAAGTACAGTAGCAGCGTTCCAAAATTCAGCTGAATTCATGGGTTTCTGGCTTCTCCTAGAACTGATCGTTGCGGGAGAAAATGCTGATTTGGTGAAACCAAGACATTTCACAGAACCACTTTTACTTTTTTTTTAAATCAAGAAAGATTTCAAACTGAAAGCTCTTCAGTTCCCTGACAGCTTATCTATCCAGCAAATTGACAGCTCATCAGGTAGAGAGGCATACAGCATCTGCAGTTTATTACCCAAGTGGAGACAGGGGACCTCAAGCTTCCAACAGATCACTGGAAAGCTCAGTAGTAAGAAACAGTATTTATCTCAATTTATAAGCTTCAAAGACAGTTTTTCAGAGGGTGAAAAATCAGCACAGCCGAACAGAAAATAAATGCCAGGACAGCTGCAGAAGATGGGGATCTGGCTCTTGTTTTGTAATATTTGATTAAAACAGAATTCCACATCTCTAATGATACACTGCCAAAGTTGAACATCAACTGCATGAGTAGCTATGTGACAGGATGTGGAAAACTACTTTGTGTTAATGATTCTATGCTCTTATCAATATTTTACAGTCTCCTTATGAGCAGGTTAGCGTTTGATAGAAGATGATACCACAGTAGAAGCAGAAAGTGTCAAACCTGACACTGAAAGATTTCATACTGCTCCAGTCATGTTCAGCAAACAGTTGAAAGGCTTGTAAAAGAAAAATACAAAGCAATTATACAAAACATATGCAAACTAACCTCACAGTATGGTGCAATGAAGCATTTAATTACACAGGCCCCTGCTATTAGGAGAATGAGAGGCAATGAATAATCTTCAATAGGAAGATAACCAGCTGTTTATATTGCATAAGGACTTGATCATATATATAGGTGACTCTCGATTAGAATTTTTTAAAGAATCAATGGTATATAAATCGTATGATTAAAGCAATGCAGGGTGTTTAATAATTGCTGGTTCTTTGTATAAACTATAAGCTTACTCTGTGACCAAAACCTGGCTCTGTTTTATACATATTTTTTAATTCAATTGCCAAGAAAATCAAGGGGAGATGTCTGCATAGACAACTAGAAGGTTTTCAAGGGTTCATTTTACTCAAATCTTTCTACCTGCCTTGATTAAAATTCTGTGAAGCTCTGATTAGCTAGGAAATTCTCTACCTTGAAGCATCTGGGACCACAAACCTGTGTTGTTCTCCCCACTGGGGCTTCACAGAGGCACCCACTCAGAGATAAGCCCACATTAGGCACATTTCTACAGAAACACTTCCTGCTTTTGTGTTCATTATACGTGATTTTTCCCATTCATAATTTTTCCTAAATCCTACAAACTTATTCTGAGGATTTGACCAGTCACTCTTTACCTTCTTACTTTAAGGGGTCTGGAGAATAATGTTGTAATATGAGACACAGTTCACTGACGTGAGTGTGGAAAAGATCTTCAGCACTGTCAAAGTCACCTGTTGAAATGAATATATTTAATAAAGCCATAACACTCTTGATGGCAGGAAAATTAAAACACTTTATCCCAAAGATTTTCTATACTCTTTTTTTTTCTTCTGCAGGTCAATTCCAATTCTGGAATTTAAAGATGGCCTCAAACTATTTCTCTTTGTAATGTAGCACATAATTTTCTAGTCCAAAGACAGGAAATACCCCAGTCTAGAAATCTTTTCTACCTGCATGTGGTTGGCAAGTGGAAACTGTGGATATCTGAGCAGTAAGGATGGTTCAATACAGGCCTAAAATGTCAGTAAAACCCTCTCTTTTGTTTTTCCACGGGCAATTCAGAATAGACTGGTAATTAGAAGAATAACAATGAAGTTAATCTCACAGCCTAAGAGCAGAGATGCCTCTGAAGGTAACCATGAAGGCACAAGTTCTTCATTCTTGAACTAGAAGACAGTTGAGAGAGAAAGAATCTCTGTTGCCAGGAAAAAAAAAAAGAAAGAAAGAAAAAAAAAAAAAAGCCAGGATAAACAGGATAGAGAGAGCACAGAGTACTACAATCTGACAGTGCTGCTATTAAAGTTTGTTTTAGCCTGATATGATTTTTAGCTGCCTTTGGAAGATGCATGCCTTTGGTGCTACATTTGTTCTACTTACTGTCAGGACTAAAACCTTTTTCCTCCTCTGCAGGGAAAGCTCAGTCACTGAATCTGCCTACCCCTTCTCCCATCTCCTCAGCTCCCCTCCCCTCTGACACTCAAAGCCAAGGCATGAAGTTACATCTCTCTATTTCTTCCATCAGTTATTGTGGTATGTGAGTTCCACTAAGACATGGGCACGTTCCAAAAACAACATGCAAATAAGGACTTCAGTGTTTTCAAGACCTGACCCAAAATATTTATTTATCAAGAAGTCGAAATTCTCACGAGCAACGGGCAAAATTTGGAGATCTGCAGCAGGCCTGCTCATAACACTGAATCTGAAGCAAGAAGTACTGTAGTATAAAGAAAAAAGGGTAAACCATAAACAAAATGTCAGTAGAAATCTGTATGTTAATATTATAACTCACATCGACCAATTTTGTATTAGAAAGAAGTGATAATCAAAGCATAGGTACACTTAAGTATTTATAGGGATTACTACAAATTCTTGAATGATTTATTACTGCCAGCACAGTAATGAATTGCTTATGGTAAACAGGAGATTCACAGTTTCCCAGAAGGAATATTCCCCCACAACAGGATACAAATAATTCCCATTGACTTCACTGCTTTTCCTGCTGAGAAGAACTATTCATTTATTGGCTTTGGTGGGAGTTATGAGTATTTTGCATCAGGAGATAAACAAATTAAGAATGCCTGTCTATTTCTTAAATCTCTTTCAAAGATTCTTCTCTTACTTGGAAGGAAAAAAAATCTACTTAAATCAAACTCCTCTATAGAGACTCAAAATTCTAACATCATCTATCAATAAACATACATGGTCAGAATAGAGCAGAAGGAGAAATTAAAGCCCTAAGGAGCTGAAAGAGTTGTCATGCAAATAATTTTTTGTAAAATATGTGTCTCCTGGACAGATTTCACCAGCTAACAACCAAGATGCCTTCACCCTGCAGATGCACATAGATGCACACTCCCTCACCAACTTGCATAGTCACCCCGCTGAAATCATGTATTTGTTTCATTTATCAGCGAAGAGCAAGTGCATTAAAAATCAACCCAAATAGTAGATTCTTCTTTCTGCTAGTCATGTGTGTAGACACCTATCCTGCCCATCTATATTGCTTGTCTGACAATTGACCTGGTGCACAAAAAAAAAAAAAAAAAAAGAGCTCCTCTTTCAGAACCATATGTGGAGAAAAATCATTGCTTTCAAGGAGACTTAAATGGTAATATTTAAGCTGTCAGACCAGCAGATGGACAATCAGAGAGCTGTTGGCACACCTCGTTAGTTATCTGAGATTTCCACTGCAGGAAAGTGTTTTCAAGAGATCAGTGGAATATGCATGTTTGGTAGCAGGTTGTGCAGGACTAGCGTATATTTCTTACTTCCTCCTTTCTTACCTCCTCAGATGGGGTGACACCTGATGGCAGGAAACACAACCAGAGAACTTACTCCAGCGTGGTGACTAACATGGAAGGAGATGCTACTACAGTCTCCACTGGAATGGCAGCACTGAAGAAATCACTCCTGGAAAAAAAAAAAAAAAAAAGAATTATTACATTATTCTCAGACATTCTAGGAGGACTTCCACAGATGTCAGTGAGACCATAAGCACAGGTTAGGGAACAAAAAGGGAAAGACAGGGCTTTTCTTCAAGAAGAAATTCAATGTAGTACTCTCCAAACTTAAATCAGAAATTTTGTGTGTGATGCAGGATTTGGGTTCAGCTGAGCCTTACCAAGTTAATGGAGATACGCAAAACTGAGTAAAATACGGAAATAAATCTTTGTAAAAGTTACCTCTGTGAAGCAAATTAGGATTATGCAACAGATTTGTTACTTCTAACCTCCAGTATAAAAACAAGAAGTCTTGTGCTTGACATTCCCAACATGTACCATCGTGGAGCGTCTGATGATTGTACTAGAAAAGTCAGATGAGTTCCATCTTCAATAAATTGAGGGGAGGATTGTATAATGATAAAGCAGTTCAGTACTACCACAGAAACCTTATGCCAAGCTGGAAAGAGAATATAATGTCTAGTAGGGGGAGTCCCCTGGGATTCAGTCTTAGAGAGTAAAGAGATCCAAGACAGCTGGTTGCTTTTCAAGAAGGAAGTCTTAAAGGCTCAGGAGCAGGCTGTCCCCCTGAGCCACAAAACGAGCCGGTGGGGAAGAAGACCAGTGTGAATGAATGGGGAGCTATTCTTCAGGCTCCGGAAGAAAAAGACAATCTACCACCTGTGGAAGAAGGGATGGGCGACTCAGAAAGAGTACAGAGAAGTTGTTAAGATGTGTAGAGAGAAAATCAGAAAGGCAAAAGCCCAGCTTGAACTCAACCTGGCTGCTGGAGTAAAAAGGAACAAGAAACTCTTTTACAAATACATCAACAGTAAGAGGAGGACTAAGGAGAATCTCCTTTCTTTACTGGATAAGGCTGGGAATGTGACCACTGAGGATAAGGAAAAAGTGGAAGTTCTGAATGCCTTCTTTATGTCTGTCTTTAAAGGTGAGACCAGTTATCCTCAGGGTACTCCACTCTCTGACCTGGTAGTCTCAGCTGGGGAGCAGACTAAACCCCTCATGATTCAGGAGGACACAGTCAGAGAGCTACTACTGCAACTGGACTGCCACAGGTCCATGGGGCTGGATGAGATTCACCCGAGAGTGCTGAGGGAACTGGCGGAGGTGACAGCCGAGCCGCTTTCCATCATCTATCGGCACTCCTTGTTGACTGGTGAGGTCCCAGAAGACTGGAGGCTTGCCAGTGTGACTCCCATCTACAAGAAGGTTTGTAAGGAGGACCTGGGGAACTACAGGCCTGTTAGCCTGACCTCGGTGCCAGGGAAGGTTATGGAGCAGATTGTCTTGAGGGAGATCACACAGCATGTGCAGGACAACTGTGGGATCAGACCTAGCCAGCATGGGTTCACAAAGGGCAGGTCCTTTGAGGCTTGACCAACTTTATCTCCTTCTATGATGGAGTGACCCATCTGGTGGACGAGGGAAAGGCTGTTGATGTAGTCTACCTAGACTTCAACGAGGCCTTTGACACTGTCACCCACAGTATTCTCCTGCAGAACCTGGCAGCCCGTGGCTTGGACGAGTACACCCTTGGCTGGGTAAGGAACTGGCTGGAGGGCCAGGCCCAGAGAGTGGTGGTGAATGGAGCTAAATCCAACTGGCAAATGGTCATGAGTGGTGTTCCCCAGGGGTCGGTGCTGGGGCCTGTCCTCTTCGATATCTTTGTTGATGACCTGGATGAGGGCATTGAGTGCACCCTCAGTACATTTGCAGATGACACCAAGTTGGCTGGAAGTGTCGATCTGCCTGGGGGCAGCGAGGCCCTACAGAGGGATCTGGACAGGCTGGAGAGCTGGGCTGAAGCCAGTGGGATGAGGTTCAACAAAACCAAATGCTGGGTCCTGTGCTTTGGCCACAACAACCCCAAGCAATACTACAGTCTTGGGGCAGAGTGGCTGGAAGACTGTGTAGAGGAAATGGACCTGGGGGTATTGATTGATGCTTGGCTGAACATGAGCCAGCAGTGAGCCCAGGCGGCCAAGAAGGTCAATGGCATCCTGGCTTGCATAAGAAACAGTGCTGCCAGCAGGAACAGGGAAGGGATTGTCCCCCTGTACTCAGCTCTGGTGAGGCCGCACCTCGAGTACTGTGTCCAGTTTTGGGCCCCTCACTGCAAGAAAGACATCGAGGCCCTGGAGCGTGTTCAAAGAAGGGCAACAAAGCTGGTGAGGTGTCTGGAGCACAGGACTTATGAGGAGCGGCTGAAGGAGCTGGGATTGTTCAGACTAGAGAACAGGAGTCTCAGGGGAGACCTGATTGCTCTCTATAACTGAAGGGAGGTTGTTGTGAGCTGGGGGTCGGCCTCTTCTCTTGTGTAACTGGTGATCGGACTAGAGGGAATGGCTTCAAGCTGTGCCAGGGGAGGTTAAAGCTGGACGTTAGGAAATACTACTTCTCTGAAAGAGTGGTCAGGCAGTGGAATGGACTGCCCGGGGAGGTGGTGGAGTCACCGACCCTGGAGGTGTTCAAGGAACACTTGGATGTTGTGTTGAGGGACATGGTTTAGTGGGAGCTATTGGTGACGGGTGGATGGTTGGACTGGATGATTTTGTAGGTCTTTTCCAACCTTGGTGGTTCTGTGATTCACTGAATATTCAGTAATTTATATGCTAGCTGGACAGTTCAGGAACAGAGCATTTAATCTATAGACTTATTTTCCTTTTAAGGAAACCTCAAAAGATCTAACAGCATGTATACAAGATCATAAGCAATGCATTTGCTGGAATTGGTTTACACTTGTTGAAGAAAGCAGGGACACCCCTTATTACTAAGTAACAAAGATTTTGTTGGACGGAGATGAAGTAAACATGCAGTTTTATAAAGGACTTAAAAGGGAGCTGGGAAGAAAGTAAGGCTTCATCCTCCATTTCTAATATTTTTTGAAACACCTGCCATTCAGTTAGTTCCTAAACTCCAAAAATTAAGTATCTCTTCAAAGCATTTTCATGGGCCCTAAGGCCAGGCAATTGCTGATCTGGGTGAGTCGAGAGCATCCACTACAGAGGAAACAACGGCAGGAAGCAGGGAAATCATCCCAGATTTCCTCTAGCTTTACTAGTTGAGTGTTAATAGGGAAACCCCACCTACATATCTTATAGGGTCAGAACCATAACCGGAGGCTATAGGGCATACAGCTTCTCAATCATTCCATTACAGTAGGAATGTATGTTTCCAGCTAAGTTCACAAACAATGCTGAATAGCTACTCAGAAGAAGATTAACAGGACCTCCCACTTCATGGAAACAGTGACTGTTTACATAATATGTAATGACAGTAAATCATAACAAATCCTAGGAGAAAACTCCAGTGAGAGACAAAATAACAAGACCATCTGATTTTATTTCTTTTCCCAGTCTAACAATCCACGTCCCTGTCCTGTAAGGATTTCTTTATATACTTAGCTTTCGGCACATCTGTAATGCCACAGACTTCAATTAGTCTAATTAAGTGCAAAAAAAAAAAAAAAAAAGTATATACATAAGGGCGTGACCTTTTTTCCCCCCTTTGTTTATTCAGTGACTAATGGGGTAAAATCTCTCTTGATAGCTTGACTTCCCTTTCACTGTGACACAAATAACACTATACTTTCCACTTTGCAAGGTTAAACAATTAGCATTCTAAAAACAGGGCTGATATAAAGTAGCACCACTATTGATCTCCATTACTACTCCATTATTACCTCAGCTAGACCAGCTGAGGATCTGACCCTGCCTAAGATGGTAATTGGTAGTGTACAAAGGAACTAAAATAGATTTTTGCAGGGTAAAGATGTGCAAAGAGACAAGCAGCTTCTGAAACTCATTTGCCATTTGAAATTAATCGCTGAATAATGTCCTGCTTCAGAAATCCTCATTCTATATCTTGCTATATTATAATTCAACATAGCTTTCTCAGTGCCAACAGACCCCACTTCTCCCCAGGGAACTCCTGCATGCTCTTTCTGTGTTTCTGCATGTGCACATGGGCAGATCCATAGTTACACAACCAGAACTCATTTCCTTAAACTGTACCATTCTGGTGTAGATTTTTTGTGGAAGGATTCCTGTGAAAAAAAAATTATCATCTATTCCCTACTAAAGCAAATAAGGGGAAAAGGAAAGGGGAAAAAAAAATGGAAAAAGGAAAAAAAAAAGATGAAAGAAAGAAAAGAAAGAAAAGAAAGAAAGAAAGAAAAGAAAGAAAGAAAGAGAGAAAGAAAGAAAGAAAGAAAGAAAGAAAGAAAGAAAGAAAGAAAGAAAGAAAGAAAGAAAGAAAGAGAAAGAGAGAGAGAAAGAAAGAGAGAGAGAGAAAGAGAGAGAGAGAAGGAAAGAAGGAAAAAGAAGGAAAGAAAGAAGGAAAGAAAGAAGGAAAGAAGGAAAAAAAGAAGGAAAAAGAAGGAAAGAAAGAAGGAAAGAAAGAAGGAAAGAAGGAAAGAAAGAAGAAAGAAGGAAAGAAAGAAGGAAAGAGCTTAATCCTGGAGCTTTTCAGTAAGAGGATGCCTGCGTTACAGGATGATGTGCTGCTTTTAAGGGAAGGGATTGCCTGTAGCAGATGTGCAAGCCTTGGTGCTAAATGTCAGCCCGACAGTCAATGGCTGCAGGAGTGCAAATTCTTCACATCAGTGCAAGAAGGAAGCAGGGCACATCCTGGGAGCAGTTGGCAGCCTTCTATTAGCCCCTCACAACATGATTAGGGTGTCCAACACACTGCTTGGAGAACCATTCTGCAGAATCTCCCTATTCAGGATTGGAAGAGGATTCTGGTTGCTCCTTTTTTTTCATATTACTAGCGATTTAAGCATGGAACAAGGAAACAAAATTCAAAACCAAATTCTCTCACGTGAACTCGCTATATACATTTCAGCACTTGCCCAGCTCCCATTCACACAGCAGCTAAAAGATCTAGAGGAAAAGAACAGACCTTAATGACCACTCGCCCCTGTGCTCTGGAGTGTGGGCTACAGCAACTAATAACAGATGAAGGTTTACATGTTTTTCTTGTGTTTCTGCTGGGGTTGCTATGTCATTAATTCAGCTTGTGCCTGACTACTTACGTTAAACATTCCCTTTGTGACTTTCTCTAAATCTTAAATTTTGCATGTGACCACATGTAAATGTAAATGCGTATTTTTATGGTCCTGTAACCTCAGTGCTTTTAAATCCCCGTTGCCTGAAGGCATACAGAGAGCTGAAGCAGAAAAGGTTGGTCAGTTTGTGATCATTTAAGCTAGTTTATTTGCTCTTTCTGAGTATATTCAGTTCCTGTAGAGGTTTTTGCCTTTTGTGTAATAGAGTAAAGATAAGATCTAGGAACCTAATTAACCCTGCAGGGCCTGTGAACAAGGCTCATTAGAAAACAGTCAAACACATTTATATTTGAATACTTTATTTACAGGAATTCATATCATATTTCTGAACCGCAGATACGTATGCCACATAATCATACCTTAACCACTGTAAAACATTTCCTTAAATTAAGCTGAAAAACGCACCAAATTTCAGCTCAAAGTCATCTTGATTATACATGTAAGTACCCCATGCCTTAAAAAAAAAGAATATCCCACGGTAATAAATGAAAGTTCTGTCTGCAGGACATTCTAAGCTAAGTCATACACTTTCCAGTTACTTGAAAGATCTTTAGCAAATCTGAATTCTCCTTTATTAACCATTTGTTCCTTCCACTCATTACAGAAAGACAAGAAAAATCAAAGGAAGAGAGATCTTTGGAAATATCTGATGAAATTTTCTACTCTGAAGAACAGAAAATCCCCTACGCATCTACTCTGAGGTACAAGGGGGAAAAAAAGGTCATCCATAGACACAATTGATAGAGCAAATCCTCACAGTGCCAGCCAACTTTGAACAAGAACTTGCTGTATTCCATGGGTTCAGGACTTCAGGAGCCAACAGCACAGTGCTGGTGTTTGATTGCTGACTCACACATTAGTGTGTTACAGGGCACAGCTCTACATGTGCACTGTGTACATGGAGACTTAGAAGCCAGAAGAATTACTCCAGCTTCTCGTGACATCTTGTAGGGCAGCTTGGATACAGAATTAGGTCTGGTCAGTACTTAGTTCTATTGTAAGTGACTGCCTGACCAGTGAGTAGGATAAACGATGCCACTGGGACTGAAATGTATCTTAAAATTAATCATTTGATTAATGGCTTTCCTAGAGAAAGCTAGGTTTAAATACACATTTAAGGATATTTTCTGATGCAAACTTGGGGCAGAGAAGATACTGTCACAGAGAGATTCTAAGCAAGAAAGAGATACATTGTGCCATGTGCATTTTACAGTCAAAGACTATATATTTGATATAGTTTAAATCCTATATACAGTCAGTTGGTAAAAGCAATTAAATCTTAGCCCTGTAAGTTCTTCAGGAGAAGGAATGAGCTTTTGTTTGAGATTTACAAGGCATTTAATAGAGCAGAAACCAGTACTATAAAAATAAATATGATTATGTATTTTTAAAACCCCTAAGCTTAAAAATCTGCTTTGAAGGCATAAAATACCATATTAGCCATTTTAAAAGCCTACTGTTTAAAAAGACAAAACCTTGACTGCTTCTGTAAGTATATTCATGATTTATATCACGAATCACTTTGGCAAGAGTAGGAAAATCCCAAATCAAGTTACTCTTCAACCTGCACTAATAAATCCTCTGTTGACATGAATTGTTTTCCCAGTGCTCCATTTTAACCATTTTAAAGGAGTCGTGTGGGTTTTTAATAACCAGTCTTCTTGTTTCCTCTACATCCTATTCAACAGACCAGTGACAACTGCAAAAGCAACTTAGGCAACACACTGCAACTCAAATGCAGCGCTGAGAAATATCTCTGTGAAATCAAGTTTAATGAGATATCAAAATGTTACATATGCAAGTCTTGGCTTCTAGGCAGTACTTTGGAATGCAAAGCCAGTTTCCCTAGTCTAGATTAGTCAATATCAGGTTCATTGGTCTAACATTTCACAAAATATTTTCCCACATTTGTCCAACTGCAGTTTGAAGGGTGTAGCTGACAACATAAATGTGCCCTAAGGTGAAAATCCCTAAACATTTCCCTCAGCGATCTTTGAGTCTGGACATTACCAATGCAGATGTCTGTAATCAAGAGATCTCTGCAGACCTGCTAATTATTCCCTAGGCTTTTCCACTGGCAATAAAAATCCCATTTGTCGCAGCTTGTTTGCAGAACTGCTTCCATCTCCACAATGGTGGCATTAATTAGCAAAAACCTGTGAAAATTGTCAGAGTTTATAGATTTAAAAAAAAACCCAACACAATAAGCATCGCTTCTAAATATTCATGTAAATTCAGCCATGGCAACAAGTCCCGAAAGCTCAACTTTCTCAATTGGAACAATTTTTCATGCTTGTAGCAATAAGTGGGAAATAATAGGGGTCTCAGATTCACATTAGGGAAGCTGCTTCTGTGACCTCTTCATGCAGATGGATGGTGAATTTCTCAGATAATAAATCAAAGTTCCCTGATGGTACAGTGGCATCTCTTGCTGAGGCCCATAGAGCTGCTGGCTGCCCTCTATTCAAAGGCAGCAGGCCTCTACTCTGCAGGATGCTTTCTCTACAAATCCTTCACTCAGGATCAGGAGATACTAGGGCCTCTGTAAACTGCCCAGGCACTTTGAGTAACAGCCAGCATCCTGCTGGGAAATGGACACTTTTCAACTTCACTGACATCTGTCACACATGCAAAGAATAGAATGTGATCAGGAAAAAAGGCCACGTTATGACTTTCCCATCAGCAGGGACAGCTAGGTCTTTACTCTTAGCAGATATTTAAAAGGTTCTTGGGAGATACCTTCCTTAATAGTAGCATTACAAAGAGAATCTCACCTTTGGGTTTTAAGGAAAAAAAATGTTTCTCTGATTTCTCTTGATATATTTTGCATTCAGCAAACTTCCTGGTAGGAACTTTAAAAAAAAAAAAAAGCCAACAACAAAAAATAACCTGTGATGTTAGTTTTTCCATGCAGTTTTTATTAACTTTCATCCAAATAAGTCTCTGCAAGGAAAATGACACCGATCTTTATTATCAGAAATATGTTTATTATGTGACAATCTAACTCCTGGAATAGCAATGCATTCATTTTTTTTTGGAGTTAAAGCTTTTTTCCCAGATGACCCTATAATAAGCATGGGAAAGCAATATTGTGAATACAGTAATGAGCTTCAAACGAGTATACTTTTTAGCTCAACCTATATTAAACACTGGTTTGGTGCAAGGGCTGTAGATTATTGTGTTTATATAATGCAAGGATAAAACTTAAAAGACGCTCCCTTGCTAATGAAAATTATTTCTGTTTTAAACAGATGACAACACTCCAATAGGAGTTTTGCCCTAAGTGTGATCCGTATGCATAACTTTTTCATCAGTTCCTTCTTTACTTCAGTATTTCCCTCAAGAAACACAGTCCTATAAAGAAATCCATTTTTTCAGGAAAACAAGAATTTCAGCTATAGGTCTGACACTCTGTGGAGCCACGGGCATCTTTCTGGGACTCAGTTTCTTTTAAGGCTGATGGTGGGAAATTTGCTTTTATACGGCACTGTGATACACATACTGATAAAAAGGACATTAAGGTCTTCTTACACTCATTACAGAAGTAAACATTATCTGTTTATTCTCGTTTTTCTCTAGTAACTAGTAACTTCAGTAGAGTCAGTGTAGATTACATAATGGTAGCTGAAAACAGGTTTTGGCCAACTGGCTTTATTATTTTTGTTTATTAGTTCCACCCAAATCAACTGAATTCAACAGTGAGATGAACAAAGCAAATAGGATCAGGACAGAGGTATTTTATGTAGAGATTTTAGTAAAAAATAACATTGAGCCTGGTCTGGCAGAAGTATGGGAATTAGTGTACTTACCCAAAGAAAATCAGAGGAAAAAATTCCAGCGTGCCTCCTCAGCTTAAGATGACAAAGCCCTGGTACTGCATAGGCACCTGGGGAAAAGGATTTAGCTAGTAGCGGCTGGGCAAAGAGAGGCAGCACGAGACTGGAATCATCAGTCACTGAATGCTGATCATGTTATAATATCTGCAATTTAAGATTAGATGAAAGATAAGATGAGAAAAGGATAAAATGGGCTTAGAAATGAGTCCTAGCGATGTTTAGAGCAGAGTGCTAAGCTCAAAGCCAGCTGGTTTCCCAAAGCTGCATGAGCCAGAGTCATAGAAATGGGTCACATCTGCCTAAAGCCATCGCAACTGAGAGTGATGATGGGTGACCTGGCAGTGGAAAGCAGCCTGGATCCTTCCACTGGGCAAAAGGACTTTTAATGACTTTTCCCCACTACAGTTTTAGTTAAAGGACTGTTTTCCTAAAGGCAGGACCTGACTGAACAAATTTAGCAACGCTGTCAAATCTAGTAGTCCTCAAAGTTTTTCATTAAAAAATTACCAAATTCTGTTGGGCAGAAAATGTGTTATTAATGAAGAATATCTCTTTGTTAAACACTAACATACTGAACGCATTAACGCTGTGTTTACAAGACTAGGCTCATTCCAAACACCTTAAAACAATGATATCTACAGCTTTCCAGAAATAAGTTTTAACTCAGCCAGGAGTTTAAGCATTTAAAGGTCCAAAGTTTAATATTCAGATCATGGAATTACTTTTCAAAACTGCTCAATTCAACTGAAGCATGCAATTTTTTTTGTAGCAAATATGCTCTTCTGAAATAAAACTGCCACCTCCATCCTCACAATAATGATTTCTGAACTGCTCACAGAGCAGTTTTGGGTATATGCACACAGCACAAAGCCAAAGGTGTTCAGATCTCTGCTGTCAAGTCCCACACAGTCTCAGAGTGCAGTTGTGGAGTGCTCTATAACTCAGTGGATTATCAAAGTACACACTTAAGATTTCAGAGAGTCTGTTCAAATTCGCATAGTTACTCTCAATACCATTTTGCTGAAAGTACTCCCTGTCTGACCGAGTCAAACTCTGATGGAAAGGCATAGAAAGATGAAATGGCAACATAGTCAAATCAAACCAAAGATAGCACTGAAATCGGTCAGTGGTCTTCCCGATCATGCTAAAGCAAGACCACAGAAAACAATTTTAATGTCAATGCTTTAAGCACATATCAATTCTCCTTTCAAAAAGCAAAATGATTTGAAACAATTCCAAGAGGATTTTCCTATTTTTGAGCACAGCTGGTTTAAATACCAAAAGAGAGATTTTCAAACAGTTGTTTTATTTTCTAGGAATTGTCAGGTGCATTACGGTTCTATTTGTCCTATCAGACCGTGCCTTTTTCAAAACAGCTGAATCTCCTATAACTCCATGTAAAGGCCACCTCATCACTGATATTTGAAACAGTCTGAATATTTAGGAATATAAACACTCAAGAAGGGTCCTTAACAATCTCTAAGTATCTACATACACGAAGGAAATATATTTAATACTAACAATCAGAGCGCAGCAAAGGTCTTAAGGCAAGAAACACAGATCCTGAAACACAAGCATTCGTGGCCTTTAACATTCTATCTTCAGGTTCTCTTTCTAGCATAATGAAATAACTTCAGAAATAATCTTACATTATTGTTTCCTTGTGCCCTATAAATAATAAGAAACTGCCATCAGTTTTCATATATTGTCTTACTTCATTGAAGGGATTTCTGGGTTCTTGTTTTCTTTAGGAAAATCCTAAGGAATGCCAAACACGCCTTACATGTATCAACATGTCATTTGAGCACATTTAAATGCCATGGGATATCTCTCCTTTCCCTGGGCCAAATAATTTCCTCTATGTAAACACATTTAATATTTGAAAACTCCTTTTACACATGAAAAAAATCCAGTGATCTTTTTCCCCACTCTCTACAGAAAGTGGGAATACTTTGGACATCTTCATTGTAAAGGGGAAAATTCATTCATCCTCTGAAATCTCTAGCATCTTTGCTACTGCTGCAGAAGATAAACTAATGATCCAAAATTCACAAGGGGACTGCCCCATGCTGTGACTTCCAGCCTTTTAAAGGCCACATGGTAGGTTTCATTTGTCTCATTAGTTTTCCCACTGTACCAACCAGAAGTTTATTATACAGTACTTTTCTCTTTCAACTTTTACAGTTCATGTACCTCAGCAGGAGTCTGGACAATATGACACAGGATGCTCCTTCATGTCCCAGGCTCCTATGAGATACATGAAATGAAATCACAAAGGCCCCAAAGAAATATTTTTGGAAACTTGGGATTAGATGAAACACAACAATGGAACATATAAACTCAGCAACAACATTCAATGTAATAGACAGACACAAACCATATTGTGTTGTATATAAAATATACAAATATTTCCACTTGATTTCCTAAGGAAATGAGGCTTATTCAGTCATGCCGTCTGCCTGTTCATCTGTCTCCCTTTAATAACTTTCAAACCCACTGGCACATTTAAATGCAAACTCTCAAGGGAGAAGCAGAAAACCAGGAGGTAATTAAGTTTCTATAGGTCTTGTGAAAATCAGTCATTGCACAAAGGAAAGAGACCTAAATTAGGGCCCCAAGCTGGTGAAAGTCTCCTTGGAAGTGAGGAACCAAGGGTTATTTGTCCAATCAGTACAAATCAGCTTATTTTTAGCCATCAAATCTGTATGTGTGTGGGTCCCATAACAGATGTAGCAGAAGCTGTCTTGTGCCCTCCTTGTAATTGAGGGATCTGGGAAGAATCCTGCAGTCTCATGAAGGTGCATGAGGAACACATGACAAGGTTGCATAGGGAACTGAGCTCCTGCTGCACTTGGAACAGCTCCTCATATTTTTTCACAGAATGAGCAACAGAATTTCTGATCTTAACTCCTTGGATGGCCTGTCAGTTCTCCCCTTGGCCTCGAAGGTTGAGGAAACCTGTACATAGTTATTTATAAATGCTTGGTCATACTAGTAGCTGCACTTTTTGTTTTAGACTGAAAAATATCTTACAGAGATCAGGATTCCCTCAGATCTAGGAATCCAGAGGGGGAATATTTCATTCTCCTCACCTTCCAGTTATTTATTAAACCACATGAGACCCAGCTGACACACAAGGCTTGGTTTCTCTTACACTAAAGCTAAATTTACCTAATTCTACTCTCTTGCCATCTTTGCTAGAGGGCATCCTTTGGAACCAGTTTGTCTTCCAGCTACCTTCCTTTCCCCAATCCTTGCCTTTTTATTCCCAGATCCCATACATAAACACGGACATATTCACAGGCAGTCTGAGACACCTGTTAAAATCATGCTAAGTGGGAAGCAAAAAAAGGAGATACTCCTTAAAACAGATGTGAATCATACTGAACAGTGGTGAAGGTGGCAAACTTCAGCATCCTGTGGAGCACCCTATATTCTGTCTCTGAACTTGAGGAAAAAAAAAACAACTTCAAAATTATTACCTCTAGATAAAAAAATAATAATAATAATAATCTTCCCAAGAGAACATTCTGAAAAACTTGTGACATGGTTTCCAAGCCTGCTTGAGCCTGAACAGGTAGTGCAACAACATGAGCATAAAAAAACATTAATCCAAACGTACCTTGAAGCACAATACTTAATGATCCAGCAAGGCCTATCTTCATAATTTAACAGCTATTATGTACTTGTACACAGGGAAGAAGGACAGATCCATTGCATGTTTGATAAACAGAATACTGATGCCAAGCTGGGGAGTCTTTTAAAAGTCAGATCAATACAGTCAAATTATAGACAGCAATGCTTTGCACACTTGCAATGGAAAGCTTCCTTCTTTCCAAGTTATCTGATCCTTCTTTTGAGGATTACACAAGGAAGATTTCTGGACTGTGATTTTGGAAAAGGTTTACACTTGCATTCTTTGCTGAAAGTAAGTTTCTTGCTGGGATGTAGTCATGTTTTTAAAGGGTTCACCAGCAGACCTTATGTTTAGTAACTATTTATACATTTTGCCAATACAGCATTTCTCTCAAGAAATGATGGATGAATGATATTGTTAAAATAGTGGGTTAAAGGAAGGACCAAGCAAAAATGAAACTGCAATCAGGGCATTTGAACATATAACACATCTTCTAAAACCAGTGTTATAACTCAGTCAGGCTGTGCTGCTGAAGTCAATCTGTTATTTACATGGATACAAGTTGTGGGAATTGGACTTTTTTCTTTCTAATGAGCTATTGATTTTAGCAAAATCACTCCAGGCAGAAAATCCATACATTAACCAGCCAGTTCCATTCACCAAGATGTGTTATTTTATAGCACTACTGAGAAAATTCAATGCATAAAGTCCTTTCAGCTACTCCAGACAAGATAAATTGATGTGCCTCATAGACAGATATCAACGTGTTACAGTACCGATCAGTAAGGAAATACCTGAGAGGCTCCCTCCTCAGAAAGATTAAGATATTTACAATTTTTTCAGTACAACAAAGACCTGAGATTTTTAACTAGAGAGTGAAGTAAATATTCAATTTATTATACACAGAACTTCTATAGACTTCCAGTTAATTTCCTTTTATAAAAAAAGGAAAAAAACACCCAACAACAACAAAAAAAAAAAACCACAGTTCTTGAAAACTAAAAGCGTGTAAGAAAGTAAAGGAATATACTTTGAAACTCAACAGGATGTTAAAGCGGATGTGTTTTCAAAGAGAAAAGAAGAAAAGCAGCAAGATGCCAGAAAATAGAAATCCCTTAAAATAGTTGAAGCACACAAGGTTTATATCCAGTGTAGGAAAATATCTCTATTCAGAAAAGGTCTTATGCACACAGTGACATGTTGCCCAACACAAAGAGGGATTTCAGTATGCATTTATATGCTTTCAGGGTCTGGATTGTCAGTCTTCTGTAAAATAAGTGTGTTCAAATACATTTAGGATATCCTCCTAAACTGAAGAAACACAATGGTAACAAAGCTCTTGTTTGATGGTAACAAATGGTAACAAAACAACTTTCTTTTTTTTTTTTAAAAGGATTTTTTAAACATCCCCTCCCCCTATAACTATCAACTACATACATTCCTACACCAACCATCCTAGGTGTGAAAGGTATTCACTTCCTTGTGACTTGCTAACTGACAAGTTAAACATTGATTTTCCTGTACCTCTTTCCATTCCTTCCCTTGAACTGTGTGATTATAATGGAGTACATACACAAACCACTTATTTAGGTTTCATGGACTTCAGAATCATTATGTCTTTATACAGTAAACTTACAACAGGCAAATCAGACTACATCTTTAGAGTGTACTATTACTTTGAAACCGAAGTAGTTAAAGTTAGCAGAGGTATGATCTGGCCCACTATCTGGCAGGAAATAGTTTTTCAGAGATAACTGAGTGGATTTCTATGGCATGCAAAAATACATATGGCCATATTAGATAGTCTTGAGTCTCCATCTGACCTAAAATCCATTAATTATGTTTCCTTGGCAAATAAAAGAGTAACTTTTGACAAGATGCAGATATATTTGCATCTTCACTATGTTTCTTCTGTACCTCTTGAACTCAAGGTTGTCTCAAGTTTGGATCATGATTTTTCTGCTTTCTGTTTATGAAACCACACAAAAAATGAATAAAATAAGCATTGCATCCTATGAAAAAACCTTAAAAAATTAAAATGTCATAGGAAGAGACAAAGCCCAGAACTATAACCTTTTGAATTTTGAGTCTGCTTTCCTACTTGCTCCCAAGAGATAAGTTACTTGCTCCATTTTTCTGCCTCAGACATTTTCTTCAGAGTAAGAGAAAAGCTTTCTGCTTTATTTTCTCACAAACGTACTGTAAAAATTAGTTTTTGTTCTTGCTTGATTTATTCAGTTTATTCATATTTCATAAGGTTCTCATCCAGCGAAGTTCCTAAGCCCGTGCTCCATCAACAATTGTACAGCCTTCTGTAAAAGAAGTCTTGAAGTCAATTTTCAAAATTGTGGGTTTTTTTCCCCTCTTGCTATCTGTGCATTCACTGAAGTTTGCCATTACACTTGAGACTCCTTGTTTAAATGAGTTCCCCTTCTACATGTTCAGTGAAGAAATCTGCCCTCCAGCTTTGCTCCTTTGCACACTGTAGAAATGGGACCAGTGACTGCAGAGAAGAGAAAACTTGTTGTAGAGAAACATAAGGGAGAAGAGGGTTTTTGTGTTATGAAGAGTAATGCCATAGATGGGCAGAAGACAAGATCAGAGATTCTGCTCCGGGTTTTTCAGGTTTAGGCAGCAGTCAACTATCCTTGTTTCTAAAGAGCAAAGCAAGAAGGAGTACAGTGTCTGTACATTGCAATGGGTATAGTATATTCCAGGGGTAAACTACCTAAGCATTAGATTTAAGGCCCATGGAAAATGTACCTTAAAGAAGCTCCATATGTATCGGTCACACTCTCACTGGCAAATCAAGTTCCAGTGAGAAGAGATGCAGGCTGTTGGAAAGGCAGACTATTGTCAGGCCCCTTTATTTGGGGTGGTTTCAGAGAGCCATAACTTATTAGGCAAAATAAATAACAATATCTTGTCTGGAAGAAAGAAGAATTTAAAAATCCCACCAAAGCTTAAGCCCTTCTGAATGACAGAATAGAGATGAGGAAAGTTAAGGCAGTAAGCTTCCCTTTTAGCCAACAGGAAAATAACCTCCTTTCAGGTAACAGCTGATTCTGAGGCCACAGGTTCATACAGTTTAGTTAACTCAGGCACAGAAGGCATACTAGTAAATGTACAGGAGTACTATACAAAAAGAGTACATAAAAATACTAAAGTATTCTTTTATTAACTGACACTGAAAATATGATAGGAGAGTGTCAAGCTGATGTAATAGCATCAAGGGGAAGAAGCGATAGAAACATTGTTAAAAATTATAATGACAAGAAAAAGAAGCCACTCTATGCAAACTGAAACCTAGTGTGCTGTGAGAGTTCTGACAGATACAAAGACAGCAAGCAGGGACACATTTCTTGTGGGCTCCACAAAAACAAGATGTAGTTTTTGAATAAGAGAAGCCAAGAAAACATCTGGTATTTGGAAAAAGATACCAGAACTGCAATGGCTCACATCATTTTGGCATTTACAAAGTCTTGAGGGGAAGTACCAGAGAAAGTCCTGTACAAAGTCAACAGCCAGTTCATGACTGACTGAAAAAGTTGTAGGACAGTAGATAATGCTGCAGAGAATCATCTGACTGCTGAGAATATGGATTGTTTAGGCTGGACACAAAGGTGCAGCACTCACTGTCTTGCATTACAAAGAAAGAGTATCTGCTATGGTAAAAGCATCTTCCTTCAATGTTACACAACAGAAAAGAAATAAAGATATTAGTTTAAATTCTCAGGGACAAGCACTAACAATTACAGAAAATTCAGTCAGCCTAAGTATGTAATAATTTACACGTTTGGGAAAGTGTCCTTGAAAGCTAGTGGAATATTTGAACAAGATTATTTGAAAATAAGAAGAGCAGCTAAGAATCAGTTCAAACACCAGGTGAGACTAACAGAAAGAACAGATTTCTTCAACCGCTATTGATACATCCATTCTTCTCAAACAAAGAAACCAACCTTCACAGAATCTTAAGGCTTGGTAGGGGCCTCTAGAGATCATCTAGTCCACCTCTCTGCTAAAGCAGTTCCCCTACAGCAGATTGTACAGGAAGGCATGCAGATGGGGCTTGAGTATCTGCAGAGAAGGAGATTCTGCTACTCCTCTGGTCTACCTGTTCCTGTGCTCTGTCACTCACAGGAAAAATAAGTTCTTCCTTCTGTCTGTACAGAATTTCTCGTGTTCCAGTTTCTACCCATTGTTTTATTGCTACACACAACTGAAAAGATCCACCCCTATCAATTTGAATCCCACATACTAGATATTTATAAACATTATCAGCCTTCTCTTCTCCAGGCTGACCATTCCCAGGTCTCTCACCCCTTCCTTGTACAGGACATGCACCAGACCCCTAACCATCTTTGTGGCCCTCCACTGGACTTCTAGGAGACTCCTGTCTTTTTCAATCTGAGGAGCCCAGAACCAGACGCAGTATTCCAGATGTGGCCTCACCATGGCAGAGTAAAGTAGGAGGGTAGCCTCTCTTGACCTGCTGGCCATGCTCTTCTTGAGGCACCCCAGCATACCATTGACCTTCTGAGCCACAACAACATACTGCAAGCTCACAGCCAACCTGTCATCTACCAGGACACCCAGGTCCTTCTCCAGAGAGCTCCTTTCCAGCAGATCAGCCCCTAACCTGCAGTGATGCAAGTGTTTTTTCCTCCCCAGGTGTAGGACTCTACATTTGCCCTCGCTGAACCGCATAACGTTCCTATCTGCCCAACCCTCCAGCTTGTCAGATCTCATCAAATGGCAGCACAGCATTTTGGTGTGTCAGCCACTTCATCCCAGCTTTGTATCACCAATAAAGTTGTTGAGAGTGGATTCGATCCCTTCTTCCTGAAGGTTGATGAAGATATTGTACAAGATCACATCCAGAAACCCCTGGAGAGTACTGCTAGTTACAGTAAGAATCAGTCTAATGTTTAAAAAGACTGAAACTACTATATCTAAGGGGAAAGGATTTGAGGTAAGAACATCAGTGCTTTTCTATATTAGATGCATTACTAAAGTACAGAAAGTTATGTTTAGAATTTAAAATACTTGATTCTACATTTACAAAATCCTTTTCAATTGAACCGAGAACCTCCCATATTGCAGGCTAATACAGAAAAGAGCTACTAATGTGTCTGAAGAGCTAGACTGGTTATCAGAGATGATACAACCATGGTAACAGAATCCCAGATGTAGTGCCCACATTCCTCTTCCAGCACACGTCACTCCGCATCACTGCCTACCCTTCATTTCTGTAAGCTGGCATTTAAAACACGGCTTGTCCGTGAGAAAACACAGGAGATTGAATAGTGTTTTAGGCTGAGGAAAAAAAAGGTAATTCAGCCATGCAAATATAAGTCATCCTCATCGTGCCCACTTAGACAAAGAGTAAATGCAGAGATTTATTAGAAAAGTAGCATGTTATTAAGCTAGTGTTCAGTCTACCTATCCAGAATTTACTTGAGAAGGTAATGGCAGTGAATAGACAAGGGCATATCACAGTAAAAACTATGAGAAACTGAAGAATAAGTTGACAATGCCAAATCCAAAGTGTGACAGTAATCATAAAAATAAATTCCCTTGGAAATTCTTAGGCTGGGTACGAACGCAGCCCTGAATACAGATGTTTAGTTTTCTAAAGACCCATTGCTTGCTGCAGTGGTACAGAGCATGCTGAACAGTGGATAAACATTAGTAATTAGCTAATAGATATTTGGATCATATAAAATGCAGTATTAAGTTAAAGTTCTGTGGGAAACTGCCTCTAACCTGATTTATGAAGAGGTGGAATTTGATGTATCATACACACACATTAAGTAAAGCAGGATTTGTCAGATGCCTTGGCTCCATGCATTTTCCACATGGTGGAGGCCTGGATTCTACTCTTGCTTTTCACATCTTTCTCAGTGACCGCAGTCTTCTGTCAAGACTTCAAGGCTGTACCTATATCAAGGTGATGGTGAATGAGGTAAGGCTCTGCTCACTCTGATGTAATCTGAAATAAATAAGATGGACAAATGATCAGATTAAAGAAGTGGGTCAGATCTGCTGCTGGCACCACTCCACTGACGTCAATGGAATTAAGCTGATTTACACCAGCTGAGTATCTGGCCTGCAGGTTTCAATGTATTTAGACAAAAAAAAAGTGAAAACATGCATTAAAAAAACCTCCCCTTGGAAATCCCCAAGCACAAAACCCATATCTACTAAATAGAGTAAATAAATAACAAGAAAGTTGGTACTGTAGACATCACTCATTACAAGTCAGCAATGAAAAGAATAAAGGTCAGGCCACACTAAATCTTTAATTGCCCCCTCCACTCCTCAGTGAGAAATAAAAGGATAATTCAGCACAAAATCACCTTAGCTCTGACTCAAAATAAATATCTTAGCAGTAGCTATTGGTGGAATGAGCAGATACTGTCCTTTGCTTTATGAAACATTAACCTCAATCCACATCTGGTAACAGAAGTTATGAATAAAATCTAGCTTCTGCCCTGTCAAACTCTATTGCTGAAGAAAAGCAGTACTTGTGGTCTACAAACAGAAACACAAAATTTCAGAAACAAATTGACACATAAATAAACTTTCAGGTATGCCACATATCAAAGTTCACACACCTACACCCTCATCCTAATTCTAATACAATTTCCTTTTTTTACAAACTATTCATAATGACTATGCTTCTAAACAGTTCCCTGAAAATATTGCAGCGATTGCACTGTAATACTGCGTGCTTGATGAATAACTATTTAGTTGTTGATAATCTAAGTCAAGTGCAAGAAACAGAACATCAGGTTTACACTAAGAAGAACATAAATCATACGCACTCGAATCTATGAAAAACATGCCATATCCTTAAATCGTTGGAAATCAGTGTTGTCCTGCAGAAATCACACAGCTTCAAATGCTATGTGAAGAAACAAAGTAAATAAAGCATACAAAATAAAACATGTCTCAAATACTTAGAGACAGCAAGGTGGAATTCCAGGCAAGTTTACAAAGACTTTCACAAATGACACCAAACTATGTGTATTCCATACAAAAACACGCTAACCTATGCTTCCAATTTATTTCATCCTCAGCAACATCTCAGTTGCTTCTATTCACGCTGTATTGACTCAAAGTGCAGACGTTTTTGCTAAGACCCAAGAGAAAGCTGGAGACTTCTAGCATGTCCTAAAAATCCAACAGAAATTACACATTTGAGAAAGAGCCAAATTGTCCTGCCAGACATGTAAATATAGACTGGTGTCTCCCAAATCTCTCCTGCTTGTATTTGCTACAATAAGCTCTGGTATGAGCATTTTACACACACACTTACACTTTCCTCCACATGCACTCACAAAAAATACAAACAAAAACTGAAGTAACTGTATTTGTTTATATTGATATTGTTCACTTATTTTCCTCACAGAAAAATAGTTATTTTTCACTTCTACATTTCAACCTTAGTTTTGAGGTTTTACAGATCCCAGCTTCCTGCTGTTTTTGAGATCCAACCTAAACCCACTTTGTTCTATAGAGAGTGTGAGGGAGGATGCAAATCTAAGAAGGGTGATTTCGTAGCCTAATCTCTCCTCTTCTGTGTGCAGTTATCAGATACTTCTTTTCTGGTGTGTTTTTGTGCACTAGAAACCCCCCTCTCTACATATCTATCCTGGGTAGCTGTATACAGAGTAAGATTTATACTCAACTTACGCTGCCAGCATTCCTAAAACGCTACAGATAAGCAAGTTGAGATATCCATCCCACAAACTATATACCAATAAGCAATTTCCTTTTTCCAGTGTGCTGCAGATGCTCATCAGATAGGCAGTAACAGACTGAAACTTCACCAGTATTTATTTTATAATCCATAACATTTCTTCAAGCAATTGTACAGATTTCAGGCTTTCCTTTGATCGCTCTTTGCAACAATGACTCCAGGCCTTTGCCTAGGTATGATTCCTCAATCCTAATACGTACAATAGAAATGCCCTCACCCACAGAAAGCCTTCTCATTAAAGCTCTAATCTGTTCCACTACATTCTTGCAAGACAGAATTATCCACCTTTAAAGCACGCCTCAATAGTGAGCCATAATAAGACTGATAGAAACAGCTTAAGTAATTGGATTGCTATATGGTATTGAATGTCTGACAACAAAAGATATCAATCTCTATTCTACTACTGAATCTTTGTTCCAGCAATGAATTCATTTAGTAATGCATTTGGAGGCTTGTAGTCCCTGCAGAAGGAATAACAGACTGCAGATACAAAAGCAGGGCCATCTGATGAGCACAGAGAAAGGGACTGTGCCATTCCAAGAAGTTAATTACAGTGAACAAAAGTACAAGACTATGACTTGTTGACCATTACCATAATCACATTACTATAGACTTTATTCCCAGCAGCAGAGGGTCTATTCTTTCTTTTCATTTGGCACAGTGCATCATATTTGTGTTTTGTCACCTGAAATGTATTGTAGAACAGATCTCTCTCTAAAGATACCTGGAAATGTCACACTTCTGTTTTGATGCTTTTTCTTTTAGTATTTATTATCTATATAGCCTACTTTTTCAAAAGAAACTTTAAAGAAAGACAACTATTCCCAAGATTTTCTATAAATGATGATTTGTAGAAATGATTGCCTATGAAAACTCATGTCGATGATATATGATACTACTGTGATTTATGTACATTACCATGACCCAGACAGGATACAATGGCTCATGACATACTGTTTATACCCACAACAACTTTTGGAGCTAAACACGTCCTGGACTCACATAAAATGAACAGTGTTTTAAATCCTGCTATTAATTTCTGATTAATTCCACAGCGAGGTGACTTTTGGTCCACTCCGATAACATATGACAAGTATTTTGTTTCGGACAAAAGTGAACTCTAAGATCTCTGAAATGGGTGAGTCACTGAAAACAGCACTGGGACCCTGTGTTTTCATATCTGTTAGCCATGGTAATGTACATGGGGGTTAGGATACCAAGAATCAAGGCAGCTGGGTGGTATCTTTGTCTGAGAAAAACCTTGTTTTTGATTCCATATCCCAGGGGACACATTTCTAACTGGTGTACACCAGCCTTGTGCAAAATTGTGTCTGGTTCCAATAGCGCCACACATTTCATATAAAATATAACCAAAAGAAAACAGATCTCTTCTTCAAAGTAACATAAATGGTACAATGAATTAACTCCCAACCACTTAGAATTACTAAAATGGTGCTGAGCCAAAAGCTGTATGAATGTATTTTTTTTAAACACTATGACCATTTTGAGTAGAATAGTAAGTACTTCACAGTTTGAAGAGCATAGAGAAATTGGGCTGTTACACTGGAAAAGACAAGAGTAACGTCCATTCCTGCCAAAAAGCTCCAGAAAAAAAAAAAAAAAATAAGAGCTCTATGTGTTCTCCAACAGAAAGGAGAAATCTTCAAAAACATGGGAGAATATCAAGACCATCAGATCTCTCTGGGTCTTCAACCAGTGGCCAGAACAAAAAAGAATTAGTAGGAATGACCTGCCTGCAATCCATCATGGATAATTCCTATACAAATCTCTGCCACATATTAGAAATATCAGTAATCAGCTGAACAGTGATCTGCTTTTTAGATAACCAACCAGGGGACCCAGCAAACTACCAGAGAAACAATCAAATTGTCCAGGACTAATTCAACCATCAATCCTCAAGAAGAAGCTCTAGAATATTTAAAACCCACCTTGCTCATGATTGGTGACAAATCCTTAGCTACTGCTACAACCTACATCCTGCCTCTGGAGTGAACAGTCTCTGCCACAGCACAGCTCCTAAATCAAGGATGGGAGCTTTGGGGAAGCATGACTCTCCAGCCCTCAGCTGAGATGAGGAATTTCTGCTTTGCTAGAATCCATCTCACCCAAACTGATCCTTATCACACCCTCAAAAAATCCCCTGTTGATCAGCCAAACCTTAAAAAAAAACCCTAACAAAGCAGGGCATGCTGTTGAACAAGAATATCACTGAAGTCAACAAATACAGTCCTTGGGAGCCCACTGGATGACCACAGAGTAGACTGACAAATCACCCGCCATTGACTGGAATTGCTCTCTGTGGTACAGTCTGACACACCACAACACACTTCCTGTCATACCCAAACCAAATACCAGCAACAACCCATTAACGCCAAGGAACAAAAATATCCACCTTTCTTGAAGCACTTCTACTACTCAGAAGGACAACATGTTGCAGAACACTGCATTCCAGTGTTCAGACCGGGAAACTGAGGCATCAAATGGGAATGTTGCTTACTGGTCAGTTACACTTGGAAGGGACATAGGGATTCTACTCACTGGGCTTCTCCTCTCTTATCTGCGAGTTCAGGAACCCCCCAAAAACATTTTGTTTGAGTTGTGACAGCTTTTAAATTCAGGCTTGAATTTTTAATCACATTACTGCTAGTTTGGAAACACTAAAATGTATAGACAGTTCCCTACATAAAGATTAAAATCAGCAGTGCTTTTAGGCTCTTGAAATTTGCTGAAGATTTATTCTTTAAACTAGGGAATGATTTATTTCAACAATTAACTTCAGGCAGACTAGCTAAATTATGTGCTTTCAGGGCTCTTATTCACCACAAAATTAAGAACACTGGGTGCCAGCCATGGGAGCCCCACAATCCTTTGAGATTCAGCACTGACAGAGACTCATCCTTACCCAGGGGAAAGAACTGTCTCTTTCCCATGGCCACAAAATGCCATCCCTGACCTTCTTCTTGGCTCCACCATTTGCACAAATCCTTTGGCTTCCCCCTACTTGACCTCATGCAAGTTGCAATGGACATATAAGGCACATGGCTCCCTGGGACGCTACCGGGCATGCTCTGGGTCGATGTCAAAGTAGGAGATAGGCTCTGAAAGGACTGACTGATTACAAGCCAGATGCCCCACAGCAATCACACTTCCTAAGAGTATTTGCATTAAAAGACCAAAGATTTTTCAAGAAAAGAGAAACTTTCAGTGAGAGCAGAAAAACTCAACCAGGAACACTTGAAAGCATTTTTTTAAAGCATAATATCTAAGAAAACATTTCCTGCATCTTACGAGGGAGCTCTCTATCTTCAGCTGACAGTCAGAGCACATTTATCACCATGTAACACTACTTTGTAGCTATGATGAATCAGGCTGAAAGTATAAAACTTGGGAAGGTATTAGTGAATTCTTGCTGATAAATAATCCCTTCACCTACAAGAGCCTCAAATGCAAACTAAAATAAAGAGGTTCCCACATCAAGCAAAGTTTTGGAAGAATGACTCATGTCTTTCCCTCATTGCTGAAGAACTATTTCATATACAAGAACCCCCAAACACTGATCCTCCTTTTCCCTTCCCACTCTGTTATTTCTATTTCTCTTGATTTCAGCCTTTGCTTTCTTTATGGTTTTACAGCTTTGACTCAGTAAACAAAAGCCTGCTGTTCTCTGTGTACTGGACTTGTTCCTGTTCCTTTCGCCACAGTTCAAGATCTCATTTAACATGCTGCAACATGAACGAAAGTGCAGCAATGACAGCAGAGTAGCAAGGCTGCAGCAAGGAAGGGTTTGCTCAAATACAACAGCATTAGGCACAGGAAATAACAGAAAGAAGCCTCACACCTTCAGAAGGTCTCAAGTATACAGAGAGCTCCAGAAACACTCTCCCAGCCCCCACTGCCAACCCTTAAATGAGGTCTGGGAAGGGGTGGATCCTGGCTCCAGCCCTTCCAGTCACTCAGGAGCATTGCATGCACCTGAGCTCCCCTGGCTTGGCCCTGCCACCCAGGTGAGCACCCACCAGGTGCTCAATCACCAGTTCAAGCTGTGATTTAGCATTTTTGCTACAATGCCATTTACACTGCTTCACGATCAGTGTCAGCAGCAACACACTCTGAAATGTGGACTGTGAAAAACTTCCTTAAACACATACTCCAGAATTAAAGATACCTCAGTGTGCAGGAAACATCAGAATTATAACGTAATTGTCCTGTAGAAGACCACAGGTCATGAACTGATAGATTTTCAGTGCCACTGCGCTATGGTTCTGTCATGATTTCATGGTTTTTCATCAGTATTCCACATCATAATACTGATACTAAGAAGAACAGTCAGGGCAGCTATCAGTATTTGGACACATTCCACAAACTTGCAGAACTATGACAGAGTCATTAGCAAATGTACCTCCAGCAGCAATGTGAAAAATCCTGCTCAGGCTCAAAAGACATGTTCAGTGCTGCAGCTTTCCTGTAATTTAATTATTTTCAGTCAGCTCTGATTCTTAAGTACAACCGTAGTGGACCTATCTGGGTTAGATAAGCCATGGTTTTCCTAGCAATCGTATTTATTATACTTGTGCTTTGACAGACTAAAACCTAAATAATGAGAGCCTTGGGATGAGGTAAGTGTTGTAAAGCCTTAACTACACTTTTTTTTTTTTTTTTCTTTTAAAATAATATATGGGCAGTTAATATAAATTTCATTACTTTACCGCTACAATATTGTCACTACACAAGTTTCTTGACTAAAATACTGAATCCACAGGAAAAAGTGAAGAGAGTTGAAACCAGAGAGGTCCAGAGATAGGCAAGTGAAACGCTTAGAAACTTGAAGAAGTATCTGGGAAAAAATAGGCTGAAAACACCAGATTATTTGTGCTGATTGTAAATGAGATGAGAGTTACATAACACATACAAAAAGGTAGTCACGTCCTTCTCAATGTCTCCCATAACAAAAGACAGAAGTCCTGCCAATTACAAAGATAACATTTTAAATTGCTTTAAGAAAAGTCTCAGTATGAATAATTGATCTGTGGGACCCTTTGCCAGAAGAATAACTGGAAA